>CM068369.1:198918045-200267212 GCA_034769895.1 Magicicada septendecula
CACCCCAGTATGAATAATTATGTAATTACTGTTTTTCCGTAATTATTCATAAACTATAAATAAGTGTAAAATCCAAAGACACAATAAAATGTAATAAAATTAGCTACATACTGTGTAAGAAAACCACGTGAAAGGGACACACCGTACGAGTGTAATGCGAAATAACTGTGTACAGATCGCAAGGGGTAAGTTACAATGTCCAAAAGTACAGTGAACATGTGTGGTGAAAATAGTTATAAGATGGGTATAAGAATATACTCACAGGACTCTGCAATTCGCAGAAATATAAGAAATAGCTAAATTTATGAGGGGTGGGGGAACAAAGCCCAGAGACAATTTCAGACATGTCGATTTCGTACAACTGCAGGTGTTAACCAAGACGTGGGTATAAATAGGACACACGCGCTGCCGTTGTATCTCTTTTGATCACCCACAGTTGCGACGGGAGCTTCTGTCTGTCCGCACGGCGTATTTATTTTTTTGTAAATAGTTTAATTCTTCCAGTTACATACAACTATGTAACTAAGTTGTAAATACAATCACTTTTAAATAGTAACAGAATTACACGAGAAGAAAATCCATATAAGATGATCAACTGACGTCCGAAACAGCACGAGAAGAAGTAACATGAAGTTCCGGAGAGCGAGAGAGCTGACGACTTAGTTCCAGAGAGCGAGACGTCGCTGGAGTCTCGAGGCGACTACGCTGTACAAGAGGAATGGTACTGGAGTCTAGAGCGGCTCCACTGGACAAGAGGAACGTTACTGAAGTCTGAAAACGACGCTGGACAAGAGAAGCGACGCTGAACAAGAGGAATTGATGCTGGAGTTCGAGACGAGGACGATTACAGATGGATCGATTGCGATTGAGTATGATTGACAACAATAAGGTGATAAACAACTTATTTATCTCTTAGTCGAACAATTAACTCAAAGACAATTAAAGATATATTGTTTTATTTTAAAGTTAAGAGCCAATGTTTCTTGTAAATATAGAGTTAAAATGGTAGATATTATTGAAGTAAGATTAACGTAAACAAGAGCTCAAATTAGTATTGAAATGAAAAGAATGCAAAGCATTTAAGTAAAAATTAGAGTTTTATAAATCAGTACTGAAAAAGAAAGATAAATCTAGTAGCTATTAATATTTTGAATTTCGTTACAATATCTAAAAACATATTTAAGCATTGATATTTAGAAGCACACTAATTGACTGAGTAGTCAGGAAATAATATTTTTAATAAAGTAATTATTAGAATAGAATATTTAGTCAGTAAGGATATATACAGCGTAAGCCTTACGGCATAGTAACAAAGTAATAATGAATGTTATTACATCGAATCTAGTGCCTTGCGCACAATTTCATTATTACTAAATACATTTGAAATACCGTTACAAGTAACATAAACTTATTATTACAGTTACACCTGATATCCCCTTTAAACTGTGTCACATTAGTTGTTGCAGATAAGTTATCGCTACAAAGTGTGGGCCATCCCAATTTAGCATTACACAAAAATTTAGCAAAACTAATCTGTCGCAATACACATAGTGCAAATAGAGCAAAACTAAAATATCCATAATCTAAAAAGATATTTTACTAAAGTATATCTTATCCTTCATTTAAAGGGAAGAGTGCTACAGAATAAATTATTCTTGTATTTCATTGTCCATGACGTGTCCGTTACTTAACTAAATACAACTATTTCATTAACGACTCGGAACACAAAGTTTTTTATGAGTACCTCTGAAGAAGCTTTTTAAAAGTGAAAACCGGTTCAGGTTGTAAGGTAAAACTTTATGTTTTTACTCATAAAAAACTTTGTATTCCGAGTCGTTAATGAAATAGTTGTATTTGAATAAATTATGTTGATAGCTTTGAAAAATTAAATTTTGAAATAATGTTAGAACAAATTCAATAAAATTTTACAAAACCTATAGTGTATGTGAGTAATGTTTCTAATATTGTTAATCCAAAATTTACAATAATGCTATGTTTGAACGTAATAAAAAGTAAATTATTTTAAGTGCTCAACCGCAGCAAATCTTTCTGTAGTAAGATATGTTGTTAAATAAACAAAATAATTGTTTTTTTATTCTTTTTATGAATATTTTTTAAGTAAATCATATTTATTGACTAAGAATCTGCCAGTTTAAATTACTTCTCATTGTTAATTAAAACTAAATAAGATTTTATATGGCACCAATGTTTAAAGAGATGTTTATAAGATTTTATATGGCACCCATTTACACTTTCAAGAATTTACACTCATAAATTCACTTTAGATAGAATTTCACTAATCACACGACTACTTTACCAATTTACTATGTTTTCGTATTGTTATAGCACTTCATACCACTTGGAGATGGTTACCCCAACTTGAAGGCATGGATGGAACGCTGTGCTAAAAACATGACAAATTACAAAACAGCGTGTGAATTTGGTGCAGATGGGCTTGGAAATTTTATATTAGAGAGAATCACAAAAAAATAAGAATGGGCTTGAGGGCTTATAATTTTTTTGTGTATTCTACATGCTGGTGCACAATATTCACAAGTGCACATGCAAAATTCAACACACACACAGCATGAGTACAGAGTTAAGAAACTTGATGGATAGCGATTTAAAAAAAAATATATAAATTTGTTTAAAATAAATCTCTATTAAATATAAGTTTGATTGCTTTGTAAATAAAATATGTGATGTTAATAAATATATGATTTTATATAGAAACTTCTGTTAATTTATTCAGTAAATTCAGTCATACGTACCATTTTATAAAATCTATTTTTCATATTGCCAAGCAGTATGATAAGGCACAAAATGGAAAGAGTAATCTGTTTAAAGATTCTGTTAATTATGTTACTTATATAACTAAATGTTAACAACTGCACCACGTTGATGGCGACAAATATAACTTTCGTAGATCGTGCTCCACGTTTGGATGCGCCAAATATAACTATATGGAACTTGTGTAGTCCCCTTCTTTTCGGGGTTTTTAATATACAGAGTTTTAATTTCACTTTTGTGCTAAATATAAAGATTCTTAATTCTACAGTGTGATTGCGTCTGATAAATAAGTATATCTGCTCGTTTAATTTGTGAAATCAATAATTACTGTTGAGCGCCAGAGCAGAGAACCTCAGGGTGATCAAATAATGACACTTTCTCGTTCAGATTCTAATAATCTTATATTGATTGTTTCATAATACAGACATGTGAATTAAAATTCTAATACTCCATACTACACATTCTTTATATTGTATCAATTGACTTATCAATTGTCAAGCTGATAATTACTTATTAAAACAAAAGGTTACTTGATTCACTAATCTTTAGAATTACAATTGCTCACCATATAAATTGAATTACTAGTTTGCAAAATTACATTTACTCACACAACATAAATATTTAATCGATATCATTTTAAGGCACATCATAATATTCTATCAACCATTATGAATTTCTTAACATACTAACATTTGCGTGTAAATTAACCTCTTTCTTACTTCCAATGGTTACTATGTCTTAATTTATTTATTATGTTTTGTTATATAAAGACTTAGCTACATCTACACATCTACTTATTATTCTTCTTGACATGTCATAATACATAAATTACTTTGCTTAAGATCTGAACGAACTGTGGGGTCTTTTAGAATGAGATGAGTTTAGTTCGGTAGGCATTAATTACTATGTTTGAAAATAATTGGTTATAAATTGTTATTATAGAATTGTGTTACTTGTTTTGCAGGATTCCTCTGATATGACTGGTGTTTCCAATTTGATCAGTACACTTCATTCCACTAATAAGCACCTTTGATTTATCACTTTTGTAACATACGTTCGCGTTATACAATCGACACGCACATAGATATAAATGTCTTCTTGTTTCGTACTTACGCGCACATAGGTATAGATATCTTCTTGCTCGTACTTACGCGCACATAATAAATATCTTCTTGTTTCGTACTTACGCGCACATAATAAATATGTTGTTTTCCTTTCACGGTACTAATTATTCTTCCGACTCTTGATCATAACAATTTAGACATTTTGTATAAGTTTAGAGTACGTTGCCGTTATAATTACATTAATGGAGTTATTTACTGAGTGACTTAGACTCCTACCCATTAGACTTTGATAGACTCCTTCGATTAGCGACTAATAGTAGTAATCAAATATCACTATAGTATTGACGACTCGGAACACTAAGTTTTTTATAAGTAAAAACGTAAAGTTTTTACCTTACAGCCAAAACCGGCTTTCACCTTTAGAAGGCTTCATCAGAGGCTGCCATAGGTAGCGTTGTCCGTCTTGTTGTTGGCGACGGGATAGTTATTCGAAAGATTGAAGCTGTGTGTGTGTGTGTGTGTGGTGAGATGTGTTTGAATAATGCATGCGATTTGAATTGTGTCTGTTCGTTTAGGATGTCGTTTTTATTTGTTTTTGTGTGTTTGTATATTTCTAATTGTTCTAGAGTGTCTAATCAATAGTGATAATCAATTATGCCTAAGAATTTAGTGTTTATGAAAAACTTTAAACTTTTTGAAACCTATGATTAATAACAGCAGTATTTCGACTAATTCTACTAATATAGTAAGATATCGTTATCCTTCCTATATGACGAATGAAAAACCCGGCTGGATATCTCTTCTTCCTTTACACTAAATTCACGCATCACGATTAACAAAATTTGTTTTATTTTATTATGAATAAATTTTCTACAGTGCCAACTATTTCTTTAATTATTTTATACAAAGCAATTGTTGTTTGCATTTAAACTTTTATTATATGACAATGTTTTCTTGTATTGCAAGTTAAATCTTCATTACTTCAAAAATTTTCATGAAATTAGATATTTCAATGGCCACTATAGTGTCACCATTTTCTGCTAGTGAAATTGAACAGAGTTATTTAAATATTCTGAGACGTTATCCATTATGTCTTTACTTGATGTGTCTTTGTCTTCTGTTGTGTGCAGTATTCCGGTTTGCATAATTCCGTCTACCTATTCTGCACAAGTTTCACACTTTATTGTTGCTATTCAGGCTTTAGCTAATATTCTTTTAATTACACAAAGCAGTTTCAGCTGTGAGACATTAGTGAATCCATATATATATTGTAGCATAACAGAATTATCACCTTAAAATTTAACTTAATACAACATTAAAAAAGAAGAAACTATCAATAGTGAGTGAGAAAAATAAATGGTTAAAAATGAATTAAAGAAGCTGATCATTATAGTCGATAAAATATTAAAAAAATAAACTCAATAACAAAGAAAACTCTTGGTCCATATAAAAGAAACCATCTATATAAAACCCCAGTACAACATCAATATACCCAGTATGTTGAGGAGCAGTAAATGGGAAGATAAATGGAAAAAATAAATGAAGTAAGATGAGGAGCAGTAAATGAGAAGATAAATGGAAAAAATAAATGAAGTAAGATGAGGAGCAGTAATGAAAAGGTAATAAGGGGAAAATTATTAAATTAAGAAGCAGAAAACCCCAAAATACAAAACCGATAATATACTCATAAGAAGCTATAAATGAAAAATAAATGAAAAAGAATAATCAAGTAAGGTTCATTGAATTGATGACATAAGGATATGAAAACACGAAATAAGAAAATACTTACAGAATAAAAAAGAAGAAGCAAACTATGTCAAGTTTCATACAAGGAATATAGAAGCAAGAAAGGATATTCCCATGATATTATGAAAGAAAACATATACAATTTAAACAGAATTAAACCTAATAGATTTTGATCCAGTAACTCAAGTTACAGGATACACTACTATTAAAATAAATTGTAAAATAAATGTAAGCATAATTTAAGAACAAACTAGAAACAAACAAAGAACTACCATAGTGTAGAAACAAACAAAAGACTATCATAGTGTAGAAACAAATAAAAAGACTACCATTAGTGTAGAGTGTTAAAAGATGAAATACCCTAATAAAATATAATAATAGTTAGAGACTACCGTGAGTGTAGTGAATAACAAAGTGAAAAAACTATAATAAATAAATAGTGAAGGAAATAAAAATGATTTAAAAGACTGCCATTAGTGTAAAGTGTTACAATAAAAAACCTAAAAATAAAAGACAGTCAAGGACTGAGAATATTATTAGTAGTAAGAGTGTTTGGAAAATTATATATAAAAAATAATAGATATAAGATGTTTTTATCATAGTTAAATTGTTACAAGAAGAAACATAAATACAAAAGACAGTTAATGACTCAGAGTATTATTAGTAATAAGATGTTTTTATTTTAATCAAATTATATATAGGAAATGATAAGGATAAGATATTTTTGTTATAACTAAATAATATAGTTAAAGAGAATAGGAAAGATATTTTTGTTATAATTAGGTAATATATGAAAAATAATAGATATAAGATGTTATGTTGTATTTAAATAATGTTCAATAATTTCAAAGTTTTGTTAAGGCAGAGAAGGCAAGAAGATAATATGAATATATTTTTTAATTGTAAACCATATAAATAATAATATAACAAACTAATTAAAAAACCCAATAGAAAAAACAAAACAGTATTTTAGACCAAAATCAACTACTACTATAGAGTCAAATCCAAATGAATAAATTCAATATAACTGTATATAATTAATAGAAACTAGTCAATGTAAAATAAAGATATGTAGATATAATCAGCACAAAAACAAATAATATTAAATGTAATGACCAAAAGGATAAAATTAACTTTATTTGGAAATATGTAATACAAGGCCTAACAAGGTACTCAATGCAGATAAAATGTAAATTAGTCAATATTGGAGTATTATAACAACGAATTATTAACAACAAGTAATAATCATGAAGTGAGTAAAATTATTTAAAGAAAATGTTAACATCAAATCACTTGTAAATCATTTAATTACTAATTATGTAAAAAATAATAACCCCACCAACCTGGGCCCAATGTTTGGGAAGCCAGGCTCTGCCTGTCACAAGTCAGGACAAAGGGCGAGTGATAGAGGAGTGACACCTCTTTAAAAAAACCTTGGGCCAGCTGACCCGGCTGGTAGTTCCATGTAAGGGTCCCTTGCCAGGGTTACGGTGAAGACCTCAACGACAGTGAAGGCGGAGAAGAGGGACTTCGGAACGGCGGAACTGACGGAAGAGGCAACCCTCCTGTTCGGGGTAAACAGAACAGGAACTGCTGCCTTGTAGTTAGAAGTGGGAACTTCAAAGGCTAAGGGAAGAAACCCTGACAGAAAATCAGTAGGCCTGGCTACTTAGAAGGCAGCCCCTTCACCAGGCTTTGGGTGCTGAAGGCCAATAACCTACACACCCGAAATTAACTTATTACAGAAACATCAATGAATAGAAGCCGGATGGATAAAATGGATTTGACCTTTGGCATGAAATCGGACACGAGAATTGGACTGTGGAATGTGCAGACAATGTGGCAGGTAGGAAGATTGGCTGAAGTATCCAGGGAAATGAAGCGATACAGGTTGGACATACTGGGTTTGAGCGAGACGAGGTGGAATGGGTTTGGTGAGATAAGGACCCAGGAAGGGGATACGCTGTTGTAATCAGGAAGAGAGGAAGAACATAGAGAGGGTGTTGGATTACTGATTACCCAGAAGACAAGGAAGAGTTTGATAGAATGGTACCCAGTCTCAGAAAGGATTGTAGTAGCTCGATTTGCATCAAGGGTTAGACCTATTACACTGGTGCAGTGTTATGCACCGACCGAGACAGGAGATGAACAAGACAAAGAGCAATTTTATGGTCAGTTACATCGAACCCTGTTAAAGGCAACGAAAAGGGATATTCTAGTCGTGATGGGAGACCTGAATGCGAAAGTTGGCAATGATAATCAAGGAGTAGAAAATATAATGGGAAGACATGGCATAGGAATTAGAAATGAGAATGGTGAAAGACTTATTGAACTTTGTAGTAACCACAGGCTGGTGATAGGAGGCACTATCTTCCCTCATAAGAACTGCCATAAAGTGACATGGGTTTCCCCAGACCATAGAACGGAGAACCAGGTCGATCATTTCACTATTAGCAAGACATGGCGAACCTCCCTGTTGGATTTGAGGAACAAGAGGGGGGCAGATGTGGGAAGTGACCATCATTTGGTGGTAGCCACGCTCCGACTGAAGATTGCAAGTATTAGGCACATACATCAAAAGAGGAGGATAAAGTATAACTTTGATAAATTGAAGGATAAGGAGATGCAACAGCATTTTTCACTAGAATTGAGTAACCGATTCCAACAGCTAAGGGGGGAAGAAGAAGGACAAGATATTGAACACAATTGGAAGAGCATAGAGAGTACCTACATAAATACCTGTGAAAAGGTCCTAGGAAAGAGGGAGAGAGGAAGAGAGGAATGGATTACTTCAGAGACATGGGAAGCCGTGAATCAAAGGAAGGAATTAAGAAAAGACTCAATACCGCAAGAACGCAAGAAGAGAAGGTACAAGCTAGAACAGACTTTAATCAACTTAACAAAACAGTGAAGAGGAGTTTTCGACGAGACAAGCGAGCATTTATCAACAATCTTGCAACAAAAGCTGAGACGGCAGCACAAAACAATGACAGTAGGACTCTGTACCACATTACCAAGAGATTAACAGGAAAGTTTTCAAGAGCGGACAAACCGGTGAAAGCTAAATATGGGAGATTACTATCCACACAAAAAGAACAGCTAGAAAGATGGAGAGAACATTTTCTGGAGATTTTGAATCGTGAAACAATCGAAGAAGGGGAGACAGAGGTGACGATAGAAGAAGAGCAGGAAGATGTTGCTATTAGTACAGAGCCACCATCAAGAGCAGAGATTCAAAGGGCCATTAAACAACTTAAGAATGGCAAAGCGGCAGGCATGGACAATATCGCACCGGAGGCCTTGAAAGTGGATATGGGTACTTCAGTTGAGATTCTATTCCCACTTTTTAAGAAGATTTGGGAAGAAGAGAAGATCCCCTCAGATTGGAAGAAAGGACTGTTGATTAAGCTTCCGAAGAAAGGAGATTTATTAGAATGTGATAACTGGAGAGGGATTACCCTCCTTTCGATACCAAGTAAGGTACTCTCACGAGTAATTCTTGAAATGATAAAACAGCGAGTTAACTCAAGGTTGAGGAAAGTACAAGCAGGATTTAGAGAAGGTTATTCCTGTACGGACCAGATCAATACACTGCATATAATTATAGAACAATCCACGGAGCTGCAGTCGTCACTGTATATACTATTTGTAGACTTTGAAAAGGCGTTTGATAGTGTAATGAGGAAGAAGATGTGGAAAGCCATGAAAGAGTTTGGGATTCCAAAGAAAATTATTAAGTTAACTCAAGAAATGTATGAGAACTACACATGTCACGTTTTACACCAGGGGATGTTGTCCGAGCCCATCCCAGTAAATAAATGAGTGAAGCAAGGATGTTTGCTGTCACCAATATTATTTATTATGGTGCTGGATCTCATGATGAAGAAGGCAATGAATCGCCGAAGAGGAATTCAGTGAGGACTGACAGATAGGTTGGAGGACTTAGACTTCGCGGATGACCTGTGCTTGCTAACCAACAGTTTTACGGATATGGAGGCAAAGCTGAACGATTTAAAAACCGAAGCATCAGAGGTGGGATTGAAGATTAATGGAAAGAAAACCAAGGAGATGCGTTATAATAACCGCAATAAAGCACTATTATTTTTACGAAACCAAGAGATCGAACAAGTCAAACAGTTTTGTTACCTGGGAAGTATGGTCACCACGGAGGGAGGAACCATAGAGGATATAGGAAATAGAATAAATAAGGCTAAAGGAGCATTTGCAATGCTGAGACCAATCTGGAAATCAAGGGAACTTAAAACCAATACCAAACTACGCATCTTCAATACAAATGTCAAGTCGGTACTGCTCTATGGGTGTGAAACTTGGAAGACTAACAAACAACTGATAAGCAGACTCCAAACATTCGTGAACAGAAGTTTGCGGAATATCCTGAGGATATGGTGGCCACAAGTTATCTCCAATGAAGAGCTGTGGAGAAGAACCCATCAAACACCCATTGACATTGAGATGCGTCGTAGGAAATGGAAGTGGATTGGGCATACATTACGACGAGATAGAGACAACATAGCAAGACAAGCCCTGGAATGGAACCCACAAGGTAGCAGGAGAAGAGGCAGACCAAGGAACACATGGAGGAGGAGTGTAATAGCGGAAGGGATGGAGAAAGGAGGGAAGACATGGCCCGAGATCAAGACGATGGCGCGGAACAGAGTCCGGTGGCGAAAGTTCATTGATGCCCTATGCTCCACTTAGGAGATGCAGGAATAATGATGATGAAATGATGATGAAAAAATAATAAGGCCTATAAGTAATATCAAAAAATGTAAATTTTGGGCTTATTTGAACTTAAAATAGGTCAAGTTATATATTGAATTATGTAAAATTAGAACAAGAATATTGCTAGATAGCTAAATTTTCATAAAATTAATAAATAATTAAGTTATAGCAATAAATAGGAAAAATTGTCATATAATTTTATAAGATGAAATCAAATCCAAGGCATGCAGCTGTTTACAGACAATGGGAAGGAGAATAAGATATTTTGGAAATTACCACCTAAAACGACGATTTTAAATCATCAGTCAATTGTTAAACGTGAACGTGTACGGATCAGAAAGTACCGACAGAAGATATACAGTTTATAAATAGTTTGAGAAAATTGAAGAACAACCTCAAAAAACGCTACAGAGGTTACCAATGGAAAATTAATAACTAATAAGGTAACCCATAACGAAACTAAAACGAATAACAGGAATAATACGATCCAGCACGAGAGCACAAGGAATCAACCGCCATATTGAAAAATCCACACAACACCAATATTAATAGAACAACGATCTCAAACAGATTTTTGAACACGGAACACAGCACAAATAATCCAGCACCAAACAACATCGCCGAGGAGAAGAAAACACTTCACACAATTATCCAGCTGTAATACATCATCGCAGATTACGAGATCCACATTTATATTTGAGGGAGAAGAAACATTAGCGACAGCGTCGGGTAGCAGAAAACCAAGGCGGACGGCAGCCATACTTTATTTGCAGAGCGAGATGGACACAGCCTCCAGGAGCCAGTGACGTCATTCTACGACTTGGTTCGAATTTTTACTTATTCAATGACATTATTTTCTGAATTATGTTATTTTTATGGAATAATAGTTAAGATTGGATTAATTGTAAGTACTGTATCTTGTTGTTTGCCCCTTCTGTGACCATTTCGACAGTTCAAAGAACTCAACTAATTAATTTTTGTAATACTATATTTTTGTCTTGTATCACTACCGACCTGAGACGAGTCTTAGCCACAGCCATTATCGTTGTGCGTAAGATTGGCGCACAATTTAAAAAAAATAAATATCAGAATTGTTTCAAATACTTGTGTTTATTATTATTTGTATTATAAACGTTAGTTTTTTCTTTCTTCTTAACATAATTTAGAAGGATTAGAAAAATAAACCAAGAAGAAGAAGAAGAGGAGCTGAGTTAGAAGAGAGAATACTTTGATACAATAGACATAACAAGATTAACACTAGTGAAACAAATATTTCTACACACACAATAACTAATTCACGGTGAAGCAATTAAACGAAAATAAACAATAAATAGATAAGTAATTAATTAATTAAAATAAAACATTATAATTTAATTTTATTAAATTAAATTAATAAACCATAAAACTTTTTTTTTATTTGTAATTCAGTTTTATTACAAATAGGCGCTCACAACAGTGGGGCATCATCATCATCATCATTTATTTGTAGTAAAAACAAGTTTTATTACAAATTGGCGTCCACCTTTAGGGGCTTAAAATAGGAATTGATAGGCCTGTAAAATAAAAACCATTCGCCCAGTTTCCTATTTTAGCTTGGCAGCTGTTAACAGGTCAGAAGAAGAAGCAAGATGCACAGGAGGGCAACATCGAAGAAAAGAGCGGCGGAGGCCGAAAAAAAAATAGATATGGAAGATAAGGAGGCAACACCAGTGGAAGATGTGGAAGCGATATTACCGCCAGCAGAACCAACCGAACTAGTATCCCAAGGGAAACAACCTGACAAGCCGGCACAAACAGGGGATGTCAATTTCCAGGAAACCATGATGAGAATGATGATGGAAATGAGAGAGGATAACAAATCAATGAGTAAGAAAATGGAAGAAAATAGTAAGAAAGCGGAAGAAACTGTAAGGAAATGAAGGAAAAATTAAAGGAGGAATTGGGTAATAAAATTGGAGATACCAATAAGGAAATTGAAGAAAACAATAAGGAAATGAAGAGTGATAACCAACGATTGAAGGAAGAGTTAAGGGAAACCAGTAAGAAGATGGGGGAGAAGGTGGAAGAAAACAGTAAGGCGATGGATGAGAAGATGGACGAAGTAAACAACAACAATAAATTATTAATGGAGGAAAATATTAAGAAAATAGAGGAGAAAATGGAGGAAATAAAGACTGACAATAAACAGTCGAAGGAGGAATTAAGTCAGATAAGCCAGAAACTGGAAGAGACTAATCAGAGAATGGAAGAAACCAGTAAGAAAATGGAAAATAATAATCAACAGTTAAGAGAAGAATTAAGGGAGACTAACCAAGAGAATATGAACCGGTTAGATGGAAGCATTAAAGGAAGAGTTGAGTCAGAAGCTGAAAACAATGAAACAATCAGCAAGAAGGTAGAAGAAGAAATAACGGTGATCGAACAAAAGATTACAAGGGCTGACGAAAGATGGAGTCAGACTGAACGAGAAGTACAGAGTATTAAGACAGAAATAAACACCAAAGTTACAAACATAAATATAAATAGTCCAGTATAAATAGTCAGTTGCGACAAAATCAAACCGACATAGATCTGTTTCATAGTCGACCAACCAGCATTACCAGTTGTCCTAATAATGAAAATCGAGAAGGGATTAACTTCAGGCTATACAAAAATAAGCCTATGGAATTCCTGGCCAGAATTGAAGAGTACTTCGCAAAACACAGAGGCAACCGTTGGAGAGAAAATAAAGAAGTACTAGACGAATCGTTCAAGGAGATAGCCGATAATTGGTGGATGGCGATCAGGGATGAAGTGACAGACTATCAACAATTCAAGAGGCTACTTAAGGCCAAATATTGGTCTGAGTCGACACAGAACATCGCTAGAGACGGAATCTGTCACGGAAAGTATAACCCATATGGAAGTCAAACTTTACCGCGTATTTCTTGGGAAAGGTGTGTGTGGCCAAACATTTAGAGCCCAGAATACCTGAAGAATGTTTGGTCAGCAAACTATCCTACCACTATGAGGAGGACATCATCAGAGCTCGACGCAACAGTGAGATTAAAACTGTACAAGCGATGACAGAACTGCTAGAAATGTACGAACACGAGGACTATTACCGCCAAAGTCGAAGGAGATACGAAAAATCTGAGCCAAGAAATAACACAAATTATACGAATAATAATACTCGTCAGAACGGCAACAATAACAATAATTATAGCTCCGCAAACCGGAATAATGCCGGATATAATAACAATAATAGTAATAATACTAATGCTCCCAGGCATAATAATAATAATAGTAATAATAACGTTCCCCGAAATAATAATAATGAGGGTAATAATATTAATCATAACCGTCAACCCAATAACAACGGTTATTATAATAATAGTAATTATGGTCCTAATGGTCAGAGAAACCCCAACCCACCTAATAACAACTATTATGGTAACCATAATAGAAATTACCCAAATGGAGGTAATAATAATTATAGAACATATAGACCCCATGTAAATTACATCAGAGCGGAAGGCAGTGGACAGCGGAGATACCAGCCTCAACGAAGGAGTCGATACTATGAATACGAAACATTTCAAGCGAATCAGGGAGGTAATGGTTACGGAGGATATGAACCCAGACGCAGTTCGAGCCTGGACAATCAAAGAAGACTGCCCGTAATGGAGGCCCAGCAAGATGATCGCACTGAACCAAACGAAGCAGTTCCCGGTCTCCAGGTTGACTCTGCTAACAGCCAAATCCGTAATGATACGGAGCATTTAAACGAAAGGAGGCAGTAATAAACAATTACAACCCTTTACTGCTCCAATCTGCTGGGTATGGACAAGAGGTAAATTTGAGAAAAGGAAATAAAAATTTCACAATAATCTATAATAACTATTTAAAGGATATCCGCAAGGACTTATTAGAAGAGAAAGAAACAAACATTAATAACAATGACAATGAGATCATTTACGTAGTCGCAGAAATCGAAGGTATTTCTGTTCCCATTATGATAGACACTGGAGCAAATGTCTCAATAATTAACCACAGTGAATTGGACCGGATACAGCAGGAATGCCACAAAAAACTACCAATACTACCTATTAATAACGTAGTGCTTGTAGGAGCTACTCGTCGACAAAACAAGACGATACGGAAACAGGTATCCCTAAGTGTTAACAGTCAGGTCGTAAGTTTGGATATGATATTTCTTGTTGCAGCCGGATTACACTTCAATATCATGATAGGGTGTGACATATTACGAAGGAATTCAGCAGTTATTGACTTGTGCCGAGAGAAGGTATCACTCTTTTCAGAAGGTTCGACCTGGGTAGCCAATTTAGTAAACAACAAGAGGGTAGACTCCCGACAAACTCTCAACCACGCAAGTGAAGTGAATTACTTATCGAATTACTCACCAGACAACAAGTTAGTAGGTCAAGATACCGAAGATAAAATATGGACACAAAAGATTCAGGAGATACGTGACTTCTAGTGCCACAATACCACCGAGCGATTAAATGAGAATCAGTTGGATCAATTAATTGGGATATATGAAAAATATCGGGCCGTATTTTCAGACGAGCCAGGAAAAATCAGAAACTATCAATGTTCAATACGATTCAGAGAACCGGTGGAATTCAATCGCAAATCATACCCAATAGCACAATCTTTGAAGGAAGCTGTACGCGCGGAAATCCATAATATGATTAACAAGGACATAATCGAGAGCAGCCAGTCGCCATACACCAGTCCGTTCGTGGCTATCCAAAAGAAGAGTGGTAAAATCAGACTTTGCCTTGACGCACGCGAGATCAACAAAATGATAATTAATGATCGTACCTCGCCTGGTGAAATTGACGAAATATTAAAGAGATTCCACAGAACCAAGTTTATTACTACGTGGGATACCGTGTGTGGGTATTGGCAGGTGGAATTGCACCCACAAAGCCGGCAATACATGGCGTTCATTTTCGAAGGACGCAACTATCAATTTAAGAGATTGCCCTTCGGGTTAGTGAACTCAGTAGCCGTTTTTGTCGCCTGTATGGACCAAATACTCGGACCAGAAGCGCTCCAATTCACGACTGTTTATGTTGATGATTTATTAATCACATCAACCAATTGGGAGGAACATTGTTACCGGGTGGAGCATGTCTTGAAGAAGCTGTCTGAGAATAACGTTACTCTCAAGCTAGACAAGTCAAAACTTATAGCTAAAGAGGTCCAATTTTTGGGTTTCCAGTTGAATAGTCAAGGAATAACACCGTCTTCAGAAAAGGTAGACGCCATACAGTGATTCCCTACACCGAAAAACAGAAGGCAACTACAGTCATTTTTAGGCCTGTGTAACTACTACAGGAAATTCCAAAATAATTATTCAGAGCTGACGGCCAGATTTCAGTATCAATTATCGTCCAAGAATAAATGGCGATGGGGTCAAGAACAGGACGAAACATTAAAATCAATTAAAGAGAAGTTCTTAGAAGCAGTAATGCTTAACCATCCCAATTTTAACCGACCTTTCTTCCTGAACTGTGACGCTAGTAATATTAGCCTGGGATAAACATTGTACCAAGAAGACGAAAATGGAAACCACCTAATAGTGAGCTTCGCTAGCAGAACACTTAACCAATGCGAAAAGAACTATAACGTGACGGAAAAGGAACTGCTAAGTGTAGCCTTTGCCTGTGGGAATTTTCGAACCTACATTCTGGGATATCCGGTGACAGTTCGCACCGACCACAAGTCTATATCATTTTTATGAAGATGCAAGTTAAGCCACGGTAGATTGACCAGGTGGGTACTCGCCCTGCAGGAATATGATCTACAGTGGGAGTATGTTCCTGGAAGTAAGAATGTCGTAGCAGACGTATTGTCACGAGTAAATTTGGAAGAACAGACGTTCGAGGGCGAGAAGGAGAGCATCCTGAAGATCTATAATATTATCAAGGACAGATCCGAATTAGAAAAGGTAGTACGGGACATCAGCAAACACCAGCAGTCCGACCCGAAGCTAAACAATATCAAACTTCGTCTCTCCAACCAAGATGATACCATAACCAGGTTTTATTGTATACATAATGATGTATTATTCATTAAAACATCCCTTGATGAAGAGATATCGAAAATCGTAATCCCTGCTACAGTCGAGAAGGATATCATCCTAGATTATCATCTCCGATACGGTCACATGGGGGCCATAAAAGTGATAAAGGCGTTGGAAGAAAATTGCCATATAAAAAATATAAATCGAAAGGTAAGAAACTACCTTAAGACCTGCCTTATTTGTCAATTGGTAAAAACTAACAATGAAAGAAAAGAGGGTATAATGATACCAATTACATCACAAGAAAAGCTGGAAAAAGACTTCCTGGATATCTATGGTCCATTTCCCCGTAGTGGCGGACGCCATCGTTACAAATATATTATCATAATGATGGATCACTTCACCAAATTTATAAAACTATACCCGGTGAACCAAGCCACCACTCTGAAGATTTTAGGAGTGGTGACTAATTACTACATTCCAGAAATAAGAAAACCCGCTTCCATAATCACAGACCATGGAACGCAATTTAAGGGAAGGAGGTGGAAAAACATTTTAATCAAATTGGGTATCAAGATATACAAGACATCTGTTTACCACCCCAATAGTAATCCTGCGGAGAGGGTGCTGCGAGAGGTCGGAAGAATATTGCGAACTTACTGTCATAATCAACAAAGAAAGTTGCAAGAATACTTATCAGCCACCGAGGAATTCCTTAATTTAGCATATCACCCCGCTATAGGGACCACACCATACGGCAATGTATGAAAAACAACCTCCTAGAGAAATACAAGACATCATAGAAGTTCCCATGAATCACGAATACAAATTTAATCGACTGAAGTTCTACAATAAATTGACTGAATACCACGAAAGGCGACATAACAAGTATCAAAAGGTGATTAAGAAGGTAATAAACTACGAAGTCGGAGAAAAGGTATTATTGAAAAACAAGGAACTACCCAGTACTTTGGAAGGCATTACCAAAAAGTTATTACTGCTGTATACCGGACCATATCTGATTATTAAAAACAATAACAACAATACTTATGTATTAAAGGATATTAATTCAAATAAGATAAAGGGAACCTATAATCAGTTATCAATAAAAAAATATCCAGAGGAAAGACAAATGTCTAAATCCTAAAAATAGTAAGAACAACTTACATGATTTATTTTAAACTATTATGAACAAAACAAATTTAGTAAGAAATATCGGTATGGAGAACCATACATGACTTCCATGTTCTAAGATTTATATTTAAAATCATTTTCGAAATGAAATATTTCCATAGAAATTACTTCTTTCTACTTACTGCTTCAGCCTTAACCACAGTACTGTGGTCACTAACGTATACCAACTCACGTTATCGCACTCGATTTTCACTGATGATGGAAGTCGATGGCATTGCCGAAACGTCTGGTTTTGTAGAAAACATTGGACTACGGCCAAATATCCCGGGAAGGAATTTTAACAAAAACTATTTCTTTGTTGCCGATAACGTAGTACACATATATATAAAAAATATGCATAAAATTAATGGCTTGTATAAGTTAATGATTGATCGCCATTAAGTAGTGCTCAAGTTTCCAAAGTTTTAATATTATGATGTCCGTAATTAAAACATCAGAGCAGGTTTAGTGTGTATGAGGGTACACCGTGGACAAAAATTTTCAACATTTCCTATTGAGCGTTGCTTAGTGTAAAGCTGCGAATCTACAGTGTACGTTTCACAGAACAAACACGCGGAAAAGAAGGAGTGCTCCGAAGTCACTCATGGACCTTCAGCATCTTGCAGAGGGTTCATTCCCTAAAGACGAAAAGTCTGTCTATGAATCGTTCCTCTGTAAACACGTGCAGTTACACTGCCCAGCGATCCACAGGAAGCAAATCGCTATCCACGCTGGACACTTTTTCGGCTTGCACGCATTATTTTGGTGTGGGTTTCGGCACTTTCCATTTAAAAAGCGTGCAAATGTAAGAAAATAAACATGAGTGAGGCCAGAGATAACGCGAATTGTGTGTGTGTGTGTGTGTGTGTGTGTGTGTGTGTGTGTGTGTGTGTGTGTGTGTGTGTGTGTGTGTGTGTGTGTGTGTGTGTGTGTGTGTGTGTGTGTGTGTGTGTGTGTGTGTGTGTGTGTGTGTGTGTGTCTTCCCTGCCTTTTTATTGCAGTAATCATAATAATAAAATGGAAACGTAAACATTACGTAATTGAGATATGCTTGCCTGCCACGAACGATATATTTTCACTCATACACGATTTACAATAAAATGAAAAAATTATAATTTTATTGCCTGGCAACAAAATTATTTTATTTTTAACAATTACCATTGTTTGAAAAAGTTTAAATAATTTTCAAGTACTTTACTGTTGTTAAAACATAAAAGGTTGCAGGTAAACTACCCCTGCCCCTTAACCGATCTTCACCAAAATCAAAAGTCCTTGAGATCTCTGCAATTCAGGGACGTATGCAAAAAAATATTTGATTCTGTTTGAATTAGCGGCTGTTATCGTTTGCCATAGAAAATTACCCTTGATAAAAAAACGTTGCTGGTAAACTACCCCTTCCCCTTAACCGATCTTCACCAAAAACAACAGGTCTTGAGAACTATACAATTTAGGGCTGTATGCAAATAATCTTTTGATTCTGTTTGAATTTACGGCTGTTATCGTTTGCCATAGAAAATACCCTTTTTAAAACATAAAATGTTGCCGGTAAACTACCCCTTTCCCTTAACCGTACATCACCAAAAACAATAGGTCTTGAGAATTCTACAATTCCGGGCTGTATGCGAAACATTATTTGATTCTGTTTTAATTTGCGGCTGTTATCGATTGCAAAAAAAAAAAATCGGTATGGAGAACCATACATGACTTCCATGTTCTAAGATTTATATTTAAAATCATATTCGAAATGAAATATTTCCATAGAAACTACGTCTTTCTACTTATTGCTTCAGCATTAACCACAGTACTGTGGTCACTAACGTATACCACCTCACGTTTTCGCACTCGATTTTCACTGATGATGGCAGTCGATGGCACTGCCGAAAAGTCTGCTTCTGCAGAAAACATTGGACTACGGCTAAACAGCCCGGGAAGCAATTTTAACAAAAAACTACTTCTTAGTTGCCGATAACGTAGTACACATATAAAAAATTCTCCCCTCCACCTTCAACTATAATTTTTAATAATAGAAAATTACCCCCACTCCATTCACCTAACCTCTTCATTTATAGATATTTCATCTACGTTTCTACAGTGGATTAATATGAGCTTCTTATCAGGATACTTGATTTATCAAAATTAAGTACTTTACTCTTGTTAAATCATAAAATGTTTCAGGTAAACTACCCCTTTCTCTTAACCGAGCTTCTCCAAAATCAATAGACCTTCAGTCCTCTACAACGCAGGGATGCATGCAAAAAAAAATATTTGATTCTGTTTGAATGTGCGGCAGTTATCGTTCGTCATGGAAACATTTCTCTTGTTACAACATAAAATGTTGCAGGTAAACTACCCCTTTCCCTTAACCGATCTTCACCAAAATCAACAGACCTTGAGATCTCTACAACTCAGGAAAGTGTGCAAACAATTATTTGATTCTCTTGAATTTTCGGCAGTTTTCGTTCGTCATAAAAAAATTACCCTTTTTAAAACATAAAACGTTGCTGATAAACTACCCCTTTCCCATAACCGATGTTCAACAAAATCAACAGATCTTGAGTCATCTTTAGTTCAAAAAGGTATGCAAAAACGTAGTTGATTCTGTTTGAATTTACGGCAGTTATCGTTCGTCATATAAAAAATTACCCTTGTTAAAACATAAAATGTTGCCGGTAAACTACCCTATTTCCTTAACTGATCTTCACCAAAACCAACAGGTCTTGAGAACTCTACAATTCAGGGCTAAATGCGAAATATTATTTGATTGTGTTTGAATTGGCTGTTATCGTTTGCCATAGAAAATACTCTTGTTAAAACATAGAACGTTGCAGGTAAACTACCCCCTTCCCTTAACCGATCTTCACCAAAAACAATAGATCTTGAGAGCTCTACAATTTAGGACGGTATGCAAATAATCATTTGATTCTGTTTGAATTTGCGGCTGTTATCGTTTGCCATAGGAAATACCCTTGTTAAAACATAAAACATTGCAGGTAAAGTACCCCTTTCCATTAACCGATCTTCACCAAAAACAATAGGTCTTGAGAATTCTAGAATTCTGGGCTGTATGCAAAAGAGTAGTTGATTCTGTTTGAAGTTGCGGGTGTTATCGTTAGCCATAGAAAAAAATCGATAGACACACAGACACTTTTCGAAAAACGACTTTTTTTTATGTTTTGAGTGTAGTACAATCAGGATCTGCAATAATCTCGAACATGATTTTTTTGCCATCACCATACTTCCATTTCCTTAAGGAACATGGAAGTAAAAATTACCCTTGATAAAAAAAAACGTTGCTGGTAAACTACCCCTTTCCCTCAACCGATCTTCACCATAAACAATAGGTCGTGAGTACTCTACAAATCAGGGCTGTACGCAAAAAATTATTTGATTCTGTTTGAATTTGCGGCAGTTATCGTTTGCCATAGAAAAAAATCTACAGACAGACAGATACACACAGAGAAAATTTTCGAAAAACGACTTTTCATGTTTTGAGTGTAGTACAATCAGAATCTGCCATAATCTCGAACAAGATTTTTTTTGCCATCACCATACTTCCATTTCCTTAAGGAACATGGAAGTAAATATCGGTATGGAAAACCATACATGACCTCCATGTTCTAAGATTTATATTTAAAATCATATTCGAAATGAAATATTTCCATAGAAACTAATTCTTTCTACTTATTGCTTCAGCCTTAACCACAGTACTGTGGTCACTAACGTATACCACCTCATGTTTTCGCACTCGATTTTCACTGACGATGGCAGTCGATGGCACTGCCGAAAAGTCTGGTTTTTCAGAAAACATTGGACTAAAGGTAAACAGCCCGGGAAGGAATTTTAACAAAGAACTACTTCTTAGTTGCCAATAACGTAGTACACATATACAAAATTCTCCCCTCTCCCTTCAACTATAATTTTCATTTATAGAAAATTACCCCCACCCCGTTCACCTAACCTCTTCATTTATAGATATTTCATCTACGTTTCTACAGTGGATTATTATGAGCTTCTTATCAGGATACTTTATTTATCAAAATTAAGTACTTTACTCTTGTTACAACATAAAACGTTGCATGTAAAGTACCCCTATCTCTTAACCGATCTTCACCAAAATCAATAGACCTTCAGTCCTCTACAATGCAGGGATGCATACAAAAAAATATTTGATTCTGTTTGAATGTGCGGCAGTTATCGTTCGTCATGGAAACATTTCTCTTGTTACAATATAAAATGTTGCAGGTAAACTACCCCTTTCCCTTAACCGATCTTCACCAAAATCAGTAGGCCTTGAGTTCTCTACAATTCAGGAAAGTATGCAAAAAATTACTTGATTCTCTTTGAATTTACGGCAGTTATCTTTCGTCAAAAAATTACCCTTCTTAAAACATAAAATGTTGCTGGTAAACTACCACTTTCCCTTAACCGATCTTCAACAAAATCAACAAACTTTGAGTTCTCTTTAATTCAAAAAGGAATGCAAAAGCGTAGTTGATTCTGTTTGAATTTACGGCAGTTATCGTTCGTCATATAAAAAATTACCTTTGTTAAAGCATAAAATGTTGCTGGGAAACTACCCCTTTCCCTTAACCGATCTTCAACAAAATCAACAGACCTTGAGTTCTCTTTAATTCAAAAAGGTATGCAAAACATTATTTACTCTGTTTGAATTTGCGGCTGTTATCGTTTGCCATAAAACAAATTACCTTTTATAAAAAAAACGTTGCCGGCAAACTACCTCTTTCCCTTAACCGATCTTAACCAAAACCAACAAGTCTTGAGAACTCTACTATTCCGGGCTGTATGCAAAACATTATTTGATTCTGTTTGAATTTGCGGCTGTTATCGTTTGCCATAGAAAAAAATTACCCCTGATAAAAAAACGTTGCAAGTAAACTACTCCTTTCCCTTAACCGATCTTCACCAAAAACAATAGGTCTTGAGAACTCTATAATTCAGGGCTGTATGCAAAAGAGTAGTTGATTCTGTTTGAATTTGCGGCTGTTATCGTTTGCCATAGAAAACAATTACCCTTGATTAAAAAAAAAACCGTTGCTGGTAAACTACCCCTTTCTCTCAACCGATCTTCACCAAAAACAACCGGTCTTGAGTGCTCTACAAATCAAGGCTGTATGCAAAAAATGATTTGATTCAGTTTGAATTTGCGGCTGTTATCGTTTGCCATAGAAAAAAAATCTACAGACACACAGACACACAGACAGACACACACACAGACACTTTTCGAAAAATGACTTTTTTCATGTTTTGAGTATAGTACAATCAGAATCTGCAATAATCTCGAACACGATTTTTTTTGCCATCACCATACTTCCATTTCCTTAAGGAACATGGAAGTAAAAAATGTCAAAATCCCAAAAATAGCAAGAACAACTTACATGATTTATTTGAAACTATTATGAACAAAACGAATTTAGCAAGAAAAAATGTCTAAATCCTAAAAACAGTAAGAACAACTTACATGATGTATTTGAAACTATTATGAACAAAACGAATTTAGTAAGAAAAAATGTCTAAATCCTAAAAATAGTAAGAACTACTTACATGATTTTTTCAAAACTATTATGAACAAAACGAATTTAGTAAGAAAAAAATGTCTAAATCCTAAAAATAGTAAGAACAACTTACATGATTTATTTGAATCTATTATGAACATAACGAATTTAGTAAGAAAAATTGTCTAAATCCAAAAATTAGTAAGACCAACTTACACGAAATATTCGAAATAACTACATGAAAAAAAAAATGGTAAGACCAACTTACAAGAATTATTTGAAAAAACTATTATATAAAAAGAATTTCACAAAAAAAATGATTCTTAAATAACAAAGAAAAAAAATTTTTAAGAACAAATTACACTGATAATTTGAAATAACTCTTACATAAAAGGATTTGAGAATAAATGGAGTACAAATGTGTAAACTTTCTCAGACTCTCCAGAGACAAAGCAAAAAAGAACATGTTCCAGTAAACAATGAGAACAACCTATATCAAACAATTGAATAATTTAATATTACAAGGAAAAGATATCCATAAATGTTAAAAGTGTCATAAGAAGAAAGAATAGCAAATCTTCATAAGAACCAGTGTTGAAAAAAAACCTTTAATAAACTATCGCAACTATAAAAACTATACTACAGTTTGTATTTTAATAGTGACCATGATAACTGTAACAACTATTATAAACCATGTAAATGAGACAATTTAAGACAAAAATGATACAGAAATTTTAAATGAAGAAAGGAATATTTTATAATTTAACCAAAATAATTTAAACAAGACTCACAATGAAAATAATTTGATGAAGATGAAACAAGGAAGAAGAACCAACTAAATAAAAACCAAGTATTAAGACCAGAAACCAAAAACCCTGGTACCATAATGATAATATTGTTGTAATAACCACTATTATAGTGATAATTAAGAGCAGTGGCCAGGGCACACTTCACGCGGAGCTGGCAACTACGATGGGAGCAGGAGAGTCGAGCTTGGTGGACGGCGAGGCTGATTGGGAACCTCCCTGAATGGGTGGACAGAACGCACGGCGAGGTAGATTATTACCTTACTCAATTCCTGACAGGGCATGGTTATTTCTGTGCATACCTACGAAGGATGGGTAAGATGGAGGATCCGTCGTGCGTGTATGGCGACTCAGACTCTGATGACGCTCATCATACTTTTTTCGATGTCAACGGTGGGTGCTGGAGAGGCGAGGACTCGAATCGGAGATTGACCCCATGACGCCTGATAACATCATAGGCGTCATGCTCAACAGCAAAGAGAACTGGGACATGGTTGTGACCTTCGTGAGGATGGTCCTGCGGTAAAAGAAGCCTGAACTGGACCGTCTCACAGGTCGATGATATAGATAAAGCTGTAGAAGCCTAGTAGGCGCAATACGAGGTGCCACCCTGAAGCCATACGAATAGTTGTTCCAGGGGGGGTTCCCTGCCTGTAAAGTGGAGGTTTTTTAGTGGGTGCGAGTCCCACACACCGGGAGACCAGTCGGGTGTCTCCTGATGGTGCATAATGCATTTTTCCTCCCCCGAAAAAAAAAAATAGTGATAATTAATAGAAGAAGGAATTAATGTTATGCCATGAGCAATAGAATGACTCTTTGAATACCAAATGAAAAAAAAATCTATATAAATGCTAATTACTATGTAAACAAGAAACAGATTATACCAACAACAAACAAAGAAAAGGAGTGCAAGGAAAGGATGAAACGTATATTATACCACATGCCTGAGCCACATAATATGGAATGAGCTTTGATAGAGAAGAAGAGTCAAGTGTATAAAAGTATTAATTAATATAAAATATTATGAAGTGAAGAATCCAAGGATGTTTATTATTAGTCGAAAGAGACTACTTTTAATGATTTCTAATTTTTATGACTGGATGTAGAGAAATTCCATCAGTCTTATATTTTGAGCAGAGATGATAATTCATCTGAGCTCAGTTAAGTGAAGTATTGGTCAGCAGAGAATGTAGCCATAATGTGCCACTCTGAACTGTTCCAGCTCACATGTTAGGGAATGCTAGTGAATGTTAGGGAGTAAACATACCGGTGAGGAAGCACCGAATAAGGAAGAAAAAATATATGATAATAATGACATACATAAGATTAAGGATTAGTTATTAATGAATAAAGAAGCTAATGATGGATACATATGAGATACAAATCATCTGAGAGAGAGCAACGGTGGAAAAAAAAGGTATATAAAGTGAAATCACGAATACAAATATGGTAAATAAAAGGAATTAGTAGTAATTATTTCATCCATACTAAGAGTATGATCTGAACTAATCACTTTTACAGGAGAGCATATGTAGCATAACAGAATTATCACCTTAAAATTTAACTTAATACAACATTTAAAAAAAGAAACTATCAATAGTGAGTGAGAAAAATAAATGGTTAAAAATGAATTAAAGAAGCTGATCATTATAGTCGATAAAATATTAAAAAAATAAACTCAATAACAAAGAAAGCTCTTGGTCCATATAAAAGAAACCATCTATATAAAACCCCAGTACAACATCAATATACCCAGTATGTTGAGGAGCAGTAAATGGGAAGATAAATGGAAAAAATAAATGAAGTAAGATGAGGAGCAGTAAATGAGAAGATAAATGGAAAAAATAAATGAAGTAAGATGAGGAGCAGTAATGAAAAGGTAATAAGGGGAAAATTATTAAATTAAGAAGCAGAAAACCCCAAAATACAAAACCGATAATATACTCATAAGAAGCTATAAATGAAAAATAAATGAAAAAGAATAATCAAGTAAGGTTCATTGAATTGATGACATAAGGACATGAAAACACGAAATAAGAAAATACTTACAGAATAAAAAAGAAGAAGCAAACTATGTCAAGTTTCATACAAGGAATATAGAAGCAAGAAAGGCTATTCCCAAGATATTATGAAAGAAAACATACACAATTTAAACAGAATTAAACCCAATAGATTTTGATCCAGTAACTCAAGTTACAGGATACACTACTATTAAAATAAATTGTAAAATAAATGTAAGCATAATTTAAGAACAAACTAGAAACAAACAAAGAACTACCATAGTGTAGAAACAAACAAAAGACTATCATAGTGTAGAAACAAATAAAAAGACTACCATTAGTGTAGAGTGTTAAAAGATGAAATACCCTAATAAAATATAATAATAGTTAGAGACTACCGTGAGTGTAGTGAATAACAAAGTGAAAAAACTATAATAAATAAATAGTGAAGGAAATAAAAATGATTTAAAAGACTGCCATTAGTGTAAAGTGTTACAATAAAAAACCTAAAAATAAAAGACAGTCAAGGACTGAGAATATTATTAGTAGTAAGAGTGTTTGGAAAATTATATATAAAAAATAATAGATATAAGATGTTTTTATCATAGTTAAATTGTTACAAGAAGAAACATAAATACAAAAGACAGTTAATGACTCAGAGTATTATTAGTAATAAGATGTTTTTATTTTAATCAAATTATATATAGGAAATGATAAGGATAAGATATTTTTGTTATAACTAAATAATATAGTTAAAGAGAATAGGTATAAGATATTTTTGTTATAATTAGGTAATATATGAAAAATAATAGATATAAGATGTTATGTTGTATTTAAATAATGTTCAATAATTTCAAAGTTTTGTTAAGGCAGAGAAGGCAAGAAGATAATATGAATATATTTTTTAATTGTAAACCATATAAATAATAATATAACAAACTAATTAAAAAACCCAATAGAAAAAACAAAACAGTATTTTAGACCAAAATCAACTACTACTATAGAGTCAAATCCAAATGAATAAATTCAATATAACTGTATATAATTAATAGAAACTAGTCAATGTAAAATAAAGATATGTAGATATAATCAGCACAAAAACAAATAATATTAAATGTAATGACCAAAAGGATAAAATTAACTTTATTTGGAAATATGTAATACAAGGCCTAACAAGGTACTCAATGCAGATAAAATGTAAATTAGTCAATATTGGAGTATTATAACAACGAATTATTAACAACAAGTAATAATCATGAAGTGAGTAAAATTATTTAAAGAAAATGTTAACATCAAATCACTTGTAAATCATTTAATTACTAATTATGTAAAAAATAATAAGACCTACAAGAAATATAAAAAAATGTAAATTTTGGGCTTATTTGAACTTAAAATAGGTCAAGTTATATATTGAATTATGTAAAATTAGAACAAGAATATTGCTAGATAGCTAAATTTTCATAAAATTAATAAATAATTAAGTTATAGCAATAAATAGGAAAAATTGTCATATAATTTTATAAGATGAAATCAAATCCAAGGCATACAGCTGTTTACAGACAATGGGAAGGAGAATAAGATATTTTGGAAATTACCACCTAAAACGATGATTTTAAGTCATCAGTCAATTGTTAAACGTGAACGTGTACGGATCAGAAAGTACCGACAGAAGATCTACAGTTTATAAATAGTTTGAGAAAATTGAAGAACAACCTCAAAAAAAAGCTACAGAGGTTACCAATGGAAAATTAATAACTAATAAGGTAACCCATAACGAAACTAAAACGAACAACAGGAATAATACGATCCAGCACGAGAGCACAAGGAATCAACCGCCATATTGAAAAATCCACACAACACCAATATTAATAGAACAACGATCTCAAACAGATTTTTGAACACGGAACACAGCACAATTAATCCAGCACCAAACAACATCGCCGAGGAGAAGAAAACACTTCACACAATTATCCAGCGGTACTATATCATCGCAGATTACGAGATCCACATTTATATTTGAGGGAGGAGAAACATTAGCGTCAGCGTTGGGTAGCAGAAAACCAAGGCGGACGGCAGCCATACTTTATTTGCAGAGCGAGATGGACACAGCCTCCAGGAGCCAGTGACGTCATTCTACGACTTGGTTCGAATTTTTACTTATTCAATGACATTATTTTCTGAATTATGTTATTTTTATGGAATAATAGTTAAGATTGGATTAATTGTAAGTACTGTATCTTGTTGTTTGCCCCTTCTGTGACCATTTCGACAGTTCAAAGAACTCAACTAATTAATTTTTGTAATACTATATTTTTGTCTTGTATCACTATCGACCTGAGACGAGTCTTAGCCACAGCCATTATCATTGTGCGTAAGATTGGCGCACAATTTAAAAAAAATAAATATCAGAATTGTTTCAAATACTTGTGTTTATTATTATTTGTATTATAAACGTTAGTTTTTTCTTTCTTCTTAACATAATTTAGAAGGATTAGAAAAATAAACCAAGAAGAAGAAGAAGAGGAGCTGAGTTAGAAGAGAGAATACTTTGATACAATAGACATAACAAGATTAAAACTAGTGAAACAAATATTTCTACACACGCAATAACTAATTCACGGTGAAGCAATTAAACGAAAATAAACAATAAATAGATAATTAATTAATTAAATAATTAATTAATTAATTAAAATAAACATTATAATTTAAGTTTATTAAATTAAATTAATAAACCATAAAACTTTTTTTTATTTGTAATTCAGTTTTATTACAAATTGGCGCTCACAACAGTGGGGCATCATCATCATCATCATCATCTATTTGTAGTAAAAACAAGTTTTATTACAAATTGGCGTCCAACTTTAGGGGCTTAAAATAGGAATTGATAGGCCTATAAAATAAAAACCATTCGCCCAGTTTCCTATTTTAGCTTGGCAGCTGTTAACAGGTCAGAAGAAGAAGCAAGATGCACAGTAGGGCAACATCGAAGAAAAGAGCGGCGGAGGCCGAAAAAGAAATAGATATGGAAGATAAGGAGGCAACACCAGTGGAAGATGTGGAAGCGATATTACCGCCAGCAGAACCAACCGAACTAGTATCCCAAGGGAAACAACCTGACAAGCCGGCACAAACAGGGGATGTCAATTTCCAGGAAACCTTGATGAGAATGATGATGGAAATGAGAGAGGATAACAAATCAATGAGTAAGAAAATGGAAGAAAATAGTAAGAAAGCGGAAGAAACTGTAAGGAAATGAAGGAAGAATTAAAGGAGGAATTGGGTAATAAAATTGGAGATACCAATAAGAAAATTGAAGAAAACAATAAGGAAATGAAGAGTGATAACCAACGATTGAAGGAAGAGTTAAGGGAAAACAGTAAGAAGATGGGGGAGAAGATGGAAGAAAACAGTAAGACGATGGATGAGAAGATGGACGAAGTAAACAACAACAATAAATTATTAATGGAGGAAAATATTAAGAAAATAGAGGAGAAAATGGAGGAAATAAAGACTGACAATAAACAGTCGAAGGAGGAATTAAGTCAGATAAGCCAGAAACTGGAAGAGACTAATCAGAGAATGGAAGAAACCAGTAAGAAAATGGAAAATAATAATCAACAGTTAAGAGAAGAATTAAGGGAGACTAACCAAGAGAATATGAACCGGTTAGATGGAAGCATTAAAGGAAGAGTTGAGTCAGAAGCTGAAAACAATGAAACAATCAGCAAGAAGGTAGAAGAAGAAATAACGGTGATCGAACAAAAGATTACAAGGGCTGACGAAAGATGGAGTCAGACTGAACGAGAAGTACAGAGTATTAAGACAGAAATAAACACCAAAGTTACAAACATAAATATAAATAGTCCAGTATAAATAGTCAGTTGCGACAAAATCAAACCGACATAGATCTGTTTCATAGTCGACCAACCAGCATTACCAGTTGTCCTAATAATGAAAATCGAGAAGGGATTAACTTCAGGCTATACAAAAATAAGCCTATGGAATTCCTGGCCAGAATTGAAGAGTACTTCGCAAAACACAGAGGCAACCGTTGGAGAGAAAATAAAGAAGTACTAGACGAATCGTTCAAGGAGATAGCCGATAATTGGTGGATGGCGATCAGGGATGAAGTGACAGACTATCAACAATTCAAGAGGCTATTTAAGGCCAAATATTGGTCTGAGTCGACACAGAACATCGCTAGAGACGGAATCTGTCACGGAAAGTATAACCCATATGGAAGTCAAACTTTAACCGCGTATTTCTTGGGAAAGGTGTGTGTGGCCAAACATTTAGAGCCCAGAATACCTGAAGAATGCTTGGTCAGCAAACTATCCTACCACTATGAGGAGGACATCATCAGAGCTCGACGCAACAGTGAGATTAAAACTGTACAAGCGATGACAGAACTGCTAGAAATGTACGAACACGAGGACTATTACCGCCAAAGTCGAAGGAGATATGAAAAATCTGAGCCAAGAAATAACACAAATTATACGAATAATAATACTCGTCAGAACGGCAACAATAACAATAATTATAGCTCCGTAAACCGGAATAATGCCGGATATAATAACAATAATAGTAATAATACTAATGCTCCCAGGTATAATAATAATAATCTATATATTAATACGTGAAGAGAAAACTTTGTACCCCTTTTTAAGCATATTGCGCGCACGGAGGAGTGTGAGATTTGGCATAGTTAAAGTTTATATGGAGAAGGAGTGCAGAAAGCTAAAATTTATATGTAATATGTGTTACAAATACATTAAATAAAATAAAATATAACATTCATTTGCACTTGAAAATTCATTTAAACTTTTTCAAACAATGGTAATTGCTAAAAATAAAATAATTTTGATGCCAGGCAATAAAATTATAATTTTTTCATTTTAGTGTACGTTCATACTGCCAATGTCAAACACATAATAGTCTGTCGTTTGTTTACGTTCATACTGCCAATGTCAAACACATAATAGTCTGTGGTCAAACAGTCGCACAGAGTAGAGATTGTCGCCAAAGAACTTTAAAATGTTGCCAACAAATAATTACTGACAGATTGACTGAATGAGCTGTGAATTTTGTGTGATTTCAAATGTTCGTTTTTCAGTAGTCTGTGGAGTGTATGTCAAGGCAAAAAAGCGTTTATTTTATATTTTGTATATTAGATATCTGTGTTTTATATATTAATGTGCAGTTGAAAGTGAAATACAGCTTGCTTAATATACACCTGTTGCAAAAGGAAAATTTTGTAGCAGCAATTTGAATTGACTTACTCTCGCCTAATTATTATTGGTGGTTTCAAAAAAGTGAGTACATTTTATTACTTTTAAATTAAACCCTGTCTAATCTTAGTTTCAGTAATTTCATTACATGTTTTTTTTTACATTCAGATATTCGCACCTACTTCCATTATGCCTCGACATAGAACATTGACGGGTCGGAGTGAGAGACAAAGAAGAAGGAATATATATTCGCGTGAAAGTCAAAAAGATAATAGACCAAATGCAAATTTAAATAGTGTAAATAGTATAACATTGACGGGTCGGAGTGAGAGACAAGGAAGAAGGAATATATATTCGCGTGAAAGTCAAAATGATAATAGACCAAATGCAAATTTAAATAGTGTAAATAGTATACAAAATGATGAAATTATTTTGAGGGATACATTTAAATGCGCACTGAATGTCATTCCAAGAAATTTTAATACTTTTGATTGTGGATTAATGCATTTACAATGCAAAACATTTCGAATCTGAGGTCACTTTAGGTGAAAAGACTGCATTCACTTCATGTTGTCATAAGGGTAAAGCAATATTACCGGCCTTAAGTCAAAATGAATACTTTAAATCACTGTATGATGGACTTACTTCAAATGAACCTTCAATAAAAAGAAAGTCAAAAAATTATTTTGAAAACATTCGTAAATACAATTCATCATTTGCTATGGTTAGCTCAGAAGCTAAAATTTCGGATACAGTTACGCGTGGAGTGTATCATTTTAAAATACATGATGTTTTTTATCACAGATCAGGTCCAATGATTGCTTGATATGGTCGCTCACCATGTTATGCGCAATTATATTTTTATGATGTTGACACTGCTGTTAATTATAGATTACGTGAACACTATAATCAAACATGCAATAACAATATAATGCGCGAAATCTCTCTTGAATTGGAACGCATTAATCCTTTCGTTCGGTCATTCATTGCAATGAAAGATCATTGTCAGAGAGTTGAAAATCAAAATAAAGAAATTTGTATGCTCATTAAAGTAAATCGTGATTTAGATCTACGCCGTTATAATGATGCAGTTCAAACTGATGTAGCAGTAATATTTAGTACAGTTGATGGTGAGCCACCCTTTGAACGAAATATGGTTTCGTTTTCAAAAGTTAATGGTACCATTAAAAATATCTCTGTTTTGGATTCATCATTGGACCCTTTAGCGTATCCATTACTTTTTCCAAATGGTGATACTGGGTGGCATATCAATATTTCTCATAATGTACTAACTACATCTAATTCAAGAAAGCCCAGAAATAAATTAACCATGCTTCAGTATGCAGCCTATCGACTTGCAATTAGAGAAGATTTTAGCATGTTGGACCATTCACAAAAATTATTTCTGCAGTGGATAGTTGATATGTATGTGAGAATAGAGGGCACAAGGTTACATTTCATTCGACAAAATCAAACAAGTCTTAGGTCTGAAGTTTACAACAATTTAACAGATTATTTAGAATTGAACCTAATGCCAATAATGTTGGCCGTAGAGTAATTTTACCATCTTCAATCAATGGATCTCCAAGAAATATGTATCAGAATTATTTAGATGCAATGTCAATTGTACAACATTTCGGAAAGCCTTCTTTGTTTATTACAATGACTTGCAATCCAAGTTGGCCTGAAATAGTTAGCAATATTGGTGTAGGTGAGTCAGCTAATTTTCGACCTGATATTGTTGTGCGTGTATTCAAGTCCAAACTGAAAGCATTAATTGAGGGCCTTACACTAAAAAATATCTTCGGTAAAGTTGAAGCACTCATTTATACAATTGAGTTTCAAAAGAGAGGATTGCCTCATGCTCACATTTTACTGCTACCGATATTGATAAAGTTGTATCTGCGGAGATTCCTAACATTCAAACACATCCTACATTACATGAATATGTTGTAAAACACATGATGCATGGTCCATGCGGTGTACTTAATCCAAATTCTGTATGTACTGTATGTATGAGAGATGAAAAATGCACAAAAGATTATCCAAAACGATTTAGTGAATTTACATGTGAATCATTAAATGGATATCCATTATACAGAAGGCGTGATAATGGTATTAATGCTGAAGTTCGCGGTAGTTGCCTCGACAAACGTTATGTTGTACCATACAATCCGTATTTACTTGCCAAATTTAATTGCCATATAAATGTTGAAGTATGCACTACAGTTAAAAGTGTTAAATACATTTATAAATACGTGTATAAAGGCTATGACAGTGCATCTGTTGAATTAGGTTCAGAGAGAAATGAACCAGGTCAAGAAATACAAATTGATGAAGATAAAAATTTTTTAAATGGCCGTTATGTCGGATCAACTGAAGCTGTATGGCGCATCTATGAATTACCAATGCATTTTCAATCACATGTCATCGTTAGACTTGACATTCATTTACCGCGTAGACAGAATGTTTACTTTCGAGAAGGGCAAGAACGTCAAGCAATTGAAAATGCAAGACAAACAAAATTATTAGCATTTTTTGAATTGAATCGATCAGATCCATCAGCGCATGAATATAAGGATATTGAAATTCCTTTGCATTATGTGTGGGAAGATTCCCGAAAAAAATGGAAGAAGAGAAGGCGTGGAGGTGATAAAATCATTACACGCATATATGTAGTATCACCAAAAGACGTCGAACATTTCCATTTACGATTGCTTTTATTACATGTCTGTGGTCCAAAATCATTTGAGGATGTTAGAACATACAATGGAATTATACACACTTCTTTTGTTGAAGCGTGCCATGCTCGCGGCATTGCTTCAAATGATAATGAATGGCGCGAATGTTTAAATGAAGCAAAAGAATTACATTCACCAAAACAATTGCGAAATTTATTTGGTTACTTTTGTGCATTAAATGTGCCAGCCAATGCATTGGCGTTATGGAATGAATTTAAAGTATATCTTAGTGAAGATTTTTTGAGAGATTACAACGAAGATGTATCCTTTAACACAGCTCTATTAGAAATTGATGATATTTTGAATGTTCATAATTTGTCATGTCAAGAACTTGGTTTACCAGTTCCCACGTATTCGCAGAGAATAGACGAAGCAAATGCTATTGATCCAATAGAACAAGAGTTTCTGTTTTGTGAGCATTATGAAACTGCAAATATTGAACAGCGTAATCTAATTGATCGTGTGATTCGTGAAGTTTTGCACCATGATACTGGATCTAATGTTTTTTGTTTAACCGCTCATGCAGGTTGTGGGAAAACATTCACACAAACAGCAAACATTCACAAATTAAATTCGCTTAATCTTAGTTGCATTGCAACAGCGTTCAGTGGCATAGCTTCAACTCTATTACTTGGAGGTAGAACTTTACACAATGTGTTTAAATTGCCTATACCCATTTTGAAAAATTCTGTAGCGAACATTACCGCAAATAGTAGCTATGGACGTTACATAAATTCATCATCATTGATAATTATTGATAAAATTTCTATGTGCCCACTGCAAGTGTTGAAAATCATAGATAGATTATTGCAGGATCTATGCGATGAAAATGATAAACATAAACCATTTGGAGTGAAAACGATACTTCTGTGCGGTGATTTTCGGCAAATCTTACCAGTTGTCCCACATGGATCACATGCAACTTTAATTGAAAATTGTGTCACGAATTGGCATAAATTTGTTTATTTTCATAAAGTAACGTTTACTCAAAATATGAGAGCCTTACCAAGTGAAATAGAATTTGTCGAATTCTTGAAAAAAATTGGTAATGATGAAGCCCCACAATTCCCTCAGTTTGGTGAAAATATTATTGAAATACCTCAGCAATTAATAGGAGATGAAAATAATATTATTAATGAGGAGATGGAAATATTTCCGAAAACATACTCTCAGATAACATATTGAAGTCAGTTATTTTAGCGCCTAAAAATGATGATTGTACTTTTATTAATACTGATATACTTAATCGAATACCAGGTGAACAGAAAACATATCATAGCTACGATAAAATAATTTGTGATGATGACAATGAAATCAATAACTATCCAGTAGAGTTTTTGAATTCTTTGACTATTAGTGGTTTGCCACCACATAAGTTAGTATTGAAAGTTAATTGCATCGTTTTACTGATCAGAAACTTAAATACAAAGGAAGCATTGGTCAATGGAACAAGAATGCGCATCAAGTGTATGCATCGTAATGCTATTGATTGCGAAGTTTTAGCTGGAACCGCACGCAATAAGTGAATTTTGATTCCACGTATAAATTTAACATATTCCGGTACTGTTTTACCATTTAACTTTCAAAGAACTCAATTTCCAATTATACCTGCATTTGCGATGACAACAAATAAGTCTCAAGGACAAACATTCGAAAAAAATTGGAATTTTATTGAGGCAGCCAGTTTTTACACATGGTCAATTGTACGTCGCAGCAAGTAGAGTTCGATCATTCGATGGTTTGAGATTTTATATTTCCGAATATAATGGCCAAGGGCATTTAGCAAATGATGAAAGAGTTTTTACAAAAAACATCGTTTACACAGAAGTTCTGAATCATTAAATTCACTTTCAAACTATTTTAAGTTCAATGGACAACATTTATTTTTTTAACCGCCCGGTTTTTTGATTTAATGAAAAATATATGAAAAAATACGAGGCACGTATTTTTTATTTCATTTTTTATTTTGTTTTAATTTTTTATTTAAATTTTATATAATTCGAAAAAGGTAGGCAAAATAACTGTGTAGCCTTGGCGAAACCTAGTCAGTATGGCAATAAAAAAAACCCAAGGAAATGTCAAAAAACGCGTTATTGCTTTTTAAATATGGCTTAGCCAAGCTAAACCTCATTTTTCCTATCTTTCATATTTTTCAAATAACTCGAAAATTAATGCATAGAAAAAAAAATTAAAAAATTATATAAGCTTTGTAGCAGATAATCTTCAAACTGTTTTCGAATTTTGTACCTTACCAAAAATGAAATGTAATCCACTGGAATTGAAAACAATGTATCTTATACTTCTATGAATGTCAAGTCTAATTTTTATTAGCGTTTATTTGATTCAATAATAACATGAAAAAAAAACTGACAATGAATTATATCAAAAAATAAATACTAATACAAGCTGTAATTGTGTTTTTTTCAACTGTTACTAACATTAAATTTTAAATTTGATAGGTATTGCAGGGAATTAAGGCAAACAACACACGCTAATGACGTATTTGTACACGCTCGTAGCTGAAGTAATAGAACAAAATTCAAAAAAATTATATGCAATGATTATAGAGGTATACTCTTTGACAAAAGAACCTCAATAACGTTCAAACTTAAAAATTTAATGAATTACGGTCGAATTTCGACCACTGGGCGACCACTAGTAGTAATAATAACGTTCCCCGAAATAATAATAATGAGGGTAATAATAGTAATCATAACCGTCAACCCAATAACAACGGTTATTATAATAATAGTAATTATGGTCCTAATGGTCAGAGAAACCCCAACCCACCTAATAACAACTATTATGGTAACCATAATAGAAATTACCCAAATGGAGGTAATAATAATTATAGAACATATAGACCCCATATAAATTACATCAGAGCGGAAGGCAGTGGACAGCGGAGATACCAGCCTCAACGAAGGAGTCGATACTATGAATACGAAACATTTCAAGCGAATCAGGGAGGTAATGGTTACGGAGGATATGAACCCAGACGCAGTTCGAGCCTGGACAATCAAAGAAGACTGCCCGTAATGGAGGCCCAGCAAGATGATCGCGCTGAACCAAACGAAGCAGTTCTCGGACTCCAGGTTGACTCTGCTAACAGCCAAATCCGTAATGATACGGAGCATTTAAACGAAAGGAGGCAGTAATAAACAATTACAACCCTTTACTGCTCCAATCTGCTGGGTATGGACAAGAGGTAAATTTGAGAAAAGGAAATAAAAATTTCACAATAATCTATAATAACTATTTAAAGGATATCCGCAAGGACTTATTAGAAGAGAAAGAAACAAACATTAACAACAATGACAATGAGATCATTTACATAGTCGCAGAAATCGAAGGTATTTCTGTTCCCATTATGATAGACACTGGAGCAAATGTCTCAATAATTAACCACAGTGAATTGGACCGGATACAGCAGGAATGCCACAAAAAACTACCAATACTACCTATTAATAACATAGTGCTTGTAGGAGCTACTGGTCGACAAAACAAGACGATAAAATAAATATCAGAATTGTTTCAAATACTTGTGTTTATTATTATTTGTATTATAAACGTTAGTTTTTTCTTTCTTCTTAACATAATTTAGAAGGATTAGAAAAATATACCAAGAAGAAGAAGAAGAGGAGCTGAGTTAGAAGAGAGAATACTTTGATACAATAGACATAACAAGATTAACACTAGCGAAACAAATATTTCTACACACACAATAACTAATTCACGGTGAAGCAATTAAACGAAAATAATCAATAAATAATAATTAATTAATTAAATAAAACATTATAATTTAATTTTATTAAATTAAATTAATAAACAATACAATTTTTTTTAAATTTGTAATTCAGTTTTATTACAATTTGGCGCTCACTGCAGTGGGGCATCATCATCATCTATTTGTAGTAAAAACAAGTTTTATTACAATATATATAGTTTACACCTTCACGTATCCTGTCTGACTGATATTGGCTGAACCCGATTTCCTGCCTGAATTATAACTGCGATAATCGGTTATCATGGCTTGTGTCCTAAAGTGATCCAAGTTCAAAAACTATTGTTACGACGGTCTATTGATCGTCGTATGGTACAGTGGAAAACAAAATACAAGACACCAACGAAGTCACTAAAAACCAGCTTTAATTATCACAATTAACAGTTTGTAATCAACAAGTTATTCAACAAGATTATACACGTAGGCCTACAATAATTCAAGTTAATCTGTCTACACAATAATAATGTCAACTGTAAAGAATTGCGCACTATAATCACTTTTCACTAATAGGCCTACACCACTTGCAACGCACTGTGTAAATCGCCCGACATAACACTGAACACTAAGCGACAGGTACGGGCTATTTATAGTCTGCAGGGTTCCATAATATGCGTCTTTTCAAACACGTGAAAATTCTAGAGAATACTTCAGTGCGGCCATGGCAGAAACACACACCGTTGGGCTAGTCAAGAAGCTTGTAGAACGACACCATCAAACGCACGAGACGTTCCGCATTACGTAATACTGCCTCGCATGTCAAGCGTCACGTACGCATTACAGCTGCGAGAATAGCCGAGAAATATGTAGAACTTACTGAAATGGCGTAATAGGCCTACTATAATCTCTAACACAGTTGTCTGATCTTAACACTATTTCTATTATTATTATTTTTTTTTTTTCAGAGCTGTCAGACCTCAGATACACCTTACATTATTAAATATCCTCTCTCCAACTTAAATCCACACTTTAAATCATTAATAGCATTTTTCATTACATATTCCCTACCTTTATCGATTCCTAAAAAATACAAATGAATTAACAACAGTACAGTGAATTTTGTTTATTGTCTGTTTTTGAACTTCTAATTAAGACAACAAATGAATAAAAATAATGGGCTTGTTTTATTGATTCTTTCACAGATAGTTGATAGTTTCGTCAAAGTCTGATGGCGCCAGTAGTGTCACAGCTTGAAACACAATAAAACGACATTTAATGAAATAATATTTAGGAGGCTCATTCACTGGAAAATTCAGAGTTACTCCACGAGTACAAAGAATTAATATTTTGATAACACTCTTCAGTTTATTCAAATAGTTTATTGTTTGATAGTATAGTATTGTACTGTTTCAAGTGCTGAACTTACTGTTGAGATATGAAGTCCATGTCAGGTGCTGTTATTTATCGTCACATCCGGAAACCAGTTAAGGTGAAGTGCTGGAGTGTAATGTCAAGGCCGGTGGTGTAATCCCTTCCCTTACGTCGTACATCGTTGGATTTCGGGGAGGGGATTACCGCTCGGGAGCCCTTCGTAGGCGCCCAGGGTCCTCCGTCTTCGCGACTCTCAGAGACCACCAGACGTCTCTACTAGAATCCTCCGGAGGCGCCTGGGGTCCAACGTCCCTCTTCCGGTCGGTATTCGTCGCAGCCGGGGGTTCCTGTGTCGTCACAGCCGGCGATGTGTGGTTATGTAGTGTCAAGGTCGGTGGTGTAATCCCCTCCCGTACGTCGTACATCGCTGGATTTCGGGGAGGGGATTACCGCCCGGGAGCCCTTCGTAGGCGCCCAAGGTCCTCCGTCTTCGCGACTCTGCAGAGGCCACCAGACTTCTCTACTAGAATCCTCTGGAGGCGCTTGGGGTCCAACGTCCCTCTTCCGGTCGGTATTCGTCGCAGCCGGGTTCCTGTATTGTCACAGCCGGTGATATGGTGGTTATGTAGTGTCGAGGTCGGTATCGTTACAGTCGATCATGTGGTAAACTGGTAAAAAACGGAATTATTTCGATAAACTATAAATTACGTGCCGGCTTGCTCGAAATATTAAAAAAAAATTGATTATTATTTCCGTGGTTACGCACAATTTATATTTAAAAGTTATTGTTGTTCAGCTGTTTTTTATGTAACACTTTATTTCTATTTCTATTTGTTTGGCGTTGTGTATTGAGACTGAAGGTAACGCGGTACCGAAATCTTGAATCAGAAATAAAATAAGGGTTGATTTACGGGGGTTGTTCAACACGTAAGAGAAATACCCCTTTCTCCGCTAAAATTTTATAAAACCTTATTCCATAGTCCTATTGATAGAAAATCATACAATTGTTTTTTGGTTTTTCTCTTAAGCTTAATTTTTTCTATATAATCAAAAACGGTGTTTTGAAGCGTCCTGAATTGTATTTTACATTTTTTATATTAGACTTTTTTTAATCAACGAACTTTTTATTATTGGATTGTAGACTTTTTTGTGGATCTGCACAACTCCACTTTTTGCCTCTGACGAGTCAGTCTGATGTCTCCCGGTAAGCGCTTTAGAACAATTCAGCTAATCGCTATTTTGGTTTGCAATACGATCTGATGATTTTGATGATTATTATTAATTAAATCGTTCAAAAGCGCCACTGGACTAGTGGGGAGCATTAAGTTATACAAAGAAAAAAGAAATTTAAAACAGTAAACGTTTCCTTACCCTTACATTAATTATATACACAACATCTGCTAGGCGTTCGTGCGCCTACTTTGCAATGTTTAATTTGTCACCCCGTGTCTGTCTCTTATCTCATTGTTTCCAAGCCACAGTCAATCTTAAATACCATTTTAAGTGTGATCTTTCGCCAGCTGGAGTTGATATCGTTAATACAAATGATATTCTTAACGCTACTGCAGTATTTGGGAATGTTGAAAACAAATTATTTTAAAAAAGGTACTGTGCGGCTCATCCAGCGGATTCTATAGATATACACGCCTGTGTCAGTTGAACTACACCGTCCTATGTGTCTCGTACCCTAAACATCTTTATTACTAAACAAAGAGAAAAAATAGTACAAATTTACTAAAAAAAAATGTTTCCGAATGTTTCCAAGAAGCACTGAAGAACGTGAGAACATGCGACCGTCCTTTGTGAGAAATCTCGAGCACCTGGAAGAGCAGGCGTTATACGAGCCTTCTACAGCTACTGCCTTCTCTCACGTACTGCACACCAAAGGGTCTGTTGTATCAACTACCACTTTCCAAGTCTCATTTCACCCTCTCATCCTTTCCCAGAGTCCTCTTTCCATTGGCTCCTGAACCTACCCCGTTTCAGTCGTCAAGATGGAATCCAGTCTAGCAACGTTTTGGGTCAACGATCCTGAGAAATCCATTCCACACGAGGCCGTACCGTACGAGGCGCTTTGTGTTTATGGTATCTAAAATTAACTTGTCAACATCACGTTTCTTCCTCCTCACTTCTAATGCATTTGATAGCATTAAAATCAGAGGGTGTTACGTAGAAACGAAAAGACTGGCATGCGATAGGACAGCTTGGAGATCTTTTACCATTTGAAGACCTGCCTTAGGGCAGAACACCAAATAATAATAATACACTGGAGCCTGAACACCCCACAAGATCTTCTTCCACAAGTCCACTTCCACTGCTTGGAGACTCGGGAGTTTCTTTGGTATATCTACCCAGTTTCAGAGCCACAGGTAGCTATAGTTTCTAAGATTATAGAGTAAGACATCTTTTTGTTTTTTGGGTTATTTTCCCATGCAAAGGACAGAATTCAGCCGCCTTATCACCACTTTACCTTGTTTTATTTTATAGTTGATACCTTCATCACTTTTACCATGTTTTGATGATGTCGCCTAAAGATACCTAAAAAATCCACTGTCTTTTATAACGTACGAACCCACTGTCCTATTAACTCTTCACCTCCAATAACCAGCTTTTTGGCTAAATAAATAATTCCTTACCGAATCCGTCGAGTGACTTACTTGTAATTTCGCTTAACTTGACGTGTTTCGAGGCATATGCCCCATCTTCAGAATAATTTCTCTTTAAAGAACGTCAGACATTAAGATCAAAATATAATAAATTAAAATTAAAATCAATAGTTAAAACAATAAAGCATCAAAAATATTAAAACACACTAAAAACACAGAGGAGCAAGCACTGTCACAACATGTGTTCGCGTTGCGTTTATAGCCGATGTAAACCGTCGCGATGTTACTTGCGCAAGTTTAATGTTACTTGCACGATGTTTATAGCCGGTGTACACCGGCTATAAACGCAACGCGAACACATCATGTTGTGACAGTGCGTGCTCCTCTGTGTTTTTAGTGTGTTTTAATATTTTTGATGCTTTATTGTTTTAACTATTGATTTTAATTTTAATTTATTATATTTTGATCTTAATGTCTGACGTTCATTAAAGAGAAATTATTCTGAAGATGGGGCATATGCCTCGAAACGCGTCAAGTTAAGCGAAATTTGAGTGCGCAAGTAACATCGCGACGGTGTACACCGGCTATAAACGCAACGCGAACACATCATGTTGTGACAGTGCGTGCTCCTCTGTGTTTTTAGTGTGTTTTAATATTTTGTATGCTTTATTGTTTTAACTATTGATTTTAATTTTAATTTATTATATTTTGATCTTAATGTCTGACGTTCTTTAAAGAGAAATTATTCTGAAGATGGGGCATATGCCTCGAAACGCGTCAAGTTAAGCGAAATTACAAGTAAGTCACTCGACGGATTCGGTAAGCAATTATTTATTTAATACAAGTGACTTGGATACTTTAAAAATGAATATTAAAGCTTTTTGGTTATTCAAAATTTATATCGAAGCTCCAAAATCTGTATTTTTCGGTCATGAAATTGGAGTCCTGTTCGTCCAATGCTACCACAACTTGTTCATCAGCGAAGACAAGCGTGTAAGGTAATTGTCTTTCATTAAAAAATAGTGTCTTGAATAACACTCTTAAAAAATCTTGAAGAATGTTAAAGATATTTCGCATCCCTCTCTCTAAACCTACTTAAATCTGCGGTAATATAAATTTTAATTCTTTCATTTTAATTCTGTTCTTCAATAAAAAGCATTTTGCAGCAAAAAATGCTACATTTTTTAAATTGCAAAGGTTTTTTTTAAAAGTCTTCAAATTCAAAAAATTTTTGTTAACAAGCATGATAATTAAAAAACTATAAACTCTTGCGTAGTGCAATGCAAAAGGGGTAAACCAAAAAATAAATAGACTTCAGTTCAAAATTTTTTTCATATTCAAGAAATAGATATTTTTTTTAATTTTCCAAAAGTTTGCTTTTGTGGACTTACACCCTTTTTATAGAGGAACGATTCATCTACTTCCGAGTAACCATTTGGCCGATTTTCCTTAAAAGAACTATGTATTTTTCTGCGTTGTTAAAAATTTAAAGGAAGTGGATTATTTTTTTCAGATTCCCAAATGCCAAAAGAAATAAAATTTTATTAATATTTAATTATTTACTGCTCTTTTCTAAAATACTGACCATAACATATTCATGCTCTAATACAGTGGTTCCCAAAGTGGGGTCCGCGAACACTTTTAAGGAAAATTAGAATAAGTTACACCATAATTTTCTCCGATTTTTTATGCTCTAAAATCTTCATTTTTTAATCTTAAACCAATTAGTAGAAGATTCTAGTATTTTTTTGTTCAAACTAATTATAATTGTAAAAGTAATTTCAAACTAATGGCTTTAATAATGTCTTTAAATCATGTCGTGCAGCAGATCTGTTTGTCAGCCGAATCGACTAGAGCGCCGCATCACCGCAGAACTGATCCCGAACGTGTTTTAGTCCACGTATAAGCACTGTATCTAAGCAAAACGTTTTTTCGTGTAGCTGGTTTTACGCCTAGGAAGCTGGATTTTACATGTGGCTGGAAAGATGGAGCCGAGGTTGGCAACGCTGGTACACAAAGTACTGAAATTGTGAATAACGCAAATTTAATTGCTTTCATCCACTATGGTTATGAGAATAAATTACACGAGGCTTTTCTTTTTTAATAAACATCTGCCATCACATACAACTTCAGCAGAATTATTTACGATTGTGAATACGTTTTTGGTTGACATCGGTATTAATTGGAATAAATGCGTGCATGTTAGCAGTGACGGAGGAAGATCGATATGTGGAAGAATCAGTGGACTGATTGCAATGATAAAAACTGCACCACCACTTGTTGAGTGGGTTCATTATTGTATCCACAAAGAAACGTTAGCAACAAAGAAGATACCATTAGAACTGAAGAGTTGCTTTGATGAGGTAGTTCGGATTGTGAATCATATTAAATCGCGCCCTTTGAATTCTCGATTATATGGTATAATATGTGAAGAAATAGGGAGTGGTCACAAGTACTTGTTGATCCTCTGTGAAGTACGATGGCGTTTGCGTGGAAGTGTATTGAACAGATTATTTGAACTGAGGGATGAAGTAAAGCTATTTTTATTTGATTCCAACTTCGACCTTAAAGACAGGTTCCATGACTTTAACTGGATTTTGAAGCTATCATAACTTGCTGATACCTTCAGTCATCTGAATGGACTCATTTTAATCCTGACCTTCAGTCATCTGAATGGACTCATTTTAAGCCTGCAGGGATCTAGGATCACTATTTTCAAGGTTTGAGATAAAACCGAGGGGATGATAAAAAATTGAAGCTGTGGATTCAGAGATTAGACTCTGAAATCTTTTAACAATTCCCTTCCATGGCAGATTTTGTCCAGATGTCAGGAGAAAACGTTCCAAAGGAGATCCTCAACGTTATTAAATATCATATAATAACGTTATTATTATAACGTTATTATTATATATTCCTTTAGATGCACGTGCATCTAGAGGAATATTTTCCAGTGACGGATGATAGTGACATGTGGATAAGAAATCCATTTGTCGATGGGCTCTCAACTAACCTCTCTCTTACACTACAAGAAGATCCATTGGCAGAACTATTAAAATTACAATTTTTGCAATTACAGCTAGCTGACTTCTGGTCATATGTAATGACTGACTATCCTGGAGTTGCAAAAAAAAAAAACTTTAGTGTTTAACTGTGTTTCCTTTCCACTACTTATCTGTGTGAAACCGCATTCTCCCAGATCAAGTACTTGAAGTCAAAGTTAAGAAATAAACCTGATGTCGACAGTGGATTAATATTGAAATTGTCAGACATTAAACCCAGTATTGCAGAGCTAATTGCTCAAAATCCGCTTCATTGTTCACTTTAAACTATGTTTGATATCATTAATATTTTAATTCTGCAAGTTAGGAGAATTTTGATTTTAATACATTTTAATTAAAATATAAGAGTTTGTATCATATTTACTGTTTGTTTTTATTTCAGAACTCAGACGGGGCCCGTGAAATTTTTAATTTTTTGGGGGGTCCGCGGACTGAAAATTTGAGAACCACTGCTCTAATACTAAATATGAGTAAGCATCTGTTTCAGGCATGAGTTACCGTGTGGGCTAAATACCGTATTATTCAGTAGAATTACAAATTGTTAAATCATGGTATTGCCTGCAACCTACAGCAACTTCAAACAAGTACTCGTGCAACTAATCACGGTAAAATGACGTAAATGCAAATACACGGTTCTTATGAGGAAATTTGGCAAAAAGTTTTGTTTTGAAAGAAGTGTAGCCTAATGTCTCCGTTATTTTTTAATCCGAATTTCGTAGACAAGATACCACTGATTAACAAATAAAAATCTAATTTTTAAAGTAATAAGATATTTTTATTATAAATAGTGATTTTTGTAAATTTTTAATTAAAAATTTCAATCGGTCGCCATTAAAAAAAGTTTGACGATAATGTTTCGGCTTGTTTTGTACTTATAAGTAGTAGTAAACGTACTTGCGCCAAATTTTAACTCTGTCTCATCTTGTTCGGCAGTATTTTTTTTTTTTAAGACAAAAACATATCGACGGGAAACGAAACATTTTTCGGCATATGTTTATTGGAGAGTTGTCTTTCAATTTAACGAATTTAACGAGTTGAATGATTTCCCGAAGTTTGGGAACACTCTGCATGAGACGACAATACCGACCTCTTGTCACGTACAGGTGGTACAAAAGTGAGGCGCTTGCAGAGAAGACTGAAGATATGCCGCGTGTATCTGAGAGCCGAAACTACAGAAAATTCGAACAGAGGCAATGATGCTACAGTCTACGCGTCAGGTTCTATCATGAAGTGCGACAACTGTACAGAGAACTGTAGACTACATTAAACTACTACAACTTCTAAGGTGGACAGGACAGCTAAAGCCAACGAGGTGACAGTCGAATACCGAGAAAAATATTGACGAGGAATAAATGTTGGGTGGGTAGCAGACGAAATGGAAGACCGACAGCCTGCTAGGATGAGAATGTTGAACAAGATACTGAGAAACTGGCATGCAGTCGCAAGAAATCGGGACCGCCGAGTTAAAGGTCAAGGTTCCTATACGAAGTGTGGTACTACAAGAAGAACAAAATACAGTGAAAAGGTAACATATGCTCTGGAGAAGACTGGTGGGAGGGGTCATCGCTCAGTAGTGTGGCCAGGGCCGGCCGTAGACATTTTTCTAGTATAAGAGAACAATATTTCGGCGCCCTTTCTACCGGGGGTCTGGGAGTATGGAATACCCCCAGGTAGAGGGGGTACGGGGGCCCCCCGGAAAAATTTGAAAAAGAAGGGTTCAGAAATAGAGTTTTAGGTATATTTTGGGTTAAATGTCAGGGTTATCAGTAATCTTATACACACTGCTTTTATAAAAAAAATCATGATAGGCTACTTGTTTGAAAATTTCACAAACTTGCATTTGCTATTTGTATAAAAATTCGCTGACTGTTACAGTAGTATTAAAATTATAATCTTGAAGCCATTTCAAAACCATTTTTATCTTAGGTTTTTTATGAAAGTGTAAATTAAATTACCTTTCTTCCTAATTTTATAAGGGGCATGTGGGCTTTATTTTTTTCCACAGTAATTTACTGGAGATTGAAAAACTATTGCTAACGTTGTTTTAAACTCAAACTAGATAAATGTAACTTAAAAATTGTGTTTGATTGATGATTTTGATAATTTTACTATGATATCTTTGTTGAGCATATAGTATTAATTACAATACAATTGCCTCTAAACATTTTTTAGACCTTGAGAAAATACATACATAAATCTAAAAATACACTTACGTTAAATTTTAAATGGTGGAAAGTCAATGAATACAACCACAAGTCAGGTTACAAGAAATCTGACTTGTGGGCAAGAAAAGTATTATTATACCCAATATTTTTGAATTATGTTTTATGTTGTATTTTTAACTGTGCATATGATTTATCTTATGTATGTTTTCTTGTCTTTACTGAAACTATTTGCGCCTTCTGGGTCTATATAGTTTGAGGCCGTGGCGAGCGCCTTTGGCGCCCCCTCTTGCCTGGTGCCCTACGCGGCCGCGTACTTCGCTTACATCAAGGACCGGCCCTGAGTGTGGCCGAACGATGATGATGGTGATCATCATTATTATTATTATTATTATTATTCAATCGGTAACATTTTCCGTCAGAGAAATTTATAAATATGACATAAATTTTTTGTTGATGTAGGCCTACATAAAATGTTAGAATATTTCTGCTACTAAATCACACATATTTATTTCACTTCGAGTAGTGCCGTGTGCAAAGCGGAGTGCAAACGTTGTCATGGGAACGGCGTGCAAACTCCGGGTGCAACACACTGTTGTATATTATATACCGTTGACACCTTACGAAGTCCATATTACGCAGTCTCCATATCTTGTTACGTAATGACACCTGTTGATTCCGCAACTTCACCATGCCTTGTGACAGACCTTGCTGCGCACAATACGAAAGTGAGTATCCATACATACACAAATACTGGCCAATCATAGTTCTTAGGATGCAATTTTGTAATTATTTAATTCATATTACTTATTTGGAAACTGTAAGAATAAGTCAGTAGTAATAAAAACTGTAATATTTATGTAATAACGTAATAAATATACATAATTTATTTACATTATTTGATCTATGAAGTAAAGAAGTACAGTAGTTTTGTTTTTAAATAAAGTCAAATTTCCCAAATTTGTATTTATTTTTAATTCACATTGTAGGCCTACACATCAATTTTCTCAGAATTAAATTCTCTACAAAGTTAGTTAGAAATTTTTGTTTGTTTATGAGCAAATTAACGAAGTTATTTTATCCCAAATCTAAAAATGTGTTTTAAACAGTTTTTTTTTTTTTTAGAAACTTATTGAAATAGAGTGCTGGGACATCTTTTATTCAATTTTTCAGATCAAAAACCATCAGAAACCACAAAATTAACCCTTCAATTTATACCCCAAGAATTTCAGTAAGGCTTCGTTTTACCATGGGAGTAGAAATCATGGCGAAATGTTATGCGAGCCGTAACTCGATAATGAACCTTTTTCGGACCTATGTTTACATGGATTTCTTTTCTTATAGAATCAGCTCCCGAGAGATTGCCGTGCAATTTTGAATCATCCTGTATAATATGTAATAAAATACTTATGTAATAAAAATGTAAAAGCTATGTATAGATTAAAAATAAATTTTTAATGATAAATTTTCGTTAATATAATCTCGTATAGTATACTATAATATAATATAATATATATATACTTATATTATAATATAATATAATATAATATAATATAATATAAGTATAATATAATATAATATTAGGTATCTATTACTACTACTACTACTACTACTACTAGTAGTAGTAGTAGTAGTAGTAGTAGTAGTAGTAGTAGTAGTAGTGCCACAGTCTACTATAACATACACTATTAGGGAAGATCCTGAAATTTAATAAGTCATATGGCATTGTACAGAGTGTACATAAAAGCAGCCAATATCCAGTGAAACCTCAAATTTACATTTTAGCAAACATAGACTAGCATCCAAGTAAAGACTATAACATACGCTAGCAAACAGTCTTTGTGATAGCATCCAAACATAGGCTAGGCCAAGTTAATAAAAGTACAATAAATTTAAATCAAACTTTGCTTTTTTATCAAATATTAGGACAACACAATGTATTAATGATACCACTGGCATATCTAGAATTTGGCCTTGGGGAGTGTCCGGAGTCGGGGTCGGCTTCATCAAAAGAAAAATCAAGTTAAGACTAAATATGATATTAAATTGTTGAATGGATTGCGTATTTTATGTGCAAAAATAATTTTTAGCTTTGTAATAAACCATTTAGACTGTAGTGGCTGAGACAGAATGAATTTAATCAATATAGGCTGTGTAGTGATGAATTCAATCCATTGTTAGAAGTTTACACAGACTTCGTTTTATATAAAAAAATATGTATTACTATATTCGTTCATAATAAAAATGTTTATATATATGATGTTTAAAATTTCAGAGGCTGCTGCAGGATGTGCCTGCAGTGCTGCTAAAGACCGCAGAGAGGGTGGAGACAGTGGTGCTTCCGGTAAACCTCCTTGCTGTGAACTATGCTGCTGCTGCTGCTCTTGCTGTAATAAGAAGTAAAACTGAATGGGCACCGACTGAATGAAAAAAAATTAATGAAAATAATGAAACATTGAAATCAACATTTAATTTATTATTTCACTAACTTATGTGCTACACACTTCAGATACACGTGCAAAATTTTAATTACATGAAAATTTTTATTTATATAACTTTAAATTCTTTGTCTCTCTTAACATAAAATTTTTATCAATTGAGTGCTACTTAAGTTTTTATATATTTATTTAATTTGTTTCTTATTTATTGTGTACGAGTATATTAAATAAATGCTACAATTAAGATGAGTTGAAGTCTGACATGTATTTATTCAAAATAAAACAAAATTCAAAGATTAAAAACAATAATGGAAAGAAGAAAACCAATTGGTTGTCACAGATAAGTAAGGGAAATTATCAGTTTACTGAAAAATAAAAGAGTGAACGTTTATAATGTTGTACTTCCTAAAAACAGTAACAATAGATCTGAGGTCTCCAGTAAAACTTGGGTATATGGAGTCAACTAAAGGGAAGTAGGAATAACGCTATTTACTGAGATCTGTGCCATTGGTGTTTTGACTCTTAATCTTTTATCAGAGTTAAGACAAGTATCTGCAGTAACTGTATAAATGGTTCCTTTAAAGAATGTCGAGGTTCCTTTAAATATGTCATGAAATTTATATTAATTTTATACATAGTGCCCACTCAGCAACATGTATTATTGTTATTAGATGAGAAATTAAATGTTTTTTTGTGACGAACAATTTTTAACATGTGTATTTACTTCAAGTAGTTAAATATAATTATTTCACTATGACTCGGAACACAAAACTTTTTTGTGTTCCGAGTCGTAGTGAAATAATTATATTTAGTTAAGTAACGGACACATCATGGACAACGAAATCCAAGAATCAAGTAGTTACTATTAAAAGTTATTACAATTCTTTAAAGATAATTCTAATTTTCTGAGTGTTTTTCAATTTTTTTGTTACAACTTTTTTTTACAGTAAGGTTTGGTAATTCAATTCTTTTCCTTTCCTTACACATTTGGTTTAACATGATGTTAAACATTTCATTGGTAGATATTGTGATGTTTATTATTATAGACAGTTAGTGATTAAACAAACAAATGTTATATATGGATTAATAAAATGAAGGGAAATAATCTTGATAACCTTTACCAATACTGGACATATATGAACCACTAAATGATTAAGCTCCATGTAGTTGTATGACTGTAATTTCAACACAGCATTTAAAACATTATACAATAGACTCACTTTAAAATATTTTACTTCCATGTTCCATAAGGAAATGGAAGTATGGTGATGGCGAAAAAAATCGTGTTCGAGATAAGGGCTGATTCTGATTGTACTACCCTCAAAAGATGAAGAAAAGTCATTTTCCGAATAGTGTCCATGTGTCCGTGTTTCTGTGTGTAGAATGTTTTGTATGGTGAACGATAACTGCTGCAGATTGAAAGAGAATGGAATAAACTTTTGCATATGTGCCTGAGTTGTAGAGGACCTATTGATTTTGGTGAAGATTGTTTAAGGGGAAGGGGTAGTTTACCTGCAACGTTTTATGTTTTAACAAGAGTAAAGTTAAATAAACTTAATGGTAAATGTTAATCTTATAATACTAATGTTTGTTAGGTTTGACATACCAAATAAAGCAGTGATGTGAAGTATTTTTTTCTTTACAAACAAATAAATATCTGATCAATATTTATATTTAAGCAATCTGATATTAAAACAAAATTATAAATTTTTTCATTGAAGATAAGTTCTTTATACCTAATAAAGCTTTGTGTTGGTTGACCATTGCTGAAGATGTAGACCATCCATCGGAATAACAAATTTAATAATATTTTTAGTGCTGATCATTGAAAGATAAAATATGAAACATAATTCCCATTATATTTGTGTTTATATTTTTGTTGTTTTATTATGGTTATGAGAAATAATAAAACAAAATAATCTTCCATATAACAAAATTTCTTCTTTTAATTGGAAATACTGTAGATATTTTTCCTCTACCGTATGCTCCAACAGAGGTGAGGAAGGAGATAGGGAAAGAGAGATTCTATGATAAACTTGATGAGATTTGCAGTTCCACCAGCAGGTATGACATGTTGCTGGTTGTAGGAGACTACAATGCCAAAGTGGGAAAAGATGAAGACCAAAGACAGGCAGCTGGACCGTATTCACTACATAATAAGAACAGTAATAATGGGAACATTCTCATTGAATTTGCTATGGACAACTTATTTATCAAAAGCACATGATTTCCTCATAAAAGAATACATCTGGGCACTTGGAAGGTACCTGAGACTGACGAAACCAACCAAATTGAACATATTTTAGTATCACAAAGATATTTTTTGGACTAGGTGTCAGAAGTAGAGGTCTTAATTGTATCATGACCAAAAATTAGAGAACATTCAAAGATCAAATCAGATAAGAATAAAACAGTGGAATATAGAAAGGTGCTCCCCAACAGTATCAAGACAGTTTAAGAAACTGGTTTGATATCGTCCACACAGGTGGTGAGATGGAGGATGTGGAGCATAGCTGGAAAACTTTGAAGAAACAATTAAAGAGGCTACAGATGACGTACACAGAGAAAGACAAAGAACTGGAAATAGAGATTGGTTCGATGGGAGAATGCATGGAACTTATAAAGAAGAAAAACAAAGCACCACAATGTATGATAGAGAGAAATACACAAAATAATGTTGAAATATTCAGGAAACTCAAAAAAGAGCTCAATAATATGGTAAAAAGAAAAGCAAAGAGCATAGGAACAAGAAACACTAAGAAGGTTTGAAAGAATGATTGTAAGACCTGTTTATGCCGGGGTTAAAGTAGATGACAAATGTAGAATAAGAAATAACCAGGAGATAGATGAGCTATTGACGAATCGTAATTCGTAACATTGTAAGATTGTTAAAGGCACAACGAATACAATGGTTAGGTCACCTAGAGCGGATGGATGATTGGCGTATGCCAAAGAAAATTCTGAGGGCGCAAGTAGTTAAAAGCAGAAAGAGTGGCCGACCTAGGATAAGATGGTTGCATGACATGTTAGAAGATCTAAGAAGAATGGATGTGAGGGTTTACACTGAGATGGCAATGGACAGGAGACATAGGAGAAGATTGGTGTTGGAAGCCAGGGCTCACGTTGGGCTGTAGTGCTAAAGAATAATTAGAAATGCTGTAGACGTTTAAGCAATACTCATAAAGTTTGCGCCGCCGTGTGCTCTACTACTTTATTGCAAGGCATAAGAGGATCCCCAGCTGTTTTAATATTTTCACTCTCGCTTTCAAAATATTTTCAAGTGTTCACTGTCGTTTCTCTCCCATAGTTATAAATTGTCTAACCTTGATGAAAACATGTCTTCTCAGAAGATTCACATGGTTTATCATGACTACATGCACTCTTCTACTCCAATATTCTTAAAACTTGAATAAATTAATTTATAAAGTCTGCAGTTATTAAAGGTCTGCACGAAATTATTCCCGCAACGTACTCAGGGAAACTCTACACTCACAAAAATACGCAAGGAAACAAAACGAATAACTGATCGTAATATCAAATGTCGTAAAAATAAGTGCGAAATACGTCATTTTCGTGCGTAAGTGTGGGACTTAATTTATTTGTTACATAATAATAAAGTAAATTTAAATACGGAGAGTAGACCTATGTTACTGCCCAACTGTCGAAATAACGATAATCATTTGACGAGTGGAAAAACGGACCCAGTACGAAACTGACTGTACAAGCTGACGCAAACTTCTGCTAAGTAACAGATAGCTCTCTACATTTCTAGTATATAAACAAATATTAATATAATTTTTTGTCAGTTACAGTGCAAAAAGTACATCTTAAAGTGAATATACATTACGGTATTATCAGACGTTTATAATAAAATCAATAATTTTTAACAGATTAAATACAGAAAGGTTAAACATTTGGTATAATGCGTAGAACACAATTATAAATAAGTCTTTGACAGGAAAATTTTCCCTACTTTTACTATTCTTTGACTTTCATGTTTGCGATTGACGAGCAAGAAATCACTGACTTCTGACACATTTTTCTCTACTGTAAATTAACAGATAATGCAAAAAGATTGAAACTCTAAGGTCAAGTAGACAAGTAGGCCTAAATGAGGATGACAATGCAGTATTTATTTAAATTTTTCCTTAAATTTTATGAAAATTGTACTGCTGTTTAATCAGGGCTTTCCTTTCTTTGATTAGTAAATTGCGTGTCTTTGTGTATATGCGCACCCCTGTATTAACATTATGTTTGCCAGTCGGTATTGACATGTATATCTTTTCACTGTGTTAAATACATTTTACAACAAAAAATATATTTCACTGTAGACTGTATTATTAAGATAAAAATATTAAGATAATATTATAAGGTAAGATAGCAAAAACATATCACCTTATTGTTGAAAATGCTTTCCCAGAATCCAGTGACCTTGAATTAAGCGATAAACTGCAGATTTTAGTCAGGCAGATATTTAATGAGCCCGAGACAGCAGTTTTATCAGTGTCACATCTGTTGACAGAAACATTTCGCTTTTACCAGGTAACTGTTTATGTTCATGAACAAGTGTGTATCGTATTGTATGCAGTTTCACGTATTACATTGTGATGTATTGTATTCTACGTATTGTGATTTTATTTTTAATATACCATTACTTAGCATAGAATAATTTCACCATTTATAATTTTATAACAGATATAAATTTGTAATCACAATAATCACTTGTTTTGCTAGTGAATAATATCGTATTATACATAGTCTCAGAGCTCAGTCCCCTCCCCTGAGATATTAAAAATTTCAGTGAAATTCCATAATGACTTATTTTTAAATCAGGTGCGTCTGTAAAAATAAGGCTTATAAATAATTGTATAAATAAAAGGAATTATAATATTTGTAAATTAATAAAATAGTTTGTTTTCTTAATTATGACGACTCAGCATTTGGTAAATAACGTACGTTTTGCAGAATACTTTTACTCAACAACTTTAAGACGCTAAGAATTTATAAAACGTATTTATAAAATGATATAAGAAGAATCCTGAATTTCTCATTTGTCCTGAGGAAAATGAGGAGTCCATCCTTCAAGCTAGACTCCCCCCCCCCCGAAAGCTAGAATCGCCCTCCACCCAGGAGTAGCTCCTACTTACGCCACTGCACAATCGTACAAATTACACGCATAAATAAAAAAAACGAGGACTTTAATTATGTTCACCAAAGGGGCGTATTATGGGGCAGACGAACGATACCGGACCCCTCCCCCTAGATGATAGAAAAAAAGTTGACAAATTTTGTTAATCTTATAATTTTTAGGCTCTATTATTTTTTCAGCAAATGTTTTTCAGCTATTAACTCTTTTTTAAATATACAAACATGTTTATTACACAGCATTACCGTAGGCCTATACGTCTGAAATATAGGAAAATCAATTCATCCAGTATCTTCAAAACAATGTTTCAATAGCGCGTATTTTTATTGTGTTATTACCGTTTACTTTAATGGGATAAATTTCAGCATGTTAAAAAACGTTTTTCAGCCACTTTAAATATAATAATGTTGATTAGTATTAACTTGTTTTTTCTTTTGTATGAAGCCGACTCGACCAGACCCCGGCCCCCACAACCAAATTCTAGATACGTCACTGGTTCATTCTACCTTTGCACATGTTTTGGCTACAATCGTACAACTTTATGAGAATGTTACTCACGTATTTAGACAGTAAAGTTGTGTATGTAATGAATTTGTTGACAAGATGCTAATTTTAGTGTTTTGAATAGTGTAGATCCTGTTCCAAGATGGTTTCAATTACTGCACTGTTGGTCATCTATTTAGTAGAGTGTTATCTCGTGGTGGTCATCCATTTAGTATAGCTTTGCCGGTCATCTCGATATTTGCGGGGCGATCCGATTTTAGAGACAAACTTTAATTACTCTCTGTGGACATAATATGAGACATGAATAAAGATTTATTTCAGTATTCAGTACTGAATATTTCAGTTACCAAACAAGTAAAATTTCAGTCCAGTGACTTTGATTTCATTACAAATTACTTGGCTTAAAATACAAATAACTTTGTTTTGTCACAGAGAAAACAATTGAAGTGGGATACTACAAATAAATTATTTCAGTCGTTTCCACAAAACTATGTAAAACATTTTTGAACTACTTTCATACATTCTGAGCGTACCGCCGCCCAACTGCTTTATAGACAGTAGGCCTATACTTACTCAGCTGAATCTTAAATGGTCTGAAACGTAGAGTTTAGCTTATAAAACTGGAATCGCTCATTCAATTTGTTTTTTTGAAATGTCTCGTAATTAATTTTACCAACACATAAAAGCTGATAATGGTTCTCTGGCAGAGATTAAATCGTTTTGCAAAGTACAACTAAAATTATAAAAATTGTTAATAATTATAAAAACAAGTTTTGTCGTTGTAGTATTAATTAAATTAAATAAAGTCTTTTGTATAACGAGTGCTTTAAATTTTATTAATTATGGTGACGTATTTGTCAGATCAAAATAATATTATATCGAGAAAAAACACCATTTTTCGGTTTTACAAATCTCAATCGCGACTTATAAAATTAAAATGCTGGCAACGCTGGTTGTGACATTCACCTGAAGAACTGAATAATTGTGTCCTTTCTGTTTTACATTATGCTTAGTTAGTCGAACCCAAAATTCTACCAAATAAGAACCTGAGACCACATTTTCAGCTCGAATGCAAATTCATTAGGACCGACTATTTTTTGTTGAGCAAATAGCATTATGGTTTTTCACATCTTCTCTATCGAGTCTTTTTAAAAATCTCCTGTTGAAAAACACAAGTACTGAAGTGACAAAATTTAACAGCACGGGGACTTAAATAATCGTACATTTATTTCGAGAAATACAGTTTCTGTTTGCATTTCTACTATTTTTGTCAGACCTACTTTATAATAGCATTTATTATTCCAGCGTTGTCACAGTATAATGCATAATTTGTTACGGTGGAGACGTCAAATACAAAGCAAATAAGCGACCAATGCAAAATTGAAATTTTGCTTGTTTCAGTGCTACCAATCAAGAAAAATAAAAGTGAGATGTATAGGAAAAATAATTTGCTTAAATCATTAATTGGTTTTACAAAACAAGCGAAGCGAATTCTCAGTTTTAACTCGACTGTTTGGCAATTCTCTGTCTGTCTATTTGGGGTTTGTTTCCCGGTAACTTTTGACTGCATCATTTTGTGTAATGCGTGTCCGTTCTTTTACTCTACAGAACTCCGTTTTATTTTTATTTATTTATTTTTAAGATTGATCGCCCAAAAAATAGGGAGGCGGGAGGCAAAACTGTGAGGGGATCCAAATTTTGAAAAAAAAATTCGTAAAAGTCAATATAGAGGTATCAATCAAATTAAAGGATTTTTTTAACCAAAATACGAATATAGCGATAATTTATGAAAACTTCTAAATTTTGGGACGTCGAGAGCCGAAAAGTTTTATCCTTACAAACTTGTAAGTATTTAATACTTACACTCGCCCAAAAGGAAAGCATAAGTTTCGCCCCATATGATACATTCCCGTTTTGTTGTTCTGTATATCGAAATCCATCACTGAGCATGCATCGAAAAATTTCATGCTGGTTGGACAATCGGTCGGCGAAGATCGCTATCCCGTTCTTGTGGCGGGATGCCACGACACATGGCGATGTACGCACGGAAAAATTCGAATGGCAGTTATGAACCGTATTCTGTCTGACAGCCCCTGGACCTTGTCTGCTGATCGCTAACTGTAAAAGGTAGTCTATACGCTTTGCCGACATTAGGCCTAGTTGGTTAGTTCTAACAAGAAATGTTCAACTGCTAAATTTGGTAATGAAAACACAATCGGAGATTACGGAACTTTTTATAAAGAACGAACTGATAAACAATGACTGTGCGTTTTAATACTACGCGTGAAGTGAGTAATTAGTTCGGCAAACAAACACTGTCGGAACAACTATTTTTACTTCACATATCAGAGCCGACCACTTCATTATTTTGAGGTCACCTGATAAAGTACGTTTAGTAAGCCTGTATTGTAGTTTACATTATGCCTGCTATTGTTGGAGTTGTTTTTATATTGAAACTCTTGCCATGCTTTAGCGATTCACACAACTTGTCTTAACATGATTCTCTGGAGTTACGAAAGTACCCAAACGAAATCGTTTAATGAACTTACTTACTGAACTGAAATACGTAAAGAAACTGAGTATAATTAGCAAGGAATCGCCTTGTAGTTTCGACAGAAATATATTATGATAATTTCTAGCTTGTTCACGTGCTTGTGGTTCCATGCAGCAAACATTTGCACTGAGGGAGTATGGTTGTGTAGAATAACATTTAACTATTGTGTACAGGTGGGTGACGAAGTCTGGTAACGATCTTCAGTTCTCTGGCCGTTCCGCGTGGTATTCTGTCTTTCGATATATCTGCGGGTTTCGGTTAATCAAATATTTTTATTAAATTTTAAATGTTTGTGCTGTTAACAAGTTCTGCTTGTTATGATCTATTTTAAAATGTCAGTGCCTTGGCAATCGTCTCTCATTTCTTGGTAGCTTATATATTTAGTCATGTTTTACCCAAATTGCCGTAAGAGTTTTTATTTCAGTTGTCCTCAATACTTGTGTTTTTTTCTCTAGTGCCCGCTCTTGTCTCTGCTCGTTCATTTGTAATCTTCTTCTTCTGGTTCCTATTTGTTTCGGATGTAGGCAACCATCTTGGCTGCGCTTTCTTTCATGAGAATTCCTGTGAACAGTCTCGTTGTTGGCTTTGAGGTCCAATTTCTCAGATTTCCTAACCAGAAGGTTCTTTTCCTACCAACACCTCTGTTTCCGTGTATCTTTCCTTGTAGAATGGACTGCAGTAGGTGTATCTGCTTTCATTCCTCATGATGTGACTAATAAATACGTAAATTTCGGAAATCTCGTTGTTTGATATCGCTCCTTCTTGTGTTTGCTCCTTTATTTGATGACATAGCAAATACATCGAATTAAAGTTTCGTACTGAATACGAAATCGGCCATATTATCTACATTTTCTGATGCAGTGAATAGTTTGGCTAGTGTGTAAGAACTTACCATATTGGTATGGAAGTTATATCGCTAATCCACACAGGTTGATCTTAAAGGGAGTGGATTGGTAACGACTGAGAGAAGAGAATCATTGCAGAATTGTTTTCAACAACGAGCTTGTGATATATACGAATTAAATGCAACGCTGTACAGTGCATATGTAGTTGTGTTTATTTGATAAACGATGGGACTGATTATTAGGACAACTGGATATAGCACTGGGACATCAAAAAGCTACAGGGATGAATACAAGAGGAAAACCGTGGAGAAAGTGGAATTTTGCAATCCAGACTATTCTGTAGGACAGGTGAAAAACAGGATCTCAGTCACAAGGCCGGAAGAACTGATAAGCCTCCATAGGAAGAAGGGAAAAAGGAAGCAGCATAGGATACATTGGCATCCTATGGTACAAGAGGATTGGCCTATATATTATGTATGCATGGATGAATGAATATTTGAAAATAATTATTGTTAATCGCAGGTTTATTATTATTTTTTTATTTTCAGGAATGTGTCAGAAAGTAGCTTTCGGCTTTTTGTACTGAATAGCCTATCCACGTTAGACTTGTTTTATTATTATTTTTATTTTGTTTCACTTGCTCCTATTTGCACTCAAATTTATTCAGGGGAAGCCTATGATGAAAAAATAGTGAAGGAGTATAATTGATTACTATCAAGTTTAATTTCGAATCAATTATGAATAATTGTTAGACCTGTTTCATATATGTGTAATTTATAGGCCTAAATATTATTAAATGACAAAACAATTATCCTAAAAGTTAAAAATAATTAACAGTAATTGTATCTTTTCACTATTAAGCCCTACAGATGTAACACACTTGCTAAATGGAAGGTAGGAGCTGAACCCTGGCAGGAGCTCTACCCTAATCCTTAAAGTTACAATACCAGTTCCATAAGATCTTCTGTATCGAAATTCCTCGTCTTCACCAGATCCGCCAGTATGCAGATGACCATTCTGTTTCGTAGTATAAGAAACAACAGATAATTTATAAAGACTAAACCAATTAATGATTTGTTATGAAAAGGTATTCCCTTACACTTACGTTATAGGCCTATTGCTATATTTCGGTTTTTAATCGGTTCTATCGCTCGCCCTCCTGACGCCCGTTCATACCAAATTGGCAAAAAGTGTCCCTAACAATAATACTTCGCTTGTCTGTAAAGTGGAAGGCCATGATCTTATAATTCCGTCAACCCTCTGGCTGTACTGCTCCATAAACTACATCGTTTATACACTTCTCCCAGTTTATACATTATTTAGTTTACTTAAAGCTACTTCCAATTTGCCTGATGTTTGATAAAGCAATCGCGACGGAGGTCTGAACGTCTTGTCGAAACTTTCCACCATTCCTTTGGGCCCAGGAATTGTCAGTTTCCCCGCTCATAAAAAACATTAAGAATTCGTATCAAAATTTCTTCTTGGATCAGGATAAATTTCTATTTGAATTTCACGTAGAGAATATAAATTACTAACTTTTATTGCAATTATAGTAGTGGGATACAATACTCCTGAACTGGGATACTGTATGGTTTCACCGATTTGACAAAATAGTAATCTACACCAATTAGGCCTATTTATCGGTTTCGATATACGTTACTAAAAATTGTCCAGCCACATTCGTGGCGGTTTTAGATAACGGAAGTCCAACATTATAATCCACGTTTATTGCTTTTAGTTTATGGACTCTTACTTGCAGTGGCCTACATATTCCACAGCTCCGATATACTCCCACATGATGGCATCGTAAAACTAACCGAAGAGTTTATTGACGCCTAGATAGCGTCCTTGTTCAAATATGTATTCAGGATTAAGGGCACATACCTTACATACTTCACATCGATCACAAAATTACTTCTTACCCGTCCTAATTTTCTCGAATTCTTTGTAGCAATCCATTTTGAAAACGTAGCTGTTCCCACCAAGCCCAGTAATTTTAGGCACTTCAGATCTGTAGAAGATATCTTGCCAGAGTGTCGACTTATTAGCTCTTAGTATAGGCTCAATATCTTTGTTATTCTGAAAATTAGGCTTATAGGCCTACTCCTGTCACCGTACCAATTTACGTTGCAACAGGAAAGACTAGTCAATAGCCGCAATCTCTTTTTCCTGCCCTTGTCTATGATATTCGGGTATTCCCAAGCTAGTAAGGGTAGTATCACCTAGGAGAAGGCGATTCGTGCAGAATTTGGTTCAGCGAGTGTTGTCTTGCTTCCATCGCCGATAGGCCACTTGGACTGTTGTCTGTTCCGTTTCTGATTACATCAAACGGAATTTCTGTGTTGTTGAGTATACAGAGAGCGCCCTCCATGGTACCTACTTTGTGGACAGCTTTTACATGTGTGAATAGAATAACTGTGCCTATGGTCTTGGTTATTTCACGCATCTTCATTCCATATTTATTTGGCAAGGGGTGGTGGATTTTTTCAATCATCTTTACAGCTGTTACCTCATTTACACGTGTACCGCGTTGTTAGCCAAAAGTACCGGTGCGTTATACTAAGCAGTCCGTCTTTTTGTTGCTAATACGGAAGTTGAAGAGTTGACCGTTAAACTATTCTAGATCGATTTTGGTCTCATCGTGCAACATAACTTTATAAGTTATTAATTAATCACATATTATATACAATCGTTAATAATAGAAATAAATTATGAATAGTAATAGTAAGTAAGACATTGTCATGTATGTAAAAGGGAAATGTGTAGAATAAGAATGAGTAGGGAGAGGCCCAATGTGCCGACAGACTGGCGACGGCCAAAATAAAAATACAATGTACTGTACGTCCATACCTCTCATGTCATAAAAACATAAAATGCTTTGTTTGATCAAAACAGCAAATAACGCGTAAGTCCCGTTAGAAAGGCGAGGCAGCGACCTCCAAAGGACAACAGACAACATCCCAATATAAAGTGTGAAAGTTAGAAAGTAGCGTAGTTTTTAACAAGTTAAACGGCCATGCAGTGGAGAAACGCGCCAGCAGCCACATAACCAATAAAAGAAAGCGTCAGTACAGCGCGCGAAAGAATAGCGAAGTATGACTGGATATATTCAAATATACCGGTGGAAATTTCAAAATAGAACCAATGGGAACGAAATCAGCTACAACGGAAGAGAGGGTATCTTCAAGCAAACAATAAAAAGAGAAGAATGTTAAAAAATCGATGAGTCTAAAAGAGTGTAAAGGAGTCTAAGGAAGTCTAGAGGAGTCTAAGGTTAAATTTTGACATAGACACGGGGAACATATGTCACGCAGTGGAATAACTTAACCAATGTAATTATAACAACAACGTTACGCCAAACTTGTAAATAATGTATAGAGTGTTATGATAAAGAGTAGTAAGGGAATAAGTAATATCGTGAAATGAAGAATATATAGATCAGTGCGCGGAAGTACGAGACAAGAAAGTATTATTGTATTATTTGTTAGATGCGCGTAAGTACGAAGCAAGAAGTATATTTATACATATGTGCGCGACGATAGTTATAAACGCGAACGTGTAGTGCAAAAAGCAAAACAAAGTAATAAATCAAATGTGTCTATTAGTGTAGTGAAGTGTAGTGAGTAATGTGGAAACACCAGTAATCTCAGAGGAATCCTGCAAAACAAGTAACAGAATACCATAATAACAATTCATAAATCAATTAATTTCAAAACAGTAATTAATGTCTACCGAACTTAAACTCATCTCATTCTAAAAGATCCCACATTTCGTTCAGATCCTAAGCAATGTAATTTATGTGTTATGACATGTCAGGAAGGATACTAAGTAGATATGTAGATATAGTTAAGTCTGTATAACGAAACGTAATATATGAAATAAGATGTAGTAATAATTGGAATCATGTAAGAGGCTATATAACTTACAAATGTTAGTATATTAAATAAATTCATCTTGGTTGATGAAATATTATGATGTGCATTAAACATGATATCGAATAAATATTTATGTTGTATGAGTAAGTGTAATATTGCAAACCAGTAATTCAAGTTATCTTATGAGTAATTGTAATCCTGAAGATTAGTAATTCAATAATAATTTTGTTTTTGTAGGTAATTGTAAGTTTGATACTCAATAAGTCAATTGATGTTATAAAAAGAAAGTGTAATGTGGAGAATCAGAAATTTAGTTTACATGTCTGTAATATGAATGGTTCAATATAGAATATTATTAGACTCTGAACGAGAAAGAGTCATTATTTAATAAACCCTGAGTTACTTTGCTCTGGCGCCCAACAGTAATTATTAATTTGACATGATAACGAGCAGATATACTTAGTTATCATACACAATAACATTCGTAGAATTAAGAATCTTTATATTTGGCGCGAAACGTGGAATTAAAAGTCTTTATATTTGGCACCCTGAACGAGGGGCATCCTAAAAGTAATTTATAATCGTTCTTTTTCTTATTTGAATGCATGAATTTGATCGTTGCTCAATTATCGACTTCCCGTTGTCTGAAATGGAAAGGTAGGACGTATTCACTTTAAACTGTCAAAAAAAAAAAAAAACTGATCAATTAAATTGACCGAAATTTCACAAGAAATATTTGAAGTTCAGTTACAGTAATAGTTTGATGTTAGTGGCGCCCTGTCTTATCTAGACCAGGTACTTACTAGGCGACGCTGGTACACTAACATGCAGATAAATTAAGCACTACACAAACCGATCTAGTCTGTACAGAATTAAGTAATAATTGTTTAATTGTTAGAACTATTGAGTTCTATACACATACATAAATCTTTCTGTAAATGGTAAGAGAAAGAAACAACTTGTGGTTATATAGGCCTTATGGTCAACAACGTCTAAGAAAATTTTATTTCTTAAAAAAACACGTGTCCACAGAAAATTGTAAAAATATTTATTTCCCTTCAGTTCATTTAAAATTGACATATCGATTTGGTTGTTGGGGCGCGACTTGCATATCATATTTGAACTTTATGTTAACTTTAATAAAACATATTAGAATTTTTGTAGGAAAAAGGATAAAAAGTATAATTCATTTATTTTATTTTAGAAAATTAACTATTTATTTTTAAGACATTTTGTTTATATAAAGTGCTTCCAAAAAATATTTGAATAGATGTGCTGTTAACGGAAAAATAAACATTCACAATTAAGGTGTGAAAATAAAACTCTTTTAGTACACTTAGCTAAAAAGGAAATGTGTAATAAGTTTATTTATGTTCTTGAATTTTGTTGTCCATGACGTGTCCGAACGTTATCAATAACCAAAATATACGCATACTACCGTATTTTCGCGTTTATAATAAAGGGGTGTATAACGTTCACCCTTATTTTATCGTATTATTTTGCAGTAATTCGTGTGTAAGGTGCAACTGTATTTGTGATAAGACACTGTGCCGGTGTAAAACCGGCCTTTGAAAAAATTTTAGAAACACTTCTAGTTAATTGTAAAAGTGAGTGAAGGCGGGCGACCTTTGTTCGCTGCAGTTATGGGTGCGCGCGCAATCGAAGGCGAACGTTCGCTTTATCTGCGGCGGACAGCAGATTTTTCATTCACTGCCCGGCTGCAAGAGACAACGTTCCTTCTCTCTCTTCGTACTTTTACGACGCAGTTTGTATCCGTCTTCATGCTGTGCTAGAGCGTAATCGACTCCCGGGTTCTTGAACTAAGCCGGATTCCTGGCTTGCTGATGCCCGAACACCTGCCTAAGCCGTGAACCATGAACAAGATCTTGTACGAAGAGGGAGCTGGAGACTGATTCTCAATGTAACACTTGACTGCTGTGATAAGGTGATATGCACTCTATTATTTTCTTATCAAATATCATTGCATCCATGGGCCCACGTGTGCAGACACTCTGCTAGATTGGGAAGCCGCTGTTCATGACTCAGAACTTTACTAGTTAAATTCAAGTACACCTTGTTTTTATAATTGAATTACATAACGTTAAGTGCACTGCCTGTAAGTGGGTGAGGCACTGGGGGAGCGTGCCAGAGATATTTTCACACTTGTACATGGGACAGTTTGCTCATCTTGTCATGTTAGTTTTACAAAATGTATTGAACAGGTTAGTATCTCTGTTCCGGCTGGAACAGAGATGAAATATTTTAACTTAACTATGGGTTTCACATTTAAGGGGCTGGGGGTTTTCCTGGGTTTTTTGGACGTTTTCTGGGGTTTAAAAAGGGGGACTTAGTTTCTCTGACTCATGCTGGTGCAACCTCAGACAGGTTGGTGGCCGGTCAAATTTTGTCAACTACATGCTGGCGCGCTGCCACAGATGCTAGAGCTCCACCACCTTATTGTACTTTTGTTTTATTATATGTAAATAGCCATTCGGGGTTAATAGAAATAATTTGCTATTTTTCTGGAATATATATTAGTTGATTTTGCTCCTTGCACAAGGGCTATACTGATTGTTTTTCTTAACTGGCAAAACACATATTGATTGACTTTCACTGGTAGTATCTGCTGTTTAATTTTCTTTACTTATAAAACATATACTCTTTATTTTTGTAAAACATATATTGTCTAAATTTTTCTGAAATTGTAAAGCCTCGAGTGATTAATTTCTGATTGTTAAGGTACATTTTGATTTTTAAATCCTTCGGAATTTGTGAAGTAAAATAACCATTTAGAATTGTATAACAACTGATTGAAATCGGGTGATGTAGTCCTGTAAATTTTTATTTAATGCTGGGAAAGGCACTTAAGGTTCATACGCTCATGATAGGTCATTGATCAGTGGAATGCTATACAAATGGGCGGTCCGGTTTTATTCATGCGTTATGAATTATTCTCATCTTTCTGGGGTTTGGTGTTTATGTAATTCTACAAAACGGGTTGTTGATTGGCAAATATTTTATCACTGCTGGGTTATAAGATTGTAGTCACACGGCCTGCTGGCGGGTGCATTCCTGGGGCATTTGTGTTCGAATTTATGTAATTGTGAGTTTGTGTGCCTTATGTTCTGTATGTATTATGTTTGTCTGTGTCTAGCTAGCCACAAGAAGGGGGGGAATTTTCTATTTATATACATATCTGTTTACTGCATTTATACATATTGGTTATGCTATTATATATATATATATATCTGTTTACTGCATTTATACATACGGGTTATGCTATTATGTTTATATACATATGTTAACTGAATTTACACACTTTTGTTATGCTATACACCTGTGGTGTTCTTTAATATTGTTGAAGCAGGGCTTAAATTATGCATGTATGAATTCTGGGAAAACAATAAATTTGTTATTGTTACATTACTGCTGAGTTTCATTGCAAGTCCCGTCATACTGGACCCGGCACAATTTTTGCTTCTCTAGGCTCCTGCCTAGTCCTAATTAACTTGTGGCTTCTCTTTCAAAAAAAAAGGGGTTAAAATTAAAGAAGTTGTTTTATATTAAAAAAATATATATATATAAAAGGAAAGAGGGGTTACAAATGGTACCGCAGAGCGTGGTTTATAAGTCTGCTACCACAAATGGTAGCGGAGAGCGTGGTTCATTCGAGGCTTGAACCCTTGGGTCCTGATGTGTGACGGGGCTTGCAGACTCGGAAGTATTAATGCGATTGTTGTGACATAGTTTTGATATATGTCCGTGTAGGCTAGTTGGAGGTAGCATAACTTGTGAGTCGGGTCGCACCACTGAGGCGGTTAATTGTGTTTAAAAAAATTTGATAGCTTGTACGGCCTGGGAGTCTCAAGCGTGGCCTGGAAGATGGAATGTTGATTCGGGGTCGGAGTTTGGCGTGTTATATTGATGGGATGCGGTATGGCCCGATCGGAAATCGGTACCGGAACCGACTTGTGGCCGGTTGATGTCGAAGTATTTTAATTCCCGAATTAGGACTTTCAGTTGATTGTTAGTTGGTTGTTGTGATTTATGTGTTGGTACGGCGTGTGTGTCGAATTGCTGTTTGCTGTTATGTGTGTGTAGTATTGTGCTTGTCTCTTGTCTCCTTCCGTCGTGGATTGCATGGTTCAGGATAGGCCAGGTTTCCGCAGCGCTAGAGAACCCGGGGGTCTTCTTGATGGAAGAACAATACTCAAGGTTTTCCTGGTTTAGTGATTTTCGTTTTGATGTTGTTTGTGGTTTGTAGGATAAGTGTTTAGAGCATTGGCGGCATGAGTGGGATAAATCCTGATTTATTTCTTAAGCACGAGTTGGAGTTCGAGATTAAGTCCCGGGGTGGGAGACCCCAAGGGGATGTTGCTTCTTTGAGGAAGCAGTTAAGAGACGCCCTCGCGTCCGGAGGGACGACGTCGCTTGTAAGGGTCACTGATGTGACGGCCGAGCTCGAGTTGTGCCAGGAGAAGTGAGGAGAGTTACGGGAGGTGATGGAGGATTTGGAGTCGGCCCCTTCCAGCCTCAGAGCAAGACAGAGAGTGCGTCAGCGAGCGGAACATCTGCAACATAGACTGGAGAACCTGTCAGCACAAACTACAATCGCTGAAATCAGCGCCACGCTGAAGCTGATTGCGGAACAGGTGGCTAAAGCATTGCGGAACTTCGAGCCCGGGAAGTCTCCGCTTTCTGTGAGCTCTCCCCAGCCTCCTGAAATGGACATAGCGCAGACGTCGAACCCTGCTGCTCCATTGCCGACGCTTTCGGGAGGATCGCGCGTCTCTTATAATAACTTACATAACCCCCTGTCCTCAATTATTCAGGAGCTTCCGGTTGTAGACGGGCTGGACGTGGACCAGTTGATGATCTTTTTTCGAATTTTGTTTCAGCTGTCCGACTTCCCGGGGATGTCGGATAGCACTCTACTTGAACTCGTGTATCCCTATTGTCGGGGGTCTGTGGCTGAGCGGGTCGCGCGGACTATACGAGATGGCGGCAGTGTGGCGTCCTTCCATCGGGGGGTGTTGGACGCATGCGTGCCCGGCCTTTTGCGAAAGCAGCTGCAGGACAAACATTGCTATCGGGTGCAAGCACACGGGGAGAATTTGGCGAAGTTTGCACAGAGTATCCGTGATGCTGTCCGGATTTTAGGGTTAGGACTGACCGAGAATGAGGTAGTGCAGATGATCTTCGAAGGGGTTACTCCCCAGGAGAGATCTCGTTTAACTTTTGCCGAACGACCGCGGAATTATGAAGATCTCGAGAAGCTGTGCGCGTTATCCCGGGCTATACAATCCATAGATGAATCCCGTGGGCCAGTAAGGGCCAGTCTTGGCGAACCCCGAGTGGTAGAACGACGGGTCGTTCAGTCCCAACCGCGGCCAGAGAGAAATAATGGTGATCGAAGTGGACAAGTGAGAGGTGTTGTGTGCTTTCGCTGTCGCAGACAGGGGCATGTTGCCCGTGATTGTCCGGAGGGTGGTATGCGTCCGGCGCTTCCCCCGAGGGTCCGGTACCCAAAAAACTAAATTACCAGGGGGGGACAAATCGGAGGTTGTCTTCCCCTCGTTACAAGACTTGTCAGTATTCAAGTGCCTCCAGGCAGAGGATAGGTCCTGACTCTTCTAAGGTCAAGGTCCTTGCTACCGTCCCGCAAAAGGCTCCTGTATGCCCCTTCCTGTCGCTCGAGGTAAAGAAGGGTCAACTCAGAGCGCTAGTTGACTCCGGGTCAGCCCGATCTCTCATCTCATCTCGAGTATGCGCGGACCTTGAAAAACAGGGCTTAATAAAAGGGTCGAGTCGGTCGTCTGTGGTATGCTGGACTGCTTCTAGGGAAATTCTGCCCATCTCCCGGGTGGTTTCCTTCAAGTTCAAGATTGATGGCTTTTCTTGGGTGTGGCCTTTTCTGGTTTCTCCGGCTCTGGGAGTTGACTGTATTGTGGGTGCCGATTTCATCGCTAAAAGTGGTCTCGTGTTGGACATCCATGGGCACCAGTGCTATTTTAAATTTAATCGGGGTGTTGTTATTCCATTTCTTGGATACCAGGGAGCTAAGGGAGGTATCCAAGAGGTCGCTTGTCCCGATTCTGCACGAGATCATCTCACTCCCGCCCAGCAGAGAGCTTTAGACCGGTTGTGTGAGGAATTTCCCTCTGTCTTAACTCCTAAGTTGGGACTCACACATTTATTAGAATATAAAATTCGTTTAACGGACTCTAAGATAGTGAGGTTGCACCCATACAAGTTCGCCCCTCCGAAAATGGCCGTTCTGAGGGAGAAGGTTCAAGAGCTTTTAGAGCAAGGGGTAATTGAACCTTCCAATTCCAGTTATGCCAGTCCAGCGTTCCTGGTACCCAAGCCTGGGGGTAAGCACCGTATGGTGATAGATTACCGGAAGTTAAATGCTAATATTGAGGTGGATTCGGTTCCCCTTCCGGATCTCCACTCAGCTTTTGATTGGTTTAGTGAGGCCAAGTACTTCACCGTGATTGATCTCAACGCGGCATATCACCAGATCCCCTTATCCAAGGAAAGTAGACCGTACACGGCGTTTTGTGTCCCGTGGAATTTATATCAGTATACGCGGGTTCCCATGGGTCTGGCGGTGGGCGCCCAAACGCTCACGCGTCTGCTTGACCTAGTGTTTCAAGATGTGAAATTTAAGTTTATTTTCAACTATTTAGATGACTTGCTGGTCTACAGCAAAACCTATGATGAACATCTGTGCCATCTCAGGGAGGTGATGAGTAGGTTGAGAAGCGCGGGCCTCACGGTCAATCCGGAGAAAGTGCGAATCGCCCAGGAGAGCATCTCTTTTCTGGGACATCTGGTCTCGCACCAAGGCGTTGCAGTGGACCCTGAAAGGACCCAGGGTATCCGGGATTTTCCCCCGCCAAAGGATGCCAAAGGCATCGCCCGGTTCGTGGGGATGGTTAACTTTTATCGGCGGTTTATCCCCAATGCAGCGGAGATAGCTGCACCCCTGAATGAATTGAGAAAGAAGGGGGCTAAGTTTGTATGGGGCGAAAGCCAGCAGAAGGCTTTTGAAACTCTAAAGGAAGCTATTATTTCCCCGCCGGTGCTCCGGATGCCGGATTTTTCTCAACAGTTCATCTTACAGACGGACGCGAGTTCGGTGGCGCTCGGGGCGGTTCTGTCCCAAGTCGTTGATGGTGCTAGGCAGCCTGTGGCCTTTATTTCCCGAACCCTGACCCAGCAAGAAAGAAAGTCTTCTGTATATGAGCTAGAGTGTTTAGCAGTGGTATACGCTCTAGATAAGTTCAGGCGTTTTCTGGAACACGCTGAGTTCCTGCTCGAGACCGACAATCAGGCTCTCTCTTGGCTTCTTGCTCACCCCCGGCAACTGGGTAAAATTGGTAGATGGGTGGTTAAAATCTCATCCTTCAAGTTCAAGGTGCAACACATTAGGGGAACTCAAAATGTGGTTGCAGATGCTTTGTCACGCATGTTTTCCCAACCCAGTGAAGTCCAATCTGAGCAACCCTGTTCTGTTCTACTTGACTTTCCGTTAGCCTTCACTGATGTGTTACCCCATCAGTTGAATGATGAAGAGCTGGGTCCTGTCATCCAGAAAATAAAAGAGGGTAACGCGCAGGCCCCGTACTTCTTGTCCAAGGGCGTCCTGTGTTGTCGAGAAAGAAAGGGACGTGCCCCGAAGATCGTGCTGCCTAGCAAGTTAGTGCCCATGGTCTTCAGCTATTATCACAATTCCCCAGTAGAAGGCCACAAGGGGATTTCGAAGACCATTTCCAGTATTAGGAAGAACTTCATCTGGAAGGGCATGGATAGGGACATAGCAACTCGGGTGAAGGCATGTCATCTGTGTGGCTTAAGCAAGCCTGCTCAAAACACTAAGTTGGGGTTGTTGTCATCAGACGTGGCGAGCAGACCGATGGAGAAGCTATTCATCGACTACGTGGGACCCTTCCCGCGTAGCAAGTCAGGTAATGCTTACCTACTTGTCTGTGTGGATGCTTTTTCGAAGTTTGCCTGGCTACTGCCCTTACGGCAGGCAACTGCTCGATTGACCATAAGCGCGCTCCAGAGTCATGTATTTCAGCACTTCGGTCTTCCGGCCATCATTGTCTCGGACAATGGTCCACAGTTTATTTCAGGCGATTTTCGGCGAATGTGCTTCGCCAATGGCATCAAACATGTAACCACTTCCCCCTATTACCCACAGCCGTCCCACGCAGAGAGATTCAACAGGAATCTCCGGTCCGCACTCATCGCCTATCATGCGGAACAACAGACCACCTGGGACCAGAACCTTAAGTGGTTACAGCTAGCTTTCAATACGGCCCTGCATGACAGTCATAAGGCCGTTCCCTTTGAAGTTATGTTTGGTTTCTCGCCTACGCTTCCTTTGGCCAACTTATGGAATATAGACGATCTTCTGCCGAGTAATCCGGACATTAGGACGGCAGATAGGTGGAATGAGGCCCGGAAGAATTTGCTTCGTGCGCACGAGCGCGTCCGTACTCGGTATAATCAGGGGCGTATTCCAAATCCCTTTAAGGTAGGAGATTTGGTCTACTGCCAGAGCCACCCGATCAGCTCAGCTGCCGATAAAAGAGCCGCCAAATTATGCTATCGTTGGTCGGGGCCGTACCGTATCCTCGGGTTTACGTCACCGGTGACGGCGCGATTGGAAGAGCAGGGTAGTAATCCTAAGGATATTACTGCACACGTTTCCAAATTAAAATTATTTAAAAAAGGGTAAACGGGCTGAGAGAAAAGGGGGGGAACGGTGGCGGTCTCTGTGTGAGTGGGGATGTTGTCGCTTTGAGAGGGTGTGCTCCGGGTGCGGTATTGAGAATAATAAGGTAGCGGGTAGATGTTTCTCACAGTCCCAGTGGGGTTCGTCTACTTCAGGGATGCGCCCCTGCCTGCGCGAGCCTTGGTTTTCTCCGATTGTCCTTATGCCCGTCCTTACCTTCCGTCCTAGCCCATGACCGTTTAATCATCCTTGACCATCCACCTTCCGATTTTCCTAACCGTATCCAGAGAAAAAAAAAAAAAAGAGTTAGAGAGAGGAGCGAAACCTGTCGCGTCGATGAGGTCGGACGTGCACTTCATCGACGCGGTATGTTTTGGGCATGCCCTTGGAGCACACATGTAAAACTCATATATATTTTGGATAGGTTCCATTGTCACAGCTGACATGGCTTTCCGTCAGGTCCCCAGTGGGGACCACCGCATCATGGAGACTGTCATCGCCCCTTTTCCTCTTGGCCCGTGCAGTAATGCTATTGTGTAGAATGGGGGGGGTGTCGTATTAGGGAATTATCCCGTAAGTACATGGGGCAGATGCCCTGTTTAGGTGGCTATCGTGTTCTGGCTTGGGTGGACAAGCCTCAGGAGGTCGGAACTCAGGGAGCTCCCGTACTTTCTTTCGTCTTCCTTCTCTGTCCCTCTTTGCTGTGTGCTGGCCCTGATCAGGTCAGCGTGCAGCAAGCGCACACTTACACTTTACATGTCTTCTTTCCTCTCTTTTGTTTTCCCTTCTGAGCCTCTGTTCTCCTGGGAGCAAGTGCCGCCGGGCCACCTTATCCACGATGTCCACCAGAGTATTTAAGAAGGGGGTACACTGCAGGGTACTTTCCCGAGTTTCAGAGTGGGGCAACCGGGTTGCCCTTTCGGGGTGGGGGTGTGCCGGTGTAAAACCGGCCTTTGAAAAAATTTTAGAAACACTTCTAGTTAATTGTAAAAGTGAGTGAAGGCGGGCGACCTTTGTTCGCTGCAGTTATGGGTGCGCGCGCAATCGAAGGCGAACGTTCGCTTTATTTGCGGCGGACAGCAGATTTTTCATTCACTGCCCGGCTGCAAGAGACAACGTTCCTTCTCTCTCTTCGTACTTTTACGACGCAGTTTGTATCCGTCTTCATGCTGTGCTAGAGCGTAATCGACTCCCGGGTTCTTGAACTAAGCCGGATTCCTGGCTTGCTGATGGCCGAACACCTGCCTAAGCCGTGAACCATGAACAAGATCTTGTACGAAGAGGGAGCTGGAGACTGATTCTCAATGTAACACTTGACTGCTGTGATAAGGTGATATGCACTCTATTATTTTCTTATCAAATATCATTGCATCCATGGGCCCACGTGTGCAGACACTCTGCTAGATTGGGAAGCCGCTGTTCATGACTCAGAACTTTACTAGTTAAATTCAAGTACACCTTGTTTTTATAATTGAATTACATAACGTTAAGTGCACTGCCTGTAAGTGGGTGAGGCACTGGGGGAGCGTGCCAGAGATATTTTCACACTTGTACATGGGACAGTTTGCTCATCTTGTCATGTTAGTTTTACAAAATGTATTGAACAGGTTAGTATCTCTGTTCCGGCTGGAACAGAGATGAAATATTTTAACTTAACTATGGGTTTCACATTTAAGGGGCTGGGGGTTTTCCTGGGTTTTTTGGACGTTTTCTGGGGTTTAAAAAGGGGGACTTAGTTTCTCTGACTCATGCTGGTGCAACCTAAGACAGGTTGGTGGCCGGTCAAATTTTGTCAACTACATGCTGGCGCGCTGCCACAGATGCTAGAGCTCCACCGCCTTATTGTATTTTTGTTTTATTATATGTAAATAGCCATTCGGGGTTAATAGAAATAATTTGCTATTTTTCTGGAATATATATTAGTTGATTTTGCTCCTTGCACAAGGGCTATACTGATTGTTTTTCTTAACTGGCAAAACACATATTGATTGACTTTCACTGGTAGTATCTGCTGTTTAATTTTCTTTACTTATAAAACATATACTCTTTATTTTTGTAAAACATATATTGTCTAAATTTTTCTGAAATTGTAAAGCCTCGAGTGATTAATTTCTGATTGTTAAGGTACATTTTGATTTTTAAATCCTTCGGAATTTGTGAAGTAAAATAACCATTTAGAATTGTATAACAACTGATTGAAATCGGGTGATGTAGTCCTGTAAATTTTTATTTAATGCTGGGAAAGGCACTTAAGGTTCATACGCTCATGATGGGTCATTGATCAGTGGAATGCTATACAAATGGGCGGTCCGGTTTTATTCATGCGTTATGAATTATTCTCATCTTTCTGGGGTTTGGTGTTTATGTAATTCTACAAAACGGGTTGTTGATTGGCAAATATTTTATCACTGCTGGGTTATAAGATTGTAGTCACACGGCCTGCTAGGCGGGTGCATTCCTGGGGCATTTGTGTTCGAATTGATGTAATTGTGAGTTTGTGTGCCTTATGTTCTGTATGTATTATGTTTGTCTGTGTCTAGCTAGCCACAAGAAGGGGGGGGAATTTTCTATTTATATACATATCTGTTTACTGCATTTATACATATTGGTTATGCTATTATATATATATATATATATATATCTGTTTACTGCATTTATACATACGGGTTATGCTATTATGTTTATATACATATGTTAACTGAATTTACACACTTTTGTTATGCTATACACCTGTGGTTTTCTTTAATATTATTGAAGCAGGGCTTAAATTATGCATGTATGAATTCTGGGAAAACAATAAATTTGTTATTGTTACATTACTGCTGAGTTTCATTGCAAGTCCCGTCATACTGGACCCGGCACAATTTTTGCTTCTCTAGGCTCCTGCCTAGTCCTAATTAACTTGTGGCTTCTCTTTCAAAAAAAAAGGGGTTAAAATTAAAGAAGTTGTTTTATATTAAAAAAAAAAGAATATATAAAACGAAAGAGGGGTTACAACACGACTGAACAAATTTATTAATCTTACATTATTAGGAGTAGAAAAGTGTACAATGTTTGAATATTAGGCTATACTGTGGAGAAAAGTGTTCCATACACAAAATATCGGTACGGAGAACCATACATGACTTCCATGTTCTAAGATTAATATTTAAACCATTTTCAAAATGAAATATTTCGATAGAAACTACTTCTTTCTTCAGCCTTAACCACAGTACTGTGGTCACTAACGTATACCACCTCACGTTAGCGCATTCGATTTTCACTGATGATGGCAGAAGATAGCACTGCCGAAACGTCTGGTTGCCGAAACATTGGACCACGGCGAAACAGCCCGGGAAGGAATTTTAACAACAAACTACGTCTTTGTTGTGGATAACATAGTACACATGACATATAAATAAAAATTATCCCCTCCCACTTCAACTATCATTTTCATTTATAGAAAATTACCCCACCACCTTCAATTAGCCTCTTCATTTATAGATATTCCATCGACGTTTCTACAGTGGATTATTATGATCTTCTTATCAGGATACTTTATTTATCAAAATTATGTACGTACTTTACTCTTGCTAAAACATAAAATGTTGCAGGTAAACTATCCTTTCCCCGTAACCGATCTTCACCAAAATCAATAAGCCTTGAGTTTTCTACAATTCAGCAACGTACACAAAAAAATATTTGATTCTGTTTGAATGTGCGGCAGTTATCGTTCGTCATAGAAAAAATTACCCATGTTAAAACAAAGTGTTGCTGGTAAACTACCCCTTTCCCTTAACCGATCTTCACCAAAAAAAACAGATCGTGAGTACTTAACAATTCAGGAACGTATGCAAAAAATATTTGATTCTGTATGAATGTGCGGCAGTTATCATTCGTCATAAGAAAAATTACCCTTGTTAAAACATAAAATGTTGCAGGTAAACTACCCCTTTCCCTTAACCGATCTTCACCAAAAACAATAGGTCTTGAGTACTCTATAATTCAGGGCTGTATGCAAAACATTATTTGATTCTGTTTGAATTTGCGACTCGTATCGTTTGCAATAGAAAAAACTCTACACATAGACAGACACACAGACATTTTTTTCATGTTTTGATGGTAGTACAATCAGAATCTGCTGTTATCTCGAACACGATTTTTTTCGCCATGACCATACTTCAATTTCCTTATGGAACATGGAAGTAAAATAGAAAAATATCGGTCATGACTTCCATGTTCTAAGATTTATATTTAAAATCATTTTCGAAATGAAATATTTCCATAGAAACTACTTATTTCTACTTATTACTTCAGCCTTAAACACAGTACTGTGGTCACTAACGTATACCACCTCACGTTATCGCACTCGATTTTCACTGATGATGGAAGTCGATGGCAGTCCCAAAACGTCTGCTTTTGCAGAAAACTTTGGTCTACGGCCAAACAGGACGGGAAGGCATTTTAACAACAAACTACTTCTTTGTTGCCGATAACGTAGTACATATATAAAAAATTCTCTCCTCCCCTTCAACTATTTTCATTTATAGAAAATTGCCCCCACCCCGTTCAACTAGCTTCTTCATTTGTAGATATTTCTTCTACGTTTCTACAGTGGATTATTAAGATATTCTTATCAGGTTACATTATTTATCAAAATTAAGTACTTTACTCTTGTTACAACAAAAAATGTTTCAGGTAAGCTACCCTTTCCCCCAAACTGATCTTCACCAAAATCAATAGGCCTTGAGTATTCTACAACTCAGGCACATATTATAACTAGACGAGATTCTCTCTTTTATAATTTATTATAGGGTCTGGTTGTTCGTTTTATTATTATTGTTGAAAGCTCGTTTATATTATTAAGTTTTGGATTAGTGATTTATTCCACCCAATTCAATCTATTATTGAATCCGGTAGTGAATAAATCGGTTCACTTACTCTTTTTATCGTCGTTTAATTGTTTCAGTTCATATGGCTTAATATGTTTTTTTTTCCACTTTCTTGAGTTTGATCCTCTGGAAGTTCCGTTGACTCTTCTGTTATCAGCTGTGGTGAGTGGATCAGCACTGTCTTGCCTATACACTAACATAAACATAACACAGATATGACATTTACTATGATTTATAATGTGTAGCAATGTATTGGATGGTGCGGTTGGTAAAAATCATTCCATTTGAATGTCCGCTTTTGAAGTCTGGTACCAACCGTCTCGGGTTTCTCACTAAGCTGTATTTCTATCGTTTTCAATAAAAGTCAACTCTTTTAAAGGTTCATAAAACAATAGTTGTTTATTCAACTCGAGAACAATTAATATTTGATACAATAAGATAGTTTATCTTCCTTTTGTTTAACAATTAAATTAGAACATGGACTCTAAAACATTTGAAAATCTCAGGATGGTATGACTGCATTTGGCTAGTCGAATATTTTTCATTAGTAAACAAATAGGTTATAATGCTTTATAAAAATGATAGTAGTAGTAGGTTCTTTGAGTCTGCAAAATACACATATATAATAAGATGTACTACTGTAATAATAAGTAGACAAAACATGAAATCATTGATGGTTAATTTGAAATAATATAAAATATGAACAACTGTTCCTTGTTAATCATTGAAGTTAATACAGGTAAATGTAACCTGGTTTGTTTAAAATTTATTAATTATTTTTTCTTGATACATTAATTATTTAAGATGTGCTAATGATTATTTAAATTCAGTGTCATGGTTCTGAATCATCTCATAGATTGGATGTACATAACACATATAACTCTCGTAATTAACTTTATGTAGTCACACAAAGAACACACAGAACACTTATGCAAGCATGGTTATACGCGGAGACAAAGTGGAACGTGCGAACATAGAATAACACAACACACTATTCTGTTAACGACGCGAGTGCGAATAACAAGTGAAAGTGATCATCATCATTATTCAATGGAGCAGCATTTTCAACGATCGTCATCACCTGGGGTATAGCGCCGATGGATAATGGATTAACTATTACCAAGTAACTCTTTATGATCTGGTTAGCATACTCAACTACTGTCCTGTCTCTTTCCAAGAATCTAACCCTGAGCAATTATGATAAAAGTTATTAAAAGAAGGTTGCATTCAATATATATATATATATATATAATTATGATCTATTAAAGCCAATCCATCTGGGTGAATGAACGCATTAGGTAGAGCAAATATTATTTGATGTTGTATGTATTTTATATATGTTGTATGTATTTCAGAGAGCAATTAAGGAGGAATTTATGTTTTGAGATATATGTTGTATGTATTTGCAGGTACCAGGAAGATATATACGTATATGTTTGTTATCAAATACGGAATGTTTAACATATAATAAATTAGTACCTAAGCAATCAATAATGCGTTCATCATTATCAGAGAACCCAGTGTAATTTATAATTCACATCACTATTATAATTTAATATTAAAGAAGCAACCTAAGTAAATTAGTAGATTTGTCCCTTAATTACACTGTGGTAATTGGCTTATGAAGGGTCTACTCATTAACCCTTACATCATTAACAATTAATAAATTACAAATATTAATTAAATCCCAATTAATACAATATAAAATTGGCGCTCCAACAACACGGGGCTTTCTAAAGTCAAATTTTATATAATTAAGGTAATCTATTAATTTATGCAAGTAAATTGCATATTATCACCGTACACAGGTAAATTAAATTCATTTGATACATTTAGGTTTACACTCTTGTGTAACTCTAAGTTCAATTATTAAAATAAAATATAAAACATTCTTAACTTCTTAATGGTCAGGGTTCAGTTTCCCTTCATTGATCATTCAATGTCTCTTTCTTATGCTAATACATTTGAATCATATAAATAGTTAAAATTTTCGTTACTGAAATCGTTCAATTTTATCATTGTTTATCTAAATTTTCTAAGTTCCCTTCCTTTTGGTATTCGGGCAATTTATCGATTAATTCAAATTAATTCGATTCGCTACTAGCGTTCTTTTACTTATTTATTACTTGACGAGCATAGTATAATTGTTATTTGTATTGATACTTGCGTAACTGGTCGTTCGAAGAATTTACACTTTTTTACAACTTTTGTAATTAATTAATATTCTTTAATTAATTAATTAATTTTCATAACTGCACTGCACTCACTCCTATACGCATATACTCCGTATTAGTTCACTTGAAAAAATACTGCACTGTCTTCTTCTGTTGTCATAACCTCCACTCAAAGTTTGAGGTTAGTGGGTGTGTTTACAGCTGTTCGCTGTCAAAAGCACGTTTTTCTGGACGATCGGTGAGCGTGTAGTCGCTCTCGTTGCTGGTGAAAAACTGTCTCTGGTTCCTCTGCCAGAATTCTGCACTTCGTATTTTTTATAGGCTCTGATTGGTTAATACTTTTTAATTCGTCTAACCTCGGCGGGCTTCGTTAAAATAGACTCTTAGAGTCGCGTCAGTAGGCTGGTTTTGAGATTATGACTCTTTGGTTCACAGACCCAAGCGCAAGGGCTTAGCACTTCTCAATTATTTTTATAAGTCAAATATCTTATTTATAACTGCACTGACGTTATTTTTATTATCCCTATCGTTTCTATTTTTTAATGACGAGTATTTTGCATCCCCTCATCATATAGTTCAGATTCGGGGTTGCTGAAATCGCACTTGATATAAATACATAATGTCCATTAAGCTATTAAACATTTTAAATACATTGTTTTTATACCATATTTTGATGGTGATAACGTATCCTTATCGTACTATTCACTTTTCCCTTAAAACTATGCATTAATAATTACACTATGTCTGTTTTCATAGGTTCAAGTCCTAAGTCTATGGTTATACATGATGTTTATTACTTATATTATAATAATATTAACATTTAATGACATTCTAATATGGCCTATGTACATTTTATTGGTTGTTGTCACTACTGATAGCGTCCTTTTTCCTTATATCATAGGTTTATTGCCTTAATTATGGTTTGCTAAGTATGTTTACCATACTTCATGGAGTTACATTATTACATGATTAATATTCTTTCCATATTAATTTCATTGTTGTTTAAATGACTCTTATAATGGTTTTAATAGCATTGTTCTCATTGTGCAGCAGTTCATTCTGCATTTATACTGGTTGTTATCTTGGTTTAGATGTTATTAAGATTAGTTGCAGCTAGTTGTTAACATAGTTTTGTTATTATTATCGTTATTATCATTATTTAGGCAGTTATATTTATTGAATTTACTCAATTGAATAGTATTCTGCCTCACTCAATGTTGTTAGTTGAGTTCCTATTCTTATATAATAAGTTTACAACATAATTTGGTTGCATCAGGCATCTTTGCTATAACAAGCATATAGTTATATTGAATTACATTAATACAGCTTTTATATTTACTCATTACATTATCTATTGTATACAAAACGTTCCTTATATCATCTAGTTACTTCACATTATATTACATTTTGGTTTGATATTGTTTTGGCTTTGTTTTTCTTCAGTTTTAGTGAAAACTGGTTGCCCAGATTAGGTTATGTTGCATACTAGGTAAGCAGTAATGGGTTGCTGCTGGATTTGTATCTCTGCATTATATCTGATTGATTTGGTTTCATTTAATGCTGGTACATTAGTTGTTATTTATTAGAGTACCTTTTGTTTACTTTTTATTGTCTTAATTACTGATAATTAGTGGTTTTTTCTAACATCAATTCCACTGTACAACTGGTTATTTATATTTTGGACATAGTCTTCTTTTTATGTCTACACAACATTTAGCTAAGAACTTATCCTATTATTATTCATTTTCTTTGTTATTCTTTATGTACAATAATTAGTCCTTATTGATTACAGTTTATTTTACGTGGACAAGGAATGTATTCATTAAATGAGTTTTGACTTTACCTTACAGCTTAGGGATTTATATCATGGCATTAATTCCATTTCTTCATTCTTCTTTTACAATTATTCCTTCATAGGTTTATGTTAGTTCATTATATTTCCCTTTTTGTGTCTGGTCTGGATATCTTTCTTCTTTTCTTCACTGATCTCTTTCTCACTCTTAGTTAGTTTATACATGATGTTGTTTTCACTTGTTTCCTTCCTATTGTTTGATAAGTTTCTTCTCCGTGTTGTCTTCTATGGGTTTCCTTCCTTTTGTAGTTATTGTTGTTTTCTTCTCACTGATTCTTCTTTCTTCTTGAAATAGTCATCGTTGTGTCCTTCTCACTGATTCTTTTTTCTTCTTTTGTTTCCATTGTGTCCTTCTCACTGATCTATTGGGTAAGGTATGTCAGTCGTCTCGTTGTTAGTCTTCTTTTTCTTCTTTATTAGTACATTTACTAGTAATTCCTTCTTTATTATAATTCACTTGGTTTAACTTATGATACTTTCTCTTTTTTATCCATGGTGGTATGCTTGACCTTGTAGGCATTCTTAATAGTAGTGGCTTTCAAATTATTTTTGGTACGTTGGTGTACGTAGTGTCATATGTACCATTACATATTGCCTCCTTATTAGAATTGATTATTTCTGATATTCTTATTTATGATTGAAATTATCAATTTTTCTTTTTCATTTCACTTTTAAGTCACATATGATGTTTTCATATTTTTATTTACTTTTACACTTGTCTTCATTTCATTATATTTTCTACATTTCATCTTTCTTCATAATTCTGGAATCTGTTTAATTATATTCTTGGCTGTCGTGTTTTCCCTTAAATATTTACTTTCCCTAACATTTTTTCCCTAACATGTGAGCTGGGGCAGTCCAGAGTGGCACTTGTGGCTACATTCTCTGCTGGCCATACTACACCTTCATTGAGTTCAGAGGAGTTTCATCTCTGCTCATAAAAATGATTGCTGGAATATTTCTTCAGTCAATTCAATAAATAACAATACTTATCAGTAGTCGCTTTCGACTAATAAAAAACACTCTTGTGGTTATTCACTCTTTTGCCTTTTATATTTGATTATACACTTTCTTCTGGATTCCTTCTTCTCTTCTGTAGATCTTTATTAGTTAATGTTGTTGACAAATAGCATGTGTAAATATTCTTCATTTTTTCTTCTCTTCTTCTTGTGACAAACGTTCTTCATCTTGATTTTTTCTTTCTTCTTCTTCTTGATCAATTCTCCTTCTCATAATCTCCTCTACATAATACTCTCTTTTGTGGTCTTCTCTTTTCTATTAAATGTCATATTTTTTAACATTTTATTCTGGATAATAGTTTTTTCTCATGGTGATAGTAATCATTGTTTAAAGTATCTTAAGTGCGTTCACTAGATGTTTGTTTTATCATTGTTTATTTATTAGATAATCGTTTTTTTTCTTTTTTCTCTTCTTATTATTATAGCCTTCTCTCCTTCTCTTATATTTTACTCTCCTTGGTGGTTTGCTCCTCTACTCCTTCAAGTGTTTGATATTTGAACACTTATTCTGGATGATTTTTCTTATTGTTGTAGATAATATTATTTGATAATCATTTTTCTTCCTCTTCTTTCTTTCCTTTATAATAGCCTTCTCTTGTATTACTCTCTTTGGTGTTCTTCCCCTCTACTCCTTCAAAAGTTAGCTTTTCACTTTTATTCTGTATGGTATATTTTTCTTATTGTTGTAGACAATATTATTTGATAATCATTTTTCTTTCTCTTCTTTCCTTTATAACAGCCTTCTCTTGTATTACTCTCTTTGTTGTTCTTCCCCTCTACTCCTTCAAGTGTTTGATACTCACACTTATTCTGGAATGTATTTTTTCAATGAAGCTTGATTATAGACTCCCTTGGTTCTATTGGTAATGGGGTCCATAAGTTCATACGTGTTGTTTTGATTATCTTTTATAATTGTATAGGGTCCAGTATATAGTACAGTAGTAGGAACTTTTTTGCAATTCCTTCAATGGTACTGGGGAGTTCTCGATTTTTTAGTAGTACTAGTTCTCCTAGCTTATACTTGATTACTTTGGGTTGTAGTTTCTTATATTTTTCTCATATCTTGTCTGCTCGTTCGACAGTCTTATTATAAGATTTTACCTGATCAAATGTGTAATCATCGCATGGGGGAAATTCTATCAATTCAGTAATTTCTCTAGGTGGTCTTCTCTCAAACATGGCTGTAAATGGGGTTGTATCTATTGCTTGGTGGTATGCCAAGTTAATAAAATCTTCTGTAGCTGGTAAATACTCTTCTCATTTTCTTTGTTGTTGGTGACAGTATGTTCTCAGGATTCTCCCTACTTCTCGGAGAACTCGTTCAGCGGGGTTGCTGCTAGGGTGGTATACTCAGGCCTTGAAGGTTTTCACTCCATTGTTTAGCAGTGTTTCTCTCCATCTTTTCCCCTTAAATTGGGTCCCATGGTCAGTGATTATTGACCTTGGTGCTCCTACTTCTGTCATGTATTTGTATAGAATTATTTCCAACAGTTTCTGGGTTGTGGCTCTGTTGATTGGATAGAGCTTAGTGAATTTAGTGTAGTGGTCGAAAATAATTACAATGAACTTGTACTGTTGTCTTCCCCCACTTCTAGGTAATGGACCGCAAATATCTATGAACACTTTTTCTAGTTTCTTAGATGAGGTGATCGGTATCATTAAACCTTCTTTCCTTTCATTGTTGCACTTTACCAACTGACATAGGTGGCAATGTCTAATGTAGTTACGTACTCTTCTGTTAATATCTTTGAAGTATACATGTTCCTCTAATGCTTTGATTACCTTCACGGCTCCCATGTGTCCATATCTACTGTGGTAATCCATGGTGATCTCCTTCTCGATGGTTTTGGGTATTACTAATTTCCACTGGTTACATTGGTGCCTGTCCTTTATAAATAAAATATCTTTGTACATACAGTAGTATGGGGTGATTCTATCGTCTTGTTCAATTAATCTCTTGCAAATATTTCTTAATTTCTCGTCACTTTCTTGCTGGTGCTTGATTTTATTTATTATATCGGCTAGTTCTGTTCTGTCTTTTATAATATGGTATACTTTTGCTACCGTCTCCCTTTCTCCCGCGAAAGTTTGGTTTTGTATATTGACTCTCGATAGCACATCTGCTGCTATGTTGCACTTTCCTGGTATGTACTCCCAATTAATGTTGTATTCCTGCAATGCTAGTGTCCATCTTGTAAGTCTCCCATGACTCAATTTGCAGTTCTTCAGAAAGGATATTGATTTGTGGTCTGTCCTGACTGTTAATGAGTAACCCAAAATGTAGGTTCGGAATTTGTTACACGCAAATACAATGCTGAGTAATTCCTCCTCTGTAGTGTGGTAGTTATGCTCACTTTTATTCAGTACTCGGCTTGCAAAACTAACCACAAGGTGATTTCCTTGGTCGTCTTCTTGATATAGGACGGATCCTAGACTCACGTCGCTGGCGTCGCAATTCATATAAAATGCTTTTTTAAAAACCTGGGTGGTGTAACATTACTGACTCCAAAAATTTGTCCTTTATTAGTTGGAAGGTGGTATTATGTTCTGCTCCCCACTTCCACTTGTCTTTAGAGGATAGTTGGTGTAAAAATTCTGCTGTTAATTTTGAGTAATTGCTTTGGAATTTTCTATAATAGTTGCAGATACCTAAAAATGATTGTAACTGCTTTTTGTTCTTGGGTGTTGGGAATAATTGTATTGCTTCTATTTTTTCATGTGATGGGGTGATGCCATTTTCGGATAAGTTGAATCCCAGGAATTGTACTTCATCGGCGATGAACTTCGATTTCTCTAGCTTCAGCGTCACATTATTTTCTGCTAATTTTGATAGTACTTTGTCAATTCTACTACAATGGTCTTCCCAGTTATCAGATGTAATTAACAGGTCGTCAACATATACCGTAGTGAATTGTAGGGCCTCTTGTCCTAGAATCTTGTCCATACACTTTACGAATATGGCCACTGAATTTACAAGACCAAAGGGTAGCCTCTTAAATTGGTAATTGCGCCCTTTGAATATAAATGCCATATATTTTCGGCTATTGGGGTGCAATTCCACTTGCCAATACCCGCATATGGTGTCCCAGGTACTGATGAACGGGTACCGTAAAATTTCTTTAATATCTCTTCGATCTCCCCTGGTGATGTTCGATCATTGATTATAATTTTGTTGATTTCTCTGGCATCCAAACATATTCTCACTTTGCCATTTTTCTTCGGCACTGCCACTATAGGATTTGTATATGGGGAATAACTATACTCAATAATATCTTCTTCAATGAGTCGGTTTATTTCAGTTCGGACAGCTTCTTTCTGAGAATAGGCGATGGAGTAAGATTTCTTTTTAAAATCGGCTGTTTCCTTAAATTTAATCTCACATTGGAAGTTCTTTATTTTTCCGGGTGTATCGGAAAATACATGTCGATATCGCTTATAAATCGTAATTAATTCTTCTATTTGATGATCGGTTATTCTTCTATCACATTTGGCTGTTTGGAACCTTCGGATTTCTTCTAATTTTTTCTCCCACAAGTCATCACTTTCGTTGTCACAATTTATTTCTTCTCGGGGTATTGCTTTCCTATAATTATTATTCTCCCTAACATAACAAATGATCCGGTCGTGAGGGGCTTCTTCGCTTCCAATTAACTCCGCCGTCCATTGCACACAATTTGAGCTCAGAGATACTTTTGCTCTGCTCATATCTATTATAGCTGCGTATTTTCTTAACACGTCACAGCCTATCAATAAATTAAATGGTAACCCACTGGCTACTAAAAAGATTATAGGAAGTGTTTTCCTTTGACTAGTGACTTCTAGTTGGACCTGCTTTCTTATTGTCTTATTTTGTCGTCCGGTCGCTCCGATTAATGTGATATTATTTATTGGTAAGGTCGGTATTGTCTCCTTACTTATACTCTGTATTTTATTCAACTCTAATTTATCGATTAGTGATACATTGGCTCCGGGGTCGATCATGATTTTCGTAATTATGGCATTCACTTAGGCAGATATATAAGCGATCTCGCTGTTATTGTTATTATTTTTTGTGACTTCTTCTTCCATCAGATCTCCCCTGATATCCTTCAGGTAGTGATTACGTATAATAGTAAATGTGTTCTGATTCTTCCTCTGTTGTCGTCGTTCATCGTACCCAATAGATCGGATCAGTGAGGGTTTCAAGTAAGTTTTCACTGCCGCTGTCTATTTAAAGAGATAGCACTCTCTTCACCGCTCCTTTCAGTTGTGCTAGGCGTTCGATTCTCTCTTCCTTCGGGTCTATTCGCATTGTTATACTGAGGTCCACTATTATGGTTTCTATGTATATCTTCGCTACTGCGGCTCCTTCGTGAGTCATACCCGGACTCTCTACTTCTTACGTCCTGGCTATACTGATTACTATGTTCATTAAAACTGTGACGTCCCTGATAGAAGCGTCTTCCTCCATTTTCTTCGTCAGCACGAACATAATTTGCTCTCCTAAAATTTCCTTGGTTTTGGTTGCTTCCGTTATTCGCTCGGTACTGGTGATTGTTATTATTTGGCCGATATGGAGTGTTACCATTCGTTGGCCAGTACTGATTTCCGCCGTTGTAATTAGGACGATGATTGTTGTTGGGATGATTGTGATTATAATTATTATTATAATTTGGCTTGTAATTCGGGTTGTTTCTATTTGGTGGATAATTATTTCCATTACCATTCGGTCTCGGATTCGGGTCGGTACTATATCTGTTCGTGTTATTATAATTTCCCCGATAATTACTCCTGTAGCCGGTGTGACCGTTTCTGTCAAAGTATGTGTCCTGTCTCTGTCGACTCCTTCGATAATATTTCTCTTGTTCGTAATTTTCCAACAACGTGGACATAGTTTGGATTGTGCGTATCTGTCCGTTCAGTCTCGCTCTAGCCACGCCCTCTTCAAAGTGGTATGCCAATTTAGTAACAAGGCATTCTTCGGGTATTTTCGGTTCAAGGTTCCTGGCCATTCACACTTTGCCCAGGAACCGCTGTGAGTGTGGTTCCCCTGTTACGATCATACTTTCCGTTACAAATGTCGTCGCGCACTATGTTCTGTGTTGATTCGGACCAGTAGTTTGTTTTAAATAGTGTCTTGAAGTCGGCATAACTTTGTACCCCGTGTCTGGTAGCCGTCCACCAATTATTGTACACATCTTTAAAGTACTCGTCTAACATACTTCGTATAGTCGTCCACCTGGTTTCACGGCAACGTGCGATATTCTCTTCCACTCTTTCTATGAACTCCATTGGATTTTTCTTATAATTTTTGAAGTTTATTATTTCTCAGTTATCCACGTTCGGCATTCCTGTCATCAGTATCGGCTGACTCCAGAATAAATTGATTTCTTCTCTAAAATTATTAAGCTCTCGCCGTTGCATCTTGGCCATTTTTTCTTTATCGGTGTGTACTTGTTCCCGAACATCATTCACTGTGGTGGTGATTTCCTCACACCTTGTTCCCAAATGTACTTGTGCTTGCGTCAAGTCGTCTTGTTTCTTAGTAATGGATTCGAATTTATTTAAGTGAGATTCTTCAACGTCATTAATTCGGATCTGAAGGTTCTCTTTCGTTTTCTGTATTTCTTATTGGTTTATCTTGCATCTCTCATTAACTTCGGAAATTTACCGCCTTACTCCAGTTATTTCCTCTTCTATTTTCGTATCTAGTTTCTCTTTATTTTCCTCGATCCTCTGACTGAGAATTTCCATCTTCTTGTTACTATCTTCGATGCTGTCATCTATCTTCTTACTCAATTCTTGGGTATCTTCCTTCAATGAAGCTATGATTTTATTTGTCTCTTCTGTTTTCTTGTTTAATTCCACTTTGAAATCTTCCCTTAACGCTTCGATATTTTTTGTTAATACCTTGTTATTTTTCTGGCTGTCATCCATTTTCTTATGAATCGACTACATATTTTCATTTAACGTTTCTTCCATCTTTTTCTGGCTATCTTCCATCTTTTTCTTACTGTCTTCCTTCAACTCTTCTTTTAATGATTCGATATTTTTCTGGCTGTCTTCCTTCAACTCTTCTTTTAATTCCTTCATCGCCCTTATTATTTCCAGGAGGTTTGCGTCCCCTGTTTGTGTGGGTCTCTCAATTTGTTCCTTTTGTTGTACAGGTCAGTTAGTTTCTGTAGGAGGTAATATTTCTTCTACATCACCGACTGACATCGCCTCCTTATCATCCATGTTTATTTCTTTATCCACTTCCGCCGCACGTTTCTTAGAGGTTGCTCTTCGTTGCATTTTTGGTTCTGTGTATTGCAACTGCCTCGAAAATTAGGTTAATGATTATTTTCATTAATTAGGTTAAATATTTTTTCACCTAATTTGCCTCGAACGTTGGTCGCCAATTTATAACTAGACGAGATTCTCTCTTTTATAATTTATTATAGGGTCTGGTTGTTTGTTTTATTATTATTGTTGAAAGCTCGTTTTTATTATTAAGTTTTGGAATAGTGATTTATTCCACCCAATTCAATCTATTATTGAATCCGGTAGTGAATAAATCGGTTCACTTACTCTTTTTATCGTCGTTTAATTGTTTCAGTTCATATGGTTTAATATGTTTTTTTTTCCACTTTCTTGAGTTTGATCCTCTGGAAGTTCCGTTGACTCTTCTGTTATCAGCTGTGGTGAGTGGATCAGCACTGTCTTGCCTATACACTAACATAAACATAACACAGATATGACATTTACTATGATTTATAATGTGTAGCAATGTATTGGATGGTGCGGTTGGTAAAAATCATTCCATTTGAATGTCCGCTTTTGAAGTCTGGTACCAACCGTCTCGGGTTTCTCACTAAGCTGTATTTCTATCATTTTCAATAAAAGTCAACTCTTTTAAAGGTTCATAAAACAATAGTTGTTTATTCAACTCGAGAACAATTAATATTTGATACAATAAGATAATTTATCTTCCTTTTGTTTAACAATTAAATTAGAACATGGACTCTAAAACATTTGAAAATCTCAGGATGGTATGACTGCATTTGGCTAGTCGAATATTTTTCATTAGTAAACAAATAGGTTATAATGCTTTATAAAAATGATAGTTGTAGTAGGTTCTTTGAGTCTGCAAAATACACATATATAATAAGATGTACTACTGTAATAATAAGTAGACAAAACATAAAATCATTGATGGTTAATTTGAAATAACATAAAATATGAACAACTGTTCATTGTTAATCATTGAAGTTAATACAGGTAAATGTAACCTGGTTTGCTTAAAATGTATTAATTATTTTTTCTTGATGCATTAATTATTTAATATGTGATAATGATTATAAATTCAGTGTCATGGTTCTGAATCATCTCCAAGATTGGATGTACAGGTAAATTAAATTTATTTGATACATTTAGGTTTACACTCTTGTGTAACTCTAAGTTCAATTATTAAAATAAAATATAAAACATTCTTAACTTCCTAATGGTCAGGGTTCAGTTTCCCTTCATTGATCATTCAAATATAAATAGTTAAAATTGTCGTTACTGAAATCGTTCAATTTTATCATTGTTTATCTAAATTTTCTAAGTTCCCTTCCTTTTGGTATTCGGGCAATTTATCGATTAATTCAAATTAATTCGATTCGCTACTAGCGTTCTTTTACTTATTTATTACTTGCCAAGCATAGTATAATTGTTATTTGTATTGATACTTGCGTAACTGGTCGTTCGACGAATTTACACTTTTTTACAACTTTTGTAATTAATTAATATTCTTTAATTAATTAATTAATTTTCATAACTGCACTGCACTCACTCCTATACGCATATACTCCGTATTAGTTCACTTGAAAAAATACTGCACTGTCTTCTTCTGTTGTCATAACCTCCACTCAAAGTTTGAGGTGGTGTGTTTACAGCTGTTCGCTGTCAAAAGCACGTTTTTCTGGACGATCGGTGAGCGTGTAGTCGCTCTCGTTGCTAGTGAAAAACTGTCTCTGGTTCCTCTGTTGGAATTCTGCACTTCGTATTTTTTATAGGCTCTGATTGGTTAATACTTTTTAATTCGTCTAACCTCGGCAGGCTTCGTTAAAATAGTCTCTTAGAGTCGCGTCAGTAGGCTGGTTTTGAGATTATGAATCCGTGGTTCACAGACCCAAGCGCAAGGGCTCAGCACTTCTCAATTATTTTTATAAGTCAAATATCTTATTTATAACTGCACTGACGTTATTTTTATTATCCCTATCGTTTCTATTTTTTAATGATGAGTATTTTGCATCCCCTCATCATATAGTTCAGATTCGGGGTTGCTGAAATCGCACTTGATATAAATACATAATGTCCATTAAGCTATTAAACATTTTAAATACATTGTTTTTATACCATATTTTGATGGTGATAATGTATCCTTATCGTACTATTCACTTTTCCCTTAAAACTATGCATTAATAATTACACTATGTCTGTTTTCATAGGTTCAAGTCCTAAGTCTATGGTTATACATGATGTTTATTACTTATATTATAATAATATTAACATTTAATGACATTCTAATATGGCCTATGTACATTTTATTGGTTGTTGTCACTACTGATAGCGTCCTTTTTCCTTATATCATAGGTTTAATTAGCCTTAATTATGGTTTGCTAAGTATGTTTACCATACTTCATGGAGTTACATTATTACATGATTAATATTCTTTCCATATTAATTTCATTGTTGTTTAAATGACTCTTATAATGGTTTTAATAGCATTGTTCTCATTGTGCAGCAGTTCATTCTGCATTTATACTGGTTGTTATCTTGGTTTAGATGTTATTAAGATTAGTTGCAGCTAGTTGTTAACATAGTTTTGTTATTATTATCGTTATTATCATTATTTAGGTAGTTATATTTATTGAATTTACTCAATTGAATAGTATTCTGCCTCACTCAATGTTGTCAGTTGAGTTCCTATTCTTATATAATAAGTTTACAACATAATTTGATTGCATCAGGCATCTTGCTATAACAAGCATATAGTTGTATTGAATTACATTAATACAGCTTTTATATTTACTCATTACATTATCTATTGTATACAAAACGTTCCTTATATCATCTAGTTACTTCACATTATATTACATTTTGGTTTGATATTGTTTTGGCTTTGTTTTTCTTCAGTTTTAGTGAAAACTGGTTGCCCAGATTAGGTTATGTTGCATACTAGGTAAGCAGTAATGGGTTGCTGCTGGATTTGTATCTCTCCATTATATCTGATTGATTTGCTTTCATTTAATGCTGGTACATTAGTTGTTATTTATTAGAGTACCTTTTGTTTACTTTTTATTGTCTTAATTACTGATAATTAGTGGTTTTTTCTAACATCAATTCCACTGTACAACTGGTTATTTATATTTTGGACATAGTCTTCTTTTTATGTCTACACATCATTTAGCTAAGAACTTATCCTATTATTATTCATTTTCTTTGTTATTCTTTATGTACAGTAATTAGTCCTTATTGATTACAGTTTATTTTACGTGGACAGGGAATGTATTCATTAAATGAGTTTTGACTTTACCTTACAGCTTAGGGATTTACATCATGGCATTAATTCCATTTCTTCTTTCTTCTTTTACAATTATTCCTTCATAGGTTTATGTTAGTTCATTATATTTCCCTTTTTGTGTCTGGTCTGGATATCTTTCTTCTTTTCTTCACTGATCTCTTTCTCACTCTTAGTTAGTTTATACATGATGTTGTTTTCACTTGTTTCCTTCCTATTGTTTGATAAGTTTCTTCTCCGTGTTGTCTTCTATGGGTTTCCTTCCTTTTGTAGTTATTGTTGTTTTCTTCTCACTGATTCTTCTTTCTTCTTGAAATAGTCATCGTTGTGTCCTTCTCGCTGATTCTTTTTTCTTCTTTTGTTTCCATTGTGTCCTTCTCACTGATCTATTGTGTAAGGTATGTCAGTCGTCTCGTTGTTAGTCTTCTTTTTCTTCTTTATTAGTACATTTACTAGTAATTCCTTCTTTATTATAATTCACTTGGTTTAACTTATGATACTTTCTCTTTTTCATCCATGGTGGTATGCTTGACCTTGTAGGCATTCTTGATAGTAGTGGCTTTCAAATTATTTTTGGTACGTTGGTGTATGTAGTGTCATATGTACCATTACAGTAAGTAAAAAATTATTTGATTCTGTTTGAATTTACGGCAGTGATCGTTCGTCATGAAAAAATTTCTCTTGTTACAACATAAAATTTTGCAGGTAAACTACCCCTTTCCCTTACCAATCTTCAACAAAATAATCAGGCCTTGAGTTCTCTACAATGTAGGGAACTATGCAAAACATTATTTGAATATGTTTGAATTTACGGCAATTATCGTTCGTCATAGAAATAATTACCCTTGTTATCACATAAGACGTTGCAGGTAAACTACACCTTTCTCTTAACTGATCTTCACCAAAATCAATAGGTCTTGAGTCCTCTACAATTCAGGGATGCATGCAAAACATTATTTGATTCTGTTTTAATTTACGGCAGTTATCGTTTACCATAGAAAAAATTACCCTTGATAAAAAAACGTTGCAGGTAAACTACCCCTTTCCCTAACTGATCTTCACCAAAAACAATAGGTCTTGAGTACTCTACAAACAGGACTGTATGAAAAAATTATTTGATTCTGTTTGAAAGTGTCGGCTGTTATCGTTTGCCATAGACAATACCCTTGTTAAAACATAAAACGTTGCAGGTAAACTACCCCTTTCCCCTAACCGATCTTCACCAAAAACAAAAGGTCTTGAGAACTCTACAATTCAGGCCTACATGCAAATAACCATTTGATTGTGTTTGAATTTGCGGCTGTTATCGTTTGCCACAGAAAATACCCTTGTTAAAACAAAAATTGTTCCTGGTAAACTACCCCTTTCCCTTAACCGATCTTCACCAAAAACAACAGCTCTTGAGTACTCTACAAATCAGGGCTGCATGCAAAAATTATTTGATTTTGTTTGAATTTGCGGCTGTTATTGTTTGCCATAGAAAAAAAATCTACAGACAGACACACAGACAGACAGACACACACACACAGACACTTTTCGAAAAATGACTTTTACTTCCATGTTCCTTAAGGAAATGGAAGTATGGTGATGGCAAACAAATCGTGTTCGAGATTATTGCAGATTCTGATTGTACTACACTCAAAACATGAAAAATTCGTTTTTTGAAAAGTGTCTGTGTGTGTGTCTGTCTGTAGATTTTTTTTTCTATGGCAAACGATAACAGCCGCAAATTCAAACAGAATCAAAAGATTATTTGCATACAGTCTGAATTATAGAGTTCTCAAGACCTATTGATTTTGGTGAAGATCGGTTAAGGGAAAGGGGTAGTTTACCTGCAACGTTTTTTTATCAAGGGTAATTTTCTATGGCAAACGATAACAGCTGCAAATTCAAACAGAATCAAATAATTTTTTGCATGCATCCCTGAATTGTAGAGATCTCAAGGACTTTCGATTTCGGTGAAGATCGGTTAAGGGGAAGGGGTAGTTTACCTGCAACCTTTTATGTTTTAACAACAGTAAAGTTCTTGAAAATTCATTTAAACTTTTTGAAACAATGGTAATTGTTAAAAATAAAATAATTTTGTTGCCAGGCAATAAAATTATAATTTTTCATTTTAATGTAAATCATGTATGAGTTAATATACATGTTGTATAAAATAATATATCGTTCGTGGCTGGCAAGCATATCTCAGTTATGTAATATTTACGTTCACATTTTATTATTATGACTACCGCAATAAAAAGGCAGGGAAGACACACACACACAAAATTCGCGTTATTTCTGGACTCACTCATGTTTATTTTCTTACATCTGCACGCTTTTTAAATGGTAAGTGCCGAAACCCATACCAACATAACGCGTGCAGTCCAAAAGAGTGTCCAGCGTGGATAGCGATTTGATTCCTGTGGATCGCTGGGCAGTGTAACTGCATGTGTTTACAGAGGAACGATTCATAGACAGACTTTTCGTCTTTAGGGAATGAACCCTCTGCAAGATGCTGAGGGTCCATGAGTGACTTCGGAGCACTCCTTCTTTTTCGCGTGTTTGTTCTGTGAAACATTCACAGCTTGATAGGAACGCTGCAACTAGGAACACTGTAGCAACGCTCAATAGGAAATGTTGAAAATTTTTGTCCACGGTGTACCCTCGTACACACTAAACCTGCTCTGATGTTTTAATTACGGATCATAATATTAAAACTTTGAAAACTTGAGCACTACTTAATGGAGATCAAACATTAACTTATACAAGCCATTAATTTTTTGCAATTTTTTATATATATTTTACAACGTTATCAGCAACAAAGAAGTAGTTTTTGTTAAAATCCCTTCCCGGGATGTTTGGCCGTAGTCCAATGTTTTCTACAAAACCAGACGTTTCGGCAATGCCATCGACTTCCATCATCAGTGAAAATCGAGTGCGATAACGTGAGGTGGTATACGTTAGTGACCACAGTACTGTGGTTAAGGCTGAAGCAGTAAGTAGAAAGAAGTAGTTTCTATAGTAATATTTCATTTCAAAAATGATTTTAAATATAAATCTTAGAACATGGAAATCATGTATGGTTCTCCATACCGATATTTTTTCATGTTTTGAGTGTAGTACAATCAGAATCTGCAATAATCTCGAACATGATTTTTTTTGCCATCACCATACTTCCATTTCCTTAAGGAACATGGAAGTAAAATTATTTGATTCTCTTTGAATGTGCGGCAGGTATCACTCATCATAGAAAAAATTACCCATGTTAAAACATAAAACGTTGCTGGTAAACTACCCCTTTCCCTAAACCAATCTTCAACAAAAACAACAGGTCTTGAGAACCCTACAATTCAGGGCTGTATGCAAAACATTATTTGATTCTGTTTCAATTTGCGACTGTTATCGTTTGCCATATAAAATACCCTTGTTAAAACAAAAAACGTTGCCAGTAAACTACCCATTTCCCTTAACCGATCTTCACCAAAAACAATAGATCTTGAGAACTCTACAATTCAGGGCTGTATGCAAAAAATTATTTGATTCTGTTTGAATTTGCGGCTGTTATCGTTTGCCATAGAAAATACCCTTGTTAAAACATAAAATGTTGCTGGTAAACTACCCCTTTCCCTTAACCGATCTTCACCAAAAACAATAGGTCTTGAGTACTCTACAAATCAGGGCTGTATGCAGAAAATTATTTGATTATGTTTGAATTTGCGGCTGTTATAGTTTGCAAAAAAAAAAATCTATAGACAGACACACAGACACTTTTCGAAAAATGACTTTTTTCATGTTTTGAGGGTAGTACAATCAGAATCTGCAATAATCTCGAACATGGTTTTTTTTGCCATCACCATACTTCCATTTCCTTATGGAACATGGAAGTAAAATGTACTTAACACGCTTATTTACTTGTAAACACAAAGAGAAATATTAAAATCAAATTAAATTGAAAACAACTGAAAACTTACACAAGTCAGTTTTTTTCTGTTTAGTTTGTTGTTTTTCATTTTTCACTAGCACATAACATTTGCATTTATTAACATTCTTTTTCTGTTTCTGAAGAAGGCAGTATTGAATTACTTTCCTCTTCTCATTCTTCAGATGCACCTTTGTTTGTCTTGTCTTGTTGATCTGACTGGCACAGATTTCGCACCTTTTTCATCAATACTCATGGTCACTGGCATATTGCAAAAGACAAAACACTGGTCTGCATTCCCAATTAGAAACGAATGGAAATTGTTCGTATGCTTCGTTTGTTAAGTAAATCGATGTAACTCTTTGATGTTATTTAATTAACATCAGATGGAATTAATTTTGAAATATTAAGGTTCTACTTTCTAGTATACTTAAAGTATTTAGTGTAGTCTGTAGTATAGGCCTAAGGTTTCAGTGACTGTACAATGAATGACTGACAAAAATTGTTGGTGGTAAGAGTTAACCAGTCTTACGGAAGACTGCTGCAAGTTGATTAAAAATATAAGTTACCTTAACAAACCTTAACTTGCTCACTGCTCACAGTTTGCAGTAAGCAGGTAATTCTCAGTGCTGTAAATGTAATGAATGTTGTAAAATTTTAATAACGGGAATAAAGGTATTATTATTATTATTATTATTATTATTATATACATTTAACTTATAAATTACCGTTTTGTTTAGGTTTACAATGACCATAAAATTGTTCTACGCAGACTTGAGTCCTGCAGCCAGAGCAGTGAATATGACTATCCATTCTCTGGGTTTAGATGTAGATTTCATTCACATTGACATGCTGAACAAAGAAAATATGAAACCTGAATTCACAAAGGTAAATGTTATCCATATTAATGGACCAGCATTTCTTATAAGAATCTTTAAACATAAACTTGAAAATTGTTAAAAAATTCTAGCTTTGGTAATATTTAACACCATGGGTGTATGCAAAATTTAAATTTGAGAGATTTCAACAAAATGTGGAGGGGAAAATTATTGTGTTCATGCATCTCCTAACAACATTGCTGTAGGTACACAGAATTAATTGTTATTGGTTATAATAAACAATATTTAGACCTGCCTTAAAATAACAAAAAAAAATTACACAATATAAGAAGACTGTGAGGGATCTGAATTCTCAGAACCTTTCTCTGTCTATGTCATGTTTATCACACTAATTTTAGCGTATGCTTACACCAACACACAGACACCCTAAGATATTATTTCATTATAGCGCTAAACCATTATTACATTGGCTATGGTCTTGTTGATATATTTCAATTAAATATGTCATGTATTGTTGTATTATTTTACATTCATAGGTTTTGTGTGTATGAATATGTAAGCTCTAGAGGTGTGTATAAAAAGTAGTCCAAGAGTACATGATTAATTTTGTAACAACTGCTGAAGTGAATAATAATTTCAAACATTAGTGTTCTTAAAATAACATTAGTAGCCCTAAATAATATTAATATAGACTGTAATAAAAGTGTTTTTACATTTAATTCAAGATTTATAGTAACAATAATAATATACATTGTAGTTGTTATCAGGGCCGGCCCCAGCGATTCTGCCGCCCTGTGCAGTATTTATGAGTGCTACCCCCTCCCTATTTTAACTCTGAACACATTCACGCACACTAGACCTACTCTAAAGATACAGCGATTGCCTTCAAATGACAACTAGGAATGTTTGCATTGTTGTGTTTATCAAATAACTTGAACTTTTTTGTGGAATCGTGAGACAATAAAAATGTATACCTATGTGATGACTTAAAATTAAAATACTCACTAAAATTCGTTATGATTGAAATATAACAAAACTAATGTATCATATACCTTAGTTAAAAAATACTCGTTTAGCTTTTGCACTGGCAAACTCCTTTATGACTTCGTTGTAATCAAGTGATTCAGCTAACTGATGTTCTGTAGATATAGTTGCCAGACCACTCAGGCGAGTCTCAGACATACTCAATCTGATATAAGTTTTAATAAGTTTGAGCTTCGAAATGTCAGGTTTACATTCTCTCATCCACGAGTTTTCGACTCTTCGTTAAACTTTGCTGACTTTATACATAAAGTAATTCTTACTTATCTTACATATTGTGATGAAATTAAGTGAATAATTTAATATAATAATAAGTGAATCTGCCGCCCTTTAAAATTTGCCACCCTGGGCGGTGGCACGGTTCACCCCTGCCTGGAGCCAGGCCTGGTTGTTATATATTTCAACTCTTATATACATTCTTGTTTTTTTTTTGGAACTGCTGTAACTGTAGGACATGGTCTTAATTTAAATTTTCTGATTTACATAATGAATAAAAAGGTAACACTGTTTAATAAAAACCTAAAGTAATAAATTCTCCTAATGCGACAAATAATTCCAATAAATATCCAAAGTTTGTTCTAATTAAAATAGAAGAATATAATTTTCTGGCATATAATGTGAAAATCATGTTATTGGTCTAAATTCAGTAGCAAATGAAAAGAAAAAAGGACAGTCTTTAAAATTATATAGCCAGTTTAACAATATATTAAGGATTACTGTATATAATGAAGGTAGCATTATATTTAAAATCTTTACGAATCTGTAATTTTAACAAGTATGTAAAAGTTTTACTTACTGTTACAACTGAAGCTTGCCTGTTCTAACCTTCCACTCTAATTACAGCTGTTTGATCCTTATAAATAAATGTTAAAGATAATACTTTTATGGCTAAATTTAAGTCCCAACTTAAAAAAAACTTTAAACATCATCCAAAATATTATATGTTCATATAATTTTATATATTATAATAATTTATGATAATAGCATATTTTAAATTTTCAAAATTTCAAACATAATATTACATATACTTACTGAACAAGCAAAGCGAGTGCAGGTTATCAAATTAAAAGTAATTTTGCCAGAAATCTAAATGTAGCGTTCAGTTTTAGAAATTACAACATTTTTAGACATCAGAGCTGAAAGAGTGGGTCAAAATTTTGATAAAATTGCTAAAATTCATGTGGGGTAACAACTTAAAGACAATTTCAACCAGAATCTGAATATAATATGTAGTTTTTGAAATTGCAAAAGTTAAGGACTTGAGGGCCCAAAAAAGGGATCAGAAGTTTTAAAAATGCAAAAATCCACCTGGGTGTCATACTAAAAGGAATTTCAACCCAAATCCAAGTCCAGAGTTTATTCTGGAAATTTTTTGACTTAAGGTGCACACACGTCAAATGGAAGTTCAAATTTTAAGAAAATTGTAAAAGTCTATATGGGGGATCAAATTATAAGGAATTTTATTTGAAATACAAACTACGTCTTTAATAATAAGTCAGAAATAATATCTGTCAACACTCCTTTCAAATATTGTATCTCTTGTATTACCTGTAAAAGTAAGTTATGTTTACTTATAAATGCATATTGTTATTATTTATATTCCGTATGTTTGTGAAAAGTGTTAAATACATGATACAGGTCTACAGATATCTTGTCGTCTTCCAGGCAGTGATCAAAATAAAAACACTTATATCACTGTTGACACCTTGTTTATTTACCATTATCACAAGCAATTTTTAACAAGTAGATATATAGCACAGAAAACAAACTTTGATTCACAACTGTGAAATTGATTGTTGACACAGTCATAATTTATACAAACAACACAAATATAATATTTATCCACAAATGTAGTATCAAATACACACAATAATTCTGTAATTCACTTAACCAAAATGTCAATAAAGACTGACTGACACTCTCTCTAACAGTTCTTTATATAGGCTGGTAATGACCACCATTCACCAACACGTGTCACTCACAAGAAATGTCTAGTAAATTCCAGTCATAAATTAAAGAATAAACTGGTAGAATAAACCTTGTTTACCTATAAATGTATAGTACTACTGTTACAGAAAATTCTAGTTGTTCTATAAATATTGTCTCTTGTCTCTATAAATAGTATGCATCAACATATATATAAGTTACAAAAAAATGTGGATATTGTAAATATATATGAGTAACATTAATTACATAATCAACTATGTATTCTAATTACGGATAGTTTTAATAATACCAATCACTTAATACATACTACACAAATAATTTTGTCTTTTTTACCAAAGGTTGTATTGTGATTCTACTATGTCTTAAGAGTCACCGCTGGAGTAGCTCTTTTCTATCTGTGTGCTGGCCCTGATGTAGTCAGGTCGAAGATGTTGTTTTGCCACCTTCAACTCGGTTGCATGGACTTTCACTGGTGGAGATGTCCTAGGGAATATGTATATTTTTCCAGCCATCTGCCTCAAACAGTCCTACCCACTTCTGGGATAACCCTGCATGGTATCCATCTACCTTGTTGCTGAGAGTGTGATTCCTTCTCAACACTAAGTCCCCTGGATTTAATATCTTCTTCCCCTTGACGTCCGGTTCTTGGCTTACTCGAGAGTCTGTAGATTCACCTCATTTCATTTTTTTCCAGCCTCTGGTTGATGTCTTTTTCAGCCATGCTTCTGGGTTTACATCACCTTCTTCTGTAGGTTGGCTGACTGTGTATAACTGCTGACCCAGAAACAGTTCAGCTGCTGAATAGCCTGTGATTCTCATGACTCTCAGGCGGAGAGCAAAAAGTAACTGGCGTAGATGTTGGTCCCAGGTTTTATGTTCCTTGTCCACCAGGTGGATTCTCAAGATTTTCTTTAGCTCTTGATTTTGCCACTCTATTGGGTTTGCCCTTGGGAGTTGTGCCATGTTCAATGTCCCATGTTGCTAGTGCTTACTGCCATTGATGGGAAGTGAATTGACTGCCATTGTCAGTCAACAGACATTGTGGATACACATAGTGACTGAAGACTTTGGTTCTTAATATTGTCAGGATATGTCGAATCGTAGCTTCTGGAATCGGGATAGCCTCCACCCATAGGCTGAATAGGTCCATGATCACTAGAATTCCTGTCTTTCCTCATGGGGCCATCAAGGTCTGCTGTCTGGGCCCATCAAGTCAATTGCATTGACTTCCTAAGGCTGGTATGGCCATCTCCCTTACATACTGTGTCAGCCTTCTGGTTGTAGGCTTATTACAGGCACAAATGAAACATGTTTGGACATAGCTGGTAATATCCTGCCTTGTGGAAACCCAGAAGAACTGTTGACAGATGGATTGGTAGGTTTCTGTTGCTCCTGAATGTCCGGCCTCAGTGTGGTCATGGAACATCTTCAGGATCTGGATGTTGCACGATATGGGAACAACCAGAACATGCTGCGATTGAGTCAGATGTGGTAAATACATAAGAAGGTTATTCACCATACAGGAATTCTTATAGTACATCTTGAACTACTTAAGTACGCCTTGACAATTCATTGCTCGTTTCATAACGCATTCCTTCATCTTCCTACAGGTCAAGTCATCTTTTTGCCACTTCTTGAACACTCCAGTGATTACACCATCCATAATTTTATTACCATTAAGGCTGGCCCTTCTGGCCTATGTGATGTTTGATTTGTAATTTTTTTTTCAACAGCTCTGTTTTCTCTGGTTCAGCTTCCCCCACAGGGAGTCTCATCTGCTGCTTGATTACTTGCCTCAGACACATGACACAAATCAAAGTCAAAGTCTACCAACAGCAAGGCCCAGTGCATCAATTTTGTTGTTGTTTGATTTTGTACCAAACTATGAAGCCACTGAAGAGATTAATTGTCAGTGTAGAGCTGGAATTTCCTACCTTCCAGTTAGCCCCAAAATTTCCGAACAGCCCATGCCACTGCTAACGCCTCCTCTGCTGTGCAATAACGCCTTTCTCATGGAAAGAGTTTCCTACTGCCATATTACACTATGTCTCTTTCTCTGTCCTCATTTTCTTGGAATAATACTGCCTTTAATCCCATATCACTGGCTTCAGTTTGCATACAGATCTTCCACTTGACATCTATGTAGGCAAATCAAGGAGCACAGCAATTTGGTACCTTGATCATATGGAAGACTACTTCCTCATTGTCAGTCCAATTGAAAGGATGTTTCTTATTCAACAGGTTTGTTAGGGGTCGAGGTTCAAGGCTTTTGTCTTGAAATGTGATATAAAGCTGCTGTGGTACCATCCACAAAGTCCTAGGAACTGACAAATTTGGCATTTACTCCATTTTTTTCAGTAGGCTTGTTCTTCTCTGCCTTCCTTTCCAGACCCTCAGGTATTAATATATGACATAAATACTACACCTTTGGAGACAAAAAATGACATTTCTTTAGTTGTCAGGTTAGACCATGAATCTTGATCCATTCCAAAACTCAAAGTGTTCCTGTAGATTCTTACAGTATATTCCTGTAGATTCTTACAGTATATCAGAATGTAATCCAGTAATATGTCAATGTAAATATACATGAATAACATAAATTACATAACCTACATATTTGACGTATTCTAATTACAGATGGTTATAATAATACCAATCACTTAATACTGGTATATACACAATATTGGTAATGTTACTTTGAATGTGGGTTGGCGGTTTTCTAATATACAACATTCTATAGAAACATACATAAGCTTATGTTGCTAGGACTAAATTATTTTTCATTTAGGCACTTTGGATACATGAAACCAACACAGTAAGTTAGAATTTTAGTTTTATTGTATAATTGCCTGCTTTACAGTTGAGTAATTGGTGCTTTTGTATTTTGTCTGGTAATTTAAAAATTATCTAATATTGAAATTTAGCGAAGTATAAATATTATTTAATTCAAAGTTGTGAGCAAGTTCTGAAGCTCAGGGAGTTTACTAGAATAATTCATTATAATCAATAATATACAATAGTAACAGCTATGACTAAATTTTGTACATTAGCTGTAAGAAAATATAAATAACATTTTATGTTTCATGATTCCATTTAGTGAAATACTCTGGAATTATAATTGTTTCTGATTTTATATTTCACAAAATCCAAGTAGTTCTCATCTCTGAAATTCTTAATCTGTTATATAGTTAAATACACTTAATGTGTTATGTGTTAAATACACTTAATGTGTTATGTGTTAATAATTTGAATTAAATGATGTAAAAAAATAATACATGATGTATAATTTATCACAGTATTTATATATATATTCAAACTTTCACTAGTGAACACTTACTTTTGGTTTTATGTCCCAAACGTTTCGACGTGGTGTCTGTCTTCCTCAGTGGGATTTGAAATAAGTGTTCACTAGTGAAAGTTTGAGTATATATATAATATTAAAAAAGTGAATGAAGAGGATGTATCAACAAGACAATCACAGTATTTAATCAAACCTGTAAATTTTATTTCCAGGTTAACCCTCAACAGAGAGTACCTGTTCTTGATGATGATGGTTTTATTCTAGGAGACAGGTAAAAATTTAATATACTTCAAGCCTTAACTTACGATCAGAAATGTGTGTGTGTGTGTGTGTGTGTGAATATCTTCAAGGATTATTGTAATGAACTGGTACAATTGTATTATTGTAATTTCTATAGAAGGGGTTAACAAAGATTCTTACTAATTATATTGAAGACGATTATAACTTGTTAATTAAAGTCATTTGACCCGGCAGACTTTTAACAACTATTAGTAATATGTAAAAATTTGATTACTTAAATCAAATGGCAAGTTACAAAATTAAATACCAACACAAAAGAGAGCACAAAAGAGAGATAACATGTCACCAAAGGCAATAATGTACACATTTTTCTGATATGTAACACTAATATGTGTTAGACAGAAATTAAAAGAAAAAAGTACCTTTCCCTAAACCAATTTTTGCTTATTGCAAACTGTGCCTGAAATAGCTCCTAGGAACATTGTCGGTACCAGTGTTGCAGATAGTACCATTGTTAGAATCAATTAACAGATCTTTGTCATGTGTGTGATGTGTAATTGAATGTACAAAGAAAATGTATTTACTATATTTACAATTTATTATATTATGTGTCAACAAGCTAATTAAAGACAGGATATATTCTTCTATATATCTATTCTTCTAATCAAAATAAAATATTTAGTTTATTTCTCATTTTAGTCATGCAATAAACCAGTACTTGGTTTCAAAGTATGGCAAAGATGATGATCCACTGTATCCAAAGGATCTTCAAAAGAGAGCAAAAGTTGATCAGAGGTTGCATAACAGCAATGACCTCTTCTACGTTCTGAGAAGAATTACTGTAAGTAGAATGTAAAGTTGTCATATGTAAATATAAATGTAAAGTAGGTATTATTTTGTCATATGTAAGTAATTAATTATGTTTTTATTGTACTCTTATTACTGTTACTATACTCTTATGTGAGTATAATTATTTATGTGTGTTGTGTGTTTGTATGATATAACTCTTATTACAATGTTTCTTGTGATGCCCTCAATTGTCACAGTAATATTTGATTTTCTCTGCAAGTTTATTTTATTCTGTGTTATGCAGATTTCACAGATTGAAAACAGATATCAGAGACTTTATTTTAACAACTAGTCAATTTCATATTTAAAATACAAGATATTAATGATTTAATTCATATTATTGCTTTTCATATTCTTGGCTTTCATTGTCCATGACGTGTCCATTGATTAACTAAATATAATTATGTCACTACTGACTCGGAACACAAAGTTTTTTATTGATAAAAATGTAAAAGTTTTACCTTGTAGCTTGAACCAGTTTTCACTTATTATAAGCTTCATCAGAGGCTGCCACTGGGAGCGCTGTCCGTCTTGTTCTTGGCGACGGCGTTGACTTTTGAAGGATCGATGTTGTGTGTGTACACACTAATACACAACTCCTCCAATCACCCAATACACACAAAGCAAACCACAATACAATGCAAACCACACATACACAAACATCAACATTAACATGGATATTCTACACACAAACACACAAAAACACATAAAAACAACATCCTGAACAAACAGACACATTTCAAATCACACCAATTATTTGAACATATCACAACCCACACACACAACATAGATCCTTCAAAAGTCAATGCTGTCGCCAAGAACAAGACAGACAGCGTTCCCAGTGGCAGCCTCTGACAAAGTTTATAATAAGCGAAAACTGGTTCAGGCTACAAGGTAAAACTTTTATGTTTTTACCAATAAACAACTTTGTGTTCTGAGTCAGTAGTAACATAATTATATTTAGCTTTTCATATTTTACACTTTATCAACCCTACAGACTTTTTTATCTGACTTCTTTTAGCAGAAGGTGTTTTTAACAAGTATTGACTGAGAGTTACTGTATTTGACTCTCACATCTTGTACACTAACAGATTTCAATGTTAGTCAAGAGAGATTATGATCCAATATAGCAACTCTGTAAAGGGATGCTTAAAAAACATTCCAATGATGAACAATATTAAAAAAAATAACTACCAGTATGTTAAATGCTACTTGGCAGCATAATTTACAACTAAATTCACTGAATGAGATGAATCTGGTAGAAAAAAAGCTCTAGAGTTTATATTCCTAATTTCATTATGCCTGTCACTATACTTACTAAGTGTATTTGTCTCATTACTATAACCTTGTCCACACTATAGGATATCTTCAATATTTAATCTTCTTACAAATAACTACCAAACATTAATCTGCAGTGTATGTGTATATTTTGAATTACTATTTTTGTATATGTTCTGTGTGACTTTGAGCATATATTGGTCTTTATTTGAGTAGCTATATTAAGTTAGATAAAAGAAGTCCGATAAAATAGGGTGTAATGACCAAAAATTTTAAATTTTGAAATTTTGATCAAAAGTACGTTACAACCAGCCAAGACACCCCAACACGGGCCAGAAGCAATAAATAAAGAAGCAACTTAACAAAGTGTCAACTGGACGTTTGCCAGGAACAATAAAGTACGCTCGACACAACACTACAATAGGAAGTAAGGTTCGCCTGTGACAGACTCGTTTCCACTGAGATTTACAGCCCACGACAAACCAGACAAAGAGACGTAGCACAGTGGCATAGTTACGGAGAAATTGTAATGAGCACACGCTACAAGGTTGATTTGAAGCGTGCCAGCAGTAAAAAAAAAAGGAGTAGTCACACAATTGTACTCACCCTGTATGAGAACAAACAACATCTATCTAATGAATAGGATCGAGAGTGCGCACAGCGGGAGAACATCTTACTGGTGACAACTGATATTTACGACAAGGAAGAGGAGTGCCGTCTTGGAAACGAAGACATGCTGTGTCCTGATAACTGATGGAAAAGGGTCATGGATAGTCAGGCAATAACTAAATGCGACGTATTGTTCGCGTGAGAACAGCAGCAGACCTCCAGAGTATACTTAGACAAAGGCTTGATCGACAGGTGCGGAATTGCTCTACATTCCAGGAAAATGTACGGAGGCCCTTTGTCGTGTACTTGAGGGGAGACCAGACAACCAACCAGAGTCCGGCATCTTCCCAGAGCACAGGTGGAGAGGCCCGTCGTCATGATAGCAATGGGAACAACGAATCAGAAGTAGAGAACCATAGTTCTGCATAAGAGTAGGAGTTCATCTGACCTATCATGGTTGACCAAAGGCGTGTTTGCCAGGAAATTGCATTGTGGTAAATGATGCTTAATAAAAACTGTTTACAGAGCACGTGAGAGCAGTCTTCATAAATTTTTCAATCTTATACTTTGGACAGTCTTCATAAACTTTTCAATCTTAATCTTTGAGCAGTCTACATAAAAGTTTCAATCTTATTCTTTTCTCAGTCAAAGTTCTCAGTTTTAATACATCACAGTTAACATACGCGTTGCAGCTTGACTTTGAAACTCAGTTACGCGGTACTTTAATCAGTGACTTAACATTCAATATTGACAAGTTATTCAGTAATAGTGTATCCACAGTAACTCAATCACGCAATATACATCTGTGATTAATAACTTTCAAGTACTTTATCTTACTCAGCTACCGCTTATTAAGAACCAAGCTAATCATTCGCAGTTTCATTAATAACAGACTCGCAGAACTTTCGTTAATACTTTACCGAATAACGAACACGTACCATTGTGCAGTGCGAAGCGTTACAAGATCGATTGGTACAATACACCACACTATCGAAAACATGATACATTAACGTATACAAGAAGAAGTTCGATAATAGACAGTCATATATATACACACTAGTTAACAATGAACGTATTCACACAACACATGACTTCATAGACTCTGATAGGACGGCCGACATCAATGGAACACATACACCACGAGTGAATCTGATCCGCGTGTATTGAGTGATAGTGACATCGAAGCTACGCGACCTCGTACATATGGATCATCTGCAGGAAGGAGTTTCACCGATGGAAATATTGGATAATCCTTTTTACAAGTAAATCTTTATGTTATTCTTGTCATAAGAACTCTACTGTCCTCTCTCTTTTCAAAGAAAACACCCTTTGAGAATTTAGATTAATTATCATGGTAAATTTAAATGAAGCTATTCATTTGAGGCAAGAAATGAACGCATTAGTATAAGATTTATATGTTGTTTATCTATGTTTATATATGTTGATTGTGTTATATATGTATGTGTATGTTTTCAGCGAACGACATACTGGATTCATATTGCATTTTGATTCATATATATGTGTTCTTTTTTTTATGGATGTATTTACAGGACATCATTTATATTTATATATATTGAAGTTTCTTTACTTGAATGATGTTAATAAATAAGTGTTTATTTTATTCAGTATTTATGCGTTCATCATCGTCAATCTTACCTCATAACAGACATTAACGTCACTTGAATGAATTATAGTAAATTTTAAATCTTTATACAACAAATTAGAGTCTCATTGCAGTAATTATAATAACCATCAAATAACTAAATAATCAGGTAAATTCAAGTAATTTGGTATAACTAACCTAATTGGGTGATTACATGATTAAACTCTACAAATTAGTATAATGTGCACATTGTAATTCACTACAATCACAAATTAAATAAATTATGCAAACGACAACATTTGCATAATAGATGGTATAAATTGGCTCCCAAAGAACGTGGGGCACTACAAACATCAATTACATCCCCATTAAATTGTAAGGGTGTACCTACAATAAAATTAATTGTTTTTGTGTGTCTGGTGTGACCACATAAACTTTCAGATCACTAAATTTTTGTATCTTAACCGCTCAGCTGGTGACTAAGATACACTAGTGTAGTGCTGACCACACTGTTTTCCTCTTACACAGAATGTCTGAAGTTGGCAGGATACCCTGCCTCTCTTAAGCTAATTAGGAATTACAAAAAAGAGTTTACCTTCCCCCAACACACACACACACACACACACACACACACACACACAAGTAAACATTTCTGCTTATTTTCTCTTCAATAATATTATTTTATGAAGAGAAAGAATAATAAAGATATTACAGTAGACTCTCGACTATCCGGCCTCCGTACTATCCGGCCTATTTTTGAACTCACTTGCCGTGTAGGTCATAAACACCAGTTGTGACATGAAAACATGAAAAGCGCGGATTTCCTCCCACCCTGCTATCTGCCATTTGTTTCATCAGTTGTGTATCGGATATCAACAAGTGCAGAATACGTTTGCCACTGTTCCTGGTTACATTCGTAAATTTTTTTTTTTTTGGTGTGGTTCGTTGTTTTTTTTTATTGAATTTACGAAATGGGTGATAAAAGAAAAAACGTTGTAGTGACTATGGAGGAGAAACTACTGGACTCTGGGGTAATGGTAAAAACTATTGCTTCGGAGTTAGGAGTTGTGAAAAGTACAGTTGGTGACTATAAGAAAATCGAGCAGAAATTAAAAAGTGGTGTGCTGCCCAAGCTAGTTGAAGTGGAATGAAAGTAAGAAAAACCATGCTGAAAGGTAAGCATAAAGAAGATGAGGAAGCTTTATTTTTGTGGCATGAACACTTAAGAGGAAAAGACTTGCTTGTTACTGGGGCGATATTGTAGGAAAAAGCATTGCAATTTAAGCGACAAATAGAAGGAGAAGATTCAGAATTTACTGTCAGTGACAGATGGTTAGATCGGTGGAAAAACGATTCGGTATTCGCCAGATTAGGCTACCATAAGTGGGGGGGCTTTGTCTGCTGATAAAGAGCTGTACATTTGTTCAAAGACTATCTTTTTAAGCTTATTGAAAAGGACGGAATTTCAACTGCGATGCTCCCTAGAAAAACGCTTGCATCAAAAAAAGAAGCCGCTGCACCAGGATAAAAGAAAAGCAAGGAACGAGTCACCATCTTGGCTTGCAGTAATGCAACCGGCAACCACAAGTTTAGGTTGACTTTAATAGCAAAATCAAAGAAACCTAGAGCTTTTAAAAAACTTGAAAATCAGGAATCACTACCCATATGTTACACACATCAAAAGAAAGCATGCATGAATTCAGAAATCTTTAAAACCTGGTTCCAAAATGAATTTGTACCGACTGTAGAAAAACAATTGAAAGACAACAATTTGCCGAGAAAAGCTGTGCTAATACTTGACAATGCACCTTCGCATCCGGCCACTGACGAACACAGATGGAGACATCAAAGCTTTATTTTTACCAGGCAATGTGACGGCTGTTTGTCAGCCGATGGACCAGGGCGTCCTTGAAATGCTAAAGAAAAAGTATCGCCGGCGTCTTCTCAGTTCGTTGATATCAGCGATTGATAATAATGAAGACTAATTACGCACTCTGAAAAAGAGTGACATGCTAGATGTCATAAGGTGGTTGGCCGAAGCATGGAAAGAGATTACAAACATGTCACTTGTAAGGTCTTGGAAAATTCTTTTGAGCCATGCAGGTGGACATTTCAACCATGAACCCGTGTGTGAAACCGAAGTGGAAGATGAAAACGATAAACTTGTTTCGTTGCTGGAAAAGTACTGGGCTGTGATGATGTCAGTGCAGAGGACATTAGTGAATGGATGGCAAATGACGAAGTTGATGAAATAACTGACAACGATATTGTGGAACAATAATGGTGACACAGGGAGAAGAAACAGAAGAGGAGGAGGAGGCATCTTTAGATGACAGGAAAAATCTCATCCCAGATTCGGAAGGGTTCAAGGTGATTGAGGCAGCACTGTAGGAGGAAGCAACGCCAGCTGATATCATCTGGTTGCATAAGTGGAGGGACTTTGCATTGCAGAAGAGGGTTAAAAGGGAGAAGCAGTCATCTATCAAGGAATTTAAAAAAAAAAACTAAAAACTGTAAGTTTTGACTCTTTTATCTTAGGCCTACCTTTTCACATTTGTGTAATCATTTATCAATGAACAGTAAAATAAGTTTAAATCATTTATTTAAGAATTAGGCCTACGTTTTACATTAATGTTTTGTTTATTTTAAAATTGTATGTATTCATAGTGTACAGTTTACATCATTTTATGTTTCCTGCAATTAAGTTAGACATTATAAAATTTATCTTAAAATGTGTATGCAATATTTTTATTCTTGGACGTCCTTTTTCTGTAATAAATTTTTAAAACGTACTGTATAGTACATAACAAGCATTTATAAAGTACTGGCCTCTACTAAGAGGTCAAAAAATATAAATAAGAGCGGGTTTTGTTAAAAAAAGTGTGTTGTTAATGGTATGGGTGGGGCAGGAAGTAAGTAATTATAGAATTCCGGCCTATCCAGCTTTTTTGTTATCTGACCTGCCCTTCCGCCCATTAGGCCGGATAGTTGGGAGTCTACTGTATTATTATTATTATTATTATTACATTTTGTATGTTTTTGTTGATATTTCCAGAAATGATTATTGTACATTTGCATCTAGTGAGTGTGAAGAGATGTCAAAAAACAATTACAGTTTTTGTGTGTTACAGAGTCCAGTTTTGATTGAGGGCAAGAAGTTTATATTTGACGAGGACAAGAAAGAAGCAATACAAGTGATCTATGAGTCAACTGAAAAGTATCTGGAAGGAAATAAGTGGATTGCTGGTGATACTATGACTATTGGTGATTTCCATTACATTTCTATTGTTGCTTCTATAATAGTAAGTCATATAATGGTTAAAAGAAAATTATTAACATATTAAAACTTGAAACAGACAACATTGCTGAATACAGACAAACAAGTAATTCATGGCTAGCGGATTATATATACCAGGGGCGGATACAGCCAATTTCCAAGGGGGGGCCCATGCTGGAGGTCTAACATACTCTAATCCTAACGAATCCCCAATCCCTCCCATAAAACAACAGCAGGCACAAGCGTATATTAGAAATGTTCGTAAAGAAATTTAAGTACGAGGAATGTTGTAAGTGATGGAAATTGACGAGGAACACTGGCTAGTTTGGGGATGTATGTTATGAAAGTAAAATGAGGGGAGATTTAAGACTACATATATAGGAGTAGCTGACTGAAATGGGTCTTACAGTCTTATCTTAGAGTATGGTAGTCGGAGACTTACAATCTTATAACTCAGAGTCTTTAGATTTTGTGGTCACAGTCTGAGTCTTAGTAGTAGTATTTTGAATAAAGTCAGTTAACTTGTCAGTTAGTACGATAGTTCAGAACTTGAAGTAAACTTAAAAAAAGTAAACGACTCTATATTCATAACTGAAAGATTCTATTTAAATACAGTGCGCGGGAAGTACGTGTGATTACTAAAGGTTGAAGACAGTGTTAGTGGAATAGATAGGAGTGCATCAAAGTGTAGGTGTAAACCAATATGTAGGCTATAATGTTGATGTAAGAAATATAAGTGTAAAATCATAAAGTGAAGTGAAGTGTTAACCAAATGGGTTACTCAATACAGATGGAGAAAGGACAGAACAGATAAACTATAATGCACAAATAATCTATTTACTTCTTACAAAGCTCATCACATATCACTGACCATTTATACAACTCAACACAACATAACTATACAATAGTTAATGAATCTGAGAGAAAACAAGTAGTACCCATAACTTATAAAATAAGTGCACAGATTATAACTTCATTATAAATTAAAGGAACCAAATATAATTATCATATATTAAAAGTACAACTACTTAAACTACCAAAATTACCTATGAACTAATAGTGTTAATTAAGACTGATAAATGTTAAAGGAATCAATAAAAAGTGTATGTATCATTACATAGTAATACGTTTTTCAATATTTTAATTTGTAAAAATAAGAAAAAATTGAAGATAGAGAGAATCAATCATGTAAAAGAAGCGTATAAAACTATTAATTGGTTAATTATTACAGTATTTTATAATTATAATATTTAATTTTAAGCTCAATCTTATGTTATTATTTATATCATTCTTCAATCATCAACTCAAATTGCAATTTGTACAAACTAACAAAAAAAAGACGCAATCGACTCTGATAACAAAAAGAACATAATCAATTCAATTAAAATTAACACACAGTAAAGTAAGTGATATATAACTTAAAAAATAAATACGTTAAACAGTTTTAATTTATATTACTGATATGTTCGTATTAGCTGTTGATTAATTAATCAATAAATATTAATCGACCCAGTTATTAAATATTGGCACACCAAAAGTTGCAAAACAAAATATATTAACATACCTATGATATTACATTAAAATTGCTTTATTTAAATCTAAGCAAGCCTATACACAAATATAGTATAATATATTCTAAAGTAAATACTACTACGTTATACCCACTACAAGTTTAAGTTTGCATTTGTTCTTTTTTACGAATCTGTCTGTAACTTTTTCTAAATCTAACTTGGTGGTAATGTTTCGATGTATGTACATCAGAGCCAGTCCTGTCAAACGATCTTGTCGCATTGTAGTTCGTTGCCAATCCTTAACAAGTCGAAGTGTGCTAAAAGATCTTTCTGCAGTTGCTACACTAACCGGCAACGAGCACAGTATTTGCAGCAATTTGTGAATACAAGGATAAACTTCTTTATCACATTCAAGTAATGTTTTTAGTGCACTTCTTGGGATTTGTTTTCCTTCTGTTTTGTAGCGATCCCATTTCTGAATCCAAAGTTTATATTCTCCCTCAAGAACTTCAGGTGATAAACCAAGAGGTAATGCAAACTCATACATTTCTGCAAGGTGTTTGAATTGGTTCTTATTTGGCTTGTTACCATCTTTTGTTGTGCCCTCAGTTGGGATTAAGATCAGTAAATTATAAACACTGATTGATCTGTCAGAAAATCTTTCTTTGATGTCAGTTATTATGTGGTCCAAAATTGCGTTGAATACTGCTTGCCGGTAATATTCTTCAGGTTCGTCAGTACTGTAATTATCTCTTTTTGTTTGAATTGTCGTTTTTCGAGGAATAGTCAAGGTGGTATTAAGAGATGATGCTAACTCCTGCGCTTCCTCAAACAATTCATGAAATTCCTCGTCGCATTTTTTCTTTTATTTTCAAGTATTGTAATAGTGTCTGCTAGTGCATTTCTGGCTAAGTTAATATCAATATATTTCTTTTGAAACACACGACTTAGTGGTAATGTTGCAGACAAAATGTTGGTTAGGCAGACAATTGTTATGATGAACGATGGATCCATCAAAGACAAATGGAGTGAGTGTGCCTTGGAAGCACTTTCTACCTCATTCCATTCAGAAACTCTTACGAGAGCTACCTCATTCCATTCAGAAACTCTTACGAGAGCGTCATCGATGTTTGAGAGGGCTTTGCGAAACAGAAAAATGCTCTCATGCCTCTCAATCCACCTTGTTTCACAAAGGTCTATCAGTTGTCTTCCCACAGTCTCTGTCAATCCAATGTTGCGCTTTGATGAAGTAGTGAAAAATGCTATGATGGATTTTATGATTCCTATGCACCTAGTTACATGAGAGACTTTTGAGGTTTTAGAAACTGAAAGGTTCAGGGCATGGTTATGGCAATAACATTGCACTGCATTAGGACATTCTTGTAAGATGCGGGATACAGCTCCCTTAACCTCAGACACCATCGTACTGCAGCCATCTGTAGTCACACCAATGCAGTTGGTTTTTTGTAAACTGTGTTTTTCCATAACCTGAAGAGTTAGATTCCCTAAGATTTTACCAGTTAATGGGCTATCCTTCACTAACTGATATGGACATTCAGAGTTATCAGGGATTTTTTCACTATGAGGATTAAGAAATTCAATAAAATCTTCATAAACATTACCATTGTGTGACTGATGTGAGTTATCAGTGGTTTAGTCAAAAATAATACTGAACCATTTAGCCTCCAAAACCCTTTCAATTATAGTATTTTTAATCTCCTCTGCACAGCAATTAATCAGTTCATTTTGTACGGTCTTGCTTGTGTATGTAGCATTACCAGGTGCAGACTCAAGGTGACTGGCGAGGACCTTGTCACCAGCCTCAACTCTGAAACGAACCAGCTCACGGAAGTTTCCATCGTTTGCATGTTCAACTGTAGAATTCAGCATTTTCCCTAAATCTCCATAATCTCTGTGTCCCCTTAAAGGGATGTTTTGTATTCCAAGAAATACAATACATTTCAAAATGGAAATTAGTTTTTTCCTATTTTCCTGCACTTCATCCAGGTATTTTTTGTTCAGTTGGGAGTCAATTTGCAGGGAAGGAGTATTGAGTCGTTTAAGAAACTCCTTTCCATTTTCCACTGCAGTTAGGTGATACAGATTGTGAACATGTGTGGTTAAGTACCCATCTTTTCCTAGCAGATGTTTAAAGTCAGTCACAGGTTGAGTAACAAGATTTTTAAGCTGCATTCCACCAGCTTGTGAAGTTGAGAAAAGGGCACAATAAACACAAAAAAGTCCTTTCCGAACTTCAGAGAAAACTAACCATTCAAATTTGTTAAACAAATCGTGAGAAGGTCGCCTGTAACTTTCTTTTCCGTTTTTTTCACTACAGAGCAAGGAAAAATGTAATCTCTGGGAGGTCTCCAGTGGTTGAGTATGAGCTCGTATAAGCTGTTCCTTTGTAAAATCATCAAGCATTTTACCAATAAAATGTCCTATATTATAACCATAACACACTCCGCTAATCTCTGAATTAACAGTTGAGTTGTCGTAAATTCTAGTAGCTGATGTGGTTGGAGCTAGTGAATCCGAAACATTGTGAATTGCCTTAGTTCTTCCATCTGAGTCTGGATCGAGCTGAGAGGCATGGGTATATCATCATCTTTTGGCCGTTTCGGGAAAAAATCATTTAGCGTTGCTTGAATAGGTAGCCGATTTTTGGCACCCTGGCCCTTTCGTTCTGAACAATCTGCCTGAAAACCGGTATGATAAATAAGTTATCAATCATAGTTACATATTTAAAAGTGAATTATGAAGTTATGACTGGGCTTTCACTTTCGAGTAAAAATATGTAGGCTATTAAACAAAGGCATTCAATAAATTTATAATATCGTTTCTTTAATTAGCATTTGTAAGATATTTTTGCGCTTTGTAGGCTAAGATACAAAGAAAGTTGCGCTGAGCGAGATCATAGTATGAGGGTTCAACATTTTAATCTCAATGAGTTATTTTTATAAAAAAAAAAATGCAGCTGAGTATATATGGGATCACGAGCAGGAGTGATTCCATAGATATCGTAAGTGGGGATAAATGTATAATAATATAAAAAGCTAATAGCATATGCGCAAAACCCAGTTTTTGTATGGACGAGTCCGCTTTGAAATTCTGAGTAGCGCTAGGGAAACGGAGAATCAGATGTTACACAAATCCCGTGAAGTGAAGGTGTTTACAACATGCATAAATATACGTCTAGTCACACACATCGGTTTCGTCCGCACAGCAAAAAGCGTACGGATTTTTTCCGTGATCGTTTGCTTTCACATAACATTTTATGAACTACCATATATAGGCCTACATTTTTTTTAACATTATTCCTCTATATAAAAGCGCTTAAACGGAAACAGTTCTCCGATTATTTTGTTTACACACACAATTGTGTAAGCAGCACGTGGAGAAACTAACCTAACAAACGAGTACTGCGCCGCACATTCTTGTCTACAAAGTATATTTTTTTTTAATGAAAACAAGTTTAATTCTAAATATTTACCATGAAATGTCTTCCTTACTAGTTCGTATGGAACTACTGTCACAGACGGTAAACTACTGGTACTGGTAGTGGTAACTATAGGAATGCAGAGAATCACTCTAACAGTGCACAATACCGGTAACCGACACTGACGCCGAGGCGCGCCACTTGGAGTGGGATCTTAGAAAAGCAATTGATCAAGCGTGCGCACTGCGTTACCACTTCGTCGGTTCGATACGCGCGAATTTAAATATGCGACAGAAACAACTGAAAGCTATGTTACTAGTATATTAATTAAATTATATAAATCATAAGTTTGCTAGAATGTACATCTAATAGATTACATGTAGATAATTTATTGTGAATTATTAATAAGAAATTTCACAATTTATATAACATGTTTTATTTCATAACAGTTATCTAAAAAAATTTTCGAAAGCAAGGAGGGGCCCGGGCCAGATGGGCCCCCCCTGAATCCGCCACTGATATATACTGAATATGTGCCTCATTGTTACTTTAATAGAACTTCATTGCCACAACAGATGCATGTAGCTGCCCTTGGTCTGCCCAACCACTTTTATCTGTCCATATCGGTCCTGAGCAAGGGAGATGTTGATCCTAAGTTGCCTGAGATAATTCAGGACACTGACTCATAGCCCATCCTCTAGGTCACACACCACCAGGAGAACCCTTGTACTCTGTTTGATTGTCCTGGTTTTCCATTCTCAGGACATAACCAAGTCATTTCAATCTTTGTATATTAATGAAGGAGAAACTTTTTCAGTCTTCTATGCATTTTTCAAATACACTTTGTGGTACAGCCTTAAACTCGCTCAGCAATTTTTGTTTTAAATCTTCGACAGTCACAAAACGTTGTTCTCTTGTAGTACTTTTCATTATTGGGAAGAGGAAAGATAGTACTGGGACGTACCTGGCAAATACAGCATGGCAGTTGTAGTGTCACTGTACGATGTTTCTTAGAACTCTGATGTCTGAAACTCTTGAACAAGTAATGAGGTGCCTACTAGAGCATTATCAGGGTGCAACATCCAAAAACCTGATCTTTTCATAAATGTGAGCATTTTCTATGAGCAGTAGAAATGGCATAGAATGCCTGAATAGTAGGCCTACTTTTATTTGCCATTCTACCTAGTGATGAAAAATTAATTGAACTTTAAACCATGATCTTCTAAATCATTCACAGTATGCTTTGAAGCTTATGTACCATTTGTAAAATGCTAGTTCATGCATACTGGCTTACTCACTTAAAGCCTTCTACCACACTTTCAGTGTGACAAAACGGTTTGTCTCATTATTTTGACAAAATTTAATCCATGTTCTTTGATATTGCATTGTAGAATGTCAAAAAATACACTAATACACCAACACACAATTTACTTAGTTGTCAAATCTAAACTATGCATCCAATAGGGCTAAAAGTCTATAAAATGTGTACTAATATCATATAAAAACAGATTTTAATCAAGTTCTTATAGTGCGGTAATTCAAAAATTACAGACATTTTCAAAAATTATACTTTGTTTACACTTACAAAGTGCAATTCAACTATTGTACATGACTAAATTGGGTACTAAAACTAATTAATTTTGAAAACAGACTGAGCTATATAGTCTTATCATGACCACAAACACAAGTCAACTGGATGAGCAGGTTCATGTTGCTTCTGACTTCATAAACAACCATACTATAGCCTTACCAGTAAACAATGTTGTGTTGCTTTGCTATAGTGTCAATTATGTTCATTTTTGTGTCCTATCTGTGAACTTATAAAACTGCTTAGTATCAGTCTAACATTAAATTGATAACATTATACCATTCCTGTCTGTAAAACATTTCCCATCATCTAGATTGGCACTTAACACCAGGGGCGCCGACTCCGGGGGTGCTCCGGTGCTCAAGCACCCCCCAGAATTGTTGTAGGGGTGCTCAGCACCCACACATAAAAGGGAGAAGAAAAATAAAAAAAGAAAATAAGAAAATAAAAAAAGAAGAAAAGAAAAAGAAAGAAAGAAGAAATGGGGGAAAAATTCTAATCTTTCATCGTGTTTCTTAAATGATTTTTTCATAGGGTCCGATTTTTTCATAGAGCAGAGAGGGGGGATATAAAGTTTGGTTTGGGCAGAGACTTTACCAGGGTACTTCCGTTTACGCGGGACTTGCGTTTCCCGCGATAAGACAGCTGTGGTAGATCGCTCTGCCCACAAAGCCATTCCAGGCTCTGACCATCCTCCCCACAAAACTTGTCCGTGATCATAAACGGCTGAATGAGATTGCAGAGCAAATATATTAAAAAAAACAACAGCTGTTGCAAAAATTACATATGACATACTGGTACGGCCTTACTCCTTTTACGTATTTTTTCCATACTCTTCAAAGGGTTAAAAAGGATTATGCCAATGTTGACGGTGCACTCTTGCGTCGGCCCATGCAAGCACAGCCTCGCGACTGCCCCCCTCCAGAAACTACCGCTCCTCACATATCACATATACGTTTAAATACATGGAAAAGTGTAAATTAGTTTAATTCTTTGTTTGCTCTATTCGTTTTATTATAATGGATAAATTCATTGTTCGATCGTCAATGAAAAAAAGTGATACGGCTACGACGTCATCAGCAGATAGTGCTTCAGGTGGCTTGGATTCAACTACTGCATCTAAAGAAACAAACAAAACTGGTATTGGTGGTCGTTCTTTTAAAAAACAGTGGAAAGCCAAATATAAGTGGATCATATAAGACGAGAAGTGTGATAAAGTGTTTTGTTCTGTATGTAAGGAAATAATTTCCTCCAGTGGACCTTTTGCGAAAAAACTAAACAAGACGAAGACGTGATAAAAGCATTCGTGGAAGTCGGGGTTTCTTCTTGGAACAAAGCCTTACAAAGATTCGCTTCTCATGAAAAATCGGAGTTTCATATGTCCTGCTGTACTAGGAAAAGTGCAATGGATAAAGGTGTGAACGTGCAGTCTTTGATGTCTAAAGGTAAGGAGAGAGATATGAAATCTGCAAGAGTAGCTCTCTTAAGAATGTTATCTTCACTGTGTTACCTCATGGTTCAGGGGTTAGCAACCCGTGGTCACACAGATGAAAATTCTAATTATCATTCTTTGTTAGAGTAAGTTGCTGAAGATAACTCCGATTTGTCCTCTTGGCTTCAAGGTACAAAGTACAGATGGCTTTCACACGACATAACAAATGAACTAGGTTCTATTATGGCTAACGAAGTCTTACAAAATTTGATAAATTTTCTAAAAGACTCCCAATACTATTCGATAACTATGGATGAAACTAGCGACGCATGTCAACACGAGCAAGTTTCAATTTCTTTTCGATTTGTCAGTGGTGAGGATTTTTAAATTAATGAATTATTTTTTAGTTTCTATAAAACTGAATCTACTACAGCTGAAGTCTTGATGACAATTTTAATGGATGTTCTCACTCGTTTTTCTCTGGATATCAAGTCATGCAGAGATATTGCTACTGACGGAATGGCAAATATGAGAGGCGCTTTTTCAGGGTTGCAAGCAAAAATCAGAGAAATTGAGCCGCGAGTTATGCATGTTCACTGTTTGGCACATTCTTTGAACCTTGTGACCCAAGAGGCAATGCAAAATGAGATCGTGGTGAGAGACTATCTTGCAAATGTCAAAGAAATGATCAATTTTGTGCGCGGGTTCCCCAACCGACTAGTAATATTTGAGTCTTTGCAAGCTGCCCAAGATGGTTGATCCATTCACCCTGTAGCTCTTCGGTCTTTTTGCCCTACCAGGTGGTGTTGCAAAATAAGTTCGTTGAAAACGATTTTACTGAATTATGAAGAGTTAATATTATTCTTTGAGGAAATTGAGCTCATAAAATCTAATGCCAGTGCTAAAGCTAAAGGTTTCTTAAAATTTCTGTGCTCTTTAGACTTTATATTTGCCACTACGCTTTTTACGCAAATTTTAGACCAGTTGAAATTTTGAATGCCTTTTTGCAAAATTCCTTCTTACAGCTGCAAAAGCCATGGACAATATTCATAGTGTCCAAGAGGTTTTGAAGTTATCTCGAACTGATGAACGTTTTGATGCAGTTTGGAGCTCTTGCTTGGGATTGACTAAAAAATTTGATGTCGAAGAGCCGAAACTTCCAAAAGTTTGAAAAATTCTTCAAAGACTTGATGATGGCGCTCAACCCTTTGCTTTTGCCAGCCCCCGTGATTACTACCGGAAAATTTATTTTGAGGTTTTAGATATTGTGATCATCTGTTTCAATGATCGATTTTCTAAAGCTGCTATGACTCACTTCAAAGAAATTGAAACATTTCTTCTTTCCAAAACTAAAGATTGGAGTGCTGTAGTAGAATTTTATAAGGATGACTTTGTCCCTGAAAGATTAATTTTGCACAGAAATATGATGTTAGATGTGTGTGAATCTAATAATTTTGTCGTTGAAAGTACAGAAGACTTAGTGCGCTTCTTTTCCTCAAATAAACAAGTCGACGAATTGATTCCAGAGGTGGTTAAGTTGACATAGATCACTTTAACTATACCCGTTTCTACATGAACGTTCTTTCTCCACCCTGAGATGAATTAAAAACTTACCTGCGCAACACCATGACGCAAAGAAAATTGAACGACAACACAATCATGCATGCCCATAAGTAAGAAGCGAAAAATAAATTGAACCTCGAAACTGTGGTGAACATTTTCATCAAACGATCGACTGTTCGTAGGAATACTTTCTTTATGAGTGAGTAGTGAGAATTATAAATTCCGCAAAGACTTTACTTTTTGAACTAAAGACTTTCAGTTTTTCTTTTATTTTTAAACTAACAATAAGCGCCAAATTTGAGGCTATCATTTATTAATTTAAATGAACTATTGTTTTTCCTTTTTACTCAGTTTGACATCATTTCAAGAGAGAAGAAAGAACGTTCTCGTAAAGTCGTAAAGAACGACTATTATGTTTTTTAACTTAAGACCAAATAGAGGCTACACAATTTTTATTTGTTTAGCTTCCCTCCTTTTAATTCACATATATGTAAAATGTAATATTTCATACTTTGTTTATCATTACTTTCACTATTTCTATGATTTAAAGATTTAAAAAAGAAAACAACTGTATACCTTTTATGTGGATTAGCTTTTGTACTCATTCATTATTTGGGAAAAAAGCACCTAATAAAATGATAGTTTATGTTTACCATCAAGTGTTGTTCATTCAAAAAGACCTAAAACTGCATTTTCAGGAGGGTCAATTTTTCAAAATTCAACCGGACCCCCCCTCCCATTGTGGACTGTGAGTTAGAGCACCCCCACTGATTTTCAAAACCCGGGCACCACTGTTTAATACATTATGCAAGACAGCCACGTCAATCTGGGGAGGGGGGCAAAGGATGATGCAAGAAAATTTTGGGGGGCCTTGATTGAGTTGCAGAGTTAGTGCATGATACAACATTTGTGGATTAAATTTTATTTGTGTGTTATCTTTTTGCTTGTATAAATTATGGTTGTTTTAATATTTGATATAATCATCCACAGATGTGGATGAAATTGTATTTTGTGTTATATTTTCATTTGTGAAAAATTACTTGTGATAATCAATAAATGAACATGGTATCGATTGTGATACAACTGTTTTATTTCTATCGCTGACCTAGAAGATGACATTTTCACACTATTATCATTCAGGGGTGTTTTACAGAGGAGGCTGACAGACCAACCCTCCCAAAGGGTTGAAAAAGTTAACAAATTTTGTTTGTTAATGTCTTAATTTGTAGTCCATTTTATCATTTTTCAGCTGTGAATGCTAATACAGTAGTAACTCTTTCTTAAATATACAAACAGTTTATTACATAGCATTTACTTATATATTTGAAATATGAAATGTAGAAAAATCAATTCAGTCAATAGACATCTTCTAAACAATGTTTCAGTAAGGCGTATATTTATTGTGTTATTACCGCTTACTTTAATGGGATTGAATTCAGGATGTTAACACACGTTTTTCAACCACTGTAAAGGTAGTAACATTGATTAGTCATAATTTGTTATTTTTTTGTATGAAACTGACTCGACTGGACAGGGGGGTTCACTTAGGAGGGGGCCTAAGGGTAAATTCTAGAGATGCCACTGGTTGTTTGGTAAGATAAACAAGATGTATACAAAAAGAAAGATATCCCAAGACTTTGAACTAATGTGCATGATATGCATTCCCAAGACTAGCATCGCACTGGGGGGTCGACTTAGGAGGGGGCCTAAGGGTAAATTCTAGAGATGCCACTAGTTGTTTGGTAAGATAAACAAGATGTATACAAAAAGAAAGATATCCTAAGACTTTGAACTAATGTGCATGATATGCATTCCCAAGAGTAGCATCGCACAGGAGGAATATAGAACTCTACAAGAACGAGATAGACTTTCATAAGCCAGGATGGACCCAAGCAAAGATATTGAAAAATATTGGACATGGTTGTGGATTATCCTCACTACTTTTCAACTTGTATGTAGAATACATGGTGAAGGAGTTTGTGGAAACAGCAACAATGGAATAATAAATAATGGCATCTATTACAAAACCACACATTTTTCAGATGGCATTGCACTTTTAGGAAACAGTGAGGAAGAACTACAGAATGTAGTTTACAAAATGAACACGATCCTAAAAAATATATGTAAAATGATTGTAAATAAAGAAAAAGGAAGTCATCAAATGTTGACATATTTCTGGATGGTAGGAAGCTAGTAGAAGTTGATTCCTTGGATGCTCCATTAGGTAAGATGGGAAATGCACCAGTGATGTAAAAGTAAAATTGCACAAGCAAGAGAAGCATTATTCAAGTAACGATCTCTTCTGACATCTAGAAACGGCCTTGGAAACCAGGGAGAAATGTATAAATACAAGGGTCATTTCATAAATAATGTACATAATTTTTTATTTGCTTACATGTTTATTTTCTGACAACATCTCTTTACAATCCTTCAATATAGTCTCCTTGTTTCTCAGTTACCATGTTCCAACGTGTAGAAAGCTTTGCAATTCCATCTAATATGCCATCTTTGTTCATCTGACGAACGGCTTGGTTAACAGCGGCAGAAAGCTCTTCAAGAGATGAATAACGATGTCCTCGCATGGGTTGTTTCAACTTTGGGAATAAGTCAAAGTCTGGAGGACTCATGTCAGGATTGTAGGGTGGATGAGGTAACACTTCCCAACCGTATTCATGCAGCTTTTAAGCTACGGTACTGGCGACGTACGGGCGAGCGTTGTCATGGAGACTGAGTAGCCCAGCTTTGAGCAACTGAGGTCGGGTTTTGTGCATTTTTTTGTTCAGTTTTTGAATAAAATCATGATAATACAGTCCTGTGACACTTCGACCACATGGAACTCTGTCTGTCATAATGATTCCATGATGATCGTAAGCGAAGATCATAATTTGTTTCACCTTGGATTGAGCTCGACGAAACGTTTTTGGACGTAGGGAGAATTGACCTCTCCACTCGTTTGACTGTGATTTCAACTCCGGTTCAAAGTCTCTAACCCACGTTTCATCAATAGCAATGATTTGATGCAGGAAAGCTTGACCTTCAACGTCAAATCTTTGTTTCAGCAAGGTCGCAATGTCCAGGCGACATTGCTTCTGTTCAGCACTCAAGCAGTGAGGGACCCATTGTGACGATTTTATTAATAAAAATAAATTAGTTAATTAAGTTGATAATGTATAGGTTGATAAATTTTAAGTGTTTAATAAAATCTCACATTTTTTACCTAAAGCTTATTGTAATCATTAGATAATAATAATATTTAAATGAAAGTCTAATAATATATTAAAAGGAATACGAGAGTACAGAAAGGGTAAAGCTTGTTAATTAATCCTGCAGAAACAGGCGCTAACCAGAATCAACTTGTTTTCCAACCCCTTAACTAACTAAAAATAATTGTAAATTGATTATTATTTAAATAATTAAACTAGATCACTATAATGTACTTTGATAGCATTTGTAACTAAGAATCTCTCTACTTAATTATTTAATCTAATTTTAGTCCTTTAAATAAAAAAGAAACTTGGAACTATTTTTATGTTGAGTTGAACCGTCGCGAGATTACTACTCTGACCCCTAACTATTTGCGCCCACTTGCTAGGGAGCGGTCAAACAGTAAGCTGTGTACTGCCGATATGTGCAACGTTAATAATAGTTTATTACAAAATGTAATTAATCCGTCAGTTAAGACACTGACGCATTCTTTTTACTATTAAACAATGTGTTGCGTTAATGTAGTTGAACCGCGACTCATATAAATAAGGTGTAAACGAGTGAGAATGAATAACTAAAATTTAGCGCCGGTGACATCTCTTCTAGAATCTTGAAATATAATACTTATGTAATTAAACTGTGAAGTGCTACAATCAAACTATCATGTGAAGTGTATACAGGTGAATGAAACTTTGTGTTAATCATTCAGATCAACGAGCTATTACTATCAGTTAGCCAAGAGCTGAGAACCAGGAGACACCATGATCTAAAAGACTTCAGGACTACACCATTCCCGGATACGAAGATATGAGACATACCTGACCTACTTCAAACATGCTGCAACCGAGGACCTACGACTGGAATAACGCAGAGCTGGAAGACATCCAAAAAGGTGACACGGAGGCAAGCCTTCCGTGCTTATGAAATACTAAATATTATATTCAACAAAAGACAATTAATTTAACCACTTAACCACATTAAGACATTTTAAGTAATTGTATAACAGTAATTGTATACTCATAACTTGTATACTTATTCCTAGTAAAAGAGTTATAGCTCTAAACTGTAAAGCCTTATTGTTTAAAAGATGAATAAAGACCATTCTTCAAATGGCAAAATTTTAAAGCTTTATATGGCGAGGTAACCATTCTTAACGTATTAGAGGAAATCCCGGATCCGGAGAATTGATTAAATTCATGTACATCTTATTTTGAGGGGGCCTTGTAAAGAATAAAATATAATCATCATGTAAACTGTAAGCTATTGAAGCATATGTGTCGAGAATTTTAAGTAGAGAAAATAATACAATATGTAATAAAGAGATGTCATCAGGAGTACATACTATACTGAGTGCATAAATCAACAGTCTCCCCTTCCCTGAATCCTTGTATATTTATTGTTTGTTGTTCTGATTAATTTTCAGCTCGTCACAAGTAAGGCAGCCTGAATAATTGGCAGAACCAATTATTGCGGGTTCCCTAAGTTATAACACAGGAGAAGATGTTATAAATTGCGCAACTCTGCTAATTTGCTTAAATTTTGCGACTCATTTGTAAAAAATTTTGTGACTTGTGTTATTTAAGAAGTAATTGTGTCCCGATAAACCCACACACCTAAGCTGTTGATTTATTCACTCATGTACTTTAAAATGTGTCTAAAATATTAAATAAAAATTAAACGATAATAGTTATTATAATAGTATAATAAATAAGTAATTTAAATATTATTTAGATATAGGAATGAAAATAATGTTAATTAAAAACGCCCCAAGAATACGATATAACAGCAGGTACGTGCTTGTCAAAAAGTTCATTCATCAACCTGTCGGTTTGTAAACAATTTCAGACCAGTTGAATTCTTGTCTGCGCCTGTGTGTGTGTAAACTGTCATTGTGAACCTCCCCCCATAGTTGAGTTAAACTACAACGACACCCTCTTTGTTAGTTCTATTGTTATAAGAAGCGTGTCTTTTCCTGTGTGTAGTAGCCGAAGGGGGAATCCTTTTGCCGTACGCATATTTAAACCTGTGTGAGATTTCTCTCTCTCTACCAATGTAAAATGACAAAGCTTGTCATCACATTTTGATTGTTTATTAATGAAAGAGTAAGAATACGATTGATTTATATTTTTATATTTGTGTGTAAAAAAAAAAAGGATAGCGTTGTATAGTATTTAATGCAAATAGTAGAATAATTAGTTATAGCCACTCACTTTGCGAAAATGGCTGAATTTAATCCAGATCTATTATTAAAAGATGAGCTATGCTACGAAGCACTTTTACGAGGTATAAAACACGTGAATGTTACCGTGTCTGAATTACGAAAATCATTACGCCAAACCGGATCAGAGATAACCTCGCAGTTAGATAGATTGCGTGAACTCGATTATGACGGCGAACGAGAAACCTGTTATGCGAAATATAGGGAACTGATAGTATTATCTCAGAACCTTAAGGAAAAGAAATCACCTACGGAACTTTTGCGCGTTACGCAACGTATAGAACATTTAACCCGCCGGTTGAATAATTTATTAAGCTGGCCCGACGTCACCGTAATCCCCGCCGACGTGCAGAAATTTGCGGATGAGGCATTAAGCCAATTGCCCATAATTATCAACGACTTACGACGAAAGTCAGATTCATCGAGAATGGAGGAAATTGAGCACTACTTACAAAAGTTATATATTTCCCCAGTTCATTCCCCTACTTTAGAACACCCTCCCTCCACCTCGAACCCCGAATCACCCACCGTATCTAAGATACAACAGAGTCATGAACAATTACCTAGTAGAGAATTAAATACCCTAACCATGTTAGAACCCCCACCGCCTAAGGTTCAGCGTACTCGCACTAGTCAATATGCGATTAAAAATCCTAATGCAACCACTAATCCTTCAAAAAGCATACCAAACGTAAATTTTAATGTAGACCTCTACGGAAAGATTTCCCACCCAGTAGAGAAAATAATTAATGAAATTCTGTACACCGATGGCTTAAGTATAACGACTCTATTGACTTTTATCAGATATCTACTGCAAATAAAAGATCTACAACAATTGAGCGATTGGCAAATACAGCAAGTCATCTTACCCAAATGTAAACCACCATTACGAGATCGTGTACTAGAATCATTAAACTCGTCTCTTCCAGTAGAAGAACTTCATACGAATATAATGAAATATTTTATCCCCACTGGAATTTATGAGGAGATCAAGAGAAATACCGTACTTCGAGTACAAAGAGCTCAAGAAAGACTGGCCCACTATATCGCAGACATCAGAGAATCTTCACGTCTACTGCAAGTCGACTGGACTGAAAAACAATTGGTCGATACTATCCTGGTAGGCTTATCTCCTGAAGAACGCTCCCGTTTAGCACTAATAAGTAGACCACTTACTTTCGCTGACCTTGAACAATGTAGTATTCACTCTTCCAATGTGTGGTACGCCGATCAGCACAGACATGCACCGGTATCCACTACACCACATAGAAAAGAAATGCAAGCCTTAGTCTCAGATGCAAGAAGTCTACGAGAAAGAAGACCATTTCAAAGATCAACCTATGTTCATGGCCATGGTAAGTCCAAGGAGCCCCAACCACGACAGGAAACCAGTGAGACCCCACGTAAGGAATATGTATGCTATAACTGCGGAAAACCTGGACACCTCAGTAGAAACTGTAAAAGGAAACAGTACAATCGGAAAACTCATTATCCAAAAAACATGTAAGGCAGGGAGATCCGAAACTCTGTGTCTTCCGCAGCATCGTGAAAACAGGTAAACCCCTGAGAGACAATAAAATAAAACAAATTAATAATAATAACAAAAGAAAATTAGACCCCTATGTAAAAAAATTTATCGATAAATGTAACGCTATTAATAAATGTGATTTCAGTGAGTGTCAATTACCATATATACAAGTTGACCTTGGTGTTACATCCACCCTCGGATTAATTGATTCCGGATCAACGCGAAGTTTAATTAGTCAAGAGCTAGCCAATAAATTACTTAAACATAATTTAGTTAAACGCAGTCAATCAGTAAATATTAAATGCGCTACAGCTAACAAACAAAACTTAATGATAAAACTTATCATCACATTTAAGGTACAAATTAAAAATCTGACGTGGTATTTTCCAATGTTAGTATGCGAGGAATTAGGACCCGAGTTAATATTGGGAGCTGATTTTATCAGTAAAACAGGAATAATTTTAGACATTCACGAGAAGAAATTTTACTTTGGATTCGATCGTTCACGGAAATATAACTTGGATGATAATTCAAATAACAGAGAAAGTACTAGCACGACTTCTTCACATCTAAAGCATCACGAATGTGAATTAGGTCACCTGGAAGGTAAAGATAGACGGAACATACAGACTTTAATAAAACAATTCTCCAATGTCCTCACCCCGAAGTTAGGACTGACAGACCTGATAGAGTATAAAATAAATTTGAGCGACAATAAAGTAATACGTTTAGCCCCATACAAGTTATCACCTCCAAAAATGGAAGTAATGAGGAACCAAATTAATAAACTGTTAGAACAAGGAGTCATCGAACCCTCTACGTCATCTTATTCATCCCCCGCGTTTTTAGTACCCAAAAGTAACGACAAACATAGATTAGTTGTAGACTATAGACAACTAAATAAACGGATAGAATTTGAATCCATACCACTTCCCGACATCCACAGTGCTTTTCATTATTTTACGAAAGCAAAAATTTTTACCATTATGGATTTAAATCAAGCTTTTCATCAGATACCCCTTTCGGAAGAATCAAAACGTCTCACCGCATTTGCCGTCCCTTTCAACCTATACCAATTTACAAGGGTACCCTTTGGTATATCCCAAGGTAGTTCTGTATGTAGCAGATTATTAGAAAAATTATTTCATGACATAAAGTTTAAATATGTGTACCACTACTTAGATGACATTGTTATTTACAGCGAGTCAATTGAGCAACATCTTGAACATCTACGTGAAGTACTATCCCGATTGGAGAAAGCTGGATTAACCGTAAACCCCAGTAAAGTAAATTTTGCTGTGACACAATTCTCATTTTTAGGTCACATCGTAAAAGCCAACGGAAAGGTAAGCATAGACCCAGAGCGAACCCGTGCTATCAGAGAATTTTTACCACCGCGGGATGCGAAAGGAATTGCCCGATTTTTAGGAATGATAAATTATTTCCACAAGTATATCCCACATCTAGCCGAAATTGCAGCACCGCTAAATACTTTAAGAAAGAAGGGAGTTAAATTTGAGTGGAATGAGCAACATCAAACCGCATTCGAGAAATTAAAAGAAAGCATAATATCACCCCCCGTACTACAATTAGCCGATTTTACAAAACCATTTGTTGTGCAGACAGACAGTTCAAGTGTAGCCCTAGGTGCCGTAATATATCAGGAAGTAGATAACTCTAGATTACCTATTAGTTATGCTTCACGCACCCTGACAGACCAAGAAAAGAAATACTCCGCATACGAATTAGAATGTTTAGCTATCGTTTTCGCCTTTGAGAAGTTCAAACCTTTTTTAGAACATAAAGAGTTTTTGTTAGAAACAGATAATCAAGCTTTATCTTGGCTACTAAATCACCCAAAACAGTTAGGTCGTATCGGAAGATGGGTATTAAGATTAAATTGTTTTAAATTCAAAGTACAACATATTAGAGGCACCCAAAACGTAGTTGCCGATACTCTATCACGTATGTTCCAGCCGAGTAGTAATACTTACGAAAACAAGAGTAGAGAAACGCCGATTATTAATACTTTAATTACCGAATTTCCTCTGGCATTTACGGATTTAGCCCATTACCAACGACAAGACCCTCGTTTGAGTCCAATTATTGAACAACTTGAAAAAGGAAACAAGTCAGAAAAATACCTATTAAGTAAGAGAGTATTATGTTGTAGAATAGCGAACGGGAAATATTTACGAATAATCGCCCCTGATATTATTAAACCTATGCTGATGGAATATTATCACGCCTCCACCATTGGAGCACATATGGGAATAAATAAAACCATACATCGAATTCGTAAAGAATATCACTGGGAAAATATGAACAGTGAGATCGCTAACTTTGTAAAGAAGTGTAAGTTGTGTGCACTCAGCAAACCAGCGAGAAACAGCCAAATAAGTCAATTAATCTCAGAGATTCCTGCTACCCCATTCTCCAAAATTTATTTAGACTTTTCAGGACCCTACCCGCGTTCTAAATCAGGAAATACAATGTTACTAATTTGCGTAGATTCTTTTAGTAAATTCGTCTGGATGTACCCCATGCGACGAGCCTTAGCTACAACCACAGTAAGTATTTTACAGAATAGATTATTTAAAGAATTCGGTATTCCTGTCCATCTAGTGTCGGATAACGGACCACAGTTTAAGTCCAAGGAATTCAGGAACATGTGTTTCAAACTAGGTATAGACCACATTACCACTACAGAGTATCGTCCGCAAGGTAATATAGCTGAGAGGTATTTGCGAAACCTAAAATCTGCTTTAATAGCCTACCATGCTAATGACCATACTTCTTGGGACCAGAACCTATCCTGGATACAGTTCGCCTTTAATTCAGCATATCATGAAGGACATAAGTCTACCCCATTCGAATTATTGTTCAAGTATAAACCTAACCACCCATTATCCACTAAGTGGAAAATACATGAATTGTTACCCCTTGAAATTAGGGATAAAAATATTAGGAAAATATGGAATGAAGCGCGCGCTAATTTACGAACAAACTTAGCGAAATCAAGGAAATATCACGAGCGAAGAAATAATAATAATGAAGTAAAGTACCAAATCGGTGACTTAGTTATGTATAAAACGCACCCAACGAGTAGTGCAATCGATAAGACAACTTCCAAGCTATCATACCGATGGTGCGGTCCTTATCAAATTCACAAATACTTAACTCCAGTATCTGTAGCCCTGTACGAACCCTCTACTCAAAAATATGTACGAAGGACACATATTTCGCAGATAAAACGTTATCACGAAGAAGGAAATGGTAGAGTGCAAGTTAAATAAATGTAAAAAAAGGGTAGATGTTTGTACTCAACTGCAAAGAGTACTAGAGTAACATCTGGCTACCTTATCGTATAAATAGGTACGAGGCCTGATCAACCTTGAATCCTATTCATCGAAAGTAGAGCAAAGTAAGAAGTCAGCTGACATCCAATATGAGGAATAATAATAATAATAATAATAAAAAAGAGTAATTAAAGAGTAATTCTATAACTAGAATAACTCACAGCTAAAGAAAAATCCGGTAGTAGTCATAAGTAATAGAGTTAAGAAAAATTTAGAATGTTTAAAATACATTTTATAGTGTGCGAATTTTATGTATAGTAGTAGAATTAGTCTGTAAATTATGAAATATATATAGTTAGTAAGAATCAGCAAGTCAAGAATGACTTATGCTCCTCGTAATTACATACGAAGAAAAACGGGTGAGAGAAATTTCACAAGGTACTCCCCAAGCATACTCCCGGTACATTGCTAACCAAATTTTCAGGAGTCTGTGTTTTTTTAAGAGGCGGAGTATGTGACGATTTTATTAATAAAAATAAATTAGTTAATTAAGTTGATAATGTATAGGTTGATAAATTTTAAGTGTTTAATAAAATCTCACATTTTTTACCTAAAGCTTATTGTAATCATTAGATAATAATAATATTTAAATGAAAGTCTAATAATATATTAAAAGGAATACGAGAGTACAGAAAGGGTAAAGCTTGTTAATTAATCCTGCAGAAACAGGCGCTAACCAGAATCAACTTGTTTTCCAACCCCTTAACTAACTAAAAATAATTGTAAATTGATTATTATTTAAATAATTAAACTAGATCACTATAATGTACTTTGATAGCATTTGTAACTAAGAATCTCTCTACTTAATTATTTAATCTAATTTTAGTCCTTTAAATAAAAAAGAAACTTGGAACTATTTTTATGTTGAGTTGAACCGTCGCGAGATTACTACTCTGACCCCTAACTATTTGCGCCCACTTGCTAGGGAGCGGTCAAACAGTAAGCTGTGTACTGCCGATATGTGCAACGTTAATAATAGTTTATTACAAAATGTAATTAATCCGTCAGTTAAGACACTGACGCATTCTTTTTACTATTAAACAATGTGTTGCGTTAATGTAGTTGAACCGCGACTCATATAAATAAGGTGTAAACGAGTGAGAATGAATAACTAAAATTTAGCGCCGGTGACATCTCTTCTAGAATCTTGAAATATAATACTTATGTAATTAAACTGTGAAGTGCTACAATCAAACTATCATGTGAAGTGTATACAGGTGAATGAAACTTTGTGTTAATCATTCAGATCAACGAGCTATTACTATCAGTTAGCCAAGAGCTGAGAACCAGGAGACACCATGATCTAAAAGACTTCAGGACTACACCATTCCCGGATACGAAGATATGAGACATACCTGACCTACTTCAAACATGCTGCAACCGAGGACCTACGACTGGAATAACGCAGAGCTGGAAGACATCCAAAAAGGTGACACGGAGGCAAGCCTTCCGTGCTTATGAAATACTAAATATTATATTCAACAAAAGACAATTAATTTAACCACTTAACCACATTAAGACATTTTAAGTAATTGTATAACAGTAATTGTATACTCATAACTTGTATACTTATTCCTAGTAAAAGAGTTATAGCTCTAAACTGTAAAGCCTTATTGTTTAAAAGATGAATAAAGACCATTCTTCAAATGGCAAAATTTTAAAGCTTTATATGGCGAGGTAACCATTCTTAACGTATTAGAGGAAATCCCGGATCCGGAGAATTGATTAAATTCATGTACATCTTATTTTGAGGGGGCCTTGTAAAGAATAAAATATAATCATCATGTAAACTGTAAGCTATTGAAGCATATGTGTCGAGAATTTTAAGTAGAGAAAATAATACAATATGTAATAAAGAGATGTCATCAGGAGTACATACTATACTGAGTGCATAAATCAACAGTCTCCCCTTCCCTGAATCCTTGTATATTTATTGTTTGTTGTTCTGATTAATTTTCAGCTCGTCACAAGTAAGGCAGCCTGAATAATTGGCAGAACCAATTATTGCGGGTTCCCTAAGTTATAACACAGGAGAAGATGTTATACCATCGCGGGTAAATTTTTCTCTTGTTCAAATTTTGTGTCAGAATTCAGAATACGGACATTGTTGAAATTCCTGTGGCTTCAGAAATTTCCTCACATGTCACACGATGATCTTCTTCAAGATCATCTGCCATAAGTTTCACACTTCTTTCATCTGTTGCTGTTTTCCGCCTTCCTGGGCTTGCGTCATCGTTTATGCTTACATGACCTTCAAGAAAACGATTTGCCCAGCGAGTAACTGTACTACGGTCCACTGTTAACGCACCGCACACTTCACTTAAACCATTGTGAATTTCGGTTGGGTTTTTGCCATGTAAAGTTTCGATCTTAATGTATGATCTTTGATCCTCAACAGTCACAGTACCCGAGACCGGTGCAGGCTCCATTTCTAAATCGCGTTATTAAAAAAAACAATACACGGTATTGATGAAACAAAAGCACGTGCTTCTTCCTCAAGCCTTGAACTACAACTGACATAACAATCACTATCGACGCATCCTTCACTACGCAGTGTTGCCAACCTGTGCATTATTTATGAAATGTCCCCCGTAGTTTTATTTGGAGCATACGCACATATGGGTTGGAACCAGGACTTTGAGGAAATTGAAGAGGAGCTACTTTGAAGGTTTTGAGACATTGTGTTGAGGGAGGGCCTTAAACATATTGAGGACAGAAAGAATGCCTAATGATGATGTTTTGAAGAGAGTGGGTGAAAAAAAAAGAATGCTGATTGGAAACACTGTGAAAAGAAGAAGCAGTATGGTTGGTCACTTGCTATGCCATTTAAACTGGTTCGCCACTCCGCAAAGGGAATGACTGAGGGGCACAATTGGGGGGGAACAAGCAGGAGTACTTGGATAGGGTAAAAGAAGAAAGAAGATATGTGGTGATCTATAGACTGTCTGTGGAAAGGATGAAATTGCAAACCCACCAACCTCTGGATTGAGGAGAAGAAAAAGAAGAAAAAGAAGAAGAAGCAGAAGAAGAGATGAAATTGCAAAGGGGTATACAACAGTGGTAGCTTTGTATAGCCTGGAGAATGATTGCAAAGAAGACTCAGAAGAATTCTGTGGGATCCTACAGAAAGTTTTCAATAATATAAACAGAAACTATTATGTATATGTACATGTTGGAAATTGTCCTATAAGACCTATAATAGGAAGTTTTGGTGAAAGAACAGAAAATGGGAAGTTGACGTTGGCTCATTGATTTTGCCATATTCAAAAATTTTAGGATTGCCACATTCCTTCTGCATAAAGAGATATATAAATATACTTAGTGTGCTATGGGAACTTAGTTAATACATACAAACCTATATACTGTCATATGTTAAGCTTTGCAACTCAAGAAGGAATGCGGTGACGTATGCCATTCCACTGCACGTATCAAGGTACTACTACACATTTAAAATATGTTTAACACTGCCTCTCGCACTGTATTTTTAACTGCATATAGGGATAGCCATTATGTTTTATCTATGCCTGTTTCATTTATTGCTTACACTTTTCAGATCAATATTAACTACCAATAAAAATGTTACTTTAGGAAGTATAATTATATAGATACCTAAACGGATTTAATGGCAATATAAAGCATAGTCAACTAATAACAGAAATTATAATTAACAGGTAAGATGGTTGAGTAAGTTGTGACTTACCTCATGTAAGTGGTTGGGCCAATTCCGAATCTGTTTCAGAGTCCTCGCTATCACTGTTGTCACTGGCACTTTCACTGTCATCACTGATACCTCCTGTTTCAATTACAAAACTCTCAATAATCTCTGACATAATGCCATTTTTATCCCAGTAGTAGTCCTCCATTTGTATAACGTGGTTTTCATATCCTGTCCAATCGCAAGGTGTAACTGATTCAATTGCCATTTCAGTAATTTTCTTAAGCGCATCTAACGATAAATCTCCTGTTGTATTACTGTCCCGTATTATACGCTTCATTTTTGCCCATGCTAATTCAATAGCGTTCAGATCGCACGTATACGGTGGTAATTGAAGAGGTGTGTGACCAAAAGCTTTCAAAATAGTGTCTATCTTAAATGTTTTTTCTTTTGGTCTATGCACTTCTATAAGACAGTAAAGTTCTTGTTTGCACATTTTTTCATCATAGTAGATGCCGTTTCTAAAAAGCCACTCTCTCATTTCTTCTTTTAGAGCGTATTTTGACGGTACCTTGTCAGTTTGGGTACAGTGGTACGGAGCATTGTCCATTATAACTATTGATTTTGCTGGTAAATTTGGTAAAAGCTTTTCATTAATCCATTTTTCAAAATTAACACTATTCATTTGCCCGTGATAATCTCCACTAGACAAACCGGCCTTGAATACAAGTTTCGCGTTAGGTATAAATCAATTTCTGCTCCCTGCATGCAATATTATTAGTCTCTTCGAGCCACTCTGATTAATGTGAATATTGCATTCGTCACTTCGCCATCCTCTCTGATGCGTTAAGTTACTGTCTACCCATGTTTCATCTATGAACACTATCTCTCTACTCTCTTTTCGATAAAGTTTAAGCTGTGTAAGATAACGATGCCGCCACATCACGATTTGCAGTCTTTCAATTAGTAGACTTCTTTTATTACTAAATCTTTTCCACTTAAACCCTATTTCCTTAATTATTTTTAGTAAAGAACTGTTATCCCATGGAAAATATATTTTTTCTTTCACCACGGGTAGAAGTTTTGACACTGTCGGCACTTTTTTCTGCACTGTGTAAAAATCATTAATAATTCTTCTGATTACACACCTGTCAAACTCGTCCATGCTTACCACGGTGTGATTCGGTCTAGTTTTTCTCCGTTTCCCTGGGGTACTTAAACGCTGATCCGGGCAATTTTCTAGACGCGTATTGTGTTCTTTCTGGATTTTTTTAATTGTAAATTCTGAAACCCCAGTGTAATACGCTGCTCTTGCTGTAGCATTTTTAACTGTGAAGGAATACGCCCCTTTCCTTGATTCTTCATCACACTTTTCAATAACAGACGATATAATTTCACGTCCTTCCGAATGAATTGTTTTGTTACTTTTTTGCCAAGTCATTTTAATATTATTTTTTAACGGAACTACTCATAAAATATAATTATTAATGTCAAATTCACTGCTTAGTAATTGACAACGAACAATAAAATAATTAAATGATAGGCTAATAGTTAATTTGTACCGATTAAGAAAACACAAACAAAATATTCAATAGATTACACTGACATATAATGTACGAACACTCAATCTAATACGCACACGAAATAACAACTGAATACGTCTTCTGAACAATTCCATACAGAACAAATACGTACTGAACAATGTTTACAGAACCAGTAATACCGCACCAACACAAGCACGCGTTATGATTAAGTACTAAGAAGTAGACTCTTCAGACGTCTCAGCAGCACAGCTTGTACGAACACAGTACATATAAGAGTTCAATGTAAACGCTGTTATAATTGTGGACTAATTACTCTTGTCCTTAGGATCTGAGAGTTCATGATGTGGATGAGTGCTACATCCATAGGCTACAATATGTTAATACAACAGTTCTAATGAATTACAACACTTCTCCTTTGTCATTTTACTTTTTTAAGTCTTTTGTAGTAATCAGTATATAAGTATGCTTCCCAGAACCATTTGTCCTGAGCCTCATGCAGTGCTTCATACTGTGAACATCCTATTGCTTATTGCTTCCTTAATGTGAATTCATGTCAGCCTATATAACTTGAATTTTATTCAAAGGTAATGTACAATATGGTTCTCATTTTGTGTTACCTTCTAGCTATGTGTCTAAAGTAGTTAGTTCAACTGTGAACATTTTCTGTTTAGTATGTGTCACCAGGAAAGTGACACAGTTCTACTTAAATTAGTTTAATCCAATTTTTTTCACCTAGAAACAGGAAAATTATTTAAGTAGAATAAAACATATATATAAAATGGTCATCAGCCTACCCTAAAAAATTAATTTTACCTTGGAAATGTGAAAAAAGGTACTACAAAAATAAGTATGAATTCTAAGAAAGTATAATATCAGTGTCCATAAAACATTTTACTTGTTTAGTTTAGAAAGTACAAATTTGTTATTAATACTGCTACAATTTTTTAGCACTGTGTACCTCCAGAAGAGGATCGATATCCAAACCTGAGAACTTGGATGGAAAATTGTGCTGCAGAAATACCAGATTATGAAACAACAAATAAAAAGGGTGCAGACTGGATTGGGCAATGTGTAATGGAACTTGTGTCTAGTGAATAAGTAGATAAAGAAAATGAAAAATGAAATACCTTAATGAAACCTTAATTATAAGACAACATATAGAAATATGTACATACATATATATTTTACTAAAGACAGGACTACTTGCAAATTTTAACCCATGAAAATGTAATTCAAACAATTTTGTTAAACTCACACAGATATTTGTTTTATATTATGTTGATACATAGTTGTATGTAATAAGACAAACATATACAATCATATCTGAATGCATTAAAACATTTTTGTAGTAAATATAAATAAATACAAATTTATTAAATTTAAGTGATATGATTATTTTTTTGTTACCTTTATTTGTATGTACTAACAATCGGTAAAATCATAACTACAAATTTTCTAATAGGTAAGAAGACAGAAAGAAAGAGCTTAATATAAAGGCAATAGGAAAAGTAAAGTTTATTAATATATATAAACTTTCACGTATGAACTTACTATTCGTTGTCACTTCCCCAAACATTTCGAGTGATGTTCCTCTTCCTCAGTGGGAGTAATACTGAATGTCGATTACAGAATAACCGTTACGGACTATAGGTGTAATAACCGTTACGGACTACATAGGTGTGTAGTCCGTAACGGTTATTCTGTAATCGACATTCAGTATTACTCCCACTGAGGAAGAGGAACATCACCTCGAAATGTTTGGGGAAGTGACAACGAATAGTAAGTTCATACGTGAAAGTTTATATATATTAATAAATTTAATAAAGTGAACGAAGAGGATGAATCAACAAGATAATTATAAAAGTAATGATTTAGAATATGATTCAATTTATAAACAATGTAACTTATTTTTGTACCTTTATTAATCACTTCTTTATCATGAACATTGAAAATCAGATTTAAGAGGAAAGGATATAACAAGGATCCTTTACTCATGAATTAGAGTAATTTAAAAATACAAATACTATTCTACATAATTTTAAATGAAAACAGATTATTAATTAAAAATATTATCTTGTGTTTGTCAACTCATTGTTTAAATTTTTTAAACGTAGAAGCAGTGGCGTAGCTAGAATTTTTGGCGCCCGGGGCAAGGAGATCGTTGGCCGCCTCGCCTTCACAATTAAAAGGGGACAAAAGAGCAAATATGAAGGCCCATCCAGTAAACAAAGTACTTAATAATTAATAAACCCAAATGTGTAGATTTTAGTATGAAAGCACGTCCAGCAAACGTCTTAACAATATTTGTTCAGTCAAAATTAGAAATTACATATTATAATATTACCGGTATTCAGTTTGTATACATTTATCATTAACAAATGTAGACTATAAAAATGTAGTAATATAAAAAATTTATAACATAAAAATGTTCTAATAAACATGCAAATTCTGTGTAGGTCTAAAGCACGTCGTCAAAACAATACCCTAAAGCAACATAAAGTAAAACAAAAAATTACATTAAAAGTAACAAAATAAATCACTTACCATTACAGGTTATTGGTTCCGTCTTCTATTAATAAACACTTAATATTTATTTTTAATATTTAATAAATATTTAAAACGAGGCATTTTAAAATGTAACTTTCCTGGTCTTAATTACTGCAAAGTGGGTTATTCCTCCTATGGCACTACCGCCCTTGTTGGGCCCTGGCCTCCTTCAATTTTTTCCCCCATTCTCCTCTGTCAGCAGCCATCCTCCTCCAGGAACGCACTTTCAATATTTCTCTTGCATCCTCATCCACCACATCCTCCCATCTTCTCCTTGGTCTTCCCACTGGTCTTTTTCTATGGATTCTGCTTTCAATAGTTTTTGTGGTATCCTTTCTTCTCCCATCCTGGCTACATTACCAGCCCACGTTAGATACTGTAGTTTTATGTACCGTGTTAGCGGTGGTTCTTTATACATTTGATACAATTGAAAGTTATATCTTATTCTCCAGCCATGTACGTCATTAACTGGCCCCAGGATTCTTCGTAATATTTTTCTTTCAAAGGTATCGAGAGTGTTTGCTGCTTTGGAGTTCAGGATACACGTTTTGCAACCATAGGTTAGGATGGGTCTTATTATTGATTTGTATATCCTTAGCTTCGTGTTTCTGTGGATATCTTTGGATCTGAAGATTCTTGATGTGGCGAAATACGCTTTATTGGTTTGGACTATCCGGTTTCGGATTTCGGCTTCTTCTGTGCTGTTTTTTTCTAATATGGTTCCCAAGTATTTAAAGTTGTCCACCATTTCGATATTGTCGATTGTTTCATAGTTTCTTTGTCTTCTAGTCTGCACTAATATTTTTGTTTTATCTATGTCGATTTTGAGGCCTATATTGCTAGCATTTTCTTTGAGTTCAGAGTACGTTTCCTCTGCTGAATTTTTTGTCCGACACATTATGTTGATGTCGTCCGCGTAGACTGCTAATTGGACCGATTTGTTTGTCAGTACATTATTTCTTCCTACTGACAGTTTTCTGATCACATATTCTAAAGCTAGATTAAACAAGGTCGGGGCCAGCCCATCTCCTTGTTTTAACCCTCGATTGATTACAAATCCTTCTGTCTTGTGTCCTTGTACCTGAGCTTCTGTATTAGTCATTGTCAAGTTTATCATCCTTACCAGTTTCACTGGTATGTCGAATTCGTATAAAATATTAGATAGTTTGTCCCTATCTATCGAATCATAGGCTTGTATAAAATTAACAAAAAAATTATAGACGTCTACATTTTGTTCCCACGCTTTACTCAGAACTTGTCTGACTGTATATATTTGATCTATGGTGGATCTTCCTTTTCTGAAACCGGACTGGTATTCACCGATAATCTCTTCAGCATATGGCTGTAATCTTTTATTGATTATGTATATAAAAATTTTATATCCGGAGCATAGTAGAGAGATTCCTCTATAGTTCTGGCATGATAGTTTGTCCCCTTTTTTATGTATAGGACATATGATGGTTTTCCTCCAATCGTCAGGGATTTGTTCTGTACTCCATATAGTGAGTATTAAGGCATGCATTGTTCCACGAGTTTTTTTCCCAACCCACTTAAATAGTTCAGAGAGAATTTTGTCAATTCCTGGAGCTTTGTTACTTTTCTGTGCTTTAATTGCCTTTTGTATTTCCTGCAATGATGGTGGCGGTTCGTAATCGTGTTCATTTCCTCTTCTAGGCTCTTGTCTATTTCTGTCTTTTGTTTCATCCGTTAGGAGCCTTTTGAAGTATGTTTTCCACGTTATCTTAATTTCTTCTATGTCACTGATTATTTCTCCATTTTGATTTTTGCATAGATTTGTATTTGGTTTATATCCTTGTTTTAAATTTTTAGTAAATTTGTATCCATCTCGTGAGTTATTTTCTATAAAGTCTTTGTCCATTTTCAGTATTTTGTTATTCTCAAACTTTCTCTTTTTCTGTCTGCAAGTCTGATCTGCCAGCTTCCTTTTTATTCTGAACTCTTCTTTTCTTTCTTGTGTCCGTCTTGTCATATATAATCTGTGTGCTTTGTTTCTTTCTCCAATTGCCCTTTTGCACTCTTCATCAAACCATTGGTCTGTTTCTTTTCCTTTGTTTATTCCTAATATTGTTTTGCCGCTGTTTTTGTAGTGTTTTTAATGTTTCCCAGTGTGATTCTAATGTTGGGTTTTCCTTCTCTTGAAGTTTTTCACTGATTTCTTTTTCAAGTTTATCCCAGATGTCTTGGTCTTTCAGTTTATCTATGTTTAATCTTTCTTTTCTCTCTGTTTTACTACTTTTATTCTGGTTAATTTTGCGCCTAAAGGTAGTTTGCACTAGCATATGATCTAGAGTTACAGCATGCCCCTCTTCTGCTTCTTACATTTAATATACTTGTTGCTGCCCTTTTGTCTATCAGAACGTGGTCTATCTGAATTCCTGTTTCTCCGTTTGGAGATATCCACATTATTTTATGTATATCTCGGCAGGGGAAGTATGTTGAGCTAATGACCATATTTTTACTAGTCGCAAAGTCTATTAGGAGGTTTCCGTTCTCGTTGGATTTGTCATGCAGGTTTGTTTTCCAGTTGTTCCTATGTATTCTTCTTCTTTCCCGATTTTGGCGTTCATGTCTCCTATAATCATTTTTATGTCATTTCTAGGTGCTGAGTCATATATTTGTTCTAACTTTTGGTAAAATTCTAAAGTGGGTTATTAAATCACTATAATGTAAAGACGTTTTCAATTGAAAGTATCGCTAGATTTGATAACCTGTCTTGAGATATTGTTGATCGTAGGTACATTTTAATTAATTTAGGCTTACTAAACGATCTTTCACAAGAAGACATAGACACTAGTAAAGTCAGAAAACATTTTAAAGCTGTTTCTAGTGTTTTGTAGGCTTCTAATCTCATTGAAGAAATGGATTGTACCAGTCTGTGAGATGTAAAATCTTTTTTGTTCTCCGTTAACTTCTTCCCTTTTAAATACAAGTATGACCAAAGTCACTGAATAATTCTTCACTGTTTAGGTCATATGGATACAGTTTTGCAAGCGCTGTGCACTTAATATTGATTTGGGAAAGCAGCTGTTTCTTAAAATGTATATCCCCATCATTTACGCCTAAAATTTACAGAGGAATTTCAAGAGTTTTTCTAACTTTTTTATGTTAGAGAAATGGCTTGGAATTTTAACTGACAGTTTGTCCAAATTTATATTAGAGAACGTCGCATTTCTTGCCGAACAGTTAATGCAGAATCGTCTGCATACTCCCCTGGCACCGTGTGCTTCCTTCTTATCCTCTTTGTTATACTGACAATCTATTCATTTCATACCTGCTCTGCCTTAGTAACGACATTGTCACACAGCTCATTCCTCTAGCATCTCCAGAAGTGTCATGCTTGAATAAAGCTTATTCCTTTGGTCTCCAAGATTTTCTTGATTTTGTCGATAGAAGAAAGAATATCTGTCCAGAAAAAGAGCAAGGTAACAAAATTAAAGTTTTCTATCACATTAATTATTAATGCTGCATCTTTCATCGTATCAATTGTTTCAGTCGGTGTATCCCTCAGTTTCTCCAACTGAGTAGATATTGCTTTCACCGCATCTGCTTTTGAACTCCACCTGGTATTACGTCCTTTTAGAGTAATATTTACAAAGTCTTTAAGAACACTCCAACAATGAATGGAACAGGAAAAAAGGTGAATAGACGTTCTACTGTCCCAAAAAATGTCACTGCCTAAACATTTACATGAGCTGCAAACAAGTTAAGTGAATGGTTGTCACAGGGAACAAACACAGCAAATGGATTCAAATCTAATATTGTCTTCTGAACTCCTGAATTGACACCAGCCATTGTTGCTTGATTGTTATACTACTGCCCTCTGGAATCGCTAAGATTCAATCCATCTTTCTCAAGTTTACTTGTAATAGCTTCTGTGATCCCCTCCGCTGTTTTCACGTCTACTGGAATAAAATCTTAATTTCAACAAATCTTATAATCTGAGTCATTTTTTCTATATGTGCACCATCTGGTGTTGTGTCAAATATAATACTAAAGTACTTCGCCTTCTTACATGCAGTAATAATATGTTCGAGCACAATATACATCCAAATTTTCGAGACTTTGAGTTCAAATGATATCTCATGACAGGGTAAAATTTAGACAAGTATTTTAACAAAGGCAGAAAGTTTCCAGGATTTGGATAGTTTAGTAATTGACTCTCGATGTCCTCTCAGTGACAGATTTTGTTGTGCAAGAGTTTGTACTGTGGCAATCCCCGTTCAAGGATTTCTTTCCATGTCTTAAATGCTTTACTCATGTATTCATGAAGATCATCAATAAGTCCCTCTTTGTTTTAAAAACGTTTCAATTCCATCCATTCCAAAAACGCAGAGCGAAGAGCAGGACTATTTTCATAACTCTGAATACGGGGATTTAACTTTAGCCATGACAAAAACCTATTTTACTTCCACATTCCATAAGGAAATATCGGTATGGAGAACCATACATGACTTCCATGTTCTAAGATTTATATTTAAAATCATTTTCGAAATGAAATGTTTCCATAGAAACTACTTCTTTCCACTTATTGCTTCAGCCTTAACCACAGTACTGTGGTCACTAACGTATACCACCACACATTATCGCACTCGATTTTCACTGATGATAACAGTCGACGGCACTGCCGAAACGTCTGGTTTTGCAGAAAAAATTGGACTACGGCCAAACAGCCCGGGAAGGAATTTTAACAACAAACTACTACTTAGTTGCCGATATCGTAGTACACATATAAAAATTATCCCCTCCCCTTCAACTATAATTTTCATTTATAGAAAATTACCCCCACCCCGTACAAGTAGTCTCTTCATTTATAGATATTTCAACTACGTTTCTACAGTGGATTATTAAGATCTTATCAGGATACTTTATTTACCAAATTAAGTACTTTACTCTTGTTACAACAAAAAATGTTTCAGGTAAAGTGCCCTTTCCCCGTAACCGATCTTCACCAAAATCAATAGGTCTTGAGTCTTCTAAAACTCAGGCACATATGTAAAAAATTATTTTTATTATGTTTGAATTTACGGCAGTTATCGTTCGTCATGAAAAGTTTCTCTTGTTACAACATAAAATGTTGCTGGTAAATTACCCCTTTCCCTTAACCGATCTTCACCAAAATCAACAGGCCTTGAGTTCTCTATAATTTAGGGATGTATGCAAACACTTATTTTTTATGTTTGAATTTACGGCAATTATCGTTCGACATAGAAAAAATTAATCTTGTTATCACATAAAACGTTGCTGGTAAACTACCCCTTTCTCTTAACTGATCTTCACCAAAATCAATAGGTCTTGACTCTTCTACAATTCAGGGATGCATACAAAACATTATTTGATTCTGTTTGAATGTGCAGCAGTTATCGTTCATCATAGAAACAATAACTCTTGTTAAAACTTAAAACGTTCCAGGTTAACTACCCCTTTCCATTAATCAATCTTTACTAAAATCAATAGTCCTTCAGATCTTTACAAGTCAGGAAAGTATGCAAAAATTATTTGATTCTCCTTGAATTTACAGCAGTTATCTTTCATCTTAGTAAAAATTACCCTTGTTAAAAATAAAATGTTGCTGGTAAACTACCCCTTTCCCTTAACCGATCTTCACCACAATCAGCAGACCTTCAGTACTTAAAACATCAGGAACGAATGCAAAAAATTATTTGATACTCTTTGAATATGCGGCAGTTATCATTCGTCATTGAAATAAAATTACCCTTTTAAAACATAAAACGTTGCAAGTAAACTACCCTTTTCTCTTAACCGACTTCACCAAAATCAACACACCTTAGTACTCTATAATTCAGGAAGGTGTGCAAAGAAGAATTTGATTCTGTTTGAATTTACGGCAGGTATCGTTTGTCATAGAAAAAATTACCTTTGGTAAAACATAAAACGTTGCTGGTAAACTACCCCTTTCTGTTAACCGATCTTCACCAAAAACAATAGGTCTTGAGAACTCTACAATTCAGGGCTGTATGCGAAACATTATTTGATTCTGATTGAATTTGCGGTTGTTATCGTTTGCCATAGAAAAACAATCTACAGACACACAGACAGACAGACACATAGACAGATAGACACACAGACAGACACTTTTTGAAAAATGACTTTTTTTCATGTTTTGAGTGTAGTACAATCAGAATCTGCAATTATCTTGAACACGGTTTTTTTTGTCATCACCATACTTCCATTTCCTTATGCAACATGGAAGTAAAAAAATTTTTCCATTCGTATGGTCATGGCGAAAAAAATCGTGTTCGAGATAACGGCTGATTCTGAATGTACTACCCTCAAAACATAAAGAAAAGTAATTTTTCGAAAAGTGTCTGTGTGTCTATCTCTCTGTCTCTCTATGTGTAGAAGTTTTTCTATGGCAAACGATAACACCCGCAAATTCAAACAGAATTAAATAATGTTTTGCATACACTAATGGATTTTAGAGAACTCAATGCTTGTTGATTTAGGTGAAGATCGGTTAAGACAAAGGGGTAGTTTATCTGCAACGTTTTATGTTTTAACAAGGGTAATTTTTATTACCATGTTCCATAAGGAAATGGAAGTATGGTGACGGAAAAAAAATCGTGTTCGAGATTATTGCAGATTCTGATTGTACTACCCTCAAAACATGAAAAAAAGTCATTTTTCGATGTGTGTGTGTGTGTGTGTGTGTGTGTGTGTGTGTGTGTGTGTGTGTGTGTGTGTGTGTATGTGTGTGTGTGTGTGTGTGTGTGTGTGTGTGTGTGTGTGTGTGTGTGTGTGTGTGTGTGTGTGTGTGTGTGTGTGTGTGTGTAGATTTTTTTCTATGGCAAACGATAAGAGCTGCAAATTCAAACAGAATCAAATAATTTTTTGCATACAGCTCTGATTTGTAGACTACTCAAGACCTATTGTTTTTGGTGAAGATCGGTTAAGGGAAAGGTGTAGTTTACCGGCAACGTTTTTTTTTTCAATCAAGGGTAATTTTTACTTTTACTTCCATGTTCCTTAAGTAAATGGAAGTATGGTGATGGCTAAAATAATCATGTTCGAGATAATTGCAGATTCTGATTGTACTACACTCAAAACATGAAAAAAGTCATTTTTCAAAAAGTGTCTGTGTGTGTGTCTGTCTTTCTGTGTGTCTGTCTGTCTATGTGTCTGTCAGTGAGTCCGTAGATTTTTTCTATGGCAAACCATAGCAGCCGCAAATTCAAAGAGAATCAAATAATTTTTTGCATACAGCCCTGAATTTTAGAGTTCTGAGACCTATTGTTTTTGGTGAAGATCGGTTAAGGGAAAGGGGTAGATTTCCTGCAACGAATTATGTTTTAACAAGGGTAAATTTGTCTATGACGAACGATAACTGCCGAAAATGCAAACGGAATCAAATATTTTTTGCACACCTTCCTGAATTATAGAGTACTCAAGGTCTGTTGATTTTGGTGAAGCTCGGTTAAGAGAAAAGGATAGTTTACCAGCAACGTTTTATGTTTTAAAAGGGTAATTTTATTTTTATGACGAATGATAACTGCCGCATATTCAAAGAGAATCAAATAATTTTTTCCATATAATTCTGAAGTTTTAAGTACTCAAGGTCTGTTGATTTTGGTGAAGATCGGTTAAGGGAAAGGGCTAGTTTACCAGCAACGTTTTATGTGATAACAAGGTTAATTTTTTCTATGTCGAACGATAATTTCCGTAAATTCAAACATAATCAAATAAGTGTTTGCATACATTCCTAAATTATAGAGAACTCAAGGCCTGCTGATTTTTGTGAAGATTGCTTAAGGGAAAGGGGTAGTTTACCAGCAACATTTTTTGTTGTAACAAGAGAAATTTTTTATGATGAACGATAACTGCCGTAAATTCAAATAGAATTAAATAATTTTTTACATATGTGCCTGAGTTGTAGAGGACTCAAGGCCTATTGACTTTGGTGAAGATCGGTTACGGGGAAAGGGTAGTTTACCAGAAATATTTTTTGTTGTAACAAGAGTAAAATACTTAATTTTGATAAATAAAGTATCCTGATAAGAAGATCTTAATAATCCACTGTAGAAACGTAGATGAAATATATATAAATGAAGAGGCTAGTTGAACGGGGTGGGGGTAATTTTCTATAAATGAAAATTATAGTTGAAGGGGGAGGGGATAATTTTTTATATATTGTACTACGTTATCGGCAACAAAGAAGCAGTTTGTTGTTAAAATTCCTTCCAGTCCTGTTTGGCCGTAGACCAATGTTTTCTTCAAAACCAGACGTTTCGGCAGTGCAATTGATCCCATAGTGGAAATCCCTAAGAAAAATGGTAAAGTACGACTTTGTCTTGACACTAGGGAAATTAACAAAATGATCATCAACGACCGGATGTCTCCCAGAGAAATAGAAGAAATACTAAAAAAATACCATGGCACAAAATTCATCAGCATGTGGGATATGGTATGCGGATATTGGCAGGTGGAACTACACCCAAATACTCAGAAGTATATGGCATTTATTTTTGACGGAAGGAACTATCAATTCAAAAGACTACCTTTCGGTCTTATCAATTCCGTAGCCATATTCGTTAAATGCATGGACCAAATCCTCGGCCAAGAAGCATTACAATTCACCACAGTATATGTCGATGACTTATTAATTACATCTTCCAATTGGGACGACCATTGCAATCGAGTCGAGAAAGTGCTAAAAAAACTATCGGACAATAATATTACTTTAAAACTAGATAACTCTAAATTTATAGCCGATGAAGTACAGTATTTAGGTTTTAACTTAACAGAATTCGGTATTTCTCCATCAAAAGATAAGGTAAAGGCTATTCAGCAATTCCCTACACCCGAGAATAGAAGACAGTGCAGTCATTTCTGGGAATACGCAACTACTATCGCAAGTTCCAACTTAATTACTCGGAATTAACGGCAAAATTCCAACACCAGTTATCTTCCAAAGACAAATGGACATGTGGACACGAACAGGACGTAATATTACAATTAATCAAAGACAAATTTTTAGAATCCGTCATGTTACATCATCCAGATTTTCATAAGCTATTCTATTTAAATTTTGACGCTAGTAATGTTAGTCAAGGCGCCGCATTATATCAAGAGGACGAAGAAGGACACCACATGGTTATTAGTTTTGCCAGCAGGGTACTGAACAGCTGCGAAAGCAACTACAATGTTAACGAAAAGGAGTTGCTGAGTGTAGTATTTGCATGCAATAAGTTCAGGATTTATATACTAGGATACCCAATAACGGTCAGGACAGACCATAAATCAATATCCTTTCTGAAAAGATGTAAACTGAGCCATGGTAGGTTAACAAGATGAGTACTAACATTACAGGAGTATAATATAAATTGGGAGTATATACCAGGGAAGAAAAATATCGCAACCGACGTACTATCTTGAATTAACTTGGAAAACCAGACTTTTGAAGGAGAAAAGGAAGAGGTAGCCAAGATATACAATATCATAAAGAGTAGGACTGATTTGGGGAACATAGTTAAGAAAATTATAAAACACCAGAAGATGGATGTGAAATTAATTAAGATCAAACAAAGGTTGACAAAATCATACAATTTTACTGCATACATGATGACACATTATTTATAAAAACAAATTTCAACCAGGATAATTGGAAATTAGTTATAACCAGAACCATTGAAAAAACATTAATATTAGACTATCACGTTCGATATGGTCATATGGGAGCACTAAAGGTAATAAAAGCACTTGGAAGAGCATGTATATTGTAACATAACCAGATGTTACATAACCTAAATATATACTATCAGGTTTAATAAGTACATAACGATAATATAAATAGATAAGGTAATGATAAGAATAACCAAGAAGAGAGGAATCATGGAAGAAGAAAGAAGCAGAAGTGCCACAAGAAACAGTAAACCCAAATACTGTTTGACACTACAACCAGACTACAACTGACACAAACTGATGGACAATTTAAATTCACTTTAAGCTGTCAAGCGAGTCTGTGAATAATGTAAACAGAATATGATATGTTACTAAAAAATGATTAAATAAGAGTCTGAATAATGTGAGATCAGAATCAGCATTTGGCTGATAATAAATCCACCATGACTAGTAATTACGAATGCCAAGAACTAAAATTAGCGATAGCCACAAAATGAGAACGAAGCTATATTTCAATCTCAAATATACTTATGACAAATAAACACGTTTGTAAGAGGGAATCTTATACCAATAAGCTACCTCAGCAAAATTACCGAATTATAAACTAATAACTGTTGTTCAGGCAGAATTCCAGTATAAACGGTATGCCTTAACAAGGCCTAGACCAAACAATCATCAATGAGGTGATTATTAGGAAGTAATATAAGTGTAGATCACCTACACAGAACAATTGTTATGCTCAAACATAGCAATAAGCATTATTAAAATGATATAAAATATAATTCAATTGTTAGTTAGTAGAATAGAGCAAATTAATGTGAAACGAAATATCATAGTATGTAGGAACAGTTCATTACAATGTATAAAGTTAAGGTTTATTCATAATGTACAGTAATTAAATATCAGTACAGATTTAATAGTGTTCTCACATAAACGTTTGAGTGATAAAACGCGATGTAGAACACAAACTATATTAGTCAGAGTGTATAATCGCCGATTTCGGTAAACAGACGACAGTGCGAAGTAGTGTACCTGAACATTGTTTATGTAGCAATGTCAGTAAAAGTGAAATTAACTCGGTATCAAACTATATCAAATTAAAGAGGACTAAATATTCTTTAATTTGATGGCGATACAACCCCAATCGCAACTATATTAAGTGCGTGAAAGGCGTTAGCATCATTTACAAAATATGCTTAAGAAATTTGGTTATCAACACCAATAACATCGACAACTGTCAATCATCTCAGCGTTTGGCGGTTAGAAAACCGTTTTTGACGGTTGGACAAACAATATGTCACGTTCATCACACCTGACTAAGCCAATCACAAAATTGCTTAGTAATTAACACTATTGCCTAGAGCCGATCAAAGGGTCGGGTATAAAAAGAGCTGTAACAGATTTTCAGCAGACACTTCTTAATTTCATTCAGCGCGGAACGTGCGTTGGCCATCTCAAAATTTTTAATAACTGATAGCGTCATTACCATAGTACATCAAAGGAAACAGTTTGACAACAACCTACAACTACTTCAAGATATTCTACAAAGAATCGTTGTGATTATGTGCAGTATTATTTCATTTAGTGCGGGAAAAATAATGAACAGCAGAAATAATTAAATAGTATTATTTATGATCCTTTAAGTTAGAAGTGGATCGAAATTCTCTGTTCTTGTGCGTGTGTAGTGAATAACGATAATCATTATAATCCGATTATCGAGGTGTTAATTGAAATTTTAATCGAAAGATTAAAACACAAGGTAACAGTGTAACCATTTATTCATTTTACTATGAGCGCCATAACCTGTACGTTTTGATACACTGATCTGTACTGACGCAAAAACACTGAAACATTTTTCTATATTACACCATGTCTAAATTTATTTAATGAATTTGTCAATACCAGTTAAGTTGAATGTTAGTTATAAGTGTTCTCAAAATATAACGTTGTAAATCATAAACCAAGCGTGACGAACGCATAACCTATGAAATAGGTTATTTTTATTTTTATTTGTAATAGTAACATCAAAGACATTACTAGTCTATCTTATATCAGAGAGTCATTAGCTATTGTGTAGGCATAAACTTTCTTTTTTGTGTCTCAAAGAACTTACACCTGAGATTTAAACAAGATTAATGTTTGAAGTAAAAAGAAATATCTGGACTTAGCCAGATTTACTGCTTATGTTCTGAGCAAGCCTTACAGGGTATGTAATAACTTATTTACAATTGTACATCATTGTATGTTTTTAATTATATTTGTTTGAATTCTCTATCAAGGGTATGAATAAAACCCCATTATTAACAGCATAACTCGACTTAATTTATTTCTAACAAATAGTTAAATATTTTATTCAGAAAAAACTCAAAACAACCTTCAGTTGTGATTAAATATTTTGAATAGCATTGCCATAAAGGTAATAAACAATTATTTTAATTTAAAAAAAAAAATCATTAATTGATTCTATTCATGGGTTTTCCACGGGATTTTCCAAAAATAAATCCGTGTGGCGCCCACTATTAAACAAGGCAACTTAACCTTGTAGCTAAAGTGAGTTGGTTTTTGTAAACCGTTTTGACAGCTTATTGAACTTCTAGAAAACACGACCAGGTACGTGAAAGTATATTATATTTATTCTATTGTCCAGACATTACTAGACGTAACGTACTTAGACTATTATCGACCTGGAGGAGAAGTTTCACAGCTAGTATCAACAAGACGATCATCATCATCAAGCTACCAACCATTATACTTTACTTTTAAACTTAAGCACAGCTAGTATTTAAATAATATTAACACAACTATTTTATTTGTTTTATCTAAGGGAATCCTTTTCAGACAATTATAATTCTACAATTGTAAACACACTTTGAGTAACCTCGAATGTTACATTTTAAATCGCTTTACAAAATTAGTAACCTTCAATTTTCAACAACTACAAACTTTAATATATTTCAAAATAATATTTTACACATAATTAAATTTTATTTAAACACCCCGTTTTCGTTAACTTACAAATTGACGAACCCAACAGTGGGGCTTAAAGGAGAGGAGTTTAGTTTAGTTACAAATTGACGCCAACAACGTAGGGCTTTTCAACATATGAACAAGTTATATATATTTAGTTAAGTTACAAATTGACGCATCCAACGTGTGGCAGAATTACACCCCACGCAAGCGTTCATATTTTTATTGTATTACAAATTGGCGCCCAACGTGGGGCTTAAAGGAGAGGAGTTTAGTTTAGTTACAAATTGACGCCAACAACGTAGGGCTTTTCAACATATGAACAAGTTATATACATTTAGTTAAGTTACAAATTGGCGCACCAACTAGTGTGGCTTAAAAAATATTAAATAAAAATATTTTTCATATTGATAAACAGCCCGGTAGACACAAAAGATAAACATGCCACACACCCATCAATATGATACGAGATATAAGGACAGTAGGGTAGGAGAAGTACAACCAAATACAGAGACATATGAAGCACAACCCATACACGAAATGGAAGTCATTACCATTAATAATGTAGAAACTCGACCTGAAGAAACACCCCAGGTAGAACCGGAAGTAGAAGTGAGGGTCGACAACCGACCCAGACGACCTGAAGGACTCCCACAACCAGGCGATATGAACTTTTTCGAGATGATGAGAACAATGATGGAAGAAACCGTGAATAAGAGTAATGAGTCATTAGAAGAAGACGGTAGGAAATCCCGGGAAGAGAATCAGAAGAATATTGAGTTATTAAATAAAAATATGGAGTCTATTAGTAAAAATATGGAGTCACTGAAAGAAGACTTGAATAAAAATATTGACAGTACCCACAGATCCATGGACATGCTAAACAGTAAAATAGATGACAGTAGCAGGGCCATAAGAGAAGAGTTGAACAACACATTAAATAAGATTAGCCGGAAAATGGATGAAATGAATAAGAAATATATGGGAGAATTGAGTCAGACAACAAGAGGAGAATTACGAAACGACAGCAATTCAGAAACTGAAGAGATACCCAATGATGAAACCAGAGAAGAATTGCAACCTGAAGATGAGGTCGAACAAGCTGAGGAGGAAGGGGACTCAAATACATTATTGTCTGAAAATGAGTTTGACAGAAACGAGGAAGATATTCAATATAAGGAGATCGATACTGGAAGTATAGAGAACACTCAGGTAATTAAGGAAGCGGAAGAGTTAGTAGCCGAGAATGAAGACTTAGAACAGAATAATCTGCCCATGTGTGACGATCAAGTGGAGACACAAGAATTACCCAGAAATAAAAACACCGAACAAGTGAATTTAAAAATTAAAAATCGTGAAGAAAGGAACAAAATAATTAAGAAAACGGAAGAAAAGGAAGCGAAGATAAGAAGAATAATACGCCCAAAGAAGACTAGGGTAACAAAAGAATTAATCGAAATGACTCGAAGCGGTCTAATTAATATGATTTATTTCCCAGTCATCAACCGTAAAGAAGGAATCTATAGGGAGGAGTACCGAAGGAGCTTCATGGGAATGACCGAAGAGAAGAAATGTACTACCACGAGGAAGACTATGACCAGCAAAAGACTTAAAGCAGATATTCCTAAAAGGAAGCGAAGATGTTCCAAGAAAAGAAAAGGGTACCAGGAACAACTGGACCGGATCTTTGAAGGGTATGCCCAAAGAATAAAGGAATTGTGGAAGGAGAGGGACCAATCAATGGAAAAATCCAATCAGGAAACTAATGACGGTCAACCCGAATTGGAAGAGATACTGGACGCAAATAATAACAAAGACCAGGAGTACACTGGACACCGGGATACCAAAGATGAGGAGGAGAAGAAGGCAAGAAAACGGGAAGCCGAGGACTATCTGGTAGCCGCGAAGTGGAAGAACCGACTGATAGGAAGGCATCACAAAGAAACTACTAGTACTATACATCGGCCCCTATACTATCACAAAAGACCACGAAAACAACACTTATGAACTTGCTGATATGACGAATAAAAGGGTCAAAGGTACCTACAACCAAACGTCATTGAAGAAGTACTATAATTAAAGAAATTGGTTAGGATAGGAATTACAGAGTGCCCAAATATCCCAAACATGTAATACTAGAAACTGATATGGGAAAGGACACCTGTGTAACGTAATTGTCCCCAATAATGAACCCAATAGAGTGGAAAAGCACAAAATAACCCCATGTATGTAGACCATAAAAAGGACTATTGTTAAGAGCAGATAAGTTATAGTGGTAGGCGACATTTATCACCAGAATATTTAGAGTATAAAAAGAAAAAAATATGTTTTTAAAAATGATTACTATAAACGGACTCATTTAGTGATTAGAAGGATCACGTATTATGCCCAAATTATTGAAGGTAACTAATTGTCTATAGCAAACCAATTTGCCCTATTGTGTTACAAAAAGTGTGTAGGATTAAGATATAGGCCAAACTATTTGTTACTTGTTAAAAAGGAACCAGATCTATCACACTAAAGGATAGAAAAATATGTATTGAAACTAAATAATTTAATGAGAAAAAAGACATCTATTATATCATAGAGAGTCAAAAGAGGCATATTACAAAATATACCTAGGACAATGACATAAAATTACTTTCATACTCCTATGTTAGATTAATTTAAAGAGGAGCTACTACTCTTTTATAACTAAAATTACTATGCTATACTTAGAAGAAAAAAAAAAAAAGAGAAACAATGTATACCAAATAAATACTGTATGTAGCTAAATGTTTATTGTAATTATCAAATATTGTATACTCCATAAAAGAGAATTAAAATCATCCAGAATAAGTGAAAACCACCATCACTTGAAGGAGTAGAGAAGAAGAATAACAAAGAGTGTAACATGAAAGAAGGATATTATTATGGAAAGTAGAGAGAGAGAAAAAATGTTTATTAAATGAACCATGTAACCCCAAGAATGTCTATAAAATTAGATATCAAGATATTGTTATTATATTATCACATTGTATTGTAATTATCAAATATTGTATGTAACAAAATATGTCAGAGAACATCTAACCAAGAACATTTTATATATGAATATTGTAAAACCTGATAATTCAGGATGAGTATAAATTATTAATGAAAAAAAAAAACTTGTAAACTATTGTGAAAATAAAATATTATAGACTCTATATGTGAAAAACAACCGCATAATTATATAAGCATCAATGTAAGTGTGTAATTTTAAGAATACTCAAGTAAACTAAAACAAATTGTCAACTAGTATAAAAAGTAACGATACGGCTAATAAAAAAGCATAGCCGAGAATATCAAGTCTGAAAAGAAATAATTACCTGTGAAAAGGAAGTATGTTATAAAGTATAAAAGAAGGAAATGTGATATAAATGAAAGCCTCTGATACCTTGAATATTATATTGAAGATATTATATTATTGAAAATGAATGATATGTGATATTTTATGTGTTGTGATAGTGCAACTATTGCCAGGTGCAATTTTTATTTTTTTCTCAGACAGAGAAGAGTATGCCTCTGAATCTGAGTATGTGTATTGAGGAACGGCAGAGAATGTATGCCACAGTGAGCCACTCTGATTCCGAACCCACTACAAAAGTTAGGGAGTTATATTGTAATGTATCAAGGACAATTATGAAAGAATCTGTGAGGTATAAAATATAAGAACCATTGAAATAATCACAAAGGTAAAGATATGTAATAAGAAAGAAAAATGTAATATGATAAGACAGGAAATTGTTAATTTAAGAAATAAGACCTATTGTAATTAGATGACTTAAAATGTAAGCAACTTGAAAAGAATACTAGTAAGCTAAGAATTATATCACTAGACAAGCAATCAAGCTAGTGTAACACACTAATAGTATATTAAAGATCAATGTAAAGAGTACAAGACAAAAAACAGTAGTAATATGCAAAAAACTGACATGAAATGATAATTTTCTAAAAAATCAAATTTTCTCTCAAATTATCAATTTTGAGGGGGGAGTATATGTAACATAACCAGATGTTACATAACCTAAACATATACTATCAGGTTTAATAAGTACATAACGATAATATAAATAGATAAGGTAATGATAAGAATAACCAAGAAGAGAGGAATCATGGAAGAAGAAAGAAGCAGAAGTGCCACAAGAAACAGTAAACCCAAATACTGTTTGACACTACAACCAGACTACAACTGACACAAACTGATGGACAATTTAAATTCACTTTAAGCTGTCAAGCGAGTCTGTGAATAATGTAAACAGAATATGATATGTTACTAAAAAATGATTAAATAAGAGTCTGAATAATGTGAGATCAGAATCAGCATTTGGCTGATAATAAATCCACCATGACTAGTAATTACGAATGCCAAGAACTAAAATTAGCGATAGCCACAAAATGAGAACGAAGCTATATTTCAATCTCAAATATACTTATGACAAATAAACACGTTTGTAAGAGGGAATCTTATACCAATAAGCTACCTCAGCAAAATTACCGAATTATAAACTAATAACTGTTGTTGTAGCGTCACAGAACGTTCCATAAAAAGAAATCATTTATATAGTAAGTTAGCATAGGAGGAAAGTGAAGTGAACAGTATCGAACCCAAGTAGTCCCAAAAAATTGTGTAATTTTGTATAATAATTATTTCTATCAACTTGAAATAACGACCAAACTATGACTAAGACAAAACCCCATATATATTATTAAAGTGAATAAGAGTGAAAAAACCATAAGACACTATAAGAGAGAGAAATAATGTCAGAATCTACCAGAATAAAGTCAATAATTATTAAGTTTCATAACTATGAATATAGTATTAAAAACTATTTTTTGTGAATAAATGGACAAGATCCATTATTATATTATGTGATGTAAATAAAATAAATGTATTAAATGACTTAAATACATTATTAGAAAGAGTTTAAGTTAAAATAAAAATTGTATATTTGCAATGACAAAAAAATATTAATGTGTTGGATTTGAGACCATACACCAAGATTTCATGAAAAAATTAATTATTATCAGATTTAAATAAAAACTATATGTAATTGTCAAGCAGACAATAGTGAACGATTTATCTTAAATAAAGGAAGTTGTCAAATGAATAAAAGCAGCCAAAATAGCCAAAAACAGTGTTAACTAAAAACATGTAACAGGCATCTAATATTGTATAATTTATGAACTTAATGTTGCCAAAATGCAACCAAACTGTATTAGAAAGCTGTAATATGATATAAAGCAACTATACTAATATACCTGACCAACTTTAACGTTGTAATAGTCAAGTCAGCAAAATATTTACTTATACCATGTATGGCTGAAGCCAACTATTCAGTACAAAAATAATCATATCTGGCTAAAATACTTACATAATACTAACAAAAATAAGGTAGAAAGGTGCAATTCATCAGAATACCTTAATAAGAAATAAACTCAGTTGAAAGTAAAATCAATTCTAAAAGAATTTAACTATTTAGAGTGAGATTTGTCACACCATAAAAAATGACATCTCAAGACAATCAATGATGCTATGTCATCTTGTGATAAATATAAAATATGTACAAAGTAACCAGGTATCACAAAAGATAGACAAAATAATAATCTCTGTGTGTATAGTGGTGAAATAATACATATATTAAGGAAAAAGACTGATCATTGTATTAGAAAATTGACAAGAACCTAGGCCATGAGCAGAGGCCATATAAAATTGTATTTATTTGTGTTTTATTGATGTTAAAATTTGTTTATTTTGTTGTAGGAGAGTAGTGGTAGTAGATGTCCAGCTTGTGAAGGGAACTTTATAACTCCACAACAATTTTTATTATAAATATTGAGTTTTTAATGACTACAACTCAAGGTGAGGGTTGTAAATTGTAATGTTTTTTAGACTTGAGTTAATTAGATACCAATCATATTTAGTATCGCTAGATTCAGTAAAAAAACAAGGAATTTAAATACATTAATGGCATACAAATTGTAAGTACTAATGTGAAACTGTTTGATAAATACCAGTGTAAATTTTGAAATATCCATTGTATGAAGAATAAGAAATTCGTTCTAAAAGCTTCTACGGAAGTGAAAATTGTTCTATGACATTCCATTTCGTTTATTCTCGAACAATCTAGAAAGAATTTTACACAAATATACCGGAAGTCGACGAAAACAGTCATCCCGATTTAGTATAAAAGCGAGACAAAATTTGACCACGAAACACTTGAACACTTGAAAACTGAACGCCAGAACTGATGCATCTCACACAACACTGATCAACGCAGCTAAGGCGAGAACGAGAGGCGAAAAAATTGACAAGACACGGCAGGAAGGCTTTTTCCCGTACATAGACATACCCGACTAACTTAACCTCAACGAGAGTATACGCCAAAAAGTATCGCTGAAATAGAGCAGCGATACGGCAAATTCTAATAGAAAGCACGCAGCCAGAACGTCGACGGCCCAGGAGGGTCCCAACATTTAATAGAGAACGAATTCTGCTGTGTTCGCATTGACTGACTAACGTGACAAATAATTCCCCCGAACGTAAACAAAACAATACACTGAGCCTTCCTCAAAACTGCATGGGGATCAGCGCTGCGGTGGCAGATTTCTGAATCAACGCTAAGCAGATGATTCGTAGTGGCGGCGTTTGAACGAGATTTTACTGCCAAACGTTTTGACAAAAAGTGCGGAAAAAGTAACGATCGAAAAAATTGACTTTAAATAGCTTCAGTGTACACCCGAAGAGGCGAGATCGAGAAACTACCCGAAGGAAGTGTCCAGTGAGAGAATAAACGACCATTGGAACGTGAGTTACCAAAATTAAAATCATTGTTACCTGGTTACATTTATCACACAGTTGTACTTTACACGCCACACATACACCTTCAAATCACTTAGTTTTTTTCTTGTAAGGCATCTAATTGATATGTCTTGGTAGTTCAAAGGAGTCACGTCCTGAGATTAAAGTTTTTTCATATATTAAACTCATGCTTGTCAACTGAGTCAGAATCTGAAATACTAGCCGATACTTGATTGGACATATAAAAAATTGTCAATAATAATAACTTGTAAAGTTTTTTCTCTGCAATTTTATAATTTTTATGAATGATAGTCCTTCAGACGATTTGTTTGTTGTTTTTAAAAGATCATTAAACTTAACTGATTTTTCAAAGCTAAACTGACTTGTTTAAATTTTTTCGTAGATTTAAAAATTTTATCAATCACATTTAATTTTTCTTGGAACAAACGTTTCCAAGTGGCGCCCACAAAAGCATAGTTTTAAGTTGTATTACAGGACTACATCACTGCAGAGGATCCAGTCAACAGGGTAAGTAACAAAAGTGCGCGGAGGTAATGCCAGACACAGATTACAACACTTTTACAAAATACACACCCCTTTCTTTTCGTTATAAATTGGCAGCCCAACTAGTGAGGCTTGAAAAAGACGGAACAAGCCCGGCAACTACCAACATATTAAAATGCCGCAACCAAAGGGAAAAAAGGTGAAGAAGACTGTGGAACCCGAGTTAAGTGTGGAAGACGGAGAGGCAGTACAGGTCGAGGAAACGGAATTAGAACCGCCCACACTAGAAATGGAAAGACCGGTACAAACGGCAGACGAATTAGAGGAGCAAACGGGAGAAGAACCCATACAAATGGTAGAACAAACAGAGAAACCCGAACCAGAAAAAATAACAGGGAGTGTTGACGTGAATATACTAATGATGATGCTCCACGAAATGAAGGAGGATACTAAAAAAAGTAATGAGCAGATGCTCCAAAAAATGGAAGAAAATATAAATAAAAATAGACAGGAAGATAAGGAGGAGAATAATAAAAAATATGGGGAAATTAGACAAAAACAGAATCCTTAAGGGAGGATATAACCAAGAAAATAAATGATAATGGGAAAAAACTGGAGATATTTCAGGAGGAGAACAAAAAAAGCATAGAGTCCCTGAAAAAGGAAATTAGCATAAAATACGAAACAGTAACCAAAAAGATCGATGATAATAAAATTGATAGTGACAGGAAGGTCGAGAATATGGAGAAACAGTTGGAAAGGTTACGGGAGGGAAACAATACACGTTTCGAAAAAATAGAGGAACAGACAGTAGAGACCAAACAAGATGTTAGAAATCTTGAAAACAAGGTAAGGCAGAACCATGATGCCATCATGCAGGAGGTGGGAGAAGTCCAGAAAGACGTTAGCGAAAGGAGGCAGGAAACATATGATATCGCTAACAGGCTGGACGAACAAATAAAATCTAACAAAAATAGTATACTGGAAATAGACCAGAGAGAGAAAAACCTGCAGGAAAGATTAGAGGCGCTGAGAGACACACCAATACTAAACACTCATACGTGTCATGGTGAAAACAGGGAAGTAATCAACTTCCAGGACTATCGACGAAACCCAATGGAATTTTTGGAAAGAATGGAGGAAGTTATTGGGAGAAGTAGAGAAACAAGGTGGGACAGGATAAGAGAGATGCTTGACGAGACGTTTAAAAATACTAAGGATAACTGGTGGATAGCGGTGCGACCAGAAATAACAAATTTAGCAGAATTTAAACGCCAATTTAAGGAAAAGTATTGGTCAGAGACCGCACAAAACAGGGTAAGAATGGACATTTTCTATGGCAAATACGACGCGTCCTATGGACAGTCCCCGACGTCTTATTTCCTGGGAAAGGTATGTTTAGCACGGAAGTTGATACCGCCGATCCCAGAAGAATGTTTGGTAAGGCAGTTAGCTGGACATTACAGCTATGGGATCAAGGATGCCCAATTATACCAACAAATTAGCAAAATAGCCGATCTGGCCAAATTATTGGAAAATTGCGAATCCACAGGAAGGTTCCAGGATTACCAACCCCCCAATCGTAAGGTAGAGTACAACAACAATAATAACGGACCAAACCGGAATGGAGGTGGGAACGGTAATAATCTAAACACCAATAATCAGAGTAATAATATCCCACCAAATGGCCGAAATGATAACACTCAGGGCCCAATTAACCGCAACTATCCAGGACCAAACAGAGGTAATTACACCGGGAATAACTACGGTAGGAACTTCCACCAGGGAAACGGTTATCGCGGGAATAATTATAGAGGAAGTAATTTTGGTCAACGTAATGGTTATCGCAACGGGGGAAACCAAGGAGGAAGCGATAGGAGAAACCGAAATGAATATAGGCCCCAGGTAAATTATATGATGGCCGATAACCGACGGCCATATCCACCTAATGTACCCAATTACATGTTTTACCCACAACAGGCGCCAGGTAGCCAGGGTGATACGGCGAATAACCGTCAGCAGTTTTTAGAGGGTAGGAGTAGCGAACCACCCCGAAACGAAGGTAACAACCAACAAGAGCCAAACGCTAATCAAAATAATAATGAGAATCGGGTAACAGTTCACGAAAATCCAGGTTTTTCATTACAGCATAATCAGGCGAATAATGACGAAAAACCCCGAGTATTTTATGTAAACCATGTATTGGCAGAAACTGGCCGAGAACCAGATAATGATCCCCAAACTGAAAGTGAGAGAGAGGAGGAATTCCGCTATGCAGAAAAATTATGGCCCAAACATGTGATGAGATGGTAAGGCCATGAAACCAGTCGTCCAGAATAAATGTCATAGACCAGGCATTTGAAGGAGTAGAGGTGATAAACATCGAAGGTCGAATATTGAAAAGAGAAGGAATTAAAAAGGAATGGGAATGATAAATAAGGACATAATATAAGGAACACAACCAAAAGGGGTTGAAATAATCAAGGTAATTAACCCAAACTGACAAATATAACCCAAATATTATCAAACATAAAAACAATGCCTACGAGGTAACTGACACAATTAGGAACAAGGTAAAAGGAACGTATAACCAGCCTTCATTAAAAAAGTACCATGATTAAAAAATCGCAAGTCGAATACTCAATCAGTGACCAAGTACCATGACCAAAGACCCAAGTCAGATACAGCATCATAGAGAAGGTACCTTGACTAAACATGTCAACGTGAATTTTTTAACTTAGCCATAATTAGAAAGGAGGTAGAGATTTTTAAATAAATATAAATATTATTATAAATAAATATTACAAGATGGACACTTAGTAAAGGAGAAAAGAAGGAGAAATACTGTCATATATTTGATACTAAATGGAGATGATAAATGAAAAAAAAAAAAAAAAAAAAGGAAAAACAGTGTGTTACATAAGGAGGTAATGATGAATATGAATATAGCTATTAACATTGAATGATTTTAAACGATAATTTAACCTGCGGAGAACGATATATTAATATAATTGTGAATTAATCAGAAGAGTTTAAGAAAGGGAATTTATGTGTAGGAGCCTATGATCTTTGAATATTGTATTTTTATTATTATTATTATTATTATTATTTGTTGCAAAGGTGCAATTATTATTTTCTGAACAGGGATGTGTTGCCTCTGATTTCAGTAGTTATAGACAGGAAGGGACAGAGAATGTATGCCATAGCGAGCCACTCTGACTCCCAACCCTCTATGTAAGTTAGGGAACTGATAGGGAATTATATCAAAGATTAATTATAAAACATCAAGGTAAAAAGGAAAGGAATAGGTGATATGACAAAGAACGAACTAGGAATATTGAGTTGGATTAATATATTAAAGGAGTAGTACAGGAATTTAATTATAAGATAAAAGAATGAGATATAAAGAAGCTAATAAAGGGTTATTATAGAGATGATAATTTCATCAAAACCAAAGATATGTTTTTCCAAAATTATCAACTTTAACGGTGAGGCATATGTAGCGTCACAGAACGTTCCATAAAAAGAAATCATTTATATAGTAAGTTAGCATAGGAGGAAAGTGAAGTGAACAGTATCGAACCCAAGTAGTCCCAAAAAATTGTGTAATTTTGTATAATAATTATTTCTATCAACTTGAAATAACGACCAAACTATGACTAAGACAAAACCCCATATATATTATTAAAGTGAATAAGAGTGAAAAAACCATAAGACACTATAAGAGAGAGAAATAATGTCAGAATCTACCAGAATAAAGTCAATAATTATTAAGTTTCATAACTATGAATATAGTATTAAAAACTATTTTTTGTGAATAAATGGACAAGATCCATTATTATATTATGTGATGTAAATAAAATAAATGTATTAAATGACTTAAATACATTATTAGAAAGAGTTTAAGTTAAAATAAAAATTGTATATTTGCAATGACAAAAAAATATTAATGTGTTGGATTTGAGACCATACACCAAGATTTCATGAAAAAATTAATTATTATCAGATTTAAATAAAAACTATATGCAATTGTCAAGCAGACAATAGTGAACGATTTATCTTAAATAAAGGAAGTTGTCAAATGAATAAAAGCAGCCAAAATAGCCAAAAACAGTGTTAACTAAAAACATGTAACAGGCATCTAATATTGTATAATTTATGAACTTAATGTTGCCAAAATGCAACCAAACTGTATTAGAAAGCTGTAATATGATATAAAGCAACTATACTAATATACCTGACCAACTTTAACGTTGTAATAGTCAAGTCAGCAAAATATTTACTTATACCATGTATGGCTGAAGCCAACTATTCAGTACAAAAATAATCATATCTGGCTAAAATACTTACATAATACTAACAAAAATAAGGTAGAAAGGTGCAATTCATCAGAATACCTTAATAAGAAATAAACTCAGTTGAAAGTAAAATCAATTCTAAAAGAATTTAACTATATAGAGTGAGATTTGTCACACCATAAAAAATGACATCTCAAGACAATCAATGATGCTATGTCATCTTGTGATAAATATAAAATATGTACAAAGTAACCAGGTATCACAAAAGATAGACAAAATAATAATCTCTGTGTGTATAGTGGTGAAATAATACATATATTAAGGAAAAAGACTGATCATTGTATTAGAAAATTGACAAGAACCTAGGCCATGAGCAGAGGCCATATAAAATTGTATTTATTTGTGTTTTATTGATGTTAAAATTTGTTTATTTTGTTGTAGGAGAGTAGTGGTAGTAGATGTCCAGCTTGTGAAGGGAACTTTATAACTCCACAACAATTTTTATTATAAATATTGAGTTTTTAATGACTACAACTCAAGGTGAGGGTTGTAAATTGTAATGTTTTTTAGACTTAAGTTAATTAGATACCAATCATATTTAGTATCGCTAGATTCAGTAAAAAAACAAGGAATTTAAATACATTAATGGCATACAAATTGTAAGTACTAATGTGAAACTGTTTGATAAATACCAGTGTAAATTTTGAAATATCCATTGTATGAAGAATAAGAAATTCGTTCTAAAAGCTTCTACGGAAGTGAAAATTGTTCTATGACATTCCATTTCGTTTATTCTCGAACAATCTAGAAAGAATTTTACACAAATATACCGGAAGTCGACGAAAACAGTCATCCCGATTTAGTATAAAAGCGAGACAAAATTTGACCACGAAACACTTGAACACTTGAAAACTGAACGCCAGAACTGATGCATCTCACACAACACTGATCAACGCAGCTAAGGCGAGAACGAGAGGCGAAAAAATTGACAAGACACGGCAGGAAGGCTTTTTCCCGTACATAGACATACCCGACTGACTTAACCTCAACGAGAGTATACGCCAAAAAGTATCGCTGAAATAGAGCAGCGATACGGCAAATTCTAATAGAAAGCACGCAGCCAGAACGTCGACGGCCCAGGAGGGTCCCAACATTTAATAGAGAACGAATTCTGCTGTGTTCGCATTGACTGACTAACGTGACAAATAATTCCCCCGAACGTAAACAAAACAATACACTGAGCCTTCCTCAAAACTGCATGGGGATCAGCGCTGCGGTGGCAGATTTCTGAATCAACGCTAAGCAGATGATTCGTAGTGGCGGCGTTTGAACGAGATTTTACTGCCAAACGTTTTGACAAAAAGTGCGGAAAAAGTAACGATCGAAAAAATTGACTTTAAATAGCTTCAGTGTACACCCGAAGAGGCGAGATCGAGAAACTACCCGAAGGAAGTGTCCAGTGAGAGAATAAACGACCATTGGAACGTGAGTTACCAAAATTAAAATCATTGTTACCTGGTTACATTTATCACACAGTTGTACTTTACACGCCACACATACACCTTCAAATCACTTAGTTTTTTTCTTGTAAGGCATCTAATTGATATGTCTTGGTAGTTCAAAGGAGTCACGTCCTGAGATTAAAGTTTTTTCATATATTAAACTCATGCTTGTCAACTGAGTCAGAATCTGAAATACTAGCCGATACTTGATTGGACATATAAAAAATTGTCAATAATAATAACTTGTAAAGTTTTTTCTCTGCAATTTTATAATTTTTATGAATGATAGTCCTTCAGACGATTTGTTTGTTGTTTTTAAAAGATCATTAAACTTAACTGATTTTTCAAAGCTAAACTGACTTGTTTAAATTTTTTCGTAGATTTAAAAATTTTATCAATCACATTTAATTTTTCTTGGAACAAACGTTTCCAAGTGGCGCCCACAAAAGCATAGTTTTAAGTTGTATTACAGGACTACATCACTGCAGAGGATCCAGTCAACAGGGTAAGTAACAAAAGTGCGCGGAGGTAACGCCCGACACAGATTACAACACTTTTACAAAATACACACCCCTTTCTTTTCGTTATAAATTGGCAGCCCAACTAGTGAGGCTTGAAAAAGACGGAACAAGCCCGGCAACTACCAACATATTAAAATGCCGCAACCAAAGGGAAAAAAGGTGAAGAAGACTGTGGAACCCGAGTTAAGTGTGGAAGACGGAGAGGCAGTACAGGTCGAGGAAACGGAATTAGAACCGCCCACACTAGAAATGGAAAGACCGGTACAAACGGCAGACGAATTAGAGGAGCAAACGGGAGAAGAACCCATACAAATCGTAGAACAAACAGAGAAACCCGAACCAGAAAAAATAACAGGGAGTGTTGACGTGAATATACTAATGATGATGCTCCACGAAATGAAGGAGGATACTAAAAAAAGTAATGAGCAGATGCTCCAAAAAATGGAAGAAAATATAAATAAAAATAGACAGGAAGATAAGGAGGAGAATAATAAAAAATATGGGGAAATTAGACAAAAACAGAATCCTTAAGGGAGGATATAACCAAGAAAATAAATGATAATGGGAAAAAACTGGAGATATTTCAGGAGGAGAACAAAAAAAGCATAGAGTCCCTGAAAAAGGAAATTAGCATAAAATACGAAACAGTAACCAAAAAGATCGATGATAATAAAATTGATAGTGACAGGAAGGTCGAGAATATGGAGAAACAGTTGGAAAGGTTACGGGAGGGAAACAATACACGTTTCGAAAAAATAGAGGAACAGACAGTAGAGACCAAACAAGATGTTAGAAATCTTGAAAACAAGGTAAGGCAGAACCATGACGCCATCATGCAGGAGGTGGGAGAAGTCCAGAAAGACTTTAGCGAAAGGAGGCAGGAAACATATGATATCGCTAACAGGCTGGACGAACAAATAAAATCTAACAAAAATAGTATACTGGAAATAGACCAGAGAGAGAAAAACCTGCAGGAAAGATTAGAGGCGGTGAGAGACACACCAATACTAAACACTCATACGTGTCATGGTGAAAACAGGGAAGTAATCAACTTCCAGGACTATCGACGAAACCCAATGGAATTTTTGGAAAGAATGGAGGAAGTTATTGGGAGAAGTAGAGAAACAAGGTGGGACAGGATAAGAGAGATGCTTGACGAGACGTTTAAAAATACTAAGGATAACTGGTGGATAGCGGTGCGACCAGAAATAACAAATTTAGCAGAATTTAAACGCCAATTTAAGGAAAAGTATTGGTCAGAGACCGCACAAAACAGGGTAAGAATGGACATTTTCTATGGCAAATACGACGCGTCCTATGGACAGTCCCCGACGTCTTATTTCCTGGGAAAGGTATGTTTAGCACGGAAGTTGATACCGCCGATCCCAGAAGAATGTTTGGTAAGGCAGTTAGCTGGACATTACAGCTATGGGATCAAGGATGCCCAATTATACCAACAAATTAGCAAAATAGCCGATCTGGCCAAATTATTGGAAAATTGCGAATCCACAGGAAGGTTCCAGGATTACCAACCCCCCAATCGTAAGGTAGAGTACAACAACAATAATAACGGACCAAACCGGAATGGAGGTGGGAACGGTAATAATCTAAACACCAATAATCAGAGTAATAATATCCCACCAAATGGCCGAAATGATAACACTCAGGGCCCAATTAACCGCAACTATCCAGGACCAAACAGAGGTAATTACACCGGGAATAACTACGGTAGGAACTTCCACCAGGGAAACGGTTATCGCGGGAATAATTATAGAGGAAGTAATTTTGGTCAACGTAATGGTTATCGCAACGGGGGAAACCAAGGAGGAAGCGATAGGAGAAACCGAAATGAATATAGGCCCCAGGTAAATTATATGATGGCCGATAACCGACGGCCATATCCACCTAATGTACCCAATTACATGTTTTACCCACAACAGGCGCCAGGTAGCCAGGGTGATACGGCGAATAACCGTCAGCAGTTTTTAGAGGGTAGGAGTAGCGAACCACCCCGAAACGAAGGTAACAACCAACAAGAGCCAAACGCTAATCAAAATAATAATGAGAATCGGGTAACAGTTCACGAAAATCCAGGTTTTTCATTACAGCATAATCAGGCGAATAATGACGAAAAACCCCGAGTATTTTATGTAAACCATGTATTGGCAGAAACTGGCCGAGAACCAGATAATGATCCCCAAACTGAAAGTGAGAGAGAGGAGGAATTCCGCTATGCAGAAAAATTATGGCCCAAACATGTGATGAGATGGTAAGGCCATGAAACCAGTCGTCCAGAATAAATGTCATAGACCAGGCATTTGAAGGAGTAGAGGTGATAAACATCGAAGGTCGAATATTGAAAAGAGAAGGAATTAAAAAGGAATGGGAATGATAAATAAGGACATAATATAAGGAACACAACCAAAAGGGGTTGAAATAATCAAGGTAATTAACCCAAACTGACAAATATAACCCAAATATTATCAAACATAAAAACAATGCCTACGAGGTAACTGACACAATTAGGAACAAGGTAAAAGGAACGTATAACCAGCCTTCATTAAAAAAGTACCATGATTAAAAAATCGCAAGTCGAATACTCAATCAGTGACCAAGTACCATGACCAAAGACCCAAGTCAGATACAGCATCATAGAGAAGGTACCTTGACTAAACATGTCAACGTGAATTTTTTAACTTAGCCATAATTAGAAAGGAGGTAGAGATTTTTAAATAAATATAAATATTATTATAAATAAATATTACAAGATGGACACTTAGTAAAGGAGAAAAGAAGGAGAAATACTGTCATATATTTGATACTAAATGGAGATGATAAATGAAAAATAAAAAAAAAAAAAAAGGAAAAACAGTGTGTTACATAAGGAGGTAATGATGAATATGAATATAGCTATTAACATTGAATGATTTTAAACGATAATTTAACCTGCGGAGAACGATATATTAATATAATTGTGAATTAATCAGAAGAGTTTAAGAAAGGGAATTTATGTGTAGGAGCCTATGATCTTTGAATATTGTATTTTTATTATTATTATTATTATTATTATTTGTTGCAAAGGTGCAATTATTATTTTCTGAACAGGGATGTGTTGCCTCTGATTTCAGTAGTTATAGACAGGAAGGGACAGAGAATGTATGCCATAGCGAGCCACTCTGACTCCCAACCCTCTATGTAAGTTAGGGAACTGATAGGGAATTATATCAAAGATTAATTATAAAACATCAAGGTAAAAAGGAAAGGAATATGTGATATGACAAAGAACGAACTAGGAATATTGAGTTGGATTAATATATTAAAGGAGTAGTACAGGAATTTAATTATAAGATAAAAGAATGAGATATAAAGAAGCTAATAAAGGGTTATTATAGAGATGATAATTTCATCAAAACCAAAGATATGTTTTTCCAAAATTATCAACTTTAACGGTGAGGCATATGTAGCGTCACAGAACGTTCCATAAAAAGAAATCATTTATATAGTAAGTTAGCATAGGAGGAAAGTGAAGTGAACAGTATCGAACCCAAGTAGTCCCAAAAAATTGTGTAATTTTGTATAATAATTATTTCTATCAACTTGAAATAACGACCAAACTATGACTAAGACAAAACCCCATATATATTATTAAAGTGAATAAGAGTGAAAAAACCATAAGACACTATAAGAGAGAGAAATAATGTCAGAATCTACCAGAATAAAGTCAATAATTATTAAGTTTCATAACTATGAATATAGTATTAAAAACTATTTTTTGTGAATAAATGGACAAGATCCATTATTATATTATGTGATGTAAATAAAATAAATGTATTAAATGACTTAAATACATTATTAGAAAGAGTTTAAGTTAAAATAAAAATTGTATATTTGCAATGACAAAAAAATATTAATGTGTTGGATTTGAGACCATACACCAAGATTTCATGAAAAAATTAATTATTATCAGATTTAAATAAAAACTATATGCAATTGTCAAGCAGACAATAGTGAACGATTTATCTTAAATAAAGGAAGTTGTCAAATGAATAAAAGCAGCCAAAATAGCCAAAAACAGTGTTAACTAAAAACATGTAACAGGCATCTAATATTGTATAATTTATGAACTTAATGTTGCCAAAATGCAACCAAACTGTATTAGAAAGCTGTAATATGATATAAAGCAACTATACTAATATACCTGACCAACTTTAACGTTGTAATAGTCAAGTCAGCAAAATATTTACTTATACCATGTATGGCTGAAGCCAACTATTCAGTACAAAAATAATCATATCTGGCTAAAATACTTACATAATACTAACAAAAATAAGGTAGAAAGGTGCAATTCATCAGAATACCTTAATAAGAAATAAACTCAGTTGAAAGTAAAATCAATTCTAAAAGAATTTAACTATATAGAGTGAGATTTGTCACACCATAAAAAATGACATCTCAAGACAATCAATGATGCTATGTCATCTTGTGATAAATATAAAATATGTACAAAGTAACCAGGTATCACAAAAGATAGACAAAATAATAATCTCTGTGTGTATAGTGGTGAAATAATACATATATTAAGGAAAAAGACTGATCATTGTATTAGAAAATTGACAAGAACCTAGGCCATGAGCAGAGGCCATATAAAATTGTATTTATTTGTGTTTTATTGATGTTAAAATTTGTTTATTTTGTTGTAGGAGAGTAGTGGTAGTAGATGTCCAGCTTGTGAAGGGAACTTTATAACTCCACAACAATTTTTATTATAAATATTGAGTTTTTAATGACTACAACTCAAGGTGAGGGTTGTAAATTGTAATGTTTTTTAGACTTAAGTTAATTAGATACCAATCATATTTAGTATCGCTAGATTCAGTAAAAAAACAAGGAATTTAAATACATTAATGGCATACAAATTGTAAGTACTAATGTGAAACTGTTTGATAAATACCAGTGTAAATTTTGAAATATCCATTGTATGAAGAATAAGAAATTCGTTCTAAAAGCTTCTACGGAAGTGAAAATTGTTCTATGACATTCCATTTCGTTTATTCTCGAACAATCTAGAAAGAATTTTACACAAATATACCGGAAGTCGACGAAAACAGTCATCCCGATTTAGTATAAAAGCGAGACAAAATTTGACCACGAAACACTTGAACACTTGAAAACTGAACGCCAGAACTGATGCATCTCACACAACACTGATCAACGCAGCTAAGGCGAGAACGAGAGGCGAAAAAATTGACAAGACACGGCAGGAAGGCTTTTTCCCGTACATAGACATACCCGACTGACTTAACCTCAACGAGAGTATACGCCAAAAAGTATCGCTGAAATAGAGCAGCGATACGGCAAATTCTAATAGAAAGCACGCAGCCAGAACGTCGACGGCCCAGGAGGGTCCCAACATTTAATAGAGAACGAATTCTGCTGTGTTCGCATTGACTGACTAACGTGACAAATAATTCCCCCGAACGTAAACAAAACAATACACTGAGCCTTCCTCAAAACTGCATGGGGATCAGCGCTGCGGTGGCAGATTTCTGAATCAACGCTAAGCAGATGATTCGTAGTGGCGGCGTTTGAACGAGATTTTACTGCCAAACGTTTTGACAAAAAGTGCGGAAAAAGTAACGATCGAAAAAATTGACTTTAAATAGCTTCAGTGTACACCCGAAGAGGCGAGATCGAGAAACTACCCGAAGGAAGTGTCCAGTGAGAGAATAAACGACCATTGGAACGTGAGTTACCAAAATTAAAATCATTGTTACCTGGTTACATTTATCACACAGTTGTACTTTACACGCCACACATACACCTTCAAATCACTTAGTTTTTTTCTTGTAAGGCATCTAATTGATATGTCTTGGTAGTTCAAAGGAGTCACGTCCTGAGATTAAAGTTTTTTCATATATTAAACTCATGCTTGTCAACTGAGTCAGAATCTGAAATACTAGCCGATACTTGATTGGACATATAAAAAATTGTCAATAATAATAACTTGTAAAGTTTTTTCTCTGCAATTTTATAATTTTTATGAATGATAGTCCTTCAGACGATTTGTTTGTTGTTTTTAAAAGATCATTAAACTTAACTGATTTTTCAAAGCTAAACTGACTTGTTTAAATTTTTTCGTAGATTTAAAAATTTTATCAATCACATTTAATTTTTCTTGGAACAAACGTTTCCAAGTGGCGCCCACAAAAGCATAGTTTTAAGTTGTATTACAGGACTACATCACTGCAGAGGATCCAGTCAACAGGGTAAGTAACAAAAGTGCGCGGAGGTAACGCCCGACACAGATTACAACACTTTTACAAAATACACACCCCTTTCTTTTCGTTATAAATTGGCAGCCCAACTAGTGAGGCTTGAAAAAGACGGAACAAGCCCGGCAACTACCAACATATTAAAATGCCGCAACCAAAGGGAAAAAAGGTGAAGAAGACTGTGGAACCCGAGTTAAGTGTGGAAGACGGAGAGGCAGTACAGGTCGAGGAAACGGAATTAGAACCGCCCACACTAGAAATGGAAAGACCGGTACAAACGGCAGACGAATTAGAGGAGCAAACGGGAGAAGAACCCATACAAATGGTAGAACAAACAGAGAAACCCGAACCAGAAAAAATAACAGGGAGTGTTGACGTGAATATACTAATGATGATGCTCCACGAAATGAAGGAGGATACTAAAAAAAGTAATGAGCAGATGCTCCAAAAAATGGAAGAAAATATAAATAAAAATAGACAGGAAGATAAGGAGGAGAATAATAAAAAATATGGGGAAATTAGACAAAAACAGAATCCTTAAGGGAGGATATAACCAAGAAAATAAATGATAATGGGAAAAAACTGGAGATATTTCAGGAGGAGAACAAAAAAAGCATAGAGTCCCTGAAAAAGGAAATTAGCATAAAATACGAAACAGTAACCAAAAAGATCGATGATAATAAAATTGATAGTGACAGGAAGGTCGAGAATATGGAGAAACAGTTGGAAAGGTTACGGGAGGGAAACAATACACGTTTCGAAAAAATAGAGGAACAGACAGTAGAGACCAAACAAGATGTTAGAAATCTTGAAAACAAGGTAAGGCAGAACCATGACGCCATCATGCAGGAGGTGGGAGAAGTCCAGAAAGACTTTAGCGAAAGGAGGCAGGAAACATATGATATCGCTAACAGGCTGGACGAACAAATAAAATCTAACAAAAATAGTATACTGGAAATAGACCAGAGAGAGAAAAACCTGCAGGAAAGATTAGAGGCGCTGAGAGACACACCAATACTAAACACTCATACGTGTCATGGTGAAAACAGGGAAGTAATCAACTTCCAGGACTATCGACGAAACCCAATGGAATTTTTGGAAAGAATGGAGGAAGTTATTGGGAGAAGTAGAGAAACAAGGTGGGACAGGATAAGAGAGATGCTTGACGAGACGTTTAAAAATACTAAGGATAACTGGTGGATAGCGGTGCGACCAGAAATAACAAATTTAGCAGAATTTAAACGCCAATTTAAGGAAAAGTATTGGTCAGAGACCGCACAAAACAGGGTAAGAATGGACATTTTCTATGGCAAATACGACGCGTCCTATGGACAGTCCCCGACGTCTTATTTCCTGGGAAAGGTATGTTTAGCACGGAAGTTGATACCGCCGATCCCAGAAGAATGTTTGGTAAGGCAGTTAGCTGGACATTACAGCTATGGGATCAAGGATGCCCAATTATACCAACAAATTAGCAAAATAGCCGATCTGGCCAAATTATTGGAAAATTGCGAATCCACAGGAAGGTTCCAGGATTACCAACCCCCCAATCGTAAGGTAGAGTACAACAACAATAATAACGGACCAAACCGGAATGGAGGTGGGAACGGTAATAATCTAAACACCAATAATCAGAGTAATAATATCCCACCAAATGGCCGAAATGATAACACTCAGGGCCCAATTAACCGCAACTATCCAGGACCAAACAGAGGTAATTACACCGGGAATAACTACGGTAGGAACTTCCACCAGGGAAACGGTTATCGCGGGAATAATTATAGAGGAAGTAATTTTGGTCAACGTAATGGTTATCGCAACGGGGGAAACCAAGGAGGAAGCGATAGGAGAAACCGAAATGAATATAGGCCCCAGGTAAATTATATGATGGCCGATAACCGACGGCCATATCCACCTAATGTACCCAATTACATGTTTTACCCACAACAGGCGCCAGGTAGCCAGGGTGATACGGCGAATAACCGTCAGCAGTTTTTAGAGGGTAGGAGTAGCGAACCACCCCGAAACGAAGGTAACAACCAACAAGAGCCAAACGCTAATCAAAATAATAATGAGAATCGGGTAACAGTTCACGAAAATCCAGGTTTTTCATTACAGCATAATCAGGCGAATAATGACGAAAAACCCCGAGTATTTTATGTAAACCATGTATTGGCAGAAACTGGCCGAGAACCAGATAATGATCCCCAAACTGAAAGTGAGAGAGAGGAGGAATTCCGCTATGCAGAAAAATTATGGCCCAAACATGTGATGAGATGGTAAGGCCATGAAACCAGTCGTCCAGAATAAATGTCATAGACCAGGCATTTGAAGGAGTAGAGGTGATAAACATCGAAGGTCGAATATTGAAAAGAGAAGGAATTAAAAAGGAATGGGAATGATAAATAAGGACATAATATAAGGAACACAACCAAAAGGGGTTGAAATAATCAAGGTAATTAACCCAAACTGACAAATATAACCCAAATATTATCAAACATAAAAACAATGCCTACGAGGTAACTGACACAATTAGGAACAAGGTAAAAGGAACGTATAACCAGCCTTCATTAAAAAAGTACCATGATTAAAAAATCGCAAGTCGAATACTCAATCAGTGACCAAGTACCATGACCAAAGACCCAAGTCAGATACAGCATCATAGAGAAGGTACCTTGACTAAACATGTCAACGTGAATTTTTTAACTTAGCCATAATTAGAAAGGAGGTAGAGATTTTTAAATAAATATAAATATTATTATAAATAAATATTACAAGATGGACACTTAGTAAAGGAGAAAAGAAGGAGAAATACTGTCATATATTTGATACTAAATGGAGATGATAAATGAAAAATAAAAAAAAAAAAAAAGGAAAAACAGTGTGTTACATAAGGAGGTAATGATGAATATGAATATAGCTATTAACATTGAATGATTTTAAACGATAATTTAACCTGCGGAGAACGATATATTAATATAATTGTGAATTAATCAGAAGAGTTTAAGAAAGGGAATTTATGTGTAGGAGCCTATGATCTTTGAATATTGTATTTTTATTATTATTATTATTATTATTATTTGTTGCAAAGGTGCAATTATTATTTTCTGAACAGGGATGTGTTGCCTCTGATTTCAGTAGTTATAGACAGGAAGGGACAGAGAATGTATGCCATAGCGAGCCACTCTGACTCCCAACCCTCTATGTAAGTTAGGGAACTGATAGGGAATTATATCAAAGATTAATTATAAAACATCAAGGTAAAAAGGAAAGGAATAGGTGATATGACAAAGAACGAACTAGGAATATTGAGTTGGATTAATATATTAAAGGAGTAGTACAGGAATTTAATTATAAGATAAAAGAATGAGATATAAAGAAGCTAATAAAGGGTTATTATAGAGATGATAATTTCATCAAAACCAAAGATATGTTTTTCCAAAATTATCAACTTTAACGGTGAGGCATATGTAGCGTCACAGAACGTTCCATAAAAAGAAATCATTTATATAGTAAGTTAGCATAGGAGGAAAGTGAAGTGAACAGTATCGAACCCAAGTAGTCCCAAAAAATTGTGTAATTTTGTATAATAATTATTTCTATCAACTTGAAATAACGACCAAACTATGACTAAGACAAAACCCCATATATATTATTAAAGTGAATAAGAGTGAAAAAACCATAAGACACTATAAGAGAGAGAAATAATGTCAGAATCTACCAGAATAAAGTCAATAATTATTAAGTTTCATAACTATGAATATAGTATTAAAAACTATTTTTTGTGAATAAATGGACAAGATCCATTATTATATTATGTGATGTAAATAAAATAAATGTATTAAATGACTTAAATACATTATTAGAAAGAGTTTAAGTTAAAATAAAAATTGTATATTTGCAATGACAAAAAAATATTAATGTGTTGGATTTGAGACCATACACCAAGATTTCATGAAAAAATTAATTATTATCAGATTTAAATAAAAACTATATGCAATTGTCAAGCAGACAATAGTGAACGATTTATCTTAAATAAAGGAAGTTGTCAAATGAATAAAAGCAGCCAAAATAGCCAAAAACAGTGTTAACTAAAAACATGTAACAGGCATCTAATATTGTATAATTTATGAACTTAATGTTGCCAAAATGCAACCAAACTGTATTAGAAAGCTGTAATATGATATAAAGCAACTATACTAATATACCTGACCAACTTTAACGTTGTAATAGTCAAGTCAGCAAAATATTTACTTATACCATGTATGGCTGAAGCCAACTATTCAGTACAAAAATAATCATATCTGGCTAAAATACTTACATAATACTAACAAAAATAAGGTAGAAAGGTGCAATTCATCAGAATACCTTAATAAGAAATAAACTCAGTTGAAAGTAAAATCAATTCTAAAAGAATTTAACTATTTAGAGTGAGATTTGTCACACCATAAAAAATGACATCTCAAGACAATCAATGATGCTATGTCATCTTGTGATAAATATAAAATATGTACAAAGTAACCAGGTATCACAAAAGATAGACAAAATAATAATCTCTGTGTGTATAGTGGTGAAATAATACATATATTAAGGAAAAAGACTGATCATTGTATTAGAAAATTGACAAGAACCTAGGCCATGAGCAGAGGCCATATAAAATTGTATTTATTTGTGTTTTATTGATGTTAAAATTTGTTTATTTTGTTGTAGGAGAGTAGTGGTAGTAGATGTCCAGCTTGTGAAGGGAACTTTATAACTCCACAACAATTTTTATTATAAATATTGAGTTTTTAATGACTACAACTCAAGGTGAGGGTTGTAAATTGTAATGTTTTTTAGACTTAAGTTAATTAGATACCAATCATATTTAGTATCGCTAGATTCAGTAAAAAAACAAGGAATTTAAATACATTAATGGCATACAAATTGTAAGTACTAATGTGAAACTGTTTGATAAATACCAGTGTAAATTTTGAAATATCCATTGTATGAAGAATAAGAAATTCGTTCTAAAAGCTTCTACGGAAGTGAAAATTGTTCTATGACATTCCATTTCGTTTATTCTCGAACAATCTAGAAAGAATTTTACACAAATATACCGGAAGTCGACGAAAACAGTCATCCCGATTTAGTATAAAAGCGAGACAAAATTTGACCACGAAACACTTGAACACTTGAAAACTGAACGCCAGAACTGATGCATCTCACACAACACTGATCAACGCAGCTAAGGCGAGAACGAGAGGCGAAAAAATCGACAAGACACGGCAGGAAGGCTTTTTCCCGTACATAGACATACCCGACTGACTTAACCTCAACGAGAGTATACGCCAAAAAGTATCGCTGAAATAGAGCAGCGATACGGCAAATTCTAATAGAAAGCACGCAGCCAGAACGTCGACGGCCCAGGAGGGTCCCAACATTTAATAGAGAACGAATTCTGCTGTGTTCGCATTGACTGACTAACGTGACAAATAATTCCCCCGAACGTAAACAAAACAATACACTGAGCCTTCCTCAAAACTGCATGGGGATCAGCGCTGCGGTGGCAGATTTCTGAATCAACGCTAAGCAGATGATTCGTAGTGGCGGCGTTTGAACGAGATTTTACTGCCAAACGTTTTGACAAAAAGTGCGGAAAAAGTAACGATCGAAAAAATTGACTTTAAATAGCTTCAGTGTACACCCGAAGAGGCGAGATCGAGAAACTACCCGAAGGAAGTGTCCAGTGAGAGAATAAACGACCATTGGAACGTGAGTTACCAAAATTAAAATCATTGTTACCTGGTTACATTTATCACACAGTTGTACTTTACACGCCACACATACACCTTCAAATCACTTAGTTTTTTTCTTGTAAGGCATCTAATTGATATGTCTTGGTAGTTCAAAGGAGTCACGTCCTGAGATTAAAGTTTTTTCATATATTAAACTCATGCTTGTCAACTGAGTCAGAATCTGAAATACTAGCCGATACTTGATTGGACATATAAAAAATTGTCAATAATAATAACTTGTAAAGTTTTTTCTCTGCAATTTTATAATTTTTATGAATGATAGTCCTTCAGACGATTTGTTTGTTGTTTTTAAAAGATCATTAAACTTAACTGATTTTTCAAAGCTAAACTGACTTGTTTAAATTTTTTCGTAGATTTAAAAATTTTATCAATCACATTTAATTTTTCTTGGAACAAACGTTTCCAAGTGGCGCCCACAAAAGCATAGTTTTAAGTTGTATTACAGGACTACATCACTGCAGAGGATCCAGTCAACAGGGTAAGTAACAAAAGTGCGCGGAGGTAACGCCCGACACAGATTACAACACTTTTACAAAATACACACCCCTTTCTTTTTGTTATATTGTTCAGGCAGAATTCCAGTATAAACGGTATGCCTTAACAAGGCCTAGACCAAACAATCATCAATGAGGTGATTATTAGGAAGTAATATAAGTGTAGATCACCTACACAGAACAATTGTTATGCTCAAACATAGCAATAAGCATTATTAAAATGATATAAAATATAATTCAATTGTTAGTTAGTAGAATAGAGCAAATTAATGTGAAACGAAATATCATAGTATGTAGGAACAGTTCATTACAATGTATAAAGTTAAGGTTTATTCATAATGTACAGTAATTAAATATCAGTACAGATTTAATAGTGTTCTCACATAAACGTTTGAGTGATAAAACGCGATGTAGAACACAAACTATATTAGTCAGAGTGTATAATCGCCGATTTCGGTAAACAGACGACAGTGCGAAGTAATGTACCTGAACATTGTTTATGTAGCAATGTCAGTAAAAGTGAAATTAACTCGGTATCAAACTATGTCAAATTAAAGAGGACTAAATATTCTTTAATTTGATGGCGATACAACCCCAATCGCAACTATATTAAGTGCGTGAAAGGCGTTAGCATCATTTACAAAATATGCTTAAGAAATTTGGTTATCAACACCAATAACATCGACAACTGTCAATAATCTCAGCGTTTGGCGGTTAGAAAACCGTTTTTGACGGTTGGACAAACAATACGTCACGTTCATCACACCTGACTAAGCCAATCACAAAATTGCTTAGTAATTAACACTATTGCCTAGAGCCGATCAAAGGGTCGGGTATAAAAAGAGCTGTAACAGATTTTCAGCAGACACTTCTTAATTTCATTCAGCGCGGAACGTGCGTTGGCTATCTCAAAATTTTTAATAACTGATAGCGTCATTACCATAGTACATCAAAGGAAACAGTTTGACAACAACCTACAACTACTTCAAGATATTCTACAAAGAATCGTTGTGATTTGTGCAGTATTATTTCATTTAGTGCGGGAAAAATAATGAACAGCAGAAATAATTAAATAGTATTATTTATGATCCTTTAAGTTAGAAGTGGATCGAAATTCTCTGTTCTTGTGCGTGTGTAGTGAATAACGATAATCATTATAATCCGATTATCGAGTGTTAATTGAAATTTTAATCGAAAGATTAAAACACAAGGTAACAGTGTAACCATTTATTCATTTTACTACGAGCGCCATAACCTGTACGTTTTGATACACTGATCTGTACTGACGCAAAAACACTGAAACATTTTTCTATATTACACCATGTCTAAATTTATTTAATGAATTTGTCAATACCAGTTAAGTTGAATGTTAGTTATAAGTGTTCTCAAAATATAACGTTGTAAATCATAAACCAAGCGTGACGAACGCATAACCTATGAAATAGGTTATTTTTATTTTTATTTGTAATAGTAACATCAAAGACATTACTAGTCTATCTTATATCAGAGAGTCATTAGCTATTGTGTAGGCATAAACTTTCTTTTTTGTGTCTCAAAGAACTTACACCTGAGATTTAAACAAGATTAATGTTTGAAGTAAAAAGAAATATCTGGACTTAGCCAGATTTACTGCTTATGTTCTGAGCAAGCCTTACAGGGTATGTAATAACTTATTTACAATTGTACATCATTGTATGTTTTTAATTATATTTGTTTGAATTCTCTATCAAGGGTATGAATAAAACCCCATTATTAACAGCATAACTCGACTTAATTTATTTCTAACAAATAGTTAAATATTTTATTCAGAAAAAACTCAAAACAACCTCCAGTTGTGATTAAATATTTTGAATAGCATTGCCATAAAGGTAATAAACAATTATTTTAATTAAAAAAAAAAAATCATTAATTGATTCTATTAATGGGTTTTCCACGGGATTTTCCAAAAATAAATCCGTGTGGCGCCCACTATTAAACAAGGCAACTTAACCTTGTAGCTAAAGTGAGTTGGTTTTTGTAAACCGTTTTGACAGCTTATTGAACTTCTAGAAAACACGACCAGGTACGTGAAAGTATATTATATTTATTCTATTGTCCAGACATTACTAGACGTAACGTACTTAGACTATTATCGACCTGGAGGAGAAGTTTCACAGCTAGTATCAACAAGACGATCATCATCATCAAGCGACCAACCATTATACTTTACTTTTAAACTTAAGCACAGCTAGTATTTAAATAATATTAACACAACTATTTTATTTGTTTTATCTAAGGGAATCCTTTTCAGACAATTATAATTCTACAATTGTAAACACACTTTGAGTAACCTCGAATGTTACATTTTAAATCGCTTTACAAAATTAGTAACCTTCAATTTTCAACAACTACAAACTTTAATATATTTCAAAATAATATTTTACACATAATTAAATTTTATTTAAACACCCCATTTTCGTTAACTTACAAATTGACGAACCCAACAGTGGGGCTTAAAGGAGAGGAGTTTAGTTTAGTTACAAATTGACGCCAACAACGTAGGGCTTTTCAACATATGAACAAGTTATATATATTTAGTTAAGTTACAAATTGACGCATCCAACGTGTGGCAGAATTACACCCCACGCAAGCGTTCATATTTTTATTGTATTACAATATACATCAAGGATATCAATAGGAGAGTCAGGAGCTACATTCAAACGTGTCATATTTGCCAACTCATAAAGTGTAATAATGAGAAGAAGGAGGGAGTCATGATACCCATAACATCAACACATAAGTTAGAGAAAGTATTCCCGGACATATGTGGACCATTTCCGCGCAGTAGAGGATGACATGGATACAAATTCATAGTAATCATGGTTGATCATGATTTATTTTAATAAATTTAAATTTTTGAAATTTAATTTTTTTTGAAAAAAAAAAAATCTTGTTTTTGCGCCTGCCATGTAATTGATAGTTTGGAACTCTGATTGTTTCTTTGTTTGTGTACTAATCGTGTTTATTATTATTGAATTATTTTATTGAATTGTATTGTTAGACGCTAGGGGTAATCACATGTTAGGTTAAGGATGTTCCTATTTTTAAGAAATGTTCAATTGATTTAATTTTTTAACAACAAAAAACTAATGAAGAGAATTATTCAGTATAGATGCAAAATTTGTGTTTTGATTTTCAAGTAAAGCAGCTAATGATTTTCGCTTAATAAATTTTTGAAGAATATTTTAATTTTACAATATGTAGAATAGGTGTGTGTGTGAGCCCAGTATCTGCTAAAGGCAGCCCAGCTTGCATATAAGGGGAAACATATCGGTTGAGGATCTGGCATGATCTAAGCCAGGGATTGAGGATTTTTGGGGTAGCATGTTAGAAGGTGAGGTGCGCTGTGGTGCGTATCTGTTCGATTTTTCGGTGTTGGGATCTTGTACAGAGAAGTCCAGTGATCTCGTTCAGATGCGTCCATAGTGCCGATCCAGGGGGGTCGTTTACCCATGAAGTGTAAGAACAAAAGGGGGTTGTTGGCACCAGTCCTCTTAGGGGTTTTAGCAATGAGATTTCTTCTGTTTTGACAGAAGACCTCTCATTGGGGGGGGGGGGGTATTGTAACGGGCCAAATTTATGGGTTATTTTATTTTATTGCATTTTCGGGGATTTATAAAAATATGTGTGAAGTCTAATTCCATTGTGACAGACCATGTGTTGAAAGAACAGTTTTTAACAAAGGCGACGCAACATCATGTTGTGCAATCGGTAACCAAGAATTCACCCAGCCTTCATTTCCACGAACTTTGTAAGAGTGTGACAGCGCGCCCATAGGCATTCCGCGAGCATGCGCGCGGACCCACGCCTGGGTGAACCAAAAAAGATGGTGAAGAGCACATTTTCTGTTCGCCTCCTTTAATAAGTCGACGGATATAAAACTTAAGTCCCGCCTCTTTTGTGACGTCGAGCCATAAGCGCCTAAATATCATCGGCGTACAACACAGAAAAAACTGCTATGTGTCAGGCGTACAGCCACTAAACTGCAACAACTCAGGCTGTGAGCGACGATGAAATTCGTTCGCCGGCAGGCATTAATATCCGCCCGCATGCTATAGGCAGTCCACGAAAAACCACAACAGATTACAGACGTAGTTATTGCCATGCGGGCCCGGTCGGGTAGAACTTTTTAAATATGAATAATTCAATGTAATAACGCCGTAATACCGACCGGGACCCAAGAAATTAATAAAAGTAGTACAGTTATAAATTGGTGCAGTGGAGTAGTGAATTGAAAATAGTTAATAACGGACAGTGGAATCGCGGAACGAAAGCACGTGTTCGGTCGGCGTCGCGGCAGTGAACAGGTCATAAAATTACAGTAAATAAATCATGAATGCGTAAAGACAAACTATTATTTTTATTTTAATAACAGGGGTTTTTCAAAGGTGTGGATGTGTGTGTGAGCAAAGCTGGGCTGCTTTCTATAGTGTAAAAAAGTATTTAGGTGTAAGGCCATTTAACCATTTCAGAATGTGTTTTGTGTTTTGTGTTAAGGATTTCCGTTTGTCTGTAAGTAAAAATATTCATTTACTGACAAAAATGTGTTAGTCTAAGTTATTTCGTCATTACCACTTTCTCATTTCTGTGCTGCAAGATTCGTCTAAACGTTCCCGGATATCTTCTGAATTATAATTGGAGGTGGTCAGATTGCTAAATTGTCCCGTTTTATTAAGGTAGAGTGTTCAAAGTTTACATGTATAACTAAAAAACATGTTGGCGACTCTGGGCTTCTGATTAAAAAATTTATGCAGCAAGTAAGTGAATGCTAGCGCAGGTAAGTCCTGGCAGTATGTTTATTAATTTATATATTTCGATTATTTTAATAATGTTACAATTTTACCAAATTTACCAAACTGTATTCCATTAATCACACCACAACTAAGAAGATAATCGATGTAGTCTTAGGGCAATACATACCAGAATTAGGAACACCAAAATAAATTATTACTGACCACGTAACAAAATTCAAGGAGAGAAAGTGGAAGGATACTCTATTAGGACATGGGATAAAAACATACAAAACTTCAGTTTACCATCTAAGTAGCAATCCAGCTGAAAGAGTATTAAGAGAGGTTGGAAGAATCCTTAGAACATACTGCTTTGACCAACAAAGAAAGTGGAATGAGTACCTATTAGCAATCGAAGAGTTTCTAAATTTAGCCTATCACCAATCAATAGAAACTACCCCCTACACAGTCATGTACGAAAAACAACCACCCTGAGAAATTCAAGAAATCCTAAACTTTCCTAATAACAGGGACTACCAGTTCGATAATGTAAAGTTTTATAATAAAGTACCGAAAGAACAGAAAAGCAGAGGAAGGAATACCAAAAGGCACAACAGAACATCATAAAATATCAAATCGGAGAGAAGGTATTACTGAGAAATAGAGAATTGCCCAGTACTATGGAAGGAATTAAGAAGAAATTATTATTACTTTATACTGGACCATACATCATAATTAAAGATAACTCCAATAATACTTATGAATTAATGAACCTCATCACTAAAAAGACAAATCATATAACCAATCGTCATTGAAGAAGTATTATGAAGAACCGAACCCAATATAACTGATGATTTCATCAAACAAGTAAATTTGCTTTCTGAAATAATCAATTTTGGAGGAGAGGCATATGTAGCATCACAAAATGATACTAACAAATAAACCCAACTGAAGTATCAAATTAGTTAAGGAATTTGGATTAAATAAACAATTAATTAGATAAAGGAAGAGTTAGAGCAACTAATTCAATGAAAAATGAATAAAGAATGAATAATTGTTATAGATAAATGAATAGATTGAAAACCTAAAGTAGCACTGAAAGCCAATATCAAAAATAACTTGACAAACTGACATGTAAAAATGACTAGACCAGACAATATCTTTGACCTAAAAAATTACCCAATAGATTAGGAAATGAGTGAAATATATCTTAATATAAATATTGAAAAAATGTAATATATAGCATATAAGAAAAAATGTAATTAAGGTTAAGAAACTAAATTTTGTAACAAGCTTCACAGTCCAGCTAGTAGCTAGGCTTCAGACCTAAGACTGCACTGGTAATAATTAGGAGTATAAGTTATATTAAAAAATGGATAACTCATGAATATAATTATATGTATTATATAGGGCAAGAATGAGAAACAATGATAATGAAACTGTGAAATGACACAGTATAAACAATAAATAAAATGTAAAGTATTATTAACAATGTATAACCAAAACTGGCAACATAACCTTAAGAAAATGTATGACAAAAACCTATAAACAAATATTCTGTATCAAATATACTAATTGTCTTGTAGAGATTCTATTATATCTGAGAGTAAATAATAGACACTTACACAAATTAAATAGATATCATTATCTTGTAAAACCATTGTAAAGGTTTTAATTTTGAATAATAATGTTATAGGGAATGATGTGAAGGAAGCCTATTTTTGTATATTAAAGAATGATAAAGTTGTAAAGGAGAAAATAATTTAACTAAAATAGTAGTATAAAGAGTGCCAAATAAACTGACTACTAACCACTAATGTTATAGAAACCAATATTATTGTTTATAAACGAATAATAACTTAGTTAGTAAGAATTTAATGTAAAGCCTGCAGATTCTGTAAAAGACATAAGGACATTATCAGATAAAAGACGTGTTTTAGATAACAAAATGTATAATAAAAAATCATACAGTATATTAGAATTAGAAACCAATTGTTACATGTTATGATAATTCAATCGTATTATTGTTAGAAGTAAAAAATAATCACAGGTACCCAAACCAATGTTAGGCCTATTATAGAAATTCAGAGTTTTATAGGAAATTAAGGTTTGTAATTATGTTGGATGTTATTAAAACGTTTATTAACAGCATAAAAACATATTTACGAAGGAGAAAACAAAGATTGTAATAAAAATGTAACTTTTAAAAATAATGTATTAGCCTAGGCCAACCGTTAAAATTGTGCATTTTATTATTAATGGATGGGACCATATCATGTGAGATTTCAAAATGTTCAGAATAAAGATAGCAATGCCATGCTAATAATATAATAACAATTGTAATTATCATAAGAAACTTATGTTAGGTTTAAGAATTTTGTGAATTATGATATAGAAACCAAATAACATCAACAACGAAAACAGACGCCGTCGTTTATAATGACGTAATTATCGTTGACCATGATGTAATTATCAACCAATTGGATTCTTATGTTTGGAGGGTGGTGAACCCCGAAGGAATGGCTCTCGACACCAAAAACAGATGCTTTACCAGCGAGAAATTAGAAGCCACGCCAACGTTCTGGTATCTTCATCCGAACAGTTAATGACAGCCTCTCCGCGTCACTTTTAACCTCAACCTAACAGTAGCCTACGAATCAACTTCAAAGAGGTTATGTATCCCGTGTAAACAAGAACATAACCCCGAAAAAAATATAAAGTGTTGTGAGTTAGTGGTGACATAGTATGGGCAATAAAGTGAATTATTAAGTGAAAGTAAATAAGAACCAGTGAATAACAAAAGGGAAGTATAGTGTAAATACTTTGAAAATATTTAACCAAACTATAAATTATAATATTGATATAACTTCACTACTTTATATACACATATGTACGGAATATCACTACACAATAACACTAACACATTAGCAATTTTTAACCTTTTTTAATTATTATTCATTGAGTTTCATGTTGAAACTGGTTATTGTATTCAAATGAGGGTAACCTCAAATTAGCCACTGTTCGGCCTACACGAACGTTTTATCATTGTTAGATGCATGGGCGCCCCGAGGGGGTGCAAGGGGGTGCATTTTCACCCCCCTGGCTCCTGAAAAGGTGGTTTCAAAAATGGAAAAATTAGCAAAAAATACAAGTTATGAAATACAAAATTTACTTTTTTCAACATAAGACAAATTCAGTGCATGAAATCAATATTAATTAATCTAGTAATAACATAAAAAAAGAAAAACTTTGTGTTTATGTTTATTTTATAAAAAAATTCTTTGCATTAATTTTATAGCACATCAAGACTGAAACAAAAAGTATAACCTCCTTGGTGAATTTGAGTAATATTAGTTACTAGAGTTGGTGGCGTGTTATTTTAAAAATGCATTTGAGACGTAATTATACACAGCGAAAAATTGTATATGAAAAATTACAATACTGCATAGTATTGTAGGCGCAGACTAAAAAATAAAAAATCGACATATTTTTTGGAATTTTTTTATATTTTGTATTAAGATTACTAGAAAATATAGTAAAAATTACAAAAAATATGACAATTTTTTTTATTTCCAGTTTTATATATATATATATATATATATATATATAATAGTATGTTTTTCTTTTTTTTATTGTTATAAAAAAAAGAAAAACTTACTATTATTATTATAAATATTTATATATAAATATATATTAATATATTATTTATATATTTATATATATATATATACTAATATATATATATATATATAGTAATAAAACGGTATTTACTACAAATAAAAATTTAATTTATGTTGATAATAAAAAAAGTTTTATTGTTTATTTATTTAATTTATTAACAGAATTTTTTTTATTAATGTTTTATTTTATTAATTTAATTAATTAATTAATTATTTATATTTTAATTAATTACTTCAATTATGAATTAGTTATTGTGTACGTCTTTACGACGAAATATTTGTTTCACTGTGTTAATCTTATTATGTCAACTGGATCGAAGTATACTCTCTTCTATCTCAGCTCCTCTCCTTCTTCTTCTTCTTGATTTTTTCGTAATCCTTCTAAATTATGTTAGGAAGAAAGAAAAAACTAATTTTTATAATTCAAATAATAATAGACACGAGTATTTAAAACAATTCTGATATTTATTTTGAAAATTGTGCGCCAATTTTATGCGCATCGACAAGTGGTTGTGGCTACGACTCGACTCAGGTCGATTGTGTCACTAGACAAATATATGAAATTACAGAAATTAATTAATTGAGTTCTTTGAACTGTCGAAATGGTCAGAGAAGGGCAAGTTATAAGATACAGTACTTACAATTAATTCAACTTAAATACTATTCCATAAAAGTAACATATATTCAGAAAATAATGTCATTGAATAAATAAAATTTCGAACCAAGCAGTAGTGTATGACGTCACGTCGTCACTGGTTCCGGAAGGCTGTGTACAGCTCGTTATGCAAATAAAAGTATGGCTGCCGTCCGCTTTGGTTTTCTGCTACCCATGCTGACTCCTATGTTCTGTCTTCTCCCTCAAATATAATGGTGGATCTCGTACTCTGCGGTGATGTGGTCCCTCGGGATACTTAGTTGTGGTGTTCTCTTCTACTCGGCGATGTTGTTTTGTGCTGGATTATTCGTGTAGTGTTCCGTGTTCCAAAATCTGTTTGCGTTCGTTGTTCTATTGGAATTGGTGTTGAGTTAATTTTTCAATATGGCGGTTTGTTCCTTGTGCCCTTGTGTTGGATCGTATTATTACTGTTATTCGTTTTAGTTTCAGTTATTAGTTAAGTTATTTGATGTTAACTTTCAGTTGATAACCTCGGTAATGTTTTTTGAGGTTGCACTTCAATTTTTCCAAACAATTTATAAATTTTTGGATCTTCTGTCGGTACTTTCTGATCTGTACACGTTCACGTTTAACAATTAACTGATGACTTAAATCGTCGTCTTAATGTGGTAATTTCCTAAATATCTTATTCTCCTTCCCATTGTCTGGAATCAGCTGTCGCCTTGGCTTAGATTTCAGCTTGTAAAAATATATGACAATTTTTTCCTATTTTATGGCTATAACTTATTTATTTGTTAATTTTATGAAAATTTAACTACCTAGCAATATTCTTATTCCAATTTTACATAATTTAATATACAATTTGATCTAATTTGGTTTAAAATAAGCTTAAAATTGACATTTTTTATGTTTATTATAGGCCTTATTATTTTTCACATAATTAGTAAATAAATGGTTTACAATTCATGTTGAGTTAATATTTTCCTTAAATAATTTTACTTACTTCATTAGTATTCTTTGTTGTTAACAATTTGTTGTTATAACGCTCTAATGCTGATTAATTCACATTTTAATTGTACTGAGTCCCTTGTTAGGCCTTATATTATCTATTTTCAATAAAGTTAAATTTTATCTTCTGGTCATTGCATTTACTATTATGCGTTTCTGTGCTGATTACATTTACATATTTATATTTTACATTGACTAATTTCTGCTAATTATATACAGTTTTATTGAATTTATCCTTTTGGATTTGACTCTATGGTAATATTTGATTTTGGTCTAAACTATGGTTTTGCTTTGCTATCTGGTTTTTTAACTATTTTGTTATATTATTATTTATATGGTTTACAATTCAAAAATATCTTTATATTATCTTCTTGCCTTCCCTGCCTTGACAAAACTTTGAAATTAGTGAACATTATTTAAGTACAACATAACATCTTATATCTATCATTTAATTATAATAAAAACATCTTATACCTATCATTTTTACTATATTGTTTAATTATAACAAAAACATCTTATACCTATCATTTTCTATATAGAATTTAATTATAATAAAAATATCTTATATCTATCATTTCCTTATATATTATTTTTAAACACTCTTATTACTAATAAATTTTCAGTCATTATCTGTATTTTATTTTTAGTTTTCTTATTGTAACACCTTTGATTTTCTACATTAATGGTAGTCTTTTAAATAATTTTATTTCTTTCACTATTTTTGATTATGGTATGTCACTTTGTTATTCTCTACACTCATGGTAGTCTCTAACTCTTATTATGTTTTATTAGGGTATTTCACCTTCTATTCTCTACACTAATGGTAGTCTTTTATTCGTTTCTACACTATGGTAGTCTTTCACTCTTATTATGTTTTATTCTTAAATTATTCTTATATTTATTTTACAATTTAGTTCAATGGTAGTGTATCCTGTAACTTGGGTTACTGGGTTTAACGTTTGTCATTGTTTTAACTCTGTTTAATTGGTACATGTTCTTCATAATATCTTGGGAATAGCCTTTCTTTATTCTGTATTCCTTGTATGAAACTTGAAATAGTTGGTTTCTTATTTCTTATTCTATTCTATGAGTATTTTCTTATTTTTGTATTTTTAGGTCCTCATGTCATCAATTCAATGAGTTGTACCTGATTATTTTTTCATTTACTTTTTCATTTACTGCTCCTTATCAGTATGTTATCGGTTTTGTATTTTACTGCTCCTTATGAGTAGGTGATTATTTTTGTATTTGGGATCTTCTGATGTCACTAAGTTAACACATTATATATAATTATTTTGCCATTTACTTTTTCATTTACTGCTCCTTATCCTACTGGGTATATTGATGTTGTACTGGGGTTTTATATAGATGGTTTCTTTTATTTGGACCAAGAGTTTTCTTTGTTATTGAGTTTATTTTTTAACATTTTATTGACTATAAAGATCAGCTTATTTAATTCATTTTTAACCATTTATTGTTCACTCACTACTGATAGTTTCTTTTTTTTCTTTTTTAATGTTGTATTAAGTTTTAATGTGATAATTCTGTTATGATACATATGCTTTCCTGTAAAAGTGATTAGTTCAGATCATACTCTTAGTATGGATGAAATAATTACTACTGATCCCTTTTACTTACCATATTTTTATTCGTGATTTCACTTTATATACCTTCTTTTTCCACCATTGCTCTCTCTCAGATGATATGTATCTCCTTCATTAGCTTCTTTATTCATTAATAAGTAATCCTTAATCTTATGTATATCATTATTAACATATATTTTTCTTCCTTATTCGGTGCTTCCTCACCGGTTTGTTTACTCCCTAACATTCCCTAACATGTGAGTTGGAACAGTTCAGAGTGGCACATTTTCGGCTACATTCTCTGCTGACCAATACTTCACTTAGCTGAGCTCAGAGGAATTATCATCTCTGCTCAAATATAAGACTGATGGAATTTCTCTACATCCAGTCATAAAAATTAAAAATCATTAAAAGTAGTCTCTTTTGACTAATAATAAACATCCTTGGATTCTTCACTTCATAATGTTTCAAATTAATTAATACCTTTATACACTTGATTCTTCTTCTCTATCAAAGCTCATTCCATATTATGTGGCTTATGTATGTGGTATAATATACATTTCATCCTTTCTTTGCACTCTTTTCTTTGTTTGTTGATGGTATAATCTGTTTCTTGTTTACATAGTAATTAGCATTTATATAGATTTTTTTTTCATTTGGTATTCGATGGGTCATTCTATTGCTCATGGCATAACATTAATTCCTTCTTCTATTAATTATCACTATAATAGTGGTTATTACAACAATATTATCATTATGGTACCAGGGTTTTTGGTTTCTGGTCTTAATACTTGGTTCTTATTTAGTTGGTTCTTCTTCCTTGTTTCTTCTTCATCAAATTATTTTCATTGTGAGTTTGGTTAAATTATTTTGGTTAAATTATAAAAATATTCTGGTCTACTCTTCCTTTCTTCATTTAAAAATTCTGTATCATTTTGTCTTAAATTATTTCATTTACATAGGTTATAATAGTTGTTAGTGTTATTATGGTCACTATTACAATACAAACTGTAGTATCGTCTTTACAGCTGTGACAGTTTATTAGGGGGTTTTCCTTTTCAACACTGGTTATTATGAATATTTGCTACGCTTTCTTCTTATAACACTTTTAACATTCATAGATATATTTTTCCTTTAATATTAATTTATTCACTTATTTGATATAGATTGTTCTCATTATTTACTGGAACATGTTCTTTTTTGCTTGTCCCTGGAGAGTTTGAGAAAGTTTACATATCTGTACTCAGTTTATTCTCAAATTCTTATATGTAAGAGTTCTTTCAAAATATTAGTGTAATTTGTTCTTACCATTTTTAGAATTTAGTAATTCTTAATAATCACTTTTCTCCATGTTTGGTTTTATATAATAGGTTTTTCAAATAATTCTTGTAAGTTGTTCTTACTGGTTCTTTTTGAATTTAGTAATTTTTTCTTACTAAATTCATTTTATATAATAATTATTTCAAATAATTTTTGTAAGTTGGTCTTACTGTCTTTTGGAATTTTGCTGTTTTTCTTACAAAATTCATTTTATATATAATAGTTAATTCAAATAATTCTTGTAAGTTGTCCTTACGTTTTTTTAGAATTTAGTATTCTATTTCTCTTCTAGATATTTTTTTATTGACAACTGATTATAGGTACCCTTTGTCTTATTTGAATTAACATCCTTTAATACATAAGTGTTGTTGTTATTATTTTTAATAATCATATATGGTCCGGTAAACAGCAGTAATAATTTTTTGGTATTGCCTTCCAAAGTACTGGGTAGTTTCCTGTTTTTCAATAATACTTTTTCTCCAACTTCGTAGTTTATTACTTTCTTAATTGCCTTTTGATACTTGGTATGTCGCCTTTCCTGGTCTTCAGCCAAATTATTGTAGAACTTCAGTCGATCAAATTTGTATTCGTGATTCGCGGGAAATTCTATGATTGCTTGTATTTCTCTAGGAGGTTGTTTCTCATACATTGCCGTATATGGTGTGGTCCCTATAGCAGGGTGATATGCTAAATTCAGGAATTCCTCGGTGGCTGACAAGTATTCTTGCCACTTTCTTTGTTGATTATGACAGTATGTTCGCAATATTCTCCTGACCTCGTGCAGCGCCCTCTCCGCAGGATTACTACTGGGGTGGTAAACAGATGTTTTGTACATCTTGATGCCTAATGTGATTAAAGTGTTTTTCCACCTCCTTCCCTTAAATTGCGTTCCATGGTCTGTGATTATGGACGCGGGTTTTCCTATCTCTGGAATGTAGTAATTGGTTAGCACTCCTAAAATCTTCAAAGTGGTGGCTCGGTTCACTGGGTATAATTTTATAAATTTGGTGAAGTGATCCATTATTATGATAATAATTTGTAACGATGGCGTCTGCCACTACGGGGAAATGGCCCACAGATATCCAGGAAGACCTTTTCCAACTTTTCTTGTGATGTAATTGGTATCATTATACCGTCTTTTCTTTCTTTGTTCGTTTTTACCAATTGACAAATAAGGCAGGTCTTAAGGTAGTTTCTTACCTTTCGATTTATATTTTTATATGGCAATTTTCTTCCAACGCCTTTATCACTTTCGTGGCCCCCATATGACCGTATCGGAGATGATTTTCTAGGATGATATCCTTCTTAACTGTAGCAGGGATTATGATTTTCCATACTTCTTCATCAAGAGATGTTTTAATGAATAGTACTTCGTTATGCACACAATAAAATCTGGTTATGGTATCATCATGGTTGGAGAGACGAAGTTTGATACTGTTTAGTTTCGGGTCAGACTGCTGGTGTTTGCTGAGGTCCCGTACCACCTTTTCTAAATCAGATCTGTCCTTGATGATATTGTATATCTTCAGGATGCTCTCCTTCTCGCCTTCGAACGTCTGTTCTTCCAAATTTACTCGTGACAACACGTCTGCTACAACATTCTTACTTCCAGGAACATACTCCCACTGTAGGTCATATTCCTGCAGGGCAAGTACCCACCTGGTCAATCTACCATGGCTCAACTTGCATCTTCGTAAAAATGATATAGACTTGTGATCGGTGCGAACTGTCACCGGATATCCCAGAATGTAGGTTCGAAACTTCCCACAGGCAAAGACCACACTTAGCAGTTCTTTTTCTGTCACGTTATAGTTCTTTTCGCATTCGTTAAGTGTTCTGCTAGCGAAGCTAACTACTAGGTGGTTGCCATTTTCATCTTCTTGGTACAACGTTGATCCCAGGCTAATATTACTAGCGTCGCAGTTCAGGAAGAAAGGTCGGTTAAAATTGGGATGATTAAGCATTACTGCTTCTAAAAACTTCTCTTTAATTGATTTTAATGTCTTGTCCTGTTCTTGACCCCATCGCCATTTATTCTTGGATGATAATTGATACTGAAATCTGGCCGTCAGCTCTGAATAGTTATTTTGGAATTTCCTGTAGTAATTACGCAGGCCTAAAAACGATTGTAGTTGCCTTCTGTTTTTCGGTGTAGGGAATCTCTGTATGGCGTCTACTTTCTCTGATGACGGTGATATTCCTTGACTATTCAGCTGGAAACCCAAAAATTGAACCTCTTTTGCTATAAGTTTTGACTTATCTAGCTTTAAAGTAACGTTATTGTCAGCTAGTTTCTTCAAGACATGCTCCACCTGGTAACAATGTTCCTCCCAATGGGTTGATGTGATCAATAGATCATCAACATATACAGTCGTGAATTGGAGCGCTTCTGGTCCGAGTATTTGGTCCATACAGGCGACAAAACCGGCTACTGAGTTCACTAACCCAAAGGGCAACCTCTTAAACTGATAGTTGCGTCGTTCGAAAATGAACGCCATGTATTGACGGCTTTGTGGGTGCAACTCCACTTGCCAATACCCACACACGGTATCCCAAGTAGTAATAAACTTGGTTCCGTGGAATCTCTTTAATATTTCGTCAGTTTCACCAGGCGAGGTACGATCATTAATGATCACCTTGTTGATCTCGCGTGCGTCAAGGCAAAGTCTGACCTTACCACTTTTCTTTTGGATAGCCACAATCGGACTGGTGTATGGCGACTGGCTGCTCTCGATTATGTCCTTATTTATCACATTCTGGATTTCCGTGCGTACAGCTTCCTTCAAAGATTGTGCTATTGGGTATGATTTGCAATTGAATTCCACCGGTTCTCTGAATCAGATTGTACACTGGTAGTTTCTGATCTTTCCTGGCTCGTCTGAAAACACGGCCCGATATTTTTCATATATCCAAATTAATTGATTCAATTGGTTCTCTGTTAATTGCTCGGTTGTATTATGGCACTGGCAGTCACGTATCTCCTGAATCTTTTGGGCCCATAGTTCATCTTCGGTATCTTGGCCTATTAATTGGTTGTCTGGTGAATAATCCAACAAGTAATTGACTTCACTTACGTGGTTGAGAGTGTGTCGGGAGTCTACCATCTTGCTGTTTATTAAATTGGCTACCCAGGTCGAACCTTCTGAAAAGAGTGATACCTTCTCTCGGTACAAGTCAATAACTGCTGAGTTCCTTCTTAATATGTCACACCCTATCAGGATATTAAAGGGTAATCCGGCTGCAACAAGAACTATCATATCTAAACTTACGCCCTGACTGCTAACACTTAGGGATACCTGTTTCCGTATCGTCTTGTTTTGTTGACCAGTAGCTCTATGTTAGCACTATGTTATTGATAGGTAGTATTGGTAGTTTTTTGTGGCATTCGTGCTGTATCCGGTCCAATTCGCTGTGATTAATTATTGAGACATTGGCTCCAGTGTCTATCATAATGGGAACAGAAATACCTTCGATTTCTGCAACTATGTAAATGATTTCATTGACATTGTTGTTAACGTTTGTCTCGTTATCTTCTAATAAGTCCTTGCGGATATTATATTAACTCCTAAAGGCAATGCCTTGTCGCTGTAGCCACGTCACTCTATCCCTTGCGATATTCTTCATTTCTTTATAGGACCCACTATTCATGACACTCATTGTGCTGCGGTCCTTGCGGATATCCTTTAAATAATTATTATAGATTATGGTGAAATTTTTATTTTCTTTTTTCAAGATTAACTCTTGTCCATACCCAGTAGATTGGAGCAGTAAAGGGTGGTAATTGTTTATTACTGCCTCCTTTCGTTTAAATGTTCCATATCGTTACGGACATGGCTGTTAGCAGCGTCAACCTGGAGTCCTGGAACTGCTTTGTTTTGTTCAACTCGATCATCTTGCTGGGCCTCCATTACAGGTAGTCTTCTTTGATTATCCAGGCTCAAACTGCGCCTAGGTTCATATCCTCTATAACCGTTACCCCCTGATTCCCTTGAAGTGTTTCGTACTCATAGAATTGACTCCTTCATTGAGGCTGGTATCTCCGGTGGCCACTGCCTTCCGCTCGGATGTAATTTACATGGGGTCTATATGTTCTATAATTATTGTTACCTCCTGCTGGGTAATTTCTATTATGGTTATTATAATAGTTGTTATTAGGTGGGTTGGGGTTTCTATGACCATTAGAACCATAATTACCATTATTATAATAACCGTTGCTATTGGGTTGACTGTTATTATTATTATTATTATTACTATCATTATTTTTATTCCAGGGAACATTATTATTATTACTATTATTATTATTATACCGGGGGACATTATTATTATTATTACTATTATTATTATTATTATACCCGGCATTATTCCGGCTCGCGGAGCTATAATTATTGTTATTGTTGCCGTTCTGATGAGTATTATTATTCGTATAATTTGTGTTATTTCTTGGCTCAGGTTTCTCGTATCTCCTCCGATTTTGGCGGTAATAGTCCTCGTGTTCGTACATTTCTAGCAGTTCTGTCATCGCTTGTACCGTTTTAATTTGACTGTTGCATCGAGCTCTGATTATGTCCTCCTCATAATGGTAAGACAGTTTGCTGACCAAGCATTCTTCAGGTATTCGGGGCTCTAAATGTTTGGCCACACACACCTTTCCCAAGAAATATGCGGTTAATGTTTGACCCCAATATGGGTTATACTTCCCGTGACAGATTCCGTCTCTTGCGATGTTCTGTGTCGACTCAGACCAATATTTGGCCTTAAACAATCTCTTGAATTGTTGATAGTCTGTTATTTCGTCCTTGATCGCCATCCACCAATTATCGGCTATCTCCTTGAATGATTCGTCTAGCACTTCTTTATTCGCGCTCCAACGGTTACCTCTGTGTTTTGCGAAGTACTCTTCAACTCTGGCTAGGAATTCCATAGGCTTATTTTGGTAGAGCCTGAAGTTAATTCCTTCCCGATTTTCATTATTAGGACAACTGGTAATGCTGGTTGGTCGGCTATGGAAAAGATCTATGTCGGTCTGATTTTGTCGAACCTGACCATTTATACCGGTCACAGCCGGTTCAATGCCGTCACATTTTTCAGTGAATCGGTCCTGCACCCTCTCCCATTCTTCACGTGTTTCTTTTAGTTTTTCTTCTAAATTCTTCCTATTCGTTTCTTCTATGTTCGTAACTTTGGTGTTTATTTCCGTCTTAATACTCTGTACTTCTCGTTCTGTCTGACTCCATCTTTCGTCAGCCCTTGTAATCTTTTGTTCGATCACCGTTATTTCCTCTTCTACCTTATTGCTGATTGTTTCATTGTTTTCAGCTATCTTCTGACTCAATTCTTCCTTTAATACTTCCATCTTTCCATCTAACCGGTTCATATTTTCTTGGTTAGTCTCCCTTAATTCTTCTCTTAACTGTCGATTATTATTTTTGGATTTTCTTACTGGTTTCTTCCATTCTCTGATTGGTCTCCTCCAGTTTCTGGCTTATCTGACTTAATTCCTCCTTCGACTGTTTATTGTCAGTCTTTATTTCCTCCATTTTCTCCTCTATTTTCTTAATATTTTCCTCCATTACTAATTTATTGTTATTTTTTATTTCGTCCATCTTCTCCTCCATCTTCTTACTGTTTTCTTCTGCCTTCTTACTATTTTCTTCCATCTTCTGGTTTATCTGGCCTAATTCTTCCTTCAATTGCTGGCCTAATTCTTCTCTTGACTGCTTATTGTTTTCTTCCGCCTTCTTACTATTTTCTTCCATTTTCTGGTATATCTGGCCTAATTCTTCTTTCAATTGCTGGCCTAATTCTTCCCTTGACTGTTTATTTTCGGTTTTTGTTTCCTCCATCATTAGCCTGAACATTTCTTGCATTGCCACATTTTCTGTTCGTGTCGGCTTGTCAGGTTGTTTCCCATGGGATACTGGTTCGGTTGGTTCTGCTGGAGATAATATCAACTCCACATCTTCCACGGGTGTCGCCTCCTTATCCTCCATATCTATTTCTTTCTCGGCCTCCGCCACTCTTCTTGGATGTGCCCTCCTGTGCATCTTGCTTCTTCTTCTGACCTGTTAACAGCTGCCAAGCTAAAAATAGGAAACTGGGCGAATTATTTTTATTTTTATAGGCCTATCAATTCCTATTTTAAGCCCCTAAAGTTGGACGCCAATTTGTAATATAACCAATTACTAATATAAATATTTATGTTATGACAATATTTAAGTTATAAATTTATTAAAAGAAAATTTTTTTAATAATGTTTTATTTTATTAATTTATTTATTTAATTATTTGATTAATTAATTATTATTTATATTTTAATTAATTACTTCAATTATGAATTAGTTATTGTGTATGTCTTTACAACGAAATATTTGTTTCACTGTGTTAATCTTATTATGTCAACTGGATCGAAGTATACTCTCTTCTATCTCAGCTCCTCTCCTTCTTCTTCTTCTTGATTTTTTCGTAATCCTTCTAAATTATGTTAGGAAGAAAGAAAAAACTAATTTTTATAATTCAAATAATAATAGACACGAGTATTTAAAACAATTCTGATATTTATTTTGAAAATTGTGCGCCAATTTTACGCGCATCGACAAGTGGTTGTGGCTACGACTCGACTCAGGTCGATTGTGTCACTAGACAAATATATGAAATTACAGAAATTAATTAATTGAGTTCTTTGAACTGTCGAAATGGTCAGAGAAGGGCAAGTTATAAGATACAGTACTTACAATTAATTCAACTTAAATACTATTCCATAAAAGTAACATATATTCAGAAAATAATGTCATTGAATAAATAAAATTTCGAACCAAGCAGTAGTGTATGATGTCACGTCGTCACTGGTTCCGGAAGGCTGTGTACAGCTCGTTATGCAAATAAAAGTATGGCTGCCGTCCGCTTCGGTTTTCTGCTACCCACGCTGACTCCTATGTTTTGTCTTCTCCCTCAAATATAATGGTGGATCTCGTACTCTGCGGTGATGTGGTCCCTCTGGATACTTAGTTGTGGTGTTCTCTTCTACTCGGCGATGTTGTTTTGTGCTGGATTATTCGTGTAGTGTTCCGTGTTCCAAAATCTGTTTGCGTTCGTTGTTCTATTGGAATTGGTGTGAGTTAATTTTTCAATATGGCGGTTTGTTCCTTGTGCCCTTGTGTTGGATCGTATTATTACTGTTATTCGTTTTAGTTTCAGTTATTAGTTAAGTTATTTGGTGTTAACTTTCAGTTGATAACCTCGGTAATGTTTTTTGAGGGTGCACTTCAATTTTTCCAAACCATTTATAAATTTTTGGATCTTCTGTCGGTACTTTCTGATCTGTACACGTTCACGTTTAACAATTAACTGATGACTTAAATCGTCGTCTTAATGTGGTCATTTCCTAAATATCTTATTCTCCTTCCCATTGTCTGGAATCAGCTGTCGCCTTGGCTTAGATTTCAGCTTGTAAAAATATATGACAATTTTTTCCTATTTTATGGCTATAACTTATTTATTTGTTAATTTTATGAAAATTTAACTACCTAGCAATATTCTTATTCTAATTTTACATAATTTAATATACAATTTGATCTAATTTGGTTTAAAATAAGCTTAAAATTGACATTTTTTAATGTTTCTTATAGGCCTTATTATTTTTCACATAATTAGTAATTAAATGGTTTACAATTCATGTTGAGTTAATATTTTCCTTAAATAATTTTACTTCCTTCATTAGTATTCTTTGTTGTTAACAATTTGTTGTTATAACACTCTAATGCTGATTAATTCACATTTTAATTGTACTGAGTCCCTTGTTAGGCCTTATATTATCTATTATCAATAAAGTTAAATTTTATCTTCTGGTCATTGCATTTACTATTATGCGTTTCTGTGCTGATTACATTTACATATTGTTACGACAGTCTACTCGATCGTCGTAGGTACAGTGGAAACAAAATAAGTACAAGACACCAATTAAGTCACTAATCACACCTTTAATTGTTATAGTAAAACAGTTCGTTATTAACAACACAGTGTCTACAACAAATCAAATGAAATTGTTCATACGCAATAAAATGTCCACTAATATTAAAACTCAACTGTATTACAATTATACCGTCCGAATATAAACGCAACACTTCACTAATAACTACTTGAACGTACACCGTAATAACCCGAACCGCTCTGTAAAATATATCGCACTAATACTCTCGAACCGCACAGTCAAAAATCTCGCATTGAACTGAAAACTAAGGCCGCGACGCGATGTATTTATAGTTAGCTCACACACCAGAAGCTTCCAAACTGCGTCTTATCTCTCGCGAACTACGTAAATTGCTACGGCCTTGACACAGTCCGAGCGCCCGAGCGGAGCCTGGCACAGTCGAGAAAATTCTCGCAAAATGCGTCTAGTAACACGTACACCACACGCTTACATCGAGATCTTTCTGGCGCATTCGATAAACGCGTAGATTGTTCTGTGCTGTCGTAGCACTTTCCCCCTCCTTAAGCCTGTTCGTCCCGAACTGGCAAAGCGTCTTCGAAGTAATACTCGACCAGGCTATCTAGGTGGCCATCCTTGCGAAGGATAATTTTCCCGTTCTTCGAATTCAGTCTCGTGTGATCCGAACATCACGTTCCCAGGAATGCGAATCTTTCGCGCAACCACTAGCTTCGCTGGAATCACTCTCGTTGCGTCATGTGCTAATGACCTAAATACCACTGGCTGGTCCAAGTTTGTTTGGTTCTCGTCAACAACCTCTTGCGTAACCTCATCTTCAGCCACTTTACCCTCGGCCGCTTCTATCAGCTCAGGAACAAGCAAGAGTTTTATCTCGACACCCATAGTTGGCTCTCCAATCACTTCTTTTGTCGTTATACTTATTTGTACTTCCTCTGCTAGTTCTTCCTCCATTTCCGCTTGCAACAGGGAGGTTTCCTCTTGACCAGACTTGTTGAATTTTTCTTCGACTAATGCCACTCGCTTAATCGAATGGTTGGTAGACCCTGTCATTTTAGCCATGCAAAGCTTTATCTTCTCTTGGCCAACTTTCAGGACATTCTCTCCTAAGTCCACAACGAATCCGTAGGCATTCATAATGTCCGTGCCAAGAATCACTTCATCGACAATGTCTGCAACGAGCATTTGGTGGCTAAACTCAAGAAGACCCAGGCGTACACGTACGTCTACCTTTCCTAGCACCTTGACGGGGCTTCCAGTCACAGTCTGTATTGTACAAGAGCTAATTAGAGGATGGCGGTTACAGACTAAGTCAGGGCGCACAATGGACACTGTTGCGCCTGTGTCAACTGTAAATGATGTTGGTTTACCATCCGCAAATCCACTAACAATCAAGTTTCCACTGATCTTATGTAGCGTGGAAACTGTGTGCTGTTCTGGGCCTTTACTTCTCCAATTGGTGCGATCTGTCTCTTCTCTCTGTATCTTCTTCTCCCAACAGTCTACCTGTAGATGACCACGTTTTCCACAGTTGTAACATTTCGGTCTTCTGTCTTTTTCAAATCGTTGCGACTCTCTTGAACTTTTGAATTGTTTGTCCGACAACACTGTTTTCCTGCACCCATCGTAACGGTAATGTGATACAGGGATCTTCTGACTGCAACGTGATGGCACAAACCCATTAATGTAGCGGGACGCTGACTTGGCAGCTTCAAACTCTAGGGCGTGAACAAGAGCTTCTGAGCTATCTCGGTGTCTTGCCATTCGTAACACTTGCTGAAGTTCACAATCTCCGATGCCATCAATAAATGTCTGCACCGTAAACCTTATTCGGAAGTCTTCTGGTGCTTCAGGATAGGCCAATCTAATCAATCTGTCGATACTTGCTTCAAATTCTTGAAGACTTTCCCCGGAACGTTGTCGTCTTGTTCTCAACTGAGCGTAGTACACCTCTCGCAAATGCTTATCACCGTAGCGTAATTCTAGAGCTTTTATCAACTCGGCATAGATGTTCTGGCTGTCAGGTGGCACTTTCTGTAGTAGTTCTGCCGCGGGTCCTTTTAATGCAAGAACAAGTGAAACAGCCTTGTCTTTTTCTGTCCAATTATTTGCGCATGCAGCAGCTTCAAATTGGCGGAGGTACGTTGCCCAGTGAGTGCTTCCGTCAAAGGTTGGAGCTTTGACATGAACTGTCCCTACTGTAGGCAAAGTGACTTTCTCTGTTAACTTATTTTCTGTGTATTTTTCTGTCTTGATCACTGGTACAGTCTGTTCAGAAATTTGTTTTGGTTGAATCTTCATGCACTGTTCAACTTCAATTTTAATTTGTTCTCTTATGTTTGCCATTGAGTTTTCTACTGCAGATATTTTTGTTGACATAACTTCTTCCACAGTCAAGACAGATTTTTCTACTTCAGCTATTTTTAATGTCATTGATTTCTGTACCTCCGGTATTTTAGTAACTTGCTTATTAAGCTCACCTCGTAGGAGACCCAACTCTGCAGCGGTTTGTTCTTGTGTCTGCTTTTGCTGCTGTATTAACTCCTTGATGTCCTCTGTTTCACGTTTACGTCGTTCCTCTGTTTCTTCCTTTTCTTGTCTTCGGTCTTCTTTTTGTCTTTCTTCTGTTTCTAGCATTAGTGCTTTCTGACGTTCCTCAGCTTCTTCTCTTTCTTGTATTCGTTCTTCTTTTTGTCGTCTTTCTGTCTGCAACAGCAGCGCCTGTAAATTTTCCATCATCTGACTGGCATCCATTGTTTATCGATTAATTACGAATCACACTCGTCTTGTACAAAGCGTCCCCTGTTTCCACTGTTAACCGTTCTATCCCACTTCTGACACCACTGTTACGACGGTCTACTCGATCGTCGTAGGTACAGTGGAAACAAAATAAGTACAAGACACCAATTAAGTCACTAATCACACCTTTAATTGTTATAGTAAAACAGTTCGTTATTAACAACACAGTGTCTACAACAAATCAAATGAAATTGTTCATACGCAATAAAATGTCCACTAATATTAAAACTCAACTGTATTACAATTATACCGTCCGAATATAAACGCAACACTTCACTAATAACTACTTGAACGTACACCGTAATAACCCGAACCGCTCTGTAAAATATATCGCACTAATACTCTCGAACAGCACAGTCAAAATTCTCGCATTGAACTGAAAACTAAGGCCGTGACGCGATGTATTTATAGTTACGCTCACACACCAGAAGCTTCCAAACTGCGTCTTATCTCTCGCGAACTACGTAAATTGCTACGGCCTTGACACAGTCCGAGCGCCCGAGCGGAGCCTGGCACAGTCGAGAAAATTCTCGCAAAATGCGTCTAGTAACACGTACACCACACGCTTACATCGAGATCTTTCTGGCGCATTCGATAAACGCGTAGATTGTTCTGTGCTGTCGTAGCAATATTTATATTTTACATTGACTAATTTCTGCTAATTATATACAGTTTTATTGAATTTGTCCTTTTGGATTTGACTCTAAGGTAATATTTGATTTTGGTCTAAACTATGGTTTTGCTTTGCTATCTGGTTTTTTAACTATTTTGTTATATTATTATTTATATGGTTTACAATTCAAAAATATCTTTATATTATCTTCTTGCCTTCCCTGCCTTGACAAAACTTTGAAATTAGTGAACATTATTTAAGTATAACATAACATCTTATATTTATCATTTTTTATATATCATTTAATTATAATAAAAACATCGTATACCTATCATTTTTAACTATATTGTTTAATTATAACAAAAACATCTTATACCTATCATTTTCTATATAGAATTTAATTATAATAAAAATATCTTATATCTATCATTTCCTTATATATTATTTTTAAACACTCTTATTACTAATAAATTTTCAGTCATTATCTGTATTTTATTTTTAGTTTTCTTATTGTAACACCTTTGATTTTCTACATTAATGGTAGTCTTTTAAATAATTTTATTTCTTTCACTATTTTTGATTATGGTATGTCACTTTGTTATTCTCTACACTCATGGTAGTCTCTAACTCTTATTATGTTTTATTAGGGTATTTCACCTTCTATTCTCTACACTAATGGTAGTCTTTTATTCGTTTCTACACTATGGTAGTCTTTCACTCTTATTATGTTTTATTCTTAAATTATTCTTATATTTATTTTACAATTTAGTTCAATGGTAGTGTATCTTGTAACTTGGGTTACTGGGTTTAACGTTTGTCATTGTTTTAACTCTGTTTAATTGGTACATGTTCTTCATAATATCTTGGGAATAGCCTTTCTTTATTCTGTATTCCTTGTATGAAACTTGAAATAGTTGGTTTCTTATTTCTTATTCTATTCTATGAGTATTTTCTTATTTTTGTATTTTTAGGTCCTCATGTCATCAATTCAATGAGTTGTACCTGATTATTTTTTCATTTACTTTTTCATTTACTGCTCCTTATCAGTATGTTATCGGTTTTGTATTTTACTGCTCCTTATGAGTAGGTGATTATTTTTGTATTTGGGATCTTCTGATGTCACTAAGTTAACACATTATATATAATTATTTTGCCATTTTCTTTTTCATTTACTGCTCCTTATCCTACTGGGTATATTGATGTTGTACTGGGGTTTTATATAGATGGTTTCTTTTATTTGGACCAAGAGTTTTCTTTGTTATTGAGTTTATTTTTTAACATTTTATTGACTATAAAGATCAGCTTATTTAATTCATTTTTAACCATTTATTTTTCACTCACTACTGATAGTTTCTTTTTTTCTTTTTTAATGTTGTATTAAGTTAAGTTTTAATGTGATAATTCTGTTATGCTACAATATATAATATATATATATATATATATATATATACAGTGGAGTCTCGGTTATCTGCCCTTCGATTATCCGCCGTTCCGTGTTATCCACCGCCCAAGCGGCGTAAAAAACATAAACGTAATAAATATTTTCTTTAATTACTGCAACGAAAATGGTGTGCCAATAGTTTGCGGGCGTGAGTGTACGTGCTCTCTTTGTGATTGCTCCTGACTGTACTGCAGGAATTTGGCCTACTGCCCATCGCCTATTATAGCCTAGCTGTGACTCATGTGTCATTCACCCCACCCCACCCCCAACATCCAACGCTATCACTCACATGCTCATCCCTTAGTAGACTCCAGTTTCTTGTTGTGTGCTGTAGTGAGCAGTGAGGCTATTTGTACGAAGTGTGTCTGTGAGTGACTAGTGCAGTTTTGGTGAAAGTGTCGTAGTGTAGTCTTGTTAATAGTGTTGCGATTATGGCTACGAAAAGGAAGAAAATTGTTTTATCAATAAAAGACAAGCTTGAGGCATTAAAAAGACTGGATAAAGAGGAAATGCTGCAGAAGGTGGCTGACCACTATGGCGTCATTCATCGCACAGTTGGAGATTGGAAGAAGAGACGATTAGAATTAGAAAAATGGTGTTCCTCACGAATTACTGAGACTGATTTTAAAGATAGAAAAACTATGAAAAATAGTGATTATGAAAAATTTAGCGAAGCGTTGTACATTTGGTTTACACAGTTCAGGGAGAAAGGGGTGCCTATTTCGGGACCTATCTTAAAAGAAAAGGCGTTGCAGTTTCAAAAAGAATTTAACGAAGGTGATGCAGATTTTACAGCAAGCGTTGGCTGGCTTGATAGATGGAAGAAGCGTTATGGAATCCATCAGTTGAATATTTGCGGCAAGAAACTGTCATCAAACTTTCAAGAAATGGAGCAGTTTAAGAAAAAATTTCAGACTTTGTTGAAACTGAAAGCTTAACAGGAGATCAAGTATTTAATTGTGATGAAACAGGCCTTAATTTCAAAATGTTACCGAGTAAGAGCCTTGCAGCTAGAACTGAAGCTGCAGCCCCTGGCTATAAACGTAGTAAAGAGAGAGTGACTATTTTAGCAAGCAGTAATGCCACAGCAAACCATAAAATGGACCTGGCAATGATTGGAAAGTCCAAAAACCCTAGGGCTTTTAAAACCATTTCAAAACATGGTCTTCCAGTAAAATATTTCAATCAAAAAAGTGCATGGATGACTAGTGAAATTTTTAAGGAATGGTTTTTTAAAGAGTTTGTTCCTTCTACAGAGAAGTTTTTAAAAGACAACAACCTACCCAGAAAAGCAGTTTTACTGCTAGACAATGCCCCAACTCACCCTGATCCAGACGAACTTAGAGATGGGGACATAAAGGCTATGTTTTTGCCACCAAATGTGACTGCCATTTGTCAGCCTATGGACCAGGGTGTTTTGGAAGCACTTAAACGAAACTATCGAAGAAAGCTTCTGTCAACAGTCATACAAGAAATTGAAGATGGGCAAAACTTGATTAAGAAGTTGAAAAGTATAAATTTGAAGGATGTCGCTTATTGGGTCGTAAGAGCCTGGGCCGACGTCGGGGCACAAACAATTGCGAAGTCGTGGCATAAGCTGTTGGGCGAGGAAGAAAATATATATGGCTGAAAGCATGCTGGATGAAATTCATGAAAGTATTTTGCCCTTGGTGCAACGTATCCCTGGATGTGAGGATGCATCGTTGGATGAAATAAGGAATTGGCTTTCAGGAGACGACCAATATGAAATAACTGATGAAGAAATTGTAACACTTGTTAATAGCGATGATGTTGTTGAAGATCAAGACTCTGAAACTGTTGAGCCCCAAAAGATCACACACAAAGAAGGGGTTAAAGCTCTTGAAGCAGCCATTCAGTACATTGAGCAGCAAGAGGAAGCCAGGGTTGTTGACATAATGATGCTCCAAAGATGGCGAGACTTGGCAGCAAAGAAGCGGGAATCATCAGGGAGGCAGTCGAAGATCACTAATTTTTTTCACTCATCATGAACTGAACTCTCACTTCCAACATTTCTGACAGTGTAAGTCAATTTTATTACGTACACATTAGTCTGATTCTATATTTATTTTTAGTAAATTTTTCTTGTTAAAATTTACTGAATTCTTAAACTTGAAGCGTGAAGTACTAAAGAAGGCGTAATTGTTTTCTCTTTTTTTGTAAGTGTATAACTTTAATATTGTTGCTTGTTCTCTAAAATGTTTTACTATAATTTTGTAATATAATTGTACAGTACTGTACTGTTTTCTCTATTGATTTGTTGTAAAACGTGATGTTTATTAATTACATTTACAAAATTACAACGTAATTTTATGATAAATTTGCGTTTTATTTAACTCTCCCTATTATCCGCCATTCCAGCTTATCCGCCCTTCCGCCAGCCCATTTGTGGCGGATAACCGGGACTCTACTGTATATATATATATATATATATATATATCCCAGATCTCTGGGTTTGCACACCCCTGGGAACATTTCTGCGGGCACCCATGGTTAGATGTAAGATATTATTGGTGTTAACCATAATCAAATCATTATTATAAAGCGCAGTAATTCGTGACAGTTAATTTTGTAAATATTATAGTAGCTCAAAAGAATTCATGGTTGGGAATAATATAAGATAATTTTTAATAAGTTTAAATGAAGTAGAGTTGCCAACCTACTGAGCAAAATTATAATAAGCCAGGTCAATTTATTATTGAATCAAATGTTATTTAAATGAAATTAGAAGCGATCAAACATAGTCGAAGGAATAATAAATGAAGTGTAAATCATATTAATTTAGTACGACTTATTATTTTTATGATTGATAATTTTTTTATTTACGAAGGTTGGAATTTTCAATCCACCTTAATGATTACGTTGGCAGTACCGAATCTTGAGGCACCACGTATTATTTAAATTCTCAAACACAATAAATGAATTAACATAAAAATAAACCAGGATAATAATATTTAAATCAATAATTCTAAGTAACTAAGTAAGATAGTGATTTCAGTAACAACAATAACTTTATGGAATATCAATCGAAGGTTCCATATGGTGCCCAATTTATTTCAAATCCACCAATAAAGAAATTTTGGTAGTGGTAATAAAAAATCTCAATTCCATTTAATTTATTAAATGAACAACAGATGGTATAGAATATTAGGAGATTCAACGTTACAAAGACTTAACTACACAGGACATATAAGATAATCAACGAACCATACAACGACAAAAGGTACGTAAACCGGTTATTTTACAGAATTGGCACAAACAACGTGAGGCCTTTATTGAACAATTTGAGGAGAAAACTTAACAACATATATTACTAGAGATACATAAAAACTCGTGCGTTACAGAATATATGTGCAAAGCAGCTTATAGATTTTGAAAGAAACTGATATACATTGCATTTAATTACACATAAGTACACTACGCATTAAAATTTGTAACAGGAAGTTTGGCTTCATGAGTTCATAGTTATTATTTTCTTATGGGAGTGTCACGCTAGACCATATGAAATCTGCCTACATCACTTCAGCACATAAAAATGCAATTAAAACGCCAATTCCATTTAATTTATTAAATGAACAACAGATGGTATAGAATATTAGGAGATTCAACGTTACAAAGACTTAACTACACAGGACATATAAGATAATCAACGAACCATACAACGACAAAAGGTACGTAAACCGGTTATTTTACAGAATTGGCGCAAACAACGTGAGGCCTTTATTGAACAATTTGAGGAGAAAACTTAACAACATATATTATTAGAGATACATAAAAACTCATGCGTTACAGAATATATATGCAAAGCAGCTTATAGATTTTGAAAGAAACTGATATACATTGCATTTAATTACACATAAGTACACTACGCATTAAAATTTGTAACAGGAAGTTTGGCTTCATGAGTTCATAGTTATTATTTTCTTATGGGAGTGTCACGCTAGACCATATGAAATCTGCCTACATCACTTGAGCACATAAAAATGCAGCTAACATTGGTGCACATGCTCAGCATAAAGTCACACTCACAAATGGTGAGTCATATGAATTGGACTCGTGCAGGTCCACCTTTCCTACATGGTATACTGACATTAGACCTTTTGGCTTGATCACACTGGATCTTAGGCATGAAAATTGTCTTATGGAATATAGGATATATATTATAATGTTAATATGTATAAGTAACAAAAACTTCCTTTGTTTGTATATGCTTTCTATTATAACATAAAAAACAAAGGGCAAAATAACATGAGCTATTGAAATGGGGTATTTGGCCTAATGTCTGGTTTCATAGAAATGGTTGCTATTCTTAGCCACATCTTCACAGACATCTCAGAAACTTTTAACTAACTTTTATCCAATTTGGGCATTATCCTTAAGAATATATGTTCACAAATATACGTACTGTCAAAAAAGTGGTGATATGAATAAGACGTGATTACAAAGAAACAGATTTTTATCTCTCTTTTGAATGTTCATCACTACTTTGTTCACAGCACTTTATAATTATTAATATTGATGGTACTTTCTCTTGTGAACTTACTTGTTGTATTCTCTCATATGACGTTTTGGAGTGTTGTTCTCCTTCTTCAGTGAGGTTTGTATACAGAATGTGCCAAGTTGTCGGTTATTTGTAACGGTTTTTAGTTAACAGGTTGTGTGTGGGGGTGGAGGTGGATGGGGATTGGTGCGGGATTTTGAATTGTTGTATGTGTTATTTATTACTGTGTCAAATAGTGTGTTTTATTTAAATTGTAAATGGTCATTGAGTATGTTGTTTGGTTGTGTTTTGTTGTGTTTGTATATTTCGAATTGTTCTGTGGTGTTAAGTTTGCAACTTTTGGGTAGGTAGTGTAAAATTTCAAGGTTGTTTTTTATGTTTGTGTAACTGTGGTTTTCTGTCTGGATGTGTGTGGCAAAATTGGATTGTATGTTATTATTGGTTAGTGCTTTGGTGTGTTCAGAAAATCTGGAAGAAAAATATCTTTCTGTCTGGCCTATGTAGAACTTATTGCAATCATTGCATTTTAATTTATAAATGCCTATTTTGTTGTATATGTCAATGTCTTTGTTTGTGTTGTTGATGTGCTTTTTGATGGTGTTGTTGGTTCTGTATGCTATTTTGTAGTTGTATTTTCTGAATGTGCTGGCGATTCTGTGTATGTTTGAGTTGTAGTATGTGAGTGTGATTTATTTATATTGTTGTGTGTTGTTTTTATTTTGCGGTTTGTTGTTTTTGTTTTGGATTTGTGTATGTAATTTGTTTATTAAATCCGGGTTGTACCCATTTTTTAGTGCTATGTATTTTATGGTGTTAAGTTCTTCTTAAAGAAGATAAAGAAGTTTAAATTATCAATCCATATTATTAACTATTGTAATGCTCCTCATTGAATGATACAATTCACACCTACTAGCTGTACAGTGATCTATGTTAGTTGCAAATTTACGTAATACTTACATGACATATAAAGAATCAATTTTAAGTGTACATGGAAACCAAAGTCACTACTGTAAACCCATAACAATATTCATTTCAAATCGGGACACACATAGTCACAATGTATAGTTACTATAAAAGACACAGTTATACAAATAATTGAATTTTTAAATATTTAGTGGTACTTTATTTTGTTTATATTACAACTTGGCATTTTTTAAATTAATTTATATAGTAATGGTGTTTAGTACATTACAACACTGTATTTGAAGGAAAAGTTCTATAAATAATTTACATTATGACATGTAAATTATACACAGTCAAGGATGTTAAATAATATAAAGTGAATACAAATACAGGAAGAACCAGAGCCATAAGACTCTACTTACAAAACAACCTTACAAAACCAAGTAGGTAAGTTATGTGAGGTGTCTGTGAGAAATCTAAATAGAATTTTTCAAAGCTCCAATAGCAGTTCAGGGGTAAAGTTAATTTTAAAACACCATAAAAGAAGAGAATGAATTATAACGAAATATAAGAATGAATTAAACGATTTTGATAAAACATTTTACTGAAAGCAGAAAAAACAATGCTACAAGAGCACATTCTGGACAATTAAACTACATATAAATTATAGTGGTGGCATGTGGAGTACGAGACAAATAATTCATAAATAGGAGTTTTATTGGAAGTAACTGAAATAAATGACAAATTTCTTGTCAGAAGAATCAATGTACAAAATATGAGACTACATTACTGATGGAATGTAAGTAGGTAGTTGCAGAGCAGAAGGGTATCCCATTGTTACCACTGTTATATGGATGAAACATGCTTTCAAAACTCCACTCTAATATAAAATCTGCTTAAAAACATCTATTCACATGTGATAATGTAGCATGCAGATGATGAGGATAGATTTGTAAAGAACAATTTACTAAAGTTTAAATCATATTCAAAAATCAGCAAATATAGGATTGAATTCAATGAGCAACTAGGAACAGTGGCTCATAGAAATTCTAATTCCGAATGAGAAAAACTAAAGCACATCATTAACCAATAACCCCCCATCAACTTATAATTATAAAAATACACAATAAATATACAATCTTCAAAGAAAAGAGATTGCAAACATGGCTCTCATATTGTGCATAGCGTTTGATGAACATCTGCCTCAATTTCCTTAAAACATTTATCTGTTTTGTTTTAACCATGTGTTATGATGTTTCCTGTCTTGGATTTCGTTGTCCATGATGTGTTTGTTACTTAACTAAATATAACTATTTCATTAACCTCTGAAGAAGCTTTTTAAAAGTGAAAACCGGTTCAGGTTGTAAGGTAAAACTTTATGTTTTTACTCATAAAAAACTTTGTGTTTTGAGTCGTTAATGAAATAGTTGTATTTAGTTTCCTGTCTGTTAAAACCATCTGTTTTAGCCATCTTTTGCTATCTGCTTTAACGATTTTTGTTTTAACTTACTTTCATTAAAAATACTAAATATAGCAAACAACCAGCTTTTTTAAATAATTTTCACTAAAACTATATTTAAACACATACAATATCTATACTTTGAATATAATTCAGTAATCTAATGTGTTCTCTTTAAAATAAAACCTTAGAAGCCCCGCATACAATTTACAGCATATAATTCTTAATGAATCATAAAAACAAAATCTGTATAAATTAAAAGAAACAATTTTTAAATTCACATAAGAGTTATAGTTTGTAGATAATTATTATTTTTTATTAAATGTAATTTTCATTCACATAGAAAGTTTCAGATATAAGTTTTGTTGGATATTTTTTTTCACTTCTATCTTTTTTCCTAGGGATAACAACATTTAATTTTAGACATTGGTAAATATGAACAAAGAACATCAGATTTATATTTGTAACACAAGAGTTCTTTATGACATACTTCTATTTTAATACAAGTTGAAGTTCATCGAATTGCACATGAACTAACTCACTTCTACTTGCAACACAAATAATCACCTGACAAAACTTGCTGCTGAATATTACACTTACTAAATTCTTTGTCAAAATGTGTCATTCTTGCTCATGATGATCGCCATAAAGGTTCATGCCTATTTCATTCGGAGTGTCCTCGTCTACCAAAATCAGATTTATCACTTTATTCAGCTTCATAGTCATCATCTTCATCATATTCAGAACTGTAAAATACACTTTATAAATCAAATTTGATAAAATTTATGAAATGCTAACTAATGGTTTAGATAATGTTTACATATTTGTAGAAATCTTGAATAATTTATATAAGAGATAACTAAATCTGACACTTTTTACATAAACTAAATCTAATTCAAGTGGCTGATCAACAGTTGCCATTTTTACTATGTAACATGGTGTATAACAATAATTTAAATCATTTGTTCTGTAGCAGAAATCATAAGCTGATGTCTGATTCAGGTTGTTATGCATTTCAATTTACTGAAAGAGAGGTCTTGAAATAAAATTAGATGGCCCAGAGAAAATCTATGAACTTGTTTTCTAGCTGTGTATAATAATAAAATACATCCAATGATCACAAATAATTATCAGTTACTTGTAACCATAATGAACTGATTTTCAACTCCAAGAGTGTTAATTTATTAACACTTTGAGGACTGGACATTTTAGGCATTGTGTGGACTGGGCCCCCTAGAGTTCAGGCCCCCTTGGACTGGGCATTTTTTGTGTAACTTTGAGGATCTGTTACTTCCCCCTGTAACCACTACTGACATTATGTTCATTTCACATAAAAACCACTTTCATCATCTAAAGGACTGTATATTATGTACACACGTTTGTGCAATAATGCAAATTGTAGGAGTAAAATAATTATAATACTTTTTTGCATTCAAAAAATGTGCGACATGTATTTTTAAAAAGATCAGTCTACATTAATATGATTTCTTACATATAACATATAAAATTAATTACTCTACATAAAATATATTCAATCAGCATTTAGAATGTCAATTATTTTGCTACAATCCAGAGGTTTGTTTCATGTGCGTTCTTGCCAAGTCACAATTCTTACCACAAATGTGTAATGCATGTGCATAATTATTAGCCACACATTCATTATTGAAAGGTGCTTCGATCAGTGGTGAGTTTTACAACTAACAAATGAATATACATAACTTAATTGTCCAGGTTCAGAACAAATCCCTTTTGTTAGATGTGAGGCGATAGGCATGAAAATACGAATGAGTTCTGTTCAGGAATTGTCCACAGTGGCAAACTACTAGCCCGAGTACAGTTCGGACAAAGATCTCAATGTGTTAAATCAAGTGTCCACTATACACTGTGATAAGAACAGGTAACACTGCACTCTCTTGTAGTACACTGCACCTTATTAACCCCTTAATGGTTTGTGACAAGATAACATGTGTTGATTTGGTCTAAAAAAAGTGCTGCTGATGAGATAACACGTTGGTATGATTTTGCCAACGTTATTTTGTTTTCTGACAAAATATTCCGACATGGTTGTGTATAATAGTGATTCCACACTTTGCCGCTATGATGTGCTGTATTTTGAGTCATCCCTCTTTGCTTTATATAATTGGGCACCATCTTTCGTCAGATATTACATCACAGAACCAGGTCATGTGAACTGTTCCAGTTTGTGTCTGTTTACATTTGTGGCTGTGTTAGTTTATTTTGTGTGTTTTTTAAAAGTCTTGTGTTTCTTTTCTTCTACATTGACCGGAACCCATTATGTCGAAAATTCAGCATTTGAAAATTCATATAAAAGGCAAGTTTTCTATTGTTATACACCATAATTATATTTTTTTCATTATTACTTTTACGATAACCAGCTGAAATGCATACATTTTAAAGAAAAAATTTAGCACTTTTAGATCAAATTATGGTCAATTAAATGAACTGTTAAGGGGTTAAACTGAGGCAACTTTTTAAACTTTGGTGTTAAACTTTGACACCGATACAAAATCTGCCAGAAGTTGTTTTCTCCATAAACTATAACACTTAAATCCATGATATTTAAACAGTTGTCATTAATGACTATCTCATTTGTTTCTTATTTTTCTCTCTTTCTCAAAACACAAACAAACAACAAATTTAAATGTAATTACCTAGGTCCTCTGAAATCCTCATCAGAACCATCATCATCACTTTCAACATCCAAACAATTAAGACGCCTATGTTTTCTTCTACCTCTTGGCAATCTGTTTCTTCCTTTCGGAACAACCCGTGGTATATATTCCTCTTCTTCATCTTCTTCTTCCTTGTCTTCACATCTCCATCACCATCTTTCACTGCCTTCTGAATTTCATCCAATTTCTAAAAAATATCCAAATCACATCCATGACTTCCTAAATCATTCCAAATGCACAATAAAAACATGAAATGGAAACCGTACAACGTCAGTTATTCATCACCTTCTATAATCAGTCTGTAAATTAAACAAACAGCTGCAGAACAGAGTGTTACAATTATATTCAATTGTGATTAAATACAGTATATGAGGACGATTTGAAAAGTTCGCGGCCTACCATATAAACGAATGTGTGGCGTTTCTGTTTTTTACCACATCATGGCGCCAAGTTCGCCCCACGTCAAGTCAGGTCAAGTCATTGTTGCGGAGAAACAGCTGTATAAATAAGGTTATCTCACAGGAACGCTGAAAATGGAAAAACTGAACATCAAAGTTTTGTTAAGAAAGGTTCAACACCAACAGATATTTTTAATGAGATGAAGAATGTGTTGGGTGATGCTGGACCTTCATTTACTACAGTGAAAAAATGGGCTACTGATTTAAACTTGGTCGTGCAAATTTGGAAGATGACCCGCATACTGGGTGTCCAAAAAGTGCCACTACAACAGAAATCATCAATAAAGTGCACAATATTGTTTTGGAAGATCACCATTTGAAGTTGTCTGAAATTGTTAAGTCTGTGGGAATCTGAGATAAAAGGGTATATCACATTCTTACTGAGGAATTAGGTATGAAAAAGCTGTCTGCAAGATGGGTGTCGCGTTTGTTGACAAGTGACCAAAAACAGGTTTTTGCAAGCTTCTCAGGAATGTTTGGACCGTTTTAAGAAAAATCTAAAAGATTTTATTCGTAGATTTGTAACAACTGATGAAACTTGGGTGCATTACTTCACTCCAGAAACAAAACAACAGTCGAAACAATGGATCCATAGTGATTTGCCGCCTCCAAAATCGGTAAAATCAATTTTGTTGGCTGGAAACTGTATAGATCCATTTTTCTGGAAGCTAAGGGGATATTGCTACTAGATTGTCTTGTAAAGGGTCAAATTGTAAATGGAGAGTATTATGCTAACCTTTTGGGCCAATTAAATGTAAAAATTCGAGAAAAAAACAACAATATATGAATAGTTTCATATATTATGATGTAATAGATTATTAATACAAAAAATTAACCTCTGTTTGTGAACTTAACATTTAGTAGAAGAAAATACAAAAATAAAAACAATAGTTAAAAAATGATGTTTAATTTAACATTGCCATGAAGATTTTTGCAACAAAACAGCCACTGCATTTTTGCTTTCTATGGTAAGCAACAGTATAGTTGATATCTGGCTTTGAGTGTATTCATGAACAGATGGACAACTTTAAATTAACCAACAGATAAAATTTAATGTCTTTTTTACAGCAAGAAAATGACATGAAAATGTTACGAATAAAAGTAAATAAACAAAAATTAATTCTAATAAATCCAATATTTTTTTATTCATTTGTTGAAATAACAAGAGTAAACATTGTCTATAATGTGAACATTATAATTAGTTATCTTAGAAATTTTCTCTGCAAATTCATATTTTCGCCAACTGTGTTCCTCCTGAGACCAAGAATTCACAACATTGGGAATATTCTGCAAGAGGGGTTTAAAAAGATTCATGTTCACTTAACAATTAATAGATTAAGCACATGTAAGTGACTTGATAACTAAGGAGAATAAAGTAAAATTGATCGTTTTTGTAATGTCCTCTTTCCAGTTGAAAAAATTAATCAAGACTGATGAAGTATGGTAGAACTACTTGTGTTCCTCACTTGGAGCACTGGTGTAACATTTTAATTTATTTTAAGCCTTTTCCTCTTCATATTACTTATTTATACACTTAAAATTGTAATAATAAAATGTATTAACTGTTATTGAAAAGGGATAAGATAACTTTACCATCACATACAATTTTTTAGAAAGAAGAATGAAAACCGCATACACTGAGAAGGAGAATGGGAGGCAGAGGAAAGTGAACGTAACATTTACAAAAAAATGTTTGGGTAAGAAAAAAATTATCAAGTTTACTTATATTGACTTACATAATACTAATACAAAATAAATTAAATTGCATAGTTATGTTCTATAATATCTAATAAAAAACTGTATATTATCAAAGCACATGTTGTATTCAAAATACAACTAGTAAATAGTGCAAGTATTTTTGTATTTATGAATGATACTTTTATGTATATTCTTGTGTGCGTGTGTGTGTGTGTGTGTGTGTGTGTGTGTGTGTGTGTGTGTGTGTGTGTGTGTGTGTGTGTGTGTGTGTGTGTGTGTGTGTGTGTGTGTGTGTGTGTGTGTGTGTGTGTGTGTGTGTGTGTGTAAATACTTATATGTACATTTATGTGTACTTTAACTTTTATATTAATTTTGTTTTATCTTTTATTCTTGAATGACGTTCTTGAATGAATAGCTTCTGATTATTTTTTTCCTAGAGTCAGATGATTTAGAGTTATATGTGGTAAGAATAGAACATTCCAGTTGCTTGCAGGAAAGTTTATTCATTTGAAAGGTTGTAACTATAAGCTACATGTACACATGGCCTTATGTATTGTATACTTTTAATCTGTAACTGGGGTATACTGGGGTACTATAGTGAATCTGTAACCATGCCATGGAGGGAACAAATGAATTAGCCTCTCGGTACGGTTTAATGTGGTTTGTGTTAGTTTTATCCAAACTTTACATTCTCGTGTTCCTTGTGTGTGTGTATTATTATTAATTTTCTCTGTTTGGCATGTATCTGTGATCTCTACTACGAGGATAAAATGGGTTTAGCAGAAAAAAGTAAAAGTGATATTGCAGTATCGAACACTACTGGAAAAACCATTTTCCCGGTTGAGTGATTTTAAGGAAAGTGAAATGATGAAATGTGGTCAATGTACCCCAACATTTTTATTTCTTAAAAGGCACAAAAACCAATCAAGAACTTTCCAGTCGTCATTGTACAATCAACATAAATGGCTATGCGGTAGTGGAGTAAATTAGAAGCTATTCTGATGGCCCTGCTTACTGTTAAGCAATATAATAATAATAATAATAATAATAATAATAATAATAATAAATAATATAATGTAATATAATAATAATAATATTCCTGGACTCAAGATCGTCTCAGCACCATTGCTTTAGTTTCAATTGAAAAAAGAATCCTCTGCAAATTGAAAAGTCGACTGACACTGTATGATGATGTTTCCGACAATTCTGAAATAAGAATTCCGTTGACTGAATTTGCTGTAGGCTAACAAGTAAATTTATCACAGCTTACAAAATATATTTCTACTCAGAAGTTAACTTCTTAGCTAGAACAAAATTAAATTAATCGTCGGGTTATCTTGTTAAAGATACAAGTATATTTCTTATAAGACATGTATGCTGTAAGAATCAAATAGCTCTACCATAATTAATAGTGAAATAATGAATTTCGGGGGGGGGGGGGGTTGCTATGACTGAGAGTGGCTCAGGTGACTGCTCGTAACCTCCCCATCCTCAGAACTCACCGGCCGCCACTGCTGCGCACGTGTGTGTACATATACATAAAATATTCTTCTTGTATATTTTGTCTTCCTTGAGTGTTTTTGGACACTGGTACACCATATACAAACATTATCACAAAGAAAAATTTAATTGTCAGCCTGTAATCATTTTACTATACTGGAATAGTTTAATTAAAACTTATGAACTAAGTTTACCTTCACCTGGGTAATAAAATTGATAATTTTTTTATAAAGGAAGGAAATTTGCTTCAATTTATTACTTAAATAAAAAAAAACGCAAGGCTACATATCCTTGATTTATGCTCCTTCAATACACAATGATTCTTGCTCACTTATTAAGTAACAAAGACAAGGTGTCATGGAAATATTGTGGAAATATACTCAGCACAAACATCAAAATATTCTTGGTTATAGTACACTTGTATATTTATTACAAATATATTGATGTTTGTAAGGTCACACAATTGGTTATGGTTAGGGGTAGAGAGGAATAACTGTCCAACCAATCACTATGCGTTAGCATGAGGTGTGCTGCCTAGTGCCTCATACTGACAGGTACCTTACACAAGTTCGAAGTAGGGGAAAAATTTTAATTGAACATAAAATGCAGTTGATATAAATACAAATACATGTACTTTCTTGTAGTTCTTGACATGAGCAGAGTACTCTCACAATATTTGCAGGGTTAAGAAATTACGAAGAAAACTCTAACATTAAAGCAATGAGGGTCAACAATGATGAAGATCTCTGTAGATGTTCACTATGGGAATTGAGGATTCATCATACTGTTATAGTTTCAGAGGAGCTTTATCAGCGACAGAATATGTTTTTAAAAAGACTTAGGAATTGGTCATGTACTAAAAACATGATTAAAAACAATAGAACAAATATTTTAACAATTCTTTTGATGGCACCAGTTTATTACAACTGTAGAAGGGCTGTTTTCTGTAACATTAATCTTCAATTAACTATATCTCAAGTGAGGTTATCTTTGTTTCCCATGTTTTTGCTATCTTTGTTAACATGTTAAAAATATTACCATGATTATTGGCTTACATTCATTCAATGCCCATCTATCCTTTGCAATTTTTAAGAAGGTTCTGAAAAAGATTCACCTGGGCCTTGCAAATCCTAGGGCTGCCACTACCTATGATGTCATCACTGCGCTACATCTGTCACAGTACACCACATCACTTAACCAGATAACATGAAACATTATTGACTCCCAGCACCTGAGTTTTAACATTGAAAATGTTTATAAGGGTGTGTCGCACATTTGCGGCCGATCGCTGGTGCGTGATCGAAAATGGAACCGGTGAGTTTCCACAGAAACTACTTCTTTGTTGTCAATAACGTAGTACACATATAAAACTTCGCTTATAAATGTGACTACATTTAACTTCTAATCTGTACATTGGTAAATGAAGAATGAATTCATTGATTGGTGAATGAAGAATTAATTCATTGATTGGTGAATGAACATAAATATAGTCTATATATTTTTTAGATTTATTGAAGGATTTTCAATGCCCTTCTCTGTGCATTGCATTTGTGCAATGCCTGTAAATTTTTATGTCTGTAAACAACTGCTAGTGTGAAAACTAAAAACCACTGAAAATACATGAATTACAATTTCTGCCTATATCTGGCTATCTCTACTGCTCCTAAACACAAATGTTCTCTGGCAAGTGAAGCCAAGACTCACAACAGACTGTAGGATTACATAAGTTACAATCTATATTGTCTTATCTGCTTTATCTTATAATTTAATCTTAAACCCGTGGGCAACTCTGTATATAATTTTCACCCAGGACCTTCTGGCGACCCCTTTTCATTCCACTCCTTCAATAAAAAATTACCATTTTATGTTTTTACACTGAAAACAGTAACTTCTAACTTTAAAGTTTGTTTGCTTAATTTTATTCGGAAAGTACACTTTTGCCATATATTAAAATCTTTTTTTTCTGGTATGTGGATAAAAAATTTGTGAAAAATTATTGCTGTTATTATTTTTATTTATTAATTTGTGGTATTTGCTGCATCAACTATAATGTGTATTATACAAATAACAGCTTAAAATTTTTAATAGCTTAATTAACTTTAATATTAATTTGTTCATGTTCATGTAAGTATAATGAAGGTCGGTCAACCTTAACAGAAAAACAAAATTTCATTAAGACGACAATTATATCAGAATTGCTGTTATAAATATTTGCAATATACAGACATAGTTAACGAAAAATACATTATAGAATAAAATACTGTGTGATTGTAAATACTACCGGTATTTAATTAATTTAAAAATATCTATGATCATATTGTACGTATGGTAAAAAATTGTAAAAGGACAAAAAAGTAAAACAAAAACAAAATTTTTAGTTTTCTTAGACTCAATTTGTCCCCTTCCCTGAGGGTCCTCCCCTGGGCGGCCGCAGCCTTTAGCCACCCCTATTTAATTCATTTTACCTTTTAACTTTATTCCACTCCGCTTTGTTTTATAATTTTAACTATTTTAACTTAATCTGAAATGTTTTTGTTTTATAATTGTACATAAAGTTCTGAGTTTAATTTATTCAGATAGAGTTCTGGTAATTTTAGAGACGCTACAAAGTGGGTATGCCATTGTTCGTTTACATAATCTTCTTTCTCTTCTTTAGTCAAGACCACATACTTGAAGTCGTCTGATAATAATGTGTGGTGGTAGGGATTTTAAACCTCAGAAATGTTACTAAATATCCTTATGCATGAGCATCAGGTGCACAATAACGTTTATTTATTGAATTTCGTTGTCCATGACTGTCCATTACTTTATTTTTTGTAAAGTTGGTCATAAAACTCTAGCAAACAAATCTTTTTTGAGGGAGGGGGGTTTTTGTTCGTGCCATATCCATATTAGAGGTGGGAAAAGTAGTTAATCCAAACGAACTTCTCATAGCTATGTCCCTCACACCACCGAACTAGCATATTGAGCTAGTTCACTAGTTCAATGTGTCGAACTAGTCTTTTCCTAAAATTTTTATAAATATTAAAAGAACAGAAATTGACATCTTTTTCGAAATAACAAATATCAGACAATAAAAAAACTTTTCAGTCTGTTCTATCACCTCCTATCGATTCATCATGACTAATAAGACGTTTACTTTTACAAATTCTTCTCTTAAAAAATAACTTTATATATATAATAAATTAATTATTTAACGGTAGAGCAAAATAATTAAAAACTTAAAAATATGGAGTTTCTTATACTATAAAAACTCTAAAAATATACTACAGTCAAAAACAGTAAACGAATTAAACAATGGGCCAACAGCGAGCAGAAGCATTATGTTGTAACAGTCGTTAGTCATTTGCGAACGACCTACTGAAAGCGAACTACCTACTACAGGCGAACGTCCTACGTACTGCACGCGAACGACCTACTTCAAACGAACGACCTACTGCAAACGAACGACCTCAGTAGTTTGTTGTTAGTTCAGTTGTTCCCTTGCAATCCGGTAGTAGCTTCTAGCTTAGTAGCGTGGCTAACGCGAACTATGAACGAAGTATCGCGACATTAATAATTTTTTATAATTTGATATTAATGCAGCTACAGAATTCTTGTTGTATTTATTTTTTATGTTATCTCAGTTTTAACATTTCATATGTTAAAATAATGTAACTGAATTATTGACAGTAACAAAATACCAGCTGCAAATATCCATAAATTTAGGTTACGCCATGAAAGTTGGGATATACTTGAAATTTTTTTACTTCCATATTCCTTAAGGAATGGAAGTATGGTGATGGCAAAAAAAATCGTGTTCGAGATTATTGCAGATTCTGATTCTACTACGCTCAAAACATGAAAAAAAGTCGTTTTCCGAAAAGTGTCTGTGTGTGTGTGTGTGTCTGTCTGTGTGTGTGTCTATAGATTTTTTTTCTATGGCAAACGATAACTGCCGCAAATTCAAACAGAATCAAATAATTTTTTGCATACAGTCCTGATTTGTAGAGTACTCACGACCTATTGTTTTTGGTGAAGATCGGTTGAGGGAAAGGGGTAGTTTACCTGCAACGGTTTTTTTTTATCAAGGGAAATTTTTTTTTTTTGGCAAACGATAACAGCCGCAAATTCAAACAGAATTAAATAATGTTTCGTATACAGCCCTGAATTGTAGAGTTCTCAAGACCTATTGTTTTTGGTGAAGATCGGTTAAGGGAAAGGGGTAGTTTACCTGTAACGTTTTATGTCTTAACAAGGGTATTTCTTATGGCAAACGATAACAGCCGCAAAGTCAATCAGAATCAAACGATTATTTGCATACAGCCCTAAATTGTAGAGTTGTCAAGACCTATTGTTTTTGGTGAAGATCGGTTGAGGGAAAGGGGTAGTTTACCTGCAACGTTTTTTTAACAAGGGTATTTTATATGGCAAACGATAACAGCCGCAAATTCAAACGGAATAAAAATATTATTTGCATACAGCCCTGATTTGTAGAGTACTCAAGACCTATTGTTTTTGGTGAAGATCGGTTAAGGGGAAGGGGTAGTTTACCTGCACCGTTTTTTTATCAAGCGTATTTTCTATGGCAAACGATAACAGCCGCAAATTCAAACAGAATCAAATAATTTTTTGCATATATCCCTGAATTGTAGAGGTCTCAAGGACTTTCGATTTTGGTGAAGATCGGTTAAGGGGAAGGGGTAGTTTACCAGCAACCTTTTACGTTTTAACAAGAGTAAAGTACTTGAAAATTTATTTAAACGTTTTGAAACAATGGTAATTGTTAAAAATAAAATAATTTTGTTGCCAGGCAATAAAATTAAAATTTTTTCATTTAAATGTAAATTATGTTTGAGTTAATATCTTTATATATACAGTGGAACTTGGTTATTACGGCCTCGGCTGTTACGTCAACTCGGGTGTAGCGTTATTTTGTCATAAGTCCGGTCAAACTGATATCTTTAACATTATAAAAATTCCCGGTTTTAACGTCACTAAATATTGTACTACTCTGTTATAGCGTCAAATATTTCTCAGATATTTTACTCTAAATTTCATATAAACGTATATATGTGCGCGCGCGCGCTAGCCCATGGCTACAGACATACATTGTATGCAAGCGATAAGCACTGTAACAGGACTGCCGGCGCCAGCCATTTTACGTGCTCCAACGGATGGCTAGATCGATTTAAGGCCCGACACTCGATTTCCTTTGCAAAAATTTGTGGTGAGGCAAAATGCGTAGATCTGAACGTTACAGGCGATTGGGTGCGTAACACTTGGCCAGAAATTAGACGATCATATAAAGATAAAGACATCTTTAATGGACATGAAGCCGGAATTTTTTATAAATTAACTCCAGATAAGACTTTCAAATTTAATAAAAATGAAAAGTGTGTTGGTGGGAAGCTCTCTAAACAAAGAGTTACAGTTTTTGTTTGTGCGAACATGACGGGAACCGAAAAAAGGAAACTTTTAGTTATCGGGAAAAGTTTGCATCCTAGATGCTTTAAAAACATCAAAAAACTTCCTGTAAGTTACACTGCCAACATAAAAGCGTGGACGACTTCTAGTATTTTTGAAGATGACTTCTGTACGTGTGTATGTCACTGAACTCCTCCATGTATAAAATAATATATCGTTCGTGGCAGGTAAGCATATCTCAGTTATGTAATGTTTACGTTTCCATTTTATTATTATGCCTACAGCAATAAAAAGGCAGGTAAAACACACACACACACACACACACACAATTCACGTTATTTCTGGCCTCACTCATGTTTATTTTCTTACATTTGCACGCTTTTTAAATGGAAAGTGCCGAAACCCACACCAACATAACGCGTGCAAGCCGAAAAAATGGACATCAATTTGCTTCCTGTGGATCGCTGGGCAATGTAACTTAGAATATGGAAGTCATGTATGGTTCTCCATACCGATATTTAATGTTACTTTATACAATGTAAAATTTTCTAGAAACTAATGTTATTTTCTTTTTTCACTTAATATCCTTATAATTTGATACCCTGTAATTTCATGTCAGGGCACTTTATTACGATTTGTTGTATGTTTCAACCCTCAGAAAAATATTTTATGAAAAATTGTGTACACATCGATCAATGATAAAACAATGTACCTTCATATTAAATTTCATTACAAACATCTACATGTTTGCCCGAAAATGCGTTACAAATAGACAGAGGAACAGCTGGACGATAGAATTCAACCAAAATTTCATTTCGACAGGTCAATTAATCTAAAAGTTTCACACATACAAATTACTTCAGTGTGATTAATCTCAAACAAATAAAGCACAAAAAATTATTCTTGTAATTTAATCACTTAAGTGAGAAGTAAAAATTAATTATTAACGTGTGTGTGGGGGGAGGGGGCGCGTCCGCCTGTTCTGAATGTATTATTTATTTACTACTACCCGATTTACCCAGCGTTGCTCGGGTTCATAATTTATTCATAGGCTCATAGGCACCTATTCTTGTTCTAACGTTATATTACTTCTATATTTTATAATCTTCCTTATATTGTTACGTTCGCATTCTCACTGGAGGAATACTCTGTAGCACACCTGTTTAAGAACATGTCATAACCTTTATTCTTATATCTGGAGAAGAATTCTGTTGCGCGTGATGCTCCTGCTCGATTTCTAACTCTGGGAGAGGGCGAACAGCTAAATTAGTTTTCAATAAAATGTCTACAGTACTTGCACGCTCTGCTTATTTAACTGTCGTTTTATAATTCATTGTGTTAATGTTGAAATAAGGTATTTGTTAAATTAGTGTCTCCTAAACTTATTCTAACAATACAATACCTCTATAGATTTCAGCTTATCAATTTTTAAATTCAAACTGAAGCAAGCGCATTTATATTGTCTGAACACTACAATCTGAATGCATTCGCTATCAAAACGTTGTTTTTTATACTCGCTTATAACTTACTTCGATCTAAACTTATCCACTTTTAAATTCAAACTGAAACAACTCTGAATTCACGCACTATTAAGAAGTTTCTTAAGATGCATACACCACCTTCGATATCATAACCTATATCTTTATTTATAAGAACCGTGGACTCTGGCCCGGCCGTCTTTCGCGGGATCCGACCTAAGACTCCCCGGGTTCCGTGGACGGACTCCGGGGAAGGCCCGTCGGACGACTCCCGCGCTATTCCCTACGCGGGAGGCTTCCACCTATGCCAGGACACCGCCTGCTTTTTCCGGCATCCAGGCCGGTCGAACTCCTGCGCTAGGGCTTGGTCAGAGACCTCCCCGGGGTACGGAAGGTTCTCCGAAGCCCGGGAAAGCCATCGACATGGCGGGCGAGGAGCTGGGACTCTGGCCCGGCCGTCTTTCGCGGGATCCGACCTAAGACTCATCGGGTTCTGTGGACGGACTACGGGGAAGGCCCGTCGGACGACTCCCGCGATATTCCTAACGCGGGATGCTTCCACCTTTGCCGGGACACCGCCTGCCTATTCCAGCATCCAGGCCGGTAGAACTCCCGCGCTAGGACTTGGTCAGAGACCTCCCCGGGATACGGAAGGTTCTCCGAAGCCCGGGAAAGATGTCGACATGCCGGGAGAGGAGCTGGGACTCTGGCCCGGCCGTCTTTCGCGAGATCCGACCTAAGACTCCCCGGGTTCCGTGGACGGACTCTGGGGAATTCCGTCGGACGACTCCTGCGCTATTCCCTACGCGGGAGGCTTCTAACTATGCCGGGACACCGCCTGCTTTTTCCGGCATCCAGGCCGGTCGAACTCCCGCGCTAGGACTTGGTCAGAGACCTCCCCGGGGTAAAGAAGGTTCTCCGAAGCTCGGGAAAGCGTCGACATGCCGGGCGAGGCGCTGGGACTCTGGCCCGGCCGTTATTAGCGAGAATCGACCTAAGACTCCCCGGGTTCCGTGGACGGACTCCGGGGAAGACCCGTCGGACGACTCCCGCGCTATTCCCTACGCAGGAGGCTTCCAACGATGCTATGGCAACCAGAATGTATTCTATTGGGTTGCCATGGTAACCAGATCTAATAATTTTCTTTAAGACCCCAAAGGATCGTATCGAAAAAAACACCTGTCCTATGTTGTTGGTTCTCCCGTTGCGTAAAATGTTTGTGCCAAGTTTGGTTGAAATCGGTCCAGTGGTTTAGGAGGAGATGTGGAACATACATACATACATAGATACAATGACTTTTATTTATATTAAGATCTGCAAATATATGTTTACTCTGCCTACGAAATGATCGGTTTTTATTATATTTTAACCCAAATGCCTCGCCTTTAAAATAATCATTAAATTACCATTTAATAATTATAAAAAAGTAACACGCAAAATACGAATCTTTAAAGGTAAATGGACAATGACATGCTTATTTTTACTTCTTCCATGTTTTTTATTTCAACGTAAAGAAAATTATGAAAGTAAAATTATTCATGTCGCCTTCGGCCAGAATCGCGATACCCATCTCTCATTTAAGAATCGTAATAAATAATACAAGGTGATTCAGATAAGTCAGAACTCCAACACTTATTTACCAACATCATTTAATACCGAACCGTAAATGTTTATGCAGTTTGTTTTAAAAGTAATAATGATTTCTCTGTGTTGTTGATTGTATAATACATCTGAAGTAACAAAAAATATTCTTTTCAGTTATTTAATAATTTGTAAATCGACTTCTCCCAACCCCAGAATATGATATTCTCTGATATTTTACTTTTATCACACTTATGCCAAAATTTGTCCAAGAACAAAAATCAGACAATAAAACAAAATTTTCAAATAGTCTCATATTCTCTCACCCCCTTCCGATTCATCGGAACAGATAGACTTTTACACATCCTTGTGTTAAAATTAAAAAAATGTGTATGTGTATGTATATAAATTATTTAACAGGATAATAAAATAATGGAGTTAGTAATAGGCTACTATAAAAAATCCAAAAACGAACTATGCTGTTTAGTTTTATAAGTGGCCGATAGGAGGGTGGCTAACGCGAACTACTGTTCAGCGGCGCGAACAACTGTAGTCAGTAGTTCACTTGACGGAGTAGTTCTTTTTTGCTAGGTCGTTCGCGAACGACCCACCACTAATCCATATATGTTAATGCAAGTTTTCGGCTTTTCGGAAGTGTAAAAAAGAAGTCGAAAAAACACAAAAAATCCTCCTACAGTATATTAGATTACTTAGGTACTGTTGTGCTGCTTTTATTTATGAAATGAAATTTTTATATTGATTTTACCAATTAAACACAAATACATGAATCTTAAACAATATTCATTGTTTTTTAAACCAACACAGAGAGTATATATCATTAAGTACAGTAGTTCAAGACGTCAGTGAGAAAGGTACAAGTCACGTAACATTTAAGACTTTAAGTAACTCAGGACGAAACGGTAGAGTGTCAGTAGGCAGTAACATGCCATCATGTTTTTTCGAAATTTTCATAAATTTATTCGTTCGTTATTAACAATTCATTCGCTTATTGCACGTTGAGATCTCTGGGTCGGACGCGTGAACAACTGTAAAAGTATTCGTAGAAACTCGACACAGGTGACTGTGACTGGAAACTGGTTCCGGTAGTACAGTCTGCAGAGCTCAGCGATTGGGCGTTCTCTTGCACATGTGGATCTTACTTTATGCGCGGACACGCAAATATCGTAATATTAACAGAAAGCTCCAGTGTAAGCAGTCCCTGACCTTGTCCGATAAGAAGGACTTCCTTGCGGTGGAGGGAGACGCTTGACTGAGTTGGCTGAAAGTCATTTCCAGGCCGTCACTGCGTCTTCGACCGGCAACTTCAACGGCGGAAAACAACAAAGGTACAGTAATAGCAGTGTCTGTGTAAAATGGATATGTTCTTGAAAGTGTAAATGAGTTTTTAACACATTAAAGAAGTTATTTAGTTGCAATTTTTTTATAAATGGTGTTAGACGCATGCATGAGGCAACAAATTTAATAACAATGTATGAACTAAAATTAAAAAAAAGTGTAAATATTAAAAACTGACTTAAAAGGTAGCATAGATCTATGCTACTTGAATCTCAATTGTTTTGACTTGTGTCGCAATGACTTTCATCATTTATTATTCAACTGAAATGTTTGTTTTATTTTTTTGCTAATAATCAGCTATACTGCATGACAATTTGTACACAACCGAATAATGGACACACGCACACACACACACACACACACACACACACACACACACACACACACACACACACACACACACACACACAGTGTGAATGAGGAGGCGCAATCCTTGCACGTTACACACACGATAGACTGATATAGTTTTAGACATGCACATTTAAAGAGGCAGAAAGGAATTTCCGTTGTCGTTTTTTCTTTACATCAACATTATTTTCCTACCAGGGATTGGAAAGTTGCTTATGAAATTGCAGCAATTATTTAGTTACCCTATTACGGTTCCTACACACAACCAATAGGCTACTGTTTTAAGGATTAAAACGTGTTTTATTTTCGTTAACAATAAATTTTCCCCCGTTTAAAGTGGGTACAATCAGACAAAAACACGACTTGTGTTTGTTTGATAACCTAAAACCGATGTTGTCCTTAATAATGAGAACTGCATGAGTTACATCTAAAACAAATGTTAAACTTATCGTTGCTGTTAAAGTAATCGAACAGAAAGAGTGACAATCGTTTTCTAAAAGCTGTCTCAACTCCTGTTGATTTGTCATTTATAGTTAAGATCTGTTGTGTTAGAAAAAGATGCCTAATTATACAGACATGTAGTAAATCAATGAACAATAAAAAAACTTCAATATTCTTCCACATAACAAATGTATTAAAGAATTAATATTACTTCATTACGCCTGTAATCTACACGAACGCACAAGTACAAAATATGTGTACTGTTACTCATGATATTTCTGTGTAATCTGAACAAGCGGGGTCACTCTACTTGAAGCTGTTTAGCACTAATTGACTCGTCAATGCATAAAGTTCTGTATGAGTTTCAGATATAGAACACAGTCATTTGTAGCGATATCGCTTTAGCGTAGCTAGCAATGCCCATATACCTAGGCCTACCGGCAATTAACTCGTTTATGTAACGAATAAGGAACGGATATAACGATCGAAAAGAAATTAAAGTCAAAGTTTGTATCACGTTTAACATTTTTATAAACGATTGTAATTGAATCTTGAAGTAGCCTTTGTTAACGTAACTATTCGACGTCTGTTTGTGAGGAAGGAAAAAATATCATGATGTTGTTTGGGGCTGATTTTTTTATGAACGAACGTGATAGGTAACACTTTAAATTGTGCGTTTAGTTTGTAACTTAATGTAATCTAAGACTGCCAACTTTTAGACCTATGCCGTCTCTATTTTACCAACTGTCAGTTTTTAATGAACGAACGTGTTAGGTACCGGTAACACTTTAAATTGTGCGTTTAGTTTGTAACTTAATGTCATCTAAGACTGCCAACTTTTAGACCTGTGCCGTCTCTATTTTAGGCCTACCAACTGTCAGTTTTTATGTTTTTAGACAAAGTTGAATCTCTCCTATTGACGACACGAAGCTAGTTAAAATTTAAGAATATTACCGCTTATCGAATGAAATTAGAAAAAATCAGTTCGTTTTTAAATTATAAAACAATGTACTGATAATTCAGATTTACTACTGAATATTAGTTTCTTAGCTTATCACATAAAAGTTTACTCAAACGTTGCATAATTATATTTTAAGAGGACGACAAATTGAATAATGATAATAACAACGTTGACATGTAAAATTTTATTATTGATGCTGCATACTTTGTGTCGTCTTTGTCATGAACAGTACTCAGTATCACAAGCAAACGTAATAAAACACGAAAACAAACGTAATAAAACTGCAGTCTAAACGTGTAACAAGTTTCAGCGAAATGACTGTATTTTTAAAAGTCATTTTGCCATAACAGTGATATTTTGTAATTAGCCTAATGTGTCATAACGTAAACCAAAAGATTGAACTGATTATAATACGATACTTAAAAAAATCTAAACAGATTTATGTTTATACTAGGTAATACAAACGCTCAGATTAAGAACTGTATTATAGTCATAATCGCATGACAATTTATATATTTGTCTAAACAAATATATTGTTCCAAACAATTCAATTTTTGTGTTTGTTAATTTAATTGATTTCCTGTTGACATAAAACTACATTATTAGTTACAAAAGGTGTTAATTTTTATATTTTATAACGTTGATATTTTTTACCAGTGTGTCCTATTGTTTTCATATTGTGTGTCCCTTCTTTTACAGCTGTTGACTCCGTCTTCTAGCTTTTTTTTAACTTCTTCCGTTCTTGACAGTCTTAACTCCCAGCTCCTTCCAATTCCGTTTTACCGTCCGTCATATTTTGTTTTATCTCTATCAGTTACATATTATTTCTAGGCCACTTAATTGCCATCGTTAATTATGGCCATTATTATTCTAATTAACACCTTTCTGTTTTCCTGTTCGAATCACACTGTCATATTTTTGTTTTCTACTTCCGTTGCACTTAAAACCATTCCGGCAGCTCTGCCCACGTTAAAAATATTTTGTAGGATATCAGCCTTCTATTGACATTAGCCTTGTATATCATATTTAAATTATGAATCTGTTATTCACATGAAACAACAGCATCAGTTTATATTAACCACATTGTACATTTTAGGTTAAATATTCGCAATTATTTCCTCATACTGATTCACTCTTCAAATGTGCTACTTCTTACTACCAAGAGAAACATCGTTTTTGTGACTCTAATGCGAACGACCTACAGTTTTAGAGTTTCATGTGTTACAATAAATATGTATTCTGTCGTACTGTTGAACTTTATCTCACACTTCTTTTTATACTGTAAGTTCATTCTATGTCGAGTGTACATTGTAGAATTTTTCCAGCTTTCACTAACAATCGTTAAGTCACAGTAATTCATAAAAAGTCAAAGCAGTCTATCGTATCACTGATGCTCTTAGGATATTGCAGTAAACATTTATTATTGCCTTTAAATTTTGGAATTCGATACTTTACCTTGGATAAAATAATTCGATCATCAGCAAAGTATATAGTATAATATTTCTGTCTCCATTATGTTTTCTCATGACAGTAATCCTCGTAATGGTCTAACGATGTTAAGTCCACAGTCCACACAAGAGGCTGGTTTCATTAAGTTACCTAGGCCTACTTACACATATTACAGACCACGCCCCGGTAGTAACTCTTTGATTACACAGCATTCTATAGTCTTCACAGTAAACTTGTCTTATATTACTCGATCACTTACTTATACATCTTGTACAACGCCTTAATAATTCATTAGTGAAAATTTAACTATCAAATAACCTGAGCCCTCTAAAACATAGGTATGAGTAAACGAAAAAATACTCCACAAATTAATTCATCTCTTGAACAGTTGAGGAAGGGAGTCGCAGAGTATACGCGCTTGCGCCTCCCCCCCACACACGGGCGCGCGCATTGTAATTAGATAATATAATATAAATAAAAATATGTATCTAATGAGATACAAATCGATTGTTCCTAGATAATGTTAGTCCTCACGAAGCAGATAAATCCATCAATTTGGTAACGCGAGTCAGACTAGCAATATGTAGGCCTACTAACAGGAGAAACGAATAAATTTTTTTTTGTAATTATGCAGTGGCGCTGAAAGAGAAGTTTGAAGAGAAGTTACGCCCCCACTCCCAGAGGGGTAATAAAAAGAGAAATGTTAAAAACTAAAAAAATGCATCGGTAAAAATGTTGAATTAAAAGTGTGCATAAGTTGAATTAAATAATTAAACGGTTTAGTATGTAAGTACGAAATTTGTAATTGTGGCACTCCACATCAGTCTCCCGAATATGAGATGGCTTTATGTAAATGTTAGTTATCTGATGGTCCTGATGGTTGATTCAGATTTTTATCCTAGTTTTTGAGGTGAGAGGTAGCCTTGGAATGTTTATTGAGCTTGCACTCAAGGGCGTATTTACGAGACCGGATGGGGGGGGGGGCCCAGAGGGTCAAATAAAAGTTAACGAGGAATTTTGTTAATCTCTTAATTTTTAGGTTGTTTTATTATTTTCAGTTGTGTATCTAATACAGCAGTAAGTCTTTTTTAAATAAACAAACAGGTTTGTTAAACAACGTTTGCGTATAAGTTTGAAATGTGAAATATAGGAAAAGCAATTCAGTCAATAAATATCTCGTGAACAATGTTCCATTAGCACGTATTTTTATTGTGTTACGAGGGACATTCAATAATTAAAGAGACAAATTGATCTAGAGAAAAAACGGTTGGCAGGAAAAATTAGGTACTTTTAGGACTTCATGTTGGCATCCCTGGGATGATCTCTGAGCAGCTGTTTCATGAAAATTGTTTTGCTTATAACCTCAAAATCTCATTTAACAATGACAAGTCCGCTAGGCGTTCCACATTAGTTGAACAACGTTCAGTGATTCGATTTTTACTTTCTGAAGGTGAAAAACCCTCTAATATCTATTCTAGAACGACTAAACAGTATGGTGAAATTTGCATGAATCGCGGAAATTTTTGTAAGTGGGTGGATCAGTTCAAAAACGGTCGAACCTCAGTGACAGACGAACAGCGATCTGGACATCCAAAGGAAGTTTCAACTCCTGCGCTTGAATCTCGAATAGACAATATGATTCGTGAAGACCGTCGTGTTACAGTTGAACAAATGGCTGAAAATTTGCAAGTAAGTGTTGGTACAGTTTATAGCATTATCAGTGACAAGCTTAGGTACCGCAAAACAAGTGCAAGATGGGTTCCAAAAGAGTTAACGCAACAACACAAGGACAACAGACTCAGAGTGTGCACAGAGCTGAAGCAACGCTATTGGCTGGGAGACACTACCAAACCCCCCGTATAGCCCAGACTTGGCACCATCGGATTTCCACCTGTTTGGCCCACTCAAGGAATCGCTACGTGGTAAGAAATTCAACAACAACGAGAAGTCAAAACATTTGTGGGAGACTGGTTAAAACGTCAAGATAAAGAATTCTTTGCTGCAGGCATAAAAAAGCTGATTCATCGTTGGGACAAGTGTATTAGTGTTGGGGGGGGGGGGATTATGTTGAAAAATACGAAAATTGTCATTTTGTAAAAATACACCATTTTTTCTCTAGATCAGTTTGTCTCTTTAATTATTGAATGTCCCTCGTATTATCGTTTAGTTTAATGGGATCGATTCCAGCATGTTATCACACGTTTTTCAGCCACTTACTTTGAAGACTGATTGCTCTTAATCAGATTGTTTTGTCTTTTGTACGAAGCCGACACGACCGGACCCCTCCCCCTCACCCATGGCCGAATTCTAGATATGTTACTGAATGTATCCAACTCGGTTTAATATTCATAATGCAGTAGTTTATTCCACAGCAACTTAAACATTTCTACACTAAACAGTGTTTTGCTTGCTGTTTCAGTCTTATTCAGATGTAATTAGGCCTATTGTTGTACATTGTTTTTCGATCTCTTTTTAATAATTGTTCGTCATTTTTAATTTAGTACTTTGTTACAATTTTGAAATCAGATCAAATTAAATCAGTTAAAATATATATCCGTTTATCCAGACGTACGTAAACCTAAGACCGGACGAGGCGTTTCGAATGTATTTACAAGAGCTCTAACAGTTTCTAATTACAATCAGAGGTTATTCAGTTTCAAAATAATGTGCGACCAACCACATGTTTGCACACTCCCTAGAATCGCTTGTTTGCGATTTTTAAATGTTTGTTTTTGAGGCCCTGTATGCCCATTTTATAAAGTCTTTGGTTAATTCCTGTGGCAAAACGAGTAGATCGATTCAATTCCATTTTCTGAAAATGTTTACAGACACGTAGGCCCTACCTACTCACTCAGGTTAAGTTTCACAAAATTCGTACAAAACATTTGATACTGTTAGCGTCTGCAGAAAGTGGGAGAAAATTGCCTGTTTCTTAGCGCCGTTTATTTTATTTATATTGTGACATAATATGTAATCTTTAATGTTTGTTTGATGAATTTTAGATAGCTATTAACGTAAAATTTAAAATTGATGTTTACATAACTGCCTTCTTAATTACAAAGTAAATAGGAGAAAACGAGAGTTCTATTTTGTAGTTTTGTTCACGCAATCTACCCCCCCCCTCAGTGCACAATCCTCCAGAACCCCTCCAGAATGAAGTCGTGGTTACCAAAGAGTTGAAACGGTAGACTATAATATAACCGTTGAAAGTACGTAAACACTTTCTCATTTTCTTTATTATAAGTGTTTTCCTTTATTCCTCCTAATCAAAAAAAAGAGCGATAATTTCGGTGACGTATAGGCCTATAAATATTCCATACAAAATATATTTTCCTAAAATAGTTTGAGTTTATGTTCCTATGTGCATTTACACTCCCACAATCAAATGAACAATTCGAACAATCAAATGCATGTTATACTTTCTCTTACTCATCCTCTAATAAATCAAGCTCTAAACATGCTTTACGTAACAGATTACATGCTTGACATAAATTAAGCACATTACAAGAATGTTAAATTTATTTAAAAATATAGTTAACAGGATATTTTTTTAAAGTAAATATTGATCATCAGGTAATGGCTACTGTGATAAAATTTCCTCACATTTTTCATCTATTGGGAGATACAGCCTTTAAAGCTTATTCATTACTGGCAATCTAAGTATTCGTATTGCCAGGCACCAATAATACCTGTTAACAAATTTTAAATATCGGTATGGAGAACCATACATGACTTCCATGTTCTAAGATTTATATTTAAAATCATATTCGAAATGAAATATTTCCATAGAAACTACGTCTTTCTACTTATTGCTTCAGCATTAACCACAGTACTGTGCTCACTAACGTATACCACCACCACCTCACGTTTTCGCACTCGATTTTCACCGATGATGGGAGTCGATGGCACTGCCGAAAAGTCTGGTTTTGCAGAAAACATAGGACTACGGCTAAAGAGCCCGGGAAGCAATTTTAACAAAAAACTACTTCTTTGTTGCCGATAACGTAGTACACATATAAAAAATTCTCCCCTACACCTTCAACTATAATTTTTAATAATAGAAAATTACCCCCACCCCGTTCTCCTAACTTCTTCATTTATAGATATTTCATCTACGTTTCTACAGTGGATTACTATGAGCTTCTTATCAGGATACTTTATTTATAAAAATAAAGTACTTTACTCTTGTTAAAACATAAAATGTTTCAGGTAAACTACCCCTTTCTCTTAACCGATCTTCTCCAAAATCAACAGACCTTCCGTCCTCTACAATTCAGGGAAGCATGCAAAAAAATATTTGATTCTGTTTTAATGTGCGGCAGTTATCGTTCGTCATGGAAACATTTCTCTTGTTACAACATAAAATGTTGCAGGTAAACTACCCCTTTCCCTTAACCGATCTTCACCAAAATCAATAGACCTTGAGCTCTCTGCAACTCAGGGGGTGCAAAAAATTATTTGATTCTCATTGAATTTTCGGCAGTTATCGTTCGTCATAAAAAAATTACCGTTTTTAAAACATAAAACGTTGCTGATAAACTACCCCTTCCCTTAACCGATCTTCAACAAAATCAACAGACCTTGAGTTCTCTTTAGTTCAAAAAGGTATGCAAAAACCTAGTTGATTCTGCTTGAATTTACGGCAGTTATCGTTCGTCATATAAAAAATTACCCTTGTTAAAACATAAAATGTTGCTGGTAAACTACCCCTTTCCCTCAACCGATCTTCACCAACACCAATACGTATTGAGAACTCTACAATACAGGGCTGTATGCAAAACATCATTTGATTCTGTTTGAATTTGCGGTTGTTATCGTTTACTATAGAAAAAAATTACCCTTGATAAAAAACCGTTGCAGGTAAACTACTCCTTTCCCTTAACCGATCTTCACCAAAAACGACAGGTCTTAGGTACTCTACAATTCAAGCCTGTATGCAAACAATTATTTGATTTAGTTTGAATTTGCGGCTGTTATCGTTTGCCATAGAAAACACCCTTGATAAAACATAAAACGTTGCTGCTAAACTACCCTATTCCATTAACCGATCTTCACCAAAAACAATAGGTCTTGAGAACTCTACAATTCAGGGGTGTATGCAAAACATTAGTTGATTCTCTTTTAATTTACGGCAGTTATCGTTCGTCATAGAAAAAATACCCTTGTTAAAACATAAAACGTTGCAGGTAAACTACCCCTTTCCCTTAACCGATCTTCAACAAAATCAACACACCTTGAGTTCTGTATAATTCAAAAAGGTATGCAGAAGAGTAGTTGATTCTGTTTGAATTTGCGGCTGTTATCGTTTGCCATAGAAAATACGCTTGATAAAAAAACGTTGCAGGTAAACTACCCCTTCCCCTTAACCGATCTTCACCAAAAACAACAGGTCTTGATTACTCTACAAATCAGGGCTGTATGCAAAACATTATATGATTCTGTTTGAATTTGCGGCTGTTATCATTTGCCATATAAAATACCCTTGATAAAACAAAAAACGTGTCAGGTAAACTACCCGTTTCCCTTAACCGATCTCCACCAAAAACAATAGGTCTTTAGTACTCAACAAAACAGGGCTGTATGCAAAAACGTATTTGATTCTGTTTGAATTTGCGGCTCTTATCGTTTGCCATAGAAAATACCCTTATAAAACATAAAACGTTGCAGGTAAACTACCCCATTCCCTTAACCGATCTTCACCAACAACAATAAGTATTGAGAACTCTACAATACAGGGCTGTATGCAAAACATCATTTGATTCTGTTTGAATTTGTGGCTGTTATCGTTTACCATAGAAAAATATCGGTATGGAGAACCATACATGACTTCCATATTCTAAGATTTATATTTAAAATCATTTTCAGCCAAACAGCCAGGCTGTCTTACCTGCCTTTTTATTGCTGTATTAAATGAAAAATATTATATTACATTAAAATAAAAAATTATAATTTTATTGCCTGGCAACAAAATTATTTTATTTTTAACAATTACCATTGTTTCAAAAAGTTTAAATAAATTTTCAAGTACTTTACTCTTGTTAAAACGTAAAAGGTTGCAGGTAAACTACCCCTTCCCCTTAACCGATCTTCACCAAAATCGAAAGCCATTGAGACCTCTACAATTCAGGGACGTATGTAAAAAATTATTTGATTCTGTTTGAATTTGCGGCTGTTATCGTTTGCCATAGAAAATACCCTTGTTAAAAAAACGTTGCAGGTAAACTACCCCTTTCCCTTAACCGATCTTCACCAAAAACAATAGATCTTGAGTACTCTACAAATCGGGGCTGTATGCAAAACATTATTTGATTCTGTTTGAATTTGCGGCTGTTATCGTTTGCCATAGAAAATACCCTTGTTAAAAAAACGTTGCTGGTAAACTACCCCTTTCCCTCAACCGAACTTCACCAAAAACAACAGGTCTTGAGAACTCTACAATTTAGGGCTGTATGCAAATAATCTTTTGATTCTGTTTGAATTTGCGGCTGTTATCGTTTGCCATAGGAAATACCCTTGTTAAAACATAAAACGTTACTGGTAAACTACCCCTTTCCCTTAACCGATCTTCACCAAAATCAACAGACCTTGAGAACTCTACAATGCAGGGCTGTATGCGAAACATTATTTGATTCTGTTTGAATTTGCGGCTGTTATCGTTTGCCAAACAAACAAAATTACCCTTGCTAAAAAAAAACCGTTGCAGGTAAACTACCCCTTTCTCTCAACCGATCTTCACCAAAAACAATAGGTCGCGAGTACTCTGCAAATCAGGACTGCATGCAAAAAATTATTTGATTCTGTTTGAATTTTCGGCAGTTATCGTTTGCCATAGAAAAAATCTACAGACACACAGACACACACACAGACACACACACAGACACACACACAGACAGACAGACAGACAGACACACAGACAGACACACACACAGACACTTTTCGGAAAACGACTTTTTTCATGTTTTGAGTGTAGTAGAATCAGAATCTGCAATAATCTCGAACACGATTTTTTTGCCATCACCATACTTCCATTCCTTAAGGAAATATCGGTATGGAGAACCATACATGACTTCCATATTATAAGATTTATATTTAAAATCATTTTCGAAATGAAATATTACCATAGAAACTACTTCTTTCTACTTACTGCTTCAGCCTTAACCACAGTACTGTGGTCACTAACGTATACCACCTCACGTTATCGCACTCGATTTTCACTGATGATGGAAGTCGATGGCATTGCCGAAACGTCTGGTTTTGTAGAAAACATTGGACTACGGCCAAATATCCCGGGAAGGAATTTTAACAAAAACTACTTCTTTGTTGCCGATAACGTTGTACACATATATATCAGTGGCGAAGTTACATGGAGGCAATTGAGGCAATGCCTACCCTAACAAATTCTGTAGAATAAAAATTATAAATACGTATGAACTACATAACGTAAAGATTATACATTGTTACTGTGACTGTCAAATTTATTAAACCGAAACGTGCTTTATTGAGCGACCGCTAGATGGTGACAGGTGAGATTCGGCATAGTTCGTTTAAATCGAATGAGGCAACCTGAACTTGCCTCAGCGTTTTTTGTATACATCGTACGTAAGCAATGTAGTGGTGTGATAGGGAAGTGTAGGGAGGGGGGATTGTCCCGCGCTGTACACATAGAGCGTTGAGGCATGCCTCACTTCTGTGGTCCAAACAGTTAAGTTAAAGCGCCTGTGTTGTTACTAAGTGTTTATTTTATGCGGTTATTAAAAGTGTCACTGTTATTCCGCTGAACTAACAGATGATCAAGATTGTTATTTGAATTATTTGTAACATTAAACATATATATAGAAACTAACCAAGTTTAAAAATTTGAAGTTCAATCAGTTGTATTATTGTGTATGACTAATACAAGGATTGTTCAATAGACACACGTATAGAGCTGTAAAGCATTTTTTATTCAACGATTTTAAAAGAAGTCTCCAATAACATTAAGACATGAGTTCCACTGTTGCGCTAACCTGTAGATTCCCTGCTAGTAAAATTCTTACGGCTGTTTGTGGAACCATTCGGTTACAGCAAACTCTACCTCAGCGTCCGATTTGACCCACCGTCCTTTTAGTGATTCCTTAAAAAAAATTTAAGATAAGATTTTTGCCTACCCATTCATTAACTACTAGCTTCGCCAGTAAGCAAATTGATGTCCATTTTTTCGGCTTGCACGCGTTATGTTGGTGTGGGTTTCGGCACTTTCCATTTAAAAAGCGTGCAAACGTAAGAAAATAAACATGAGTGAGGCCAGAAATAACGTGAATTGTGTGTTTGTGTCTTACCTGCCTTTTTATTGCCGTATTAAATGAAAAATATTATATTACATTAAAATTAAAAAATTTTAATTTTATTGCCTGGCAACAAAATTATTTTATTTTTAACAATTACCATTGTTTCAAAAAGGTTAAATATATTTGCAAGTACTTTACTCTTGTTAAAACTTAAAAGGTTGCAGGTAAACTACCCCTTCCCCTTAACCGATCTTCACCAAAATCGAAAGTCTTTGAGACCTCTACAATTCAGGGACATATGCAAAAAATTATTTGATTCTGTTTGAATTTGCGGCTGTTATCGTTTGCCATAGAAAATACGCTTGGTAAAAAAACGGTGAAGGTAAACTACCCCTTCCCCTTAACCGATCTTCACCAAAAACAATAGGTCTTGAGTACTCTACAAATCAGGGCTGTATGCAAAACATTATTTGATTCTGTTTGAATTTGCGGCTGTTATCGTTTGCCATAGGAAATACCCTTGTTAAAACATAAAACGTTACAGGTAAACTACCCCTTTCCCTCAACCGATCTTCACCAAAAACAACAGGTCTTGACAACTCTACAATTTAGGACTGTATGCAAATAATCGTTTGATTCTGTTTGAATTTGCGGCTGTTATCGTTTGCCATCGGAAATACCCTTGTTAAAACATAAAACGTTACAAGTAAACTACCCCTTTCCCTTAACCGATCTTCACCAAAAACAAACGGTCTTGAGAACTCTACAATTCAGGGCTGTATACGAAACATTATTTGATTCTGTTTGAATTTGCGGCTGTTATCGTTTGCCATAAAAAATACCCTTGTTAAAAAAACGTTGTAGGTAAACTACCCCTTTCCCTTAACCGATCTTCACCAAAAACAATAGGTCTTGAGAACTCTACAATTTAGGGCTGTATGCAAATAATCTTTTGATTCTGTTTGAATTTGCGGCCGTTATCGTTTGCCATAGGAAATACCCTTGTTAAAACATAAAACGTTACAAGTAAACTACCCCTTTCCCTTAACCGATCTTCATCAAAAACAATAGGTCTCGAGTACTCTACAATTTAGGGCTGTATGCAAATAATCTTTTGATTCTGTTTGAATTTGCGGCTGTTATCGTTTGCCATAGGAAATACCCTTGTTAAAACATAAAACGTTACAAGTAAACTACCCCTTTCCCTTAACCGATCTTCACCAAAAACAAACGGTCTTGAGAACTCTACAATTCAGGGCTGTATACGAAACATTATTTGATTCTGTTTGAATTTGCGGCTGTTATCGTTTGCCAAAAAAAAAAAATTCCATTGATAAAAAAAACCGTTGCTGGTAAACTACCCCTTTCCCTCAACCGATCTTCACCAAAAACAATAGGTCGCGAGTACTCTACAAATCAGGACTGTATGCAAAAAATTATTTGATTCTGTTTGAATTTGCGGCTGTTATCGTTTGCCATAAAAAATACCCTTGTTAAAAAACCGTTGTAGGTAAACTACCCCTTTCCCTTAACCGATCTTCACCAAAAACAATAGGTCTTGAGAACTCTACAATTTAGGGCTGTATGCAAATAATCTTTTGATTCTGTTTGAATTTGCGGCCGTTATCGTTTGCCATAGGAAATACCCTTGTTAAAACATAAAACGTTACAAGTAAACTACCCCTTTCCCTTAACCAATCTTCACCAAAAACAATAGGTCTCGAGTACTCTACAATTTAGGGCTGTATGCAAATAATCTTTTGATTCTGTTTGAATTTGCGGCTGTTATCGTTTGCCATAGGAAATACCCTTGTTAAAACATAAAACGTTACAAGTAAACTACCCCTTTCCCTTAACCGATCTTCACCAAAAACAAAAGGTCTTGAGAACTCTACAATTAAGGGCTGTATACGAAACATTATTTGATTATGTTTGAATTTGCGGCTGTTATCGTTTGCCAAAAAAAAAATTTCCCTTGATAAAAAAAAACCGTTGCCGGTAAACTACCCCTTTCTTTCAACCGATCTTCACCAAAAACAATAGGTCGCGAGTCCTCTACAAGTCAGGGCTGTATGCAAAAAATTATTTGATTCTGTTTGAATTTGCGGCAGTTATCGTTTGCCATAGAAACAAAATCTACAGACACACAGACACACACACAGACACACACACACACACACACACACACAGACACTTTTCGGAAAACTACTTTTTTTCATGTTTTGAGTGTAGTAGAATCAGAATCTGCAATAATCTCGAACACGATTTTTTTTGCCATCACCATACTTCCATTCCTTAAGGAAATATGGAAGTAATATCGGTATGGAGAACCATACATGACTTCCATATTCTAAGATTTATATTTAAAATCATTTTCTGCCAAACAGCCAGGCTGTGTCTTACCTGCCTTTTTATTGCTGTATTAAATGAAAAATATTATATTACATTAAAATGAAAAAATTATAATTTTATTGCCTGGCAACAAAATTATTTTATTTTTAACAATTACCATTGTTTCAAAAAGTTTAAATAAATTTTCAAGTACTTTACTCTTGTTAAAACGTAAAAGGTTGCAGGTAAACTACCCCTTCCCCTTAACCGATCTTCACCAAAATCGAAAGTCATTGAGACCTCTACAATTCAGGGACGTATGCAAAAAATTATTTGATTCTGTTTGAATTTGCGGCTGTTATCGTTTGCCATAGAAAATACGCTTGATAAAAAAACGTTGCAGGTAAACTACCCCTTCCCCTTAACCGATATTCACCAAAAACAATAGGTCTTGAGTACTCTACAAATCAGGGCTGTATGCAAAACATTATTTGATTCTGTTTGAATTTGCGGCTATTATCGTTTGCCATAGAAAATAAAACGTAAAAGGTTGCAGGTAAACTACCCCTGCCCCTTAACCGATCTTCACCAAAAACAATAGATCTTGAGTACTCTACAAATCAGGACTGTATGCAAAACATTATTTGATTCTGTTTGAATTTGCGGCTGTTATCGTTTGCCATATAAAATACCCTTGTTAAAAAAACGTTGCAGGTAAACTACCCCTTTCCCTCAACCGATCTCCACCAAAAACAATAGGTCTCGAGAAATCTACAATTCAGGGCTGTATGCGAAACATTATTTGATTCTGTTTGAATTTGCGGCTGTTATCGTTTGCCAAAAAAAAAAAAATTTCCCTTGATAAAAAAAACCGTTTCTGGTAAACTACCCCTTCCCCTCAACCGATCTTCACCAAAAACAATAGGTCGCGAGTACTCTACAAATCAGGGCTGTATGCAAAACATTATTTTATTCTGTTTGAATTTGCGGCAGTTGTCGTTTGCCATAGAAAATACGCATGATAAAAAACGTTGCTGGTAAACTACCCCTTCCCCTCAACCGATCTTCACCAAAAACAATAGGTATTGAGAACTCTACAATTTAGGGCTGTATGCAAATAATCTTTTCATTCTGTTTGAATTTGCGGCTGTTATCGTTTGCCATAGGAAATACCCTTGTTAAAACATAAAACGTTACAGGTAAACTACCCCTTTCCCTTAACCGATCTTCACCAAAAACAATAGGTCTTGAGAACTCTACAATTCAGGGCTGTATGCGAAACATTATTTGATTCTGTTTGAATTTGCGGCTGTTATCGTTTGCCAAACAAACAAAATTTCCCTTGCTAAAAAAAAACCGTTGCAGGTAAACTACCCCTTTCCCTCAACCGATCTTCACCAAAAACAATAGGTCGCGAGAACTCTGCAAAACCGGGCTGTATGCAAAAAATTATTTGATTCTGTTTGAATTTGCGGCAGTTATCGTTTGCCATAGAAAAAAAATCTACAGACAGACACACAGACACACAGACACACAGACAGACAGACAGACAGACAGACAGACAGACACACAGACACTTTTCGGAAAACGACTTTTTTTCATGTTTTGAGTGTAGTAGAATCAGAATCTGCAATAATCTCGAACACGATTTTTTTTGCCATCACCATACTTCCATTCCTTAAGGAATATGTAAGTAAAATACCCTTGATAAAAAACCGTTGCTGGTAAACTACCCCTTTCCCTTAACCTATCTTCACCAAAAACGATAGGTCTTGAGAACTCTACAATTCAGGGCTGTATGTAAAATATTATATGATTTTGTTTGAATTTGCGGCTGTTATCGTTTGCCATAGAAAATACGCTTGATAAAAAAACGGTGCAGGTAAACTACCCCTTCCCCTTAACCGATCTTCACCAAAAACAACAGGTCTTGAGTACTCTACAAATGAGGGCTGTATGCAAAACATTATTTGATTCTGTTTGAATTTGCGGCTGTTATCGTTTGCCATAGGAAATACCCTTGTTAAAACATAAAACGTTACAGGTAAACTACCCCTTTCCCTTAACCGATCTTCACCAAAAACAATAGGTCTTGAGAACTCTACAATTTAGGGCTGTATGCAAATAATCTTTTGATTCTGTTTGAATTTGCGGCCGTTATCGTTTGCCATAGGAAATACCCTTGTTAAAACATAAAACGTTACAAGTAAACTACCCCTTTCCCTTAACCGATCTTCACCAAAAACAAACGGTCTTGAGAACTCTACAATTCAGGGCTGTATACGAAACATTATTTGATTCTGTTTGAATTTGCGGCTGTTATCGTTTGCCAAAAAAAAAAAATTCCATTGATAAAAAAAACCGTTGCTGGTAAACTACCCCTTTCCCTCAACCGATCTTCACCAAAAACAATAGGTCGCGAGTACTCTACAAATCAGGACTGTATGCAAAAAATTATTTGATTCTGTTTGAATTTGCGGCTGTTATCGTTTGCCATAAAAAATACCCTTGTTAAAAAACCGTTGTAGGTAAACTACCCCTTTCCCTTAACCGATCTTCACCAAAAACAATAGGTCTTGAGAACTCTACAATTTAGGGCTGTATGCAAATAATCTTTTGATTCTGTTTGAATTTGCGGCCGTTATCGTTTGCCATAGGAAATACCCTTGTTAAAACATAAAACGTTACAAGTAAACTACCCCTTTCCCTTAACCAATCTTCACCAAAAACAATAGGTCTCGAGTACTCTACAATTTAGGGCTGTATGCAAATAATCTTTTGATTCTGTTTGAATTTGCGGCTGTTATCGTTTGCCATAGGAAATACCCTTGTTAAAACATAAAACGTTACAAGTAAACTACCCCTTTCCCTTAACCGATCTTCACCAAAAACAAAAGGTCTTGAGAACTCTACAATTAAGGGCTGTATACGAAACATTATTTGATTATGTTTGAATTTGCGGCTGTTATCGTTTGCCAAAAAAAAATTTCCCTTGATAAAAAAAAACCGTTGCCGGTAAACTACCCCTTTCTTTCAACCGATCTTCACCAAAAACAATAGGTCGCGAGTCCTCTACAAGTCAGGGCTGTATGCAAAAAATTATTTGATTCTGTTTGAATTTGCGGCAGTTATCGTTTGCCATAGAAACAAAATCTACAGACACACAGACACACACACAGACACACACACACACACACACACACAGACACTTTTCGGAAAACTACTTTTTTTCATGTTTTGAGTGTAGTAGAATCAGAATCTGCAATAATCTCGAACACGATTTTTTTTGCCATCACCATACTTCCATTCCTTAAGGAAATATGGAAGTAATATCGGTATGGAGAACCATACATGACTTCCATATTCTAAGATTTATATTTAAAATCATTTTCTGCCAAACAGCCAGGCTGTGTCTTACCTGCCTTTTTATTGCTGTATTAAATGAAAAATATTATATTACATTAAAATGAAAAAATTATAATTTTATTGCCTGGCAACAAAATTATTTTATTTTTAACAATTACCATTGTTTCAAAAAGTTTAAATAAATTTTCAAGTACTTTACTCTTGTTAAAACGTAAAAGGTTGCAGGTAAACTACCCCTTCCCCTTAACCGATCTTCACCAAAATCGAAAGTCATTGAGACCTCTACAATTCAGGGACGTATGCAAAAAATTATTTGATTCTGTTTGAATTTGCGGCTGTTATCGTTTGCCATAGAAAATACGCTTGATAAAAAAACGTTGCAGGTAAACTACCCCTTCCCCTTAACCGATATTCACCAAAAACAATAGGTCTTGAGTACTCTACAAATCAGGGCTGTATGCAAAACATTATTTGATTCTGTTTGAATTTGCGGCTATTATCGTTTGCCATAGAAAATAAAACGTAAAAGGTTGCAGGTAAACTACCCCTGCCCCTTAACCGATCTTCACCAAAAACAATAGATCTTGAGTACTCTACAAATCAGGACTGTATGCAAAACATTATTTGATTCTGTTTGAATTTGCGGCTGTTATCGTTTGCCATATAAAATACCCTTGTTAAAAAAACGTTGCAGGTAAACTACCCCTTTCCCTCAACCGATCTCCACCAAAAACAATAGGTCTTGAGAAATCTACAATTCAGGGCTGTATGCGAAACATTATTTGATTCTGTTTGAATTTGCGGCTGTTATCGTTTGCCAAAAAAAAAAAAATTTCCCTTGATAAAAAAAACCGTTTCTGGTAAACTACCCCTTCCCCTCAACCGATCTTCACCAAAAACAATAGGTCGCGAGTACTCTACAAATCAGGGCTGTATGCAAAACATTATTTTATTCTGTTTGAATTTGCGGCAGTTGTCGTTTGCCATAGAAAATACGCATGATAAAAAACGTTGCTGGTAAACTACCCCTTCCCCTCAACCGATCTTCACCAAAAACAATAGGTATTGAGAACTCTACAATTTAGGGCTGTATGCAAATAATCTTTTCATTCTGTTTGAATTTGCGGCTGTTATCGTTTGCCATAGGAAATACCCTTGTTAAAACATAAAACGTTACAGGTAAACTACCCCTTTCCCTTAACCGATCTTCACCAAAAACAATAGGTCTTGAGAACTCTACAATTCAGGGCTGTATGCGAAACATTATTTGATTCTGTTTGAATTTGCGGCTGTTATCGTTTGCCAAACAAACAAAATTTCCCTTGCTAAAAAAAAACCGTTGCAGGTAAACTACCCCTTTCCCTCAACCGATCTTCACCAAAAACAATAGGTCGCGAGAACTCTGCAAAACCGGGCTGTATGCAAAAAATTATTTGATTCTGTTTGAATTTGCGGCAGTTATCGTTTGCCATAGAAAAAAAATCTACAGACAGACACACAGACACACAGACACACAGACAGACAGACAGACAGACAGACAGACAGACACACAGACACTTTTCGGAAAACGACTTTTTTTCATGTTTTGAGTGTAGTAGAATCAGAATCTGCAATAATCTCGAACACGATTTTTTTTGCCATCACCATACTTCCATTCCTTAAGGAATATGTAAGTAAAATACCCTTGATAAAAAACCGTTGCTGGTAAACTACCCCTTTCCCTTAACCTATCTTCACCAAAAACGATAGGTCTTGAGAACTCTACAATTCAGGGCTGTATGTAAAATATTATATGATTTTGTTTGAATTTGCGGCTGTTATCGTTTGCCATAGAAAATACGCTTGATAAAAAAACGGTGCAGGTAAACTACCCCTTCCCCTTAACCGATCTTCACCAAAAACAACAGGTCTTGAGTACTCTACAAATGAGGGCTGTATGCAAAACATTATTTGATTCTGTTTGAATTTGCGGCTGTTATCGTTTGCCATAGGAAATACCCTTGTTAAAACATAAAACGTTACAGGTAAACTACCCCTTTCCCTCAACCGATCTTCACCAAAAACAACAGGTCTTGACAACTCTACAATTTAGGACTGTATGCAAATAATCGTTTGATTCTGTTTGAATTTGCGGCTGTTATCGTTTGCCATCGGAAATACCCTTGTTAAAACATAAAACGTTACAAGTAAACTACCCCTTTCCCTTAACCGATCTTCACCAAAAACAACCGGTCTTGAGAACTCTACAATTCAGGGCTGTATACGAATCATTATTTGATTCTGTTTGAATTTGCGGCTGTTATCGTTTGCCATAAAAAATACCCTTGTTAAAAAAACGTTGTAGGTAAACTACCCCTTTCCCTTAACCGATCTTCACCAAAAACAATAGGTCTTGAGAACTCTACAATTTAGGGCTGTATGCAAATAATCTTTTGATTCTGTTTGAATTTGCGGCCGTTATCGTTTGCCATAGGAAATACCCTTGTTAAAACATAAAACGTTACAAGTAAACTACCCCTTTCCCTTAACCGATCTTCACCAAAAACAATAGGTCTCGAGTACTCTGCAATTTAGGGCTGTATGCAAATAATCTTTTGATTCTGTTTGAATTTGCGGCTGTTATCGTTTGCCATAGGAAATACCCTTGTTAAAACATAAAACGTTACAAGTAAACTACCCCTTTCCCTTAACCGATCTTCACCAAAAACAATAGGTCGCGAGTACTCTACAAATGAGGACTGTATGCAAAAAATTATTTGATTCTGTTTGAATTTGCGGCTGTTATCGTTTGCCATAAAAAATACCCTTGTTAAAAAAACGTTGTAGGTAAACTACCCCTTTCCCTTAACCGATCTTCACCAAAAACAATAGGTCTTGAGAACTCTACAATTTAGGGCTGTATGCAAATAATCTTTTGATTCTGTTTGAATTTGCGGCCGTTATCGTTTGCCATAGGAAATACCCTTGTTAAAACATAAAACGTTACAAGTAAACTACCCCTTTCCCTTAACCAATCTTCACCAAAAACAATAGGTCTCGAGTACTCTACAATTTAGGGCTGTATGCCAATAATCTTTTGATTCTGTTTGAATTTGCGGCTGTTATCGTTTGCCATAGGAAATACCCTTGTTAAAACATAAAACGTTACAAGTAAACTACCCCTTTCCCTTAACCGATCTTCACCAAAAACAAAAGGTCTTGAGAACTCTACAAGTCAGGGCTGTATGCAAAAAATTATTTGATTCTGTTTGAATTTGCGGCAGTTATCGTTTGCCATAGAAACAAAATCTACAGACACACAGACACACACACAGACACACACACACACACACACACACACACACACACACTTTTCGGAAAACTACTTTTTTTCATGTTTTGAGTGTAGTAGAATCAGAATCTGCAATAATCTCGAACACGATTTTTTTTGCCATCACCATACTTCCATTCCTTAAGGAAATATGGAAGTAATATCGGTATGGAGAACCATACATGACTTCCATATTCTAAGATTTATATTTAAAATCATTTTCAGCCAAACAGCCAGGCTGTGTCTTACCTGCCTTTTTATTGCTGTATTAAATGAAAAAAATTTTATATTACATTAAAATGAAAAAATTATAATTTTATTGCCTGGCAACAAAATTATTTTATTTTTAACAATTACCATCGTTTCAAAAAGTTTAAATAAATTTTCAAGTACTTTACTCTTGTTAAAACGTAAAAGGTTGCAGGTAAACTACCCCTTCCCCTTAACCGATCTTCACCAAAATCGAAAGTCATTGAGACCTCTACAATTCAGGGACGTATGCAAAAAATTATTTGATTCTGTTTGAATTTGCGGCTGTTATCGTTTGCCATAGAAAATACGCTTGATAAAAAAACGTTGCAGGTAAACTACCCCTTCCCCTTAACCGATCTTCACCAAAAACAATAGGTCTTGAGTACTCTACAAATCAGGGCTGTATGCAAAACATTATTTGATTCTGTTTGAATTTGCGGCTGTTATCGTTTGCCATAGAAAATAAAACGTAAAAGGTTGCAGGTAAACTACCCCTTCCCCTTAACCGATCTTCACCAAAAACAACAGATCTTGAGTACTCTACAAATCAGGACTGTATGCAAAACATTATTTGATTCTGTTTGAATTTGCGGCTGTTATCGTTTGCCATATAAAATACCCTTGTTAAAAAAACGTTGCAGGTAAACTACCCCTTTCCCTCAACCGATCTTCACCAAAAACAATAGGTCTTGAGAAATCTACAATTCAGGGCTGTATGCGAAACATTATTTGATTCTGTTTGAATTTGCGGCTGTTATCGTTTGCCAAAAAAAAAAAAAATTTCCCTTGATAAAAAAAACCGTTTCAGGTAAACTACCCCTTCCCCTCAACCGATCTTCACCAAAAATAATAGGTCGCGAGTACTCTACAAATCAGGGCTGTATGCAAAAAATTATTTGATTCTGTTTGAATTTGCGGCAGTTGTCGTTTGCCATAGAAAATACGCATGATAAAAAACGTTGCTGGTAAACTACCCCTTCCCCTCAACCGATCTTCACCAAAAACAATAGGTCTTGAGTACTCTACAAATCAGGGCGGTATGCAGAAAATTATTTGATTCTGTTTGAATTTGCGGCTGTTATCGTTTGCCATAGGAAATACCCTTGTTAAAAAAACGTTGTAGGTAAACTACCCCTTTCCCTTAACCGATCTTCACCAAAAACAATAGGTCTTGAGAACTCTACAATTCAGGGCTGTATGCGAAACATTATTTGATTCTGTTTGAATTTGCGGCTGTTATCGTTTGCCAAACAAACAAAATTTCCCTTGCTAAAAAAAAACCGTTGCAGGTAAACTACCCCTTTCCCTCAACCGATCTTCACCAAAAACAATAGGTCGCGAGAACTCTGCAAAACCGGGCTGTATGCAAAAAATTATTTGATTCTGTTTGAATTTGCGGCAGTTATCGTTTGCCATAGAAAAAAAATCTACAGACAGACACACAGACACACAGACACACAGACACACAGACAGACAGACAGACAGACAGACAGACAGACAGACAGACAGACAGACAGACAGACAGACAGACAGACACACAGACACTTTTCGGAAAACGACTTTTTTTCATGTTTTGAGTGTAGTAGAATCAGAATCTGCAATAATCTCGAACACGATTTTTTTTGCCATCACCATACTTCCATTCCTTAAGGAATATGGAAGTAAAATACCCTTGATAAAAAACCGTTGCTGGTAAACTACCCCTTTCCCTTAACCTATCTTCACCAAAAACGATAGGTCTTGAGAACTCTACAATTCAGGGCTGTATGTAAAATATTATATGATTTTGTTTGAATTTGCGGCTGTTATCGTTTGCCATAGAAAATACCCTTGATAAAACAAAAATATCGGTATGGAGAACCATACATGACTTCCATATTCTAAGATTTATATTTAAAATCATTTTCAGCCAAACAACCAGGCTGTGTCTTACCTGCCTTTTTATTGCTGTATTAAATGAAAAATATTATATTACATTAAAATGAAAAAATTATAATTTTATTGCCTGGCAACAAAATTATTTTATTTTTAACAATTACCATTGTTTCAAAAAGTTTAAATAAATTTTCAAGTACTTTACTCTTGTTAAAACGTAAAAGGTTGCAGGTAAACTACCCCTTCCCCTTAACCGATCTTCACCAAAATCGAAAGTCATTGAGACCTCTACAATTCAGGGACGTATGCAAAAAATTATTTCATTCTGTTTGAATTTGCGGCTGTTATCGTTTGCCATAAAAAATACGCTTGATAAAAAAACGTTGCAGGTAAACTACCCCTTCCCCTTAACCGATATTCACCAAAAACAATAGGTCTTGAGTACTCTACTAATCAGGGCTGTATGCAAAACATTATTTGATTCTGTTTGAATTTGCGGCTGTTATCGTTTGCCATAGAAAATACCCTTGTTAAAAAAACGTTGCAGGTAAACTACCCCTTTCCCTCAACCGATCTTCACCAAAAACAATAGGTCTTGAGAAATCTACAATTCAGGGCTGTATGCGAAACATTATTTGATTCTGTTTGAATTTGCGGCTGTTATCGTTTGCCAAAAAAAAAAAATTTCCCTTGATAAAAAAAACCGTTGCAGGTAAACTACCCCTTCCCCTCAACCGATCTTCACCAAAAACAATAGGTCGCGAGTACTCTACAAATCAGGGCTGTATGCAAAAAATTATTTGATTCTGTTTGAATTTGCGGCAGTTGTCGTTTGCCATAGAAAATACGCATGATAAAAAACGTTGCTGGTAAACTACCCCTTCCCCTCAACCGATCTTCACCAAAAACAATAGGTCTTGAGTACTCTACAAATCAGGGCTGTATGCAGAAAATTATTTGATTCTGTTTGAATTTGCGGCTGTTATCGTTTGAAATAGAAAATACCCTTGTTAAAAAAACGTTGTAGGTAAACTACCTTTCCCTTAACCGATCTTCACCAAAAACAACAGGTCTTGAGAACTCTACAATTTAGGGCTGTATGCAAATAATCTTTTCATTCTGTTTGAATTTGCGGCTGTTATCGTTTGCCATAGGAAATACCCTTGTTAAAACATAAAACGTTACAGGTAAACTACCCCTTACCCTTAACCGATCTTCACCAAAAACAATAGGTCTTGAGAACTCTACAATTCAGGGCTGTATGCGAAACATTATTTGATTCTGTTTGAATTTGCGGCTGTTATCGTTTGCCAAACAACCAAAATTACCCTTGCTAAAAAAAAACCGTTGCAGGTAAACTACCCCTTTCCCTCAACCGATCTTCACCAAAAACAATAGGTCGCGAGAACTCTGCAAAAACGAGCTGTATGCAAAAAATTATTTGATTCTGTTTGAATTTGCGGCAGTTATCGTTTGCCATAAAAAAGAAATCTACAGACAGACAGACAGACAGACACACAGACACACAGACACACAGACACACAGACAGATAGACACACAGACACTTTTCGGAAAACGACTTTTTTTCATGTTTTGAGTGTAGTAGAATCAGAATCTGCAATAATCTCGAACACGATTTTTTTTGCCATCACCATACTTCCATTCCTTAAGGAATATGGAAGTAAAACGTGGCTGGTAAACTACCCCTTCCCCTTAAACGATCTTCACCAAAAACAATAGGTCTTTAGTACTCAAGAAATCAGGGCTGTATGCAAAAACTTATTTGATTCCGTTTGAATTTGTGGCTCTTATCGTTTGCCATAGAAAATACCCTTTTAAAACATAAAACGTTCCAAGTAAACTACCCCTTTCCCTCAACCGATCTTCACCAAAAACAATAGGTCGCGAGTACTCTATAAATCAGAACTGTATGCAAAAAATTAGTTGATTCTGTTCGAATTTGCGGCTGTTATCGTTTGCCATAGAAAAAAATCTATAGACAGACAGACACACAGACACACACACAGACACTTGTAAAACGTTTTACTTCCATATTCCTTAAGGAATGGAAGTATGGTGATGGCAAAAAAAATCGTGTTCGAGATTATTGCAGATTCTGATTCTACTACACTCAAAACATGAAAAAAAGTCGTTTTGCGAAAATTGTCTGTGTGTGTGTCTGTCTGTCTGTCTGTCTGTCTATCTGTGTGTCTATGTGTCTTTAGATTTTTTTTCTATGGCAAACGATAACTGCCGCAAATTCAAACAGAATCAAACAATTTTTTGCATACAGCCCTGATTTGCAGAGTACTCGCGACCTATTGTTTTTGGTGAATATCGGTTGAGGGAAAGGGGTAGTTTACCGGCAACGGTTTTTTTTAGCAAGGGTAATTTAGTTTGTTTGGCAAACGATAACAGCCGCAAATTCAAACAGAATCAAATAATGTTCCGCATACAGCCCTGAATTGTAGAGTTCTCAAGATCTGTTGATTTTGGTGAAGATCGGTTAAGGGAAAGGGGTAGTTTACCTGTAACGTTTTATGTTTTAACAAGGGTATTTCCTATGGCAAACGATAACAGCCGCAAATTCAAACAGAATCAAAATATTATTTGCATACAGCCCTAAATTGTAGAGTTCTCAAGACCTTTTGTTTTTGGTGAAGATCGGTTGAGGGAAAGGGGTAGTTTACCTGCAACGTTTTTTTAACAAGGGTATTTTCTATGGCAAACGATAACAGCCGCAAATTCAAACAGAATCAAATAATGTTTTGCATACGGCCCTAATTTGTAGAGTACTCAAGACCTGTTGTTTTTGGTGAAGATCGGGTAAGGGGAAGGGGTAGTTTACCTGCAACCTTTTACGTTTTAACAAGAGTAAAGTACTTGAAAATTTATTTAAACTTTTTGAAACAATGGTAATTGTTAAAAATAAAATAATTTTGTTGCCAGGCAATAAAATTATAATTTTTTCATTTTAATGTAATATAATATTTTTATTTAATACAGCAATAAAAAGGCAGGTAAGACACAGCCTGGCTGTTTGGCTGAAAACGATTTTAAATATAAGTCTTAGAATATGGAAGTCATGTATGGTTCTCCATACCGATATTTTACTTCCATATTCCTTAAGGAATGGAAGTATGGTGATGGCAAAAAAAATCGTGTTCGAGATTATTGCAGATTCTGATTGTACTACACTCAAAACATGAAAAAAAGTTTTCCGAAAAGTGTCTGTGTGTCTATCTGTGTGTCTGTCTGTCTGTAGATTTTTTTTCTATGGCAAACGATAACTGCCGCAAATTCAAACAGAATCAAATAATTTTTTGCATACAGCCCTGATTTTTAGAGTACTCACGACCTATTGTTTTTGGTGATGATCGGTTGAGGGAAAGGGGTAGTTTACCTGCAACGGTTTTTTTTATCACGGGAAATTTTTTTTTTTTTTTGGCAAACGATAACAGCCGCAAATTCAAACAGAATTAAATAATGTTTCGTATACAGCCCTCAATTGTAGAGTTTTCAAGACCTATTGTTTTTGGTGAAGATCGGTTAAGGGAAAGGGGTAGTTTACCTGTAACGTTTTATGTTTTAACAAGGGTATTTCCTATGGCAAACGATAACAGCCGCAAATTCAAACAGAATCAAACGATTATTTGCATACTGCCCTGATTTGTAGAGTACTCAAGATCTATTGTTTTTGGTGAAGATCGGTTAAGGGGAAGGGGTAGTTTAACTGCAACCTTTTACGTTTTAACAAGAGTAAAGTACTTGAAAATTAATTTAAATTTTTTGAAACAATGGTAATTGTTAAAAATAAAATAATTTTGTTGCCAGGCAATAAAATTAAAATATTTTCATTTTAATGTAATATAATTTTTTTCATTTAATACGGCAATAAAATATCGGTATGGAGAACCATACATGACTTCCATATTCTAAGATTTATAATCTGAAATATGCTTGCCTGCCAAGCACGATATATTTTCTAATATATACATAATTTACATTAAAATGAAAAAATTATAATTTTATTGCCTGGCAACAAAATTATTTTATTTTCAACAATTACCATTGTTTGAAAAAGTAAATGAATTTTCAAGTACTTTACTCTTGTTAAAACGTAAAAGTTGCAGGCAAACTATCCCTTCCCCTTAACCGATCTTCACCAAAATCTAATGGCCTTGAGTCCTCTACAATTCACTGACGTATGCAAAAAATTATTTGATTCTGTTTGAATTTGCGGCAGTTATCGTTTGCCATATAAAATACGCTTGATAAAAAACGTTGCAGGTAAACTACCCCTTTGCCTCAACCGATCTTCACCAAAAACAATAGGTCTTGAGCACTCTACAAGCCAGGGCTGTATGCAGAAAATTATTTGATTCTGTTTGAATTTGCGGCTGTTATCGTTTGCCATAAAAAATAACCTTGTTAAGAAAACGTTGTAGGTAAACTACCCCTTTCCCTTAACCGATCTTCACCAAAAACAATAGGTCTTGAGAACTCTACAATTCAGGGTTGTATGCGAAACATTATTTGATTCTGTTTGAATTTGCGGCTGTTATCGTTTGCCAAAAAAAAACAATTTCCCTTGATAAAAAAAAACCGTTGCAGGTAAACTACCCCTTTCCCTCAACCGATCTTCACCAAAAACAACACGTCTTGAGTACTCTACAAATCAGGGCTGTATGCAAAAAATTATTTGATTCTGTTCGAATTTGCGGCAGTTATCGTTTGCCAAAAAAAAAAATCTACAGACACACACACAGACAGACACACACACAGACACTTTTCGGAAAACGACTTTTTTTCATGTTTTGAGTGTAGTAGAATCAGAATCTGCAATAATCTCGAACACGATTTTTTTTGCCATCACCATACTTCCATTCCTTAAGGAATATGGTAGTAAAAGGCAGGTAAGACACAAACACATACACACACACAATTCACGTTATTTCTGGCCTCACTCATGTTTATTTTCTTACGTTTGCACGCTTTTTAAATGGAAAGTGCCGAAACCCACACCAACATAACGCGTTCAAGCCGAAAAAATGGACATCAATTTGCTTACTGGCGAAGCTAGTAGTTAATGAATGGGTAGGCAAAAATCTTATCTTAAATTTTTTTTAAGGAATCACTAAAAGGACGGTGGGTCAAATCGGACGCTGAGGTAGAGTTTGCTGTAACCGAATGGTTCCACAAACAGCCGTAAGAAATTTACTAGCAGGGAATCTACAGGTTAGCGCAACAGTGGAACTCATGTCTTAATGTTATTGGAGACTTCTTTTAAAATCGTTGAATAAAAAATGCTTTACAGCTCTATACGTGTGTCTATCGAACAAGCCTTGTATTAGTCATACACAATAATACAACTGATTGAACTTCAAATTTTTAAACTTGATTAGTTTCTATATATATGTTTAATGTTACAAATAATTCAAATAACAATCTTGATCATCTGTTAGTTCAGCGGAATAACAGTGACACTTTTAATAACCGCATAAAATAAACACTTAGAAACAACACAGGCGCTTTAACTTAACTGTTTGGACCACACAAGTGAGGCATGCCTCAACGCTCTATGTGTACAGCGCGGGACAATCCCCCCTCCCTACACTTCCCTATCACACCACTACATTGCTTACATACGATGTATACAAAAACGCTGAGGCAAGTTCAGGTTGCCTCATTCGCTTTAAACGAACTATGCCGAATCTCACCTGTCACCATCTAGCGGTCGCTCAATAAAGCACGTTTCGGTTTAATAAATTTGACAGTCGCAGTAACAATGTATAATCTTTACGTTATGTACTTCATACGTATTTATAATTTTTATTCTACAGAATTTTTTAGGGTAGGCATTGCCTCAATTGCCTCCATGTAACTTCGCCACTGATATATATGTGTACAACGTTATCGGCAACAAAGAAGTAGTTTTTGTTAAAATTCCTTCCCGGGATATTATAACATCTTAACTTGTGTTATAACGTAGGGAACCCTCGTTAATTGGTTATGCCAATTAAACAGGCTGCCTTTCGTTGTGACGAGCTGAAAATTAATCACAACAAATAAAACAATTCTTATATCAGGATATTGGGAAGGGGAGACTGTTGATTTATGCACTCAGTTTACTCGGTACTCAGATGACATCTCTTGATTACATTATGAGATAAAGTTCTCTATTTAAAGTTCTCAACATATATAGTTTACAGTATAATTATATATATTACTCTTTCATACTGGCCCTCAAAATATGATGTACATCTATTTAATTTATTCCACGGATCCGGGATTGAATATATATTAAGTTAATAATGGTCACCTTGCCATATACAATATTGAAAATTGAGCCATTTGAAGAATGGACTTTATTAATCTTTCAAAACAAGAAAACCTTTAGTTTAAACATTTACTCTTTTGCTATAACCAGTGTTATTAGATTACAGACTACATGTTACATATAATGTCTGTCTTTTAAAGTCTTAAAAGTGGTGAGTTAAATTGTCTTTTGTGGGTAATAATTTTAGTAACTCATAACCATGGAAGACAAGCCTCCATGTCACCTGGTTTTCAGTATTTGCTGCAGAATTGATTCTTCGGTCCTTGGTGTGTTTCCTGAAGGTCTGTCGTTGCCTTAGTATCCGGTGACGGTGAAGTTCCTGAAGTCTGTTATATCATTCGGGGTGAAGTACTCTCATCTTAGGCGACTGTAGTAATTCTTGTAGGATACTCTCATCTTAGACGACTGTTGTAATTCTTGTATTTATAATAAATAAATAGAAAGTTTGTTTCACAGTAATACACTTCACATGATTATTTATTAGTTGAATACCACCTTCATGTTTGTAGTAAAGTATGAATTACATAGTTTGTTATTTATTCATTGAGAGAGAGATGTCATCGCCGCACAAATTTAGTTATTTAAATATTCATTGAACCAACCATTCACATAATTATACACGCGTCGCGAAACAACGCTGTACGCAGCTTACGGCGTGAGCGCTCCATTGCAAGTGGGCAAAAATAGTTAGGGGGAGAGTAGTAATCTCGCGACAATTACTAGTCAACATAAAAGTAGTTCCATGTTTCTAATTTAATTAAAGGACTAAAGTTTGATTAAATAATTAACTAGAGATATTCTTAGTTACAGACGTTATCAAGGTACATTACAGTGGTCTTATTTAATTATTTAAATAATAACAAATTTACAATTATATTTAGTTTGTTTAGGGGTCAGAAAACAAGTTAATTCTGGTCAGTGCCTGTATATGCAGGATTAATTAACAAGCTTTACCCTTTCTGTACAATTGTATTCCCTTTTATTTTATTATTAGACTTTTTATTAAATATTATTATTATTTAATGATAGCAATAAGATTTAGTTTAAAATGTGAGATTTTATTAAAATTTTAAAATTTCTCAGCTTATACATTAACAATTTAATTAATTAACATATTTTTATTAATGAAGTCGTCACATACTCCGCCGCTTAAGACACAGCCTCCGGCTTATTTGTTCAGGAATGTACCGGGAGTATGTTTGGGGATTTCCGTGTGAAATTTCTCTCACCCGTTTTTCTCTGTATGTAATTACGAGTTGCACAAGTCAGTCTCGACTTGCTTATTCTTACTATCTACATATCATACTTTACAGACTAATTCTAATACTACATAAAATTCACACATTATAAAACATATTGTAAACATTCTAAATTTTCTTAACTCTACTACTTATGACTACTACCGGGTTTTTCTTTAGATGCGAGTTATTCTAGTTATAGAATTTCTCATTAAGTAATTGGTTACTTAATTATTCCTCATATTTGATGTCAGCTGACTTCTTACTTTGCTCTACTTTCGATGAATAGGATTCAAGGTTGATCAGGCCTCGTACCTATTTATACGATTAGCTAGCTAAATGTTACTCAAGTACTCCTTTGCAGCTGAGTACAAAACATATACCTTTTTTTTTTATTTATTTAACTTGCACTCTACCATTTCCTTCTTCGTGATAATTTTATCTGCGAAATATGTGTCCTTCGTACATATTTTTGAGTAGAGGGTTCGTACAGGGCTACGGTTACTGGAGTTAAGTATTTGTGAATTTGGTAAGGACCGCACCATCGGTATGATAGCTTGGAAGTTGTCTTATCGATTGCACTACTCGTAGGGTGTGTTTTACACATAACTAAGTCACCGATTTGGTACTTTACTTCATTATTATTATTATTTCGCTCGTGATATTTCCTTGATTTCGCTAAGTTTGTTCGTAAATTAGCGCGCGCTTCATTCCATATTTTCCTAATATTTTTATCCCTAATTTCAAGGGGTAACAATTCATGTATTTTCCACTTAGTGGATAATGGGTGGTTAGGTTTATACTTGAACAATAATTCGAATGGGGTAGACTTATGTCCTTCATGATATGCTGAATTAAAGGCGAACTGTATCCAGGATAGGTTCTGGTCCCAAGAAGTATGATCGTTAGCATGGTAGGCTATTAAAGCAGATTTTAGGTTTCGCAAATACCTCTCAGCTATATTACCTTGCGGACGATACTCTGTAGTGGTAATGTGGTCTATTCCTAGTTTGAAACACATGTTCCTGAATTCCTTGGACTTAAACTGTGGTCCGTTATCCGACACTAGATGGACAGGAATACCGAATTCTTTAAATAATCTATGCTGTAAAATACTTACTGTGGTTGTAGCTAAGGCTCGCCGCATGGGGTACATCCAGACGAATTTGCTAAAAGAGTCTACACAAATTAGTAACATTGTATTTCCTGATTTAGAACGCGGGTAGGGTCTTGAAAAGTCTAAATAAATTTTGGAGAACGGGGTAGCAGGAATCTCTGAGATTAATTGACTTATTTGACTGTTTCTCGCTGGTTTGCTGAGTGCACACAACTTACACCTTTTCACAAAATTGGCGATCTCACTGTTCATATTTTCCCAGTGATATTCTTTACGAATTCGATGTATGGTTTTATTTATTCCCATATGTGCTCCAATGGTGGAAGAGTGATAATATTCCATCAGCATAGGTTTAATAATATCAGGGGCGATTATTCGTAAATCTTTTCCGTTCGCTATTCTACAACATAATACTCTCCTACTTATTATGTATTTCTCTGACTTATTTCCTTTTTCAAGTTGTTCAATAATTGGACTCAAACGTGGGTCTTGTTGTTGATACTGGGCTAAATCCGTAAATGCAAGAGGAAATTCGGTAATTAAAGTATTAATAATCGGCGTTTCTCTACTCTTGTTATCGTAAGTATTACTACTAGGCTGGAACATACGTGACAGTGTATCGGCAACTACGTTTTGGGTGCCTCTAATATGTTGTACTTTGAATTTAAAACAATTTAATCTTAATACCCATCTTCCGATACGACCTAACTGTTTTGGGTGATTTAGTAGCCAAGATAACGCTTGATTATCTGTTTCTAACAAAAACTCTTTATGTTCTAAAAATGGTTTGAACTTCTCAAAAGCGAAAACTATAGCTAAACATTCTAGTTCGTATGCGGAGTATTTCTTTTCTTGATCTGTCAGGGTGCGAGAAGCGTAACTAATAGGTAACCTTGAGTTATCTACTTCCTGATATATTACTGCACCTAGGGCGACACTAGAACTGTCTGTCTGCACTACAAATGGTTTTGTAAAATCGGCTAATTGTAGTACGGGGGTGATATGATGCTTTCTTTTAATTTCTCGAATGCGGTTTGGTGTTGCTCATTCCATTCAAATTTAATTCCCTTCTTTCTTAAGGTATTTAGCGGTGCTGCAATTTCGGCTAGATGTGGGATATACTTATGGAAATAATTTATCATTCCTAAAAATCGGGCTATTCCTTTCGCATCCCGCGGTGGTAAAAATTCTCTGATGGCACGGGTTCGCTCTGGGTCTATGCTTACCTTTCCATTGGCTTTTACGATGTGACCTAAAAATGAGAATTGTGTCACAGCAAAATTTACTTTACTGGGGTTTACGGTTAATCCAGCTTTCTCCAATCGGGATAGTACTTCACGTAGATGATTAAGATGTTGCTCAATTGACTCGCTGTAGATAACAATGTCATCTAAGTAGTGATACACATATTTAAATTTTATGTCATGAAATAATTTTTCTAATAATCTGCTACATACAGAACTACCTTGGGATATACCAAAGGGTACCCTCGTAAATTGGTACAGGTTGAAAGGGACGGCAAATGCGGTAAGACGTTTTGATTCTTGTGAGAGGGGTATCTGGTGAAATGCCTGATTTAAATCCATAATGGTAAAAATTTTTGCTTTCGTAAAATAATGAAAAGCACTGTGGATGTCGGGAAGTGGTATAGATTCAAATTCTATCCGTTTATTAAGTTGCCTGTAGTCCACAACTAATCTATGTTTGTCGTTACTTTTGGGTACTAAAAACGCGGGTGATGAATAAGATGACGTAGAGGGTTCGATGACTCCTTGTTCTAACAACTTATTAATTTGGTTCCTCATTACTTCCATTTTTGGAGGTGATAATTTGTATGGGGCTAAACGTATTACTTTGTTGTCGCTCAAATTTATTTTGTACTCTATCAGGTCCGTCAGTCCTAACTTTGGGGTGAGGACGTTGGAGAATTGTTTTATTAAAGTCTGTATGTTCCGTCTATCTTTACTTTCCAGATGACCTAATTCAGATTCGTGATGCTTTATATGTGTAGAAGTGGTGCTAGTACTTTCTCTGTTATTTGCATTATCATGCAAGTTATATTTCCGTGAACGATCGAATCCAAACTAAAACCTCTTATCGTGAATGTCTAGAATTATTCCTGTTTTACTGATAAAATCAGCTCCCAATATTAACTCGGGTCCTACTTCGTCGCATACCAACATTGGAAAATACCACGTTAGATTTTTAATTTTTACTTTAAACGTGATGATAAGTTTTATCATTAAGTTTTGCTTATTAGCTGTAGCGCATCTAATATTTACGGACTGACTGCGTTTAACTAAATTGTGTTTAAATAATTTATTGGCTAGCTCTTGACTAATTAAACTTCTCGTTGATCCGGAATCAATTAATCCGAGGGTGGATGTAACACCAAGGTCAACTTGTATATACGGTAATTCACATTTATTGAAATCACATTTACTAATAGAGTTACATTTATCGATAAATTTCCTAACATAGGGGTCTAATTTTCTTTTGTTATTTTTATTAGTATTTTGTTTTAATTGGTGGTCTCTCAGGGGTTTACCTGTTTTCACGATGCTGCGGAAGACACAGGGTTTCGGATCTCCCTGCCTTACATGTTTTTTGGATAATGAGTTTTCTGATTGTACTGTTTCCGTTTACAGTTTCTACTGAGGTGTCCAGGTTTTCCGCAGTTATAGCATATATATTCTTTACGCGGGGTCTCACTGGTTTCGTGTCGAGGTGGAGGCTCCTTGGACTTACCATGGCCATGAACATAGGTTGGTCGCCGAAATGGTCGTCGTTCTCGTAGACTTCTTGCATCTGAGACTAGGGCTTGCGTTTCCTTTCTATGTGGTGTTGTGGATACCGGTGCATGTCTGTGCTGATCTGTGTACCACACATTTGACGAGTGAACACTACATTGTTCAAGGTCAGCAAAAGTGAGGGGTCTACTTATTAGTGCTAAACGGGAGCGTTCTTCAGGAGACAAGCCTACCAAGATAGTATCGACCAATTGTTTTTCAGTCCAGTCGACTTGCAGTAGACGTGAAGATTCTCTGATGTCTGCAATATAGTGGGCCAGTCTTTCATGGGCTCCTTGTACTCGAAGTACGGTATTTCTTTTGATCTCCTCATAAATTCCCGTGGGGATAAAATATTTGATTATAGTAGTATGAAGTTCTTCTACTGGAAGAGTCGAGTTTAATGATTCTAGCACACGATCTCGTAAAGGTGGTTTACATTTGGGTAGGATAACCTGCAGTATTTGCCAATCGCTCAATTGTTGTAGATCTTTTATTTGCAGTAGGTATCTGATGAAAGTCAATAGAGTCGTGATACTTAAGCCATCGGTGTAAGGAATTTCATTAATTATTTTCTCTACTGGGTGGGAAATCTTTCCGTAGAGGTCTACATTAAAATATACGTTTGGTATTTCTTTCGAAGGATTGGTGGTTGCATTAGGATTTGTAATAGCATATTTACTAGTGCGAGTATGCTGAACATTAGGCGGTGGGGGTTCTGACATAGTTAGGGTATTTAAGTCTCTACTTGGTATTTGTTCATGAGTCTGTTGTATCTTCGATACGGGGGGTGATTCGTGGTTCGAGGTGGAGAGAGGGTGTTCTAAAGTAGGGGATTGAACTGGGGAAATATATAATTTTTGTAAGTAGTGCTCAATTTCCTCCATTCTCGATGAGTCAGACTTTCGTCGTAAGTCGTTGATAATTATGGGTAATTGGCTTAATGCCTCATCCGCAAATTTCTGCACATCGGCGGGGATTACGGTGACGTCGGGCCAGCTTAATAAATTATTCAACCGGCGGGTTAAATGTTCTATACGTTGCGTAACGCGCAAAATTTCAGTAGGTGATTTTTTGTCCTGAAGGTTCTGAGATTAATACCATCAGTTTCCTATATTTCGCATAACAGGTTTCTCGTTCGCCGTCATAATCGAGTTCACGCAATCTATCTAACTGCGAGGGTATATCTGATCCGGTTTGGCGTAATGATTTTCGTAATTCCGACACGGTTACATTCACGTGTTTTAGACCTCGTAAAAGTGCTTCGTAGCATAGCTCAACTTTTAATAATAGATCAGGATTAAATTCAGCCATTTTCGTAACGTGAGTGGCTATAACTAATTATTCTACTATTTGCATTAAATGCTATACAACGCTTTCTCTTTTTTTTTTTTTACACAAAAAATATAAAAATATAAATCAATCGTATTCTTGCACTTTTTTTTTTACAAATAAACACTTAAAATGTTATGACAACCTTTATCATTTTACATTGAGAGAGAGAGAAATTTCACACAGGTTTGAATATGCGTACGACAAAAGGGGGAATCTTCGGTTACTAAACACAGGAACAGACACCCTTCTATTAACAATAGACCAAACAAAGAGGGTGGCGTATTGTCTAACTTAACTTGAGGGAGAGCAACTATGACTGTTTTAAACAATCGGCAACAGGAAATTTACATGTCCGAGTTTGTCGTCAAATTGACACGTTGATGAATGAAACTTTTAGACAAGCACCTACATGGTTTTGTTTACATGGGACAATATGTTAATATTACTTTACACATATTATATTTACAAATAAAGTTACCTATACTATTTTACTATAATAACAATTATTATTTTTATTTTATTTAAAATTCGGACACATATTAAAATACATGAGTGAATAGATCAACAGCTTGTGTGTGTGGGATATCGGGACACAATTACTTCTTTCTTTTCTCTTAAGCAAATTAGCAAATTAATAAGCAGAGTGGCGCAATTTATAACATCTTAACTTGTGTTATAACGTAGGGAACCCGCGTTAATTGGTTATGCCAATTAAACAGGCTGCCTTTCGTTGTGACGAGCTGAAAATTAATCACAACAAATAAAACAATTCTTATATCAGGATATTGGGAAGGGGAGACTGTTGATTTATGCACTCAGTTTACTCGGTACTCAGATGACATCTCTTGATTACATTATGAGATAAAGTTCTCTATTTAAAGTTCTCAACATATATAGTTTACAGTATAATTATATATATTACTCTTTCATACTGGCCCTCAAAATATGATGTACATCTATTTAATTTATTCCACGGATCCGGGATTGAATATATATTAAGTTAATAATGGTCACCTTGCCATATACAATATTGAAAATTGAGCCATTTGAAGAATGGACTTTATTAATCTTTCAAAACAAGAAAACCTTTAGTTTAAACATTTACTCTTTTGCTATAACCAGTGTTATTAGATTACAGACTACATGTTACATATAATGTCTGTCTTTTAAAGTCTTAAAAGTGGTGAGTTAAATTGTCTTTTGTGGGTAATAATTTTAGTAACTCATAACCATGGAAGACAAGCCTCCATGTCACCTGGTTTTCAGTATTTGCTGCAGAATTGATTCTTCGGTCCTTGGTGTGTTTCCTGAAGGTCTGTCGTTGCCTTAGTATCCGGTGACGGTGAAGTTCCTGAAGTCTGTTATATCATTCGGGGTGAAGTACTCTCATCTTAGGCGACTGTAGTAATTCTTGTAGGATACTCTCATCTTAGACGACTGTTGTAATTCTTGTATTTATAATAAATAAATAGAAAGTTTGTTTCACAGTAATACACTTCACATGATTATTTATTAGTTGAATACCACCTTCATGTTTGTAGTAAAGTATGAATTACATAGTTTGTTATTTATTCATTGAGAGAGAGATGTCATCGCCGCACAAATTTAGTTATTTAAATATTCATTGAACCAACCATTCACATAATTATACACGCGTCGCGAAACAACGCTGTACGCAGCTTACGGCGTGAGCGCTCCATTGCAAGTGGGCAAAAATAGTTAGGGGGAGAGTAGTAATCTCGCGACAATTACTAGTCAACATAAAAGTAGTTCCATATTTCTAATTTAATTAAAGGACTAAAGTTTGATTAAATAATTAACTAGAGATATTCTTAGTTACAGACGTTATCAAGGTACATTACAGTGGTCTTATTTAATTATTTAAATAATAACAAATTTACAATTATATTTAGTTTGTTTAGGGGTCAGAAAACAAGTTAATTCTGGTCAGTGCCTGTATATGCAGGATTAATTAACAAGCTTTACCCTTTCTGTACAATTGTATTCCCTTTTATTTTATTATTAGACTTTTTATTAAATATTATTATTATTTAATGATAGCAATAAGATTTAGTTTAAAATGTGAGATTTTATTAAAATTTTAAAATTTCTCAGCTTATACATTAACAATTTAATTAATTAACATATTTTTATTAATGAAATCGTCACAATATTTGGCCGTAGTCCAATGTTTTCTACAAAACCAGACATTTCGGCAATGCCATCGACTTCCATCATCAGTGAAAATCGAGTGCGATAACGTGAGGTGGTATACATTAGTGACCACAGTACTGTAGTTAAGGCTGAAGCAGTAAGTAGAAAGAAGTAGTTTCTATGGTAATATTTCATTTCGAAAATGATTTTAAATATAAATCTTAGAATATGGAAGTCATGTATGGTTCTCCATACCGATATTTATCAGTGTTGTAGTCAGTCCAACAGTTGTTCTTTACAAATTCATAGGTAGCTTTTAAAGTTATAGTCTACATATCGCAGACAATGTTACCAGTGACGCACGAAAAGGTCTTGGAGCACCTCACTATTGTACGACTGTAGTGTGCTATTTATGAATTACGCCTTAGTTTATTACTTAATGTCAATCAAGTACCATTACGTAATTGACATTACCGGTTGTAGTTGGCATTGTGTTCTATCGCTTTCTTTCGTTTTCTGATTAACCATAACAATAGTTTTATGCGTTACACTTGCCACTTAAATAATCATTTATATCTTGAAACCTATCAAATTAGAGACTTGGAAATTGAATTAAAATTAATTTTAGCGAACGAACGGCAGAGTAGGCCTACCAGCAATATGCGTGTGTGTGGTCAACATTCCGTTAAACGCGAGGTGACGTTTAAATGAACAGTTTTGTAACCGACCGCAAAGTGACCGCAGCAATTAACGCTTTCCTCTTATAACTTCCTCTGTACGATCTCCAAGCGTCTCCTTCCGATCCGTACTTCAAACAGACCAAGTATCCCGTTCCAATCGTTAGTTCCCGTTTTCAACCGTATCTCACCAGTTCAAATATGTCAAATCCCTCCCCCTTTTTGTTTCTTTGACTTCCCCCCTTTAGAAATTAAGTTTTATATCCGTTAACGAATTTCGGTCTGTCCAATTTATTTCTATTGACTTTCGATCGTTATTGACTTGGGTGAGACGTTACGGTGATTGTAAGTGGGACAATAAATAGCCTATTGTAAGACGGCCTCTTTTGAGAAGGATCATCGCAAGTGGTACTGGTTGCAAGTGGGAGGTCCCGTCCTAAGTCCCCAATTGTGTTGTCCCTCAATCTTCCTTCTGTTATACAGTGTCACTTGAAAGCATCGTATTACACTACAATTAGTACTTTCAAAAGTATTTCTTCAGTATAATTACAACAGATGTGGTTCGCGATCTGCACACGTATCCTGTCTCGTGTGTATGCTGGGGAGGGATAGAGTGCGTGAACGAATGAGTGAAAAGAGAAAGAGAGAAAGAAAGAGAGAGAGAGACAGAGGCAGAGAGGGAGACTAAAATAAATCTTGGCTGCATTTTTGAAAATACTAATTAATTAATAAATCATGAAAGCACCTACACAAACTTAATAGAAATTACGAAAAGTTTAAAATCATTTGCGTACGTTGTCACACACACACACACACACACACACACACACATGCCTGAAGTAGGCTATATATTACTCTTCCTCAATTCAAGTTGTATGCGTGAACTGACAGAATACTGTAAGTAAATATGACAATGTAGGCTTACATTTGAATTATTCTGCTCTGCATATGCACATGTGGTGGACACCCATGTTTGTGTGTATGTTTTATATACTACACGATTCTCTCTCTCTCTCTCTCTCTCTCTCTCTCTCTCTCTCTCTCTCTCTCTCTCTCTCTCTCTCTCTCTCTCTCTCTCTCTCTCTCTCTCTCTCTTTCTCTCTCTCGTATACACTAAAGAGGATACTGTTTTCAACTAATTATGTAACTATTAACGAGCTAATCAACGATAAAAACATTATTTTCTACACTTCTCCATCTAAATGCAGCTCTCGGTTCAAAACGACCTATTAATTTAACATTACTTTCTTACCTCTTTTCCCAAAAGCCAACAATATTTGCTTCGATTTACTATTTCATTGTTTGTATAAATAATTAATAATTACACGCGATAGATAAATATATAGGATAAACACGTATCATGTATGATAGATTTTAAAACTTGACCATGTTAACTTTCAGCTTACGTCATTTATATTAACGTCGTACACTTCATTTTGTACTAATTAACACAAAAGTAGTGGTAAGATTTATCATTATCATTCCCCCCCTCACACAAATACTCTCAATATGAAACTAAATATAAACTTACGAGCTTATGTAACAGTTAAGTTATACAAAAACTGATTGCTCTAAATTTAGTGAATTTCAAAAGTGTTTTCTGAAGTAGTAGTAATTGCAGACGTATTTCTTTAAGTGATACAACACGCATAACGTGTTGTTTATTATGATAATTAAAATTTTTGTTGATAATGAAAAGCTGTTCCTCGCGTTTCCATAGATCTGGAGTCTGTGAACACTAATAAAGACAATTTCAAAAAACTTTCTTGTAACTGATACAAAGATGACAAATCGTTAACCGTTTGTGACTTGTGACTTGAGACACAGGCGTATCAACAGTATAACCGGTATAACTCACTTGTCATACAAACTCTGCAACGAGTACGATAGTAACTGACTAAAGATCAACCGCCTGTGAAGGTCAACATAGGCCAATTATTCTTTATCTATACGTAAACAACGCTATGCATCCGGCTAAATATTAATAGTACTGGTTGAAATAATTAAGCGTCATCACGTAAAAAATCGAGTTACATCAAATCAATGATAATGATGTAATGACAACAACAGTAATATTTTTAACACTATGGAAAATAATGTAGGTCTAACAGATAATAACGTACTTCCTAATATTTAAACAAAGAATTTTATACAATCAAAATGCATTCATATAAAAACCGTGTGCTAATTTACCATTACAAAATTCTATTTAGTAAAACGTGTTGATCATGCTTCTTAAAAATATAAGTAAATTGTTTATAACTAATCAAAAATCTGTCTAAAACTTATCCCGCTTTACCTACGAATTACACAAAGTAAATACACAGTTTAAAGTAGGTAGTTTACAAATAGCCAGTCTGTCAAAATAGGCCAATGATTCTTTATCTATAAATAAACAACGCTAGGCATCCGGCAAAATATTAACAGAGTACTGGTTGAAATAATTAAACGTCTCATGTAAAAAATCGAGTTACATCAAATCAATGATAATGATGTAATAAGAATTAGAATGACAACAATAGTAACATTTTTAACACTATGGAAAATAATGTAACAGATAAAAACAGTACAGTAACTTGGGACCTACACAATACGGGAGCAGAGCACACAGAGTGTTATATTATAATGTAATATTATAGTTTATAAACTTGTGTACTATTGATTTTCAAATGGAAGCACGTAAAGCTGTCTCAATGGTTGTCCAAAGCATTTGAGACTTCCTCAGTAATATATATTATTATTTCACATTCATTGAAAGTGTTCCCTCCAAAGACCGCAAAAAGTCTAGGTCTTATCAAGTGCACTGGGAGACACTTTAAGATTACGAAGTCCTTTGAGACCCTTTATAAATATTTAGTCCAAAATCATCTAGATTACGCTTCAGTCGTATGGAACAGGAACCGGGAGTACACATCTAATTCCAGTGAGGTAGTTCAGAGCAGTTCAGAGGCAGTGTTGCAATGGATGACCAACAAATTCATCTTATTGGGTCGTTTGACGAAAGCTCTTGGTATTTATTTACTATTGACTAGAAGAATTCATACAGACCTGTTCTTCTTTCATCTAGTTCTTCTTGGATTTAGTAGATTGCCCAAGACCGTTGGGCTTGAAGCAAACTACAAACTACATGCAAGGGCCAACTTTATTGGTGGGCATGCAGGATCATGTAATCCAGTTGTAAGATGCATTGAACTTGCCAACTCCTATGTTGATGTTCCCTCGACTTCTCAGTGGGAAAAAAGAAGTCTCGACGGGCAGTGAGGGCTTGAATTTGCAGACTGCACTTGTTTGACCTGCTACATTTGACTTGCTATATCCGCAGTATTTAGACTTTTACATGTCTTCTGTTCTTCCTTGACACAGTCATCTTCTTAGTTGTCACACTAAATTCCTCAGGTTTATGTCTTTTCAAGGTGATATTAAGGTTCTAATGAACCGTTCTATCATACGTGTCCCCTGTTTCTCTACTGGGTGTCACTTTATCCCAGTGGGTGGATCGGCTGGGTGATGGGATGTGTGGGAGCCATGCAAAAAATAAATAAGTAAAACTAAAAATATAGTAGTAGTTATTACTACTACTGCTATTATTATTATTATTATTATTAAATGTTCTGTTTGACGACAGGTCTTCTGACTTGTCTCGGAATTTTGCTTTCCACGGTATCGTTGACTTCCTCCTTCAGTTTGCATTACTCACTTTTCTTCTCTAAGTCGTACAACAGCAAAATTCTTCTTCTTCTTTCAAGCCCTGTTCTTCCATTCGACTTTCCCTCGATGACAGCATGCAACAGGATGTGTCTGATCCAGTTTCCTTTCCTGTAACGAACTGCTCTTGAGGCTTGACCTCTTCTCGTTCATTCTTCTTACGAGGTCTTCATTTGTCAACTTCTCTGGCCACTTTACTTTTCCATTCTTCTCCACCCACAGACTTCAAAATTGTTGAGTTATGTCTTCCCTATTTTTCGTAGTGTCCAAGTTTACGACCCATATACAGAAATGGTCCAAACATAACACTTTATGAGTGTCTTCTTCAAATACAAACTTAAATTGCTGGTCAACAATTATGCCTTTTTATTAAAGACAGTCTTGGCTATGGCAATTCCCCTGGTACAGCAGCCGTTCTTTGTTAGCTGACTTACTAAGAATTTGAACTGATCAACATTTTCTAGTTCTTGATTCCCTACGAAGATTCGCAGCAGTTCTGCCTTCCTCGTCATTTGTGATTTGTCTATGTTGGTTTCCATTCCGTATTTCCTTCATGTTTCCACCAGTCTGTCCATCACGTCTTGAACAGTGTCTTCTTTCTTTGCCAGCAGGGCCACCATCCGCATATTTGATGGTTCTAATGACTCTCCCTCCTATCACGGAGTGCCGACTCGTTCCTAGGCTATTTTTGGGATTTTCATAATATTGGAATTTTTGAAAGCTTTAACATTGAAACCTTTATTGTTTTCAGGCTGAAATAAACAAAAATTTAATATTCTTTTCGAACTTGTTTGTTCATTTGCGTTGATAGTTGTCGAGTAGTAAGTAGCTGTTACTATGGGTTCGTATTTGAGAATTCGTCACGGTAGGTCGCTTAGCGCTTCTTATTAGTCCTAATTAATGAAGTCACATGCTTCATAAAGATTCTTAATTTTATTCCATCAAAACTTTATGTTTTGTAGATGTATTAGGCTTTAATTGGAAGAACCGTGTTCTGAATGAGTTGATCATTTGATGTCAAAATTGCCGGACTATCAAGTAGAGGTCTATCGTTAAAGTGTCAGGCGTTTCCATTAGATGCAAAGGTTATCTTCAGTTGTATGGGTTTAGTCTTGACTGGGCAATTTATCCTGTGAGTCTGGTAAAAACCAAAGGAAGAGTAGAGTAGTCAAGGCGAAATTAACGCCACTGCAGGTTTTTTCACAGTTGGAATCGAAAACACACACTTTAAACATAAATTTATACTCATGAAATTTATTACTCTATTTTTTTCGATTAAAGAAACTTTGATCCAATGGAAAATAAACTGATAATTACTCTACTCCAATACGATTAAGCTCATGTATTCATGTCTTCCATTTTAACGATGAGTCATTGCTTGGTAGTTCGGTAATTTTAATATCCGAAGGGATATATTGGCTTTCTAACGTGTAGATAACAAGCGGACAAGTATTGAAGAAGATTCAGTCCCTGATACTTTTCAGACAAAGAGAATATTGTATTGTACTGGCAGAATTTCAGCATTTATTGTATGAGCTCCAAAAACAGTTTTAAACATTCTACAGAGATTTGAAAGATAAGCTAAAATGCAACTATCAGACAGTGTCTCAGGACAATATATTTGTACAACTTAGCAGGGGCTATTACGGTGATCTAGTTATTTGACAATCACGTTTAAATTACGTGTATATCGTATTACCTTTACAACTAATATCTGTTCATAATTAGAATTTTGTATTTAATATTTAGTAAAACGAAGAGCTAAATCACACGAGCGTGGATGTGGCAGTGTAACGGAGACTTGAAATTGTCACAAGTATAACTCATTTTGATAAATTTTAGTCGTACAAAAAATAACAATTAGACGTAGTAAAGCTAGTCTCTTAGAGGTTTTCATTTTTTTAAACTAATAATCATTAAAACTGAATTGTTTTGAATTATTTTAGATTTGAAATATGTCCTTGTTATCGTTTCCGTTTATACATTCTCGTTGTACCTACACTTGCGATTTTCAGCACACGATAAATCTGTATTCTGTTTTGTTTTCATTCGGACGTTTAAAAATCAGAAATCGTAATGTCAAAAGTTAAATTCAAAAATAAAAACTAAGTAGAATAATAAAAAGAGCTAGTGAAAATATTATTTTAAAGAAATTAAAGAGAACTGCCATGTCGATTTAGTTTCACTTCTACAACAGAATAAACAAATTGTAAAAGCGCCAAGATGTTGTATAGGGTTACTAGATATCAGAAAGGATATGTATATAACGTTTACAGAATGTGAGCAACAAAACCGTGATAATATGATTGTGTGTTTAGTGGAGAATAGGATCGTTTACATGGGTGAAGTATACAGGGCATTAGGAGTCTGTGTGGGCGATCGAAGAAAATATAATTTAAAAGATCGAGATCTACTTTTTTGAAGCTAACAGAATACGAATGTACTACATGGCTCCGTTAACATAGAATCTGGAAAGGGGAAGCGTAGCAGCACTGGCACTGCCAGTTGCGTGGGGGTTCAGTACGTTTCCCTACGCTGCTTGACGTTTGTACAGTCAAAGTAAAACTCATACGCGACTAGATAATTTACTCGTGCAAAAATTAAAGTTAGAGCATTTTAATACTTAAACTGTACGCATATGGTGTCAAAATTGTTATTCTACACCGTTTCATAAATTATTAAATTACTTTGACCATAAACATAAACAATATGAGCAATAAACTCCACAATTTCAATTAGGTATTGACCTGTAAACCATAACTAGTTGTGTCTCTGAACTCAGTTAGTTCACATTTTTTCTGCATGTTTTGTTGACTCGGTGAGGTAGTAATCTATATATATAAAAGAGAAATACCACTGACTCACTGACTGATTCATCACGAAATCTCCGAAACTATAACACCTAGAAACTTGAAATTTGGCATGTAGGTTCCTTATGTGATGTAGGTATCCGCTAAGAAGGGATTTTTGGAAATTCGACCTTTAAAGGGGGAAAAAGGGGGGGAAAGTTTGCCTGACTGACTGACATAGAATCAACGTAGAGCAAAAACTACTGAATGGATATCAATGAAACTTTGAACATAGCTTCATCATAGGTCTTAGGTGCTCACTAAGAAACGGTTTTAAAAACTTTCACTCCTAAGGGGCAAACCCCCCCCCCTCCCAATTGTATGTATGTTCCACATCTCCTCCTAAACCACTGAACCGATTTCAACCAAACTTGGCACAAATATTTTACGCGACGGGAGAACCAACATAAGATAGGTGTTTTTTCGATGGGGTCCTTTGGGGGTTCTTTGGGGTCTTCCACATCTCCTCCTAAACCACTGGACCGATTTCAACCAAACTTGGCACAAACATTTTACGCAACGGGAGAACCAACATAGGATAGGTGTTTTCTTCGATGGGGTCCTTTGGGGTCTTCCACATCTCCTCCTATACCACTGGACCGATTTCAACCAAACTTGGCACAGATATTTTACGCAACGGGAGAACCAACATAGGACAAGTGTTTTTTCGATACGATCCTTCGGGGGGTCCTTTGGGTCTTAAAAACTGTTAGATCTGGTTACTATGGCAACCCAATAGAATAGATTCTGGTTACCATAGCATCGGTGGAAGTCTCCCGCGTAGGAAATAGCGCGGGAGTCGTCCGACGGGCCTTCCCCGGAGTTCATCCACGGAACCCGGGGAGTCTTAGGTCGGATCCCGCGAAAGACGGCGGGGCCATAGTCCACGGTTCTTATAAGTTTAGGAGACACTAATTTAACAAATGCCTTATTTCAACATTAACACAATGAATTATAAAAGACAGTAAATACGCAGCGCGTGCAAGTACTGTAGACATTTTATTGAAAACTAATTTAGCTGTTCGCCCTCTCCCAGAGTTAGAAATCGAGCAGGAGCATCACGCGCAACAGAATTCTTCTCCAGATATAAGAATACAGTTTATGACATGTTCTTAAACAGGTGCGCTACAGAGTATTACTCCAGTGAGAATGCGAACGTAACAATATAAGGAAGATTATACAATATACAAGTAATATAACGTTAGAACAAGAATAGGTGCCTATGAGCCTATGAATAAATTATGAACCCGAGCAACGCTGGGTAAATCGGCTAGATATAGATATCTATATAAGCCAAACACCACTGACTGACTCACTGATTACGATATTTCTGAAACCACTGAATGGATATCAATGAAACTTTGAACGTAGCTTCATCATAGGTCTTAGGTGCTCACTAAGAAACGGTTTTAAAAACTTTCGCTCCTAAGGGGCAAAAAACCAAATAATGAAATTTATCGCGGGAATTGCATACTTTGTAAATGAAGTGGTTGACATATCAGTTTATTGGAAACCCCGAATACATTTAGTTCTGAGTTTTTAATCATTGTTTTAAATTGAAAACTTCGTTGTTTGCAGGTTCTTACAGTCGAGAAAATTTCGAAGTTCAATTAATTAATAAATGTATGTCCTTTTTTCTCGGAAACGGCTCTAACGATTTTCTCGAAATAAATAATAAATAGCTGTTGCTATGAATGTAAATAAACAAACTAAGAGTTGAGAATTTGTACAATCTATCTAATCCTATACTATTAAGCGAGCAATAATTGTACAATTACGTACAACGTGAAACTCCGTAGCGAAGCACGGGTATTTTGCTAGTAAACTATATAACCAGACGAGATGGACGTAGTTGGAAAGGAAACTGAAGCCGCTAAACATAAATTTTGTAGTTATCTGCGATAATTGCGTAGACACCGTTAAGACAATTCTGTAAATTTCTTAAAGAATTATCAGAAACCTCGTAAAGGTTAGGTGGGATATAAAGTGTGCGTGGACGGGGGTATGAGTAGGTTATTGTTAATCCTATCACACCATCGTCTTAAGTAAGTTGAAATAATTGAATTTACATCTTTTACTTCTAGTTCTGCTCTTATATCCTCATTCCTTCTTTTATCTTAAAATGCATAGTTTAAAGTATAGTGAATATACTCCTTGTTCTTCCGTCTGTGACGCGTCTATCAATTAAGCTCGTTAGGAGAGTTAGTGTTCCTGTTTCACCCAACAGAAGTTACAGAGTTTAGTGATGTGGGTAAGTAACATAATATGATAATACTTTATTATCAATAACAATGTTAATATATATATTTTCTTTGTCTTTTCTCATCCCCCGTCTTTCTCCTTTTCTCTCTCACTTCCGTCCGGAATACTTTGGGTGCTTCGCTGTATGGTATATTATTCTGTGTGTTCTGTGTGGTCTTCTTCTTCCTCTTCTTCACTTCAAGGACTAGGTTATGTAAATCTGTTCTAGTCCTTTGCAAATCATCACATCATCGTCTTAAGTAAGTTGAAAAGAGTGAATCATCTTTTACTTCTAGTTCTGCTCTTATATCCTCATTCCTTCTTCTATCTTAAAATGCACAGTTTAAAGTATTTCGAAGAAACTGCATTTCACCCCTCTAAACCTTGCCGCATTCCTTTAATGCCAAGATCCACACCTCACTCGCATATGTCAATGTAAGTAATGCTGTTGTCTTATACAATTTAATTCTTGTGCTGTGTCTCGCTTCATTTTTAAGATTTATATGAATCTACCACACATATTCCTAAATTTATTTACCTTGTCTTTTATATCTTATTCAGACTTACTTCACAAGTGAGATATTTAAAGTGGCTCACTTGTTATAATGTACTGTTGTTTATAACTATGTTACTCCTCACTGGATATTGTAACGTTACATAACCCAGTCCCAAAAAACTGATAACTTAATTATACTAACATAAAGGTCAGAAATGGGTAAACTATAACTAGCTCTAAATTACGGTATATCACCAAACATTATAAACTATATTGAAGTGATATACAGTGACAAGTGAGTTATAGTGTACCCAGTGCGTAAATAAGTGAATGTGAAGGGAGCATCTTACAGACTTGTGCTGTGGATGTAGGAATTATGGAGTATAATAGTAGACTGTGATGCTACTAACCAGTTATATATTTTGTTTATTTATTGTATGATTTATATTGTGTAGGCAACTAAAATTTAGTACCTATGTTTAATTTTATATTTAATAAAATAATTATGTTAGTATATAAGATAACCCAGGGTTAAAAAATAAAAGAGTTAAATATAAGATGATAATAAAAAATAAAATAATACTGTATGAGGAAAATGGCAGAAGAAAATAGTGCAGTGTAAGAATACTATAAGAGATTAATAAATAATAAATAAATTTATTTAAAGTTAATAATAATATTAAAGACTTATATCTAAAGTTATAAGAAAATAAACGAAAAACTGTTATATAAATCAAATTGGGAAATAAACCAAAATTAAAAGGAATTATTTTTCTATAAATCAAAAATAAATTTATAATAATTAAAAACAGCCTATATACTCAAAAGTAAATAGCAGCACCAATAAAAAATGATATAGAAATTATGTGTTACTAAGAGTAACAGAATAACAACATATTGTTTTAATCGAAAAAGAGATTGAAAACCGTCCGGTTGAGAAAAGTGATGAGACCAAAATTGTATTTAAAAACCTTTTAAAACGTTTGGAAACAGTACAAAATTATAACAATATTAACTCACAGTATCCACATTATGACCAACTCCTTTAGATATCAAATATAACTTGCTTTACCCAATAACAAAGTGATAAAAACCTTTTCAAGATCAGGCCTAGCCAAGCCGCGTTTCGAGTTTTAACGAGATTGTATCTGATAGACATTCAATGAAATTACAAAACAACTAGAACGACCACACGAGGAAACGCTTCACGCAAGTAAGAACTTCGAGGAAAGAGGTAATATAAACATTTCTTTTAATAATTAACCAAGAAAACCTCAAATAAAATCGTTGTACAGTACAGAAATTTCTAAAAATGTTGTCATGTGTCTAATAAAAGCATAATCTGCACTCTCGCGGACCAATCCGGAACTACGTACTACGAAAATAAACAAAAATTCGAAATTGATTATTTTTATCTTGTAAAGCGTAGTATATAATTATCCATTTCTGACCATCTCATAACACAAAGAACTTACCCTTAACCCTGGGGAAATATATAAAACGAATTATATGTTGATTGATGTTTGTAACAACCAAAAAATTAAAAATTTTTAGTATGACCGAAAAGACGTTACATTCAACAAGACACCCCTACGCAGGCCACGAGCAATAAATAAAGAAACTGTGTGACGAGGTGTCAAGTGAACGTTTACTTCGGACAATACAAATACGCTTCACATAGCTTTACAATAGGGAACAAGGTTGGCCGTGACAGACTCGACTCAAACACGAGATTTACAGCCTGCAAAATGTAAGATAAAAGAAACTGTGTCAAGTACCAATTAGGGTGAAACTGTGACGGACACACTGCCAGGATAATTTGAAGCGTACCAGTAATAAGAAAAGGGTGTAAGACACACAATAGTATGTACCCTACATGAGAACGGACATCGATACCTAAAAGAATAGAATCGAACTTGTACACAGCAGGGGAACGTCTTACTGGCGACAACGGATATTTACGACAGGGAGAAGGAGTGCCGTTTTGGAAACGACGACACGCTGCGCCAGGACAGCGTTCGGAAAAGGGGTCGAGCACAGCGAAACAATAACAAAATACGACACATTGTTTGCGTGAGAACTGCAGCGAGATCCGGAATACGCTTAGACAAAGGCATGATGGACACCCATGAAATCGCTCCTGTTCTAGGAAAAGAGTACGGAGGCTTTCGACGCGAACTCGTGGGGAGACAGGATACCCAATCACAACCCAGCATCTACCCGGAGAACAGGTGGAGAGGACCGTCGCCAGCATGGCAACGGGAACGTCGAATGAGAAGTGAAGAACGATGGTCTGGCAGAAGGGTAGGAGATCTTCCGTCCTATCATGTTCGACTTGAGGCGTGTTTTCCAGAAGAAGTGCATTGTGGTAAACGATGCTTGATAAAAACTGTTTGCAGAGCACGCGGGACGACAGTCTTTCATAAATTTTCAATCATATACTTTGAACAGTCTTCACGTACTTTTAACAGTCTATTTATAACTTTCAACAGTCGGTCGTCAAAGTTCGATTAACACACGGACAGCAGAGGGACTTTGAAACTTTGCTACGCGACATATAACTAAGACACTTAGACATTTCGATATTGGCGCGTATCCGGTAATAGTGTACCTACAGTGTCTAAAAACATGCGACATACGCCAGTGCTTAACAATTATAGAGTTCCTTATTATACTCGAATTCAGAACTGAACTAACCAGTCACACTTTCATCAATAACCGACGCGTAGAACTATCGTTGATGTAATACCGGACGACGAAATCGTAACGTCATACAGTGCGACGGAGCGATACAATATCATTTGGAACAAATACACCACGGCATCAAAAACACTAAACATTAATGTACGTACCAGAAGTTCAGCAATAGACAGACAGACATATACACCATAGTTAACGATGAACTTATCTTCACGACACATAATTTCATGACTCAACAGTAACAGCCGAATCAACAGAATACACACACTGCGCGAGTGAATCTGTTCCGCGTGTGTTAAGTGTCAGTGACATCACAGCTACGCAACTTCCCACACATGGACCAGCAGAGAGGAGGAGTTACGCCGATGGAAATATCGGATAATTCGTCTAACAAGTAATCTTTATGCTATTCTTATCATAAGAACTCTACTGTCCTGTCTCTTTTTCAAGAAACACCCCTTGAGTATTTAAATTAAACATGATAAACATAATTAACGCCATCCATCTGAGGCAAACGATGAACGCATTAGTATAAGATTTATTGTTTGACTATTTGTGTTTCTATATATCGATTGCATTATATATGTATGTGTATGTTTTCCAGCAAACAACGTATTGGATCTACATTGTAATTTGATGTATATACATGTGTTCTTTTATGTTCTTTTTATGAGTTTATGAATGTATTTACAGGGAATCATCCATATTTTATATATATTGAAGTCTCTTTCTTTAATGATATGATGTTAAATAAATAAGTGTTTATTTTATCCAGAACATACGCGTTCATTATTGTCAAATTACCTCAGAACAAGAAAGCAATGGCATTTGAGTGATTTATAGTAGTTTTTATTAATACAACAATTAGAGTCTCCATGCAATAATTGTGCTAACATAAAGAAATTAACGTGTTATTTAGCTTCAATCAGTTCAGTTGATATGAGTAACCTAATTGAGTGATTACACGAGCTCATTATGCAAATTAGTATATTTACATAATTAATTAATCACAGATTAATTAATTCATTATTGTTAGCATAATTGCCTATCGTTGTAATTGGCTGCACAACGCGTGGCAATCGTAGTATGTTTAATTAAAGATAAAATTGTAAAATCATTAAAAACCAGATTTTATGATAATTTCATGTTTACCCAATTAAATCGATATAATGTATTAGTGATTGAAAGGATCGATTGTAATATTTGTATATTGAAGAAGAGGAAATCAATATTATACAAATAAATCCTCTTAATAATTTATGTTGAATAATAAAATGTGTCTTTTTTATTGTAGAAGGTAGTTGTGGTAGATTTTAGTAAGCTAAGAAGAGGACTATCCATCGGGTAGTATTACTGAACCGTGTCGTTTGGTTAACCTAACCTTTGGAGATTAAAGTCAAAATCAGCTGATCTTATGAACGGCGAATATTTGAAAAATTAAGAAATTGTCTACTCCGGGTGTAAACAAATTATACTTACTCTCTCTTCCAAATAAGATTAAACAACTTCCTTAATCTCTACCAAATCACACACGCTCGATTTCCGTTTCGTTTGGGTAAAATTACAATCTGATTTATTTAAACATTAATACTTATAATTCATAAGTGGCGATCGCTAAGAGGTACTCTGACCGCTCCGAGACTGTCAAAAGACGGACGTCACTCCTTATTTAAGCGGTTACGTTACAGAACGGCGCTTACAACAGTGGGGCTTAATTAAATAAGACGAGCACACAATAGGTCACATCCGAAGACTCCTCGGAAGGTAATTCAGAGACGGCGAGACGTTACAGAATGGCGCTCAACGTAAAAGGGCTGTAATTAGAGAAGAATTTTGAGATATTCAATAAATTAATATACCAAAAACCTAATTATCGTCGGCAGTTATGAGAAAACAAGAAATGCATAATACCAGAGGCAGATCGAAGAAGAGGACAGAAGAAAAGGATAAGGAAGAAGGTGGACAGGAACGAGAGATAGAAATATTTACAGACAGTGAAATGGAACAACCGATGGGTGATAAAGAAGAAACTGAAGCAATTATGAACACGGAAAAGGAAATAGTGGAAGAGGACGCCCAAGGGGACCAAACAGACAAAGCGGAAGCCAGGAGAGAACCAAATTGGCAAGATATGATGAGATTTATAGCCGAGAAATTTGATAAAATAGATGAAAATTTTAAGAAACAGGAGGAAAACTCGAAGCAAACCAATGAGGAAAATAATGAAAATTTTAGAAGACAGGAAGAAAAATTTGATAAAATAGATGAGAACTCAAGGAAACAAAATGAAACCTTGAGCGAAAAATTTGACAAAATAGATGAGGATTTTAAGAAACAGGAAGAGAACTCAAGGAAGCAAAATGAAACCTTGAGGGATAGTTTAAAACAAATTGAGAAAAAAAACGAAGAAAATTTAAAACAATTTGAGTGTAAAATGGGGAATTTCAATAAGGAGTTAAGAGAAAATCTTGAGAGTAAAATTGAACTGGTCAGTAATACGCTTCGCCAAAGAGTAGATGAATATAAGGAAGAGGCAGAGAAGAAATTAATAGAAACCAATCAAAGGTTAGATAAAACTGAAGGAAGATGGCAAAATTATAACAATCGAAATTACAGACATGATTCTTATCATAGAGAAGAAGGTCCACAAAGAAGTAGGAGTGAAGAACAACCTAGATTCAGAGATAGTGATGAAGAAAGGAGACCAGTAAGCAATATTCAACATAATGAAAATGTTGAATCAAACAATAATAATGATGGAAATAGGGGAAACGGGTACCAGCAGTGAGAAGATGTGACTGCCCGTCACTGCTAGAAATAACAGGGCACAGAATTTACCACAAACCCAATCATAATAATAAATTAAACAGATCAATAACAATTATCAGAAATCATTTTTTAAAAAAATATACAGGCAGAGTTAATGGAAGAAAGAGCAATTAAAGAGTCATCACCAAACAATGACATAGTCTATATACAAATAAAATTAAATGGAGTGTTAGCAGAGGCCATGATTGATACAGGAGCAAATATTTCAATTATTGATCAATTAGAACTGGACCGGATTACTGAAATAACTACTGAGAGAATACCTACTTTACCAATTAATAATTTAACAATTGTTGGTGCCACCGGGAAACAAAATAAAACAATCAGAAAACAAGTGTCTTTGAATGTTACCACTAGTGGAATAGGAATACCTATGGGATTTTTAGTAGCTAAAGGGCTACCTTTTAGGGTGTTAATAGGGTGTGATATGCTACGGCGACACACTGCAATTATAAATCTGGCCAGGGGTATAGTAACCTTGAGCACAGAAGAAGGTGAGTTAGCGGCTGAGATAATTGGTAGCCAAAGTGCCCCTCAGTGTCCGAGCTCATTTTTTATTAGGGAGGATAATAGATTAACCCTAGGCAAAAACACAGAAGTAACAGAATCAAAGATTTGGCAAGAGAAGATAGAAGAGATAATCGAGTTTCAGAATAGGCAGGCACAGGAAATAATTAATGTAGAACAAAAACAACAGCTTATAAAAATTTATAATAAATATAAATCAGTATTCTCAGAATCACCAAGAAAAGCAAAAAACTTCTTGTGTGAACTAAAGCTAAAGTTCAAAGAAAATGTAAATTTTAATAAACGGTCATACCCCAGTGCTCAAGCTTTGAAAGAGGCAGCAGGAAAAGAAATTCAACGAATGATATTAGAAGATATAATTGAAAGAAGTAGTTCTCCGTATACAAGCCCATTGGTAGCTATACCGAAGAAAGATGGTCAAGTAAGACTATGCCTTGATGCTCGGGAGTTGAATAAAATGCTCATTAACGATCGCACGTCTCCAGGTGAGATTGAAGAAATAATGAAAAAATTCTATGGATGCAAGTACATGAGTACTTGGGATGCAGTCTGTGGATATTGGCAAATAGAGTTGCACCCTAACAGCAGACAATATGTTGCTTTCATATTCGAAGGACGAAATTATCATTTTAAACGTTTGCCTTTCGGATTGGTAAATTCTGTGGCCGTGTTCATACAATGTATGGATCAAATTTTAGGTAAGGAAGTTTTGGATTTTACTACAATATATGTAGATGACATATTAATTACGTCTTGTACATGGGAGGAGCATTGTAATCGAGTGGAAACAGTATTAAATAAACTATTGCAATATAATATAACTTTGAAACTGGATAAATCTAAATTTATTACACATGAATTACCATTTTTAGGATTCATTCTGTCCGCTACTGGAATTAAACCATCTCCTGAAAAGGTAAAGGCTATCCAAGATTTTCCTAAACCAAAAAACTTAAAACAACTACAATCCTTTCTGGGGATCTGCAACTATTATAGGAAATTTCAACAGAATTATTCAGAAGTAACAACCAAATTCCAATATTTACTTTCAAAGAAAAATAAAAAAATAATTTAAAAAATTAAAAAACACGACTGCCAAAAAATAAATGAATAAATAAAAAATAAATTGATAAAAACACTAAATAAAAAAAAACTAAATAAAAATAATATTTAGTAAAAATCATAAAATCTAAATAAAGTCGATTTAAAAAGCCAAAAACAAGGTATTGAAATTCAGCTCTGATCAGATTTAACGAAAATGTTATGAATGATTAAACGCATAGTAATTTTATTAGATTTAAATTACTTTTCGATGTTGAATATATACCAATGCATCATATGAAGACTACAATTATAAAAAATATTGCTGATAAAATTTTGCTCTTCAATTTTAATTTTCAATGCAGTCGGGGGCTGTTTAATGAAAAGAACAAATCTATTTAGAAACAGCCCCCGACTGCATTGAAAATTAAAATTGAAGAGCAAAATTTTATCAGCAATATTTTTTATAATTGTAGTCTTCATATGATGCATTGATATATATTCAACATCGAAAAGTAATTTAAATCTAATAAAATTACTATGCGTTTAATCATTCATAACATTTTCGTTAAATCTGATCAGAGCTGAATTTCAATACCTTGTTTTTGGCTTTTTAAATCGACTTTATTTAGATTTTATGATTTTTACTAAATATTATTTTTATTTAGTTTTTTTTTATTTAGTGTTTTTATCAATTTATTTTTTATTTATTCATTTATTTTTTGGCAGTCGTTTTTTAATTTTTTAAATTATTTTTTTATTTTATTCCTTTTTGTGTTTAAAAAGAGTATAATGGGAATGTGCAGTGTGTGCGTGCGTGTGTGCGTGCGTATGTGTGAAGTGCAAAAAAAAATTCAATTTTTACATAGTTTTATTTAGAAACTTTATTATGTACATAGTATAATTAGCGTATGAACTTATAAACTTATAAATATAGTATAACTTTATTTTATATACTATTATATAACTAGTATAATACAAACATTTCGATAAATTGTTTTATAAATTATATAATTAACTAAATAATTTAATTTATTAGAAATGATAAAGAAAGAGCTTTGGTCTACAGATTTCTGAGTCGATTTAATTCCTCAAGTGAGTTTTTATCGTGCGGTTCATGCAAAAATTTTCGTGGATCCAGACAACTTATTGCTAATCCCTCTAATGTTTTCACACGACTTAGTGCGACGTAGGCCTGACCCTTGGCAAAAATATTACTACTCAAATCAATGACTGCTTTGTCTAAAGTAGTGCCTTGGAGTTTATGTACTGTTACAGCCCAACACAATATTAATGGCAGCATACGTCGTTCTACTTTGCCCTGGCCTCGCAAAGCATCATATTCAACAGTGGTGGGCTCTATCTTTACTCCAATACCAGCAGTATTTCCCCTAATTGATCTGTCATCAATTTCTACAAATACGGCTTGTGGAAGCTCACCAGGTTGAAGCTGATCTCGACGTAGTGCAGGCCACTCAATTTTTCTAATGATGCCGATTGCTCCGTTGACCAGACCATGATTAACATTAATGTTTTTTCGCAACATTACCCTAGATCCGACTCCGATTACTAAAGAGTTTGGAATACCTCCAGTTTTGTTTGGATCCGTTGGTACGAAGTCTTTCTTTAACTTTTGTCCGTAATTCTTTGCTTCGACAGACACATCCACCGCTGCAATATCGTAAACTTTAGATGATGTTTTCAACTTTTCAGTCATCATAGCATTATATTCTTCTACCTGTTTAGTGGTTGGGAAAATACGCAGACACTCGCCATCAGCAAATTCATCTGTCAAAGGAACTCTTCGACGATCTAAAATTTCTAGCTGCTGCATGGTGAGTTGGCCGACTCGTAAATTATTTAGAATGTCTATAAAAGTAGTGTCGTTAGCTTGCCGCATATTTTGAGGTAATTCATAGAAACTAAACAGTGTCCACAAATTAATTTCAGCTGATAAGTAATGAGGCTGCTTGAAGCAGTAGGTACCACCAACTGCTTTTGATACAGGTGGCAACTGCATTAGATCGCCAAACAAAATAATATTGATACCCCCGAAGAGAGCATCATTCATTTTAAGCTGTTGCAACCTTAAGTGAATATTTCTTAGGGTAGTATAGGGTACCATTGAGATTTCGTCAATGATTAGCCAATTAATATGCTTCCACCTTAGCCGTTCCCTTTGAAGACGCTCATCAGTAAGAGGGCGAAGAGCTGTCACCTTGCCTTTTTCGATAGGAAGGGCAAAAGTAGAGTGCAAAGTGCTACCTCCAATCAATTTTGCAGCGACACCTGTGGGTGCTGCTAGCGTAAAAGCTCTGCTTGCATGTAAATGAGAAAGACGACGAATCTGTTCTACAATAATTTTCAGAGTAAAGGTTTTGCCGGTGACTGCTCCTCCAGTAACGAACACACGTAATGGCTCAGTATTATTTTCACTTGGAAGCAATCTGTCTGAAAACATTTTGAACAATTGGCGCTGCTGAAAATTCATTAAGTTTACTGCTGCGGCATATTGTTGATCCGTCATTTCATGTATTTCTGGTTCACCATATTTCGCAGAGAGAAATATATATAGCAAACCAATATATATACACTTTCAGATCAGCTGTTCTCGTGTTCTCGGTTTCTCACGGATTGCACATCTATACTCTCACACAATAGCGCGCTAACATAGTATTAGTGAGCGTGGTCTTAAATCGTGAGCACTATCTGGAGTGAACTTTACAGAATACCTTCCACTAGCGCCACCTGATGGACCAATAAACGAACAAAAAAATCCTTAGAACCGATCACTTGTATTCACTTCCGGTCAAAACCGGAAGTCAACTCATGGTGATATATAGCCTATGACACTTCTGGTGAAGTAAGGAATCCATCGAGCCATCGAACATCAAAATCGGTAAAGCCGTTAAAAAGTTATAGTGGAACAAACATACATACATACATACATACCCTACCACTGAAAACATAACACTCCTTTTTAGCAGTCGTGTAACAAGTAGAAATGGGATGAAAGTGAAGATAATAATTTTAAGATAATAAAAAATAAATTTCTGAACAGCATCATGTTACACCACCCAAATTTTAATAAACGTTTTTTCATAAATTGTGATGCTAGTAACATTAGCCTTGGAAGTGAACTATATCAGGAAGATGAGGAAGGAAATCATGGGGTCATCAGTTTTGCAAGCAGAGTACTGAGTAGTTGTGAGAGGAATTATACAGTAACTGAAAAGGAACTGCTGAGTGTTGTGTTCTCATGTATAAAATTTCGAACATTTATATTGGGATATCCAGTAACCATCAGAACCGATCATAGATCAATTTCATTTTTTAAAAATTGTAAACTTAACCACGGCAGACTCACCAGATGGGTATTAATACTTCAAGAGTATAATTTAGACTGGGAATATATCCCGGGTAAGAAGAATGTAATAGCAGACCGATTATCACGGATTAATCTAGAAAAAGGAACTTGTGAAATAGAACCAGAGAGTATTGGAAAAATATATTACATTATTAAGATGAAAAAGGAGTTACAAGATATAATTAATAAAATAAAAACCGATCAGCAAAGGGACACTAAATTAACAAAAATTAAGGACCGGATATTACAAAATGATCCTATAATAATGAAATTTTTCTGTGTTTATGAAGAAATCCTTTTTATCCGCCAACAATTAAGGATCATGTATGGAAAATGTATGTGCCAGAAGCAACAGAAGTAGCCCTGATTAAGGACTACCATGAAAGATATGGTCACATGGGACCACTCAAAGTTATTAAAGCTCTATCTGAACACTGTTATGTAAAAGCCATAAATAAGAGAGTAAGATTAATAGTAAAAAACTGCAACATATGCCAGCTAGTAAAAGTAAATAATGAGAAGAGAACGGGAGCCATGATTACAATAAAATCTAACAATAAACTTGAAAAGACATTCTTAGATATATGTGGACCTTTTCCCAGAAGTGGAGGGAGACAAATTTAAATATATAATCATTATATTTGATCATTATACTAAATATACAAAACTCTACGCTATCAGTAGAGCCACTACGAAGAAAATTTTAGAAGTAATCATTCAAAAATACTTACCTGAGGTGGGAAAACCGGAAACCATAATAACTGATCATGGAACGCAATTTCGAGGTAAAAGATGGAAAGAAGAATTGAGGAAATGGCAAATAAGGACATACAAAACATCAGTGTACCACCCTAGTAGTAACCCTGCCGAACGCGTATTAAGGGAAGTTGGTAGAATTCTACATACATACTGTCACCAAGAACATAAAAATTGGAGACAGTATATTGAACCAGCAGAGACTTTCCTTAATTGGTCATACCATGACACTATCGGAACCAGCCCTTATCAGGTAATGTTTGATAAACCACCACTAAGAGAAATCACATCGTTGATAAATTTTCCTCCAGGAGAGAGAGTGGAGTTCAATAAAGTCGAAATGCACAACAGATTGTGGCATAAAGTGGAACTTCAACAAAAAAGGGATCAAGATAAAAAGAAAAGATTGGATACATACCAGATGGAAGATAAGGTATTAATCAAAAATAGACAACTACCCAGTTCTATAGAGGGTATTGCAAGGAAGTTACTGTTACTTTATACTGGACCTTACCTCATAACCCAGTTGAAGGGGAATAATACCTATGAAATCAAAGCAATTAACAATAACCGAGTAAAAGGAGTCTACAACCAGTCGGAAATGAAACGATATCACGAATAAAACCAGGAATATGATGAAAATTGAAGCAATCAACAATTTATTTTGGTAAACAAGTAAAACAAAAATAAATTTGTTCTAGTGGGGGGGCTTTATGTAACGTTACATAACCCAGTCCCAAAAAACTGATAACTTAATTATACTAACATAAAGGTCAGAAATGGGTAAACTATAACTAGCTCTAAATTACGTTATATCACCAAACATTATAAACTATATTGAAGTGATATACAGTGACAAGTGAGTTATAGTGTACCCAGTGGGTTAATAAGTGAATGTGAAGGGAGCATCGTACAGACTTGTGCTGTGGATGTAGGAATTATGGAGTATAATAGTAGACTGTGATGCTACTAACCAGTTATATATTTTGTTTATTTATTGTATGATTTATATTGTGTAGGCAACTAAAATTTAGTACCTATGTTTAATTTTATATTTAATAAAATAATTATGTTAGTATATAAGATAACCCAGGGTTAAAAAATAAAAGAGTTAAATATAAGATGATAATAAAAAATAAAATAATACTGTATGAGGAAAATGGCAGAAGAAAATAGTGCAGTGTAAGAATACTATAAGAGATTAATAAATAATATATAAATTCATTTAAAGTTAATAATAATATTAAAGACTTATATCTAAAGTTATAAGAAAATAAACGAAAAACTGTTATATAAATCAAATTGGGAAATAAACCAAAATTAAAAGGAATTATTTTTCTATAAATCAAAAATAAATTTATAATAATTAAAAACAGCCTATATACTCAAAAGTAAATAGCAGCACCAATAAAAAATGATATAGAAATTATGTGTTACTAAGAGTAACAGAATAACAACATATTGTTTTAATCGAAAAAGAGATTGAAAACCGTCCGGTTGAGAAAAGTGATGAGACCAAAATTGTATTTAAAAACCTTTTAAAACGTTTGGAAACAGTACAAAATTATAACAATATTAACTCGTAGTATCCACATTATATCCAACTCCTTTAGATATCAAATATAACTTGCTTTACCCAATAACAAAGTGATAAAAACCTTTTCAAGATCAGGCCTAGCCAAGCCGCGTTTCGAGTTTTAACGAGATTGTATCTGATAGACATTCAATGAAATTACAAAACAACTAGAACGACCACACGAGAAACCGCTTCACGCAAGTAAGAACTTCGAGGAAAGAGGTAATATAAACATTTCTTTTAATAATTAACCAAGAAAACCTCAAATAAAATCGTTGTACAGTACAGAAATTTCTAAAAATGTTGTCATGTGTCTAATAAAAGCATAATCTGCACTCTCGCGGACCAATCCGGAACTACGTACTACGAAAATAAACAAAAATTCGAAATTGATTATTTTTATCTTGTAAAGCGTAGTATATAATTATCCATTTCTGACCATCTCATAACACAAAGAACTTACCCTTAACCCTGGGGAAATAAATAAAACGAATTATATGTTGATTGATGTTTAATTAAAGATAAAATTGTAAAATCATTAAAAACCAGATTTTATGATAATTTCATGTTTACCCAATTAAATCGATATAATGTATTAGTGATTGAAAGGATCGATTGTAATATTTGTATATTGAAGAAGAGGAAATCAATATTATACAAATAAATCCTCTTAATAATTTATGTTGAATAATAAAATGTGTCTTTTTTATTGTAGAAGGTAGTTGTGGTAGATTTTAGTAAGCTAAGAAGAGGACTATCCATCGGGTAGTATTACTGAACCGTGTCGTTTGGTTAACCTAACCTTTGGAGATTAAAGTCAAAATCAGCTGATCTTATGAACGGCGAATATTTGAAAAATTAAGAAATTGTCTACTCCGGGTGTAAACAAATTATACTTACTCTCTCTTCCAAATAAGATTAAACAACTTCCTTAATCTCTACCAAATCACACACGCTCGATTTCCGTTTCGTTTGGGTAAAATTACAATCTGATTTATTTAAACATTAATACTTATAATTCATAAGTGGCGATCGCTAAGAGGTACTCTGACCGCTCCGAGACTGTCAAAAGACGGACGTCACTCCTTATTTAAGCGGTTACGTTACAGAACGGCGCTTACAACAGTGGGGCTTAATTAAATAAGACGAGCACACAATAGGTCACATCCGAAGACTCCTCGGAAGGTAATTCAGAGACGGCGAGACGTTACAATATTTACCTTTAGAAGCCATGGTCTTAATCTTCTTCTCTGAAATTGTTAGCGAATACTATCTTACTACTTCTTGTAACCGAAACATGGATCTTTGTAAATCATCCCCATTATCTTGAATAAATGACTATGTCATCCACTGCAGGGGATCCATACAAAGTGATTTTTTAAGCTGTTTTCCCGTGGTCACTCTGGATTTCCATGCCCCCAACATGACGTCAATATACAAGGGTGGGGAAATACAGCATCCCTGCCTACCTCCCATGTTTATTGGAACGTCACCTAACAACCTACCATTCAGATCCAGGAATATAGATGTACTTTAGTAAAGGATCTTAACTGAATTCAGATAATGTTGTAGGTATCCTCTTCTATCCATAATATTCCACAAATTTTGACGATTTACATTATCAAATACTTTTTCCAGATCGACAAAAGCGATATGCGTAGCCTGATTATATTCCCGCCTTTTCTTCATTATCTGTCGTAATACAAACAATGCATCCACAGTTACCTACCCTTTATAAAACCCATGTGTTCTTCGAGAAGTAATTAATCCGTAATAACTCTTAATTTCTGATTGAGAATTCTTGTATAGTCTATATTTTTCATGAAGAGTCCAGCAAGGTTATTCCTTTGTAATTATTTGTGTCGTTTCTTTCCGATTACTGGGTTTGTTTTAGACCGAACAGACGAGCACAGTAAAGACAGTGCTATTACAGTAACTTGGCGTGAACATTGTAACGAGTACAATCCTAGTCCCAATAGGTACGTGACACATTTCGGCATCTGCAAGTCATCTGGTTCCTTTGTCTCGTACTTTCCTCATCGCGCAAAGGTACCGAGAAAAATTAATTTCACAATAAGTCGTAATCGTCTGTGTTTTTCTGCTGAATTATATGACGCTACTTTATATTAACTGTAAACTAAAAAACCACAAATTTCTTCGTTACATAAGGAAATCAAATTTCTCTAATGGATTTCCTTCAAATGTAAGGGAAAGGTCTAAGGAAAACACATAGCACACTCTTACGATGTGGTTGAAATCGTTTTGTAAAAACAGAATTTTATGACTTGTGGTCACCTTGCACGTTTGCTGTTTCCTTTCCTCACAACTCTTTATACGTACCTCTAACTCCTGCCTTACCTTATCCTGCGTCGTCAGCTACAAGATACTGTTACTTATGTGCCTGCTTTATACGTACCTCTAACTCCTGCCTTACCTTATCCTGCGTCGTCAGCTACAAGATACTGTTACTTATGTGCCTGCTTTATACGTACCTCTAACTCCTGCCTTACCTTATCCTGCGTCGTCAGCTACAAGATACTGTTACTTATGTGCCTGCTTTATACGTACCTCTAACTCCTGCCTTACCTTATCCTGCGTCGTCAGCTACAAGATACTGTTACTTATGTGCCTGCTTTATACGTACCTCTAACTCCTGCCTTACCTTATCCTGCGTCGTCAGCTACAAGATACTGTTACTTATGTGCCTGCTTTGTACGTACCTCTAACTCCTGCCTTACCTTATCCTGCGTCGTCAGCTACAAGATACTGTTACTTATGTGCCTGCTTTGTACGTACCTCTAACTCCTGCCTTACCTTATCCTGCGTCGTCAGCTACAAGATACTGTTACTTATGTGCCTGCTTTATACGTACCTCTAACTCCTGCCTTACCTTATCCTGCGTCGTCAGCTACAAGATACTGTTACTTATGTGCCTGCTTTATACGTACCTCTAACTCCTGCCTTACCTTATCCTGCGTCGTCAGCTACAAGATACTGTTACTTATGTGCCTGCTTTATACGTACCTCTAACTCCTGCCTTACCTTATCCTGCGTCGTCAGCTACAAGATACTGTTACTTATGTGCCTGCTTTGTACGTACCTCTAACTCCTGCCTTACCTTATCCTGCGTCGTCAGCTACAAGATACTGTTACTTATGTGCCTGCTTTATACGTACCTCTAACTCCTGCCTTACCTTATCCTGGGTCGTCAGCTACAAGATACTGTTACTTATGTGCCTGCTTTATACGTACCTCTAACTCCTGCCTTACCTTATCCTGCGTCGTCAGCTACAAGATACTGTTACTTATGTGCCTGCTTTATACGTACCTCCTCTAACTCCTTCCTTATCTTATCCTGCGTCGTCAGATACAAGATACTGTTACTTATGTGCCTTACCTTATCCTGCGTCGTCAGCTACAAGATACTGTTACTTATGTGCCTGCTTGTAGTCTAACAATCTTTACAACAGTACACAGTTTTGTTCGAAAATATATATTTTTAAACAGAAATTCATCACACGTTTTTTCGTTTTCCGATTATAAAGGATCATTCCGTCAAAAATACATCCGTCAATTTATTCAATTCCAATACGATTAAACTTAAATGTTCATTATTTAATTCTTGTACATCTTATCGCGTGTTTGTGAATAAAAAGTTGAATATTACAACTAAAGTAAGTATTATAGGCCTATTTAAAAACTTTTACAATTCATTGCCTATGAATAATGAATAAAATTATTACGAATAAACGGATTCAAAGACATATGTCCCATCTTCAGTACACGTTTATTTGTAGTTTCATTAAAAGTTAAAATAATTGAAAATTAAATTCACATACATTTTTCACGTAGGTGAAAATTTTCAAAGGCACTTGTGAAAGTGTTATTTTTTGAATGAGTTTGCACTGCGCGTACATAATAAATAAGATTTTTTGCTGCCTCAGATTCAACGAAAATCTGTTGATACAACGGACAATGAAGATTTTCTGATGGCTCTAATGACAATTTGTCGGAGAAAATTTTCTTTTAAAACGCAATGACAGGGGTTTCGTCTGTGTTATCTGTGACATCGATTGCAACACTGAGACGGTTGCAGAAATAAAGTTTCACAAATTGCGTTTGAAATTGCGCATTTTCGGAATGCTAGTTTTCGATTCGTATAGTAGAGCTTGAATGGAACCAGATGCACACTGCTGTGGTCACACAGTCGCGCCATCTCTGAAAGAAAACAAGAAGGTGCCACAAAAGAATTCATCACACAGAATTAATACGCTACTTTGCATATTCACAATAGCGAATCACAGACAGGCCAATTATTAGGCCAACAATCTTCCAAGCATGGAGTTAATTCACAAGACATGAATGATGCTGACTCTGTCATCACCATCATCACTTCATGGATAGGCTTCCTCCTGTTCCGGACTCATGACTCCAACCATCTTGTGACTGGCTTGCCTACAGATTTTCTTCCAACCGGCTCATACTCATAAACCAACTTCGGAAAGCGGGTATTGTCCATTCTTTGTAGGTGTTGTTTCCAGCACTTTCTATAATTCTGAATGAGTTGATATAGGGAAACTATATCAAGTTCTCGTCTGATATACTCGTTTCTTATAGACTCTCTATACACTCGTTATTAAACACAAATGGATGCCCGCTTTAATGAACGGTCACACAGTTGCACCAACGGAACTTACGTTTACTTAATGACAATCTGTGTTTATTTAAAATCAGTATTACATTGTTACTGATAAACATAATGCTATGAATTATATAAACCTTTTGAAATAAGGTTATTACCGAGATAGTCTGTAAATAATTTTACTGTGCTTAGTAAACAGTTGACTAATGCAGTTTAACACTGATTCTTATGATGTAAATAAGCTTACACAGGTTGACTGAAGATATTTTCTATTCTTGGATTTCATAACACTAACATACATCAACAAACAAACAGAAAAAATTTCCCACAAATTCAAAAAAGCAGGATACAGAATCGCTTACAAAACTACTAACAAAACAGAACACACACTATCAAAACGCATGCCCAAAGCACAAAACAAATTCGATCTACCCGGTGTATATAAACTAAATTGTTCAAATTGCAGTAAATTCTACATAGGCCAGACAGGACGTAGCTTCAAACAGAGATACATTGAACACACAAAAGCACTCCACACCACTACAGAATCTACCTTCGCAAACCACCTCATTGAAGCAAACCACATATATAAAAACATCGACAATAACATGAACATACTACACGTACACACAAAAGGCCGAAAACTAGACACTCTAGAACAATTAGAAATATACAAACACACAAAAACAAATAAAAACGACATCCTAAACGAACAGACACAATTCAAATCGCACGCATTATTCGAACACATCTCACCACACACACACAGCTTCAATCTTTCGAAACACTATCTCGTCGCCAACAACAAGACGAGCAGCGCTACTAACGACAGCCTCTGATGAAGGCTTCTATAGGTGAAAGCCGGTTTAGGCTGTAAGGTAAAACTTTACGTTTTTACTTATAAAAAACTTAGTGTTCCGAGTCGTCAATATTATAGTGATATTTATATTTTCTATTATACTGAGCAACAATGCTCTAGAATGATTATCATCAAAGAAAGAAGAACGTCAGTGAAAAGGATAAATTTAGCTGGCTAATATTGTTATACACAGAAATAGATAGCGGTATTACAATAAATATTGAAATGATAATGAATTTTCAAAACATTTCAAAGATTTGAAAAAGAGTTTCCTCGTTTAATGTTTACACAGAAATCAATGCTGTAAAGAAAGGGGAATGCAAACTTAGACAAAGAGCCTCCCTAATCTATTTATTACAACGATCCTAAATATTTTGATATGTTAATGATTCTAAAAAATAATTTTCCAAATGTGGTCAGTGGGAGGTCTACGATACTGTGGAAGAACGCTGTTACATAGTTGTACGAGCGAAGCGAACTCTCAGTTTTGACTCGACCGTTTGGAATTTGCCTGTCTTTCTATCTGTCTATTTGGGATACGTCTCACGATAACTTTTGAACGCATTGAACCGATTTTCCTATAACTTGGCACCCATGTCGATACTTTTGTTCTACATACCTCTATTGCTTCTGAGACTGATCCCTCCAAAAATGGGGGAGTGGGAGGCAAAAATGTGGGGTTCACAATTGTGAAAAAATCGCGAAAATTCACATTCGTGGAGTGTCAAATTAAAGAGAAAATAGTGATACACACTAACGTCTGAATGTAGGCTAGTGTTAATTTTTGAAAATGTCAACATTTTGGGACCTAGAGCCCAAAAAGGAGATTAAAACTTTGAGAAAAATTGTGAAAATCCAGCAGGGTGTCAGACTAAAATGATTTGTAATACGAATCCGAATGTTTCGAATTTTTAGTGTTTATTGTATGATTGTGTGTTCTGCAATGGTTATATCAGTGAAGAAATAATAGACAAATTGGGATTTTTGTAACTCTTCTCATAACTGAAAAATTATCTCATATCGAAATTGATGTAGGCCCTAATAATAAATGAACTTCGTTCAAAAAAGTGAACGTGATCTGCATTTCAGGGACCATACTAGTATATCCTTATTAAGTTATAACGAGGCATTAGAATTATGTTCTTAGCAGTTAGGCCTACCAGTAAACCAGTTCGGGCCACAGCGTGATGGATAATGGAACGGCCCTCCGTCGGAGAATTGGGAAAGACGAATACTAGCACAATCGACACCGACAACAAAAGTGGGGCAATACACATAAGGATTAAAATATTCCGTAACAAAAATTACACATTATACAATATGAATCGATCTTTAAGTATTCGGACAATACAATTATCAGTCATCAGATTTGAGCAAAGAAACAGCGTTAAAATTGTTTTTCTTTACTGATGCATTACCTTCTCAAATTATAATATCATCGCCCCTCTAAAAAAATCTGTGTAAAGTGTAGGCGTTTTTCGCAGCATTTGCTTTGCGTTACACTAAAGAGAGAACCGGATTTATTTTAAGTACGATGTTGACAATTAATGCAGTCAGTTTTACATCGCTATTATTGAGACGTCAGATATACTTTTTTACATTGTAATAATAATTAAAAACAAAGGAAACCTCAGGTGAATCATAACAAGGCGCAATAATTAAGTTGTTTTAATTTATTGTATTTATAGGATTACCTACATTTTATTAGCATTGATTATAACTTTTTACTGAACAGATTTTCACGGAGTTGAATGTGCGTTTTTGAGTTACGCAACAAATTCTGAATACTGGGTGTATATGTATTAATCCTACAGAGTCGTGGTTTTCTGTGTTAACAGAAACATTATTTTAGGTCTAACGCGCGTTTCTTTCTTCTGACACCAAACGTTTCATCCCTTCTACGATTAGCCACCCTTAGCCTACTAGCTTACGGAAACTCTGTCGTGCCTCATTACAGAATGCGAGACACGTTTGGTGTTAGCAGAAATAAAACGTGTGTTGAAATTCACGAAAAAATAACTTTACAGCTGTTACTGTTACAACAATACAATTTTCACGGTCGGAGCCAACTTCGGTAAAACTATTTTGCGGGCTGTTGGGCCGTAGTCCTCTGGTTATAAAATCACAGTTCGATTGCAGCTGGATCTTCCGTTTACCGTTCTGCTCTTTCGGCGACCGACGACCGGAGGAACAGAACGGTAAACGGAAGACCTGCTGAAGATGACTGCTGCAGCTGCAGTCGAAACGTCTGGTTTTATAACAACAGGACCACGGCCCAAGAGATCGGAAGATAATTTTACTGAAATATTATTGTTACGTTCAAAACAAACAAATGTTATTTTGACTGGTGAGTGCAGGTTATCTCAAGTGTCAGGACAAAACTCCCTCACACGTCAAGTTTACCGCGGAGAAACCTTACGCTGTGTTCAAGTTTGGATCAACGTTCTACAGTGAAAGCGGCAGTGACTGCGCGGCGTCTTTAAACCGGGTCACCGCCGAACTTGTAGCAAGGTCATTGGCAGCAATTCACTTAATTCCGGACGACCCGTTTCTAGCATACATGTTTATACGAATTGCTAACATATGAATCCCTAAATTGTAACTCATGTTTGCCATGTTATCTTCGCGAAATTAGGAACAGTCTACAAAACACATAATTCTGAAAGCGCTTGTAAAAGAAAAACTATAAATTTTTGTAATATGTAGTCTACTTATTACTTAGTGTTTTCAGTCCAATATTTTTCTCCATAGTATAGTTCATTGAAGTAAACAAATACATAATGAAATTTGTTTTTCAAGTTCACATGTAGCCTTCCATTTTTATTTTTCATGAAACATCATTTTTTAGAGGGAGTCCTTAAAAATATGATCTCAGGTGTAGAATTTTAAAATAATGTTGGTTTTATTTCTTGACTTGTGGGATTTTGTTTCGTTTCACATTTGTGTGGGGGAAAACAATCCTTCACAAAAATATGTGGAACCATTTACTGAACAGCATTAGAAAAAAAATGCCAAGAAGACTTCCCTACTTTCCTTTTTTATATTAATTTTTTTAAAGAGACAACTTTTTAAACAATTATTGCATGACCTATGGAGTATATTGTTATACTGTCTGGAGTCTAGTTTTTCTTTCACAAATATTTACAAAATTGTCTGTTTTTTGTATGACAGTTCGAAAGCTAGCAAAGATAATATGTCAAACATCATGAGTTATAATTGTATTATACTAATTTAGGATTTCAAATGTTAGGAATCTCTATAAACATAAATGTTAGAAAAGGTCTTCAAGAATTAACTAAATGATAATAGTCTGCCAGTGATCTTTTTACAAGCTCAGGGAGCTATCGAGGGTAGCATGGATTGTGATTTTAAAACAGTCATATGACAGAGAGATTGACAGTCACCACTTTTATTAACACTTCTATAGATCAGCACACCCATCTTAACCAATAGAGACCAAAAGTCTCCAAAGTTAATTTAATTCACAAGTTTATCTTGTTATTTGAATTAGCAGTCTATGTAATTCCAACTTTGTTGTGTTTACTTGCTGAACCGCTATTTGTCATGTTCTGGACGAGGCCTTGGTGAAAACACTGAAAGGCCTCATCCGGAACATGACAAGTAGCAGTTCACCAAGTAAACATGACAAAATAATTCACAAGTCCACAATCTATAATTGCTCACTGGTAACACTCTACAATGGGTGTAAAGTGAACAGTCTGAAGAACTATTTAATTAACTGTAGCCTCGCTGTATTGTTTACATAAGTACAGCCAATCTCAACTGTAGCTAATGTAGACAGCATCAGGAATTTGTGTGCACCTACAGTACTAGATTTTGGCAGACAAGACAGTACTATACTGTCATGTCTATTTGGGTGATTCAGCATTATCTGATAGGCTATACATATGACATACAGCCACAACAATAAACCTCTTGTAACCACAATGATAATGTGTGACCTCTAATATTCAGAATACAGCATCCCATGTACAGGTTTAAGAAACTCCCCAAAAAAGCTGATAAAGTTTTTGAGTGAATTTATATGCTTATGATGCATATTATCAGTATCAAAATCACATATTTATGAGTTGATATTAAAATATATTACATTCCTTATATGTCTTATGAAATTATCACTGTTTGTGATTATAACCACTAAAACAACTTACTTAATTAAATTTCTTATGAAATTGTTAAGAACAAACACAGTTTGAAGTTTAACAATGTTTGATTTCATTAACACCAAACTTGTTGCACATTCTACCTGGCATCCCTACTGGGTCAACAAAGATTTACTGACTTACTTCTATGAATGCCACTGAGACAGTCAAACCAATGGGGATGCTCATTATAGAATGGACAAAACATTTGTGTAAAAGTTGCGAGTTGTTTCTAATTCTCCATAAAAGAAGGTTAATTCTGTTCAAGAATATTTATTTTATTTCACAAACTAAAAACCTGTGATACTCATTGCACTGCACTTCACACTCCTTTTTATCTGTTCCAATCAAGAAATGTGTCTTTACGGATTAAGATACTGTGTGGCTGTGTAAACAAATTTTTTCTCTATTTTTAGAAAAGAAAAAGTAGTATCCTAATAGTTTTGCATTAATCTCTTTTTAATTTCATTTAGGACACGTTCTGTAAAAGTAATTTAGAACAAATTTGTATTTCCAATTTAGTCATCTATAAGAAGAAAATTATACTTCTGAAATTATAATAGAAATATTACAGAATTTTGTATAAACTACAGTAAACAATTTACATAACATATTTGCAGTATTACAATGGTGTTGAAATGGATAATTATTATTAGAAAGTTAGTTTAGTGTGTCTGCTTGATAAATCATACACTGCTGATTAGTTTTGATTCCCATCAACTTGCCAAAATTATTGATAGTAGTATCTCTGAAGGTGGTAAACATTATCAAGGTAAATCCACTGGTGATTCAAACTTTCAGACATTTATGCGAGCATTTCAGAACATGCTGGACTGCAGATTTATAACTTAAGTTGACAGATAATGAGTAGAAAGTAATGAGGTAGAAATATGAATTGCACTTTATAAAACAACATGACAGAAGAGTTATAGAGTAGTTAGTATTTTCACCCAAATTTTCACATCTTCCAGTCTCATTAGTGAGACTTATAAAATTATGTTACAAAGTGATTTTGAAAAGTGTATAAATGAACATTTTGAAGCTCCAATCTGAATTAAAATTCGCAGTTCAAAGAAAATTCAGGTCAGAGGATTTCCCAATGCAATTTGTTGATATCACTTGTTGATATGAAGATTCTTGTTTTGATTGTGGAATAATTCTTAGATGAGTGGTTCTTAGTGTTATAGCTTTGTATCCAGTAGTGCATTAGAAAAACTTTAAAGCATAATGTAGGAAAGTCTTATAGGGAAAATTTCCCACTGTAATTTTTCAGATTTTGTGAAAATAAAGATTAAGAGCATTATTATTAATTAAGAGTCTGAAGATTGTAGTTGTTGTTTTAGGATTTCTTTACTTTAAGAAATTAAATGTCCAATTAATTTTAATAAGAAATGAAATGTAGAAGACACATTGTGTTTTTATGTGTCACTTTTCTTTTTGTATTACATAATTTTGCAGTACAATTTGAATCTGGTATAGTTCTATTTACTTGTAATAGTTTATTTTTACCTAAAAGTTGGGCAGGTAATAGCTCTTGACATTTTCATAAGAAACATCTTTACTCTTATAAACATTTTTATAAGATGCTAACTCAAGTTTATTTGCTATAAACTCTACAGACATTCTCTTCAGGTTGCTTAATTTGTAACTCTAATTTAATGTGCCCCAAGTTGTGGGTGTCATACTTTAAACTCTTCTGGGTATTAAGTGAAATGAAAAGTGTGAAACTCATGTATTAATTGTTTACTCAGAAGTGATGAATACTAATTCTTTAATTTATTTGTTGGTGTTCATGAAAACTATTCCATGTAATAGTGTTGTATAATTCATAAGGTTAATCTTTAATAAATGAAAACAGGACACATTTATCAGTCTAACCAACACATTTATTACATTTATATTAACTGTCATTAATATCAGTTCTCTATGCCTTTTAACATATCATTATCATTAATTATTTTAAACATGATTTCTACCAATAGACAATTTATATGCTAAGATCTCTATATCTCAGGGTTCATTTGATTTTGTATCTAAGCAAGAATAACACTTACATCTAGTTACTTATCATATTACAAAATATATATTCCAAATGGATTCATTTTAAGATATGAATAAATATTCTTAATTGAAAATTGAAGTGATATATTTATTTTAAAATGTGCATAGTTCGCTTTTATATTCTAATCAGATTACTTCAAGTTTTAATATGTAATTCATACTAAGTTCCTTTAGAAGGACAGACAGGTGTATTGTAAAATAGTAATTAGTACATAAAAGTTTTACTGTTGGTACGAATATTTCTGTCTATGGTGTGCTGATGTACTGTGATTCCATCTCCGGTTCCTTAGATCCGCTTAGTAGATGTAGAGTCTATCCCAGCTTTTTTGCATACAGTATCATTTGGATGAATCATAGTGTGGTTCGCTCTCATAGTGATTGATTGATTAACACTTTTAATCACTTCACTTTAACTAAGTATATCCAGCTTCTTCCGATATTTACATTAGTATAAGTACTGTTCACTAGTTTACAACGGTTACTCTCGTTACGTAAGTTTACAGTTCGCAATGACTTATTCCGTTTCAATAGTTTATATCGTTAGCAACACATGATAAGATCCGATTTTGTTTTTACGAGTTATACACTAATAACAACTCTAGTTCTCACTCTTTCGATATTTAACTACGTTACACAAATTGTTCGTTCATTTTGAATCTACGAAAATTTAGAATAGATTTCTAAATTTTCACAAACTATTTACTCATGTTGACTTTACGGAGATTTTAAGTAAACTCTCTGAACTTTCTTCGTAGACTCCACGAAAATTTACAACAGAGTCTTTCCGATTTTAAGGAGAGACTCCTCACTTTTAAGTAAAGACTTCCCGATCGCGCCTCAGCTCATTGTATATATTCAATACACATAATTCCCCACTAGTTTCTTACATTTCACTTTGCTCCATTTTTATGGGTCCTTCTTTCTTTTCTTCTAGGAAAATTCACTCCTGGAAATCCGCCTACCTTTAAAGCTGTTTTCTGATAGGTCAAGTTCATTCCCTCTTTATTTCTTTCTCTTGGTTCAACCACCTCTGCCACGGTATGTCCGATTTCAGATTCGTAAATCTTCCTGGCGTTTTTATATGCCATTTAGACAGAACAACCTCTTAGTGTCTTCTAACGTCCAGCTGCCCTGTTAATTAGTTCACTCACCTCTGTTGTAGCTTTCTCGGTATTGAAATCGTAACTCTCTCTCTGGCATTTTTCTATACCTTTAGCCAGAACAAACCCTTAGTTTCTCCAAGCGTCCAGCTGCTCTGTTGATTAGTGCAATCACCTCTGCTGTGGCGTTCTTGGTATTTCATAATATTGTACTTCTCTCTGGTGTTTTTCTACGCCTTTCAGCCAGAACAAACCCTTAGTTTCTCTAAGCTTCCAGCTGGCCTGTTAATTAGTTCAATCACCTCTGTTGTATCCTTCTCGGTATATTCCATTCATACTTATCTCTGGCTTTTTTCTATGCCTTTCAGCCAGAACAATCCCTTAATTTCTCTTAGCGTCTAGCTGCACTGTTAGATATATGATACGTCCATACACATGCACGTCGACGTTGAAGAATTTCACACTCTTTTGTACTAACTTCCTCTCCTAGTTTCTCTCCATACATCAATGTGGACAGATGGTTTTTTTTTTTAACTTCTGTCAATAGGACTAATTGTTAGATTCAAATGTCTTGGGAAAATTTAAAAATATGACAAAGATTTTAGATTTCACCATGACAAATTTGATTTAATGGTTTTTGACTTAATACATTTTCAGATTCAAAATGCCCATAAAACTCTATTACCAGGACCTCAGCCCTCCTGCAAGAGCTGTGAACCTAACTGTAAATGCTCTGGGTTTGGACGTTGAGTACATTGAAGTGAAACTTCTAGAACTAGAACATCTGAAACCAGAATTCTTAAAGGTAATTATTTTGACTACTTGAAATAGTTTAGTATAGATTTAATTTCATAATATGTGCACTTAGGAATATCAAGTATGAATTATTATATAACTGGTAGCTTCGTACTAAAATGTGCACCTAGTATATAGAAGATCTAAAGTGTTCCAGTTTAATTTTAATAAAGACAAACATCTTAATTAAATCACAAATAAATATTTACATAAATATCTAAATATTAAGATATGAACACTTACAGTAATCAAGGACTTTGTTATATTATTTATTGCTGGTGCAAATGAGAAATTTAATCTTCCAAAGTTAATGTTGGTAATCATAAAAGTACCAACATAAAGTTAAAGTTTAAAGTTCGTTAAAAATACTACATGCAGTTTTTATACAAATTTAAATATATATTTTCTAAGTAAACATTGTCTGTTGATTTGACTGAATGTTAAAAGCTGAGTGTAGCCATAAAGTTGTTAGGTGATTGCATACTTAATTTATATAGCAGTCATCACAAATTACAAACATAAATATTATATTTAAATTTTTTCCTTGTACATTATTAAGTCAGCCTAAATAATTACTTATAATAACAAATTTTCATGCTTTGGAAACTTTGGACTATAAAGTAAAATAATATGACTGAAGGAAGTTTATTTATAATAATGTATTCTGTGAAAATGTTACAGTATTAATTCTAGATTGCATAATTGTATACAGTATGACATGTAATGCATAATTTATGATTGTACTTGTCAATTAAAAACATACTTGTTTCACATACAAGATGATTATAATCATGTTTTATCAAGGTTTTTACATAATTATGTTTTGTTTTCCAGATAAACCCACAACAAACAGTACCAACTATTGATGATGATGGTTTTATTCTCTGGGACAGGTAAAGTTCAATAGTCTGTTAAAAAGTTGTCTGTTTATAAAATATTAAATTCTAACACAAGGAAATTTTTTAACCACCACCTCAATGCACCTGGTATATCATTTCTTTGTCTCCATCATATATAACTGGACACACACATTGATTATTGTACTCTATTATTAGCTGTATAAGTAATACGTAATTTTAGAGTCATTAATAACGGTCTGACATTGATGTACGTATGTTTACCTATTATTACATAGCATTATTGCACCATGTGCATTTTCCCACATTCGTCTTGATGCTAACAGTATTCTGTTATTTTTCTACTACAGATGTTTAGTTCAATTGTATATCTGCTTTCTTATGCTGTGTACTATGACTATCATACTATGAATTAGTGATTCCATGTAACTGTACCCTTGTACCCTGTAATCGTCATAATTCAAAGGCCAAATTATCATCCTGGATCCTAGAATTTTAAATGCTTGATCATTTGAAACTAAATGAAATCACCAACTTCCTGATAGTTAAATCAGTTACCATAGCTTACTATTGTTTACACAAGACTGGATAGTTAATTAATTAGGATTAGTGGTATCAGGCATAGGGAAAGAAGTATATGGCTGTTGTAAAGTACAATAGTATAAACAGTATTTTTACAATACTTATTGAAAAGCAAATAAGGAAAGAAATTATTGTAAGAGTTTATTATCTTACCAATAAATGATTAAACATGATTTCACCATGCCATTGAATGCAGATGTATTCTGTGGAACATGTGTTAAACAAATCAATTTGTGGTAACAGAAAAAACAGTTATCTTTGTGATAATAGGAAATGTTGGTGTATGTGTACATGCATGTAGGCATATACGCGCACATATATGCACACGCACATGTGCACACACACACACACACACACAAAATACAAAATACAGACTTTATAATTGTTAATAAATTCCAGCCACGCAATCAATCAGTATCTGGTATCAAAGTATGGCAAGGATGATGACCCACTGTATCCGAGAGATCTACAGAAGAGAGCAAAAGTTGATCAGAGGCTTCACTACAGTAATGACGTGTTTTATGTTCTGAGACATATCACTGTAAGTACAGGCCTTCTTTTAGTAAAACAACATAATAATATGAAGAATACATACAAGTGTGTGTGGTGTGTGTGTGTGTGTGTGTGTGTGTGTGTGTGTGTGTGTGTGTGTGTGTAAGAGAGAGAGAGAGAGAGAGAGAGAGAGAGAGAGAGAGAGAGAGAGAGAGAGAGAGAGAGAGAGAGAGAGAGAGAGAGAGAAGAGTGCAGTTGTTTTTCTGTCTGAATTTTTTTAGTTTCAATAGGTGTGAGTGCCTTTGTGGAACAGACACATCAGAAATGTACAGAAAATGTCATCACATGGTGTAAATATTTCAAATATATTAAATGAAAGCATACATTTAAAGTTGGATAGGTTAATACAGACAGCCAATTAATTTATCGATTACAGGTAAAACATTTTCATAGCTATGTCATTTTTTGTTTGTATTTATTAAAAATGTAATTGCTATGGCGTACATAAAATATATTTAAATAGACACTAGAAAAACAAATTTTCAATTTATAAGCAAAATGTAAGATTTAAAGTGAGGTGTTTTTAAAACACAGAAAATTATCTGATCGTCCTCTTGGATGTTGTTGACCAATTCCTTATCAATCTAGTTATTAAACTAACACTTTCATATAAACTGCTGTGTACTAATGTCTTGTGTTAAATAGCTTAAGTAGACCACACATTTGGTCAGTGTGTTAATAGCATTATCAATATTAGTTTTCTCATTTCAGAAGCCGATTGCGTTTTTCAACAAGAAGTTCATAGCAGAGGAAGACAAAGCAGAAGCAAAACGTGTAATCTATGATACCGTAGAAAAGTTTCTGGAGGGAAATGATTGGATTGCTGGAGACACCATGACTATTGCTGACTTTCATTACATTGCTTACATATCATCTGTTAAAGTGAGTTTTCATGAAGTTAATTCTTTTTTTTATAATTTTTTATGATGATGATGATGACAATGAAAATAACAATAAATAATAATAATTTTTTTAGAGGGAAACTGTGTAAAACTAATGTTTGCCACGGGAGGGTCCTCACTGCTATGGCATGTGGGACTCTGACCCACGACCCACCAAAACCACAAACCCTTATATCCTAATATCAGTCCACCCTGATACCACTTTTGCATTACTTCAGGTTGGTGTTAGTCATTATTAAAATACCTTTGCTTATTAAAATACCATCATATTTATTCCTAATGTATATGAGCTTAGTAGCAGCTCACTCATGGTTTGCATAGGATATACATAATTTGAACAGAAAATTATACCGTTAATAAATACATGTAGAATCCTTTACATAAAAATTAAGCAGTCATTCTATTCTATCATTTATAATATGTACACGTGTCACACTTGCAAATTCAGTTTTAAATATGTTAATCTCATTTTGCTTTATGGTGAGTCTTTGCCATATTAACAACAGGAAAATGTTGTATAGGTACACATGACAGTTTTTAAATGAGTTTAAAGCCTAAAAAACTGTTTTACAGTACTTGATTAAAGATATTTCTAAACAAAAATGTATTACACTTTCAGAAAAAGTTACAAAAATATTTTTAGTGTTGTTAGTAAATGTTTATAACAACTGATGAATAAGTATTTCTTTGATATTTGCAAAATAGAACTGCTGTTTTAAAAATACTATTTATTATATGTAACACACACACATACACACAAATATACTGTTTAGTGATAAATGTAAGCATTTGTTAATCTTCAAGAGCAGACATCTTCTGTAAAGAAGAGACATAATCAGAAACTTTTTCAAACTAACTTTTATTTGTCACTGAAAATATTAGCATTACTTTATAAAAATACTTTTTTAAGAAATTTTGCAAAGAAGAAATAAATACAAAGTTCAATCATCATCATCATCATCATTAATTAAGGCCATACACCCTCCTGTAGAATTTTAGCCTGTATTTTGAGTTCTTCTGATGCTACGTCATAAGTGGCAGTAATGAGTTACATAACTCCACTTTAATCTTCTCTCAACAGTTACCATGTTTTTAACATGGTTTCAAGGTTATTCAACCACTTTCTCTATTCATTTCTATCCTTCATTCTCTGCTACAACCTGTTTTTCCTAAAGATTTTAAGTTGCATACCTTCATCCTCCCACCACATCTTCATCATTTGTCTCCATCCATAATGTTTTTAAAACATATTTCTCTTTGTGCCTGCTTACATGAGTAACCACATTGATTTCTGCGCTTTACCAAGTTTTATGGAATCTACATGTCTATCTTTCCAATTATTTCTTGATTTGATAGTGTTAGAATAACGTAATTTATATTCTTTTATCATTATGTAGTAATAAAATTAGTGTACTTGTATGACTATTATTGTAATTATAATTTTTACAGCACTATGTACCACCTGGAGATGGTTACCCCAATTTGGAGGCCTGGATGGAACGCTGTGCTGCAAACATGAAAAACTACAAAACAGCAAATCAAATTGGTGGAGATGGACTTGGAAAAAAAATTCTAACACTTATATCTGGGCAGTAATAGGTCATTATAATGAAGTGAAAATGACCTTTTTTGCCTCTGTTAACTAAATCTTCTTTTGCATGTAGTCCCACAATAAATTATTAGTATTACAGTGATTGTTTACAATGATTATTAGTTACAGTGCACAATGTTACTGTTACTGGTGTTCCAACACAATAAGAGAAACTTTACTGTGTTTACTATAATTATTTAAGTCAACAAACAAAATCCAAGAATTTAACAAAAGTATTGATAATTTTGTAACTACCATAAAAATAAAGTATATATGTTTGAAATAAGAATAAACTTTTACTTTTTTGGAACCTAAAACTCGTAGTGTACCATATGTCACGTATTAAGTCACATACAAATATGACAGAGAAACTGATAAAGCCAACATTATTATTAGGACTGAAGAGTTAGTGTCTCATATCTTGCTTGTCAACTTTCATGATTTTCACTAGTAAAGAAAACACTATTTTCGGGCGTAATAAACATTATACTTTTTTTAATGCTAAATGTTTTGCCATTTGTACAAGGAGAAGTAAAACTTGTTCACTGGCATACCAAGTTTTACACACAATGGAATTACTAATTTTCATAATAATAATTAATGGGCAGATGTTAACCCTCACTACACATTCCAGTCAAGATTCCAATTCTTTCTATCAATTTCTGGGCAGGTATTCTGGGTGACTTCTTGATTTTTTCATCCCACCAAGACAAGAAATTCAGAATTTTATAATATGCTATAATTATAATATTGTACTCATTGACATTGCAATTAAGATATTAATAAATATAGTATTTACAAATAACTACAGTATTTTTTAACTTTACAGGTTTTCTTTCAATGTATTTGATAATAGTAGTTTGGTTTTTCTTAGCTATCCAACATTTAGCTGTTATATCACGCCATTGCTTAATACAAAATTACGTCAACTACTTTTGCATTTTCGTGTTGTTCTACATAGTTCACTGCTACCTATAAAAAATTTTCCGAGTCGGTAGTGAATTAATTATATTTAGGTAAGTAACCTAACCTAACCTAACTAAATGGACAACGAAATCCAAGAAAAAACTGTCAAATACTTACTTTTAAGATTTTTAATACTTTTATGGATACAATTTTTACTATGTCATGCTAATATACAATCTATATTATATAACTACCTTTAAAGCCTTAAATCCTTCCTCTGGTGTAATGCACATTTCTTGTGTTGAATTTGGATCATCGTCTTTGCTACCACTGGGATCTTCCTCTTCTTCTTCTTCAGTTGGAATGTTTATAATCTCTTGGTCAATATATCTTGCATTCAATATCACTGATAACCCACTTGGAAATCTTAGTTTTAGTCATGTCTTCACAACCATCAGTATGATGAACTAATTTCACAATATTATCAGAAGTGTCTTTACATTTGTTGTCATTAATTTTGTTCCATGATTTCATGAGTATAGATTTGTTTACCAGATTCCCTACTTCAGCAACCCAAGACATTACATGTTTTATATAAACTGATTTTAAACTTTTTAATAAAGACTGGAATTCATCAGTTTCTGTGGAGTGCAACAATAATTTTTTATAATTTCTTTTAAAGTTTTTGATAACCCCTTGGTCTAGGGGTTGAAGTAGACTGGTCACGTTTGGTGAAAGGAAATGAGCCACAATTTCGTTGGATCTTAATTTGTTAACATTTGAGTATGAACGACTATTATCAATGAAGAGAATTGCTTTAGCCGGCATTTTTTTAGATGGTAAGAAACTGGTGACATTCTGTACAAACTTCTCATGAACCATTCTTTAAACAAGTAACATGACATTCATCCTTTTCCAGCTTCTGTAATACACCGGTAGCACATTTGGATTAATGTTTTTAATTGTCCATGGTTTTTTAAGTTTTCGTATTAGCATAAGTGGATTAGCGTATCTTCTGATGGATTACTACACAAGAGAATAGTTACCTACTCTTTCTTTACTCTTTTTATAACTAAGCGCTTTTTTTCTTGTTTACTAACTGGATTTTTTGCAGGTAGAATAATTAAATTATATATTATTATATTTGATCCTTAGTACACCCTTCTGTTGTTTTTTAAACGTTTCTTTAAATTCAATTATGTCACTTTATTGCTGGATAATTGTGCTCCACTTACAGCTGATTGTCTAATGGCATAACAAGATTTCCATCCATCTAACCAACTGGAACTAGCACAGAACCCTTTGTAAATATTGCCTAGTTAGACCCTAAAATTTTTGCTTTTTCTTGTACAATATGCCCTGACAGAGGGACACCTTTTTCTCTTTGTTTAATAAACCAGACATAAAGAGCTCGTTTAAAATTTTGTAGTTACATTTCTTCACAACTTTACAATGTGGTTGCACACTAAAAGGTTTAGCAGAAAATTTTATTAACTGGTCTTTTCCCTTCATCCAATCCCTAACAGTCAATGTTCCGACATTTAAATCTTCTGCCATAGTACGCAAAATTCACCCTTTTCAACTTTGTTTATAGCTACCACCTTTTTCTGTTGTAAACACTACTTGTTTCCTTTTTGGTGACACAAGTGATTTACGTGCACTGTAAGCGGTGTACACAGTACAAAATTAACTGTAAACATAATCACAACACTTTTAATCTATTGTAAAAGTAAGAGTCTACTGTACTATCCAAAAAGAACTTCAATAACAGACACGAATTAAAGTACCTTCACAGTACAATAGCCTATGTATGATACAATAGCCTGGTCAGACTGTTCTACCTGTACTGTGTTTACACCATGCTTATATAAATTCCTAAAAGATCTAGTATGACCTCATAGAAATTGTTTAGTCATAAAAACAAAAATAACAAAGCCTAATTTACCACTGGTCATGTTCATATGTCCTATTTGTGGGCTGTTTTGAAAACAACCAATTTGCTTCCAACCATATTACTTTAATAAATCTTAAAATGATGCAGTACTAAATTTTTTGAATTTGTATCTTTTCAAATTTTCTTTCTGGTTATGAGAGATTCAAGATATGAGAATTGTGGGTATGGGAGGTTCTACTGTATATTGAAGAGGTTCAACTAGCCCCAACAAATCAAACAGGTTTATACATAATGGTGATTGAGGACACTTTAATCACATTGTGAGTTGTTTTTTATATGAACATTATTGTGACAGGTGGACTTGATGTAGCAAAACATATAGTGGGAATTCTCACCTTTCTTATAAAATGAAAGGTAATTTTCTAGCTGTACATTGTTAATACAAAGTAAGTTCTAATACTCACAAAGGTCAATCTTTGAAAGTTTATACATTAATTGACATGCTTGGACAATGTTTGAATTTTCTGAAGTTTCTTTTATCAAATGCTCTTACATCCCTTAAAGACATTAGACATTGGTATCGTGCAAATACCTCATCATTCAAATACTTTTTATATTGTTTTACTCTTTCAGGACTATTAGAACTTTTTTATTACAAATGTCTATAGCTAACCTGATTGAATATAGGAAGCATTACACGTTCTTAATCTCAAAGTTAATACAAGATTTCTTATGCTTTATATTATTAGGTAACTTGATAGGTAAGCCAGCGTTTAATGAGTTATGCTTCTTTAAACTTAGAATTGATCGTTTGCATCTGATAAGAGACCATCCTGAGCCAGCTTCCAATTAAATTGAGTTTCCTAGAAGCACTAACTTCTGAAACTGTGTTGTAAGAGTCATTACAAATATCAGTGGCTTCCTGGCCATAGTGCATACATGTCTCCTGAATCTCTCTATTTACCAAGATTTTCTGGTATATGCCTTTAATTCTTTTATTTAGATTTGACCACATCCTCAATTAAGCTCCTCAGTTCATCTATATGCAAATCTAAGATGCATGGATGTGATTGATATCTTTATTAGAAGATGTGAGAGTATACTCTAAAGTATTCCAGTTTAGATTTCTTCTCCTCAACATTCTCATCTTCCTGACAATTCTTAGTATCGTTTCTTATAAATGAGCATGGCATTCCTATATGTATTCTCAGACTTGTTAGTTATATTGATAGAGTATCTGGTAGCTAGATCTTGAATAGACCTATACTTTAGACTCCTGAGTCCTAAGATCCAATGGCTTGGAAGATATCTTGTTCATTTATTAATAATCTGTTCTTTATTTAGCTCTTCTAGGTTTTGTACAGATACCTTCTTCCTTATTTCTTGTAGCTTCTTCTCATTATAAAATGAGGTCTAACAGTTAAGTTTGCCACCATTTTAATGCTGAAGGCAGCATTATACAAGCAGCTCTGTAAGATTTCATAACCTTGGTATTTCAGTGTCTCACAGCTGTGTTTGTGTTGACACATGGCAGATTTGTGCTGAGTGGCATGCATTGTGTTTGTGCTTGTGTGCTGTCGTGAAAATGTCTGAGCTGGAATTAAATCAACGATCAAACGATGGAGTTAGCAGACAACAAATTTCTGGTGAAACTGGGCAAGAGTGGGGCTTAAATATGGGAAATGTTAGTACTGGTGTACAGTGAGAATGCTATGGATAAAACAGTGGTGTACAAATGGATTAAATGGTTTTTTGAGAGGAAGGAACAAGTGACTGATGAAGACAGGGTAGGGCAGCCAGTAACGAGCCAAATGGATGAAAACATTGCCAAAATTCTTGAAATTGTGCACGCAAATCAGCGACTGACGATGAGATCCATAGCAGACAAATGAACATTGATAGGGAAACTGTGCAGAAAGTTTTAACTGAAAACCTTGGCATGCGCAAGGTGTGTGCCAAAATGGTACCAAAGGATCTCACCAATGAACAAAAGCAAAGGAGGGTTGAACTCTGCACATACACGTTGGAGAGGCAAGACAATGTTTTGGGCCAAATAATCACTGGTAATGAAACCTGGATCTTTGCATATGAAATTGACACAAAGTGACAAAGTGCCCATGGAAGTCACCTGATTCTCTATGATCAAAAAAGTTCCGTCAATAAAAATATTGTTGATAACTTTTTTTGATATCCAAGGGATTGTTCACTATGATTTGTACCACCAGGACAAACAGTTGACCGAGTGTACTATTTGAGAGTGCTGCAAAGGTTGCGTGAAAAAGTGGGATGCAAACGATTGGAACTTTTCTCCAACATCTCATGGCTCATGCACCTGTGCATACAGCAGTGTCTGTATGGGAGTTTTTGGCCAGGAAACAAATAACTTTGGGAGACCACCAACCATACTCACCTGACCTTGCCCCCAGTGACTTCTTTCTTTACACAAAGATCAAAGAAGTTTTGAAAGAAAGACATTTTGATGGCATTGAGGACATTAAGGCTAATACAACAGCAGCTCTGAAGGCCATTCCAGGAAAAGAGTTCCAAAATTGCTTCAAAGAGTGATGTAGGCGCTGGCATTGGTGTATAGCTTCCCAAGGGGAGTACTTTGAAGGTGACCACTGAGATATTCAACAGTAAGGTATGTAGCATATTTCTACAATGTGTTTGCAAACTTAATTGTCGGACCTCATATAAATTATAGTCATTTATCTTACTATTAAAACAATTCTTTGACTCCTTTAGCTGTGCTTTAGTTGTGTCTCATAGTCAGTGGCGGCTCGTACAGGGAGGGCAAAAGGGCACAGACCTCCCACTAAATTTGCAAATTAAACTTGTCAATAATATAACTATAATGTGCAGTATCCTTATGTGATAGATATTTTTGGGGCGACTAATAGTGATCACCCGATGTTTTTGGCATGGTCCCGCAGCCGGACGCTCTCAGGACAGCCCTTCCGCCATAGGCGGGTCTTGGGGGAGCGGGGAAAGAGAACGTGTACACATGTCTATGCTTTTAAATTAGAGGCAGACATTATAGGGAGGGCTCTGCCCGCTGCCTGATTTCGCGGCTCTTTTCATAGAGAACCGGAGCATTGTTCAAAACTTCTCTGTTGCTGTTTTGTGTTTTATATAGTTTTGAGTGTGTTCTTGTTGTATTTTTTGTATAAACGTAATGTTCTAATAATTTATTCTTTTTTAGGCAGTATGTTCTGTGTAAGATAGTGTTTTTGTCGAACCTTGTATTCATAAACCTGTAACTTATTCTGTGTAGGCCAGAGCCTGTGTGTTCTGTGCGTATTTGTTAGAAACGAAAAAAATGGCTATGAATTCAGTAAGTAATATTAACGTTTGATTATTTCAAATTCACTTTCTTACGAAAAGAAAATAGAACTAAAAAAATTAGGGCCACCAAAACCCAATTTAGATATCACACAACAAAATTATAAAACGGATAGGCCAGCATCAAGTAAAAAAAACTACATAACAAAATTTAATAGAAACTGTTACTAACATGCTGATTGGATATGTGGATGTGAGGTGATGAATTCCTTTTTTGTTATGTATGGTTGGTGATGAACCTAAACAGTGATTCAGCATGGATTGAAAATGGAATTAAGGACTTTAAACATTTGGGAGAAAAAATTAATAAACATAAAATTAGTGAAACTCATATGAACAATTGTATTGAATATTCGTTGTTAGGAAAAGTCTATATTAGTTGCCAGTTAGACAGTGCATATAGATTAAAAATTAAACAGCATAATGAAGAAATCTCTAAGAACAGATACATCCTAAGTTAGTCAATAACTGTGTAAAGTTTTGTGGAATATTTGGACTAGCTTTAAGGGGACATGATGAAACAAACACATCTAAGAATCCAGGTATTTTTAGGGGCTTAGTAAATTTAATGGCAGGCTTAGATAGCACCTTAAGAGAGCATATTGAATAAACAAACAATAGGGTTTTCGTTGGTCTTTTTAAAACAATTCAAAATGAAATTTTGGATTCTGTTTATGCAGTGTGCATTGGACTAATAAAAAAAGAAATAAATGAAACTGACTACATTTCAATTGAAGCAGATTAAACCACAGACTGTGCCACTCTGTCACAAATGGTGTTAGTTGTGAGGTATGAGTTGAATGGAAAATTACATGAGAAATTTATCAGTTTTGTCAGCCCTCAAGATCACTCCGCTGAAGGTATTAGTAATACTATTTTTGAGGAATTAGCAAAATTATAACTTGGTAAGATACCTAGTAAAATTATTGCACAAAGTTACGACGGGGCAGCAGTAATGAGTGGAAAACATAACGGTGTTCAAGCAAAAGTTAAAGCTGTGTACAAGAATGCCCAGTATATACACTGCTATGCCCATCAACTAAACTTAATTATTGAGCACGCTGCATCACAAAACAAGCAAGTAAAAATATTTTTTCTGTATTTAGATGGCTTTACAACATTTTCTTCAAGATCTTCCAAACGAACTGCCATACTTGATGAAGTAGTAAAGAAACGTCTCCCAAAATGTTCTAATACCAGGTGGAATTTTAAATCATGTTGTGTGACAACAGTATTTATTCATAAAAATGACATTTCCGCTGCTCTTGAAAAAATCATAGATGATGACGAGAGTGACAAGTCCACTATTCAGAAAGCATTAGGACTGAAAAACACATTAAAAAATGATAATTTTAATTTTTGGTTAACATTTTTCAACAAAATTATGCCAGCCTGTGATATTTTGTTTAATCAATTACAGCAAGTAGAAATTGACAGTATTAAAACACCAGTATGTTGCCCCATTCAAGTCGCACATTCAAAATGTCAGAGATTATATTGATTTTGATGCCAGTCTGTCTTCAACAAATGATTTTGGAGAATCATCTCAAAATCCAAAAAGGTCACGTTTTGATGAAAGCAAGAAGACTGCAGCTAAAGAAGTTTGTGACATAATAGTTACGAACATAGATGACAGATTTTTATTTTCAGACCATTTAGCAATAGCAGTTTTGTTTCAACCAACCCTGTTTTCTAAACATCAGCTTATCTTTCCAGAAACACAGTTACAAATTGCTGATAAACAATTTAATTTAAATGAAACTGCTTTAAGACATGAACTGGTAGTTCTATACAGCAGGCCCGACTTCACAAAGGCAACTGGCACATTAGTTCTACTCAATTTTGTATATGAAAACAATCTAGTTACTGTTTTTCCCGAACTGGTAAAACTATTAAAAATTATTTGCACAATGACTACAGCAGAAAGTGAACGATGTTTCTCAACTCTTAAACGCATTAAAACATTTACACGTAATACAATGAAAGAGGACAGGCTAAGTGCTCTGGGAATGTATTCAATAGAAAAAATAACGTTAGAAATAACTCCTAACTTCAATGAATTAGTTATTGACCATTTTGCCAAGCAAAAGGAGAGGAGAATGGATTTCGTGTTCAAGCAAATAAACTAATCCAAGGTAGGGAACAAATATATTTTATTTACTAATGCATGCATTTAATAATATAATTTATTAAGTCCTTAAGTTTAGGAACTTGAACTGCTTAGGGTTATAAGTAATTTCAGTTTCAAACACTGATTAAATATTGGTAGTTTGCAAGGTAGGTTTTTGATATTAACAATACTTTTAGTAGTAAAGCAAAAGGTTCAATTTTACAATTATTTCATGATAATAGCAATAATTTAGTTTCTACTGGTGACTTTTGTTACACATGGGTCCAAAAAAAATTTTGCCCCCCCCCCCAGTCAAAAACGTTACCAGCCGCCACTGCTCATAGTTATACATAAGTGTTATTTTCCCGCTCTTAAGGTGTTACTCCCATTTTTAAGGAGTCACTGTGATTTAAAATTACTATCATAATTCTATTGATATCGATATTGCAGTCAGCACAGTGGATTTTTCCCTCACCATTTTTTAACAATTCACTCATCAATTGAATACGTAAATTTAGGTAGAAGAATTTACAGTTAGCAAGGTGAGAGTTATGGTGCTTTATAAATAAATAAAGTCTTATTAAATTTTCCTTATGTAGCTCATGCTTCTTGGGAATTTTAGAAGATAAGTGTCTCTTATAACAAGGTATCTTAATGCTTTTCCCACAATTGCATTTTTTGTAAGGTTCTGTAATGCTTTCTATGCTGGTCTAATATTTTTTCTCTGAATTGAGCATAATGTCTCTTTTGATATTCTAATAATGTATATCAATGTTATGGGCATCTTTCTTTGTAATACTTTAAAATCTGATCTCATTTTTTCAATGTATATAACATGACAGCATTCTTTACAGTAACAACTGAGGCCACCTTTCTCCTTCTTGCAATTATTAAAATTTGAATAATCCTTTAATATTTTGCAATGGACATGATTCTTATTGTTTTTTATTTCTACTTACATGTAGTAAATTTTAGGTAAGTCAAAATTTCAATGTAACAAGTTTGTGTTTGTAATACTTAAAAATATGGTACTAGTCATTTCCTAACAGTATACTTTCCTGTAACTTGGAGTCAACTAATTCTCAGCAAATCCCTGAGTCTCCTTCTTCAGTATACTCACTAAGTGCCTTAAAGTTTTATCCTTGAGTCTACTATAGGCATCTTGAAGAGTTTTCTCCTCCTCGAGTCTACTGCTTGGTGACTCAGAGTCTTTTCCTTGAGTTTGCTCTCTATGTGTCTTGGAGTTCTTTCCTTGAGGTTACTCCCTAACTAAATATAAATATTTCACTACGACTCGGAACACAAACTTTTTATGGGTAAAAACGTAAAAGCTTTACCTTACAATCTGAACCGGTTTTCAATTTTAAAAAGCTTCTTCTGGTTGCCGCTGGTAGTAATGTCCGTCTTGTTGTTGGCGACGAAATCGATTTTTGAAAGATCGATATAGTGTGTGTGAGGTGTGATATGTTCGAATAATGTGCGTGATTTGAATTGCGTCTGTTCGTTTAGGATGTAGTTTTTATTTGTTTTTGTGTGTTTGTATATTTCCAATTGTTCTAGAGTGTTCGGCCTTTTGTGTGTATGTGTAGAATGTTCATGTTATTGTCGATGTTTTTGTATGTGTGGTTTGCTTCAGTGAGGTGGTTTGTAAAGGTGGATTCTGTAGTGGAGTGGAGTGCCTTTGTATGTTCAATGTATCTTTGTTTGAAGCTACGTCCTGTCTGACCTATGTAGAATTTGTTGCAATCTGAGCAATTTAGTTTGTAAACACCAGGAAGATCAAATTTGTTTTGTGCTTTGTGTGTGTTTTGATAGTGTGTGTTCTGTTTTGTTAGTAGTTTTGTAAGCGATTTTGTATCCTGCTTTTTTGAATTTGTGGGCTATTTTTTCAGTTTGTTTGTTGATGTATGTTAGTGTTATGAATTTGTTGTTTTCTGTCTTTGTCTGTTGTTTGTTTTGTGTTTTGTGTAGGCGTTTATTGACTATTGCTCTGTCGTATCCGTTGGATTCTGCTAGACATTTTATCGTGTTTAGTTCGTCTTTGTAGTCTTTTTCATCTAGGGGGATGTTGTTAAGTCTATGTATCATGGTTCTGAAGGCAGCTAGTTTGTGTTGTATTGGGTGATTGGACGAATTGTGTATTAGTGTGTCAGTTGTAGTTGGTTTTCTGTATATACTGAATTTGTGCATGTGTTCAAGTTTTGTGATGGAGAGATCTAAGAAGTTTATGGTATTGTTGTGTTCGTATTCGGCAGTAAAGGTTATGTTTTTATGTATTTTGTTTATGTGCGTTAGTAATTGTTCACATTGTCTTTTGTTTCCCCTGTATAGTATTAGAATGTCATCAACGTATCTGTGCCAATATAGTATTTTATGTGAGTGTTTGTCATTGTTTGTGAGGATTTTTGTTTTTTCTAAGTGTTGGAAAAAATTGGAAATATACAAACACACAAAAACAAATAAAAACGACATACTAAATGAACAGACGCAATTCAAATCACACGCATTATTCGAACATATCACACCGCACACACACAACATCAATCTTTTGAAAATCGATTTCGTCGCCAACAACAAGACGGACAGTACTACCAGCGGCAACCTCTGAAGAAGCTTTTTAAAAGTGAACACTGGTTCAGGTTGTAAGGCAAAGCTTTTACGTTTTTACCCATAAAAAGTTTGTGTTCTGAGTTGTAGTGAAATAATAATATTTAGTTAAGAAACGGACACGTCATGGACAACGAAATCCAAGAAGTTACTCCCTAAATGTCTTAAAGTGCTCTCTTTTACCGCCTTAAAGTTTTCTATATGAGTTTATTCCCAAAGCATCTTGGGGAGTCGCTTGCGTCTTAGGTGTGCGATGAATATCTTTGATGGGGAGCCCTCTCTTGAAGAACCCTAAAAAGTGGTTGTGAAAAATAATATTTGTAGTTTATTTTAAAATGTTTTAGAGTGCATTTGTAGAATTAACTTATGTTAATTTTTTAGTTAATTCATATAAGTTTTGGAGGTTTATAAATATTCTAGCTAAAGAGAACTAAACAAATATACATGTTTAGAAAGCCTCACTGAAGACAGCTCGAGATAGCTTAATGACAATTTTCTCAGAAAATCCCCCTTTTCTTATGGTGTGTTCTTGAAAATGTTCTTACGGAAGTTTCTCCACTTTTCTATAAATTCTGGCTCTTTGCTTGCACCTCCCAAAGTGGCATGTGACTGCCACATTTACACACACACACTGTAACAAGACATATGATCCCAATATTTTAAGTAACAAAATATTAACACATGTCATAATAATTGAGTTAACAAGACACATCAAGTATTTAATCTGGAAATGCCAAGAATGAAACTACATGAGCAACTCATCAAGAAGAATAAACTCACCGCAGGAGTTAATAAAATGTAATGGTAATAAACAATAATAATAAAATATAAGAAGAAAGAAGATACAGTAAACAATGATTATACCACAGGAACCAATAACCCAATAGATTCGGTCAGTAAGGAACAAACAAAAGCAAGGAAGAAACATACTACGAGAAAGACACATAACAACCATGGCATAAGATACAGATTCCAAGAGCCAGTCAACTATAAATAACATCTTACCCGTATAAATACTAACTGAGAGACTTACAGATTGAAAATAAAACAATAACTGACTAACTTAGATGACTTGCATATAACCAATAATATTGCAAATGACTAGGGCATCCCATATTAAAGAGTGGAAGTAACAATAATGTTAACACAAAAAGAAGCTGTAAATAACAGCATAATGACATATTATGCACAGCATCAATGTAGTATAAAGAGAATTAAAATTGTCTCATAACTATAATAATTGTTAGTCAAGTAATCAAAAAATCATGTAAGATAGGAAAAAAGAACTAATTAATGAATTACCAGTTATCATTAATAACATAATAATTTGAAAAACAAGGTTAGAAAATGTAAATTTGTATCAACTCAATGCACCCATTATTGCTACAAATAAGAGAACCACATAACCTAGATACAGGTACTTTCCATCTAGTTCCATAATTAATTATAAATAAAACATGTCTAAACTGAAATATTTTGTACCCTAAATCAAGTAGAGGTAATAAGGTTCCTACCAATACCAATATCAGATACCAAGAGTAATCATTATATAAGAATTAATGTAAACAAAGTGAACAAAAACAATCAAAATGAGATTCACCATGTGAAACATAGATAAAACCACATTGTAATGTTACATAGGAATAACAGAAGGATACCTATATCATAAGTAAGATATAATATCACTATTATAATAGTATAAGAGAATTATAAACAGTGACATAATGGGTAACAACTATAATCCAATGCTCTATGCTAAGGAACAGACAAGTGTATTAAAAACAAAAGATTGATGACCAATATACTACTTATAATGAACTATTCCAAACTAAGTAGTGGTCTGAAAAGACACTACATTCTCAATTAAGAATTAAAATAAAAGTACACTTCATAGTGCCATACAGAGGTCATATTAAATACTAAAATACCAAGGAATAACAATGTATTCCAACAAACAAAGACAACCAGTAGTTGTAACAACTCAAGGTTTACAATTGGGACAATACAGAAGTTACCCAGATACATTTTATTATAAACAATTTGTTAATATAATTAATAGACTCTTAGGGTAAACCAATGTTAGGATAAGAACTATATTTTGTCAATAATTATAAGTAACCAATAAGTGAGAAGTGTTGAAGGACTTGGAAGGCATGCTCTCAAAGAGATGTGATTGCCATTAAGTAGTTATAATTCAAGAATAAATAAAATTAATAGTGAATAGTGTAAAGTGATAATCTCAAGCATTAACTCCCGTAATAATGAACGAAAGCACATCAAGAGTGGACTCTAATTGAAGAGCCAAATGTTAGCAATACAGTGATAAGCTTAGATTTAAAATCTATGCAGTAATAAAAAAGTTACATCAATTATAAAATATAATTCGAGCAAATATGTATACTCTCAAACCCAGCTACCCCACGCTAATAACAACAATTAAAATATTTCGCGAAGGGGGTATGTGCATCAAATTTAAGATTGTCAACCAATTAAATTAGAGAAATTAGCCAATTTTACAACGATCGCAAAACGGAACGGCAGCGTCATATGCCATTTCGAGAGACTTTTTAATCAACCTTTGAAGAGTGCAGATGGCGGCTCGACACCGGAAGAAATCAGCTGTGTACCTAGTTTGTGCGCATCACCGATGTCAACAAAGCAACATAACCTAAACTGGTGCAAACATAACTACACTATTATTGAAGATGTTTGAAGTGTAACAGTGCGTTAATAAGGATTGCTAAGTGTATAATCCCTAGAAATTCCGGGATTTAAAAAGGAGTACAGTGATTTTATCAAAATTAGTTAAGAATTGAAAAAAGACGATATAATCGAACAACATTCTAGTAATGTGTATAAAACAAAGTATGTAGGTCATTGCACCTTATTAATATGGTTCAGTCAACAATAATAATGATAATTCTCAATTTAATTTAGATATTTCAAAAATAAGAATTTTGAAAACATTAATTGCTTATCGTGTATGAATACTGAGTGTGCTATAACCACACACACCTGATTGAAATGTTCTACAGTAAACCTAGATTAAACTAACAAGCATTAATAAGAGATTGAGAATTGTCGACTGTCTGAAGCAATTAACGAAAGTTAACGAAAAATGCAAATATTATTTATGTTTTGTATTTTAGGAAGAGTCTACTACTACTATTTTGAATATGTCTGTTTATTATGAATTCTAACAGGACAAAAGCCTGTTTTCATATTTATGGTACAAAAGGAATTATTTTATTGTATTTTGCACACATGTAAATGGGTAGGGCAATTTTCCCTGTGTTTAATGAAAACAACGCAGTTACATCGGTGTGGGACGATTCCAAGGTCAAGCCTACGTGACCGGCGACACACAGCATTATATAATTGTCATTGGCCAACAATACGAAACGTCATTAAAAAACATACAGGACGTAACAACAATGATGCATAATCAGGGCGTTTCCTATTTCGATACACCAGACAATGACGCCAATGCGCACACACTTACGCAAAATGTACATAGCATCCACTCTCAGTCTGTTGAATACCATCATAGAGTGAAGATGCTATCAATGTTGCTGGCAAAAGGTCAGCCAGATAAAATGTGTTAAAATCAGTGACAGAAATGTAATTAACAAGAGTTAGTGCTTCACAATTATCATTTAGTTAACAATGTAAAGTCAGTGACAGAAACTACGCCGCACACCTGGCCGGATGATGATGACCGTTCAATGTGGACAGCACGAAGTAGCAGGAAAGTCAAAATTGCAATCAAAATTTCTTTTAAATAATTGAACTTAAAAATTAATAATAAGTTACCTAAAACTAAAATGTATCTTGAATAATATTGTGATGAGAGGGAGAGAGTGAGAGAGAGGAAGAGTGTATCAAGCAATGCTGGTAACAAAACTGAGGCGTTGGTTTGTGTTAAAGATTATAGCAGTATAAATCAAATGGAAACACTTAAGTATGTTAATAGCTGCAAAGTAATAAAATTATCTAGTTAATCAAACAATATAACGAAGTATTTAAAGTCATGAAACTTTACGAATTAATTTATATTATAATTAACTCTTACCTTCGGGTTTTTATTCCAAGGGTCGTTCAGACGAAACTGCTGCAAAAAGGATTATTTGGATTTGATATGGGCAAAGATCAAATACACCGTTTGTGCTAAAACAAATTGCCTCTGATTTATTATTCAAAATAACTACTTCGTCTCTCTTTCATGACATTTAGATCAAATACTTGTAGAATGAGCAACAATTTGTGAAATCAAACATAGTAACAAAATATTTCTTAATTAGCTAGCTTATGACAACTATGGTATACCCCAACTATTTACTATTTGCAATGAACCAATACGTGCTTTAGCTACACACTCACACACATTCGTTCTTTGATTTTATTGTTCTATTTAAACCCCACTTCGAGATCTCTGATGTACATTTTAGATTTACAATTTATTTATGTTGAACTATACTCTGTGGAAAAAGAGAAAATAATCTTGTTTAAACTCAGTTAATACTTAACGTCTGAAGAACTCCGCTGTTTTGCACCTCTGCTGTGAATGCACTGTTTAACACACTATGATTTAGTTTTTACACTGTTTAACCACGGTACTGTTATTGCTTATTTCAAATTAAGTTGATGCGCCACTATTACTTTAATCCACTTTAAAATAGCATTCCGTTTTGTTTTGCCGGCCGACATAAATTTTCGAACACTTAGCTCGCTTAGGCTGGCCGCGCGGCCCGGTGTCACAACTGGCACTGACCGCACTTTATTATTGGCGTACTTTTATATAAATGTTTTCATATTTTTAATACTTGTTATTGCTTGGAAAGATAGGCCTACTCTTTAATTACGGCCTATCTTACACCCGAGGCCACTATGTAATTTTTATCTGCCACTTTACCGTCTGAATGCTGCTTACTACTGTGCGTTGTGCACTATCTGATGACACACAGCAGACTGGAGACTGTGTCACAAGGCTGCTGCTGGCGGTTACGCAATGCGTCTGGCAATTGTTTTGGCTGACTGTATGTATGTATGTTGCATTGCTGTACTGGAGGCTCCCCACAGGTGAAAGTCTGGCAATTTGGAAAATTGCTTAATATGATGATTTAAATTAATATAAAATTAAACTGGGGTGGCTCACAATTCTGTACCGTTACAATACCCCCCCAATAAGAGGTTGAAAGCCGAGGCGTTCAAACTCTTATTGTCTAAAACCTAAGAGGATCAGTGAGGATATGGCGCCGCAACCCCCCTGAATACTCTACTAAAATTGTGGGTTCTTACCCCCCTAGCCTGGCGACTGTGACAACACCCATCCGATCTTACTGGACTTCTCTGTTCGAGATCCCAACACCTTAAGCTCGGACAGATACCTGCCCCAGTATCGCCTGACTTTAGAACATTTAATTAAAAATTGACAAACGGCTTTCCATCACTCCATATCCCACAACTGGTTCGTTTCCTCTTAGCCGTACTGGTTCATTGACAACGTACTGGCTCATTTTATATTATAGACCCTAAACAATAGTATTAATAAAACAATATTGGTTTACAATGGTACACATAAATTCCAGTTAAACTGAATAATATTCCCCATACAATATTGCCCATCCAAAATGATACATAGATTATACAAGGTATCCTTAACTACTATATATGTATAGGACAAAAAATTCATAACATATGAAAAATCTATATGGACAGTAATATACACATCTTAATTCCCAAACACCGCTTCAGCTCAAACATTTCCTTCAGTTTTCAATTTTAAATGAATATTTTAATAAGTTAAATCCTTATTTACATCAATTAGTATTTACTTTATAATTCCAATTTGAATTTAAATGAAAATAAAGTTAAGTTCATTGTTAAAAATCATCGTTTCTAGTAATTTAATTACCAAATTAATTTAATTTTATTATCTCAAGACTCTAAATTATGGTAATTACCTCATTATTTCAATCTTATTTGTTCGAGACAACTTTATTTATTTAACTAACATTTTACAAAGTATTAAAATATTATCTCCATCACATCAGATGTTTCTTTTGTTTCATAATAGAATCTGCTCAATGGTACTGATTCATCAAACTGCAACAGTTATCAACTTCAACACATCTGGCTGTAAACATTGGTCACACAACCTACCTGTTTACATAAACACTCTCAGTCTCAACACTCACATAGTCTAAACATTCTGGTTACATCATACTAACAGATATACTTCCTTCGAATTTTTGTAAATCTTTTAGATAACATATGTCTCTTAAATTTTTTTATTCCAATTCAGATCAGATATATTTTAATTCACCACAATTACTTTAATAGCATTATCACAATTCATTTTTATTATTGAATTAAACTCGTTTCACCCCTGTAAGCATTTTATTCTATCTAAGTGGTATTATAGGCTTTATACTTACAATACATTATCCACCTATTGACATGAGTACAAAATACACACCACACACACACACACCAATATCTCCGTGTAACCTCTGAAACATTTAACAACAATGTGATTTCATACAAACCATTAAACATTAATGTCAAATCTCATAAAACAATTCAAACTCATTAGAAAAATTCAACCATATAACATTTAAATCAAGCAAAATATTTAAACATTTCGAATTATTTTAATTAAATCAATTATTGAAAACAACATTTTTAATTACTTTCACCCATTGCACTAACTACAACTCATTCATTATCTTCTTCCCAATTATTTTTGTTATTTATTTAAGCTGCAAAATATTAATATTATTATTATTATCATCACAACAATTTCTGCTACATACATACATTGTTTATCTAACATTTTATGATATACACACTTAATTGTATACAACATATATTTACAATTCTTCATCATTAATTATTCAGTTTTATCACACTTCAATGTCCAGGGTTGCGAGGTCAGAACCAATAAACAAACTGTTTAAAATTGTTCATTTGTGAATTTAAGGCTCAGCCACCATCGTCAAAAATTAGTCTGGGTTGCAAATAACAATTTTCAATTTGATTTGCATTCCACATACGGTTATCTTGTGTATAGTAACCGTAACATTTCAGTTTATTCATTTTACCATAATAATCATATACCAGGTCAACATCAGTATTATTTGTAAAGTCTCCGTCAGTGTTTTTTGTTATTACTATTACATTGTTATTACCATATTCATCAAAATAACTATCAAACTTTATGTTAACGGGTAAATCAATTTGCTCCTCTCTCTCCATACATAAATTCTGTACTAGTATTTCATAATTTCTATTCAACTTGAATATTTCGGTTTTCCTTTCTTTAATTCTCTCATTACAATATTTATCACAACATTTCTCATTCCATACAGAGGGCCACACAACATTATTACAACATCTGGCTTTACCAGATACACAAAAACAAGTCAAAGACCTTTTGTCTTTTACAAAAACTAAGGAGGAACCTTTGTCCTCCAACAATACTAGTGAAGCATTTTCTTCACCCATCTCACCAGACAAATTTGCCCTCTTTTCACCCTCTACACTTAAACTGTCTTCACACTCTCTCTCATTCTCATTGACATTTGCTAGCAACACTTCATTACTAAACTCTACTTCAACAAAATCTTCATCACTCTCAACATTAATCTCCTTATTCTCAACTACCACGTTTTTACACATATTATAATTCTCATTTGTTTTACACTCAAAATTTTCAATTACCTTTTGTATTTGTTTCTCAATTTGTTCTACCACTTGTTCTTTAAATGTATTGAAACATTCATTCGTCTGTTGTTTCATATCATATAAACGCTTATCAAATTTTTGGTCAATATTATTTATATCGCCCTTTAACTCATGGAACTTAACATCACTTACATCAAAACGACTAATTATAATATCAAATTTACTATTCTGTACATCAAAACTACTCTTGACTTCGCTCACGTCACTACTCAATTTATCAAATTTATTATTCAAACTGCACAATGTGCTACATAGATATTTCATCATATTATCTTCTGGTTGATTATTTTGATTCATTACGTGTGGGGTTACCTGAATCCCTGAGTCATCTATTTCATCTGACTTACTTGATTCTCTAATTTGAACTGGGATTGGGGTCGAATGGACCTCCAACCCGCTCATGACCGTTGATTCGGTCAAACTATTATTTTCCATTTTTATGTATTATTTTTATATATATAAATATGCCTAATTTTGTTTCTACAATTTACAACCTCGCCCCACTCCCAAATAACCCGTTCTGCAGCTTAATTAGGTCTGGCGAATATAACCACAAATTATATTCGCCGTCCCAGTTCGGGGCCAATGAAACTTTACGAATTAATTTATATTATAATTAACTCTTACCTTCGGGTTTTTATTCCAAGGGTCGTTCAGACGAAACTGCTGCAAAAAGGATTATTTGGATTTGATATGGGCAAAGATCAAATACACCGTTTGTGCTAAAACAAATTGCCTCTGATTTATTATTCAAAATAACTACTTCGTCTCTCTTTCATGACATTTAGATCAAATACTTGTAGAATGAGCAACAATTTGTGAAATCAAACATAGTAACAAAATATTTCTTAATTAGCTAGCTTATGACAACTATGGTATACCCCAACTATTTACTATTTGCAATGAACCAATACGTGCTTTAGCTACACACTCACACACATTCGTTCTTTGATTTTATCGTTCTATTTAAACCCCACTTCGAGATCTCTGATGTACATTTTAGATTTACAATTTATTTATGTTGAACTATACTCTGTGGAAAAAGAGAAAATAATCTTGTTTATACTCAGTTAATACTTAACGTCTGAAGAACTCCGCTGTTTTGCACCTCTGCTGTGAATGCACTGTTTAACACACTATGATTTAGTTTTTACACTGTTTAACCGCGGTACTGTTATTGCTTATTTCAAATTAAGTTGATGCGCCACTATTACTTTAATCCACTTTAAAATAGCATTCCGTTTTGTTTTGTCGGCCGACATAAATTTTCGAACACTTAGCTCGCTTAGGCTGGCCGCGCGGCCCGGTGTCACAACTGGCACTGACCGCACTTTATTATTGGCGTACTTTTATATAAATGTTTTCACACTTTTAATACTTGTTATTGCTTGGAAAGATAGGCCTACTCTTTAATTACGGCCTATCTTACACCCGAGGCCACTATGTAATTTTTATCTGCCACTTTACCGTCTGAATGCTGCTTACTACTGTGCGTTGTGCACTATCTGATGACACACTGCAGACTGGAGACTGTGTCACAAGGCTGCTGCTGGCGGTTACGCAATGCGTCTGGCAATTGTTTTGGCTGACTGTATGTATGTATGTTGCATTGCTGTACTGGAGGCTCCCCACAGGTGAAAGTCTGGCAATTTGGAAAATTGCTTAATATGATGATTTAACTAAATATCACTATAATATTGACGACTCGGAACACAAAGTTTTTTATAAGCAAAAACGTAAAGTTTTACCTTACAGCCTAAACCGGCTTTCACCTATAGAAGGCTTCATCAGAGGCTGTCGTTAGTAGCGCTGCTCGTCTTGTTGTTGGCGACGAGAAAGTAATTAATAAAACGACGAGATGATGATTTAAATTAATATAAAATTAAACTGGGGTGGCTCACAATTCTGTACCGTTACAGTCATGACTAATGAATATAATAGAAAGAATATGACCGCCATTTTGTCTTGGTCACGATAAGGCAGCCATTGTAATGTATGACGATTTAATTTTGCAAATTCGAAATAATAAAAAAATAAGTTGATTTACTACCATATTGATGTTGATAACTTCATTTCAATCACCAAACTGTCTATTTACGCTTAATACGAACTCTAGACCCAACAAGAAACAAAGATAGTGATGATGACATGTGCTCTAATAATTATGGTAAGTACCATAATTATTGTAAGATTCACATAATAAATAAATACACAAAAATAAGTATACAATTTGTATATTAACAAATGGTGCCCGAACTGGCGAAAAAAAAAAAGAAAAAAAAAGCCCAAATATAGAGACAGAGTGAGTATTGAAGTGAGGGGTATTACAATTATAGGTTATGTTGTGACGTCTGTAGAAAGCAACAGTTCATTAAAAATTTTTAACAATGGCAAACAATAGTGAAATAAGCGTAACAGAATCAGAAATAATGAGTGAAGGTATTCACTCGACACCAGTCCCAACAAAAAGAGTTGAGGAGAATGACGTGATAAAAATGATGAGATTACTTTTTGATGAAAAATTTAACGAACAGAGTATTAAGTTTGACGATAAATTTCATAAGCAAAATACAAGATTTGACAATTTTAATGATAAGATTAACCAATTTGATGAGAACGTCGGTGACATGAAAAATGAAATACAAAGACAAAATTGTCATATTGATAAAAGAATAAGTGAAATAGAGACACGTTTAGATAAAATAGAGTTAGAAAATAAGAGGGAAATAGACAAATTAGATATAAACAAAGATGACAAGGTAAGTAGTGGTAAGAATTATGATAAAATAAATAAAAATATGGTAATAGGAGATAATAGTGTGGATAGCGGTAGTGATAATGAGATTTTAATGAGAGTAGAGGTTAATGGTGGAGAGACAGTTGTTGATGAGATTGAAAGAGGGGGTAAGGAGAGTTTAAGTGAGTATGGTGGGCAGAGGGCAAATTTTCCCAGTGGTAGAAGTGGAGTAAAGACTTCACAAATGTTGTGTGAGGACGAAGGTTCCTCTAGAATTTATGTGGGAGACATGTGGTCTCCAAATGATCCCTTATTAGTTTTTTGTGTTGATGTACCTAGTGAAGCCAGGAGGTGTTTTTATGAAGTAGTAGTGCCTTATGCAAATATAGAGAGAGAGAATGTAGCCTGGTGTGATAGAGAGAGATATATTGTGAGAGAGAGAGGTATAGTGAGAGGTATTATGAGAGAAATAGGGATTTTTAAGATAGTAGAAAGTATGAAGAGTTTATGGAAAGGTTAGGAGTAGAGATGGTTGATAATTATAGTAAATACTTACCTTGGGTGGAAGCTGATATAGCAGTAGTAGGAGATGATGATGGAAATAATGACTTGATAGCTTACCTGATTGTGACTAATAATACAGAAGGTGACAGGACCATAACCGATCGTGACAAGTTGTATGATAAATTAATATGGAATAACCCTATTAATTATGACGGTTTTGTAGAATATAAGAATTTAAATGAGTGTTATATTAATGATAGTAATATAATGTTTTCAAGAAAAAATATGTTGTATAGACCTAAGATAAGATTATTGTTTGATGATGGAGGATAATTATTTTATTGTATTATGAACATTTAATTATGTGATCGTGTGATTTCAAGAGGGACTGTTTATGAACTGACTTATGGCAGATGATTAAATGATAATTTGGATTGTATATTTTTGTGTGTTGATGTCAATGTATTTGTGTATTCTTGATGTTGTGTATTATATGTATTTTTGTGTAAACCATGCATGTAACAGGAAGGTATAGTTAATTGATTTAATAATTATTATAACATGTTTCAAACTAAAGAAATAATTGAAACATAAATTATTTGTGATGATAAATTTAAATAATTATGAGATTTGGCTTCTAATGAATAATAAATGATTAAGCATGTAATATATTTGGATATTGAATTGTAAGGTAAGTGATGAATTTTCTAGTGTTATATTAAGGTGAAATGTTGTAAAGAGGTTTGGGTAATAATGATCAATAAGGCATATGAATTAGTCAGAATTAGAGTTAATGGGAGTTAGATAAATAATAAGTTGAAAGACAGATAATACACAAGGAGGGTGTTAGATATGTTAGGGACACAGTAGTTGGTGATTATATGTAGAGAAGGTGAGTAAAGTAAATGGTAAATATATTTGTTGATGGTTATATTTTGTGGTAAGGATAGTGGTGTAAGGTGTGATCAACGTGCAGTGTTGTGGCAGTTCCCGTAATTAGAGAAGGGTAAGAGTGTTTGCCGATATTTGGTGGAGGGCAAAAGGTTATGAACGTGTATATTGCCAGGTAGGGTACACACATCCTAGTACAAAGAGGTAATAGAAATTTCACTTAAAGAAGTGAACGGTATATATATAGAATTAAGGTTGAAGGGGGTTGTTGTTATGGAGATATTGGTGTCGTAATATGTTAATGGTTGTTAGTAGCGGTTGTTAGTAGAAAAAAAAGGTGAGTAAGGTTAGATAGATAAATGCCAAAATAAGATATGGATAATAGTGAATAATAGAGAGTCACCCAAACTAGATAAGTATTGATGAAAAGGTTAGCTAGAGAAAATTCATAGTAGAAAGGTGACGTAACAGAAAGGTTAATAATAAATTTGAAATTTTTTATAGAATCTAATGATGCAATAAATGTTAACTAATTAAAAGCTGAATAGAGAGTTGATAATAATAAGGTTATAAAGTTTTGATACAAGTTATTTAAATGTGAATTATGTAATGTAAATGTAACAATGTTAATGTTTGATGTTCAATGTTTTATTGTTATTGGTAGTAATGGTAACTAAGTTCAAATATTAAATGTCAAAGAAATAATATTGATATTGGTGTTGGTTATAAAAATATATAATTATGATTCTGTTGCAAAGAAATATGAGTATCATTACAGCTGAGTAAAGAAAATTTTAAAATATCTGAAGTGTTTGCCATAATAGGTATATTTTTGATTTTATATAAAATGATAGAGATAGTGGTTGTTGCTTTGAAAATTAAAAAGTTGTTTTATGTGTTATGTTTAGTATAATAATATATTTTCTTGTGGTGAGGGAAATAAGTTAATATTGACTGGAGTCAGAAAGCTTTGATAAATTTAGGAATGTCAAAAGTGGAAATGGATTTCTCTGTCCTAAATCTTGTTTGTTTTGATTGTTGAAGGATTTTTAGAGTTAAGCAAACCAATGCCTCAAAACACAAACCAATGCATCTAAGGGGAGACATATCAGTTGTGGATATGGGAATAGATAATGCCACTATTTTAAATTTTGTATTCATGTTTCAGAGTTTGATGGTGTTGTGACGGCGGTCCTGAGCTGACCGGTGCGTCAGAGCAGGAGTGTTCAGTGCCTGACCGGCCTTATGGTGTTGGGATCTCGTCAGAGAAGTCCAGTAGGGTCGGACAGGTACGATCATCATCATCGGACCGAGGGTAAGTGATTGTATTTCTTTTTATATTAACACTACAGGGGGTTGTGGCAACATATCTGGGCTGATCCCTTTAGGAAGTGTTAACGGGTCAATGAAAGTTTTTATGCTTCGGCATAAAACCTTTCATTGAGGGGGTTTTGTAACAGGACAAAAGCCTATTTTAATATTTATGGTACAAAAGGAATTATTTTATTGTATTTTGCACACATGTAAATGGGTAGGGCAATTTTCCCTGTGTTTAACGAAAACAACGCAGTTACATCGGTGCGGGATGATTCCAAGGTCAAGCCTACGTGACCGGCGGCACACAGCATTATATAATTGTCATTGGCCAACAATACGAAACGTCATTAAAAAACATACAGGACGTAACAATGATGCATAATCAGGGCGTTTCCTATTTTGATACACCAGACAATGATGCCAATGCGCACACATTTACTCAAAATGTACATAGCATCCACTCTGTCTGTTGAATACCATCATAGAGTGAAGATGCTATCAATGTTGCTGGCAAAAGGTCAGCCAGATAAAATGTGTTAAAATCAGTGACAGAAATGTAATTAACAAGAGTTAGTGCTTCACAATTATCATTTAGTTAACAATGTAAAGTCAGTGACAGAAACTACGCCGCACACCTGGCCGGATGATGATGACCATTCAATGTGGATAGCACGAAGTAGCAGGAAAGTCAAAATTGCAATCAAAATTTCTTTTAAATAATTGAGCTCAAAATTAATAATACCTAAAACAAAAATGTATCTTGAATAATATTGTGATGAGAGGGAGAGAGTGAGAGAGAGGAAGAGTGTATCAAGCAATGCCGGTAACAAAACTGAGGCGTTGGTGTATGTTAAAGATTATAGCAGTATAAATCAAATGGAAACACTTAAGTATGTTAATAGCTGCAAAGTAATAAAATTATCTAGTTAATCAAACAATATAACGAAGTATTTAAAGTCATGACTAATGAATATAATAGTAAGAATATGACCGCCATTTTGTCTTGGTCACGATAAGGCAGCCATTGTAATGTATGACGATTTAATTTTGCAAATTCGAAATAATAAAAAAATAAGTTGATTTACTACCATATTGATGTTGATAACTTCATTTCAATCACCAAACTGTCTCTATTTACGCTTAATACGAACTCTGGACACAACAAGAAACAAAGATGATGACATGTGCTCTAATAATTATGGTAAGTACCATAATTATTGTAAGATTCACATAATAAATAAATACACAAAAATAAGTATACAATTTGTATATTAACAGAATAAGAGCTAGTGTTATTAAGCTATATAAATACTTGCAATTAAACAATTACCTTTTACGGAATCAAGTATGACGATTCAGATGTTTCTTTAAACAACACTGTTTCGAATTATTATTTTATTGTTCACATTTTAAATATTTTATCAAATGTTCATTTAAGGTTAACAAGAGTTCATTAAGTCATTTATTGTCGGTTGACTAATAAACTCGTTAACCTAAAATGCCCAAAGCAGGCATGGTTATAATTTTAAATGTTATATACTAAGTGATGATTGAGTTGTAATCATCCTTCAACTGCCTAATAACGGTAGATTAAGATGTCTAGTAAATTATTTGGTATTCTGCAGGCTAAAAGAACCCACACTTGAATTAATTTATTTAACCAAAAAGCATGTTAACAACAGTCTGACGTTGTAGATCAGTCATACCACCCTGAGATAATTTTTATAAAACTAATAACCAATGTAAATTAATTTCAAACCAAAATGGTTAATGATATTTTAGATCATTAAAAGAAGTGTTAAACAAAGAATAAATTCTCATTTTATATGATAAACCAGAGTCAGTTAGTTCATTTCAATAGACTAGAGTTTACAGAATAGGTGAATGCCTCTTATTGGATAACACGACAAACAGCGGCGATTTGAAATACGGTAAGTCGATCTAAAGATTAGATTGCTACATCGACCCTGCAAGATCGGCCAGATTCACTACAAGTAAGTGATAATTTCTTACCAGATATTTGTACTTTCAGTGAGGAACCAACGTCACCGATTCGCCTAGTCGGCAGAAGAATAATAAATTAAAATAATTTAATGAAAGTTTAAATACTTCACTAACTAACTTCAAGAGCAATTAACCAGATTTGTTTATATTGGATTCAATTAAACAATTGAATTGGATTGAATAAAGCAATAAATAATAAACTAAAAATAAACCTTCAATTAAAATTTAAACAGACTCTAAACGGATAATAAAAACACGTATAAACGGTTTTTCTACAACACACACACACACACACACACACACACACACACACACACACACACACACACACACACACACACAATTATACATGCTATTTGTATACAACACTAGCAGAATACCCGTGCTTCGCTATGGAGTTTCACGTTGTACGTAATGAAAATGTTAGTTTAATTAATAAAGTTCAATTAAAGTAGGTTTCTTAAAAATAAATAGCTGTTGCCCAAGACTTCGTTCGCGTGGTCTTCAATTTAATGCGATAATATATTTAGAACAGAATCTACTCTATTGGGTTGCCATAGTAACCAGATCTAATAGTTTTTTAAGACCCCAAAGGACCCCCCCCAGAGGATCGTATCGAGAAAAAAAACACCTGTCTTGTGTTGGTTCTCCCGTTGCGTAAAATATTTGTGCCAAGTTTGGTTGAAGTCAGTCCAATGGTTTAGGAGGAGATGTGGAAGACCCCAAAGGATCGTATCGAAAAAACACTTGTCCTATGTTGGTTCTCCCGTTGCGTAAAATATTTGTGCCAAGTTTGGTTGAAATCAGTCCAGTGGTTTAGGAGGAGATGTGGAAGACCCCAAAGGACCCCGTCGAAAAAAACACCTATCCTATGTTGGTTCTCCCGTTGCGTAAAATATTTGTGCCAAGTTCGGTTGAAATCGGTCCAGTGGTTTAGGAGGAGATGTGGAAGACCCCAAAGAACCCCATCGAAAAAACACCTATCCTATGTTGGTTCTCCCGTTGCATAAAATATTTGTGCCAAGTTTGGTTGAAATCAGTCCAATGGTTTAGGAGGAGATGTGGAAGACCCCAAAGGATCGTATCGAAAAAAAAACTTGTCCTATGTTGGTTCTCCCGTTGCGTAAAATATTTGTGCCAAGTTTTGTTGAAATCGGTCCAGTGGTTTAGGAGGAGATGTGGAAGACCCCAAAGGACACCCCAAAGGACCCCGTCGAAAAAAAACATATCCTATGTTGGTTCTCCCGTTGCGTAAAATATTTGTGCCAAGTTTGGTTGAAATCGGTCCAGTGATTTAGGAGAAGATGTGGAAGACCCCAAAGAACCCCCAAAAGGACCCCATCGAAAAAACACCTATCCTATGTTGGTTCTCCCTTTGCGTAAAATATTTGTGCCAAGTTTGGTTGAAATCGGTCCAGTGGTTTAGGAAGAGATGTGGAAGACCCCAAAGAACCCCCCAAAGGACCCCATCTAAAAAATTCAGAAACCTTCACGGGCGTGCGCACAACAACTCACCGAAGTTTCATCGCAATCGGATGAATGGTATAGGAACGAATACAGGACAAACAAAGAAACATTCATTTTACTTCCATGTTCCTTAAGGAAATGGAAGTATGGTGATGGCAAAAAAAATCGTGTTCGAGATTATTGCAGAATATGATTGTACTACACTCAAAACATGAAAAAAAGTCATTTTTACTTCCATATTCCTTAAGGAATGGAAGTATGGTGATGGCAAAAAAAATCGTGTTCGAGATTATTGCAGATTCTGATTCTAGAACACTCAAAACATGAAAAAAAGTCGTTTTCCGAAAAGTGTCTGTGTGTGTGTCTGTCTGTCTGTGTGTCTGTCTGTCTATCTGTAGATTTTTTTTCTATGGCAAACGATAACTGCCGCAAATTCAAACAGAATCAAATAATTTTTTGCATGCAGCCCTGATTTGCAGAGTACTCGCGACCTATTGTTTTTGGTGAAGATCGGTTGAGGGAAAGGGGTAGTTTACCTGCAACGGTTTTTTTTTAGCAAGGGTAATTTTGTTTGTTTGGCAAACGATAACAGCCGCAAATTCAAACAGAATTAAATAATGTTTCGCATACAGCCCTTAATTGTAGAGTTCTCAAGATCTGTTGATTTTGGTGAAGATCGGTTAAGGGAAAGGGGTAGTTTACCTGTAACGTTTTATGTTTTAACAAGGGTATTTCCTATGGCAAACGATAACAGCCGCAAATTCAAGCAGAATCAAAAGATTATTTGCATACAGCCCTAAATTGTAGAGTTCTCAAGACCTATTGTTTTTGGTGAAGTTCGGTTGAGGGAAAGGGGTAGTTTACCGGCAACGTTTTTTTAACAAGGGTATTTTCTATGGCAAACGATAACAGCCGCAAATTCAAACAGAATCAAATAATGTTTTGCATACAGCCCTGATTTGTAGAGTACTCAAGACCTATTGGTTTTGGTGAAGATCGGTTGAGGGAAAGGGGTAGTTTACCAGCAACCGTTTTTTAACAAGGGTATTTTCTATGGCAAACGATAACAGCCGCAAATTCAAACAGAATCAAATAATGTTTTGCATACAGCCCTGATTTGTAGAGTACTCAAGACCTATTGTTTTTGGTGAAGATCGGTTAAGGGGAAGGGGTAGTTTACCTGTAACGTTTTATGTTTTAACAAGGGTATTTCCTATGGCAAACGATAACAGCCGCAAATTCAAACAGAATCAAAAGATTATTTGCATACAGCCCTAAATTGTAGAGTTCTCAAGACCTATTGTTTTTGGTGAAGATCGGTTGAGGGAAAGGGGTAGTTTACCTGCAACGTTTTTTTAACAAGGGTATTTTCTATGGCAAACGATAACAGCCGCAAATTCAAACAGAATCAAATAATTTTTTGCATACGTCCCTGAATTGTAGAGATCTCAATGACTTTCGATTTTGGTGAAGATCGGATAAGGGGAAGGGGTAGTTTACCTGCAACCTTTTACGTTTTAACAAGAGTAAAGTACTTGAAAATTTATTTAAACTTTTTGAAACAATGGTAATTGTTAAAAATAAAATAATTTTGTTGCCAGGCAATAAAATTATAATTTTTTCATTTTAATGTAATATAATATTTTTCATTTAATACAGCAATAAAAAGGCAGGTAAGACACAGCCTGGCTGTTTGGCTGAAAATGATTTTAAATATAAATCTAAGAATATGGAAGTCATGTATGGTTCTCCATACCGATATTTCGAAAAGTGTCTGTGTGTGTGTCTGTAGATTTTTTTTCTATTGCAAACGATAACTGCCGCAAATTCAAACAGAATCAAAAATAATTTTTTGCATACAGCTCTGATTTGTTTAGTACTCGCGACCTATTGTTTTTGGTGAAGATCGGTTGAGGAAAAGGGGTAGTTTACCGGCAACGGTTTTTTTTTATCAAGGGCAATTTTTTTGTTTGGCAAACGATAACAGCCGCAAATTCAAACAGAATCAAATAATGTTTCGCATACAGCCCTGAATTATAGAATTCTCAAAACCTTTTGTTTTTGGTGTAGATCGGTTAAGGGAAAGGGGTAGTTTACCTGTAACGTTTTATGTTTTAACAAGGGTATTTCATATGGCAAACGATAACAGCCGCAAATTCAAACAGAATCAAAAGATTATTTGCACACAGCCCTAAATTGTAGAGGTCTCAAGACCTATTGTTTGTGGTGAAGATCGGTTAAGGGAAAGGGGTAGTTTACCTACAACGTTTTTTTAACAAGGGTATTTTCTATGGCAAACGATAACAGCCGCAAGTTCAAACAGAATCAAATAATTTTTTGCATACAGCACTGATTTGTAGAGTACTAAAGACCTTTTGTTTTTGGTGAAGATCGGTTAAGGGGAAGGGGTAGTTTACCAGCAACGTTTTACTTCCATATTCCTTAAGGAATGGAAGTATGGTGATGGCAAAAAAAATCGTGTTCGAGATTATTGCAGATTCTGATTCTACTACACTCAAAACATGAAAAAAGTCGTTTTCCGAAAAGTGTCTGTGTGTCTGTCTGTCTGTGTGTCTGTCTGTCTATCTATCTGTAGATTTTTTTTCTATGGCAAACGATAACTGCCGCAAATTCAAACAGAATCAAATAATTTTTTGCATACAGCCCGGTTTTGCAGAGTTCTCGCGACCTATTGTTTTTGGTGAAGATCGGTTGAGGGAAAGGGGTAGTTTACCTGCAACGGTTTTTTTTTAGCAAGGGAAATTTTGTTTGTTTGGCAAACGATAACAGCCGCAAATTCAAACAGAATCAAATAATGTTTCGCATACAGCCCTGAATTGTAGAGTTCTCAAGACCTATTGTTTTTGGTGAAGATCGGTTAAGGGAAAGGGGTAGTTTACCTGTAACGTTTTATGTTTTAACAAGGGTATTTCCTATGGCAAACGATAACAGCCGCAAATTCAAACAGAATGAAAAGATTATTTGCATACAGCCCTAAATTGTAGAGTTCTCAAGACCTTTTGTTTTTGGTGAAGATCGGTTAAGGGAAAGGGGTAGTTTACCTACAACGTTTTTTTAACAAGGGTATTTTCTATGGCAAACGATAACAGCCGCAAATTCAAACAGAATCAAATAATTTTCTGCATACAGCCCTGATTTGTATAGTACTCAAGACCTATTGTTTTTGGTGAAGATCGGTTGAGGGGAAGGGGTAGTTTACCAGCAACGTTTTTTATCATGCGTATTTTCTATGGCAAACGACAACTGCCGCAAATTCAAACAGAATCAAATAATTTTTTGCATACAGCCCTGATTTGTAGAGTACTCGCGACCTATTGTTTTTGGTGAAGATCGGTTGAGGGGAAGGGGTAGTTTACCTGCAACGTTTTTTTATCAAGCGTATTTTCTATGGCAAACGATAACAGCCGCAAATTCAAACAGAATGAAATAATTTTTTGCATACGTCCCTGAATTGTAGAGGTCTCAATGACTTTCGATTTTGGTGAAGATCGGTTAAGGGGAAGGGGTAGTTTACCTGCAACCTTTTACGTTTTAACAAGAGTAAAGTACTTGAAAATTTATTTAAACTTTTTGAAACAATGGTAATTGTTAAAAATAAAATAATTTTGTTGCCAGGCAATAAAATTATAATTTTTTCATTTTAATGTAATATAATATTTTTCATTTAATACAGCAATAAAAAGGCAGGTAAGACACAGCCTGGTTGTTTGGCTGAAAATGATTTTAAATATAAATCTTAGAATATGGAAGTCATGTATGGTTCTCCATACCGATATTTTTATCAAGCGTATTTTCTATGGCAAACGATAACAGCCGCAAATTCAAACAGAATCAAATAATTTTTTGTATACGTCCCTGAATTGTAGAGGTCTCAAGACCTATCGTTTTTGGTGAAGATCGGTTAAGAGAAAGGGGTAGTTTACCGGCAACGGTTTTTTATCAATGGTAATTTTACTTCCATATTCCTTAAGGAATATGGTGATGGCAAAAAAAATCGTGTTCGAGATTATTGCAGATTCTGATTCTACTACACTCAAAACATGAAAAAAGTCGTTTTCCGAAAAGTGTCTGTGTGTGTGTCTGTCCGTCTATCTGTAGATTTTTTTTCTATGGCAAACGATAACTGCCGCAAATTCAAACAGAATCAAATAATTTTTTGCATGCAGCCCTGATTTGCAGAGTACTCGCGACCTATTGTTTTTGGTAAAGATCGGTTGAGGGAAAGGGGTAGTTTACCTGCAACGGTTTTTTTTAGCAAGGGTAATTTTGTTTGTTTTGCAAACGATAACAGCCGCAAATTCAAACAGAATCAAATAATGTTTTGCATACAGCCCTGAATTGTAGAGTTCTCAAGATCTGTTGATTTTGGTGAAGATCGGTTAAGGGAAAGGGGTAGTTTACCTGTAACGTTTTATGTTTTAACAAGGGTATTTCCTATGGCAAACGATAACAGCCGCAAATTCAAACAGAATCAAAAGATTATTTACATACAGCCCTAAATTGTAGAGTTCTCAAGACCTATTCTTTTTGGTGAAGTTCGGTTGAGGGAAAGGGGTAGTTTACCTGCAACGTTTTTTTAACAAGGGTATTTTCTATGGCAAACGATAACAGCCGCAAATTCAAACAGAATCAAATAATGTTTTGCATACAGCCCTGATTTGTAGAGTACTCAAGACCTATTGTTTTTGGTGAAGATCGGTTAAGGGAAAGGGGTAGTTTACCTGTAACGTTTTATGTTTTAACAAGGGTATTTCCTATGGCAAACGATAACAGCCGCAAATTCAAACAGAATCAAAAGATTATTTGCATACAGCCCTAAATTGTAGAGTTCTCAAGACCTATTGTTTTTGGCGAAGATCGGTTGAGGGAAAGGGGTAGTTTACCTGCAACGTTTTTTTAAGAAGGGTATTTTCTATGGCAAACGATAACAGCCGCAAATTCAAACAGAATCAAATAATGTTTTGCATACAGCCCTGATTTGTAGAGTACTCAAGACCTATTATTTTTGGTGAAGATCGGTTAAGGGGAAGGGGTAGTTTACCTGCAACGTTTTTTTATCAAGCGTATTTTCTATGGCAAACGATAACAGCCGCAAATACAAACAGAATCAAATAATTTTTTGCATACATCCCTGAATTGTAGATGTCTCAATGACTTTCGATTTTGGTGAAGATCGGTTAAGGGGAAGGGGTAGTTTACCTGCAACCTTTTACGTTTTAACAAGAGTAAAGTACTTGAAAATTTATTTACACTTTTTGAAACAATGGTAATTGTTAAAAATAAAATAATTTTGTTGCCAGGCAATAAAATTATAATTTTTTCATTTTAATGTAATATAATATTTTTCATTTAATACAGCAATAAAAAGGCAGGTAAGACACAGCCTGGCTGTTTGGCTGAAAATGATTTTAAATATAAATCTTAGAATATGGAAGTCATGTATGGTTCTCCATACCGATATTTTATATATAAGATGTGTATCATATGTTGTTCTATTGCTCAAATATTTCATCATATTTTTTCCTTGATATCTGTATTTTTAACTCCTCTGTCCACCATGCGTTATACTCAGTCCACATGTATGTTGTTCAAGTGCTCCAGTTCAACTACGCTTTAAAAAAATCACACAGCCACTCCACATACTTCTAGACTTTTTTGTTACCTCCTTATCTTTTTGCTTCTGTGATCCTTTTACTTCCATATTCCTTAAGGAATGGAAGTATGGTGATGGCAAAAAAAATCGTGTTCGAGATTATTGCAGATTCTGATTCTACTACACTCAAAACATGAAAAAAGTCGTTTTCCGAAAAGTGTCTGTGTGTCTGTCTGTCTGTGTGTCTGTCTGTCTGTAGATTTTTTTTCTATGGCAAACGATAACTGCCGCAAATTCAAACAGAATCAAATAATTTTTTGCATACAGCCCTGATTTGCAGAGTACTCGCGACCTATTGTTTTTGGTGAAGATCGGTTGAGGGAAAGGGGTAGTTTACCTGCAACGGTTTTTTTTTAGCAAGGGTAATTTTGTTTGTTTGGCAAACGATAACAGCCGCAAATTCAAACAGAATCAAATAATGTTTCGCATACAGCTCTGAATTGTAGAGTTCTCAAGATCTGCTGATTTTGGTGAAGATCGGTTAAGGGAAAGGGGTAGTTTACCTGTAACGTTTTATGTTTTAACAAGGGTATTTCCTATGGCAAACGATAACAGCCGCAAATTCAAACAGAACCAAAAGATTATTTGCATACAGCCCTAAATTGTAGAGTTCTCAAGACCTATTGTTTTTGGTGAAGTTCGGTTGAGGGAAAGGGGTAGTTTACCTGCCACGTTTTTTGTTTTATCAAGGGTATTTTCTATGGCAAACGATAACAGCCGCAAATTCAAACAGAATCAAATAATGTTTTGTATACAGCCCTGATTTGTAGAGTACTCAAGACCTATTGTTTTTGGTGAAGATCGGTTAAGGGAAAGGGGTAGTTTACCTGTAACGTTTTATGTTTTAACAAGGGTATTTCCTATGGCAAACGATAACAGCCGCAAATTCAAACAGAATCAAAAGATTATTTGCATACAGCCCTAAATTGTAGAGTTCTCAAGACTTGTGGTTTTTGGTGAAGATCGGTTGAGGGAAAGGGGTAGTTTACCTGCAACGTTTTTTTAACAAGGGTATTTTCTATGGCAAACGATAACAGCCGCAAATTCAAACAGAATCAAATAATGTTTTGCATACAGCCCTGATTTGTAGAGTACTCAAGACCTGTTGTTTTTGGTGAAGATCGGTTAAGGGAAAGGGGCAGTTTACCTGCAACGTTTTATGTTTTAACAAGGGTATTTCCTATGGCAAACGATAACAGCCGCAAATTGAAACAGAATCAAAAGATTATTTGCATACAGCCCTAAATTGTAGAGTTCTCAAGTCCTATTGTTTTTGGTGAAGATCGGTTGAGGGAAAGGGGTAGTTTACCTGCAACGTTTTTTTAACAAGGGTATTTTCTATAGCAAACGATAACAGCCGCAAATTCAAACAGAATCAAATAATGTTTTGCATACAGCCCTGATTTGTAGAGTACTCGAGACCTATTGTTTTTGGTGAAGATCGGTTAAGGGGAAGGGGTAGTTTACCTGCAACGTTTTTTTATCAAGCGTATTTTCTATGGCAAACGATAACAGCCGCAAATTCAAACAGAATCAAATAATTTTTTGCATACGTCCCTGAATTGTAGAGGTCTCAATGACTTTCGATTTTGGTGAAGATCGGTTAAGGGGAAGGGGTAGTTTACCTGCAACCTTTTACGTTTTAACAAGAGTAAAGTACTTGAAAATTTATTTAAACTTTTTGAAACAATGGTAATTGTTAAAAATAAAATAATTTTGTTGCCAGGCAATAAAATTATAATTTTTTCATTTTAATGTAATATAATATTTTTCATTTAATACAGCAATAAAAAGGCAGGTAAGACACAGCCTGGCTGTTTGGGTGAAAATGATTTTAAATATAAATCTTAGAATATGGAAGTCATGTATGGTTCTCCATACCGATATTTTTTTTTACATTTTGCTATATTATTAGAAAAATCAAACAAAACTCGGCCAGAAAATTATACAAAAATTGTGCTAAAAAACCAACACTCTAGATATACTGGAATGAAAAATCATATCTGTTTTATTATGATGTGTAAGTCTCGTGATAAGCCATATGATGACAATAAGAGTGTGCCAAATAAGTAGAGTTCCATGTAGAACTCTGTATTTTAGTTTGTAAAAACACTGTAATTTAACTTATAAATAAGTTGTAGTGCAAAACATAAAAATGTTTATACGGTAATTATTGGATTTGGTTGTCCATGACATGTCCGTTTCTTAACTAAATATAATTATTTCACTACGACTCGGAACACAAAACTTTTTATGGGTAAAAAAGTAAAAGCTTAACCTTACAACCTGAACTGGTTTCACTTTTAAAAAGCTTCTTCAGAGGTTCTACCTAAAAGGTAAAGCTTTTACGTTTTTACCCATAAAAAGTTTTGTGTTCCGAGTTGTAGTGAAATAATTATATTTAGTATATAATTACTTCAAGTTTTGGATGTGATTGTCAAGTGTGCATGTCCATATGTTGTAAAGAGGCTAATTGAAAAAAACTGTATAGTACCTTATTAATAAGACATTGAATTGGGTCCTTATCAAGAAAGAATATTGTCTGTATTATAACGAACAATTTGCTGTAATTAAATGTATTATTCACTGGATGCGAAAGTATTTCTTTATGTAATTCTGTGTATGACTTGTTTTTGAAAAACTACAAAATAGATTAAATTGTAACTAAATTCTCTGCAGGTTTAGAGCAATCCGTAACCTAAACCAGAATAGCCAAAGTTTACATGATATGCTTGCAATGCCTCACTTAATTAGATTTCTACAGAGAAGGAGTAAACAATTCACAAGAGTTTTGGAATTTCAGTCAAGATTTAGTAAAGCTTAGTATATCAGTTCATCTCGGTTGACACATGGAGTCCTCTCAACAATGATAAGTTTGGAGAAAACAACAATAAGTACACAAATTCATCATATTGAAAGCTACCAATCTCAGAGTGATAACTTCTGAGATATGTAAGTATTTCAACAAGTGTAGTCTGAACACCATTAAAACCAAATGCTTTCTGTGAAAGTGGATGTTTGTTTGTCTGCATAAGTGTTTGGAAAGACAATGTATTCGCTGTCAGTCCAATACATCTGCAGTAGAGACCAGAAATTGTGTCAAGTATAAATCATTAATTTCCATACCTGCTAACAACCTGAAAGTGACATTGGGAAACACTACCATCTACATTCTTCCACGCATAGAAAATGGTTGTCAGAGGTATCAATTCTAGATCATTGGATCAACAAATTCCAGCTACAGATATTGCTCTTCAGTCTATATACATAGGCGGGAAGTCCAAATACATTGACAGTAGTATTAAAATTTTTAACAGGGTTGTTAGGCCATAGTCCATAAGATCCAGTATGGAAATTTTCAGTTGTTTTGATTATAACCATGATGACTATCATCAGTGCTGTGTGAAATTTGTATATTAGGTTGTTTGGACTGCAGCCTAAGGCTAGATGGCCACCAGATGCGGAGTGAAGCGAAGGGAGCATAGTCGAGCGCAGTGGAGTTGAGCTTAGGGGGCGGCAATAGAAAGTGGAGTGTAGTTGAGTTGCATTTATAACCTCACCAATGTCAGACGTGCTAAATTTCAAACTTCGATGAATTTCACTCTTTTAGATGATTTGACCGCTGATCAATTAAAACATTATTTCAGAATGTCACGCAACCAGTTTAACCAACTTCTCAATATTATTCATAATGATATAACAGCATGTGATACTAATTATCGGAAGGCGATAGGACCAAAAGAGAAGTTAGCAATTTGTTTAAGGTAATTACTTCCATGTTCCATAAGGAAATAGAAGTATGGTCATGGCGAAAAAAATCGTGTTCGAGATAAAGGCAGATTCTGATTGTACTACCCTCAAAACATGAACAAAGTCATTTTTTTCTAAAAGTGTCTGTGTGTAGAATTTTTCTATGGCAAACGATAACTGCTGCAAATTGAAACAGAATCAAATAATGTTCTGCATACAGTTCTGAATTGTAGAGGACTCCGAGGCCTATTGATTTTGGTGAAAATCGGTTAAGGGGAAGGGGTAGTTTACCTGAAAAATTTAGGTTTTAACAAAAGTAAAGTGCTTAATTTTGATAAATAAAGTATCCTTAAAAGAAGGTCATAATAATCCACTGTAGAAAGGTAGATGAAATATCTATAAATGAAAAGTTCTCAAGATCTATTGTTTTTGGTGAAGATCGGTTAAGGGAATGGGGTAGTTTACCAGCAACATTTTATGTTTTAAAAGGGTAATTTTATTTTTATGACGAATGATAACTGCTGCATATTCAAAGAAAATCAAATAATTTTTAGCATACATTCCTGACGTTATAATAACTCAAGGTCTGTTGATTTTGGTGAAGATCGGTTAAGGGAAAGGGGTAGTTTACCTGCCACCTTTAATGTTTTAACAAGAGTAATTGTTTCTATGACAAACGATAACTGCCGCACATTCAAACAGAATCAAATAATGTTTTGCATGCATCCCTGAATTGTAGAGGGCTCAAGACCTATTAATTTTGGTGAAGATCAGTTAAGAGAAAGGGGTAGTTTAGCTGCAACATTTTTTGTGATGACAAGGTTAATTTTTTCTATGATGAACGATAACTGCCGTAAATTCAAACATAATCAAATAAGTTTTTGCATACGTCATTAAGTTGTAGAGAGCTCAAGGTCTGTTGATTTTGGTGAAGTTCGGTTAAGGGAAAGGGGTAGTTTACCTGCAACATTTTATGTTATAACAAGAGAAATATTTTCATGACGAACTATAACTGCCGTAAATTCAAACAGAATCAAATAATTTTTTACATATGTGCTTGAGTTGTAGAAGACTCAAGGCCTATTGATTTTGGTGAAGCTCGGTTACGGGGAAAGTGCAGTTTACCTGAAACATTTTTTGTTGTACGGTAACAAGAGTAAAGTACTTAATTTTGATAAATAAAGTATCCTGATAAGAAGATCTTAATAATCCACTGTAGAAATGTAGATGAAATATCTATAAATTAAGAGGCTAGTTGAACGGGGTGGGGGTAATTTTCTATAAATAAAAATTATAGTTGAAGGGGGAGGGGATAATTTTTATATGTGTAGTACGTTATCAGCAACAAAGTAGTAGTTTGTTGTTAAAATTCCTTCCCGGGCTGTTTGGCCGTAGTCCAATGTTTTCTGCAAAACCAGACGTTTCGGCAGTGCCGTCGACTGCCATCATCAGTGAAAATCGAGTGCGATAACATGTGGTGGTATACGGTACTGTGGTTAAGGCTGAAGCAATAAGTGGAAAGAAGTAGTTTCTATGGAAACATTTAATTTCGTAAATAATTTTAAATATAAATCTTAGAACATGGAAGTCATGTATGGTTCTCCATACCGATATTTTATAAGTTTTATATGTGTACTACGTTATTGACAACAAAGAAGTAGTTTCTATGGAAACATTTCATTTAACTTTGGCAAAATTCTATATTTTTTTAGGAATTATATAAACTGAATTCAAGTAAATGATTGGAACTGTATGAGTACCCGCAATACATTTCGATGTTTTTAATATGCGATTGTATTACAGTGTGGAAAAGAAGAAGGTACTAATTGTAAATTGCCCTATTTCTTAATGTAAAACAAAAATATGTTTTGTTTCCATTTGGTAGTTAGGTAATAATGGTTTTGGGTTTTTAGTTTACTGCTAAAATAAATAAAAGCTGTGGTTGAGAAAACATAACATTAAACATGTAATACAATGCCTATAACAGAGTAACACTTAAAATAAATAACCTAACGGTTTTAAGTTTACAAATTGGAAAAAACAACAGCAAATACAAAATGAAAAAACAAATATTTATGATTAATGAAAAAACAAAAAACACTGTATTAAGGAATGACAACATATGCTCTACAAATTTTACATAATGGATGTTTGTTTTTTGTTAGTCACAAAACGAGTACTTGTCGGAAAACGAATTTTACCAAAAAAACAAGTTCTGCCACAAAAATGTTACATGTAGGCCTATAATAATAGGTAAGGGGTTGACCCTTGGGCCTCCCGCCTTACTTCGAGTTGGGTTTTTCGTGGTTTTAGAAAAAAAATAGTTTTACATTACACACGTATTGGTTTCCATGTATAATTTCAGTTTTCATGTTAACCTAACATAATCAATTTTTGGTGTCATAGCCACGACCCAGTGATAAATTACTACTACAGTCATTTTCCATTAAAAAATGACAAACGAAATCAATTGCAATCAGCAGCCAACTATTTTGCAACATACAAAATTAAAATTTGTATAATTCTTTCACTACATAATATTATGTGCGATATTCACTACATATCAAAGCCCAAAAATCGCATTTACAAAATGACTGTGGTTATGCATAAAGGCAGTACCAAATGATTTTATATATAATCTGAGAACATGAAGTCATGTATGGTTCTCCATACCGATATGTTTTATTTATATTTTAATTACAACAATTTAAATTTACAGAAATCAATTACTAAGTTACAAAAATTGTTGAACAAGAATCATTGTCCTATGGTTGTCAGTGGGAAGGTGGTGTGGTGGGAGAAGCGGAGTCAGCTTCCAAACGGACCTCGGCTGAGGCAAATCTGAGTGGAGTTGACCTAAGCGACGTCAGTTCACTCCACCCAACTCAGCTCCGCCCTTTCATTGAACAACATTGTTTCGATATTACAAGCTCAGTCCACTCCACTCAACTCCGTTCCACTCCGCTTCTGGTGTCCACCTGGCCTAACAGCCTATATAATAATTTTAATAATACTGACAACTCTGACTGTGAGAGTTTATTCATGTTCTACAATACACTGACACTATATTCAAAGCATAAACTTTAGAAGTTTTAATAACCTTCCAGTGTCATTTTTTTTTCAAGATCACCAGTCTCCCTGGTAAACCAAATTCTTCCATTATCTCTGTTGTACGTTGTCACATGCTTGTTTGTAATCTACAAAGAAATGATGCAGCTTAATTTGATATTCTTTCAATATTTGTCATATCAGGAAGACTTGATCAGTGGTGGCTCTCTTCTTTCTGAAACCACATTGGTATTCCCCTACAATGTTTCTGTAAGTGGCTCTAATCTCTAGGCTAATATTTTTGGTAGCACTTTGTTTACAATACTTAAAGCATAATGCCACGAAAATTCTGGCACACTGATTTATCGTTCTTCTCATGCACCAGGCATATTACATCTAATCCCCAGTCTTTTGGCATCTTTCCCTCAATCCAGATCTTTTCAATTAGGTTATAAAATTAGCATATCACCTCCATACTTTAGCATTTCTGCCTCTATCTGATCCTCTCCAGGTGCTTTATCGTTTTTTTTAGGGCTCCGATTGGTACTCATACTTCTTCCTCTGATGGTAGCCTTGAACTTTCTTCAAGTTGATCTGTTCTTAGGATGGTTCTTCTCTGATGCTCATTTCTCCCAACTTCTTCCTGCACTTGAATCTCATCTTCTCCATTTAAAAGTTCTCGGAAGGAGTTCTCCACATTTCAAATATTTTTTCCTTGTTGCCAACCAGTTCCTCTTCGCTTTTCTTTATAAAGACTGCCCTGGGGTTAAACTCCTTCATAATCTTTCTTGCTCTAAGATGAAAGTTCCTTATCTCATTTCTGTTTCTCATATCTTTTAGTTCTTCTAGTCTGTTCTTTTCTAATAGTAGCTTCTTTTTTAAAAAAAAAAAAGCTTGAGTTGGTGATGAATTACAGGGGGAGACAAATTAGTGGGCGATGAATTAGTGAGGTTCCACTGTACAACTAAATATTTGGCCAAACCCAATGGATACAACAGAACACTAATTGACAAACTCCTATTTAATATCTAAAAGCAAATAACAGGAAAAGACAGAAAACAACAATTAATTCATAACCACACTGAACCACGGTTAACTATATGATCTACATATAACTATATTAACAACCACACTGAACCCGCAAATTAAAAAAAAGTAGGTTGGAACATTCCTACATAACAACAAACAAAACATAACACACACACACACACAAATTCAATTTACTTGTCACTCAAAAACTTCACACTGCTTTACATTGGCCAGGCAGGATGTAGTTTCAAACAAAGGTACAATACTGAAAATCATCAACAACATGAAAATCCTACACATAAACACAAAGGGTCAAAAACAGGACACATTTGAACAACTAGAAGTATACAAACAAACACACTAAAACATATGGAAACAGCATCCTAAATGAAGAGACACAATTTAAATCACATATAGGCCTACTCTTTGACACATTACACACCATATACACAACAATGATTTTTCGACCAATTCAAATAACAGTACTAATTCCAGTAATAGAAATGACAGCGCCCCTAGTATTTGATGAAGCTCACAATGAGCAAAAGCTGGCCAATGCAAAGGTAAATTTTTTTTGTTTATTTTTCATCTAAAATATCAGTTTCTGTGTTGGAAAGGTACAAACAAATCATTAGTGAAACTCTTGACATATCATGGGACAACAAAACCTAAGAAAATGAATCATAATCAATTGAGTTTTAGGAATAACTTAATGAGGACAAATAAAAGTAATTCATCCTCATTATTACAAATTAGTTGCATTTAATTACATATTATAAGAATGTGTAAAATTTCTTTAAGTGAATTAGAAAAACAAGAAGAAAAGAAAATTCCATTTGATCTTACAATACAAAATACATACAACACAAGGATCATTAAACACATAGAAAACAAAATTAATCAACATCTACTAAAAATTTGCAAAATAATAAACATATTAAATGTGGTTATTTTATATACATACGCATAATAAACCAAAAATTTCAAAATTATTCAAACAAATGATATAAAAATTTTATATAGTAGTGGTAAAATATGTCTTATAACAGTAGTAAAAGAGATTATGATAAAACGTCATGTAAGATAATCCATAATTAAATAATGTACATAAAAGCGAATGTCCTAACTATAACAAATTCTGTGTAGGCCAAAATAACACAACAAAATAAAACTACAGATACTTAAAAAGATAGATCTATTCAACAGAAATCTATAAGTGTAAGTTAGCCCCCTATTTGCTTCATAATAATCATTTCCTAATTCAGAAAATGTAACTTTATTAATACAAATAGCCAATGGCCAAAGAAGTGAACCTTTGAGAAAATATAGGAATACATAAACACAGAATACTTAATAAATAATTATTTATTAACAAATAAATTCTGCAAGTTAATATTAAGTATGATTATTTTTCAAAAAAGTAATTTGGTTAAATTAAATAAATAACTAAATGTGTGTGTGTGTGTGTGTGTGTGTCAAAATACAGTATTACACTACATAAATTAAGCGAAATATTTTATTAGAGAAAAGAATTTTATTTATAATTCAATAATAAAAACAATACACAAATACATACGTGATTAATTTCTGAACACACATACACACACACTTTTACATACAAATGAGTATTAAAAAAATTTACTCCACAGTTATGAAATCCTCTTCACAAGTGTGCTCATGAACTTCCCAACATTCTGGTGGTAACAGCCCCTTTTTTCTTATTTTGATATGCTATGTAGTAAAGAAGTACCACTTCAGTCAAAATGAAGACAGCTTTTTCTAAGTACAGCTTCTTGAAATTGTCAAGACACCAATTATCATACCTTTTCCAGATGTTAATGGTGTCAAAAATAAAATTAAAAAAAATATACTGTTATGTTATAATTCCCAAGTATTCAGCTTCTAGTTAATGTAAAATTAAATTCTTAAGAAAGTTAATCTTTCCTCTTTTAATGGGAAAGCTAATGCTGTCAAAAGCTGTAATCAAAACAACACTCTCTTGTAATTTGAGAAATGCAAAGTGCAATGTCATTCCTGTTAAATCACTTAACAACAATCTGATATTGAACCAACAGATAGAAAAAAACAAATGTCATAAACATGCCTTATTTTAGAATATAGAAATAATGAAGTGCAAGAAATTTGCATCTTATAGTTTATACTTGTATTTAAAAAATACTTTTTCCCGTTCCATAACTTTTATTAACATGGATATGAAAACAAAATTTCATAATAAAAACATAAACAATGTAGGGATACAGAAACAATTTACATACTTGAAGTATATTCTTAAAGTACTTGTGGCCACTTTCTCCAACTGTTTGAACTAATGTTTTATATATCACTTTAAGAATTTGACTCTGACAAGTGATTTCAGCATTTACATGATCTTTTGGTCACCTGGTTTGTGATCAAGAGATGACATACGCGCTCATCAGAATGAAATTTATTTCCAGTAATGTGGCACATGCACCAATAGCCAAACAAGTGTCATATTATAAAATAACAATTATAATACAATTAATATGAATATGCTTATGTGAACATAACAGATTATGATGATTGCATGATAGAGCGTGATACAGAATACACAATTATTACAAATTGTTAACCACATATTATCAGAAATAAATTGCATTTTGTGAGAATCTGTTTAACCGTGTACATTGTTTCTACATAATACTGAATGTGAGGCATGTTGTGACAGGAATGTTTATAAAAACAATTACAATTGCTGAAATGTGAAGCCCTAGGATTAAGAAATTTATTGATTAACAAGCAAAACATAAAAGTAGATAGTTTCACTTCTCTTCTATCAAATAGAATTCATATTAAATATAAATTAAGATGTGTTCACTTTTCATAATAAAACATTTTTTTGAAAAATCAAAAGCAAGAGAAATTATTAACTCGATTACAGTGTGATCTTGTAAATTGTCATAAAAGAATTTTTAATGTATGGTATTGTAAACGTATCTCTGCTATATTAGCACCAAACCTGGGTCTCATTACTTAAGTGATGAGAACAGTAGAGGGGGAGAAGTAATAACTTTGTTGAAAAAAACACGACTTGTCTAGTTTGGATGATACGAGCGATTGCCTAGAGTACAGATAAAGACCAGCCATTAGCAGATGGAACAGAAATCAAATATCCAATTGACTGAAATGTTGATCTTTCATGGTAAAATTAGTCTCTTAAGCCTAGAAAAGCAACCCAAATTAGGAGAATAAACTCAAATTAAAAGTCTGATAAGGCCTTAAGGCCATAACTTGGTACCATATGACAGAACTCACAAGTTTGTAAGTCATACAGAGTAGTTCAGTTACTCACAAACTTCCAAGGAAATACATAGATAGATTTCATGATAAATGGTCAAAACTGTGATTGCATTAATGCGTGACTGTTGTAAACAGACATATACCTGCACAGACATTGTAGATCAATATAGTGCACCAGCAGCAGGAAGGAAAAACGTGTGAGCTGGTCGTTGCTTAGTTACCACAATACTCTAGTTCCTATTATGCTAGCAATGGGAAGAAGAACACTTTGTTCATAACAGTGTGCTTTAGGTTTACATAGCTATTGCACTTGGTAACCTGATCAACACCTATGACTGAGCAGGAATCTTGAATTAATGCTGATAACAGTCAGCTGATATTGTGACAGTTAATTTAAAAGATAATATTGATTTCTTGTTTTGTATGCTTGTTAATTATCACATTGTAATTAAATTATTGTATTAATTTTACTAAAAATTCTAGACATTAAAAATTATTAACAACACTGTAAAAAACCTACCTGCTCCTACTGCTGTGAATAATTATGAGAAGAAAGTTAGTAATTGACCAACTTCTAATTTGAAATGATATGAATCCAAATATATGAAATCCTTTTAATATAGACCTATTTGACAAACTGTAAAGAAACAATGACAGTCAGACTCTTATACACGTTGCTACAACTTACAAAGTAAGAATAAAAAATTGTTTCTTTAGATTCAAAGAAATACATAATACTTGGAGTTTACAAGAGATATTGACCACATGCTTACAACTACAGTCTGTAGAGTCTATAAAGGATTCCTGTTATTTGTTATAGTATCTTTTCTGGAAGAATGGAGAACAATGAAAGATAAGTGTAAGAAAATACAAAAGTGTGCAAGAAATACCTTTTATAAGAAGAAAATGTGTTTATTGAATATATCTGTAAATGAAATTATATGTATAACAAAAGCCTAGAGCAAATGATAGAGAGGGATAATGGGTGAACATAAAACAATAATGAAGAAAGCCATAACAGAAGAAATAGTTAGAAACAAACTTCAAATTTGTTTTTAATGTAAACAAGGTTTAAAAATATGGAACGAGGAGACCCAAAAGGCAATAAAATAAAAAATGAATGCATACTACAAAATTTCTACAAGAAATAATACAAGACATAAATGAGTTAATATACCAACAGAATAAAGAAACATATTAATGTATAGAAATAGTGTGAAAGGTGCATGATAGAAACTGCACCTAATTCATCAACAAAATAGAAAATGATACAAATGACAGTCAGTAGCAGTGGCGAAGTTACATGGAGGCAATTGAGGCAATGCCTACCCTAAACATTCTGTAGAATAAAAATTATAAATACGTATGAACTACGTAACGTAAAGATTATACATTGTTACTGTGACTGTCGAATTTATTAAGCCGAAATGTGCTTTACTGAGCGACCGCTAGATGGTGACAGGTGAGATTCGGCATAAAGCAAATGAGGCAACGTGAACTTGCCTCAGCGTTTTTTGTATACATCGTATGTAAGCAATGTGCTGGCGCGTAAGGGAAGTGCGGGGGAGGGGGATTGTCCCGTGGTGTACACATAGAGCGTTGAGGCATGTCTCACTTCTATGGTGCAAACAGTTAAGTTAAAGCGCGCTGTGTGGTTTATAAGTGTGCTTATTTTATGCGGTTATTAAAAGTGTGCCTGTTATTCCGCTGAACTAACAGATGATCAAGATTGTTTTTTGAATTGTTTGTAACATTAAACATATAATATAGGTATAGAAACTAATCAAGTTTAAAAATTTGAAGTTCAATCAGATGTAGGCCTAGTATTATTGTGTATGACTTATACAAGGATTGTTCAATAGAAACACGTTCAGAGTTGTAAAGCATTTTTTATTCAACGATTTTAAAAGAAGTCTCCATTAACATTAAGACATGAGTCCCACTCTTGCACTAATCTTACTAGTAAAATTCTTACGGCTGTTTGGGGAACCATTCGCTAACAGCAAACTCTACCTCAGCGTCCGATTTGAACCATCGTCCTTTTAGTGATTCCTTAAAAAAAATTTAAGGTAAGATTTTTGCCTACCCATTCATTAACTACTAGCTTCGCCACTGGTCAGTAGTATACAAATTGATGAAATATCTGAACCAGTCAGAAATATAAGTAACAACCTAGACACAGTAGAAAAGTATATTATAAGAAATTTTGAAAGATCATCAAAGTGACGAAGGTACAGATAACCCAAAGAAACAAAATGATTGTAACAACACTATTATAGAGGAATCAGCTATAGTAGATACCTGTACTGCTTATATGACATATTAACAGTAATAAATTACAGACTAATGGTAACAATGAAAATATACTGATGAAAGACAAAACAAATTCAGAAAAGATAGGTCATATATAGACAAAATAATATTGTTACAAGAAAAAACAGATCACAGAAGAACACAGGGAATACAACAAAGAAATGTGGTTATCTTTCATTGAGTTTCAAAAGGCTTTTGATAATTAAAGTGCCCATGACACTTAATTAAATTATAAATTTTAAATAGTAACACATGTTTCTACAAATTTTGTCCATTTCCTTTACTTATCTCTCTTGGAGGGGGGTGGTTAATCCTCCAAAACCCCCCATCACTGTACAACTGTTGAATATAATTTATTACCTGTTGTGTAGAGCTGGCTGGTGGCTTTGCACATTGCTTTTGTATACGTGAAGACCATTATTACCTAGTGTTGGCTGATTAAGAGGTTAAAAATTTAACAGTCATGTAATTTGTGCAATACTTTGAACATCATTATCGTTTGAAATAGTTGGTTGGTTACAAATTAAACCTGGTCCATTACAAGCCAGTAATGTGTTCATTTAGCTACTTCATAATAGGTAGGCCTACACTGTCATCTTTGTTTATTCACTTAGTCAGCATCACTTAATATAAACATTTTAAGCACAGAAATGAAATAAGATAGACACACAAAAGCATTACCCTTCACTAATAACGTCCATACAGTACAAAGTCTCATTCATTGCTAAGGGTATACAACTAAGGTAGTGATATTTAAACTAATGACAACTTATTTAATGACATCAACAACTAGATATGTCAGTGTTTACTAAATAATAACCTAACAAATTCTTAATTCTGAAATAAGAATACACACTATATTACAACAGAAGGTATCAAGAATAGAGTGTGTATTTCTGATTATGAATATTATGTGTAATATTTCACAGATATTTTAATAAGATAAAAATACAAAGTAGGTAAAAGTCACTACCAATAAAATGATGAACAGTTAAGTAGATTGTATATATTATTTATAAAACGTTCTAAAATTATTTTCCACCTATATTGCAATAGAAATAAATTAATTCAAACAATTTTTTATATAAATTTAGGAAACAATGTTAACCAATCAGTGGGCACTGACTCGCTCTGTAGATTGCTTTACAGTTAAGTAAGCTTTCATAAAAGTCTGTGACCTTGCATTGACTGATAAGCTGTACTTAAGTCTAATGGTGGGAGTTACAAGTTTGCAGTCAATAAATGTAATAGTTGTTATTAAGCAGTCACCAAGAACTAGCAACAAGAAGCCTTCATATTCCAGGGTACTGTCAATTTTCACCTACCACATTACTTTTCACATTAGTATGTCTGTGTGAATGCAAATAGGTAAGTAGAGACAATTACACTAGTAATTTCCACTACATTGTCTTTATACACAATGTAAAATTTGTAATTTTACATGAGTGAACAAGTCAATATCTGACTGGTGAGTATATAATTAACAAGATTAACAAGACTATGCAAGTTTACAAGATTATTATTTCATTATATAAAAATATATATTAGGATTTTTCTTTATGAATGTACTATGGCATTTTTGTTTCATGAAATATTAAGAAATACAGTTTGTATTCATATAGAATTTTTATATTGCAGATTATTTTCCCTCTGTTTTCATGTTAATGCTAACTTCATTAAGTAGCGAGATTAGGTGTTAATGTAGGCCATCTTCATTACTTTGGTTTCTGTACACTAACACAACAATATTTGTTAATGATTTCTATGTAGAATATAGGTTGAGATGCAACAACATGTCAAAAAACTTGTATAAATGGATAATATTTTAGTACACATAAATTAACATTTGTAATTTATATAAAAATGTATAATAATTTGATAATTTGCAAATGCATAGTAAATTGTAAATTTATGAAAACTGTATAAATGAAATGTTGCTTTTCACAGAACTATTATGTGCAGCAAGCATATTATGCAAAATTCCCTTAATTTTGTATAGCAATTCTTGATTATCTCAAAATTTTATCCTTCATTAAAAAATAGTAATGTACTGAACTGAAAATTATCCTGAATCCAAATGTTAAGTCATCCATCCGAACATGAAATTTTCTCCTCCCTAAGAGAAAAATGCACATATAATTTATATTTTTTAGAAGTGTTTTGCTCATCCTATGATGAGGCTTCTTCAATGGCATGAGATGAGAGTATGCCTCACACTCATTCAAATATAATAGAATGGGTGAAATGGTATTCTGTTAAGAATCACAACATGAATGTTAAAACTAAATACAATTTTGATCTTAATTGTATAGTATCACTATTCAATAAGTAAATTTTTTAAAGCTTTGTTTGTAAAATTTTAGATATTCTTTCCCCTTTTGTCTGCTGCTTTTCAAATTTAACCTAGCTACATCTGAATATTTTTTTGTCATTTTCATTTTTAATACCAAATTTAAAAATAACAGAACTAGCAAATTTAAATTTAAATGAAATTGGTTATTTAAAATGAAATTGTAAATGGCTATAGGAAATATAATCGGAGTGTTTAATTATACTTCTTTCATGGCTAAAAACAGATTGTTATTAGATTATTCAGTATATAAAATGTTTATAACTATTCTGTCTTTCATTGCTAAAAACATATTGTTATTAGATTATTCAGTATATAAAATGTTTAAAACTATTCTGTTATCTTAATCGTGTTTGCTGGACATTTCTAACTCAGTGTACATTCCATATATGTAGGTTTATAAATGTCAAAAATGAAAACTAAACTAGAAGATAAAAACATTCATGATACAAATTTTTAAAGAACCCATTAAATATGCACTGTTTTGTAATCAATAATGTTACATTTTACTGCTAAAATCTTTGTTAATAACATAGTGAATTATAACTGTTTCCCATGGTTAACAAACATATTGTAACTGTGTAAAATAAACATATTGTATTTTATAATGAAGTTATCTATGATGAATAACTCGAATTTGATCGTATATGTCAAGATTTCAAAATTTTAATACAGTATATTGAATTTCAATAATTCAAAAATATAATACAACTGACTTCACTGGTCCTTCAGAATTCATATTTCAGTATGATGAATAGAGCTTATATAGTGTCAATATACAATACATACAAGAAAGCAGCATACGAAATATTTTGATAATTAATGTTATATTGTTACTTTACTTTAATCAGTAATGTACCTATTTTTGATATTGTTTTATATACAGTTAAATATGCAAGTTCATGGAATACTTTTTTCTGTTCCAGCTGAACATAAGACAGAATTTGAGAAAGTTTCTGTAGGTATTACAGTTCAACCAACAACATTTCTACTAAATATTAAAAAAAAAGATTATTTTATATAAAGTAATTTCTTAACAGAGCTTAGGATTTATTGTTTCCCTTTTATAAATGTCTTAAATAAAAACATAATATTGGGTATTTTAGGCTCTATCCTAGGTCAAACAGTAACCACTAGGTTTATATTATTATGGCAACATGTAGTAAATAACATATTTACATAGTGTACCCTGATATACGATCTAGGCGTCCAACATGTCAACTATTTTTTGGATTTATGCATAAAAATGTATTATTTATTTATTTATATTTTCAGGGTAATAATGACCATAAAATTGTACTACCTGGATCACAGCCCTCCAGGAAGAGCTGTAAAATTGACCATAGATGCTCTTGGTTTGAATGTTGAGTGCGTTACTGTAAATTTTCTTGAACTGGAACATCTCAACCCTGAGTTCAAAAAGGTACATACTGATTACTTTGATTTATTGGTACATACTGATTGGTTTAACAATGATTTCATGTACAATCTATGAAATTATTTGTATTATTTGAAATATTTCAGTTTGTATTTTAATACAATTATATGATACCATATTTACAAACTTCTATAAAAATTATTAAGGCTCAACGTGCACAGCCATAAAAAGTATATTTGATTCTTTAAATTTGACTCTTGTAAAAGTGTTGTAAAACAGTCCTGGGCTTTATCATTTTTGCTGGTTATTCAAATGAAAGTTATTATTATTTATTTCATACAAATATGATATCCTTATGAATTACTATATTTTTTGTACATTTTCAAAACGCATCAGTTAAGACCTTAATGTTAATTGATTTAATTTGAAGACACTAAGTTGAGAGAGATGTAAAACTTTTTTTAGTTGATACTAAATTTCATTTTTAGACAATCGAAATACTGTTTCTAAGTGTTTAAATATATTTTTTACATCATGTATTAATAAGGTTGCTTTAATAATTGTTCTGTACAGAATGCTTTGGTCTTAAGATTATTAATAGAATACAATATTACAATAAAAACTATTTTCCTGTAATACTCTATGAAATATGATGTTCTATTATGTTTCATTTTAGATTAACGTTACTGTGCATTTTAAGGTATGACTGTATTGTTTACCTAGCTAATGATTTGTATTGTGAGTTCATACGAAAATATAATTCTTTGTAAGTATACATAAGTTTCTTACAATTTTTGTATTATAAGGTAAAACACACTCGTTAATTATAAAAATATGTTACTAGGTAAACCCTCAACAGACAATACCAGCTATTGATGATGATGGTTTTATTCTCTGGGACAGGTAAAGTTGTTTTACAAAGTTGTCTAGTTACAACTTACCAGTATTAAGCTCTGACATAAGGAGAATTCGAATTAATATCCTTAACAGAGATTTTTTAGTTACTAACTTTACTAAATTTTTCACTTAGACATATGGCAAATTATGCTTACTGTTTAATTCAAATATTTATTCATTGTATATGAAATTGTGCAGTGAATAAAAAAAAATTTCCATTTACTCCTAAGAGGTAAACATATGTTTACTTTATACTCACCATACTGTAGCCTACACATTGTGTCTTCCCACAAGTTCGTGTTCAATTTTTCCATATTAGTAGCGTTTGCTTGCAATTTAAAACATTTAATTTACAACCGTTCCTTATACCACACACAATACCAGATACACAACTTATACCAGATACACAACTGTATTCTGTGATGAGCATAATCCTTTCTACATTCATAACATCTTTACTCCACAGTATGATCATAATGTGGCCTTCTAACAGAATTTATTCAAAAATACTATGTTATCTTTTAACAGTCTTGAATTATTAATCTGTTATTTTCAAATCATATCTTGAATAATCTTACTTAATTAAAGGATATGTACAATTGACTGGAAAGATCGTCAAGAATTATTATACTACTATGCCATATAAAACTAGCCATGGTTAATTTTATATAATTTTTATTGTACAGTAAGATTTTCACTTATATGGGAGATGCAATCCATAGTGAAGTCACATAATATGAGTACACCTATTTCACTCTAATGGATCACAGTAAATTCAGTACATGTATGGATAACATGTCAGCTCTTACAAGTCATTTCGAACAAATATTGGGATATAATATTTACTGTAACATCAAATAAAAAATAACAATTAAAAAGAAAAGATACTTAAAAAAAGAATTACATTTTTTCTACATAATAGGTGAACAAACAAGCCTTAAAGCCTCCAAATAAGTGTGCATGCCCCCCCCCCCACACACATTATATCATTTCTTTATAAGTAACTCTTCAAATTTCTTGCAGAATATTATCAAATTGTAATTACTTCAAGCAAATAGACTGTATTATGTCAATCATTTTGTTTAATGTGTTTTGACAAGTAGAAAACAAGACTGTATTGGTATACGTCAATAGGGACTATATTGATCAGGACAAGCGTCCGAATTGTAATGCATTATAAACAAAGGAGAGTTACTGTATCAGTCTTGTTATTTAATAGATACAACTCGTATTATCTAAACTAGTCAAGTAAATGTATGAGGTCTGTTCAAAAATTACATATATGATTTATTATAATTTTATTATAATTTATTAATATCAAAAATATTATGTATTATTTACAATAATACAGTCTACTTGCAGTAGTAATTACAATTTAATACCACACACACACACACACACACACACACACACAGGTGTGTGTGTGTGTGTGTGTGTGTGTACAAATATTAATAATAAATAATATTTTTCTCAATTTGTATTTTTACACTGTTTTAACAGTCTTCTCTATTGTCAACATTAGAAAATATATATGTACAAAGTACAAAGAAATAATAAAGTAAATTTTAAATTAATTGTTTAATGACAGCTGTTTCTATAAAAATCGATTATATGTTTTATGTTTATATACAGGGTGTCCCGGGAGGAGAGGGAAATAATTTGTTCTATAGTGTAAAAGAAGAAAAAAGTTCATATAAACATATGTCCAGAAACGCTTTGTAAGCGAGTTATGGCTAGCGAAAGATTTCACCTGGGTTTCGGTTCCCCCAGGTAAATGAAGACTTTCTGAAATTCTGGGAAGGTAAATTAAGGGCGAATTCTGTTGTTTCTTATGGTTTTTGACATGAAAAATCGAATAAAACAGGTCGCAGAACTGTATCTCCCATACGTTTCATGATATCTGACGTAAAACAGAAAAATCTTTGCCTAAAAACAAAAATTTGTTTTTAACAAAAATTGGAATTTTTTGTTGATTTTTATTGACTTTATTTACACCATTTTTCTCAGAATTAAATTCTTTACAAGTCTTGTTTTTAACTTTTATGCATTTATTAATCATTTAACAAAGTTAGGTTAGAAGTACAATACTGTATCTGCGACCTGTTTTATTCGATTTTTCAGGTCAAAACCATAAGAAACAACAGAATTCGCCCCTTTAATTTACCTTCCCAGAATTTCAGAAATTCTTCATTTACCCGGGGGAACCGAAACCCGGGCAAAATCTTTCGCTAGCCGTAACTCGCTTACAAAGCGTTTCCGGACATATGTTTAAATGAACTTTTTTCTTCTTTTACATTATAGAACCATTTCTCAAATTATTTCCCTCTCCTCCCGGGACAGCCTGTATATAAATTTGTGATGTTATTCAATTTGTTTCTTCTGCAAGTAGTATAATTCGTATATTCTTTTTTTTTATACATGTACATACAGTATAATATTCTTCTTGTAAGAAAAACAAGTATAATTTATTTATTATTAAAAACAAGAATAACGTGAGAAGATATGAATGTTATATATATATATATATATATATATATATATATATATTACAACGTTATTTTTAGACACTTACTTTTACACATATGCTCTTACTCATTTGTGCGCACTTACCCACGTCTCGGAGGTATACTCTTCTTCTGCAGTATTTACCTTGATGTTCCCTGGCTGGGTCGCAGGCTTTGGTCGTTGATTGAGTGTGGATAAGCACGTGAATATCGTTATATAAGTTTTAATACAAGTAAAGAGTACAGAGGATTTAGTACTGGTTGTGAAATTAGTACGACTGTTTTAATAAAATCATATTCATTTGATTTATTCTTTAAAAATTCAAATTATCATATTATTAAATGTCTTGTGTGGGTCAATTATTATTTGAACCCTCATATTCGATCTGAATATAATGCAATTATAACGTGTTTAAATCTTATTTCTTATATTTCTAAGACATAGTATACACATACATAAATCATATATGACCTGAAATATTACGCAGACATATAATATATAACACATATAATTATTATAAAACGTGATTAACATGTATAAAATTTAATATTCATCTTGTCTTTGCAAGTGTGGTTTTTAATATATACCACTTAATAAAAACTTTTAATTAATTAAATATTTATTAAAATATTAATAGAGAACATTTATTACTTTAATTGATTCTATTATTTAATGTCTCAATTAATTAAAAATCTTCTAATTACGTAACTCTCATATTTGAGTTTAATTATCTAATCAACTACACAAATATAATAAATATATGGTTCTTCCTTGACCATTTATTTATGAGATTACTACAGTTATATTCTCTATTATCAATTATACTTTGAACATTTATTTATTCATTATGCAAATTTAAAAATATACTAATGTTCTTTGTAAACTTGTATATGGAAACTAGAGCTTTTTTTGATAGACCTCAGGGTCATTTATAATATTAAATAAATGTCTGACTTCACCTGCATTTTTCTGCAACCATTTAACTTTGTCATTACCGTCATCTGGACTCTCGAGTTTGTTGATCCTCTTCGGTATCACCTTCTCTGCCTCTGCGTTGTTGAAATTCCTCACTCCGTCTCCTGGATGCTGAGTTCTGATGTGGACCTCTAGTTGTGATTATGTACGGCTGGATGTAGCTGCATGTGGCTGTCCCTGCGTCCTCTCATCTTCTTGTTCTAGTTCCTCTCCTCTTCTTATCTTGTCCCTCGTAGATGTCTAGAAGTTCTATGTAGACTTCTCGAATTTCATCGTAGTTACAACTCTCGTAGATTCGTTAGTATAGTCTTTTTAAAATCACTCGTGTTCATTAATACTTGCACCAACGTAATGCCGGTTCCATCGCACTTCACGTTATTGAATACTGTTTAAAAACCTTACATGATTTTGTAAAATTCGCAATTGCGAGATGCGTGGATCTTACGTGTCAAAGTGAGTTAATCTGAGAAAGAGTGTGTCGCTCGCTGGGGTTTTATACTTCTGCCGTCGTTGAAATTCCTGTTGGAAACTGTTTTGACAACATTGAACAGGTCGGCGTGTCGATTTAATTGTTACTTTCAACCTATGCGTCTTTCTATGAAGTGCACACTTTTTTATAAATATTATTTCACCAATCGTTCGGTATAGTATTAAACTTTGTTTATGCAAATTATGAATGTTGAAGTGTGTAAATTATGGCAGTTATGGCTGAACGGTTCCCACGATTAATGACCACTTAACGCCAAACTGAAGCGCCAGGCATCAGCTATGTTTTTACATATTTCGCTGATTCGTGTAACTTCTGGTTATCGTTCAGTACTTAAAAAACTGTGTAAAATCTTCCACCCTCGTTTGCATAATTCAACATTGTAACAGTACAGAATTGTGTGCTACCCCAGTTTTAATTTTATTTTATATCAATTCAGTTAATTTTCAAATTGTCAGACTTCACCTGTGAGGTGCCTCAGTTTAACCAGCAACACACAGTTAGCCTAAACAACAGTCTAGACGTATTGCGTAACCGCCCCAGTAAGCAGCCGTCCTTGTGAATTACAGTATGCAGTTTGTCACCACAGGAGTAACAATAGACAGCCAGCAACATACAGTACAGTTCGTGAATTAAAAAATAGTGGCCTCGGGCGTGCAATATAGGCCTAAAGTAGAAGGGCCTATCTAGTAAAAACATAAAAAGTGTCTGCTGCAATTTATGGCAGCATGGTCAACACCTAAGTGCTCGAGCAAAATAAAGTTGGCCGACAAAATGTTACAAAAGTGTAAAGTGTAGTTTGAAACCATGGTAAACTAAATAAGGCGGAGTATACTGCGACAGTGAACAAATTCATAAACTGTTGAAATAACATCTCGGAGTGATCAGAAACCGCGAATAACACGAGGCGGTGATGAAACTCTTAGGAACGCCGTGGATTGGTTAAGTACCCTTCATAACACTACCAAATCAATTTTATAAATCCATGAAACAAATATAAACACCGAGCTCTAAGAACGGGGTTAAAAGATAAAAATGTAAAAAGTGTGAATGAGTGCGTGAGACAAAGTACTGGGTACTAAACATTTTAACACCTTGTTGTAGTCATAGAAATATAGTAATTGTAAGAATTGTTTTTCTCATTTTGACATATCGATACTTTATATGTGATTTCCATGTAACAGGAAACTAAAGAAACTTTTGATCAATGTAGTAATCAACCAGCATAGAATTTGATACGTTATTGCATAGCTGTAAAACTTTATCTAATTTCATTAAATAAAATCTAAATAAGTTGTTTTAGCCAGAATAAACTGTGTTATTATATTTTCACCACTCAACTCAAATAATCCTTCTGCAGCTGTGTTCGTCTGTACGACTCTGGAATAAAACCCGAAGGTAAGAGTATTTTATTATTTGAACAAATTAATATTGTTTCATTGGCGCCCGAACAGGGACCGAGTAATATATAGTTGATATAACTAATATTGTTTCATTGGCCCCCGAAACAGTGACGGCGAGTGTAAGTTATTACATTCGCCAGACCTAAATAAGCTGCAGAACGGGTTATTTGGAAGTGAGGGTGTGGTTAGAATGCTTTTAGATCATAGAAAGTAAATTTACTAAAGTAAAATTGATGATCATTTAATTAAACAATTTCATAATGGAGAACGTAGAGAATAAAATAAATGAAATTGATGTAGTTGTCGGCAGTGAGGCCGAAAATAAATCGATGTATGAAAACATGTCAACTGAGTCGGCCAATAAAGGCGATTCAGGTATTCAGACAGAGTCACTGTCAATCAGTGACAGTAATGTAAACGGATCTGTATTAATTAGTGAGGTGGGAGCAACTTCCACTCCTATTACAATTAAAACAAATATAAAAGAAAAAGAATTGTCATTGGAGGACATATTTGATTTTATGAAAAATAATTTCAGTAAAGTGAATAGCAATTTCAATACCAAATTTGATGAACAGAATGTTAAATTCAATGAGTTAACATAAATAATATTGACAAAAAATTTGATAAGCGTTTATGTGCAATGAATACACAAAATGTTAAGTTCGAAACTAATATGATTAAACGTCTAAATGAGATGGATGAATGCGTTAACACTATTAAAGAACAAGTGGTAGAAAAAATTTATAAACAAATACAAATGGTAATCGAAAATTTTGAATGTAAAACAAATGAGAATTATAATGATATGTGTAAAAACGTGGTAGTAGAGAACAAGGAGATTAATGTTGAGAGTGATAAGGAAGATTTTGTTGAAGTAGAGTTTAGTAATGAAGTGTTGTTAGCAAATGCCGATGAGAATGAGAGAGAGCGTAAAGACAGTTCAAATGCAGAGTATAAAAAGAGGGTAAATTTTTCTTGTAATACAGGTGAAGAAAAAGCTTCACTAGTATTGTTGGAGGACAAAGGTTCCTCGCTAGTTTTTGTAGAAGACAAAAGGTCTTTTAAATGTCAAAGAAATTATTTGTGTTTATCTGGTAAAGCCAGATGTTATAGTAATAAAGTGGTACCCTCTGTATGGAGTGAGAGAGAGAATGTGAAATGTTGTGGTGATGAAAGTAATTATGAGTGAGAGAAAGAGTGGTTTAAGCTAAATAGAGATTATGGAGAGTTGATAGAGAGTATGAATATTAAGAAAATTATAGTAAACACTGAGTATATTGTAGTTGATGATGATAAACATTTACCTGTGGGGAGAGTTAATGTACCGGTAGTAGCAGAATACTGCAATAATGATGTAATGGTAATAACAAACACTGATGGAGACTTTATAAAAAATACTAATGTCGACTTGATTTATGATAAGATAATTTTGGGGGGTAACCCTATATATTATTCTTATGGTACAATGGAAAAAATAAGTCCTTATGGTTATAAAACAAATGATAGCCATATGTTGTGTACCTGGCTGCTTTATGTATTGAAGTGTGGCAAATAATAATTGGATATGACGAAAATTTGTAAATACATATGTGTTGTGTTAGTGTTAAATGTATTGTGTCAGGGTATATTGGTAAATTGTATACAATGGTTTATGTAACAATGTGTGTAGTATGTTATAATCATAATAATATTTTATTTTGTTAATTAACAATAATAATTAATAAGAGGTAATAATGAATTTAATTTTGAATTGTGTTTGTATTAAAAGTGTTTCAAATACTGTAATTAAAGTTAAACTGTTTTGGTTGGAGGTTATGAAAGTAATTTAAAAAGGTGAATTAAAATTATATTTGGTTTGAATTGTAATAAATAGAAATTGATAAATATGTTAACTACAAGACTCAGAGAAATAAAAAATTGAAGGAAGTATATATGTCAGTATATGATGTAACCTGTCTGTCGTTTACACATGTACACATACACACACACGCAGACTGATACACAAGCGGCAGCAGGTCGCTCTGACGTCACCTCTGCCGGTCAGCGCGTGTCAATTTTCTCCCCTTCATTGCTGCGTTTAAAACTAACTAAGCTATTTGATTCCATATGCAGGCTTACTTACAATATTGGATTTATTTAAAAATAAATACTACGTTTATTTCTTATACCTAACGTATATTTATTACATTATTTTTATTATTTATATCTTATATATTTCATACGTGCTTTCGTATGTTATCATACCTCAGTCAGGGGTTGATACATATACTTATGCTAAACGTATCGTTGCATAAATTCCCCTGCTGGGTAAAATAAAATTTGAATTTTATTCAAATTTTATTTCTTTACTCAGAAATTATTTATTTTATTATTTATTACAACTCACAATTAGTGGTTATAAGGGTTCTTAACAAATTTTTTTCTCTTTCCTTGGGTGGATTACGTCCCTCCCATGGATTTATAAGTTGACTTTTTATTTACTCATACATAGAATTTACGGAATGCTGATGCATGTTATTTTCCAATAATCTTGCTTCTTGTCGGATCATAGACGATAAATGTGTGTCGTCCTTTCTTCCTTTGTAATAAGTAGGGTCCCTCGTACAGTCTGAATAGTTTCTTTGCTGTATTGTCGATTCGTTTTCCCACTGGATTACTTCTTAGTAGCACTCTCTCTCCTTCATGGAATGTGATGAGTTTGTGCGTTCTGTTGAACCTCTCAATCCTCTTTTCTCCAAGTTTTTCCATGCTCTTCTTCGCATTGTCATACTTGTGACTCAATGGAATTTGCAGATTTTGGTTTGGAGGTTTGTCAATGTTTCTCGACCAGAATCTATTAGGTTTTTTATTTGTTTCCAGTTCCACTGGTGTATATCCCGTAGCTTCACTGTATGTAGCATTTATAGCTTGTTCAAAAAATGATATGTACTCTGCCCATCGGTTATGTTGTTCATTACAGTAGATGCGTAAATGTTTTCCTAACTCTTTATTTGCCCTTTCACCAAGGTTTCCTTGTGGATGTCATATTGACGTTAACACTGGTTGTATGCCGTGCTGAGTTAGCGTTTCTGTCCATGCTTTATTTTGAAATTGTTTACCTTGGTCACTCAATATCTTTTTTATTTGACCATACTTCGGTACGTATTTGCGTAGTATGACATTCAGTACACTTTTTGTGGTGGGTCTTCGAATAGCGTAGAGTCGAACTGCCTTGGTGAACACATCTATACATACAAGTGTGTGCTTTGTACCCCCATTGAATAGCTCTCGGAAATGGGCCCAGGAAGTCTACTGCTACTAATTCTCCCTTTTCCTGTGTCTTGATATTTTGCATATCTACATATGTGTGAAGATTCGTATGTCGTGCTGTTTGACATTCGTAGCATCCTTTTAAGATTGCTTTTATTCTTCTAAACATATTATTAAAAATGAAGTCTTCCTTCAAAGCTAAATGACATTTTAAAGCAGACGCATGTGCTAAACTTTGATGACATGGTATAGTTAGTGTTTTAGCATCTCTGGTGATAGGACTATTTTCCAATCATAATTGACGAGTTTGTACAATATACTATTTTTTATCGTATATCTACTAGATAGTGTTGATAACTTCATGTGACTTATTTGAAGATCTTTATTTTGTTCATTTGCTATGTTATTTAGCAAATACTTAACTCTATCATCTGTTTGATATGTAATATTTAATATCTTAACATCGTTCCACTTAGCTTCATGAGTTTCTTGTGTCTCTTGCGGTAGATAACGACTTAGTGTGTCGGCAATTATATTATCCGAGCCTTTACAATATTTTATTGTGAATGAATACTCTTGTATGGCCAGTATTCATCTCATTAGTCGTGCATTTGTTGTTTTACAACTTAATAAAAATGAAAGCGCTTGATGATCCGTGTGTATCTCAAAGTGTGTTCCATACACATAATAACGAAACTGCTTCAAGGTGTATACTATCTATCGCTAAGATTTCCTTTTCTGACGTACAGTAGTGTTTTTCTGCTCCTTTGAAGACTCAACTGGCGTATGCGATGACTCGTAGCTCTCCGTGTTTATCTTCTTGATACAAGACACTCCCTACTGCATAGTCACTGGCATCTGCGTAGATTATATATCGTCCTTCCCGTTGTGGATGATGCAGCATAATGTTATGTAGAAATAGATTTTTCAATTCACAGAACGCTTCTTCATGATGTACCTCCCATTTCCATTTACTTTCTTTTCTAGTGAGTTCTAGAAGTGGTTGGATTTTCTCCACATATAACGATGAAAAACGTCGGTAGTATCCTGTGAGTCCTAAGAATGCTCTTAACCCTTTTACGTTCTTGGGTCTTGGGAACTCCGTTATACTCTTTAGCTTGCAAGGGTCTGTTTGTATTCCCTTGTCAGGTATTATATGACCTAAGAATTTTATTGAAGTTTTAATAAAGTCACACTTCTCTAACTTCAAAGAGAGATTAGCGTCTCTGAACTTTTGAAATATAGTGTTCAGATGCTGAAGGTGTTCTTCCAACGTTGTTGAGATTACAAGGATGTCATATACGAAGTTCATGGTGTATGGTTCCACCTCTGGTCCTAGTGTATTTTCCAAACACTTTACAATTGCTGCGAGGCTTGTACTCAATCCAAAGGGTACTACTCGATGTTGGTAGCTTTTGTTCTTGTACAGGAATGCGGTGTATTTGCGATCTTGTTTACGAATGGGAATTTGCCAAAATGACGAAGTCAAGTCTAACTTGGTTAGATATTTTGCTCCTTGACATTTGTTAAATAATTCTTCAATATTCGGTGCACAATCAAAATCCTTTTCGATGACACTATTTAGATTCCGCATGTCTAAACACAACCTTATTTCGTCCGTCTTCTTTTTGACGACAACGAGAGGATTGATGAAGCTGCTGTTGGACCGCTCTATTACGCCGTTATCCAACATTCTTCTGATTTCCTCGTCGACTGGTTCTGCATATTTAATGGGAATCGGATATGTCCTCCGTACGAACTTAGTAGGATCGGTGACCTGAATCTTGTGTTCATATGCATTCGTAATTGTAGGAACATCGCTAAATATATCTTGATATTCCTCTATCAACTCTTCTATTAATTCTATTCCTTCGTGTTGATTGTCCTCTTGCATATTGGTGTTACTTGCAGCGTGTTTTACAGCTAGTCTGCAGATGACGATTGGTTCCTGTTCTTCTTCCACGTTGTTCTGACTTTCTTCAAATTTAATTTCGTAGAGTCCTCCCACAACTTTGCATGTCATTGAATTATTTTCTAAATTAATAACTGCTCCTAATTTATTTAATACGTCGATACCTATGATACAATCATATGTAAGCTTATCTACTATTATCATAGGAATACTGCATTCAAGTTCATTACACTTAAAATTAACATATATTTGTTGTGTGGCAATCTGTTTAATTTTTGTCACTGTTGTTATGTAATAATTGTTAATCGGTAACACTGGTGCATATTTGAAATGGTTTTTGTTCCTGTTGATGCAGGTCCGGCTGATTACGGATACCTCACTTCCAGTGTCAACAAGAATCTTCATATTTAAATTGTTTATTGTCCCCCCTAATATAGGACAATAGGTTTTAGCTACCGTTATTTCCTGGTGTGTGTCTGTATTGTTTAGAGTGTCATGCAGCTCATGTGTGTGCAGGTCCATTAACAAGCCTGTCCGTACCGGTATTTTGTTTGTGTATGGGTCGTTTTTAAAACCTGTTCGAGCTGGCGCTTGGCTACCCTCCTGTAGTCATTCATTTTTCTTGTCAATTGTTCTGCGATCACCCCCTCCCTCTTTGGAAGTTGACGGGCGTGTCAATTGTTGCACAATTTTATTTTCACAATTATTTTTATTATTATTTGATTATTATTTGCATTAATATTATGTACATTTGCATTGTACGGTTTTATATGTTTTTCCAACGTACCTGAATGTGAGTACGCTCTTTTATTTTGAGTTGTATTACATTTTTCACAGGATTGTTTATATTCTTTCCACTTATCTTCTTTCTTCTCAAACTGCGTTGATTTGTGTTGTATTGGATATTGTATAGATTACTGCTACTGCTGCGGCTGGTTATCTCTTCTTTCGTATTCTTTATTAACAAATTGTGATGATTGCGTTACAAGAATGAGAAGTTCCTCAATGGTTTTAACTCCTTGGGTATGTACGGCACGTCTAATGTGTCTGTCAAAATGATAACTTAGTTTTAATACTAATTCGTGCTCCGTGAAACTTGGTCTAAGATGCTTACACCTTTCGACGAGTTGTATGATGTAGTCTTCCATGGAACGTTTGCTGTTGACATAATACCGCCCATACTCCAGCTGGTCTCGTACCTCTCTCTGGGTATATATATTCCAGTACCGATTTTCGAAAGATGCCTTGAACTGTTCATAAGTTTCTGTTTGGTCCCGAACAATCGTATACCATTTGGATGCTGTTTCCTGGAAATGTCAACTTACAAATTCTATACGGTCTCTGTCGTTTATGTTGCTTCCTATTGTTGCCATTTCTCGTTCACACTTATATAAAAATTCTATGGGGTTCTCTCATTTATTATCTTTCAAACTGATCTTCTCTCGATCGTCTACCTTTGCAGCACACATAATTATAGCACTTGGTCGTCTCTTGACTTCCGCTCGTAGTTTTTCTACCTCCTCTTGTAGTCCACCTTTCATGTTGTTAATTTCCATGGAGTGGTGTGTAGGTTTTCTCGTGACCTCCTCCACAGCTATTTCTACAGTCTCGGTCCTCACAGTGAGTTCCTTTGTTCTATTAATGTTGTCCAGGATGCGCTCATTTACGTCTTTGTGTCTGAGGTCTTGCTCCTGCTTTGTAATTTTAAATTTCTCATTCCACTGTTCAGCCAGTTGTCGAATGTGTTCTTTAGTTTCACGTGTTGTATATTCACGCTGTTCTTTAAATTTACTATCAATCTTTACAGCTTGTTCATTAAGTGACTGTTGAACTCGCTGTTCGACTGCTTCAACGCGTGCAGTAAGCTCTGTTTTCAAAGTATTACTGACGAGTTCTATTTTCTCTTCTAACCTAGTATTATTACTATCTATATTACTTTCTAACTGAGTTTTCACTTCTTCAATAGTGATTTCTAATCTATTACGACTATCTTCTACTTGAGTTTCTAATCTTTCTAATTTTTCATTGCTACTTTCTAATTGCGTTTTAAGTTCTGCACTACTACTTTCTAATTGAGTTTTTAGTTCTGTACTATTCGTCTTCAACTCCTCTTGAAGTCGTTTAAACATCGATTCGAAGTCCATTGTTGGTTGCTTCGTCGTCATTGTAGACTACGGTGTCCTAACTGATTCGTTATATGAATTATATTTTTAATTACTGGTCCACCGTGACTCTATATTTCTTTATTTAAATTTATTTTATTTATCAGTATTAATTTCACAACTCTTTTTCTCTCTGTACTTAATTTAACAATTTGTAATATTATTTATTATATAAATTGACTATTAATTCTTTCTACAATATATGTGCTAATTTTTTATTAGACTTTCTTTATTACCAGGGCGCCATTTACTTTTAATGATAATTAACATTTACTTTCTTTATGTCGTGGCCCCACCGTTGAGAGCGACAATTACTATACAACGTTATTTTTAAACAACGATGCCAACGTGGCCTTATACACATATCGAGCCACACGTTGGGCACGCCAATTACTTTACGTTATTTTTAAACACTTACTTTTACACATATGCTCTTACTCATTTGTGCGCACTTACCCACGTCTCGGAGGTATACTCTTCTTCTGCAGTATTTACCTTGATGTTCCCCAGCTGGGTCGCAGGCTTTGGTCGTTGATTGAATGTGGATAAGCACATGAATATCGTTATATAAGTTTTAATACAAGTAAAGAGTACAGAGGAGTTAGTACTGGTTGTGAAATTAGTACAACTGTTTTAATAAAATCATATTCATTTTATTTATTCTTTAAAAATTCAAATTATCATATTATTAATTGTCTTGTGTGGGTTAATTATTATTTGAACCCTTATATTCAATCTGAGTATAATGCAATTATAACGTGTTTAAATCTTATTTCTTATATTTCTAAGACATAGTATACACATACATAAATCATATATGACCTGAAATATTATGCAGACATATAATATATAACACATATAATTATTATAAAACGTGATTAACATGTATAAAATTTAATTATCATCTTGTCTTTGCAAGTGTGGTTTTTAATATATACCACTTAATAAAAACTTTTAATTAATTAAATATTTATTAAAATATTAATTAAGAACATTTATTACTTTAATTGATTCTATTATTTAATGTCTCAATTAATTAAAAATCTTCTAATTACTTAACTCTCATATTTGAGTTTAATTATCTAATCAACTACACAAATATAATAAAAATATGGTTCTTCTTTGACCATTTATTTATAAGATTACTACAGTTATATTCTCTATTATCAATTATACTTTGAACATTTATTTATTCATTATGCAAATTTAAAAAAATACTAATTTCTTTGTAAACTTGTATATGGAAACTAGAGCTTTTTTCGATAGACCTCAGGGTCATTTATAATATTAAATAAATGTCTGACTTCACCTGCATTTTTCTGCAACCATTTAACTTTGTCATTACCATCATCTGGACTCTCGAGTTTGTTGATCCTCTTCGGTATCACCTTCTCTGTCTCTGCGCTGTTGAAATTCCTCGCTCCGTCTCCTGGATGCTGAGTTCTGACGTGCACCTCTAGTCGTGATGATGTACGGCTGGATGTAGCTGCATGTAGCTGTCCCTGCGTCCTCTCATCTTCTTGTTCTAGTTCCTCTCCTCTTCTTATCTTGTCCCTTGTAGATGTCTAGAAGTTCTATGTAGACTTCTCGAATTTCATTGTAGTTATAACTCTCGTAGATTCGTTAGTATAGTCTTTTTAAAATCACTCGTGTTCATTAATACTTGCACCGATGTAATGCCGGTTCCATCACACTTCACGTTATTGGATACTTGTGAACTTACGTTTATTTTGATTTATAGATACAATATATTATAGATCACACTTATGGTTATGATTACCAAAACTAGGACGCCATCTTGTTACATATGACATGGGCCAGGATTTCGTTACGCGAAGTTATTAGGAAACGGAAATTGCTTGAAATAACAAAACAGCTGTTCTAATTGTTACCAATGAAATACCCCTTTTTATTCTTTACTTTGTTACATACCAGTTTTTCAAAACCAACTTTAACCCTTCCAAAAACATAATGTGTAATAATAATATTTGATTATTTACTTCTATAAGTTTAATGATTATACAATAATAATATATATTTATATAGTGGTGCTCAACCCAGCACTTAGGAATTACTACACACACACACAACCACTCGCTCTTCCATACTCATGGTACAAACTTTTATGAATTGTGGAGCTCCTTTTAAATATATTGAAATTTTAAATAATTTTGTAAATAATTGATTTCTACAATAAAATTTTATATTGGGAAATAATGAAAGGATTTAAAGTGTACAAGGAACGTTCTCACCCATTTCGTGTCGGCCTCCTCGCACTGCTAGCATCGTCCCGACATCGGCACAATCGGTATGATTTTACGGCGCTTGATGGGGCACCTTTGTGTCAACCTACGTAACCCACCGTCGTGGGACCGATTCTAAACGTCGATCTTTTTACGGACGATTCATCGGCCGAGGACGCCTACACAAAGCCGAACTGTAACTTTCCTTAGTACATTTTGTATATAGATATTATACTGTTTATTAACCACCTACAGTGGTCTAAAAAGTTAAAATTCACCCGTAAGTGAACGGGTTGCCGGCCGGCGTTGATCAGAGCTGCAGAAGAAATGACGACAAATCTTTGTTGGATTTTGCGGAAGTGGGGTGTACTGACGTCACAATCCCATTGTTTAACTTGTTGACAGCGTCGTGTTGTCGTTGTCAACACATTCTCCGCCTCTGACGTAATTAAGGTTTGGCTCGGTTATCGCAATAACTGCACACTGTTTTTGTGATGTTACACATATTTTGCTATGAATTGGTTCAAATCCTGACAAATATTGTCATACACTACACTCACTGTATATTCGTATCGGGTGTTTAAGGTTGGGTTTAGTATGACAAAAATAGAAAAATACAATAGTTATGTTCTAGTTACCATATTTAAAGTAATTCCAAAAATGTACCATGATTGTACCATCACAAAACCCCCTCAATGAAAGATGGTGTGACGAAGCACACAAACTTTCATTGACCCTTTCATACTTCCTAAAGGGATCAGCCAGGACAAGTTGCCACAACCCCCTTACAAATTTATATAAAAAATAACAACAACTCACCCTTGGTCTGGTGATAATGACCGTACCTAGATGACCTTACTGGACTTCTCCTGCGAGATCCCAACACCATAAGGCCACTTAGGCTCTTAACGCCCCTGCTCTGACGCGTTGGCCAGCTCAGGACCGCTGTCATATCACCAAACACTGAAACAATACATAATAAACATTAAAATAGTGGCTTAGTAAATCACTACATCCTCAACTGATCTGGTTCCCCTTAGCTAAGTGCTGGTTTGCGCCAATAAGCACTGGGTTGGCTTAATATATTTATAAAATTATAATCCTCAAGAATTAAAAAGAATATCTCTTTTTCATATTACAAACCCTGAGTTGAAAAATGGTTTCGATTCCTATCGATAATATTTATCTTCATTCTTTTACAATTACTAGAATTGTAACATAAACACATTGATATAATAAAAAATTGAATAAAATATAATTGAAAATAGGAAAATTACACATTATAGATCTCACTAATCTAGAGAAAAACAAATTATAAAAGAATTAATAACTTGGTATATTTATTTATTGAATACTCTCAGTGAATGATAAAACAAAAAAAATTCTTATTATTATTATTATTATTAACAGGTAATTATCTGGCGCTGTTAATAATATTTATCCCCTATTCTCCTCCACACACACTATTGCCCCCCCTGAACTGTTACGTTCAGTTGCCTCCACAAGGACTGAGGCAGAAGGAGTGAGCACTTTTTTCTTTTCTCTCTCTCCCATCCTTGCTTTAGCATTACAAAATCTTCAAGGCAAATACCCTTACTATTACATTTATAATACAACCCTAAGGTCTACCACCCCAACCGAGGTGAAGTAGCCTATTCAAAAAGAATAATAGATTCCCCTAAACCTCCCAATAAATTTCCAAATTTCAACCAATTTTACGGGCAACCAACCATGGTCAGTGTTACAATTTCTGGCCACAGCTGGTTGTCGTCCAGATCCACGATTAGTGTTGGTAAGACAGTAATCGCCCGAAACATGGGGAATCGAAAATATGTGTGACACATTGTGTCTTATGTAGTCCCAATCGGGGACTACCCTACAATTAACAAGTTATACATAAATCCATTATAAGACTATTATTAAATAAACATAATGATAATGTTCAAAATAAAGTCTCAAAAATTCACCATAGTAGCACTATGTCCTTTTAACCTCTTAAGGTTATTACTTTACAAAAAATCAAAATTGAAATATCATTTAAAAATGTTAATTCTTTCTTTAGCTACATTAATAAATTTGTAGACACTTTCCAAGTCCAAAACATCACTTTTCTAACACTACAGGAAAACACTGGATCTTCTGATATACTTAGTTACATAAAAAATATAACTCCTTAATGAGTTAACCTCTTAAGTTACATTCTATGATTTTTAGAATAAAACAAAATGGGATTCATGGGATTAATGCCAAAACCTTTTTTTTTTTTTTTTTTTCCAAGAATTAGGGGTCCCCCTCCCCGTTCAATAATAAGATTAAATTTTCAAATTTCTACCAATTTTGCGTGGAGGAAGACCATCGTTGCTTTCACTTCCTTACGTCCGTTCCGCCAACCATGGTCCGCCTCCAGAGTTCCAAAATCCACGATCAGAGGTGGTGAGTCTGTGATCGCCCGAAAATGGGGGAGAGTCCCTTCTGTAAACCAATAGCTCATACACTCAAAATATAAAAATAACTAAGACGACCAGTACAATTTTAAATTTGTAGCATTGTGTGTTCCTACTATCTCTCCAGTTACGTTGTTCTGTAATACATAAGAATTTTGCATCTTCACTTCTATGACCTCATATGGCCCTTCATATAAGAGAAAGAATTTCTTAATTTCTTTGTCTTGTGCACTCGATAAGTCATGTCTTTTAACTAATACCATTTGTCCTACATTATACTTAATCCACTTACCTCTTGCGTCGTGGTTACGTTTTCTCTGTTCACCCTTACTAATTAAGTTTTCATTCGCCAACCGGATTTTAATGTTTATATCAGTCGTTCTACCATCAGGTGGATAGTCGAATAATTTTTCCAAGATTCTTGGGGGGCGTGTTCCCCTTACTAGTTCATGAGGTGTATAGCCAGTAGACTCGTGGGTGGTACTGTTTCCAAGTTTCCACCTTTCGTACATACAACGGCCACTCGCTGTGTTTAGCGTGACAATAGGCTCTGAAGATCCTGCCTATTTCTCTCATTACACGCTCAGCCTGGTTGGACTGGGGATGATACACAGCCGTATGTTTCGTGAGGATGCCTTCCCATCCTAAGGTCTGACGCCATCTTCCGCTGATGAACTGCGGCCCATGGTCTGATAAAATTACTTTTGGCTTACCCACGTTAATCATATAGTCTTTAGTTACTTTTTCACTCAATACCTTACTGGTAGCTCTTTTTACGCTATACAATTTTACATATTTTGAGAAAGTATCAAGCAATACAAATATATATACTACTCCGCCTCTACCCTTCGGCAATGGTCCAAACAAATCCACAGCAACTAAATCAAAAGGTCGATCTACCTTAATATAATTTAACTCACCTTCTACTCTGTAGTTAACCACCTTCGACTTTTGACACAAATCACAACTCCTCAGCAACTGTCTCACTCGCCTCTCCATATTTCTGAAAATACATGACTCTTTTAACACATTGACACACTTTTTAGCACCAAAATGACCATATCGTATATGACAATCCCAAATGATTTTCTCTTCCAACACTGCTGGTATCACTAATTTCCAGTCACGCTCACCCCCTACTACCTTCTTAAACAATAACCCTTTATAAATTTTAAAATATTGATTGTACTCAGACTCATCCAGCTCCGTCTCTAAACTGTGTATTATTTTTCCAGACTTACCATCTGCTCTCTGCATGGTGTTAATATCCTTCAGCTCCTCTCCAAAGATTCTGTCTTCTCTGCTAATCTGAAAAATTTCAATTTCTTTTAAGTCCCTACCTGTTTTGTTATTTTCACAATCTACTCTGGATAGAGTGTCGGGTACCTTATTTTCTGTTCCTTTAATGTACTCCCACTCGAAGTTGTACTCCTGTAAAACAAGTACCCACCTGGTTAATCGACTATGAGCAAGTTTACAAGTGTTGAGGAATGACAAAGCTTTATGATCAGTTCTAATGATCGTTTTGTTGCCTAATATGTACGTTCGAAATTTACCAACTGCAAACACAATACTGAGCAATTCCTTCTCTGTGGTAGTGTAATTCTTTTCAGCTGGCAGTAAAGATCGACTAGCGAACGCAATTGTCTTATGTTCCTTCTCCTCATCCTCCTGATACAGCTCTGCTCCTACAGCGACATTGCTGGCGTCCGTCTGTAAATAAAATATCTTATCAAAATCAGGGTGGTTCATCATAATCATGTCACTAAATTTGCGTTTTGTTTCTTCAAAGGCTCCACGCTACACTTCTCCCCACTTCCATTGTCGGTTCTTCTGCAATACCGCACTTAACTTTGCGGTTAGGTAGGCGTAGTTCCTCTGAAATTTCCTATAAAAGTTGCACAGCCCAAGAAAACTCTGAAGTTGTTTGATGTTTCGCGGTTCAGGGAAACGCATAATAGATTCAACCTTGTCCGGGTTTGCAGAAATTCCTTCCGATGTAATAATGAATCCTAAAAAATTAATCTTTGTTTGTAAGAATTTGGACTTATCCCAATTTACGGTTAATCCTCCCGCTTCTAATTTTCCTAAAACATATTTTAAATGTTCTAAATGATCTTCAAATGTACGTGAAGCTATTAAAATATCGTCCACATAAACTGTGAGAAAATCTAAATCTTTTGGTCTCAAAATTCTATCCAAACATTTAATGAAACTAGCTACGCTGGTATTTAGCCCAAATGGTAGTCGCTTAAACTGATAATTTTTTCCATTAAACAAAAATGCTGTGTATTGCCTACTTACCTCTGCTAATGGTACCTGCCAATATCCAGCAGTCAGATCTAATGATGTCATAAACCGTACGCCACTAAACTTTTGAAAGATCTCATTTATAGATTCTGGTGATTCTCGGTCTGGTATAATAATTTGGTTAATTTTCCTTGCGTCTAGACATAATCTTACTCCTCCTTCCTTCTTAATTACCACCACTAACGGATTTGAGTAGTGAGACACTGACCTCTCGATGATCCCATTATCTAACATTTTATCCAACTCCTCTTGCACCGCTCGTCTTTTAGAGTAAGGCACTGGATAGCTCCGCTGCATGAATGGTGTGTGTTCCTTTATCTGTAACATACAGTCATAATTTTTTGCCCTTCCTGGAATATCGGCAAACACTCCCTTAAACTGCTCTATTACTTGCCATAACGCTATACGTTGGCCGCTCCTTATCACCTCACCCCCACTACAGAATTCATCCGCCCTTATCTCCCATACTTCATTATTAATATTACTCATTTCATTATCAACATCTTCTAAATACTCACCCTCTATACAAAAATTTATTTTAGTATCTAAGTTATTCTCAACTACTTGTTTCTGTAACATTTTCACACCAGTTGTTCTGACTTTATTTATCACATTTTCAAAATTAATTTTCACAGACCGCTCACCCCCATCTAACTCCAACACTTTTTCTTTAAAATTTATTACAGCTTTATTTCTTTGTAAAAAATCATTTCCCAAAATGATGTCTAAACTTAACCCCTTGACTACCAAAAATGTATTATCAAAATTCATATCTCCAATTGAGAAACTTAAATGTATCTGTTTTGTCACCCTTTTACTACGTACCCCCATGACTCCTATTACTGTAACCCCTGCTACGGGTAAAACGGGAATATTCTTATTAAATTCTTTCAATTCACTTAAAATGTTCTCGGCTATTACTGAAATTTCGCTCCCTGTATCAACAAGTGTTTTAAAGTTTCTATTCTCTATTGTTACCTGTATTTCCGTGAGTCCAGCTCTCACCTCCAATGTCGTGTTACACTCCTCCTCCAATAAATCGGCAACGATATCTGCTTTTATAACGTTGGATTGTAGGTTCTCGATGGGTCGGACCTCATGAGTTTCCCTGAACAGTGGTCGGGTCCTATTTACCACTGTTGACTTCAGTTTTCCGGCTGTGTCCTACTATGACTCGTCGATGGTACAGGGTGTCCTCGGGTTGGTCCCTGATGGTGATACGGTGCTCCTCTGTTACTAGGGGCTCCTCTGTTCGCAGGTACGAATTGCTTTGTTTGGTTACTCCTTGGCGCTTTGCAGAAATAACAATGCTGCATATGAGCACGATTTTCCTTCCTGCAACTAGAACAACTCCAACCGCCTGGTTGCTGTAAATCATTTCGAAAATTATATTTATTTCCAGTATTATTATGATAAGGCCTTGGCCGATTAAACTCATTGTTATTATTGTTATGGTTAGATATATTTGGTTGCATGGGGCGTCTACCCATTTCACGATCATTTATACTTTGTAGTATATCTAATACCCTTTCCAGTTCATCAAGATTTTCTATTTCTTTAGTCATCAGAGTGACTTGCACTTCTCTAGGTAAGTGCTTACTAACATACCTAACAAATGACTTAAAAGGTATGGGTGGCTCTAAATATTTGGCTTCGTTGTATAATTTTGTTACATAAATAGTAATGTTATTATTACTAACGTTACGTCCCATGAAATTACCCGTTCCCATAATACGGCTTCTTAAAGTCTCCTGCTCCTCTTCTGTCCAATATTTACCCTTAAAAGCTTTCTCAAAAGTATTATAACAATCCCATTCTAACCTATGAGCTTCAGCCCATATGACTGAGTTACCCTTGAAACATTTAATGATCTTATTCAATTTCACTTCCCAGCTACTACTACTAAAATAATTATAATCTCTAGTTTGATTTAGAAAACGCATGGGATGTATTACTCTGTTTTCATGGCTAAAATTCTCTAGTTCTATTTCATTATAGAAATCTCTAGTTATGACTACCCTATCATTTATGCTTGAAATATTTTTATTTATTTCTCCCCGTAATTCGTTTTTTACACTGGTCAAATTATTTGCAATCATATCATATTTATCATGCACATCCAAACTATTTTGTACAGTTAAGTCATCAATTTCTTTAATCTTACTTTGTAACAAATTAAATCTACTCTTGGTACTTTTCTCATGTTCAGTTATGGTACTATCTATAGTTTCTAAATTCTTGGTGATATCTATCACATTTATTTCCATGTTTTCTAAATGATTTTGCAAAACATTGGTTTTCACCGCTACTTGTTTGCTTACTTCTTGGTTTTAACTTCTAATTGACTTTCTACAAAATTTAAACATTTCTGTTGTATTTCTGTACTTGTTGACTCTAATTTACTTTTAATCTTGTTATTTACTGTGTCATAAACTAGATCAATTTTAGTGTCTAAATCATTAATGGTACTACTGAACTTATCATCAACAATTGCTAGTGTAGTTTTCTGTATGTTATCACAACGTGTTTCTACTGTGTTAATTCGCTCTTCTAAGTGAAAATTTTGACCTTTTATTTCATTTTTTAATTCACTGAATTTAATATCAAAACTATTAAATTTGTCATTCAAATGTGTGAATTTAATATCAGAATCGCTTTTCTGTTCATCTAGTTTTTTATCTAGTTTTAATAGTAATTGTATCATTGCACTATTTTCATCTGGTTTACTATCTAAACTAGTTGAAATGGATGTGTTAGCTTTAGTTATTTCTGCAGACACAGGCATATTTGCCTCGTCAGTCTGACTAATTGGGTTTAATTGAATATCCATTTCACCAGTTAAATTTATCTCAGAGGTACTGGTTTCTACTACAATATTGTCACTAGTACTCATGTTGGCAATTTTGCAATACACGCATGCATACAATTGTATAACCTAATTGTGGGGTTATGTTTACGAATTATAAAATTTTGTGTCCGTTACCTCAAGCAATTTGTTCCGTTCTTTCTAGGCGTACATTAGGTAATAATATGTTTAAATAATACCACCTAATGTCCCTGTTCGCAGGCGACACCTGTGAACTTACGTTTATTTTGATTTATAGATACGATATATTATAGATCACACTTATGGTTATGATTACCAAAACTAGGACGCCATCTTGTTACATATGACATGGGCCAGGATTTCGTTACGCGAAGTTATTAGGAAACGGAAATTGCTTGAAATAACAAAACAGCTGTTCTAATTGTTACCAATGAAATACCCCTTTTTATTCTTTACTTTGTTACATACCAGTTTTTCAAAACCAACTTTAACCCTTCCAAAAACATAATGTGTAATAATAATATTTGATTATTTACTTCTATAAGTTTAATGATTATACAATAATAATATATATTTATATAGTGGTGCTCAACCCAGCACTTAGGAATTACTACACACACACACAACCACTCGCTCTTCCATACTCATGGTACAAACTTTTATGAATTGTGGAGCTCCTTTTAAATATATTGAAATTTTAAATAATTTTGTAAATAATTGATTTCTACAATAAAATTTTATATTGGGAAATAATGAAAGGATTTAAAGTGTACAAGGAACGTTCTCACCCATTTCGTGTCGGCCTCCTCGCACTGCTAGCATCGTCCCGACATCGGCACAATCGGTATGATTTTACGGCGCTTGATGGGGCACCTTTGTGTCAACCTACGTAACCCACCGTCGTGGGACCGATTCTAAACGTCGATCTTTTTACGGACGATTCATCAGCCGAGGACGCCTACACAAAGCCGAACTGTAACTTTCCTTAGTACATTTTGTATATAGATATTATACTGTTTATTAACCACCTACAGTGGTCTAAAAAGTTAAAATTCACCCGTAAGTGAACGGGTTGCCGGCCGGCGTTGATCAGAGCTGCAGAAGAAATGACGACAAATCTTTGTTGGATTTTGCGGAAGTGGGGTGTACTGACGTCACAATCCCATTGTTTAACTTGTTGACAGCGTCGTGTTGTCGTTGTCAACACATTCTCCGCCTCTGACGTAATTAAGGTTTGGCTCGGTTATCGCAATAACTGCACACTGTTTTTGTGATGTTACACATATTTTGCTATGAATTGGTTCAAATCCTGACAAATATTGTCATACACTACACTCACTGTATATTCGTATCGGGTGTTTAAGGTTGGGTTTAGTATGACAAAAATAGAAAAATACAATAGTTATGTTCTAGTTACCATATTTAAAGTAATTCCAAAAATGTACCATGATTGTACCATCACATACTGTTTAAAAACGTTACATGATTTTGTAAAATTCGCGGTTGCGAGATGCGTGGATCTTATGTGTCAAAGTGAGTTCATCTGAGAAAGAGTGTGTCGCTCGCTGGGGTTTTATCCTGCTGCCATCATTGAAATTCCTGTTTGAAACTGTTTTGACAACATTGAACAGGTCGGCGCGTCGATTTAATTGTTACTTTCAACCTACGCGTCTTTCTATGAAGTGCACACTTTTTTATAAATATTATTTCACCAATCGTTTGGTATAATATTAAACTTTGTTTATGCTAATTATGAATGTTAAGGTGTGTAAATTATGGCAGTTATGGCAAAATTTCACACGGTGGCTGAATGGTTCCCACGATTAATGACCACTTAACGCCAAACTGAAGCGCCAGGCGTCAGCTATGTTTTTACATATTTCGCTGATTCGTGTGACTTCTGGTTATCGTTCAGTACTTAAAAAACTGTGTAAAATCTTCCACCCTCATTTGCATAATTCAACCTGTCTGTCGTTTACACATGTACACATACACACACACGCAGACTGATACACAAGCGGCGGCAGGTTGCTCTGACGTCACCTCTGCCGGTCAACGCGTGTCAATTTTCTCCCCTTCATTGCTGCATTTAAAACTAAGTAAGCTATTTGATTCCATATGCAGGCTTACTTACAATATTGGATTAAAAAAAAAATAAATACTACGTTTATTTCTTATATTATTTCTTATACCTAACGTATATTTATTACATTATTTTTATTATTTACATCTTATATATTTCATACGTGCTTTCGTATGTTATCATACCTCAGTCAGGGGTTGATACATATACTTATGCTAAACGTATTGTTGCAATATATATTGATGGCACCTTGAAACATTGTAGGCCATAAGTTCTAAAAGACATATTTGCGGGAAATCAGGTTTTAAGTTTCAAGTAGTCATAACAATTGATAGGCCCGTACTCATAAAACATTTTTGATTCATTTTAATAAAATTTAATTCTCAAAATACTTTTATAAAAATTTTGTGGTTATCTATGACATATAATTTTTTTTCACTAATGGCCATCTTGCAAGAATTTAATTTTGTTTTTAATGAAAACATCCATAAGTGGTTCCAAAATGTTACACATTATCTGTGTTTCAGGTAATAAACATCTTTTAATACCTCAAACATAGTAAACATCATTACAAGAACCATGATTAAGTAACTAAGAAAGTAATAAACAAAATGTTTTAACTAATAATGAAATTTATCTGTTTGTTAATACAATTTAACAATTTGTCACTTGCATTGTCATACTAATGCATATAAGTAACAAAACTGTAACAAAATTATAACAGTAGCAACTGAAACTAAAATTATCATGTAACAAAATGGCTTAAACAGTAAAGGATTAAATAGTTTATTATATACACAATTATTATAACACAATCAAGAGTGTTAATTTTGTTACTAATAGGCCTTATATTCTTTTAATAATAATAATAATGAGCTTAACAATACACAAAATACATATTTTATAGTATGTAAATTATTTAAATCCTTACTTAATGTTGAATATACTTACAGGTCACGTTCATCTGAATCTTCATTATTTTTTCATTTGATGGTGTAATGATTAGATTTTCATAGAATGAGTGATAAGTGCTCTTTATAATTCCATTTTGACAGAGAGATGTAAATCTCATTTCTTGGCATCAGTTATTCCTGGTGGAGAGGTAAATGCACAATTCAGTTTTGTATTCAAGGCACATTCAATGCACAATACAGTGTCTGCTTCTAGTATTTTTTGTGTGCACATTTTTTATAATCTCCTCCAAAGCATGTTTTGTGGAGAAATTGAAATGGCTTTTCCTTCACTATTCTGATTTCCCATGTGTCCAGACACGAAACTCTCTCATTATTTTTGCTTAGTGTAAAGTTTTTGCCCAAAACATTTTGAAAGAATTTTGAAATCCATGAAGTCTGGTGTATCCATTTCTGTTACTTTAAAACGATTGTGTTTCATTTTAGCTATTTGGATTACAAATACCCATTATGCAGGCACATAAATAGATCCACTTTTTAGGACAAGATTTCTTTGTTTTTCTATTAATGAATGCAAATGGTTTCCTTTATTCTGGGTGTAACCAGTTACTAAAAATGTATGTGTAATGCTTGAAATATTGTAACCATAAACTGCATACATGTATAAAGCAATAATGTATTTATTTTGTTGTTGTCCTCCACTGTTCTCAGAGTAGAAGACAACCATTCTCCTTTGCATTTATTTTGTAAAAACTGAAAACAACATGAGCCGATTTTATTCAGATCTCTTTTGCCAGCATCCTCATGCCAAACATAACAATGTCCTGTCCTCCCAATATTTTAAACTGTAAAATTCAGAACTGACAGCTGCTGTTCATAATACAGAGCAGAAACATTATCAGAAGGAGTTGGGAGGACTGCCTGTAAATCATAGCATGCTGTGACACACTTCTTTTCCTTTGCAAGCACTGCATCTTTGGCCTTTTCTTCTCTGCTTAATTCAACTTCTTTAAAATAATTTTCACACTCAAATTATGGAAATTCTTTTTCATATGAATTTTTCTATTTCCCATAGAATAAGCAGTGGTCTTTTTTAGGCCCAAAAAACTAATATGGAATTCTGTCAAAAAAAATGTTACGATAGGCTGAGTACCGTCGTAATTTCCATATTTGCTTGTTCCTGATACCCCTTTACATAATCTCTGTGCAGGTCTGCTAATGTTTTCCCGCCTCTAATATATTCTCTACTTGTTTGTTTCAGCAGGTCATAAGACTCAATTTGTGGTATATAGAATTAATGTCTTTTCCCCCTCAATTATGAGACCTAGTGTAGGATAGTTGTTGTGTTTGCCATGTGTAATATCTTGACAATTCCATCTGTTGTCTTCTTGATAATATTCCTTACCATTTTGTCTCCTACATTTAATGTATCCATGAGAACTCTCATCTCATATTTGTCCACAAATGCAATTATGGCCATCTTCATTCAAAACCTTCCTAAATATAGTTTATTCTTTAAATGTAATAGAGCCATAACTGACATGTGGCTGTATTACATTGAAATGTGTGTTCCAGATTTTCAACAGCATAAGGACACATTTTTATAGCAACTGTATCTTTGATAATAGCATTTATGGCCCTATTGCATTTAATACAGCTGTCTTTAATCAGTTAACATTGTGCCATAACTCAACTTCCAATTTTTTTACACTTATGGCGTTCTTGCAGTCAGTGCACGATATTTTGTATAAGTAAATAATGTTATAAATAAATGTTCATTATTTCATTAAAGTAATATTGTTGGAAATACTATCGTTTTTTGTGTTAATTTTGATTTGTTGTAATTTGGTATTTGATATGTAAATTTACTACTTATCTTATTTTTTTATATATTTCTAATTTTCCCAAAGGCTCATTTTTGACTGTGAGATATATGTTTTTGTAAAGTAACATTTAGTAATATAAAGTAAAATACGAACATTTCTTTGTATCTTTATATTTTCTGATGGTGGTAAAGAAGACTGTCGAAACAGTGTAAACATACAAATTAATAAAATATATCCGTGTGAAAAATATAAAAAAATTATATTAATTAACTTTATTTATACATATATGATTCATGAAGCTTACCCCAAAATAAGAGCTCATTCTACAAGTCAAAATAAAGAAAAAATATCAAATAAACGTTTAACATAAACTGTGTCCGTGAACACTTTGTTTTAAAATTATGACCAGTAAATGACTTTTCCAGTTTTTTGGGTCAAATGTAAAAAAATGAGATAGAAAATTGTAGTGGGTCCATGAAAGTTATCTCCAAATAATTACGATAAAAGTTGTTGAAAAGGCAAAACACATGAATAAGAAAACACCGTTTTAATTAATGGCCAGAAAGAACAGGTGACTGGTTTCTCTGACAATGAACAACACCAATACACAAAGCAACCCATACGCTACTAAAAATTTACAAAATTATTAAAATACAATACTGACAATTTAAGTATTTATCCATTATTAATATTGTATTGTCAACTTTATGAAAAACATTTTTACTCTTTATCATTTCTTTTTTCACCTTTGAGATAAAAAAGGAGGAAACTATTTGGCTGGCCATAACTTGAAAAACAAACTATTTCTAGATATTTATTTTGATCTGTAGAATAATCATTGAAGGTGGGGGTAAAACTTTGTCAATTACCCCAATTTGTGTGTGTGTGTGTGTGTGTGTGTGTGTTGCACTGTACCAACATCCCATATTTATAAAAGTCACTTAACAATGTAAAAAAATGAAATACTTAAAATCATAAGCATCAAATTATCGCTGATATAGACTAAGTATTGTATAGTATATATATTAGTTTTACTAGATACAGGTCTGTCTTGTTAAACTTCAGGAAAAGGAATTCAGTCAAAGATTGCAATTGTTTCAAAGATGACTGCTTAGTATTATGCTGTACAATGAACTGTATTGTAATGTGTTTGAAGACAGTGTAGTCACACACACAGTAAAAAAATGAGTTTTTTGAAATGCATTAATGACAAATTCTTATAAACATATTGCATGTCTTGTCTTCTGTATTCTGTCTGCATTTTGAATTAATAAGAATTATTAATCTCTACCTTAAATTAAAATGGCTTCTTTACATAATATGCTTTTAAATAATTGATTTTATTACATTATTGTAATTTGTATACTGTATTATACAAATTGGAATTTGATTCTTTTATATTTGGATGATAAAACGTTAACCTTCTTTTAAACTGTTAGCAATACAAATTACTTAAATAATTCTATAATTCCAGCCATGCTATTACACAGTATCTAGTATCAAAGTATGGTAAGGATGATGATCCACTGTATCCCAAAGATCTACAGAAGAGAGCAAAAGTTGATCAAAGGCTTCACTACAGTAACGATGTGTTCTATGTTTTGAGAAAAGTCACTGTGAGTAATATCAAACTTAAATCCTATTTTCATAGAAAATATTAGTTTGTGTGTGTGTGTGTGCATATTCACATGTTATGAAATATGATTATTATAAATTAAAAGTATCATGTATTAATCAGGCTACTTTGTGACAAAGTAACTTCTTGTTGAAACCTACCTTTGCATTTTTTGATGTGAAAAGAAATTCTTTTTGGTACAACTTGTAAGAGAATTAAATGCATAGTTCATTTTATATAGTAACATACTAAAAATCAGTGCATCCATACAAACATGTATATAATAGCAGTTTAAAGAATATGTTTACTTTGTTGTATGAAACAATTTGGGATTCAGATTTTAACAAAATTTTCCACGTTTTAAAAATAAACATTGATGTTTTAAATCAAAATAAATGTAGCAGTCATATTGGAATTACTAGACTATAGTGTTAATAGTTTTATAGTTAATATGCATACGGGTATACATAATAATATAAATTTAATGTAGACTACATATTCAACCATTCTTTGGTTGCTTTATAGAGCCTTTGGTAATCTACATATATCATTTATTATTTGTAAAATTTGTGTAAAAATGTAAAAAAATATTTCATAAAATTGAATGTTAGAAACCTGTTTACCAAATAAAAAACAATCAATGTGTTGCTCCTTAAGTTCTGAAAGTACACACACACACACACACACACACACACACACGTTTTTCTTGGTATAGGGACGTCATGACCAGTGGTGTCATTTTTGTCAAATATATCATACGTACAATTTAAATATGGTTAAACAGTGTATGTACAATACGCATGCGCGTATTATTATTGTTAGAACGGATGTATGTATTCTATGAAGGTTAGTTCTATGAATAAAGTCTTTTCTAATCAACGTGTTGTCTAACTGTATTTGGCAATATAATTCCAATATTAAATAATATCTCTCACAGGTTATGGGCCGACACTAGTAATTTGGAGATATATAGACGTGTGTTAGTTGTAATTACGTCGGAATTATTTACAGAGAAAAGTTTGTTTACATATACAGGCTCAAAGTGAAAGAGTTCACGTGCTTAACCTAAAATGGCTACGTCTACGGTTCCCTTTCCCCTGCTAAAGGCAGATAATTTTTCCACTTGGAAATATAGAATACGTCTTGTTCTGAATAAAGAGCGTGCACTCGTAGCATTAGATAAAACAGACACAGAAATCTCAGCACTCACAGGTGCAGATTTGACCAGTTTCCAAGCTGAAGACGTAAAAGCTCAATGCATCGTCGCACAGTCAATATCAGATAAGTATATTGAATACATAGAGAGTGCACAAAGCGTCAAAGAAATGATTGCAAATCTGGAAAATGTCTTCCAGAGAAAAAGCGCATTATCTAAGATGTTTGTAATGCGAAAGCTATTGAAAATGAAATTCGTCGATGGCAAATTACAAGATCATTTCACTAAATTCGAAAAACTCATAAAAGAACTCGACGGCGTAAGCAAAGTTGCAACCGATGATACCGACAAAATGTGTTACCTTCTTCTGACAATGCCGGAAAGCTTTGAGAGCGTCATTACATCGATAGAAACGATAATGAATAAAGACGCGACAGTATATTCGTATTCTGATGTAAAAACAAGGTTATTGGATACTGAACTCAAAAACAAAGAGAACTCCAATGCAGGTGATAAGGTCGATAACGACAGTAACTGCTCTTTCTACTCTCCACGTGAATATAAGAATAGCTCACAGATGAGGTACGAAAATGTAATATGTCACACATGTAGAGGCAAAGGACATTTCAAAAATGAGTGTCCATCAAACAAGGATGTGCAAACTCAACAGACGCCTCAGACATCGCGGCCATGGATATCACGGTAAGAGAGGGAGAGGAAACTCTCGAGGACGTGGAAGAGGCAAGACGACAAGACATACGTCAAATGTTGCACAGAGCGAAGATGATCGAGAAGAAGAATTTGATTTCATTTCCGCTGAAAATATTGAGAAAAATGGCGCTTTATCCTCAGAATTACTAGGAAATACTCGATCCGTTAAATTCATTTTAGATAGTGGTGCCACAAATCATTGGGTATCAGAAAATTTGGAAAAGCTTATGGAAAATGTTGAAGAAATTAAGAATAAAATGGAAATAAAAATAGCAAATGGTATTTAACAATAAATTTTGTTATTATCTATTTAATGTCCGGCGTGTGGACGCCAATTTAACATTAATTACTGTGTATTCTCTTTATCTCAGGGTTAAAATAATAAATGCTCATTTCTACTGATAACTCTTAAATTTATTCACATTAGTTTGCTATTACTTGTAAATATTAAGATAGCACAAAATTCTACGTACTCATTAGTACTTGTAAATATATAAAATTAACACATTACCAAAATTTAATACTCATGGCTAAATCGTAAATATCAAACAATAATACATTAATAAAATTGAATACTCATTAAATTGTAACTATCAAATACTCATTAAATTGTAAATATCAAAATAATACATTAATAAAATTAGTTATCCAAACTCAATCTAATGGTTGCATATTCATGATCATTCATCAATTGCGTTTAGTACTTAAGTAACTTATAATGTTTAGCTTCATCTTATAAATTCTTAATATGAATATCTCTTAAGTTGTTACTATATTTTGTAATTACGGATTCATTTAGAACTTGGAAATAAACATTACTCCAAACTGATAAACAATGATAATTTTACTTCTACACAAACTTTAGAATCGATTTCTTTAATTCCTTTGCGATTACTTTATTGAATTTTATTGTGTGTGGATTCTTTGAGATGACAGACAGTGGATCTAAATTAATTAAGACATGTTTTACTATACTTGGTATTCGAATATCCAATCACTCGGTAGTTGCGGTGATGTTGATGAAGGTCTCATGTCGCTCGTTCCAGAGTCGTGCAGATAACTCCTCCAGATGATAGATGGCACTGGATGAATTCCACGATGTCACTCACAGACACTTCACTCACCAACTCCACGCATTCGGATTATAATTTATGAATAAAAGTTAGCGTTGTACACCGACATCGTAAATTATTTCAAATCTGAATTATTATTACGCACCTTTGTTGCGGTATGTCTGGTTATTAAGTGTTCATGAATGTAATTTGTGTTGTTAATCGTTCTTAAAAGTTATTGTTGTAATGTGTTTTTATACACTGAAATTACATTATTGTCTGATAACTATTTGTTTCAGTTAATGTTCACTGGTAGGCTAATAGTGTGACTCTACTTCATAGTTCGTTCGCTTGTAATGACTGTATTAATTTTTGTTCTAAGTTCGAAAACTACCTTCTCCTCACACTGTGTATCAAATTATTCTAAGTTCGATAAAATGCTAATTTCTCCCGTCACCGACTTCACTCCTTTCCCGTCCGAAATTTAGTTAGAACTCCTCGAGCGAGTTCCTGTCTCCTTCCTATATTTTCCTTACCAAATCTCCCACCAGACTCCTGATTCCAACGACGCCGTGTCCTTATTGGTTTCATATTTTTCCCTCCAAGTCCAAATACCACCTATTTTTTCAAAGGCGTTCTCTGATAGGGCTTCTGGTTCCCCACCAGCTTCTTCCCTTGCTTCATATTTTGAGGTCGTTGTCATTTCCAGACAACGCAGCAATAAATTTTATCTGTCGTTTTTTTCTAAAATCTTCAGTGACAACTCTGAGTTTCTCTTCCATTTTCATTGTTTCTTAACTTCGTCGCTCTGCCGTTATTATCTATTGTTGTTCAAGGGCCTCGCCTACCCTTCTTTGAAAGTTGGTTTTTTCTTTTAGTTGCAAGGCAGCACCCCATCCTTGAGTTTTGGACGTACTCTCTGCGCTTTCGTTTCCAAGTAAGGTCAAAACCCTGTCATCGACCGCTGGAGTCCTTCAAATCAATCCACCCTTCGTCGCTTTCTCCTGACAGCTGGCGTACACATGTATGCTTGACCATTGTTACGCCTTTTCTCCTTTAATGGCTCTGTACACATTGTATGTAGTTTTCTATGGAATCAATGTGTTTTCACAAAAAACTGGTGTTCTACGTACCGGGAGCATTGAACTCTGTTCACAGGGTAGGCGTTGTAGCAGCCTAAGAAATTTATGACCTGTCCGTCACTACAGCGTGCTTGTTCGTTCCCCTATTGTCCCTTACAAAATATGTTTTCCACACATACACCCTTCGTTATTGCTTTCAGCGACATTCCTTACTGCGAATTATAAAATAAAACTTTTCGAAATTTTTTTTTTTGTGTTATATTGTCCCCAAATTTTGTCAGTTTGGATGGACTCTGTACATCCAAAATTGATCCAAAATTTTGCGCCCTTTCAGTAAGGTTTAAATGCCAAAATCTGCTTCCCAATATGTGTACTTTGTGTTGCCTTGTAGTGGCTCGTTCTTCATTGGACCTAGTATAGTGTTGTTTACATTTCGTCGTTGACCTAGTCTCAGCGTAACAGAAAAAGGTTCGTTACATAATGGTAAACACACCCCATCCCCTCTAAGTACTTTCGCTTTCTACGCCCTAAATGAATCCGTTTTTCTTTCACTCTAATTAACATGATATTATATTTACAAATTTATATTTAGTCAAAATCTTAAATTAAATTTGTAATTCTCCTTAACTATTCTTCATATAATATTTCAATATCTACAAAATTCAATTTCATAAATTATTCGATACTGGTATTAACATTTCTTGCCTTTAGGATTAATTTTCTTTGTATCCTTTAATACATTTAATTTTTTTTTTTTTTTTTTTTTTTCACAACTTACTAAAATATGCATCAATATCTCCAAATTTATTGGCTTTAAAAAAAAAACTTACCACATATATATAGAATTCTTAGTGACCATCATACTTTCTATCATCACTAAATTATAAACAGCACATTGGTATTAATAATAATAATACGTATTTCTATATCCTAATTCACTATAGTTTTCTAACCTATTTTATTATTACTGTCTCTGGTTAGTCCATATTTTCTGATATCTCGCTAGCATTTTCACTAAAAAAAACATTTTTTCTTTTCTATTTACTAACATTTTGGAACACAATTATATTATACAATTTTATACTAAGCTTGTAAGTTGTCCTTACTTAAACATGATCTTAAATACATACAACTTAAATATTTCTCTCACAATTCTATTAATTGTCTTCACATATATATCATTTAAACATTTACCCTTCTATCTTCTTCACTCTTATTGACATCTATTATCATTAAATTTTTTATTCATAATCATTAACACGACATTTATTGACTATGACAACTAATCATTAAAATATAATTCATTTTATACACTTGCTTTCTTATTTCTATTTTCTTTTATCTCGTGTTACTACTAAGACATTTCATTAATTGTTCTAGCAAATTTTAATAATTCTTTTACATTTTTGATAGGCCCCCCCCCCCCTAAGCTTCTGAATGATATTTCTATTTTATACAAGGCAATTGCAAACGATCTACCTACCAGGCATCTGGACATTATTATATAACCCCGTACCCCTTTACTTGCAGTTCCCAGAGATTGGATATCGGTGCTTTGGGTATCTTCTTAATAATCCCATTCCAAGCATTCCTTAATCACAGCTACTTCAGCCTTCTGGTGCCTTTTGGTCGAGGAAATCCCTTTTTTTTTTTTTCGGGTTTATCATGTTGTCATGCCCTGGTGGTGCTTTTGTTTCAATCCATATCACTTATTTCCTGGGTATGCATAACTCTCATTTGTTTATCCATTCGTGACCTTCATTCCTTAATGATCAATTTCCTTCTGCTCCTTCGTATAACTCGTCTTACTATTTAATTCGCTATTAATTTTCTTCATTAATATTCCGTACTTTCACGGCAATGTTTTTATTTACCATTTATTTAATTTTATTCATATTATATTCATATCTATTTATTTTCTTCGGTTAATGTAATCTTACACAACCAGTCTTATCTAAGGTATTTTACCCAATATTATTTAACTTAATTATTAAATTTTCGGATATTCTTAAGATTGTTTTCTTTAATCCGTTACATTTAATTACTTTTAATTTTCTATTTGTGGAGGCATAGTTGTACGTTTTATTAAATGAGTTCCGTTACAACACATTTTGTTGGTAATTAGTAAGGGTATTGGATTCGTGAGTTTCGTTTCACACTTACCCTGCAGTGGGCCGTTGACACTTAAAGAAATTTATGACCTCTCTCTCTCTCTCTCTTTTATGACAGTGTTGAAAGTGGTTCTCTCCCTCCTTTTTTCGACAACTTTCCCCGGTCATATTACCATTATTTATGTACGCGCTGGGTTTTTTTTGTCGTTTCTTCTTTTCAACCCTCTTACAAATACGTTTTTTGACAGCTTGTGGCGTTTTAATTATTTTCGTTTTCCTGTCCGCGTACTCACATAACAAGGTTTTATTTTCAAGACTTCTACGAAATCTCATCTTCATTGCTTGAAATCTTCCTTTCGTTCTCATACCAATCTTCACAATATTCTTGAATAGTCCAGCAAATTTCATCTTTTTCTTCTTTCGTGCTAACGCAGTTCGCCCTTGATACTCATCAGAACGGTTTTTCATCTTCTTAATCTCAGGTTTGGTTTCAAAATTTTTACGTACTTCCCCAGTCCTACTTCTAATTTTTCTATCAGTACTGGTAATATTAACTGTAGTATTCAATTTGTTCTTTTTAATCCTCTGCTTTTCTTCAGCTTCCGTGTTAGCTAACTCAATTCTCAGGTGGTAACCCTCATACACATTACCATTTGCTTCCAAAGCACGATATGCACTATTTTCATCAGTAAAACGTACATATGCATGGATATTTGTTCTGTCTTTATGAAACTCTTTCTTAATGATAGTACGTCTTTTGGGAAATCGTGGATCAGATACTGCAGCATATCGCAATCTCGTGTTTACAATCGTACCAAACTTTCTGAAATATTTGATAATTTTCTTTTTCGTAATTGTGTTTGGTAAGTTGCTAACAAACACAGTACAAGTGTCTTTATCATCTTCATATCTACCATTAATAATTGTAGAGCTTTCTTTTGATCTTGAAGCATGATGTGCAGACAATGCTTTAGTTGTTAAAGATTGATACTCGGTGTCAATTTGATCCATAGTATTTCCATCTAATTTGTTTTCTTCCAATTTTTCTGATTGTTTTTGTAAATCAGTATCCACCTGGTGGTTTTGTCCTCGTAAATCTCTTCTCATTAACTCTATTTCTTTGTCTAATTTCTCAGCGAGTTGTTTACCTATTTCTTCATTCTGTTTTTTCGTTTCTTCAATTTTCCTTATTGTCTCTTCATGTTGCATTTTTTATTCTTCATGTAATTTTTTCGTTTCTTCTTCTCTCTTCCTTTCCGATTCTTCAAATTGTTGTTTCATCCATGCCATTAACATTTGAAAATTTGCTTCAGATGACTGCGACTGTGATTGCGGTCCCCCGGCCCTAGTTCCTGCACCGGTTGTGGAGCTTTCTTCATTCATTGCGTTTCTGTCCTCAGGCTGCTCATAGCCCATCTGGTTATTGATATCAAACTCATTTGAATTCTCTCCACCAGATGCCATTTTAGCTTGATTCGGGTTATCATTCAGAGACTTAGAGACCGATATACGACAACAACAATATAGCTTAAGCTACTTACATGTACTTATTTTAAACTTATTGCTAGCCACTGTCTGTCACTGCCCTAGCTTACTATTTTATCAAGCCGTGCGGTGCGGCGCCAATTTAACAATAAACGAGTTGTACCCGTTTACGCCCAGTGATGGACGCCAATTTAACAATAAATTTTGTTATTATCTATTTAATGTCCGGCGTGTGGACGCCAATTTAACATTAATTACTGTGTATTCTCTTTATCTCAGGGTTAAAATAATAAATGCTCATTTCTACTGATAACTCTTAAATTTATTCACATTAGTTTGCTATTACTTGTAAATATTAAGATAGCACAAAATTCTACGTACTCATTAGTACTTGTAAATATATAAAATTAACACATTACCAAAATTTAATACTCATGGCTAAATCGTAAATATCAAAAAATAATACATTAATAAAATTGAATACTCATTAAATTGTAACTATCAAATACTCATTAAATTGTAAATATCAAAATAATACATTAATAAAATTAGTTATCCAAACTCAATTTAATGGTTGCATATTCATGATCATTCATCAATTGCGTTTAGTACTTAAGTAACTTATAATGTTTAGCTTCATCTTATAAATTCTTAATATGAATATCTCTTAAGTTGTTACTATATTTTGTAATTACGGATTCATTTAGAACTTGGAAATAAACATTACTCCAAACTGATAAACAATGATAATTTTAATTCTACACAAACTTTAGAATCGATTTCTTTAATTCCTTTGCGATTACTTTATTGAATTTTATTGTGTGTGGATTCTTTGAGATGACAGACAGTGGATCTAAATTAATTAAGACATGTTTTACTATACTTGGTATTCGAATATCCAATCACTCGGTAGTTGCGGTGATGTTGATGAAGGTCTCATGTCGCTCGTTCCAGAGTCGTGCAGATAACTCCTCCAGATGATAGATGGCACTGGATGAATTCCACGATGTCACTCACAGACACTTCACTCACCAACTCCACGCATTCGGATTATAATTTATGAATAAAAGTTAGCGTTGTACACCGACATCGTAAATTATTTCAAATCTGAATTATTATTACGCACCTTTGTTGCGGTATGTCTGGTTATTAAGTGTTCATGAATGTAATTTGTGTTGTTAATCGTTCTTAAAAGTTATTGTTGTAATGTGTTTTTATACACTGAAATTACATTATTGTCTGATAACTATTTGTTTCAGTTAATGTTCACTGGTAGGCTAATAGTGTGACTCTACTTCATAGTTCGTTCGCTTGTAATGACTGTATTAATTTTTGTTCTAAGTTCGAAAACTACCTTCTCCTCACACTGTGTATCAAATTATTCTAAGTTCGATAAAATGCTAATTTCTCCCGTCACCGACTTCACTCCTTTCCCGTCCGAAATTTAGTTAGAACTCCTCGAGCGAGTTCCTGTCTCCTTCCTATATTTTCCTTACCAAATCTCCCACCAGACTCCTGATTCCAACGACGCCGTGTCCTTATTGGTTTCATATTTTTCCCTCCAAGTCCAAATACCACCTATTTTTTCAAAGGCGTTCTCTGATAGGGCTTCTGGTTCCCCACCAGCTTCTTCCCTTGCTTCATATTTTGAGGTCGTTGTCATTTCCAGACAACGCAGCAATAAATTTTATCTGTCGTTTTTTTCTAAAATCTTCAGTGACAACTCTGAGTTTCTCTTCCATTTTCATTGTTTCTTAACTTCGTCGCTCTGCCGTTATTATCTATTGTTGTTCAAGGGCCTCGCCTACCCTTCTTTGAAAGTTGGTTTTTTCTTTTAGTTGCAAGGCAGCACCCCATCCTTGAGTTTTGGACGTACTCTCTGCGCTTTCGTTTCCAAGTAAGGTCAAAACCCTGTCATCGACCGCTGGAGTCCTTCAAATCAATCCACCCTTCGTCGCTTTCTCCTGACAGCTGGCGTACACATGTATGCTTGACCATTGTTAAGCCTTTTCTCCTTTAATGGCTCTGTACACATTGTATGTAGTTTTCTATGGAATCAATGTGTTTTCACAAAAAACTGGTGTTCTACGTACCGGGAGCATTGAACTCTGTTCACAGGGTAGGCGTTGTAGCAGCCTAAGAAATTTATGACCTGTCCGTCACTACAGCGTGCTTGTTCATTCCCCTATTGTCCCTTACAAAATATGTTTTCCACACATACACCCTTCGTTATTGCTTTCAGCGACATTCCTTACTGCGAATTATAAAATAAAACTTTTCGAAATTTTTTTTTTTTGTGTTATATTGTCCCCAAATTTTGTCAGTTTGGATGGACTCTGTACATCCAAAATTGATCCAAAATTTTGCGCCCTTTCAGTAAGGTTTAAATGCCAAAATCTGCTTCCCAATATGTGTACTTTGTGTTGCCTTGTAGTGGCTCGTTCTTCATTGGACCTAGTATAGTGTTGTTTACATTTCGTCGTTGACCTAGTCTCAGCGTAACAGAAAAAGGTTCATTACATAATGGTAAACACACCCCATCCCCTCTAAGTACTTTCGCTTTCTACGCCCTAAATGAATCTGTTTTTCTTTCACTCTAATTAACATGATATTATATTTACAAATTTATATTTAGTCAAAATCTTCAATTAAATTTGTAATTCTCCTTAACTATTCTTCATATAATATTTCAATATCTACAAAATTCAATTTCATAAATTATTCGATACTGGTATTAACATTTCTTGCCTTTAGGATTAATTTTCTTTGTATCCTTTAATACATTTAATTTTTTTTTTTTTTTTTCACAACTTACTAAAATATGCATCAATATCTCCAAATTTATTGGCTTTAAAAAAAAAACTTACCACATATATATAGAATTCTTAGTGACCATCATACTTTCTATCATCACTAAATTATAAACAGCACATTGGTATTAATAATAATAATACGTATTTCTATATCCTAATTCACTATAGTTTTCTAACCTATTTTATTATTACTGTCTCTGGTTAGTCCATATTTTCTGATATCTCGCTAGCATTTTCACTAAAAAAAACATTTTTTCTTTTCTATTTACTAACATTTTGGAACACAATTATATTATACAATTTTATACTAAGCTTGTAAGTTGTCCTTACTTAAACATGATCTTAAATACATACAACTTAAATATTTCTCTCACAATTCTATTAATTGTCTTCACATATATATCATTTAAACATTTACCCTTCTATCTTCTTCACTCTTATTGACATCTATTATCATTAAATTTTTTATTCATAATCATTAACACGACATTTATTGACTATGACAACTAATCATTAAAATATAATTCATTTTATACACTTGCTTTCTTATTTCTATTTTCTTTTATCTCGTGTTACTACTAAGACATTTCATTAATTGTTCTAGCAAATTTTAATAATTCTTTTACATTTTTGATAGGCCCCCCCCCTAAGCTTCTGAATGATATTTCTATTTTATACAAGGCAATTGCAAACGATCTACCTACCAGGCATCTGGACATTATTATATAACCCCGTACCCCTTTACTTGCAGTTCCCAGAGATTGGATATCGGTGCTTTGGGTATCTTCTTAATAATCCCATTCCAAGCATTCCTTAATCACAGCTACTTCAGCCTTCTGGTGCCTTTTGGTCGAGGAAATCCCTTTTTTTTTTTTTTCGGGTTTATCATGTTGTCATGCCCTGGTGGTGCTTTTGTTTCAATCCATATCACTTATTTCCTGGGTATGCATAACTCTCATTTGTTTATCCATTCGTGACCTTCATTCCTTAATGATCAATTTCCTTCTGCTCCTTCGTATAACTCGTCTTACTATTTAATTCGCTATTAATTTTCTTCATTAATATTCCGTACTTTCACGGCAATGTTTTTATTTACCATTTATTTAATTTTATTCATATTATATTCATATCTATTTATTTTCTTCGGTTAATGTAATCTTACACAACCAGTCTTATCTAAGGTATTTTACCCAATATGATTTAACTTAATTATTAAATTTTCGGATATTCTTAAGATTGTTTTCTTTAATCCGTTACATTTAATTACTTTTAATTTTCTATTTGTGGAGGCATAGTTGTACGTTTTATTAAATGAGTTCCGTTACAACACATTTTGTTGGTAATTAGTAAGGGTATTGGATTCGTGAGTTTCGTTTCACACTTACCCTGCAGTGGGCCGTTGACACTTAAAGAAATTTATGACCTCTCTCTCTCTCTCTCTTTTATGACAGTGTTGAAAGTGGTTCTCTCCCTCCTTTTTTCGACAACTTTCCCCGGTCATATTACCATTATTTATGTACGCGCTGGGTTTTTTTTGTCGTTTCTTCTTTTCAACCCTCTTACAAATACGTTTTTTGACAGCTTGTGGCGTTTTAATTATTTTCGTTTTCCTGTCCGCGTACTCACATAACAAGGTTTTATTTTCAAGACTTCTACGAAATCTCATCTTCATTGCTTGAAATCTTCCTTTCGTTCTCATACCAATCTTCACAATATTCTTGAATAGTCCAGCAAATTTCATCCTTTTCTTCTTTCGTGCTAACGCAGTTCGCCCTTGATACTCATCAGAACGGTTTTTCATCTTCTTAATCTCAGGTTTGGTTTCAAAATTTTTACGTACTTCCCCAGTCCTACTTCTAATTTTTCTATCAGTACTGGTAATATTAACTGTAGTATTCAATTTGTTCTTTTTAATCCTCTGCTTTTCTTCAGCTTCCGTGTTAGCTAACTCAATTCTCAGGTGGTAACCCTCATACACATTACCATTTGCTTCCAAAGCACGATATGCACTATTTTCATCAGTAAAACGTACATATGCATGGATATTTGTTCTGTCTTTATGAAACTCTTTCTTAATGATAGTACGTCTTTTGGGAAATCGTGGATCAGATACTGCAGCATATCGCAATCTCGTGTTTACAATCGTACCAAACTTTCTGAAATATTTGATAATTTTCTTTTTTGTAATTGTGTTTGGTAAGTTGCTAACAAACACAGTACAAGTGTCTTTATCATCTTCATATCTACCATTAATAATTGTAGAGCTTTCTTTTGATCTTGAAGCATGATGTGCAGACAATGCTTTAGTTGTTAAAGATTGATACTCGGTGTCAATTTGATCCATAGTATTTCCATCTAATTTGTTTTCTTCCAATTTTTCTGATTGTTTTTGTAAATCAGTATCCACCTGGTGGTTTTGTCCTCGTAAATCTCTTCTCATTAACTCTATTTCTTTGTCTAATTTCTCAGCGAGTTGTTTACCTATTTCTTCATTCTGTTTTTTCGTTTCTTCAATTTTCCTTATTGTCTCTTCATGTTGCATTTTTTATTCTTCATGTAATTTTTTCGTTTCTTCTTCTCTCTTCCTTTCCGATTCTTCAAATTGTTGTTTCATCCATGCCATTAACATTTGAAAATTTGCTTCAGATGACTGCGACTGTGATTGCGGTCCCCCGGCCCTAGTTCCTGCACCGGTTGTGGAGCTTTCTTCATTCATTGCGTTTCTGTCCTCAGGCTGCTCATAGCCCATCTGGTTATTGATATCAAACTCATTTGAATTCTCTCCACCAGATGCCATTTTAGCTTGACTTCGGGTTATCATTCAGAGACTTAGAGACCGATATACGACAACAACAATATAGCTTAAGCTACTTACATGTACTTATTTTAAACTTATTGCTAGCCACTGTCTGTCACTGCCCTAGCTTACTATTTTATCAAGCCGTGCGGTGCGGCGCCAATTTAACAATAAACGAGTTGTACCCGTTTACGCCCAGCGATGGACGCCAATTTAACAATAAATTTTGTTATTATCTATTTAATGTCCGGCGTGTGGACGCCAATTTAACATTAATTACTGTGTATTCTCTTTATCTCAGGGTTAAAATAATAAATGCTCATTTCTACTGATAACTCTTAAATTTATTCACATTAGTTTGCTATTACTTGTAAATATTAAGATAGCACAAAATTCTACGTACTCATTAGTACTTGTAAATATATAAAATTAACACATTACCAAAATTTAATACTCATGGCTAAATCGTAAATATCAAACAATAATACATTAATAAAATTGAATACTCATTAAATTGTAACTATCAAATACTCATTAAATTGTAAATATCAAAATAATACATTAATAAAATTAGTTATCCAAACTCAATCTAATGGTTGCATATTCATGATCATTCATCAATTGCGTTTAGTACTTAAGTAACTTATAATGTTTAGCTTCATCTTATAAATTCTTAATATGAATATCTCTTAAGTTGTTACTATATTTTGTAATTACGGATTCATTTAGAACTTGGAAATAAACATTACTCCAAACTGATAAACAATGATAATTTTACTTCTACACAAACTTTAGAATCGATTTCTTTAATTCCTTTGCGATTACTTTATTGAATTTTATTGTGTGTGGATTCTTTGAGATGACAGACAGTGGATCTAAATTAATTAAGACATGTTTTACTATACTTGGTATTCGAATATCCAATCACTCGGTAGTTGCGGTGATGTTGATGAAGGTCTCATGTCGCTCGTTCCAGAGTCGTGCAGATAACTCCTCCAGATGATAGATGGCACTGGATGAATTCCACGATGTCACTCACAGACACTTCACTCACCAACTCCACGCATTCGGATTATAATTTATGAATAAAAGTTAGCGTTGTACACCGACATCGTAAATTATTTCAAATCTGAATTATTATTACGCACCTTTGTTGCGGTATGTCTGGTTATTAAGTGTTCATGAATGTAATTTGTGTTGTTAATCGTTCTTAAAAGTTATTGTTGTAATGTGTTTTTATACACTGAAATTACATTATTGTCTGATAACTATTTGTTTCAGTTAATGTTCACTGGTAGGCTAATAGTGTGACTCTACTTCATAGTTCGTTCGCTTGTAATGACTGTATTAATTTTTGTTCTAAGTTCGAAAACTACCTTCTCCTCACACTGTGTATCAAATTATTCTAAGTTCGATAAAATGCTAATTTCTCCCGTCACCGACTTCACTCCTTTCCCGTCCGAAATTTAGTTAGAACTCCTCGAGCGAGTTCCTGTCTCCTTCCTATATTTTCCTTACCAAATCTCCCACCAGACTCCTGATTCCAACGACGCCGTGTCCTTATTGGTTTCATATTTTTCCCTCCAAGTCCAAATACCACCTATTTTTTCAAAGGCGTTCTCTGATAGGGCTTCTGGTTCCCCACCAGCTTCTTCCCTTGCTTCATATTTTGAGGTCGTTGTCATTTCCAGACAACGCAGCAATAAATTTTATCTGTCGTTTTTTTCTAAAATCTTCAGTGACAACTCTGAGTTTCTCTTCCATTTTCATTGTTTCTTAACTTCGTCGCTCTGCCGTTATTATCTATTGTTGTTCAAGGGCCTCGCCTACCCTTCTTTGAAAGTTGGTTTTTTCTTTTAGTTGCAAGGCAGCACCCCATCCTTGAGTTTTGGACGTACTCTCTGCGCTTTCGTTTCCAAGTAAGGTCAAAACCCTGTCATCGACCGCTGGAGTCCTTCAAATCAATCCACCCTTCGTCGCTTTCTCCTGACAGCTGGCGTACACATGTATGCTTGACCATTGTTACGCCTTTTCTCCTTTAATGGCTCTGTACACATTGTATGTAGTTTTCTATGGAATCAATGTGTTTTCACAAAAAACTGGTGTTCTACGTACCGGGAGCATTGAACTCTGTTCACAGGGTAGGCGTTGTAGCAGCCTAAGAAATTTATGACCTGTCCGTCACTACAGCGTGCTTGTTCGTTCCCCTATTGTCCCTTACAAAATATGTTTTCCACACATACACCCTTCGTTATTGCTTTCAGCAACATTCCTTACTGCAAATTATAAAATAAAACTTTTCGAAATTTTTTTTTTTGTGTTATAGGTAGCACTATAAAAGGTACAAAAAGAGGTATAATTCGCTTGAAAGTGTTGAACAATAAAAATAACAGTTATGTTTTCATAAAGATACCTCCTATTATTGAACCTGAGTTTCCCTACAATCTCTTATCAGTGAAAAGAATGAGTTCAAAGGGATTTGATGTTCAATTCAATAGTGGTGGAAAATCAGTTACTATCTCAAATAACAAATTGCAAATGAAATGTGAATCCGAAGGAAATTTGTATGTGGCTCAATTTTCAATAGCACACCCTTCGATGAGTGAAACTTGTTGCATTTCATTAAGTAAGGATCTACTATGGCACCAAAGACTTGGACATCGCAATGCTCAAGGTCTTGGATCACTAAATTTTCCACACAATTTTGGAGTATGCAGGCCCTGTAACCAAGGTAAAGCAAAACAAAAGCCTTTTAAGGATGTACCCCTACCAAGGTCAAACAGAATTGGAGAACTCATTCACAGTGACTTGGCTGGTCCTTTTAAAATACACACCATGAAAGGTGAAAAATATTATCAAACAATTATCGATGACTATTCACATTTTACCCAGGTGTTCCTTTTAAAACACAAAAATGAAGCAGAAAGAAATATTATGAATTATGTCCAAGAGTTAAAGGCCAGAGGATATTACTCTTCAAGAATCAGGTCAGATTGTGGTGGAGAGTACTCATGACATGTGTTTAAAAATTTCTGTATACAAAAAGGAATAGTCAACGAATACACTTTGCCACATACACAGCAGCAGAATGGAGTTAGCGAAATAATCAATTTCACTCTAATGAGTAGAGTACGAACACTATTCGCTGAAACAAATTTGCCTAAGTTCTTGTGGGGTGAAGCAATACGTTGTGCTGCATACCAATTGAACCGCTCTCCAACAGTTGCCCTGAAGGAAAATAAGGTACCCGCTGAAGTCTACCTAGGTAAAGTGAATTATAACAAGTTGAGGGTTTTTGGTTCAAAGGCTTGGGCACATAAACTGCCTGTTCCAGCAGACAAGCTAGAAACAAGATCAGTTGAATGCATTATGGTAGGCTATGCTAAAAATGGGTATAGACTATGGGTACCCAAAACAAGTGAAATTATAATCTCAAGGGATGTTACCTTTGATGAAATTAACATCAACTATACTAGTCAGAAAGCCTTAGAAGATATGCCACAAATGGTAATTGGAGGTGACAGTGTAGGTGATAAAGAGCATCAAAGTATGAGCGAAGGAGACATCCAGGTTCAAAATGTCACTGGCACCTCACCTGCACATAGAGACAGCAGTCTAAGCGATACTGTCCAACAGGGTGATCAAACATCACTGCGTCAAAGTGAAAGAATTAAAACTGTTCCAGAGAAATTTAAGGGTATTTAAATTGAGGGGGAATGTCAAATATATCATATGTACAATTTAAATATGGTTAAACAATGTATGTACAATACGCATGCGCGTATTATTATTGTTAGAACAGATGTATGTACTCTATGAAGGTTAGTTCTATGAATAAAGTCTTTTCTAATCAATGTGTTGTCTAACTGTATTTGGCAATATAATTCCAACATTAAATAATATCTCTCACAATTTTAACCTTTCAGAAGCTCTTAAGCTCTTCCTTTTCTCTTACATGGTGCAGCTCTTTCTTCCTTCCACTACTGAATTGTGTAGTCTCCATTCTCAGCCATCTATTAACCCTTATGGATAACTTTTCATATTTTTTTTCAAATTATTGATGCTACCAGGGCTAGGGGAATTCAGTTTCAACTTATTTTTGGTTTTCCTTTTCTTCCTTATAATGGGAATCAGCAGAGATACAGCATGATTTCCTTCTGGGGGAAGGGGTTAAATTTTTAGATTGAAATACATGGTATTGAGGTGAATGAAAATACAAAAAAAAGAGGAGAAAATACATCTCCTTCTCTCTCTTTAATCTCAAGTAATATTCTGCAAAATACACTAAACACTCTCTTTCCTTATCTACAAGGAAAGTAAAACCATAACTACCTACTTACACGCACACACACAGCAGTGAGGTGTGTGTGTGTGTGTGTGTGTATATGTGTGTGTGTGTTAATTTACTTTCCTTTCAAAAACATCTTGATGTATATTTATGTTATACATAAGTATGCACATTCACATTATATGAATTCACATTATGTATTACACGTATTACACATATATATCATATAGCCTACATACAAAGCACACACACACACACACACACACACACACACACACACACACACCACCACACCACACACACACACACAAATTACCTGTATTAATGTTTTGATTTCAGAGGCCGATTTTGTTTTCCAATAAGAAATTAATAACAGAAGACGATAAAGCAGATGTGAAAGAGGTGATTTTTGATACAGTTGAGAAGTTCCTTGAAGGAAATGACTGGATTGTAGGGAATACGTTGACTATTGCTGACTTTCATTACATTGCTTGTATATCATCTATCAAAGTGAGTTTTCACAAATTTTCTCTCTTTTCATAACTGTAATTAATAATAATAACAACATGTTAATTAATGTATGTCTTTTTGAATAAGGAAAATTAATCATATGTGATTGGTAATATACTCTGAGGATGAATATCACTACTGTGTAATTTATGAACATCATTATATCAAAACAACTTGGTTATTCATGTAAGTTTAAATCAATGTGCAATAATAGACATTTTTCCATTATAAGTGTTGTAATTTTACAGCACTACATTCCACCTGGAGATGGGTACCCCCACTTGAATGCCTGGATGGAGCGCTGTGCTGAAAAAATGACAAATTATAAATCAGCAAATGAAATTGGTGCAAATAAGCTTGGAAATCATGTCCTAAAACTTATATCTGGCAAATGAGGATATTATATATTTAGTATAACAACACATGTGAAAGGACCTATTTTTTGTTTCCTAAAGTCTGAAATTTCTCTTACAAGGGCAAATCTGTGTTCATTCTTAATTGAGAAAATTTTTCAATGTTCATGAAATATGTAACAGAATATAAGTGTTGCCAATATTGTAAGCAGTGTGAAGAATAAAGTGTGCACATCTGAAGTTAGTGGTAAGTCTCATAATTTCAAAACTTTTACCAAACTTGAGAAACAAAATTATAAATGACCTTGTAATAAAACTTAGCCTTCTTTTGTTGTAATTTGAAGGGGGAGGATGATCAACACCTTCCAACAAATGTTTTATTATTTTTTTTTTTAACCATAGAAAATTATCTATGAAAGTAAAATATTTATTAAATAAAATTGAAAATTTACTACTAATATTTTAATAAAATAATATTTACTTCAAATAAAAGTGTTATTTATACTAGAGCACCCATTAAATGGAAAATTATTTTCAATAAAAACTTAAAATTACATATTACAGTACTTAATTACTTTGAATATTTTTACTGTCATCTTCTAGGTCAGCAATTGAAGTGAAACACTTGTATCACTGTTGACAAGTCATTTTTTTACTGATATCACAAATAACTTTTCACAAATGCAATTGTGAAAAAAACGTAAAATCCCATGTGAGGTATCAAATTAAAGGAAATTGAAAACCAAAATGTGAAAGTAGTATTCATTTTTGAAATTTTCAATATTTTTGGATGTTGGCAAAATTTTTGATAAAATCACAAAAAATCATGTAGCATATTAAGATAAAGCAATTTTGGGTAAAATCTGAATGTAATGTTAAGTTTTAAAATTTCAAAATATTTGTACTCTAGGAACCAGCAAAGAGATCACAATTTTTTTAAAGTGAAAATCCAACTGGGTGTCTGATTAAAAGTAATTGTAACCCAAATCCGAATGTTCCTAAGTGTTTGCGTTTATTGTATGACTGTGTGCTCTACAGTTGTTATGTTACTAAAGAAATATGAGAATAATTGGGATGTTTCTAATTTTCCCGCAATTGGAAAATTGTCTAATAATGAAATTTATGTAATAAGAAATGTACTCCATTCAAAATAGTGAGCAAGTTCTGCAACTCAGGGATCATAGGCCTACTATTTAATCATGATGTGTCAAATATATTTAAAAAGAGTCCATGTACGAACACACAAAGATCATTGTAAGATAGTTGAACATGTAATATAGCCTATGCTTAAATTGTTGAGATAACAGAAATAGGCCTACTTCAGAATTAGATGCTGTGACCACGCTATTAGTTAAATATCTGACGATGAAGCATATGCTTTGAGGTGCATCATCAATTGTAATCAAGAAATCACAAGGCTGATTGAAAAGGTTAGTTTAAATATTCATTCAAGTGAATTGGATACCACTAAAAACATGTATGCTAAATTGCCTTTCATTACATAAATAAGTTTATTGTATTTCGTAGACAATAAAATAACAACACACAAAATCAAAATGTACATATTATCAAATACAGAAGGGGGTAAGACAGGGAACGACCTAATATATTTCCAATATTACTGGAGGTTAACAGACATTAGAATGAGAAAGAATGGGCATAGAATAGTTAGAGTATAACTCTCAAATTGGAAACTTAAAGTTGGAGTTCAATCTTTGAACCTAACTTTCGGTGGTATGTGAACATTTCAGCAGGGTTAGGCTGGACAACTAACATAGTTAGAAGTTACCACACGTAAGTCTTACCTACGTACCGCTACTTACCCTCTAAGCTCACTGGACAGAACTGAGAAGCACCACCATTGACCCAAGGTTGTTCGTTGTGTAAACTTGCGTCAGTGTGGTGGTGTTTCCCGATTCTGTCCAGTGGACTTAGAGGGTAAGTAATGTTTCTTTTTATATAGTTTTTCTGTAGTTGTATTCAACTTTGTAGAAGATGGTGGGTTTTATCTTTTTTTTTTGCGGTCCACGCTTGATAATGAATGAATCTTGAGTAGGCTTAAGTTCGTATTTAATGTACAAGTTTACACTTGAAGATGATTACAGATTGTTTAGTAGTCGAACTGTTGTGTGATAAGTTCTAACGATAGTAGTTGTTTGACGTACGCCTTCTGATAAAATTTATAGTTGTTTAGTGAAAATTCAATCGAGGTGGACAGCATGTTTGACGAACTCATTCTGGAAGGCATAAAGTTTTCTTCTGAATAAACGTGGAAATCAACTGTTAATAAGGCTCTACCAAGTGACAGTCGGTATAAGTATGGGAATGAAATTTTTTCTATTACTGTTTTAAGTTTTGTTAAAATAGTAACAGATATAATATGAAGCCTCACTATCCACAGAAACTTCGAGACGATCGCTCTAATTGATATAATACAAAGCTCACAGTTGAGATGGTTTAGCCTCGTCTGTAGAATAGAAATCGAAGATACCCTAGAAGAGCGTGGGAAGCAAAACCAGAAGGTAAAAGGAGAAGAGGCAGACCCAGGTTGAAGTGGGAAGACAGTATTAAAGTAAGTACAGAAAGGAGACTTCTATGCATTTATGTTCTTATAAAACAAAGAAAAAAAAAGTTGATTGGAGCAACTGTGGAAAGGAAAAGTTGGACGGTCACCTGCTATGCCATTCAAACTAGTTCGCCGCCTCGATCAAGGGCTCAGTGGGAGGGGAAGGCCCAGGCGCAGGTAGGACTACATGGTTCGGGTAAGAAAAGAAAGAAGTTATGTGGTGATCAAGAGGCTGTTTACATAAAGGAAGAAATTGCAAGGCCACTAAACTCTAGGTTGAGGAAAAGAAGAAGAAGAAAACTAAAAATATGTAATTTAACTTTAACGTAAGGTTAACTTTCAAGTGTTACAGTTAAGCCGTTTACAAAACTACAACCTACATCGTATGACAACACCTTCTACAATATGAGCAACACCTACAACAGACAATGAAACAAATATGTTAACAAATTTTTTACAAATTTATTAAAGAATATGAAAACTAATAATTACAGAAATACATTAAATAAAGTAACAAGAAAACTCAAATTTGTTGTTTCTGTTAATATATTTAAGTCCAACATGGTGTACAAGTTCGTCCATCAACAATGTATATATTTATTTTGTCGAATCGTAGACCAGAACATGTAACGTGTTTTGTATGTTGTCTCTACAATAAATTCAACCCTGGCTGAATTTGCCAATTGCGAACATACTCCAGTTGCAAAATTTTACTACTATGATTGCTACGATTAAAACAATGAAGCATGTGTGTACACCACGAGCGCACATGCATGCGACGTACCAGAGTGCATGCTGGAGTCAATGCAAGGCGCGCGCTCGCACTGACCCCCAACATGCAGACTGTATTGCAGAACATGTGTCAGCTCAGCGGTGCGGTGTGAGTCTGTGTACGCGTGGGCAACACATGTGCGCGCTTACCAGAGTGTGTGTTGAAGTCAATGCAAGGCGCACGCTTGCACTGACTCCCAACACGCAGACTGCAATACAGGACATGTGTCCGCCAAACGGGTGTGTGTGCGTGTGATGCCCGTATCCTAATTGTGACAATCAGTGTTGCAAAGATTCCAGTACCTGGAGTTTTTCACAGTAGGTAAAGGAGCCACAAGCTGAATTTATCTGAAGAGACACCAACAGGACATATGTTATTGTTGCCGGTTTGAATTAAACTAAATAATTTAATTTAATTTCTATAAATTTCTTAGAAAGGAACAACATTGTTATTAAAAATTACAACAATGAAAAATTCAAATGTTTTCCTATTATATAAATAGTGAGAAACAAGAGGTGTAATTTTGGTTTATAGGTAATAAGGTCCCACAAGGAGGCTGGGTCTCATAATAAATGAAAGCAAGACAAAATACATGGCCACAGGACAGGAGGCTAGAGAAGGAGACCACATCCAAATTGGCATATATTCCTTCGAAAAAATCAACAACTCTGTTTATTTAGGATGCCAAGTTAATGCTGATGGGGAAACAACAGAAGAAATAAAGCGAAGAATCACCTTAGCTAATAAGTGCTTCTTTGGTCTCATATCCCTGTTCCAAAGCAGAATAATTGCAAGGAGCATCAAGCTGCTTTTGTATAAAACACTGATCCACCCAGTTCTCACCTATAGTTCTGAGACCATTTCTAGAAAGTCTGAATCAAGCCTGCTTGTTCATGAATACCAAATCCTCCGTAGTATATTTGGTCCAGTATGTGTAGGAGGTGAATGGAGGAAAAGAACCAACCAAGAACTGAACACTCTTCTGAAAGCACCAGATATTGTGAAAATTATAAAACTTGGTAGACTCAGGTGGGCTGGACATGTGATCAGAATGGGGGGGAATGAAATACCAAGAAAGGCACTCACAGAACAGATCTATGGCACCAGGAGAGTTGGTAGACCCAAACTACGTTGGGAAGATGGTGTGAGCTATGATGCGCGCCACATCCTTGGGACCCGGAACTGGAGAGCAGCTGCACTTGACCGGGACAACTGGCGGAGGCTGTTAAAGGAGGCCTTGACTCAGTAATGGGTTGTTGCGCCGCTGATGATGAGGTAATATAACATACTACGATGTCCGCTATGATGTAATTCCGTTAAGCATTTGTAAAAAATAATTCTTAAAATACAGGATCATTCAATGATATCGGTGACTTTAAAAATTCAGTTGTGTTTTTATTTATGGATTGTATAATAACATTTACACTAAATAGAAAGTATATATAATAGCATTTAACTAGATGCAGAAACTAAAAGTTTTTGAACACTATGCCCCGAATGTGGCAACAATTTCAACTCGCACACTTTTGAAGTCGAGTTTTTACGTTTTTCATTACACGATGTAACATGTAAACAGAAATAACATCAACTTTGAGTGTTTCGATGTTTCATGGGGGTGGATCATTGTACACCTTACTCTCAAAATATCGCCAGTAGAATAAATGGCATGCTGGCAAAGCTCGTGGACCACGAAATGTTGCCACTCCTGAAGGTAACTCGTTAAATTGCATCCATTGATCGCCTAGCCCCATGGCTGGTTGTTCCCCATCCTGTTTGGTGTAATTTCAGACTTTTCTGCGACTTGGGGAGACAAAAATTTGTTAATCATTTGGACATATTGCTATGATGTGACAGTAATGGAATTCCCATTCTCATCCTCAAAGAAGTGAGGACTGATTATTCCAAAGGAAGCTATTGCACACCATACAGTAAATTTAGCAGTGTGTAGTGGTTCTTGAAGGATTTATTGATGGTTATTTGGCTCTCAATACCGAAAGGTTTGTTTATTTAGATATTTGCTCAGATGGGAGTACATTATATTACTCATTAGCGTATTGTGAATAACGTCTATGATGTTATTTATGACAAACAAGAACTGGCGGCAAAAAGTCACATGGCGGCATGTTTAAATCATTATGAAGAATTTTTTGAACACTGGTATTTGACGAGCCACATGAAACTGTATGGTATCAGGCAGAGTGTTTAGCATAGGATAGCAGCTATTGTGCACGCAATGTTTTCGGGTGTACATATGTTATAACCAGTGGCAAAGCTAGTAATTAATGAATGGGTAGGCAAAAGTCTTACCTTAAATTTTTTTGTAGAGTAGTTCAACACGGCAAGTTTTCTTGCTTGCAAAATTCTCAACTACACGGTCTTTAAACAGCTGGTCACTCGTCAATTTCTTCACAAATTTTTTTCAATAGCAATGGTGGTAAGAGAGGTAAGTCTTTCATTGGTCATCGTATTGTGCAAGTAGTTTTTTATTCTTTTCAGAGTAGGCCTACTCATATTCCTTTCTGAAGACGTCACCATAACGTTTAATGTGGTAACAGGAAATGTTAAAATCAAAGGAATTAATTTTGAAAATTCCACGTACACTGGTTCTAAGTCATTAAGAACTATAAAATGTAAAATTCTTTGAGGGAACAAATGTTTTCCAGTATCTGAGTAAATGTTTTTTAATTCATTTTCCAGTCTTTCACTATTGAAAAAAAGGTATTTATTTATAAGGCTGTTGAATTTAGTAGAAGGGAAACTCTCTTTGTAAGAAATGAAGTGATTTGGATCCAACAACTCAACAAACTGGATACTTTCGAAATCACTGAACTGTACCTCCAGCTGTATAATCAAAGTATCAAGAACTTCATAAGCTAACTAACGTTTTCAGCAGTTTCCTGTCACTGTCATCTACATTTACCTCACTGCTTATTTGGTGACATTTTTCAATGCAAGACGACATAGCGTTTTCTGATCTCATGTTCTTGAGGATAGCACTAGTTTTCTTAATTTTAGTGTTGCACAGAATTATATCGGAGATAGTTTTGTGTTGCAGTAGAGAAAAGAGATGGTCATTATAAATGAATATTTCTCTATAAAAACAAAGTAAGTAAATGAAATAAGTCTTTTTGAGTATGTTAACAAATCCAACAGCAGAATTGAACAACTCACTATCCCATCCTTCATCATTCTCTGTAATGTCCTCAAAAACCTGTCTCAAGTCACCATACTGGGAAAAGATGGTATATGGTATGAACTGCTCTGGAATGGAAGTTCCAGCGAGTAGTGGATGCTTGTGAAAGTTTAAATCCTCTAGATTCTAGAAGCTGTGATCTCTTTGAGGATTTACAAAAAAATATGTGAAATGCTGTCAAATTGTGAATGAAGAGCCTAACCGATCTTACTGTTTTAGTCCAATGAAGAAGTACAAGGTTTAACTTGTGAGCACAGCAATGTAGAAATAATGCTCTTGGGCAAGTCTATTTTACAAAGTGCTAAACGCCTTCATGCTTTCCAGCCATTACAGAGGCTCCATCATATGTTTGACAGACTACCTTCTCAGTTACACCCCACTTTTACAAAACATTAACAATTAATTCTGATAAGCCTGATGCAGTCTTATCTACTGAAACATCATAAAACCCATTGAACCTTTCTATTGGACCCTCTTTTGAACAAAGTCTAAAAATTATGCTGACTTGAGATCTACTTGATACATCTAAAGTTTCATCTGCCTGAATTCCAATAAAATCGCAAGAATCTAACTCCGCCTTAATTTTCTCTTGAATTATATCAGTTACAGATTCAACTAATTCATTCTGAATATCGCTTGATGTACCTTTAAAGCCTGACGTAGACTGCAGATGATCTCAAATGTACTGCTCCTGCTTAGAAAGAAGATCTAACAATTCTAGATAATTACCCCGGTGGACTGAGTCTTCCCCTTCGAAATGACCTCAAAATCCAACCTCCTGTTTCCTAAGAAAACACACAATGTCAACAAGTCTTTCAACAACAAGCCTATTTTGTTTCACGACTTCATTATGTTTAACAGCTTGAATTATAGCCCCTTCAGAGAGAGTATGTTCAATCCTCACGCGTCCCACCAAACGGTACCCCTCTTCATTCTGAATATGTTTATTTGAATTCTGGTGTTTTTCGGCTTTTGTAAGAAAATTTTTTGTAACCGTCACTCCATATAAAATCCATTCTTTTTCATTATAAAACAAGCTATATGTATAACAAAAAAGTCTGTTGGTTTCGGAACAGCCTGTCAACCACGAATATCGCTCGTACCAAGAAAACTGAAATTTTCTAGATACTTTACCATCAAAATGTTTAATGTCTAAATTAAGCGTAAATCTCTTGTTTTTAATGCCGCATTTTTCTTCGTAAGTCCAAGAAGAAAATGGCTTACTTTTTAATAAGTTTAAAAGATCTGACAAAGTATTAAAAGACCGCGTTCACTCATTTCGGGCGACACACTTATATTCATACACAATAATATAACTGATTTAACTCCCAAATTTATAACTTGATTGGTTTCTATATATATGTTTAATGTCACAAATAATTAAATGACAATCTTGATCATCTATTAGTTCATGCGGAATAACAGGCACACTTTTAATAACCGCATAAAATAAACACAACTATAAACAACACAGCGCGCTGTTCACACCACAGCAGTGAGACATGCCTCATCGCTACGTTGTGGAGCGCGGGTAAATCCCCCCCTCCCCACACATCATTTTCGCGCCAACACATTGCATACATACGATGTACACGAAAAATGCTGAGGCAGATTCACGTTGCCTCATTCGCTTTAAACGAACTATGTCTACTGTCACTTGTCGCCATCTAGCGGTCGCTCAGTAAAGCACGTAATTAGTAAATTTAACAATGACAGTAACAATGTATAGTCTTTACGTTGCGTAGTTCATATGTATTTATAATTTTAATTCTACAGAATTTTATAGGGTAGTCATTGCCTCAATTGCCTCCATGTAACTTCGCCACTGGTTATAACAGTTCTATGTTACCTGGAGGTTGCTTTTTACTTCCATGTTCTATAAGGAAATGGAAGAATGGTGGTCCCGAAAAAAGTCATGTTCAAGGTAAGGGCTGATTCTGATTCTACTATCCTCAAAACATGAAGAATAGTCATTTTCCGAAAAGTGTATGTGTGTCTGTCTATGTGTCTGTATGTAGAATTTTTTATATAGCAAACAATAACTCCCACAAATTCAAACAAAGCAAATAATTTTTTGCATATGTGTCTGAGTTGTAGAGTACTCAAGGCGTTGATTTTAGTGAAGATTGGTTGTGTGATGTGGTTGTAGTTTACCTGCAACATTTTACATTTCAACAAGAATAAAGTACTTAATTTTGATAAATACAGTATCCTGAAAACAAGGTCATAATAATCCACTGTAGAAAGGTAGATGAAATATGTATAAATAAAAAGGGTAGTTAAAGGGGGAGGGGGTAATGTTTTGAAAACTACCTTTTTCATGTCGAATAAACTACTTCATTTTGAAAGGATAAGATGCCTTATTAATTACACATAATGAAACTATTAGGGCCTACTCTACAAAAGTGTAAATCAAAAATTTGGTTGTTCGGTTAAGATGGAGGGGCAGTTTACCTGCATTGTTTTGTGTTTTAATAAGAGTATAGTACTTAATTTTGATAAATTAGTGCCCTAAAAATGAAGTCATATTAATCCACTGTAAAATGGTAAATGATGTATCTATGAATGAAGAGGGTAGCTGAAGGTGGAGGGGGTGATTCTTTGAAAATTTCTTTGTTGATATCAAGTAAAGTATGAGTATTTAATATTTAATTTTGAATGATAAGATACCTTAGCAACTACATATGATAAAACTATTATCCTATGTAAGTATCATTAATGGTGGCGATCGGTTGAGGAGGAGGGATGATTATCTACGAAGTTCAGACCTTTATAAGAATAAAGTACCTAATTTTTATAGATAAAGTGACTAAAAAATAACATTATATTAAACAACAACCCCAGAATTACAAAAATATCTATAAATAGTGAAAATAGTTTGAGGGTGGGGAATATTTTTTTTTAGAAATTATCGAACTGAATTCAAGTAAATGATTTTAAATATAAATCTTAGAACATGGACATCATGTATGGTTCTCCATACCGATATTCTTATAGTCATATAGAATGTAGTTCTCATCTAGAATATTGCAATAACATGTGTTTCTTTGTCTTATTAGTTTTTATATAAAATAAAACTTGGGATTACCTGGTTAAAATGTCTTGGTCGCCAATTTGTAATAATGATTACAAATATATTTATTGTGTTGTAATTGTCTTCCTTTACTGGTAATGGTTTGGTTAATTAATGGTTTAATTATTTAATGATTTTCTGGTTACTTCTTCTCCGGTTGGGTAATATGATTCACTAAGATTTATTATAACTTAAATAGGTTGGTCAGTTTATTAAAATAATTGGAATTATACCCTGTGCTCACTGGTATGTATCTAGGATGTTCGAAATGTATTTTATTTTATTTTATTTTTCAATTACTTGTGATATTAAAATTTGTATTAATGATTATTTGTAAGTTTCATCTAATCTATTCTCTTTATCCTATTAGAGTTCACTGACCTAGTTAACTCCTTTAAATAGCACGGTTTGTGCCAACATAAGTGCTGCCAACTTATTCTTCTGGAGTTGAAGTACACACTAATGTTCAAAGTTGATTATAAAATGTTAATTATTATACAATAATACGTCATACACCATTAATTCTTTTCACCTTTTCTTTTATTTTCTTTTTAAAATTTTATTCTTCTACTATTAACATGAAGAACATTTCTCATAATATGAATTAACCAGGCTTGTTGTATTGATAGCTCGACAGTTGGTAACATGAGTTCAAAAATCTCAGAGATGTAGGCTATGTTAACGTTTTGGAAATATAACCCTTATGAGTTCTTTTGACCACAATAATTAACAAAAATTGCCTTTTTTGAAGAACAAAACATTACAATATAAAATTAAATATGATATTATAAAACAATAAAGTAAAATCTAAAGTGATGAACAGTTCGTATTTTCGTACAGTGTCCGGTGTCGGTGTTAACCTAGTTTGGCTAAGTTATTTAATTAAACATTGAATACTAAAACAAAATACAATAGTTAAAATGAAATAATATTAACAGTGTTAGTGTTTATCTACAGTGATAATATAAACATAAATTCACAAGTGTCTATTACAAGTTACTATGGGATCGTGATCATTAATTATCAAGTTCGTTATTAATTCTCAAAATAAACATTATACTTTCCTTTTCTTTATATTCTCGTTATAATTCACTTTTATTAATTATTCACTGTAATGTCCTTTAATGATTAAGACCACTTCACTACACTTGACGTTCACTGTTGGGTTACATTTTACATTCCCATTTGGAGATTAGACTGGGGTTTGTTTACACTGCACATAACCTCAATCAGGATCATGACTTTGGTGACAAGACTATTTACATTTTTCGTATCACAGAGGAGTCGTTCTTTACTGTATGATGACCGGCGAAAGACTGATGCATTGCCGTTGCTTTATGGGTTAATTCACTTGACGGGTGAAGGATTCTGATTGGTTGAATTATTAAACATTTTCGTTTTTAATGACAAAAATTAAGCGTCCCTTTTTTGATCAAATATATTAAAAAATCGTAAAACTGACATATCTTCCTTATGCTACTCACAATTAAAAATATATTACTACCATTAATCAGCATTTTTTATGCTGATCATTTTGAGACCTTTTAAGGCATTGTTCTGTTCAGTAATAATAAAATAACAATTTTCACGGATTGATTTAGTCTAGTATTCTTTATAAAATATTAATTTTTTTGTTCCATCATTTAATTCTTAGTTGTAGAATTGGTTTTACTTTAACATTATATGGTTTAACAATAGTAATAATAATTATAAACATCAATTTATTATAAAAACTTAGTATTGCCATCTAGGCCTAATCATGTCCATGCTCATTGGTATCTTAATTCCTTTCTCAAACTAAAATTACTTATTTCTACTATAAAGTAACAACTCTTAATTATTACTTATGATCTACTTGAACTTTCACAATATATTTTATACTTCACTACAAGCTTTTTTCCTTGTACTGTCCATTATAAACTTCCACATTAGCTGTATGAAGTGTTTGTCAAAGCTGACAACTTATTATTTGCATTATGCCTGGTCAATTCTTGTCATTTCTCATTATTACCTTCTTACTCTACTAACATACATTCTTCTATAATCTATACCGGTACTATATCATTTAATAGGTTTTATTTACATAAGTTGTTGTTATTTTTCCTACCCAGTACATGTAGGCTTTTGTCTCATCAGTTTCTTACTATTTACATTATTACTTAGTTTCTAAACATCAATAGTTAATTATACTTGTCTTATTTCTTATTCTGTTTGTTGTTCATTCTTTTTATCATGAAACAATTTATCTTACTTTCTTCTTTATTTCTTTGTCTTGTATTAACATAGACATATGGTGCATAACCTAACTTTCATTATAACACTTTTATATACAATTAAAACTGTTATTATTCACTTATTATTTATACTAATCATTCTCTGAATGGTTTTAGTGACTTGATTCACACTCAGATATGATTATTCTCTGACTCTTTATTTCTTTTACTTCAAATTTTATCTAGTTTATTAATTTTCCTGATTGGTAAACCATTTAAGTTCTGCTGTATAGGCTTCACCTACTTTTTACAACATTACATATGCAATTTACTAGAGTTATTTATTATTAAGTTCCAAATAATCATATTTGGTATTTTGGTCTTATTATTTTATTTCATGTCCATCTCAACTTTACTATTTAACACATATTTTTACATTATACATGTTCCTTACTTAATTATTATTCTGTTCTTCATTATTAGGAGAATATAATTATTTATGAAGTTAGGGTATATTCTTTATGTAGAGGGAAACATCACGTTACAATATTTAGTTCGTTTTTGAGGCACACAAGGTCAAAATGTTGAGCATATGATTTTGTAAGTTCTACCATCAAATTTTGTGGGAAGCTGTTACAAAATGTATCAAAATTGTTTAGTTCCAACAAAAACTTGAATTTAAGATCTTTTTGAGATACAAATCTGAATTTATATGAGACTTCAGTGTGTCCAAAATATCATTAAAAATATGATAGCATTTGGAAGATAATCAATTCTTTGTCTTATGTGTTTTTGTTCACATTCTTTATCTCCATATTCAGCACTGCTTGTAGCTTCTGACCATACAAGAACAAAATTCTTGTCTCTCATTTTCTTCAGAGTAATGTAGACTTTATTGATTTTGTTGGTAAAATAAGAACTATACAAACATTTATGTTGCAATATATCAAACAGATGATCAGAAATTGCAATTTTTTTCTCATACTAAGAAGAAGAAATATAGAGTTCAATTTACACAAAAAGAAGTAGGTTAAAAGCAGTTTTCCTCACTTCTCCTTCTCGCCAGACTTCAGGTTCATCTTCTGTTGATGAAAATAATATACAGTAATGAGAGGCTCTGTATATTCTTAGACAGTATTTAAAAGTATTGACAAATACATTCCACCTGTTCGATGCCAATTACATTAGCTTCTTCTCCACAGAGTTTATTTAGAGCAGTTATGGTAACTGTACAATATGAATAAAAGTCATGAAAAAACATTTATATTCTGCTACATTATTAGTAGACTTTTGCAAAACCAAAATCTGTGGCTACAGCAAGTTGCTGATGGCTAATTATTTTTCACCAAAGTCTGAAGTCCAAAGTCCAAATACATGATCAACCATGACTGGTCCATTCAAAGTTTGGGCACAAGTTTTTTTTTTTTTAAACTTTAAATTAAAAACTTTGTGACATGTTGAAACAATCCTTGTGCAGTTCAATATAATCTTATGTCAGTGAAATGCAAAAATAATTTCTGTCAGTTTTCATCATTATCAAGAAACCACTCAAATCTTGACAATTCATTTTTATTGGTTATGTCAGTTGTCTTGTCAAGCATTATTACAATAGATACTCCTGATCTGATTTAATCTGTAATTACCCCACCTACTTTGTCAATTAATGATTTTGTATTACTGCTGAAGAAATAATGCAGTTTGTAAATGGTTCACTATTGTCTGTAACTATGTTTGTAACACAATTATCTTCTACATGAAAAATATATTATACATTTTTATTCACATGTACAACTTAGAGCAATGTTTCAATTAACTAGTGACTGCTGCCCTAAGATTTATGGAATTAATTTTCACCACGTTTTATTTATAATACATTTCCTTTATCATGAACACATTATAATAGCCAAAGCAAAATAAATAACATTTTTATTGATTTTATCTCTGTAATTAATTAATGCTGTCAGTGTGTGTATTAAAATTTTTTGTCTGTGGGGTAGTTTTTTATTTCTTGTATAGTATAAGCATGAAAGTTGTACTGAATAGTCTAAAGTTGTGTTTAATGTACATTCTAAATATTCTACTTAAGGTGATTTGGACCGTATGTACAATTATTTGTAATGTACCTGTCGCTTCTAGAGACTAGCAGCCATTGGTGCTAAGTCTTGTCGCCAGCTTCTTTCATGTTAAGTCATTTTGTTTATGGACTTTTCCATTAATCATAATAAAAAAAATATGTTTATACAAATTTTGCACTGAGTATTAAACAGTCATTTGTAATATACAAAATGTGTGAGAGAGTACTCACGAATATAGTCGACAGGCAGAGCCATTCTTCTGAAGATAAACACACATGTTTTCAGCAAGTTAAACATACTATTGTCTAGTCACACACCCAACTAATAAGGCTGTGGGGGAAGAAACCATTGACTGCACAAGACACACCCTTACTACCAGTAAAGTTTTAGTACCAGTTGTTCTTGGATGTTGTTTTTTTCTACTCCATTCCATCAATCACAGTAAGCAGGGATCTGTTTTTACATTTGTATGTTTGTTTCTTGTTAATTGGTTAGTGTCTGAAATTTTGTGTCATATTTCTATAATGAAGTGTATCAAGTATACGAGTACAGTGCGTTAATTAGTTTATATGTTGCATAGTTTGTAATCTCAACAATGGAATCAAGTCTGAGAAAAAGGAGACACAGAGAAAGGCTCAGGAGAAGAGAAAACAATTTTAAACATGCTATTTAAATTAGCATGCGTGCTGCACTGAAAAAAGTTAGTGCGTTGTGTAGAGTAAGCGAATGAACTATTTTAACACTAAAAAGGATTTAGCTCACAGTCAACTGGAGTCTCCATCAAAAACAAGGAGTAAACCTTATGTCAGTGCAAGAAAATTGAAGTACAATGAATTTTACATATTTGTTATGAGACAAAAAATTCACCAGTTTTACAGGGTTAATTTACCTCCAAATCTGAATGCTTTAGTTAAAGTTATGATTGATGAAGAAAATTTTGCCAGAAATTTGAAGAAGCACATTATATATTGTAACAATACAAATTACAAATTTGATGTAATTTAATTTGTGTAGCCCCATGTTGGGTGCCAATTATTTGTACAACAACACACAGGTTAAAAATTTATTTGTGTTTGAGGAGCCCCACGCATTTGGAGCGCCAATTATTTGTAACAACACAAATTGCAAATATAAATTTAATTTAAATTGTGGAGTGCCAAAATTTATATAAAATTACTGGTAAAGTGTACCAATTAATGGAGTTTGGGTGTAATGGTAATAAGAGTAGTCACTGATTGAATTGTAACGAGTTTTCATAATTTTATTTATAAACCACAAGTGTGTTTAAAAATCTCACTTACTTCGCCATAAATATTCATTATTGTTCGCTTGAAACGTTCAAATGTTGCAGTACATTTATCATTAAATAAATCTTATATTCTACAATAACAAAGTTATGTTCTAAATACTTATTTGTTAATATTAAAATTCGACTGCTCAGGCTGACAGTGTGCTTTACTGCAGTTTCATTTTCTTTTTTTTTATTATTAGTTTTTTTTTATAACTTTCAACTACGTTAATTTATGTATTGCATACATAGTAATCATTGATTGCTCTACAAACTTAAAAATAAAATTGAAATTGACTAAATTAATCGTTAAACATCAAAGAAAATATTTTATTAAATTTAAATCAAATTCTCTGAACCTCTTTATCTACATTTTACATAAACTTGTATTCATGTTTAAATTTCAAAATGTCTTTAGTCTCTCATTTAAAATTTATAAATGGATTATCTGTCACCTCGATTTTGTAGCTCATACTCATGTCCTCCGTTGATCTGTAGGCCCTCTTCTGATGGAGTTTCCTGCATGTCCCCAGGTTCCACTTGTCGTCCTCCAGTTACTCGTCTATCATGGTCCCATCTGGTTGATGTAGTATAGTGTGAGAGGTTGCTCTGCACCTGCTGCTGTAGTTCTAGCAGACACCTCTATTGTTCAGCATAGCGTTCCTCTGCATGATGTAACATAGTAGCTTGTCTTGACTGACGGACGTTTGTGTGTGTAGACATCGTAAAGTATGTTCTATATTCGTATTCGGAAACAGATTAAGTGTTACTGTTTTGCACTTGTGACAAACATAGCGTCTGTCCGCATCTACTGTTCAATTAACAAAATTTAAAAATTCGCGTCGCCACTGGACAGAGAGTCCCGCTGCTACTGAAAGCTGATTGAGAAGAAGGTGTAATGGGACATTTAGGCCTACCTGGGATAATATAAAAAAATTATTGTATTTTGATAAAAATAATATTTTGTGATGTAATAATAATTTTGGGGAAACATAAAAGTAATATAAATAATGATTTTGGGGAAGAGTAAACAAATTTTATTTCATAAATTATACAACACAATAGACAAACGTGCGAAATTGTGTCAAGGTCAGTTCCAGACGCTAGTAGAACAGTTATTTTGAGATACGGGATTTACAAGTTATGTAACATGAAATTATACGATATTACGTCAGTTCATACATCACGCTGGAATGTTAGGGAGTGTTCTGACCAACCTCACATATTGGTGGAGGAATATAAACGAGAACAATAAGAATTGGTCACGTAGTCCACGACCACTTCAGAAAATAGTGCCGTTCATCTCAGCCCAGTCTGCAATAACAACTCGCGTGAGTAACACCTATAAGTTCCGGAATGAAAATCGCGGGCGCCTGCATGCACGTATAATTTTTAAAATGTAAAATAACAAATTAAAACCTTGATCAGAGTTAATTAACAGTAAAAGTGGTTTTTCAAAAACACATAAATGCAGTGAAGTTGAAATAGTGGTCTACGTGGTGTGCGTGGGACAATGCGGTATCTTCAAAACTCATCAGCAGTTCAGTAACAAATGGGGTAGAGTAAAATATTAAAAAGGGCTAAACCTAAATTATAATGTTGTTATTGTCTTTTAAAAAAAATGAGATCTCTAAGGGTATGGGGTAATAGTGTGTGTGCGTGTGAGTGAGAAATATGTAAAACAAAGAAGGCTGTTTGTGTTTAAATTTAAGTTTGCGTTTAATTTTTTGTTATAGAAATAAAATAATAATTTTATTTGTTCAAGAGGTCTACAAAATCATCTAACCAAGATATTGTTTAATGTTAAATTCATAACAGGTAATGGAGGGGAAAAGAATATTTGTTTGTGACAAAAGAATAAGAAATAAAATAATTAACGAATAAAACTTAATTCATGGGAAACAAATAAAGTTTTCTTTATTGCAAACAACCATAATCTGTTCTCCTGTTCGCCGAAAAGAACATGGCCCTGGTAAGTAGCAATTTTTTCATAAGTAGTTGGCAAACTTAAAGATGGCGTCTGAATAAATAGACGTAAACAAGTGATTATGTGCAGACAGATAGAAAATAAATAATCCTAAAAATTATAGTTACATTGGCGCTTCCAAACTTAGGGACGTTTATATAAAATATTTTATATAAATATAGGCCTACTTGGGAGAACAGAATGGTTGTTTAAGGTAACTACAAAATTTATAAACATAAGTAGTAAGGTTATAATATGATTGATAAATGTGTATTATAGATAAGTAAAAATTCAAATAATTTAAACAAATGGATAATAATGAGATTGTAGTTAAAATGAGCGAGTCGGCTGGTGTGGGGGAACCAGGGGTTCATTCAACCCCAGTGATCGGTCCAAAGAATAAAGGTTGACTGAGTCAGCTGTAGATGACTAGAGTATCCAGTCAACTCCAACCTCAACAAAATGTAACAATCAATTTGATAATGATATAATGAGTATGTTACGAACAATATCAAGGGATATTCATGAGCAAAAAAGCGAAATTAAAGAAATTAAAAGTAATTTTAATGATAAATTCAATGAACAGAATAATGAGATAAAGTTGATGAGAGATGAAATTAAACAGCAGAACTTTGATTTTAATAAGCATATTAAGGAAATTAATGCACATTTTGATAATATAAAAGATGAGATAATAGAATCAATAGATCATGTGTTCGAAAAACAAAATGCAAGAGTAGATGACATAACTAACAACTTTAAAATGAATAAAGTAGATGACAATTGTGAGATTAAAATGGGGGTAGAGAATAGTGACAAGTCCGATAAATTCGATGAAAATAAAGACGATCAGATGACATATAATGAGGTAAGTAGGGGTGAGAATTATGACGATATAATTAAAAATAATGGTGACAAAATTTTAGTGGAAGTAGGATGTAATAATGGAATGTTAGTGTGTGTTGATGAGTCAGAGAGAAAGTGGAGAGAGAGTATAGAGTAGAGGGGTTGCAGAGGGTAAATTTTCCCCAGGTTTATTGTGAACCAAGGTGTTTACAAATGTTGTTGTTGAAGGGCAAGAGTCCCTTATTATTGGAAGACATGAGGTCTTTGAGTTGTTCCCTGAATTTTTATGAGTTAGTGCCCTCTGTATGGGATGGTAGAGAAAGTGTGATATGGTGTTATGATGAGAGATATTTAGAGAGAGAGTTGTGTGTAGATAGAGAGATAAAATTATTTAAGGTGAATAGAAATTATGAAGAATTTATAGAAAGGTTAGATGTAGAGAGAGCTGGTAATTATATAGAGTACTCACCTTGTATTGAAACTGAGGTAGTAACAGAAGTAGATGATAATGTTGACGAATTATTAACTTACCTTACTTTAACAGAAAATACTAAAGGAGAAATTACCCTACCCGATGTCGACAGGAATTTTGAAATAATGGTATGCAATAATATTTGTATTATCAATAGTATTGATACAATGGAACAAAGTAATAATGATGACTATTATAATTATAATAGCAATATGTATCTGATTGTAAGTGAATGGTGTAGTCATAAGATCAGATTATTATATGATGATGGGGGTTAAATAAAAATCAGTGAATGGACATTTTAAATATTTTAGTTTATGGTAATGACCTGGCTAGATTATGAAATGAGGTGTGGTAAACAAGAAAATTAATGAAAAAAAATTGTAAATAAATTGATAGTGAAATTAATTGTGTGTGTTATAAAATGTATTTTATGTAAACAACGTGTGTATGTAGTAGAAATTTATTTAATAATAATGTTAATATTTTATTAGATTAAATAAATAATGAGAGTTTGTAATAAATGAATTGTAATTGTTTTGGAAGAAAATAATTAAAATAACTTGTGTTTTCAAGAATTGATTGAATGAAATAATTTGAGATGAATTAATTGATTAATGATTGTTATACAAATAAATTTTGATAATGAATTTAAATGATTTTCTGAATTTAGATTCTATAATGAATAGTAAATGATTACACATACAATATGTTAGGTATTGAGTTATATTGTTATTATGAGTTAAGTGATGAATTTTCTAAGGTAATTGTCAATGATCTTGTTAAGGTAAAATGTTGTAAAAGATAGAGTTTGGGTGATGATTATTTCAATAAGGCATTTGAGTTAGTCAAAGGTAACTTTAATGGGTGTTAGATAAAATAAGAATTTTGGAATAAAGGTAAGTAATACAGAAATAGGGTAATAGTAGAGACAGAGTAGCGACAGTGCATATATGTAGAGAAGGTGAGTAATGTAAATGGTAAGTAAATAGTTGATGGTGATATTTTGTAAAGAGGGTGGTGTGGTAAGGAGTCATCAATGACAGGCATTATGGCGGGAGGTGAACGACTTAAATAGGGTTACGGGTTACCTGGAAGGGTCAGGAACCGATAAGGGAATGAGCTGGTAGGTCGGGTACACACATCCTAGGTACAAAGAGGATATATAATTGGAGAATGATTTAAGTGGAGTTAGAGGATTATAGGTAAATATTTTGAGAGATTGGTGTCACCCTATGTAAACCTGTTAGTGATTGTTAGAAGGAAGAAGGTGAGTAAGGTTAGATGTGTGAATGCCTATTCAATAAAGAATCATAGTGAATAACTGAGAGTCACCCAAACTAATTGATGATCAAAAGGTTAGATAACAGAAAATTCGTAGGTTGAAAGGTAATAATAACTGAAATGTAAATGATAAATAATTAAAAGTTGATATAAAAGAATTGTTAATCTTATATATAAAAATGAATGTTTCTTTGTTTGTCCCGTATGCGTTCCTATACCATTCATCTGATTGCAATGAAACTTCGGTGAGTTGTTGTGCGCATGCCCACGAAGGTTTCTGAATTAGTGGTTTTTTTCGATGGGGTCCTTTGGGGGGTTCTTTGGGGTCTTCCACATCTCCTCCTAAACCACTGGACCGATTTCAACCAAACTTGGCACAAATATTTTACGCAATGGGAGAACCAACATAGGCTAGGTGTTTTTTTAATGGGGTCCTTGTGGGGGTTCTTTGGGGTCTTTCACATCTTCTCCTAAACCACTGGACTGATTTCAACCAAACTGGGCACAAATATTTTATGCAACAGGAGAACCAACATAGGATAGGTGTTTTTTTTGACGGGGTCCTTTGGGGGGTCCTTTGGGGTCTTCCACATCTCCTCCTAAACCACTGGACCGATTTCAACCAAACTTGGCACAAATATTTTACGCAAAGGGAGAACCAACATAGGACAAGTGTTTTTTTCGATACGATCCTTTGGGGTCTTCCACATCTCCTCCTAAACCATTGGACCGATTTCAACCAAACTTGGCACAACTATTTTACGCAATGGGAGAACCAACATAGAACAGGTGTTTTCTTCGATACGATCCTCTGGGGGGTCCTTTGGGGTCTTAAAAAACTATTAGATCTGGTTACTATGGCAACCCAATAGAATAGATTCTGTTCTAAATATATTATCGCATTAAATTGAAGACCATGCAAACGAAGTCATGGGCAACAGCTATTTATTTTTAAGAAACCTACTTTAATTGAACTTTATTAATTAAACTAACATTTTCATTACGTATAACGTGAAACTCCGTAGCGAAGCACGGGTATTCCGCTAGTAGTTAATAGAATTTAAAGATAAAATAAAGCTGTAAAGTGTGTACATTTTGATCAAACTGAAATGTGGAATTGTTTATTTTAAAGTAATGACAACAATGTTAATTATGAGTATACTATGTTTTATGATGTTGTATTATGTTTGTTAGGGTGTAGGAGAATTAAATAATAATATAACCAAACATATAAGGGTTTACCATCTGTGAATTGCAGTAGCAGTGTAAGTGTAAACCTTGTATGTCTTTTAGTAGTTTCCCCTAATTTTCGGGCGGTCACGGCTTCATCGAACCCTGACCGTGGATTTATGATGTAAATATATTCTAAATTGGTGAATTTAGAAATTAACCAGGGGGTAACTCAGGGGAACCTACAGAACTATGGAACAGCGGCTATCATCGAAGGTGGTGATAGTGCCGTATTAAGGGTGTGTGAATCATTATAGTAGGATTACTGGTGTCCTCGGACATCAGTAATGCCGAATTTTTATATAACGCTGAAGCAAGAACAGGGTAGGCAGCGTCTACACCCTAATATAAAATGCAGTTCTTGTGGATGCAAATGGGCGCTACAGTCCAACATCAATAAACAATAGTGTGTGTGGAAAAGGAGCTGGCCGTTACTCTATTGTGTTTATGCAACCAGATAAATGTCTTGCACGGTTTACCTGTGAGGTGATTATGACAATTATGTCAATGATGTAGAATATGTAGTTGATTTTATAATGTACTTAAATAATGTTGTGTTGATTTGAGATGTTTTGATGGAGATGTTTAACAAAAGTTTAGAAAGATATAAGTAAATAAGTTGTTATTATGTAGTTGATTTAATATGATTTACTCGATGTAAGAATGTTACTAATGAATATAAGTATTTTGAAATGTGAATTATATAATGGAAGGTATTTGTAATATTGTAATGGGAAATGTTTATTTAAATTCTGATGGGAATCAGGGCAATAATTTTGAATTTTGGGATAAGAGTAAACAAGAGAAGGGTATACAGAATGATGTTAAGGAAGTTTGCAAATGTATCATGTTATTTCAAGTGTTCATATATACATGTGTGTTAAGAATTAAGAAAAACCAGTGCTTCTTAATACAAACCAGCACAGCTAAGGGGAAACAGATCAGTTAGGGATATGGTAATATACAAGGCCACTATTTGATATTTTGATTTGTTGTTTCAGTGTCTGGTGATGCTGTGGCGGCGGTCCTGAGCTGGCCAGTGCGTCAGAGCAGGAGCGTCAAGTGCCTGACTGGCCTTGCGGTGTTGGGATCTTGAGAGAGAAGTCCAGTAAGGTCATTCAGGTGCAGTCACGGTCACTGGACCAAGGGTGAGTTAACTATATTTTCTTATGTAAACCTTAAAGGGGGTTGTGGCGACATATCCTGACTGATCCCTTTAGGAAGTATGAGTGTGTCAATGAGAGTTTTTATGCTTCAGCATAAAACCTCTCATTGAGGGGGTATTGTAACGGGACATTTAGGCCTACCTGGGATAATATAAAAAAATTATTGTATTTTGATAAATAATATTTGATATTGTATTTTGTGATGTAATAACAATTTTGGGGAAACATAAAAGTAATATAAATAATGATTTTGGGGAAGAGTAAACAAATTTTATTTCATAAATTATACAACACAATAGACAAACGTGCGAAATTGTGTCAAGGTCAGTTCCAGATGCTAGTAGAACAGTTATTTTGAGATACAGGATTTACAAGTTATGTAACATGAAATCATACGATATTACGTCAGTTCATACATCACGCTGGAATGTTAGGGAGTGTTCTGACCAACCTCACATATTGGCGGAGGAATATAAACGAGAACAATAAGAATTGGTCACATAACCCATGACCACTTCAGAAAATAGTGCCGTTCGTCTCAGCCCAGTCTGCAATAACAACTCGCGCGAGTAACACCTATAAGTTCCAGAATGAAAATCGCGGGCGCCCGCATGCACGTATAATTTTTAAAATGTAAAATAACAAATTAAAACCTTGATCAGAGTTAATTAACAGTAAAAGTGGTTTTTCAAAAACACATAAATGCAGTGAAGTTGAAATAGTGGTCTACGTGGTGTGCGTGGGACAATGCGGTATCTTCAAAACTCATCAGCAGTTCAGTAACAAATGGGGTAGAGTAAAATATTAAAAAGGGCTAAACCTAAATTATAATGTTGTTATTGTCTTTTAAAAAAAATGAGATCTCTAAGGGTATGGGGTAATAGTGTGTGTGTGTGTGTGTGAGTGAGAAATATGTTAAACAAAGAAGGCTTGTTTGTGTTTAAATTTAAGTTTGCGTTTAATTTTTTGTTATAGAAATAAAATAATAATTTTATTTGTTCAAGAGGTCTACAAAATCATCTAACCAAGATATTGTTTAATGTTAAATTCATAACAGGTAATGGAGGGGAAAAGAATATTTGTTTGTGACGAAAGAATAAGAAATAAAATAATTAACGAATAAAACTTAATTCATGGGAAACAAATAAAGTTTTCTTTATTTCGAACAACCATAATCTGTTCTCCTGTTCGCCAAAAAGAACATGGCCCTGGTAAGTAGCAATTTTTTCATAAGTAGTTGGCAAACTTAAAGATGGCGTCTGAATAAATAGACGTAAACAAGTGATTATGTGCAGACAGATAGAAAATAAATAATCCTAAAAATTATAGTTACAAAGGTTGGCTTCTCTTGTGCCCTATTTATAATCAAGCATCGTACCGCACCTGTTGGGACAGAATTCTCCCTGTTGAAATTGTTCAGTGGCGTCAGTTCTCCCACTCTCGTCCAATTTCATATTTTCGCACATTTCCGCCAATGGCAAAGTCTAGTGTCAACTACAGGGTGCTCTGACGATGGATGATTTAATTAGATATGTCCAACGTAATTACCATCGTAATAGAATAATCCGTGTAATTACTACGCACTTAAAATCGCACTGAATTCACACTGCGCGTCCTTTTCATGCCGTTTTTTCACTACACATGCATATTAATTTTATACATATTTAGGAGTTTTTGAATTTTTTCTACCATTTATGGTTTTCTTATAATTAAATAAAAACTGTAATTTGACAATTATTCAGGGTGAGATTGAAAACTTTCATGCTCGGACTGGCCTCACTCACACACATCACTTACTACTGTACACACTCTCAGCGACAGTTGTGTGAGTGTTCAGGTCAGTTCCTGTCTGTCTACATTCCGTATTTTTAACATAAACTCAGCTTTCAATCTCATACCTGCTTATTTATTACATATTTGTAAATTTAATTTAAATATTATTTTATCTATTAAATGCACAGTACAGCATATGATTGTACTGTCGCAATATACTACTTCATGAAATAGGATTTGTTTATGAAACGAGAGGTAATAACAATGTGTTATTTGAATGAGATGACATCATCAGATGGCAACATGACTAGTTAAAAAAAAATTTTAAATGCCCACAAAGAAGGAAAGACAACTATACTGGTGAGGGTGAGTCATGGATAAATGTTGGGCAATCCACAAAGAAAATTTGAAACCAAAAAAATATTAAGGCTGTTCATCAGGATTTCATGGAAGAACTAACAACAAGCCTAAAAGCTCCAGTTTTCTGTAGACTGCGATTTGCATTAGTTCATGCAGCTATCAAAGATGGTTTCATCAATGGCACTTTAACTTTTCTTTGTAAGAAAAACAGTGCAGATGAAGATGAAGAAATAGATGGTGAAATCTATGAGAAGTGGTTTATGGAACAAATACTTCCAAACTCTCCACAAAACTCAGTTGTTGTATCAAACAATACAAAATTCCACTCAAGGTATTTAGAGCAGATACCTACAATATCTTGGAAGAAAGGCGATCTCTTGTGATTAGGATTGCTGAATAAGAGAAATACTGCATCTGGTCTGAGAACATAGGCCAAAATGTAATAAGTACATCATAGATGGGAAGGCAAAAGATGTTGATATTGAGATTTTGAAGCTTCCACCATACCACTGTGAGTTGAATTCAACAGAAATGGTGAGGTCTCAAGTTAAACACCATGTTAAGACACACACCACAACTTTCAAGAGAGATGATGTAAAAAGATTGATAACTGAAGGATACCAAAAAGTTTCCTCCCAAAATTAGAGTAATTATATAAAATACATCAAGAAAGTAGAAGATAAAATATGGGAAGTTGATTGTCTGCAGGATGATGTTAAAGCTGACATCATCATCTTCCAAATGTCTGTTATCTAAAGCTTTAGAAACATTAACAATGGCTGAACCATTAACATCGGGGGTGCAGAAATTCGTGGAAGGTTTGAAGCCTCTGCACTCAACTGACAGTGAATGCTGTAGTAGAAATACAAAAACACTTTTTTATATTTTGTATTCACACCTATATGGCAAACATTCAGACTCAAAGAATTTATTGCACATTTTACATATTGCACAGATTTTACATGTTATTATTGGGTACTAATGTAATGAGATTATTTGTATTTATGTTTAATTTACTACCTATATAATTTTGTTAATTCATATAATTTATAAATTGTTACCTTCATGCTCGTATATTAGAAGTGACTACATGTATGTACTTGGTAACTGTAGAGCAAAACAGATAATATAGGCTTCCATTAAATTAATTGCTACTTTCTGCCTCAATGCCTCTCATTGGTTCCTACACTCTATATTTAAAATTTTCAATTATCACTTTAATAACTACTCCTCTGGTTGGATTTCGTTTCACTCACACTTGAATGTTAGGGTGTTTTATTGTGAATTATCTTCTCTTGAGAAACAATTCTATTTTGAATTCACTTCTTTGTGAATTGATATAAACTGAATTTGAAGTATCATTCCCATCGAAATACAGTGTTCCACAACATGAAGTATCCTCGGTAGCAGTAAATCGACATCTACTTCAAACACCTTCAGTGTGCGGAATGTACTATCACCACACACACAACATGTGGCAACAGTGTAGCCCATTTAACCAATGCTGAAAATTAAATCAGGAACAGCCATTATAAATTAAGGGATTGATTGCTTCTTCAAAAAACAAGTGTCTGTACCATATTGAATGCTCAAATAAGCAGGTGTGGATCCATGGTGAGGGAAATTTTCCTCCCCAAATGGTCACTTTACAGGAAAGTTATTGTCATCTTGTGGTTGTGAATATAACTCGAAATTCATATCATATTATGTAGGTTCACGGTTTCACTCTAAAATTACTTCAAATTGTGACTGCAACTTACAAGTGTGCTTAATTTTTGTTTGATACTATGAAAGCTTCCTTGATATCATCAGAATTGCATTTAAATTCAACAAATCTTATAATCTGAGATGTTTGTTCTACATGTACAGCATCTGGTGTTGTGTCAAATATAATACTAAAGTACTTCGCCTTCTTATATGGAGTAATAATATATTTGCACACTCTTTCTCCTAACAGGCTTATTATTTTGTTTTGAATAGTTGTCCAGATATACACCCAGATTTACGACAGACTGAATCCAAATGAGATCTCATGACAAGGTCAAATTTAGCCAAGTATTTTAACAAAACCAGAAAGTTTCCAGGATTTGGATTTTTAGTAATTGATTCTCGATGTCCTCTCAGTGCCAGATTCTGTTGTGCAAGAGTTTGTACTGTGACAATGGCCTGTTTGAGGATTTCATAGCATTTCTTAGCTGCTTTACTCATTTGTTCCTGAAATAGATCATCAATAAGTCCCCCTTTGTTTAAAGAACATTCCAGTTCCTTCAATTCCAAAAACACAAAGCGATGAGCAGGACTATTTTCATCATCCTGAATACGAAGATTAAATTTTGCCACGACGATAACCCATTGTCACTGTTGAAATTGCTTCTTTGATAGTTTTTTGTGTGGAAATAAAGTGCAACAAAAGCAAAACAGAGATTTTTTATTTGGAGAAAAACACATCCAAATGCGATTTACCTTTTCGCCATTCTGCAAGGTTTTATCAAACCAATACTTGTTTAAGGCTTGCCCAGCTTCATCTTCAAGAAAATGGCTGTTCTTGTTCTCCAACTGACATGTTCCTCTATTCACCATTATATCTTGGAAGGACTGAGGTGTCTCGCTTGGCCAAGCATAAACCAAAGAAGCAGGCTGGTTATGCTTCTTTTATGAAAGGAATAGTCATATCAAAGAAACAAGTTGTTTGTAGTTTTATAAACTGAAAACATTTTTTTCAAGTCTGTGCTCACTTTGCTGCCCTCCTGGCAGGTGCCCCCTTGCACCCTCCCCCCTAGCCTCTGTATGTGAATGAGGCGTGGGTCATGACAAAAAAGGAATGCGGCAAGATTCAGAGTGCTGAAATGCAGTTTCTTCGAAATGCTTTAAATTATACATTGCACGATAGAATAAGTTATGAGGATATCAGAGCAGAACTCGAAGTAAAGGACATAAATGAAATTATTTCAATTTACGGAAGACAATGGTGGGATCATCTGCAAAGGATGACAGAGGATCGATTGCCAAAAGCTGCACTGAACTAAAGCCATTGGTAGAAGAGACGTGGGTCGTCCAAGGATGAAATGGGTGCCGGAACAGGTTTATATAACCTAATCCTTCAAAAGGAGGAGGAGGAGGAGAAGAAGAAGAGAAGAAGAAGAAGAAGAAAACTTCATGAAGATACAGAGTGGAGGATCGTTTAGTAAACTTAAATCATATCTACGATCAACAATATCTCAAGACAGGGTATCAAATCTAGCGATACTTTTAACTGAAAACGACATTGCATCGTCTTTAGATTACAATGATTTAATAACCTACTTTGCAGCAAATAATACCAGGAAAGTTACATTTTAACATGTCTCGTTAAGTATTTTTTTATTAAATATTAAAAATAAATATTAAGTGTTTATCAATAGAAGATGGAACCATTAACCTGTAATGGTAAGTAATTAATTTTATTACTTTTAAAATAGTTCTTTATTTAACTTTATGTTGCATTAGGATATTGTTTTGACGATGGGCTTTAGACCTACAAGGAATTTACATGTGTATTAGAACGTTTTTATGTTATACATTTTTTATATTACTACATTTTTATAGTCTAAATTTGTTACTAATAAATTATACAAACTGAATACTGGTAATAATATGTAATTTCTCATTTTTGACTTAAAAAATATTCTTAAGACGTTTGCTAGACATGCTTTCATACAAAATCTATACATTTGCATTTATTAAGTACTTTGTTCACTGGATGGGCCTTCATTTGTACTCTTTTTGTCCAATTTTAATTGCGAAGGGGAGGCAGCCGACGATCTCCTTGCCCCGGGCACCAAAATACCTAGTTACGCCACTGATTACAGAATTACATTTTTTTAAAATACAAGTGGATCAGAAATCTTAGTCATGTTGAATGTAACAATATCCACAGACTGTTAATATAATCTTATTGAGAAACTGCACAGTGCAACCTTGATGGCAGACGTGTTTAATGAGGATAGAATATAAAGAGAACTAGACTGAAGACTGCTCGATTGGTTATTACTCCCTACTGGTGGAGCTGTATTGACATTCATTGCTAGACCTTCAGTAGAGTAGTTTCTAAAGAAGTTACACTTTTATCAAAGGTATGATTATGCATATTCTAATTAAGTGTGTATATGTGTAGCCTATGTATGTGTTTTGTCTACTAAAATTTTTGTAATTTAAGAAAACAATTATTTTAATAAACATTCTGTAATCAGCTTGTGTTCAAATGAGCTGAAGTCAATTTCAAACCAAACATCTTATAAAAAGATTTAAAATTTAACTTCATAAATATTCAATAAAATATTTTGTTAAAAATAACATAACTTTAAGAAATGTTAACTATATTTAAAAAGAATACTAAAGTTAATAAAGTGTATTTTGTTGGAAAGAGACAATGAAATTTAAAGTGACTAACAGTATACACAGATTTCTATTAGAGTGAATATAGTGATTATTTGTCCAAGAATTATTGTTAACTAATAACAAATTTTCATTTCTAAAAAAAAAGCAAAAAAGCTTACTGTTCTTATTTAGTAGTCAGTCAGACACTTCTTGGTCTGATGACCCACAATTCCAATTATTACTTTAACTTCTGTAAAATTATGTTTAAAATTCTGCTTATACCAAATGTAAAATATGAAATTTAATACGAATTGTAAAAAGTATGTATTTACAGTATTACAGAAATAGTTTACAGAATTTAAAATATTAAGACAAAGATTATGAGTTAATATGTTATTATTATAACAGTATTATAACTGGAAAACATATCCAATAAGAATGTCAGATTATCAAACTTACTACAGTATGTACAACCACACACTTCTAACTCCTACATATGAATTCATGTGTATTTTATGAAATCCACACACACACACACACACACACACACACACACACACACACACACACACACACACACACACACACACACACACACACACACACACACACACACACACACACACACACACACACACACACACACACACACACACACACACACACACACACACACACACACACACACACACACACACACACACACACACACACACACACACACACACACACACACACACACACACACACACACGCACGCACGCACGCACGCACGCACGCACGCACGCACGCACACACACACTTGAGAAATACATTCTTCAGATAATTTCTAAAAGTGGTTTCTCTGTTTTGGTAAGAAGTTTACCACTGTAAACCTAATTTTGAAATTTTGAAACTTATTTATAAATCCTCATATCTATACATCTTACAGATATGATATAGTAAAAATAAAATTCATTTATTTATTCACCCAAACTGTCAAACTGTATACTTGTTCCGCTTTCATGCTCAGACATGGATTATTTGCGATCTAGAATAAAAGATTTTTAAATGCTGTTATCAAAGGTCTTTTGTTCACAGGCCAAGAAGCTTATTCCTGTTCTCACATTTATTTTTCATATTTTAGCAGTTTATTACTGTTAATATTTTCTTATTATACAATGTAGTCTTTACATGCATTTAATAGGTAAAATGTAAATATGTGTTTTCTACTTAAACAGGAATCTCAGACTTCAACATGATTTCTTATAAAATGAATTGTGACAGCAGTACTTGTAAAACATGTATATATTTCTACTGAAACACACACTCACTTACACGCACAAAGCGGTGTCATAAGCACCTGTATTTGCAACATGCATCAAGATTGTATTCTGATCACAGACAATATTAGTAGATGCTTACAACAGGTTTTATTATGTAACAGAGATTTGCTGCGACCAGTTTTTGTTTTGTTACTGTTGATGAATCATGTTACCACTCCTTCTCTGTATCCATTTCAATATGAAATTCAAGTAGTAGAGTTATATATACTAGTCACCACACACTGGTGTATTGTGGTGAGGAATTTCAACAACGAATATACGTACTTTGTTGATAACATAAATAATACATTTTTTCACATGCATTGTGTGTTCAGCATTTATTTTAATAATTTTACACTATTATCAGTACAAGTGTTTTTATGTTTACAAACTATTATATTTATTAGATAGCTAATTTATTGAAATGTTTACTATATTTATTGGTATTGTTTTAAACAGTAAACATAGGGACTTTTCAGTATTGACTAACGAAGTGATACCAGACATGCTATAATATATACAACTTAGATTTAACAAATGGTTCAAATGTTACTGTCATTACCACTTTCCTAATCCACTTTTTTGTTTCCATCAAATGCACTTTCCTAGATACCATAAAAGGTAATACTAAAAACTGAAATCTTACATCCTTTGTATTTAAAAATTAATATGTTTTCTACTCTTAGTTGTATCAGTATTGCAGTCTGATAGCTTTCCCCCTCCCTCCCAAGCTTGATGACTTACCCCCTTCAAGGGAAGGTATTTGAAATTAAAAGAAAATGTCATTGTAATTAGCATTTTATTACAAATAAGCTAAAGCTAACAATAGTACAGTGCAAATAAATTCTTATTTGAAACTGAACAAATAAATAAATTTAAAAAAATCTAATGAAATTAACACGTGTAAGACAATGTTTCAAAGCAAAGGAACAAGATATCAACAAAGCATATTGTAAAGAAGGAAAAAATAAAAAAATAATGGTTCGATGAAGTCCTAGTAGCTTTGGCTTACATTCGGCACAGTAATTTCTTCCTCTGCAGTGACAATAAAGAAAAGGCATAAATTAATTCTTCATTAAGAATCAACTCTAATGAGTCTTTCTCTGAAGCTAGAACCATAAGGTTCAAAAGCCATGTGTCTCCCATTGGAGACCTGAGCCTGTTTTTTATTATTTTAACTCATCTCATAGGTCTTTCAGCCAAACAACTGATTACTGCCAAAGATATCAAAGTTGTATAAATAACTTTCAGTCTCTTAAACCCGAAAAATTAATCAAGTACCTATAGGGCTTCAAGAAACCCTTTGTGACCTAAAAACTCTTGAGGTTCATTTTCTTTTTCACTTTCAGTCCTCTGAATATTTGAATTCCTAAAAATAAATTGGTGCATTTAAATTATATGATTGCTTCCATTCTTCACTAAAAGCCAAGAACTTTTATAAACATTAAATTTTATATTGCAACATAATTATAAATATTCATACATTCCCAAAGTTTTTTGCCAATCCCCCCAAAATTTTAATAACACAGCCTGCATCACAACCCTCCCCCCTGTGGATACCCCTGGATTAAGCCACAACTAGCTTGACTTTTGAACAATATATTGAAATATTATCATATAGCATAAACATAAATTTATTTCTATGTTTATCAAAATTTTCCCTACAGCTATTCAAGACATGAGTAAAACAGTGGTTGTGCCTACTTCATGTTAATTGCATATGATATATATGTGTGTGTGTGTGATATTGAGATTTAGATGATTCCTGTAATCGTGAATTAGCATAAACAGAAGTTATTTTTGTGTGTGTTTGTTTTGATCTGTTTCACAGTTTCAAATGGTTAAGATATGCATGCACACTCTATAAAAAAGTGTATACTATGTATCTTATATATTATATATGTGTACAAGAATCTGTTCAGTGCAATTGTCATTTTGTGTGTGTGTGTGTGTGTGTGCGCGCAGGCTGAACATTTTATTTATGCACACAACAGTAAGATTTTATTTCTAAACCATAAATGTAACGTGTGTATATACTTTACTCTCAAGATATGTTTAATATTTAATGTTAAATGTACATTTACTGGTATCATTTTAAACACAGTAGATACTAAACTTATTGCTAACTGCAATTTCTAATTCGGATAATCCAATAATTTACAGGATTAGAATGTCTATCAAGCTGTACTACCATGACTGGAGTCCTCCAGCAAGAGCATCAAGGTTAACGGCGAGTGCTATTGGGCTGAATATTGAGATTGTTAATGTAAACCTGGCAGAATTTGAACATATGCAGCCTGAGTATTTAAAGGTATTGCTTGTTCTACATTCTAGACACACATGTTAGTCAGATGACTATGTTTTTTGGCCATTCCACTTTCTTTGTCATTCCAAATTTGTCAATATTCTTTTTTTCTCAACAATTTCATTTATATTAATCACACTTATCTCATGACAACAACAATATTAACAACAGTAGTAGTAATATACTACTGCTAACACCACCACCACCACCACCACCACCACTACTACTACTACTACTACTACTAGACATTATTTTTTAACAGCTGGTTAAAAGTTCTTAAAGGGATTAGTCCTCTATACTCCCCTCTTCCTAGATTTGTCTATGAGTGTAACAAATTATTGTGTTACCTAAAAGCTTCCAAACTTGGGTTGTTACAAAGAGTATTAGATCTATGCATACAATAAACCAAATAATGTATAAATTAGTTAATTTATAATTATCTATAAGTGACAATTGTGTTGTACATAAAATTATAATTACTACCAAATTAACGAATACCAGTTAAAAATCTTGTATTTTAGTCTGTAAAAACCTTTGTTTCTAGATAAACCCTCAACATACAGTACCAGTTCTTGATGATGATGGATTTATAGTGTGGGACAGGTAAAGTATGCTTATTTTATTAATAACCAAATTTATGTTTAACATGCTCTAAGGGCAGGGGTGGCTTCAGGCCTGTGCGACCCGTGTGCCTGCATGGGGCGCCGACGTTGGGGGGCGCCAAAATGGTTATTATAAAAAATCTAATGCGAACGCCGAACCTGCTGCGACGTTTATCAATTGCGATATGGATGAAAAAAAATATTATCGTACCCAAAAAACCCATAAAAAATTAAGGATTACATTAAAATGCCTTGAAGTATGCGCAGAACAAATAATGATTTCAAACACAAACACAAACGATCCAGTTCAACCGCTCCCTTCCTACCGCATAACCAACTGCCGCGCGCCACCTACTCTCCCCTCCCTTAAACAAGACATTTGGACTCGTCCAGGGCGCCATCACTGGCACTGCAAAACAAAGCGTCATTCACCTGTCAGTCCGAATCGGATCACAGGGGCGGTCAGCATCTGTTTATACTGTGTGTGTTAGATGTTAGAAGCCCATGTGTGTAAAGTCATTTTACTTAAGTGCGGAGTTAGTGAAATATTAGTGTGAAACACATTTAAACATAAAACATGTCAGATAAAAAGAAACAATCTGGGTCATACTACAGGAAAAGAAGAACAAAACAAAGTCTTGATGAAGAAAACCAAGCGGCTGGCTTGAAAAAGTTTTTGTCAGGAAATAAAAGCATTGCTTCGAGTTGTTCTTCTTCAACAATGACAACAGAGCCAGAGCCTGAAGTCATCGAAAAAAACCCTGAAGCCAATTTAAACAAAATGGTTTTGAAAACTGAGGCGAATTTAAATGAAATGGGTCTGGAAACTGAGGCAAATGAAAATGAAATGGATTTGGAAGTTTTTGGGAATTCACCAGGACCCTCTTTAAGTGAGGTACGTTTTATTTATTTTAAAATTAGACTATTATACTCGTATTAATTTATTAAAAAATTAGTGGATGAACACTTATTATCCTTAAATTACAAAAAAAGCTTATATATGACCTTTTCTCCAACTGCTAGAACCCAGCCGGTAAATTTAAATCCTTTACTAATTCATTCGCCTAGCTGTAGCTTGTTGACAACCGTAACCTGCCAATGCCCTGTTCTGAATAGAACAAAGGAGGCAAAATATTTAGGTGTTTTAATAAGACATTTAATATTTAAATCCTACAAAATAAGCAAATTGAGAAATATTGGAATTTCTAGACTAGTTTATTTTGCATATGCCTAGTCTGTTTTACAATACGGAATATTGATATGGGGTGGTGCATCAAACACTTACTTAAATAAAATATTTATGATCCAGAAACAAATAATAAAGGCTACCTTGGGTAAAAATATGTTTTATCTCAGCAATAATCTTTTCTCGGAATTTAAGGTACTAACAATAAAACAATTATATATAAAATATGTATTATTCTTCATTAATAAAAATAAAATCTTTTGTTGCTTGAACATTATCTTACAACATTCGACAACCGGGCTTTGAAACTTATAAAATAAATATTGAAATATATCTGCATGTAGAAGACAATTCATATATACTTCCAATAAATTAATAAACTTAATACCAAATGAATTTATTCATACACTACTTACGACTAATCTAAGAAATGAAATGGATAAATGGATTGTAATAAATAATAACTTATTAATATTTTAATCACTAAGTATTTTAAAGTTTTCCTACTCTGAAATTCCGGTGACAATATACCTATCAAAGTCTTCAGCTTAACACATTGTGGTAGCATTTCCATATAGTGATATTGGGTGTCTTTATTTGCATTTTTTTTGTTTTTTCATTATACATTTTTCTTAAAGGTACTTTTCTTTTACATATATCATTTATATATCAGGCTTTTTTTGTAAGAATGTGATATTCTACATATAAAAACTATATTGTAACTCATACCCACGCGCAGACTACGGTCTTTGTGGGTATTTCTCATCACCATATTTTATGTAAATATTACTGTTTTTTATATGTATTATGAAACAAGGAGATGAATAAAGATTTGATTTGATTTGATTTGTGTTACTGCACGATTATATTCAACAACTGTGAGCTATTCATATCTATCTTTTTTATTTGTACCTATCATAATGGTATACTTTTGATGTAGCTTCATATGCAATTGTTCGTCATGAAATGTAAAGCAAGTTGTATTTATAACTTATACCCATACTTTTTTTCAGCTTCCCGTAGAAAATGTCCAAATAGGCCTATCACACGACCCCGGTGAATGGCCAGAACATATAACCGACACAGAACGCCAAATATTGGTTCAACGTGGTCCTCAACAAGTTTATAACATAGATCCCAGTAAATGAAGATGGATGAAGATTTAGTGTTAAAAGTTATCAAAGACGTATGTGCAATGGTGAATATGTTTCACGCACCTGGTTAATTTATTCCACAAAGAAAAACGCTATATTTTGTTTTTGTTGTCGTCTTTTTGGTAAAATCAGGATCTCTCTTTCTTACAAATCAGGCTATTCTGACTGGAGACATATGCTTGAACTTTAATCTGAACATGAGAAATCTCCAGGACATATGAAAGCATTTCAAAACTGGGTTGAATTTAGCACAAGGCTACGCCTGGGTGTAACCATAGATTGTGAAAACCAACGTATTATTAAACAAGAAGTTGAATGCTGGAGAGAAGTGTTTAAGAGAAGAGTGTTCATGATTGAGTTTCTTGCTTCACAAAACTTAGCATTTCGTGGTGAAACTGTGACACTCTACTCGAGAGATAACGGAAACTTTTTGAAATTAATGGAGTTTATTGGTAACTTTGATGCAGTAACTGGTGAACACTTAAGGAGGATCACCTCAAAAGAGACTTATGTGCATTATCTTGGAAAAAACATCCTAAATGAACTAATTGAGTTGCTAGGCTCAAAGGTAAAACAGCACATTTTTAAATTAGTTAACGAATGGACATATTACGCCATTATATTAGATTGCACTTCTGATGTAAGTCATACTGAACAGTTGTCTTTGGTCTTTGCTTTGTGAGCTGCAAACTAGGAGAGGAACTATGCTATATTCATGAGCATTTTCTGGGGTTCGTTTCTGTTGACTCTACGACTGGAGAAGGACTGACAGACACTCTTCTCTCTCAACTCAATGAAATGAATGTACCGCTAAAAAATATGCGTGGTCAGGGCTATGATAATGAGTCCAACATGAAGAGGAAGAACGTGGGTGTTCAAAAAGAATATTAGATTTGAACCCTCGTGCATTTTTCGTACCATGCAGTGCAAATTCACTCAATCTTGTCATCAATGATGCTGCTTTATCTTGCACTGAGGCTGTCGACTTTTTTAGCAATGTTCAGGAAATATACAATCTTCTCTCTGCCTCAGTACATAGATGGTCTGTGCTGATGGAACATGTAACATCTTTAACAGTAAAGCCTTTAAGTGCGACTCGATGGGAGAGTCGTATTGATGCTGTCACTCCTCTGAGATATCAAGCTGGAGAAATATATGATGCCTTGTACGCGCTATCAATCGATCCCAGATCTGACGCATTTGCTAAAAACAAAGCTCTGGCTCTAGCTGAAAAAATCTAAAGTTTCAAGTTTGTGTGCTGTCTTGTTCTTTGGCACACAGTTTTGTTCAGAGTTAACCTTGTTAGCAAAATGTTGCAAAGAGAAGAAATTGACATTTCAAAGGCAGTTGAGATGGTTTCAAAAGTAAAAAGTCATTTTGAGAAAATGTGCACTGACAAAGGATTTGAAGAGTTACTGGTTGATTCAAGAGAAATCGCCGAAGCACTTGAAATAGATCATAATTTTCCAAATGAACGAAAAGTACGGCCTAGAAAAAAGAAATGTCAATTTGACTACGAGAGTTCTGATGAAACTATTGAAGACCCCAAAAAGGCTTTTAAAAGTAATGTGTATTTCTACGTTTTGGACCGTGCAATTAGTTCATTGGAAGAGCGGTTCTCTCAGCTAAGTCATCACAACAACCTTTTTGGATTTTTGTATAACATCAAAAATCTTGAAGACAATGTCAATTTGTTGAAGAACTGTACAGATCTACAGCTTGGATTAACTGATGAGATCACTCCGACTGATGAAGGGATTTCAGCTTAAACAAGAACTGTTGGTTTTGCTCTCTATACTGCCAGATGACAGCGCAAAAAGTCCTTTAAATGCACTAAAATATTTATCAGTCAACAACCTCACAGAAACTTTCCCAATGTCACAATTGCTCTCAGAATCGCTTTGACCCTCCCAGTCAGTGTTGCTTCAGGAGAAAGAAGTTTTTCAAAACTGAAACTTATTAAGAATTACTTGCGATCAAGCATGTGCCAGGAGCGTCTTGTTGGGCTTTCTTTAATGTCAATAGAATTTGAAGTTCTTCAAGATATCGACATAGATGTTATAATAAAAGACTTTGTAGAAAAAAAGCAAGAAAAGTCATGTTGTGAGTGTTAAACACAGTGTCAAAGATCAAAGTTAAAGTTGTCATGTAAATACAAGTAGATTATTAATAGAAAGTTATGTGTAATTTACTCAATATACAAGTTTATTCATTTTATGAAAAAATGTATGCAGAATTCTTTAAAACCTGGCTCTTCTTTGACAAACGAAATGCAAATGATTTTAAGCACATACATACATTATTATGATTTTATATTAAAGCGCGGTTTTTAAGCTCCAATAAAAAAAATTGTCTGGTATCTATTTCCTGGAACAATTACAGACCCTTTGGCCGGATAGCCATCCGTAAGTAATCAATAGATAATTGGGGGAGGGGACCCGTGGGGGGGTGCCAAGTGACAATCTTGCACGGGTGACATTTTGCTCTTGAGCCGCCCCTGTCTAAGGGGCAGATGTAGAGAGAGGCTTTTTGGAGGTGAGAAAGTAGTATACAAGAGGAAAATGTTTTTTTCCTATATTTTCTTTAAAAATAAATCCTTTGAAATACAGTATTATGAATATTTATAAAACAAAATTAAACTTGTCAGACAAGAGCAAAATGATTGAATACAAAATACTCAATATCCAAAAAGCTTTAAAATATTTTTTTAAGATTTTAGAAGGGGGAATTCCTTTGATTTTCTCTTGTCTTCTTTGATTTTGTAGATCTGGATCTGAGTAATCCATATAATATACTGAAACATGTTTCTTTTTAAGAGCAATCACAATTAAACTGAATCATGAATACCAAGTAGAAATGTGACAGCCTTTCTTGGCTGCTGATCTGTGCAGACCCATGAATGACATACCCCCACTTAAGTTGTCTAGAGAGGAGAAATAATAAGATAACAGTTCACTGTCTCACTTTACTCACTAATTCTCTCTCTGTCACACACATGCTTTTAATGTTCTCACCAGCTTGTTGCAGTCGATGTTCACACTATGAAACACTGCACAAGACTGTTGTGCGCATGTGCAAAATGACTGAAAATTTTGTTAATCTCGTAACAATGTGTTTGTCCACTGTGCATCTCGAAGCCAGTGTTAAACTTCTATCGTCAGGTTTCTACTTTGACGGATTAAAGAAAACAACTGCTAATTATTATGGAGTATAATGCGCATATGTAACTGTGAAGTAAAGAATCAAAAAATCTGTATCAAACAATGTAATTCTAATTTAGTGCAGAGCCATCTAACACTTTCAATGTGCGATCATTTACCTAACCATTTCATTTTTGTTTGTCTTACACTTACACATTTTGGCATTTATTTTCTACATTATATTTAACAAGTAACACTTTGTAATTGCAGTAATTTTCATATTTACAAAAATTTGTTATTCCAGTCATGCAATAAATCAGTATCTGGTATCAAAGTATGGCAAAGATGATGATGTACTGTATCCCAGAGATCTACAGATGAGAGCAAGAATTGATCAGAGACTTCACTATAGTAATGATGTGTTCTATGTTTTGAGACATATCACTGTAAGTAATAAATGAAAACATGTGTTGAACCTAGACATTTTTAAAAGTAAGGTCTGTTTTGATAATACTACTAACTGAGCATGAGAGCCAAGACTGTTTATCTTATAATTTTGTTAGCCACTAGTTAACCTCTGTATTTTTGATAACATATTATTGCAGCTTGTGACTGAATATCAGAAAAACAAATACCCAATACATTATTGGAGCTTCTGACTGAAGATCAGAAAAACAAATACCCTAATAAATCATGAGGTCATATTGAGTTTGCAGTAAGATCTGGTATATACTGTGAAGTATACAAGTAACTTTGTGAAGCTTACTGCTCATATTGATATACCGGTATTCTTAGATTTGCACTATGCCCAGATCTAAACTGTAATTCCATAGTTCTTTTGGCTGCTTCGCTTTCTTTATCACCTCAAACTTGTGACTATTATTTGGAAATGTGGAGGAAATTGGAGGAACATGTGAAATTGAAGGAAAGTCAAAAGACTAGACATCTTTTGATAAAGAAACAGTGAGCACATTATTTTCTGGCATAAAATGCTTGGTTTGATTTCTTAAGTTTCATGGGTAATGAATGGAGTATTAGTGAAAAAGACATATTATTCATCAGTTTGATTGTGTTGCAAACATTGTTGAGTTAAGTATTTATCAGTATCAGAGCATTTTAGGTATTCATCTGCCTACAATTTTTATAACCCAATTTTGTCACATTTTTTTATAACACTGTCTGTGAAAACTCTCAGTTTATAATCCAAAAAAATAAATTATAAGTAATTTTCTAAAAAAATAATTACTCATAATAGCAGGGGTAGCTGGTGGTACATACATTGCTGGTATGCTACAAACAATCAATACTACAAATTAGTGGTACCCTTCTCATAATAAAATGATATTTCAGTCAATTAAATTTAGTGACAATTATTTAGTTATATATAATCAAAGGATTTGTGTGAGGAAAAGAACTAATTTTCCTTGTTTGTTTTCTGTTCAATGACCATGACATGTAATCAAGTTGAACTTAAATATGCTACAAGACTAAGTTTCAATGAGGTACAGTAGTAACAAGCTCATCTATAAACACATAGTATACTGACAATTACATATTATTAACTGCTGGAAAACATTTTGAATGAATGATGGAACTGTTTCATTGTTGAAACTTGTGGGCCAAACTTTGGCTACACTTGCCTTATACAGTTAAACATACTTTAACAACCAGGATAATTTAATTCAACATTCAACTTGAATTTAAAAAAAATTACAAATTTTTATATTCTCAGCCATGTGAGTTTTTTTTTGCTCTAACAAAGATGAACGATATGGAATTACTTCACTTGTTAGCTCACAAAAAAAAAAAAAAAAAAATACAAAAAATACTACAAAACTATAAATATAGGCTGTAGAATAAGTGGAGTGATACAATATAATGCAACACTATTAAAGAATACTTTTAATGTGACATATTTAGTTTTGATTACACATAACTAACTGTCTGTACTTTTCAAAATAAGGATTAATAAACCTTAGGGCTGCTAAAATTAAACAGAATAAAACTTTGATTTTCATTTTCTGTTTAGAGACAAGTTTTGTATCAGAAAAAGAAATTCATATCAGAGGAAGACATGCAGGAAGCAAAACGAGTGATCTATGACACAGTGGAAATGTTTTTAGAAGGCAAGGAGTGGATTGTTGGAGGTACCATGACCATAGCTGACTTTCACTATATCTCTTCCATCACATCAATTAAAGTAAGGCAAAACATTTGAAAACTTATTAAAATATAAATCAAATATTATTCAGCAATTTTTATACATTTTTAATTTATTTATTGGAAGAGATTATTAATTAGAGGGAACAAATTGAAGATATATTAGCCATGCATCTTGAGAAAAATGCTTAGAAACGAATCAAGCATTGCACTTAATTTTTATAATCTGGTAAGGTCTATAACATGCTTAATTTGGAGTTGCTGTTTAAAACAACATACGAAGTACATATTGATTGTAAAGAAGTAGGTTGATTCCAATTATATGAAAACCAAGATACCGATACTAACATAAGGATAAAGGGAAGCAAAATTGAAGAAATTATTAGAAAAGGAAGTAGTCCAGGGATGCCCTGTTTCCAATAAGTAGGTCCTATTTTTCATATTTATAAAAGCAGTGAATAGAGACTATGAAGGGAAGGATGCAAGGCAGAGCATATTTTAAGGGATTTTCACTGGGTGACATTCAGTGGCCCTCCCGGGAAAATTTTGAAGCTTAAAAGCATGATTTTAAGCCCTACTTAAACAGATTTGAAGCCTCTATAATGTTTCTCCCCTAGAGGGATTTTAGGAAGAATACACAATTTTAGAATGAAAACAATTTCTTTGCGTTGTTACTTAGTTATGTTTTATTAGGCACATGTAGAAGTACAGTTACGGTAAAGATTTGTAAATCGTACTACTAAACTTTTCAAATAAAGAAATAGGTAATCTTTCAAATTTAAACAAAATTTATATTTACAGGGTACTGTCTTTTGCGAAAAACTTTTTGACAAACTCATGGTCCTGGTAGAGTTCCTGGTCAGGAAGCTTCCTTCTTCTTTCTTTTTTCTCAAGAAATTTCGCTACAACTGGCCTCGGGTCAAAAAAGGCAGTTCCAACTCCATTTAGAGCAATGTACATCCTTGAATTGAGAGCTTCTCTTGATATGCTTGATTGCTTATTTGTTTTTAAAGTTGTGTGCACAGATACTGCCCTTTCAGGACCAGCACTGTGTGGTGTTAGAGACATACGATTGTACTAACTTGCTAAAAGTGGAATGAGGTTGAGAAACCTTTAAACAATGGTACAGTTTCGCTGTTGAGGATGTCATTATAGACGAAGGAGGAAGTTTTTCCACCGCGTACAACTCTACAACATCATCTGTAAAAGCTGATACTTTATCTTTACCAAAAATGTTCTCCATGTCAATGCAAGCTGCTTTGACAACTTCAGTAGGCGTTCTTGCATTTACGACATTGTTGATTCATTTTGATATTTCTCTTTGGTCATTGGCTAGTCTTTGAGAAATAACTTCTTTGCAGCTCAAGACAATCTCTTTTCTTACTGCAACCCAGCGTCGCTTAGTTGAAACTAAAGAAGAGTTTACTCTACGTCTCCTAGGAAGTTCTTCAATATCTGAACTATCTAACTCATCACGTTCAGGTTCTCTTGCGCCTTTATTTTCCATCAACTTTTCTTCATATCCACCGGGATAACAATCATCTTCCATCATAGTCAGTGAATTTATAAAGACTTTTTTAGAGACTTCTATATCAGGGATTGTGATAAATGATATCAGACAGTCTGTTTGCAGTTTTTCCATATGCTTTAGAAGATCTAGCATAAGGCCGGTAAGTCATTGTTGTTCGCCGTCTGTCTCCCACAAATGCAGAAACCCACGTGCAGAAGCTTTTTCAACTTTTGTAGAATCAGTGTTGTCTAGCACATTACTCCAATGTTGTTGCATCAACGGGAGGTTGTTCCAAACTGCTTTGGCTAAGTTGTTTAGGTGTTCTACAAACCTTACCTCAAAGTACGCTGGGAAGTGGCAGGCACAGGTTGCTTTTTTACCTCGGCCAGTTTTTCAAGTTCCTCAAAACGTAGAGCTGACGCTCTATAAAATGTTGCCATTGCTTTTAAATTTATCTTCCAGTGCTGAACTTCAATGACTGTTGATTCTAAGTCTGACATTGCTATGTCAGATTGATGAGCCACACACCAAACACAAAATAAATCTCTTCCTAAGTATTCTTTCATGCGAACCCATAAGCCACTGTTTTTGCCTGTATTGGCACTCTCTCCATCTGTTGTTAATCCTGTCAACTTATCTTTTGCTATTTCACCGAGGCTTAGATTCTCCAGCACAATCTTGATTGATTTCATAACACCTTCTGCCCCTCGCAGACTCGATTTGCTTTCACCTAAAAACACGGATTTCATTTCATAGTCTTCTGAAATGAATCGTGCCATAATGAATTTGTTGTCGATTCCATATTTATCTACGGAACCATCTACCTGGATGGAAAAACAATCTGAATTTTTTAACTGCTTAACAACATTTTCCATTACTACTTCTCCTACAACACCAAGCATCTCGCGATACATTATAGGGTTTCTGTACTGTAACAAAGCTGGAGAAGGTTTGAGAGGAGAAAATTCGGACTCTAAACCATTGTCTTTATATGAAGAAACCTGGGTGTCAATGTGTATCTTTGTCAAAGACCGCGAAGGCCAAGAATGAGCAGAAAGAGTCATGGTACGACTGTCATTATACACATCCAATGACAGTTCAGTTAGCAGTTTAATTTTCTTGGCAGTGTGTGTCTTAAGAGTTTTTACCCAAGGGTGCTTATCAGTTTGTGCCATCCATTTTTCTCCATTTCATCGAGGTTAAAAGCTGCTTTGTGAGCTTCGCAAGTTAAATGGTCAATAATCCTTTCCAGCTCCTTTTTTCCTTCACATTGGACTCCATCAGCAATGGGCAAAGTGCCATTTCTTGAAAACTTTTTCTCTTCTTGAATGTGTTTGGAGCAAATTGCACATTTTATACCAGAACGCTTGTTTCCAAGCTTTACCTTTTCCAAAACACTGTAAGTTTTTAACAGCCATGACAAATCTAACTTGCTACCCTTATACCATTCGACACATTTCTCTTTTTGTTGATTTTTTTGGACTGGAAAAGGTGTTTCAACTCGATGTTTGGGATTTTCCTTATTTTGTTTAACAAGTTTTGAGTCAGAGCCACCGCTGTTGTTGTGAGGATGATTATCATCAAGGAAAATTCCAGTTTCTTGAAACTGGATTTGTGTACTACTGCAACCTGCAGTAGTTGTAGTACTACTGGAACTACTGCAACCTGGTTTACTATTGTCACTGAAGTTATTGATTGGGTTTACAATTTCATCTTCTTTACTGCTTTGATCACTTTTTGTGCGTTTTTGGGGTCCAACATTAAAAAAATCAGTTATTCTTTTAGCCATGGCATGTATTCCTATTGCGGTGAGACGCGCACCTACACAAGGAGAAAACTACACTATGAAACTACACAAAATGACAAAATTAAAAACAAAATATTTAGGTGTAGGGCCTGACAGGCTCCCGTGCAACATGCGCCTACTAGCAGGTTAAAATAATATACAGGCTGTTTTTAGTAAAACTATTTAATCGTTCAAATTTACGTCCCTTAAGAGTATATATGCCTTATAAAATACGTCCCTTATACATTTTATTTAAGCCTTATACATACATCCTTAAGCAATCAAGTGAAAAAAACTCAAAAAGAAAATGTTGAGTACTTTCTATAAAAATAAATAGCTTTAAGGTATTATATTCAAATAGTATAAAAACAAAAGCCTGCTAGAATCTCGATCGTTTCTTTGTAAAACTATTCTGACAAAGCATTTTTAAAGTTTAAGCAAATTTATGAGAGATAAACTAAAATAATTATAAAAACAAACAGCTCACACTAATTTAAGAACTTCTCAGGTATCATTTATATTTTTTAAATTGTATTTAAGCCTCAGAATAACCGTACACAATAAAACTTAAAAACGTGAGTGAAGGGTTAATTAGGTAGGTAGGCAGCTGGGAGTAGGTTGTGTGGGTTAGGTTAGAGGTTATATTAGTTTGTGTACAGTCGCTTAGCTTCACATTTAGTGTTAACATAACTCTATTCTGCTGTTTACTAATGAAAAATAGATTAAACTCAGTTAAGGGGGCTTGGGATTATTATTATTTTATGATAATATCAAAAGGCCACTTACCTTATAGTTGTGGTAATCGGCAATGTGGTGTGTTATCCAGAAGAAAACAAAAAAACACAATTCAACAACTTTCACTTTTTCTGCCTAGAAATAAAAAATAAAACAACTCGCCACAATCGCACAAAAAAGTACGGTAACAGTACAACACTCAGGTCAACAACAGCGAAAATGCGAAAAGCGTACGTTTTTCGTATTTTCCCTATGCTTTTCTATACTAAATTGTCCTGGCACTGTGGGGGAAGTAGGGAAGCGGAGTGGAGCAAGAACATTCTGCACGGAGCCATCGCATCAGCCATCAGCCACACACAGCCACGCACGTCAGCACGTCACACACACACACACACACACACACTCACAGACACGCGCGCGCACTTCCTGCCATTCCACACCTCCGTTGGTTCCCCAGCCACCATCTCACTTAGCCCGTCTACTCAGAAGAGAGAGAGAGTAGAATAGAGTCTACTATCTCTTTCTTTCGAAATTAGCTTTATTGTTATTCTCCTGTTCTTATCTGCGGCAGGCTAATTTTTAAAGTAACTTGTAAAATTTTAAAATATTTTCGTTTTTTACCGTTTTTCTTAAACTTTTTTGCCGGCACCAGCCACGGTCACTGGGCGACAAAACCTCGGCACTAGGCGACACCAGTGTCGCCCAGTTAACATGTTATTTTAGGCACTGATGAAAGGTACAAAAATTAATAGAATTGAGTCTACACTGAAGTAGGTTTGCAGAGGATTTATAACTGTTACGTGATTTTGAAAAAGGATACTTTTCAAATGTTACCTTTTCAATTAAATCTTTTCAACTCCACTACCCTAAAAATTTGTACTGTTAGTAGTATACCTACTTTGTAGTCTTATTTAGTTGCAAACTGTGAACTGCACTAAATGACTGTGAAATTTCATGAGAGTTGTGGGCTTGGCTCGGCCACTCTACTTTATATAGGGAAGAATTTACTTGTTCTGTGGTCATGCCAAGAAGGCATCAGAGATGTTGTGTGCTTTGTATATCATTGTATTAAAAGCCTTATTTAGCATTTTATTGAATGATATATGTGCTACTGATAGACTATTTTAAAAATGTTTTCAGTAACTTGTTTGTTTTTATATGGCATATATTCAATGTCCATAAGAAAGTGGATGTAAGTGTTAACAGAGTTGCAGGTACATAAATCTAGATTTAGAATTAGTTTATATAATCAACAATAAATAGGTCTGTAAATATGAACACAGGGGAAGTTAACATGATATTATGGTGGCAGAGAATTAGATATTGTCCTGCTTATTAGTAAATTATTCCTTAGTGTAGATTTTTATTATGTTAACTATGAACATGCTACAAATATGGGATCTGCTCTTTACTGTAATAAATATGGATCCAGCAGCTATCTCTGTAGAGCTCTCAATTCTACAACTAATTCTTAAACTAGTACCGGTCCTACAAGTAAATTTAAATAGCCTACTATTATTACTTGTGTACAAACTTTCATAAAGTACTAACAGTTTGTGACTCAAGAGGGTAAAATCCAAATTAATTTACAGGGTGTCTGAATAGGCTACACTTGTCAATTAAAAGTTATGTAGTACTTAACGGATGCTCTATGTAGTAGGCAACTCATTATTATAGGTTGTAATATGAGTATAATTCATGTGCATTCCAGGTAGTGATCCAGGTCACTACCAACTACTCCGAATAATGACACCGACGAAGCAGAATTGTTAAGAACAGAGGATTTGGCCCAGTCTGCAAGTGACAACGATGTTCGTCAAAATGCCTTAAAATATCTGGCTGGGTAGGCCGACATTGCACTCAAGTGGCACTCACTCATAAAAGTCTAGGTGTGAGAGGCGAAACATTGTGCCTTTCCGGGGAACACAGTTATGACTGGATATCGATTATATCAAAGGGGGGCTTACCCATTCGTCAGACGAGTGGTTACAAACACTGATTCAGTTTGAGATAGTTTTTGGTTCTTTTACGGACATACAGTCTGAAACAAGTTAAAGTTATCTCTTCTTTGGTTAAATCTAAATTTCCAGAAGTGGACGAGAAAGTCATTTGTCTGTACGTCAGGACAATAACATTCATCAGAATCCGCCGTCTGAAGAAACAGCTCAAACTCAAGTTACTTTAAAAGTAAGCAGCAACAAAGGGTAAGCAGCACATTTTTCATTCTGGGTAGTTTTGTCTTCAAAAATTTAAGTCCCTTATGAATATAAGTATATTACTACTCAATGTTTTGTATTAGTAAAAATGTAAAAGTTGTACCTTATAGCTTGAACCAGTTTTCGCTTACTATAAGCTTCGTCAAAGGCTTATATAATATCCCTTTATCAACTATGTATGTATGTATCAACTAAATAACTATTTACATTTCGTTAACAAAGGTATTTATGTTTACAACTAAACGTACAAGCTTCAGTTTTTAACGTTATAAGATGTGAAAATGTTGATAAAGAAAATTATTGTGATATTGTAATAATTGGAAACTTGTTTCAAATATAGTAGAATACATAGAAATGTTTACACACGCACGAGCGCGCGCACACACCTCAAACGCGCACACACCTCGCGCGCGCACACACCTCGCGTGCGCATACACACACACCACAGGCCTGCAATATCGCCTCTTTTCCGACTTATTTTTTACATATTGTGCAATTTTGTCAATATTATATGTAGACAGACTTGCTTACTTTTCTATTAAATGTGGAAATAGATTTTACCATTATTTTTTGTCACAAACCATTTAATCTTATTGTTTAATCCTTTTTCTATATGAATAGCTCTTTACAATTATTGTTAATACTCCGTGTAAACAGCAGGGACATGCTAAATAGGGCAGTGTTTCAGGTAAGATTGAATTGGTAAATCAAGGCTCGCGCGAATTCCTTCCACGCGGTGACGTCACAGTGAAGCAACCAATGGGAGCGTAATAGGCCGGAGTGGCCTACCTTATACATTACTCGTTACATTGAGAATTTTCTAGAACAGCCTAATAGCAAGAACTTATAAAAATAGTGCAAGTCATATTTTTTTCTTAGTTCTAATTCGGAATCATGGAGTGAAAAGACGTTTAATTAACTTGGATAAGGCCTTAAAAACATAGCGACAATAAGAGACAAACTCCAAGTCTAATTCAGTAACTTACTTCTTCAATCTTCAATCTACTTCAGCTTTAATAATCAACTTTACTATATTTGGAATTCTCATTTGGAAACTTCTTAAATTACTCTTGGAAACCTTCACTTGCTGAACTCTTCAATCTCTTTCAGTCAGCTTTATAAAAAAAAATTATATTACATCTGGACTTCATTGATGAATAACTTTGGAACTAACTTCATCATCACATTTGGATCTCATTGCTTTGTAACTACTTCTTCAAAATACATTTGAAAATAACTTCATCATCTCAAAATTATACTCTACACTCTACAAGATATAATCTACAAGAATCTACAAGATGCTATCTACAAGAATTACTACAGTCCACATGGAGAGAACACGAGAGCACTATCTAGCAGACTGGGAGGCTTCGCTACTGGGAGGCTCGACGTCGAATGGTGGAAGCACCAAAGACGGGCGTTGGATAAAGTAAAGTAAGTAAGTACTATCTAGCAGAAAATGAGGAAAACAACAACTTATCAGATAAGATTTTTAATATAATATAATATAATACATTTACTAACCCTGATTGTGCATAAAATAAATTAATTAAAGTAATTAAAAATAACTTCATTATTAAAAATCAAAATTATAAACAAATTAATTTATAAAATCAGACAAATTTAATTGGTTAACTTTAGACATTAAAACTTCAATTAGAATTAGAAATAAATTACTTAGAAAACAACCAGAATTTAGAATTAGTAAAATTATATAAATCTAAAATTAAACATTACATTAACATTTTAAGATATAATTATTATAAAGACGTTATGTCTAAAGCCATAGATGCTAAGAAACAATGGGATATTTTATCTAAATTTTTAAAATTAGAAAACAAGGGGCAAAATTTTAAGGGAAATTTTAATGTGATAAATAAAATTTTCGCCAATATTGGTTCAAATTTAGCTTCAAAAATTCCTGATATTAAAAATGAGGACAAACATTTAATTCCTTATAATTCTTTACCAAATTCTGTGTACCTTTCAGAGATAACTGAAGAGGAAATTGAACTCAAAATTAATTCTTTAAATAGTAATAAAGCAACCAGATCAGATGGCATCCCAATTAAATTAATTAAGGAAATAAAACCGTATATTATTAAGCCACTCACCTATATATTTAATTTGTGCATTCAAAAAGGAGCATTCCTCTTTTTGTAAGATATCAAATATAATTCCAGTATATACAAATTCTGGGGTGTTATCTGATCCAAATAATTTTAGGCCAATCAGTCTGCTTCCAATTTTTGGTAAAATGTTTAAAAAATGCATCTACGAAAGGCTATATACTTATTTGGAAAAACATTCTATTCTATCTAGCAATGAACGTGGTTTTAGAAATAGAAAAAATACTGAATATGGTATACATAAATTAAATGAAATTCGTGGAGATGAAAATATATTAGTTGTATTCTTAGACTTTAAAAAATCTTTTGATACAGTAAACTTCAAAATTTTATTATTAAGTTCAATAGGTATAAGAGGGATCATGGGATCACATTAGATTTGGATTTCATTGTCTTCAAAGGAGAAAAACCGTTCAGGCTGTAAGGTAAAACTTTATGCTTTTACTTATAAAAAACCTAGTGTTCCGAGTCGTTAATGTAATAGTGGTATTTACATTAGATTTATTTAAATAATACTTTCAAAACAGATTTTGCAACACTAGAGTTAAGAATAAAACTTCAAATCTTGAAAAAATTACTTGTGGCGTCCCACAAGGAAGTTACCTAGGTCCATTATTATTTATAATTTATATCAACTCAATAACAAAATTAAATTTAAAATGACAATTAATTCGCTGATGACACTGAACTTATAGTAAAAGGAAAAAATGTATCAGATTTATACAAAAAAACAAGCAAAGATTTAGATTTCTTAAAAAAGTGGTTGCAGTATAATAAGCTTTCCCTAAATATTTCAAAAACAAAATACATCAATTCCTCTTCACAATCTGGTAATAATCTAAATTCTAATAAATTAACTACTATTCACTCTTATTATTGTCAGCAAGGTTTTAATAACAAAAATTGTAACGGTTTTTCTTTAAATTCTGTTACCTTTTACAAATATCTTGGCTTAACAATTGACAAAGATTTAAACATTAATTTACATTTAGAAAAAATTCTCAACACAACAAAAAAATCTATGAAGGCTTTAAATATATGTTCTTATTAAAAAACTTTTAAGAAAGCCGTTTTTTCTAGTCTCATAGACTCTCATATAAATTACGCCATATGTGCTTGGTTTAATAACTGTAATTCTAAATTGATTTCTGATGCACATAAGAAAATTATTTATAATTATAATATTAGCAATGTACTCTTAGTTGATGAGATGTATTTGTATAGAAAAATAGTTTTAGTCCGTACTAATAAGATACCTATAAGTTTCTTAAGGCATTATGAATTGCAATTATACAATAAAACTCAACATTACAGCGATTATTCCTTCAAAATTAAATTCTTTAATACACACGCACTTAAAAAAAAAATATGCACACACACACACACACACACACACACACACACACACACACACACACACACACACACACACACACACACACACACACACACACACACACACACACACACACACACACACACACACACACACACACACACACACACACACACACACACACACACACACACACACACACACACACACACACACACACACACACACACACACACACACACACACACACACACACACACTTAAAACAAACAACTAGAATTTTTAATTTCAAACACAATTTCAGAACACACCTAAAACTAACAGTAAACAATTTCTTAGTGCACATTCAGAACACAGAATCTACACTGTGATCAGTAGATTGCAAACACAATTGTCTCTCATCCATAGATCCATAGTAGATAAAGTCATTTCCTGTTCTAGTTCGGAATTCAATGAGTAGATAAAAATAATTTCTTTTCTCAGAGTACATTAATATATTACATTGAACTACATTAATGTCTGAAATATATCAATATCAAATTTTCTTCAATATTGTTTCTAATTACTGTATATCGTATTCCATTGAACTACAGATTTGATGTCTAAAATATATCAATATCTAATTTTCTTTAATATCGTTTTTAACAATATCATATTCCAATGATTTTTTCAGATGTGACTAATGCGTAGGCGATAGCATTTTCATTCTGATTAATTACAGTTTGAAAATCTATAGTAATTAATATATTACTCTTTAGATTTGATATATTTTCTGGATGTCTAGTAGTATCAATAAAATACATTAGCCTATTTGATACTAATTCCTTAGGAGTATAATACATTTCATTATTCTTATAAAATATTTTCTTATAGTCCATATGAATTTCATATAATATACAAAAATTCGCATCAGATATATTTAAATTTTCAAGTGTTCAGGGTAATAACACTTATTTAATTTTACTCTGATATTCTTTACATTTAAAGTATCAAATTGACTTGCATTTTCAATTGATTATTTTGCCGATCAGACTGAAAACTAACAATTTGTTACAACATCACAGAACAATCTACATGTTTATAGAATGTTCAAGAGGGATCCGGAATGTAACGCGTGTGGCGTACGTGCTTGTCGACGCATTTGCTACTTTCTGCCCACGATTCGATGATCGAGCATAGTGTAAGGTGGGAGAAGCATGGCCGGGTACTACGGTAGGCTAAGTGGAGTTAAACCAAACGGCTAGTACACACATTTCACTCTACTTCGCTTACAAGCGGCCGCGTGCTGGGGGAGAGCAGCTACGATCATCCAGTCGCGGCCAGACAGTAGACGGTGTGAGAATTCGCGCGGCCGCTCTCATTGTGTCAAGGCCACAATTAATTACGTAGTACACACTGGCGCTAAGACATAATTTGGAACGTTCTGGTCTATGAGCCGAGGTATAAATACATGGCGGCAGCGGCCTTAGTTTTCAGTTATAGTCGCGAATATTAACAGTGCGGTCTGAGTTTATTGTCGGGCGATACAAGTGATTATCTGGCGATATTACTGTGTGCATTCAAGTGGTTATTAGTGAAGTGTTTAATAATCGGGCGGGATAATTGTAATACAATTGTGTTTAATTTTAGTGGAAATTTTATTGCGTGTGAACAATTTTTATTTGATTTGTTGTAAGAGACTGTGCTGTTAATTACGAACTGTTTAACTGTGAAAATTAAAGCTGATGATTAGTGACTTAATTTGTGTCTTGATTTTGTTTCCACTGTACCTACGACGATCAAGTAGACCGTCGTAACAGTGGTGTCAGAAGTAGGATAGAACGGTTAACAGTGGAAACAGTGGACACTTTGTACAAAACAAGGTAATTTGTAACTAATCGGTAAACAATGGATGCCAGTCAGATGATGGAAGCTTTCCAAACGCTGCTGCGGCAGACACAGGAAGAAGCAGAAAGACGACAAAAAGAAGAACGAAGACAAGAAAGAGAAGAAGCAGAAATACGACAGAAAGAAGAACAAAGACAAGAAAGAGAAGAAGCAGAAAAACGACAGGATGAAAAACGCAGGAATAAAAGAGAAGAGGCTGAGGAACGTCAGAAAGCACTAATGCTAGAAACAGAAGAAAGAAAAAAGAAGAACGGAAGCGTGAAACAGAAGACATCAAGGAGTTAATACAGGAGCAAAAGGAGACACAAGAACAAACCGCTGCAGAGTTGGGTCTCCTACGAGGTGAGCTTAATAAGCAAGTTACTAAAATATCGGAGGTACAATAATCAATTACACTAAAAATAGCTGAAGTAGAAAAATCTGTCTGGATTGTTGAAGAATCGATGTCTACAAAATTATCTGTCATAGAAGAATCGATGTCTACAAAAATATCTGTCATAGAAGAATCTGTGTCAAATAAAATATCTGCAGTAGAAAACTCAATGGCAAACATAAGAGAACAAATTAAAAGTCAAGTTGAGCAGTGCCTGAAGTTGCAGTCAAAACAACTTTGTGAACAGACTGTACCAATGATAAAGACAGAAAAAGACGCAGAAAATACGAGGGTGGATCAATAAGTACCCGTGTTAGGAATGAACATGCAAGTTTTTTACAATTTTTTTTTTAATTTTTCAACATAATCTCCTTTTAGGAGGATACACTTTTCCCAACGTTCCGGCCATTTATTTAACCCCGCTAAAAAATAAGATTTCTCCAACTCTTCAAAATAGGCTTCTGTGTTGGCGATGACCTCTTTGTTTGAGCTAAATTTTTTTCCTGCGAGCCAAGTTTTCATGTTGGGGAATAGAAAAAATTCACTGGGAGCCAAATCGGGCGAGTACGGTGGGTGCGGGAGCAATTCGTAACGTAATTTATGTAATTTCTCAGCGACGATTCCGGATGAGTGAGCTGGTGCGTTACCGTGGTGAAAAAGCACTTTTTTCTTTTTCAAATAGGCCGTGTTTCCTTCAATTTCTTGTCGAATCGGTACAGTAATTCACTGTAGTACTGCCCCGTGATCGTGCATCCTTTTTCCAAAAGGTCTATGAGGATTATACTCTTTGAATCCCAAAAAATCGTAGCCATCACCTTTCCGGCCAATGGGACCGTCTTTGTTTTCTTCGGAGCAGGTTCGCCCGGAAAAACCGATTGTCTTGACTGTTGCTTGGTCTCTGGCATATAGTAATTAATCCAGGTTTCATCAACGGTGACGACTCGATGCCAAAACTCCTGCGAATTTCACTTAAAAAGGTCAAAACACTGCTTCAAAATTGACACCCGTATCCACTTGTTGTCCACAGTCAGCAATCGCGGTACCCATCGGGCAGACAACTTTCTCATACCTAACCTATCGTGTAAAATATTAAATACCATTCCGTACGATACACCTACGGCTTCTGCTACTTCACGCACTTCCGTTCGACGATCAGCAAGAATCATATCCTGGACCTTTTCAATGATTTCCTCAATAACCACGTCTGCTGGGCGGCCTGGACACTCCTCATCAAAAACAGATGTTGGGGGCTACGTTTAAATTCATTAAACCAATATCTTACTGTTGTCATGGATGGTGAAGGGTCCCCATAGACAGGATCTAACTTCGCCTGTATTTCTTCGCACGTTTTCCTATCCAAAAATAAAAAGCGTATTACGGAGCGATATTGCTCTTTTTCCATTTTATTGAAAAATAGTCTGTGTAGTTCGCGAACGACCTAGTTCAGGAGAGCGTTCTTTCAGACGAACTACGCGAATTAGTTCGCCGTCGATCCCGATCTTAGTTCTTTAGTTTGCTCGGCGGCCGCTCCACGCTCCACCACGAGGCAGCGCTGGCCGGCCGACTTCCCTCTAGAAAAACGTTGTCATTAAATTTAATGTCAAACCTTTATAATGAAGTATTGATCAATGTACAAAAGAAAATTCAAGCTGTAGTTGCATTATCTCTCACTACCGATGGCTGGACCTCCAGAAATAATGAGAGCTACATAGCTATAACAGCACACTTTATAGATGACGTGACCAAACTTTGCTCGGCTTTGCTTACTTGTCAAGCTTATAATGGTAAGCATACAAGCCAAAACTTAGGCAATTTTTTAAAAGATGCCATGGTAGAGTGGAAAATTTCTCATAAAGTTGCTCCTGTCGTAAGCGACAATACTGGGAATATTATAGCTGCTGTCAGACTTGGCGAATGGCGGTCAGTCGGATGTTTCGCTCATCTTCTAAATCTCGTTGTCCAAAACGCTACAAAGGAAATATCAGATGTTTAATGCAAGTCAAAAGTATTGTTGAGTACTTCAATAGAAGCACACAAGGGCAAAAAAAATTAACAGCTACACAAGAGCAAATGAGTTTGCCGCTACTAAAACTCAAGCAAGACGTACCAACTCGTTGGAATTCCACTTACGACATGCTTGAGCGAATAGTACGGATAAAGGATGCTGTGATTGCAACGGTTGCTCTACTACGCTCTGATCTAACTATAAAAGAAGAGGGCTGGGAGGTAATAGAAGGAGTTTTACCTTTACTTAAACCATTCTATGAGGTCACGGTGGAAATAAGCGCCGAAAAAAATGTGACCCTGTCAAAAGTCATCGTATTTTGTAACTTGATTCAAGGTTTTCTGCAAAAACATACGTCACAAAATGAAAAAGTAGTCGCTGTAGAGTCAGCTTTAAAGAAAGGTATGGAAAACCGTTTTAGAGATTTGGAGAATAATCTTTTATACGCTGAATGTACAATTCTGGACCCGCGATTTAAAAGAGAGTGTTCAGGAACAAAAGAGCCTATGAAATAGTAATACAAGGGCTCAAAAATAAAATTGGTAAAGTGCAATTACCCCAAAGAAAAAATCAAGAAGTTTCAACAAGTATTTCCAACCTTGTATCTAATACCACTGAAAATAAAAAAGATAATACGAGTACATGGGAAGAATACGACAGTGAAATGAATAAAATCACAAGACCAGATAACAAAACTGTGGCTGGCATTCGTGAACTGGATAAGTACCTAAACGAAGAGTACTTAGATCGAAAGGAAGATCCTCTACAGTGGTGGCAAGAGCGGCGCCACGTATATCCTCATTTATATACATACATTTTGAAAAGGTTTTGCATCGTTGCAACATCCGTGTTTGTTCTCGGGGACCGGACAAATTATTAGTCAACGTCGAACGCTATTAAAGCCGAGCAAAAGTTTTCAAATTAATATTTTTACACAATAATATGTAGATAAACATTATGATATAACTACGTAGTATAGTATGTACAAGACTGTTTATCGACTGATTAGTAATGATAGGTGATTAGTACGGTATGACAGAAGAAATATAATTTTGTTTTTAAATTTTCTTTACCTATATAAGTAATTTTATGTGCCATTTTGTTTCTTATTGTTTAATTAAAGAATATGTAAATGTCAAATATAACTTCAATACTTAAAGTACCAAATAGTTATGTCAGTCAGACAACAAATAATATTTAAGTTGATTGTTAAATAATTGATTATTTAATTATTATTAAAAATAAGTATTGTTTGTGTTTAATTTTATTGGATTATTAAATATTTTGTATTCATTTTAATTAAAATAAAAAACATTGATTTTAATAGTTATTTTCTTTCCATAATATCTTTGTGCATTCAAATACATACTTAAACATTTTTTAGTTATAGAGATCAAAGAGCTCCGGAACGGTGAACTAATTAAATCGAAGAACCGCTTCCGAGCCTCGAACTTGAAGAGCGAACTAGTTCGCCATGGAGCTGCGAACTAAATTGAGTGCTCCCTATGGTGAACTATTATGCCCAAGACTACTGAAAAACAACAAACACGTTAAATACAAGCAGCTGTCAAATCAACAATAAGCTATGAATCTTCTGAAATTTGGTTTTGGGGTTTCTTGACAGATGGCAGCACATGATGGTAATGGCAGTTTCCCTCAGCACTGCCATCTGTCTTCAAACACGGGTACTTATTGATCCACCCTCGTAAGTTAATGGAGAAAGTCACTTTGCCTGCAGTAGGGACGGTTCATGTCAAAGCTCCAACCTTTGACGGAAGCTGTCACTAAGCAACGTACCTCCGCCAATTTGAAGCTGCTGCATGCGCAAATAATTGGACAAAGAAAGACAAGGCTGTTTCACTCGTTCTTTCATTAAAAGGACCTGCGGCAGAATTACTACAGAAAGTGCCACCTGACAGCCAGAACATCTATGCCGAGTTGATAAAAGCTCTAAAATTACGGTATGGTGATAAACATTTGCGAGATGTGTACTGTACCAAGTAGAGAAAAAGGCGACAGCATTCTGGGGAGAGCCTTCAAGAGTTTGAAGCAAGTATCGACAGACTAATTAGACTGCCCTATCCTGAAGCGCCAGAAGATTTTCGAACGAGTTTCTAATAAAAACTCAATTAGAAAGTAGTAATGAAAAATTAGAAAATAAATTAGAAAGATTAGAAACTCAAGTAGAAGATAGTCGTAATAGATTAGAAATCTCTATTGAAGAAGTAAAAACTCAGTTATAAAGTAATATAGATAGTAATAATACGAGATTAGAAGAGAAAATAGAACTCGTCAGTAACACTTTGAAAACAGAGGTTACTGCACTCATTGAAGCCGTCAAACAGCATGTTCAACAGTCACTTAATGAACAAGCTGTAAAGATCGATAGCAAATTCAGAGAACAGCGTGAATATACAACACGTGAAACAAAAGAACACATTAGACAACTGGCTGAACAGTGGAATGAAAAATTTAATATTACGAAGCAGGAGCAAGATCTCAAACACAAGGACTTAAATGAGCGCATCCTGGACAACACAAACAGAACAAAGGAACTCACTGTGAGGACCGAGACAGTAGAAATAGCTGTGGAGGAGGTCACTAGAAAAACTACGCACCACTCCATGGAAATTAACAACATGAAAGATGGACTGCAAGAGGAGGTAGAAAAACTACAAGCGGAGGTCAAGAGACGACCGAGTGCTATAATGATGTGTGCTGCAAAAGTAGAAGATCGAGAGAAGATCAGCTTTAAAGGCAACAAATGGGAGAACCCCATAGAATTTTTACAAAAGTGTGAACGAGAAATGGCAACAATAGGGAGCAACCTAAGCAACAGAGACCGTATAGATTTTGTAAGTCGACATTTCCAGGAAACAGCATCCAAATGGTATACGATTGTTCGGGACCAAACAGAAACTTATGAACAGTTCAAGGCATCCTTCGAAAATCGATAGTGGAATATACATACCCGGAGAGAGGTACGAGACCAACTGGAGTATGGGCGGTATTACGTCAACAGCAAACGTTCCATGGAAGACTACATAATACAACTCGTCGAACGGTGTAAGCATCTTAGACCAAGTTTCACGGAGCACGAATTAGTATTAAAACTAAGTTATCATTTTGACAGACACATTAGACTTGCCGTATATATACCCAAGGAGTTAAAACCATTGAGGAACTTCTTATCCTTGTAACGCAATCATCACAATTTGTTAATAAAGAATACGAAAGAAGAGATAACCGGCCACAGCAGCAGCAGTACTCTACACAAAATCCGATAAACCACAAATCGACGCAGTTCGAGAAGATAGAAGATAAGTGGAAAGAATATAAACAACCCTTTGAAAAAAGTCATCCAACTCCAAATAAAGGAGCGTACGCACATCCAGGTACGTCGAAAAAACACGTAAAACCGTACAATGCAAATGTACATAACATTAATGCAAATAATAATCATAATAATAATAAAAACAATTATGAAAATAAGATTGTGCAACAGTCGACACGCCCGTCAACTTCCAAAGAGGGAGGGGGTGAGCATAGCACGACAATCGACAAGAAAGATGTATGACTGCAGAAGGGTAACCAAGCGACAGCTCGGACAGGTTTCAAAAGCGACCTGTACACACACAAAATGCCAGCACGGAGAGGCTTAATAAATGACCTGCACACACATGATTTGCGTGACACCCTAAACAATACACAACAGGAAAGAATGTTGTCTAACACCTATTGTCCTACAGAAGAGGGAACAATAAATAATATAAATAAGTGTAACGATGTTAAAATATTAAACATTATACATCAAACAGATGATAGAGTTAAATATTTGTTAAACAACATAGCAAATGAACAAAGCAAAGATGTTCAGATAAGTCACATGAAGTTATCACCACTATCTAGTAGATATACAATAAAAAATAGTATATTGTACAAACTCGACAATTATGATTGGAAAATAGTCCTATCACCAGAGATGCTAAAAACACTAACTACACCATGTCATCAAAGTTTAGCACATGCGTCTGCTTTAAAATGTCATTTAGCTTTGAAGGAAGACTTCATTTTGAATAATATGTTTAGAAGAATAAAAGCAATCTTAAAAGGATGCTACGAATGTCAAACAGCACGACATCCGAATCTTCACACATACATAGATATGCAAAATATCAAGACACAGGAAAAGGGAGAATTAGTAGCAGTAGACTTCCTGGGCCCATTTCCGAGAGCTATTCACGGAGGTACAAAGCACATACTTGTACAGTAAAGTTACCTAGACATGAATCAACCGTTTTTGTGCTAACAGCGCAGGTTATGTAATGCGCATGCGTCAACAGAGAAACATAGCTTAGTTTTCTCTGAGACGCTGTGGAGGTTATTGTGTGAGTACTTTTCAAAAAACATCAGTATTCATCAAATATGAAGCGTTTAGTTTCATTTCATTTTAATAAGAACAGCGTAATAGTAATAGATAATGCCTCCTACCACAATGTACAAATAAATCCACCTCCAACATCATTATCAAAAAAAGGCAGACATGATTAACTGGTTAAAAAACCATAACATTCCTTGTAGTCCATCTATGTTAAAGCCTGAGCTGTATGCACTAATTAAACAAAACAAACCAACTTACAAAACTTTTAAAATAGATGCCATTTTGGCAAACCAAGGACATTCTGTTTTATAACTTCTACACTATCAGCCGGATTTTAATCCTATGGAACTGACTTGGGCAACCGTGAAGAAGCGTGTTGAAAGAAAAACCGTGCATTTTTCTGTGGACAGTGTCGAAGGAATTTTATTGTATTTCTCCTGCAGACTAGAGATCAAGACGTGACGTAATGAAAATTTAAAATGACTACGTGAGATCGAACCGAATAAGGGATACTGTAACAGATCGTTTAGAAAATAATGTAAGACGAGATAGCAGCAGTGAAGGCAACTTGAGTGATAGTGATAATAGGCTAACGGTGATAACAGTGACGGAAATATTAGTAGGGTGAAGAACTGACCTAAATAATTATTGTAATTGCATGTAAGTCAATGTGCTCTATGGTACTTAAATAGTTTCAGTCTAATTGTTGCATTAATATTGTCTCTCCGGTTCTTTATGGACAGTTTACATCTGCTCGTTTTTTAAACACAAACACACACACACACACACACACACACACACACACACACACACACACACACACACACACACACACACACACACACAATCATTTCACGTACGAGGTTGTTATTAATGTACTTATTCAAACAAATTAAGATGCCAGAGCAATGTGCATCATGTATTACTACGTTTTCGTGAATCGTAACATGTACACAAAGTGTACACATTCCAAAATATACAACGATTGTTGATGTCTAGCCTCGACTTTCGAGAAACATTGCAACAGACACAACACGCCAAGTCACTGTTTACAAAATAATGGAAATCTTTATTAGGCCTACATTGTCTCTTTCTGTTGTGTCTGCGCTTGTTTCGTCTTACAAAATGTCCACGTTTACTGTCGTAATCGAAATCAAAACTTACCTACAACCAAATTTTGTAGGTAACCAAATTTTAGGTAAAAACCTTAAAAACAATCAAAAGAATAACAAAAGAATTTTCAAATTATAAGAATAATTGGTTAGTAAAAAGTTAGGTAAGTTAGTAAAAAGTAAGTTACATATATGCGTGCGCGCGCGCGCGCGCGTGTGTTGGTAGGGCTGTAAAATTTAGTTTGGTAAAGTATTTAGTAATATAATTAAAAATGTAGCTAATGAAATGTAAAAAACAATAAATACATAAAAACGTTAAAAAATAAACAATTGAAAACACTATAAGAATCATAGACAATAGAAAACTAAATAAATAAAGTTATAAATATAATAAAACCAAAATAATTGTGAATCGACAAAGCAGTGTAACTGGTTTATTTCAGCTGTCATATAAGCGATATCAGTTTTCAAATTTTACTACTTTTACAGAGAAAAACGTAAATTTAACTATTATCTTTCATCTTTAATTATTAAAGAAGCAAACTTCGGCACATTAGGTATAAAAAGTCAACCCGTGTCAAAATAGATTACTCTTGTCACATTCGCGTCTTATTAACAATTCAGAGAGTAGACCAATATTTTCAACTGCGTTAGTAGACATTTTCCTCTCTCGTGCCTTTCACTGCTGCAGTCTTCTCCCCCACTACAACCTGCGCGCTGATTCATGTCTGTTTAATACTACTGTATGTATAGATGTGTTCACCAAGGCAGTTCGACTCTACGTTATTCGAAGACCCACCACTAAAAGTGTACTGAATGTCATACTACGCAAATACGTACCGAAGTATGGTCAAATCAAAAAGATATTGAGTGACCAAGGTAAACAATTTCAAAGTAAAGCATGGACAGAAACGCTAACTCAGCACGGCATACAACCAGTGTTAACGTCAATACGACATCCACAAGGAAACCTTGCTGAAAGGGTAAACAAAGAGTTAGGAAAACAATTATGCATCTACTGTAATGAACAACATAACCGATGGGCAGAGTACATACCATTTTTTGAACAAGCTTTAAATGCTACATACAGTGAAGCTACGGGATATACACCGGTGGAACTGGAAACAAATAAAAAACCTAATAGATTCTGGCCGAAAAACATTGACAAACCTCCAAACCAAAATCTGTAAATTCCATAGAGTCACAAATACGACAACGCGAAGAAGAGGATGGAAAAACTTGGAGAGAAGAGGATCGAGAGATTCAACAGAACGCACAAACTCATCACATTCCATGAAGGAGAGAGAGTGCTACTAAGAAGCAATCCAGTGGAAAAACGAATCGACAATACAGCAAAGAAACTATTCAGACTGTACGAGGGACCCTACTTATTACAAAGGAAGAAAGGACGACACACATTTATCGTCTATGATCCGACAAGAAGCAAGATTATTGGAAAATAACATGCATCAGCATTCCGTAAATTCTATGTATGAGTAAATAAAAAGTCAACTTATAAATCCATGGGAGGGACGTAATCCACCCAGGGAAAGAGAAAAAAAATTTTTAAGAACCCTTATAACCACTAATTGTGAGTTGTAATAAATAATAAAATAAATAATTTCTGAGTAAAGAAATAAAATTTGAATAAAATTCAAATTTTATTTTACCCAGCAGGGGAATTTATGCAACGATACGTTTAGCATAAGTTGATGTATCAACCCCTGACTGAGGTATGATAACATACGAACGCACGTATGAGATGTATAAGATATAAATAATAAAAATAATGTAATAATTAAGCATTAGTTATAAGAGATAATATAAGGAATAAACGTAGTATTTAATTTTAAATAAATCAAATATTGTAAGTGAGCCTGCATATGGAATTAAAAGCTTCGTTGGTTTTTAATCGTAGCGAAGGGGAGAAACTGACACGCGCTGACCGGCAGAGGTGACATCATAGTGACAGGCAACCGCTGGTCACTATCAGTCTGGGTGTGTGTGCTAGTATACATGTGTAAACGACAGACAGGTTGAATTATGCAAACGAGGGTGGAAGATTTTACAGAGTTTTTTAAATACTGAACGAAAACCAGAAGTCACACGAACCAGCGACATATGTAAAAACATCGCTGGCGCCTGGCGCTTCAGTTTGGCGTTAAGTGGTCACTGATCGTGGGAACCGTTCAGCCACTGTGTGAAATTGTGCAATAACTGCCATAATTTACACACCTTAACATTCATAATTTACATAAACAACGTTTAATATTACATCTAACGATTGGTGAAATAATATTTATAAAAAAGTGTGCGCTTCATAGAAAGACGCGTAGGTTGAAATTAGCAATTAAATCGACGCGCCGACCTGTTCAATGTTGTCAAAACAGTTCCCAACAGGCATGGGACGACGGCAGCAGTATAAAACCCCAGCGAACGACACACTCTCTCTCACTCAAGCTCACTCAGACTCAGATAAACTACGTAAGATCCACGCATCTCGCAACCCGAATTTTACAAGTCAAGTAATGTTTTTTAACAGTATTACATAACGTGATGTGCGATGTAACCGGCATTACGTCGGTGCAAGTAATAATGGAACACGATTATTTTGAAAGACTATGAAATCGTAATCTACGAGAAGTCGTATCGTCGATGAACTTCAAGAAGTAACATAGAACTTCGAGACATCCACGAGAGACAAGATAATAAGAGGAGAGGAACCAGAGCAGAAGACGAGAGGACGCAGGGACAGCCACATGCAGCTACATCCAGCCGTACATAATCATGACCAGAGGTCCACGTCAGAACTCAGCATCCAGGAGACGGAGCGAGGAATGTCAACGACGCAGAGACAGAGAAGGTGATACCGAAGAGGATCAACAAACTCGAGAGTCCAGATGACGGTAACGATAATGTTAAATGGTTGCAGAAAAATGCAGGTGAAGTCAGACATTTATTTAATATTATAAATGACCCTGAAGTCTATCGAAAGAAGCTCTAGATTCCATATACAAGTTTACAAAGAAAGTAATATATTTTTAAATTTTCATAATGAATAAATAAATGTTCAAAGTATAATTGATAATAGAGAATATAACTGTAGTAATCTCATAAATAAATGGTCAAGGAAGAACCATATTTTTATTATATTTTTGTATTTGATTAGATAATTAAATTCAAGTATGAGACTTACGTGATTTGAAGATTGTTAATTAATTGAGACATTAAATAATAGAATCAATTAAAGTAATAAATTAATGTTCTCTATTATTAGTTTAATAAATGTTTAATTAATTAAAAGTTTTTATTAAGTGGTGTATATTAAAACCACACTTGCAAAGACAAGATGAATGTTAAATTTTATACGTATTAATCACGTTTTATAATAATTATATGTGTTATGTATTATATATCTGTATAAATATTTCAGGTCATATATGTTTTATGTTTGTGTATAATATGTCTTAGAATATAAGAAATAAGATTTAAACACGTTATAATTACATTATATTCGGATCGAATATAAGGGTTCAAATAGTAATTAACCCACACAAAACAATTAATAATATGATAATTTGAATTTTTAAATAAGAAATCAAATGAATATGATTTTATTAACACAGTCGTACTAATTTCACAACCAGTACTAAATCCTCTGTACTCTTTACTTGTATTAAACTTATATAACGATATTCACGGCTTATCCACACTCAGTCAATGACCAAAGCCTGAGACCCAGCCGGGGAACATCAAGGTAATTACTGCAGAAGAAGAGTAAACCTCCCGACGTGGGTAAGTGCGCACAAATGAGTAAGAGCATATGTGTAAAAGTAAGTGTCTAAAAATAACATTGTAATATATATATTATAACATTATTAAACGTGTGTCGTTGCAATGTAATGTTTACTGTGTTTAATGAGCACCTACCTGATGTCCGATCTTGCGGTTTTCTTCCGACTAGGGCGTGTGGATTTTGGATTTGATTTCGCAAGTATGTAAAGTCAAGTGTATAACAACAGCACACTAAATTTGTTATTTTAAAAGTGAAGGGTTTCGTGAGGTTGTTAGGCTCCGTAGTACAGCAATAAAAATACAATGTGGGGTAATAAAAACGGGGTTTATTACTCCGATCACACACAAGAATGAAATGCTAATAAGTTCAAATCTTCTTACAAACTAAACAGTAAATAAATCTTGTATAATGTTTTCTGAATGATTAATAATTTTCAGAAGTTGAGCTCGTTATTTTCAAAGAAGTTATTTTAACTGAGAATTTAATTAATCAATTTAATTTAATTCAATTTAATTTCAATGGTTTAAAAAATGATTCTAATGAAATAAAAACTCTAAAGTTACTTGAAAATATTCAAAAATAAACTAGCCGTGACAATCTAGTTCACGTCCCTTTATTTACTAGTGATCTGACTCACGTATACTGCAGTATGAGCAAATTATTTAATTCTTTGTTAAGATTTGTATAGCGCTTTTCTCTTTATCTACTACTAATTCTTAACTAATGCTTATTAATTACTTATACTGGCTATACAGATTATCACACGTGAATAATTCTTATTTAATTAGAGTCTCTGATTTATGGCATCTGAATGATTTATATTACATTGATTTTAATTAAAAAGAAAGAAAAATTGAACTGTTGAAAAATGAATAACGTGATTTTGACTTTCCTGGTTCTGAAGAGGTTGTAGAAATGCTCCGGAAGTCCCTCGCTGTCCTTGTCCAATCGGCTAGAGATGGTGATCTACTGAGCGTTCTGGGTTTTGGCGGTGAGCTCGGAAATCAGCAACACTCTGCTCTCCTGCTATTGATGAAGTTTTTACGTCTGTAGTTTTCTGCGAGAACTGCTTCAGGTCCCTCGTCGATTCACGTTCCATGTCAGCGTGTGTGTCTCGTTACGAGTTGTCGCTCTGCTCGTCAGCTGATTCGCAAGTGGTTTAGACGGCCTCTCTGTCGTATTCTTGAAGTAATGTCTTGTAGTCTTGTAGATCTCTTGCGTGCGTACGCCAACAGTTAATGTAGTGCACAATACGCTTGTTTGTTGATGTGGAAGAGTATCTTGACTGGACGCTGTAATTATGAGTCGTTACAGTTGATCCGTTTTATGATAATCGTAATTAGGCGTGTTGACCACGTAGAGTCTTCAGATGAGTCTTCACAAAACTATGATTTTGAGACGATTGAAGATGTACGTCTGTTCTTCTTGAATACTGGCAGTCGAGTGTTTGATCAGCCCCAAAACTCCGCGTTAGTTCCAATTTCTTCGAATGATTTGATTGGCTGACACACTCTCCCTACTACCCAAAATTTGAATCACCTCACCCCGTGAGAACGAAACTACTTTCCCACAGACTGAGAATTTATATTATTATTAATATTCTTAACATAACGGAACTGAATTGTCGTTCAGGATTTCCGGCGGCACTTTATATTGCAATTATCTTCTCTGCAAGCCAAGTTATGCTAATTCTAAAATATAAATTTGGTAGATAATTTTTATAGCTATAACATATTAAAAGCTCCTTTATGTAGCTCAATTATTATGGAAGTTATTAACATAAAATTAATTAACTCTGTTATTATTTAATTATATTGCATAAAATTCGCACCCCCTATTATTAATATTTCGGCAAACATTTTGGCTATAATGGATTTCGTCTGAATTTACCGGTTTCCGAAATATTAATAATTGAAAGTTTGGGCGTGGCTCTATTGGTTTATAGTGTGTGTGTGTTACGTAAGCGGCAGCTGGCATTGCCATGTGGCTGTGTACAATGCGTTGAGATGCACGCTACATTATAAAAGTTACGTTTCAATGTTTTAAATTTGTTTAAGCATTAATATAGTAAACTTTAACATATAACTCCAAATCAATGAGATTTGGTGATGTTATAATATATATATATATATTGTTAAAAAACTAATTACCAGTGATGAATGTTTTTATAAGCCCCTATTTGCAAGCGGCAATTTGTAATAAACTACGTATGGTGAGTCCTTCTTTGATCAGTCCCCTTCGTAGGAGTCGTCAATTTGTTATGGAATATGTATGTTGGGTACTAGCGGTGGAACGTCCGTCTTATTCAAACCCCACTGTTGTAATCAATTTTGTAGAGAACCACTTGTTAATTATGTGAGGACGTATGTTATATTGTATGATACCAGCTGGAGACGTCAAATTGTAAAGAAATCTTTTCTATGGGTGTAATTAGTTATAAGAGACTCCTGTGTAACAAATGCCAAGTAATACGTCGTAGGTGGCGATTCGTAACTATTAAACTGCTGTTACCTGGTTTAATTAATATGTTATTAACTAATATACCTTTCGGTTGTGACCGGTGAAACCCTCAGAACATAGATTATTAAGTCAATAAAATTAGAATTATGTTCCTGAATTTATAATGGTATTATTCTATAGACTTAATTTAGTTCTCAGTGGTTGTTTACTATGAGCAATATATATGGAGTATTTACTGAATGTAAGTGGTATTTGTTTCAACCCTAGTCCCTCAACGATAAAAATTTTGTTCAAATTTAATATTAAAAAAACCAGTTTGTTCAACAATCTCCCGTCCCACCAGCTGCAAATTTTAAGCGCTGTTACTAGAAATAAGTGTACTTATAGGTTAGTTATTCGGAGTGTTTGTATCAATCTGTTTATAAATTATTACACCAACTACATATAGTATTTTCTCTGCAATGATTAAATCGTTATCTCATACAACAAATGTACTTTATTTATTTTTCTCTGGTATTTAACAGGTTACGTTGTCTCAGACAAACAATAAGACGATCCAATCGACTATCCCAACATATATCGATTCTTAATTATTCAAACTCTAAAAACATATGTACTTGAAAATAATGACAATTAATTCTTATACCAGGGTTCGTGTAGTTCTTTGAACCATTAGTAAGGCCAGGTAAAATACATAATTAAGGTTGTTCAATTTACAAAAGAATAAAATTATTTACTTAAAATACAATGATATGAAAATAATTTGTTTTTTACCCAAACGACGAAAGCTTCGTTAGGCGGTGAATGTTTGTCAACAGCGGTCAAAATCCAGTTTATATCGTCTTCACCCAGTAAAACTGCTCTGGTTTTCAATGAATTGATGATGGTGTGTACTGGTAATCCCACAGGAACTCTTGTGCTTCGATTCTTCTTTTGCGACTTCACAATTCTTGGTCCCAATGAACTGGAATTAGGATCTCAGCTTACGCTGTCAATGAAGGTTATTTCGTCAACCGAGTCTTCTGTATTTCCAAATATTTCCGTTAATTCAGGCTTTAACTGTTTACTGGTCTTCAATTTATAGCATGAATTGGTTTGATACCAAATTCAGCGGAATTATTTAGTGACTGAGGTGAGAAGCTTTCAATTCTTTTTTATTGTACTCATTGATAATTTAGAGTGTTATTTAATTTGTACGATTCATTAGCGTTCAAATATAATTGTTATACAAAAAGGCTTTATCAGTTTGGATATATCTTTCCTTTATATTTATTCATATATTTAAATATATCGGTTCATTTCAATCTAATAGCTTGTAACAATCAGTACCATCTATCCAAAATCAACAACTTATTATATATCAGTTGCCTTAACAACCACGTTTTCTATATATCCTTGAGCCGGCATTATAGAATATTACTACTTCTTTCCAATAAAATACTCCATGCTTGGATTAATCTTGAATCACATAAAACTTTCCCCTAACCTTCCTTACTAAACAGTAAATGTTTTACTAGAGTTTCGTTGGACTGGGTTTACTAAAAAGGTATTAATTTCCTTTCACTAATATGGAATTTAGGCCTATAGATTCATTTACAACCATTATAACATTATTTGGTTTTTAACTTAATTTTCTTTTTTACCTGACCTACTGTACAATTAATTATTGGTTACATAGTTAATTACATGAATTTTAATTTACTGGTGGTTATTTGTTTTTATATTAATTAACTGGTTCTGGAACCCTTTATTAATTTATGACATAATTGTCAGAACTACTTGTTAGACTTGAAACACTGGTCACACTCCTGATCCAGTTTATAAACATTAATTAGAATAACATTATTTTTCAATTTTATACAATCCTGACAACTTAGTACAGTACCTAACATTGGTAACTATACTGGGTTATATAAATATAAATCTAATATAAACATAAACATAATTATTGGTGAAGTATTATTATCAAATAACATTATTTCATTTTTAGTATATTCAACATACAATATAAAATACTCTGTGACCTGAACATGCCACAGTACAAAACAAACAATTCATAACATTCAATCATTCCTTAGTCTGGCTTTTATACATTTAATACTAGTCATTGCCTCCTTCTGGTTTGAGTTACTTCTCGAGCACATGACCTATTGAACAACTTTAAGTCAGGGTATGGTCCTTGACCATATTTCATTCAATCTTTTATGTACCGTTGGGGAACCTCAACTATGTTGCGTTACAATATATATATATATATATATATATTGTAACAGTACATATGTCACCACATCCACCTAAGTACCGAAAATTAATTTAAAGGCCACCACTAGAAAAAATACATTAAAAGATCTAGAATACCACCAAGTATACTAAAGAAAAGTACCATAAGTTTGAATAAGTGAAGCATCATTGAAAGGAATTCACTAGTAAATGCACCAAGAAAGAAGAAAAGAAGAATAAAGACGAGACGACCGACATACTATACCCAATAGATCAGTAAGAAGGACACAACACAACAAAAGAAAAAAAGAAAAATCAGTGAGAAGGACACAAGACAACAAAAGAAAAAAGAAAAATCAGTAAGAAGGACGCAACACAACAAAAGAAAAAAGAAAAATCAGTAAGAAGGACACAAGACAACAAAAGAAAAAAGAAAAATCAGTAAGAAGGACACAACACAACAAAAGAAAAAAGAAAAATCAGTGAGAAGGACACAAGACAACAAAAGAAGAAAGAAGAGTCAGGGAGGAGGATACAACAAGGACAACTTCAAGAAAGAAGAAGGAAGAAACAGTGTGAAGAAGACAAGTGAAAACCTCATCATGTATAAAATAAACAATAGTGAGGAGGAGATCAGTGAAGAAAGAAGAAAGAAGAAGGAAGATAACCAGACCAAACACAAGAATAAGGGAAGAAAATTGAAGTAGAACAAACTAACATAAACATTGAAAGAATAATTGTATTAAGAAGAAGGAAGAGGTGTTAAATAATTATGTGATATAAATCCCTAAGCTGTATAGTAAAGTCAACACTGACAACAACTCATTTAATGAACACATTTATTGTTTATGTGAAACACATTATTGTAAATAAGGATTAAATATTGTAAATAAAGAGTCACAAGCAACCTGAATGAGGACAAGATGAGCTTAGGATAGCTAAATGATGTGTAGTTATAGAATAAACAGAGGAATATGCAACCAAAATAGTGAATGACCAATTGTACAGTGGGAATGATGTACATACCAACTCACTAATTAACAACAAATAAGATAGTACAGGAATAAACTAAATGTGAACTATTGATAACCAATAACCAATGTACAAACATGAAACGAAAACCAGTCGAATAGACTAAGATAGAAATACACAGCCATAAACAACACACTAATGTTTACTGAACCTATGACATAACCTAATCTGGGTATTCAGTTTCCAATAAAACTTGATAAAAAATGAATCAAAACAATGTTAGACCAAAATGTAATGAGCTAGGAAGTAAATAGAGCATATAAGGAATGTTTTGTACACGATAGCTAATAGTATAACAGGATATAAAAGCTATATTTATGTAATACAAGTATGACCAAATGCTGGTAATGGCAAAGTGACACTATGCAACCAAAATTATGTAATAAACACATTGTACAAAGAAAGTAACCAAATTAATGGTTTGATGTCAGACAGAGTATTATTCATATGAGCAATTGCAACCAAAATAACCATTTAAATCGTTTATATAAATGTAATTATAACTAAACCATTATGACAAGTAGCTGCAAGTAAAGTTTACAGCAACCAAACCTTGCTAATAACAGGGTCAAATGCAAAGTGAACTGCATCACAATAACGATAAGGTCCTAGTGATTATTTCAGTTATCAATTAGAAAACAATACAACTAAAATGTCTATGATATTAAGCATACTACCAAGTAACGCCATATAGGCATAACAAGCCTGATTCATAAGTGATAGTTAAGGCATTAAACAAATAATGTAGGGAAAAAGAACACTGTCAGTAGTGACTTAACCCATCAATATTTAATTACAACATGTTAAAAGCTAATTAAATACTCTTATTACTGAGTAATAAGCAAAACAAAAATGTATGACAATAAGTTTAAGTGTGAATCTATGAAAACGGACATAGCATTAATATTAGGACATAGTTTTAAGGGAAAATTGTACAGTAGCTTAAGAATGGGACATTACAATAGAAAATAAAATAAAAACCATAAAATATTAATAATTAATGGTTTAATGGACAGTAAGCATAAATGCTAAGTGCTAAGTCAGCTAACCCTAATCAGAAATATATGATAAGGGGACTCAAATTAATCGTCTTTCAAAAACACGAACAATGAGAGTAAGCACAACATCCTCAGTACAATTATAAGAAAGATATTAGACTTTTAAAAATAATTGTATTGTGCTTAGCCCTTCCGCGTGGGCGTGTGAACCAGAATTTGTTAATCTTGTTCCCAAAGACTGACGCTTATGATAGCGTCTATTTTGACGAAGTCTACCGTAAATAAACGAATTGGAAAAAACTGACCAATCAGAGCCTATAAAAAATCCGAAATTCATCATTCCAATCGAGGAACCACAGACAGTCTTTCAACAAGAGCGAAGCGGACTGCACGCTCGCCGACGCCTCAGAAAAACGTGCGTTTGACAGCAACACAGCGTCAACCATATTAACCTCAAAGTGAGACATAGATTACCTACATTGAAGAATCAGTGCAGTATATTTACAAGTGTACTCTATTCGGAGTTTATGCGCATAGGAGTGTGTGCAGTGTTGTGATCAAGTTTAAATAATTAATTAATAAATTTTAATTAATTAAAAAAGTGTTTATAATTAAAAAAGTGTAACCCTTCGAACGACGAGAGACGCAAGTATTCATAACCACAAATATTATGATATGATTAGTTTATAAGCATAATAACTGAACGCTAAAAGCGATAAAACTTGAAATATAGAAACAATTAAATTCCCTATCCTCAACAGAAGGGAACTGATAAAATACAAATGAACAATGTTTAAATTGAACGTTCTGAGTAATGACAGTTTTAACTATTTGTATACAATAAATACCTAGGATAAGTAAAGACATTGTAACAGCAATGAAGAGTATATGTGCTCTTATGCTATCAGTAGACTAGAGTATGAAATATTTTGTTCCTAAATTCAATTAATAGTTTTCGCCGGAGTGCGATAACTATAATAAATAAATTACCATTACCTGAAATAGGAATATCCAATTTCACAGATGATTATAGTACCTGATACTGGATTATCGCAATTACTATTAATTAATAATAAATAATTCACTACTTTTAACCAAATAAGGTTGCACTAAACAATATGTAAAGCATGTACCTAACTATGAACAGTAGTTCATATTTTATCTTTTTTCATTAATAATCATTGAATTTTTATTTTATAGGTTTGTTCTAACCGTAGCTATTATTTCAAATAAGTGTATTTTGCAGTCTAAAAGAACCTACTACTTTTATTAATATAATCATTATTAAATTTTCAAGTCGAACCATCCGACATAACCTATATGTTTGTCAAAACACATTGTATTACTAACCAGAGGCAGTCATGCCAACTCGAGCTCATCATTTGTTTTAGAGTCAATGTTCACTTTTAAAATATTAATTGTTAACCAAAAAGAAGAGCAAAACGCCTTATTGTATTGAATTTCACTGTGTGTTATTTGAATAAATTACCATTATTATTTTTTTAACGGTAAAAGAGTTGACTTTTATTGTATCAGTAAAAATACAGCTTAGAGGAGAAAAACGAGGCGGTTGGTACCATGCTGAGAATGCGAATTATTCAAATTGAATGATTCCTTGTTCCGTTTACAACCGCTCAGATCAATATATTTACAATCTTATACAATAACATTATACAGGAGTTATTATGTGTACCATGCCTATGTTTGTGTATGTTAGTGTATAGGAAGAAACAACTGATCTCCTCACAACCGCTGTTCAACAAAGTGTCAACGGAACGTCAAGTGGACATCATAACAGTGAATATAATACATAAAATTAAACTATTTAAACAGACAGCTAATCCGACGAAAAAAAGAGTAAGTACCGACTTATTCAATCCTGGATTCAACAATAGGTTGAATTGAGGGGAATAAGTCCCTAAACGGTAAAATAATAATAAAATTTGATATTGAACAATAACGATTAGCCGAGAGCAAGATCCATTTTTCAGTAAAATTAACCCTGAGACTATTCAATAATAATAATAATCAAGCTATAAACGACAGACGCATACTCGTCTTATAATAAATTGACGCATCCAACGTGTGGCAGAAAAGAATTACACACGGGATATATTCGTCAAGTTACAAATTGGCGCACAACGTTCGAGCAAAATTAGGCGAAAAATATCCAACCTAATTTACTAAATAAACATCAACCTAATCTTCGAGGCAGCTGCAATACAAAGGACCAAAAATGCAACGGAGAGCAACCTCTAAGAGACGTGCGGCGGAAGCAGATAAAGAAATAGACATGGATGATAAGGAGGCGACGCCGGTCGAAGATCTAGAAGAAATATTACCTCCTATAGAACCCAGTCGACCTGTACAACAAGAAGAACAAATTGAGAAACCCACGCAAACGGGAGACGCCGACTTCTTAGAAATACTGAGGGCGATGAATAAAAATATGGAGTCATTAAAGGAGAATTTTAATGAGAAATTAAATAAAAATAATGAGTCTTTGGAAGCGTTAAAAGAAGAATTGAAGGAAGACGGTCAGAAGAATATTGAACTATTAAAGGAAGAATTGCAGGAAGACGGCCAGAAGAATATTGCGTTATTAAAAGAAGATTTTAAGGAGAAATTAATTAAAAATAATGAATTGTTAACCAAAAATATAGAATCATTGAAGGAGGATTTCAAAGGGGAGTTAAACAAGAAGACGGAGGAGACAAATAAAATCATAGCGTCATTGAAGGAAGACACCCAAGAATTGAGCAAGAAGATTGATGACAGCATCGAAGATAGTAATAAAAAGATTGAAATTATCAGCCAGAGACTCGAAGACAGTCACGAAAAATTGAATACGAAAATAGGAGAGGAGATAACCGAAGTTAGACGGGAAGTTTCTGAAATCGGCGAGAGGTGTGCAGAGAACCAACAAGAAATACAGAGAGCGAAAGAGACACTTCAAACCCGATTAAATAACATCGAAGAATCGCATTTAAATAAATTCGAAGTCATGACCAAGAAACAAGAAGACTTGGGGACGAGATGTGAAGAAATCACCGCTACCGTGAATGACGTTCGGGAGCAGGTACACACTGACAAGGAGAAGATGGCTGAACTTCAACGGCGAGAACTCAATAATTTCAGGGAAGAAATTAATTTATTCCGGAGTCAACCAATCCAAGTGACCGGAATAACGAACATAGAAAACCGTGAACTGATAAATTTCCAACATTATAAAAGGAATCCAATGGAGTTCATCGAAAGAGTGGAAGAAAATATCGCCCGTACACGCGAAACTAGATGGTCGACTATCAGAACCATGTTAGACGAGTACTTTAAGGACGTGCGTGATAACTGGTGGACGGCTACCCGACATGATATACAGAATTATGCGGAGTTCAAGGCGCTGTTTAAAACGAAGTACTGGTCCGAATCGGCACAGAACATAGTGCGGGACGACATCTGCAACGGGAAGTATGACCGCAGCAAAGGGGCATCACTCACCGCATACTTCTTAGGCAAGGTGTGTATGGCCAGAAATCTTGAGCCAAAGATACCTGAAGAATGCCTCGTCACGAAATTGGCGTATCACTTCGAAGAGGGCGTGGCCAGAGCGAGACTGAACGGACAAATACGGACAATCCAAACTATGTCCGCACTATTAGAAAACTATGAGCAGGAGAAGTATTATCGGAGGAGTCGGCAGGGACCCGACCCATACTTTGATAGAAACGGTCAGGCCGGATACCGAAATAATTATCGAGGTAATTATAATAATTCAAACCGAGATAATACTGACCAGAATCCGAGGCCAAATAGTAACGGGAATAATCATCCGCCAGATAGGAATAGCCCGAATTATAGGCCAAATTATAATAATAATTATAATCAGAATCCTCCTAATAACAACCACCGTCCTAATATGATAATTTTTCTATCAAAATTTAATTTTACGATCTTATATGTTTGCACATTCTCTCAGAAAGTCTCGGCAGTTAAACGATCATTTACGATAGCCACATCCACGAGCTCTCTTCTTTATGATCTTCGACATCGCTTTTATCTGCACCGACCATTGACTTTATCATCTTTAAAATTTCTTAAAATAATCGTTCGGCTCATGCAGGCCTCCGCGTATGCTTAATTCAAAAACCAGAATGCTTCTGTAATTTTTAACCTAGTTCTGTCGCAAAATTTCAAACGCACAAGTTGTTTTTCTAGGTCTTTCTTAATCGCTTTGTCACTAATCCGCCGGCCAGTGTGTGGAAGTCTTCACTCAATCTGATATAGCTCAAAGACTAATGCTGATAGCGGAACAAAATTAATGGCAGTTTGTTGTCAAAACCTATCGCTAGGTGTGCCCAAAGTGGCAGCGCGTTGTTTGTTCGGGTTGATATGGTATTCAAAAAGTTCGGTCTTTTTTTGAACACCCCTCGTATATATATATATATATATATATATATATATGTTATAATACAATTAGCATGTTATATTACAATTAAACTTTTATAACCTTATATAGACTCTTTTTCATGTCTTGTCTTTCATCCCCACAAAATCTCTTTGCTGTTCTCCATGTTATCCTTTTCTTTTCTAAAATTTAGTAAACCTGATCCCATGTCTATAGAACTTCCTTTTTAAAATATATATTTTAAATTGATTTTATTTGGATTTAATATTTGTATTTTGCCTATAAAAATTAGTACAAATATAGTGATGAGTACTAACTGATAGCTGATGAGATAAATACAAGTAAAAAAAGTATGAGTTACACAGGATGTAATTTATTCTCATACAGAAGACCAAACTCTATAAAAATTAAGAACTAATAAGATAAAATTAATTAAAAATATTAGAGCACAAAATAAATATTTATTTTTGTGATATTTACTTCCATGAGCCATTTCTCATTGTGTCACTGAACAAGTGCTAGTGATGCAGAATCAGTCTTAGTCCTTATACAGAGTTATACTGTATTGGATCCCTTAATGGGCTGATTAATCTACTTGGTTCAATTAATGGCATTTAGAATTTTTACAATCTCAGTTACACAAGCTAAAGTGGACCTACACATTAAAACACTAACAGCATGTCTCACACACTCATAATACAGACAAAATACATACACGTGTTCAATATTAATGCTCTGTTTATATTCAATGCATTAACGGTATGTACTATTGTTTAGCACTACGTACCACCTGGAGATGGCTACCCTAATTTAGCAGCTTGGATGGAACGCTGTGCATCTATTATGACAAATTATAAAACAGATAATGAAGTTGGTGCTGATGCTCTTGGGTTGTATGTGGTACAGCAGATTTCTGAGGAGTAACCTGCAAATGTGTGCATGTGCGTGTGCACGCACACACACACACACACACACACACACACACACACACACACACACACACACACACACACACACACACACACACACACACACACACACACACACACACACACACACACACACACACACACACACACACACACACACACACACACACACACACACACACACATACCACACACTTGCATAATTAACATGATAGTCGGAAATAGAATTAACAAATTTTGTTTAGAACGGTTGTCAATCTGTCATAATTCTGTAGATTGTAAGATTATTTTGAACATCACACTACATGTATAAGCAAGAACATAGAAAAATATCTTTTTAACTGTTATTGCCATTATTATTTTATATTAATGAGATAGTATTTTAAAAATTTGTTAGTCACTGTTATTTTACGAAACATTCAAATTGTGCTCAAATTAAAATTGCTTATAGTTATAATTATAATTATATAATATCACTGATACTTTTTGCAAGGTTAAAAGTGCAGAAGCTCTCAAGTAAGTTTACATTGTTGAAAGACCAGAATTTTTAAAGATTATGTAATAATATTTAAAACATAAAAATAAATATTCCAAAATGTAGGCTATATTAATAATAATTTCAGAATTACTCTTATTTTCATACCTGTAAACAAACATTTTCTTCTTCATATAGGATTTGAATTCAGACCAGGTCTTCATCATTGCAACTAGCATCAGGATCTTCTACCTTCCTCTTGAGAGTGTCATCTACATCCACAAAACCACTAAGTAGATCCTTAATGGGGTCTCTACCTACCTTCCCCCTGGTTTAACTTCAAAAATATTCAGAATACTGACATACCAATGGGAGTTCCTGGGGGTTTACACCCCATCCCCATATTGGGTGAGTTGCCAATGCAGTCTTGAAGATAAAATCTATAGGCTAGTGGCCTGCGTATAACATGCACAGTAGACTATTGCCGCTTCTACCAGCCATGGACCCTATAGCCTTTTGAAATCATACAACAGCCTCCTCATTACACTCCTCACATTCTGTATAACATCGTATTAAAGTTTAAATCTCTTACAATTTCACTGTAAATTCATCTAGTTAATTAGATGAATTTACAATCTAAAGTGCAATTAAATAATTAGGATGATGTTTCTTTATTATTTAGTTACTAACCTCAAGATACGTTGAGTAAAAGGCTGGAGAATCGTAAGTGTAACCTGTACCGTACAGTGCGCTATCTGTAATTATTGAAATTGATTTGGTGTTTGTCTTTAATACAGTGCCTCACACACTGGTATTAGAAAAGTAATCCTGCTGTAAACGACATCATTACTAGTAATACAACATGAATAAAAAGTTAAGCTGGTGTCATGAATAGTGTGGAGAGTGAAATGTGTGGACAACAGGAATATTGTGAAGAGTGTGGACAGTGAGTTACTCTGACACCCGAAGAGGGTAGATTGGTGACAACAGTCGCAAAAATTTGTCATGCAAAGTGTGTGGACACTACAAAAACTTGCACGCTTCGGATGTTCTTTTCAGAAATCATTTACATTTTAACTTTATCTATAATAATTATCTTGTTGATCCATCCTTTTCGTTCACTTATAAAATATTATTATATATATATATATATATATAAACTTTATATAAACTACACAAACGCATCCTAAACACTAAAAGTAAAACACATCAGACCAACAGCACACAACCCAGTAAATACATAACACTTACATAGTACAATTCCAACACGCACAAAATTGCTAACACATTTAGGAAACATAATTATAAAGTAGCCTACAGAACCAACAGCACCATTAGGAAACACATAAATAATACTAACAAAGACACAGACACATACAACAAAACAGGGGTATATAAATTAAATTGTAATGATTGTCACCAATTCTACATCGGCCAGACGGGAAGATCTTTTTCCTCCAGATTTTCAGAACATTTAAAAGCCCTCACCACAAACTACATACATTCCAAATTTGCCACACATTTACAAAGCGAAAACCACAGTTACACAAACAAACAACACAACATGGAAATATTACACTACTTACCTAAAAGTAGAAAACTAAACACAGCTGAACAATTTGAAATATACAGATATCACACACTACAACCAAACAACATATTAAATGAACAATTACATTATAGATCACATACACTATTCGATACACTGATCCAAACACACAATTTGAACCTCAGCGCCAATTCCCTCCCACCATCAACCCCCACCACACACACCTAAGTCCATAACCGTTATTCTATTAACTGACAATCAGTATTTACTTTCACTGAGGAAGAGGAACATCACCTCGAAACGTTTGGGAAAGTGTAAAGAAGTAAGTTCATATTGTGAAAGTTTATATATATATATATATATATATAAAATAATATTTATCTATAATGTTACTCATTACACATAATACAGTAATATATCTAGGCCTACTCATTACTTTGAAAACACTTTTTTACAGTTTTTAGAATTGCTTTTCTTATGTCATTAAGTTACTTAATTTAATTTTTCAAAGTTATACAATGCTTGAAAAAAGAAGCGGAGGTCACCAACAGTACATAATATGTGGAAATGGAATTGTGGATGGAAGGAATTAAAGCTTTATACGAGGGCTATCCAGAAAGTAAGTTCCGATAGAGTATTCCTAAAGGAAACTAAGAGTATATTTACAAAACATTTTTATTGCTATTTGAAGTACACACCTTAAACTACTTTTTCTATATAGTTACCATCATTTTCGAAACACTTTTCATAGCAAGCTCCAGGCGTTGTATACCTTCTTCGTAGAAATTCACCGCCTGTGATTTGAACCATGTATTAACAGCTTGTCTGACATCGTTGGCCACCGAGGAAGGATTTCTCATGCTTGATAAGGTAATAATCGCTTGGTGTAATGTCTGGGTTGTAAGGCGGATGATCAAATTGTTGCCAGCCAAGCTTTGTGAGATGTTGCGTTGCAGCGGCAGTGTGTGTGCGCGCTGTGCCATGATTCATCGCAATGTTCCGGGTAAGAATCCTACGTCGCTTACTCTGGATTGGCCTAAGCAAAAAAGTCGTATCCATCTTAGCACCATTGAATCGCTCACAGCTTCTTCTCCATAAATATCGAAAAACTGATGGTGAACTTCAATTGTTTTAATGCCTTTCGCATTCAAGAACCGATCACATACCTACTTTTATACCTAATTTATTCGAGATTATAAACATGTCCTGTGAAGCTTACTCAGTGGACAGTTGTTTACAGATAGCGTTGTTGGCTTGCCAACGAATCAACAAACTGGTTGCGCATGGGCAACAGCGTGATGGCATCGATACAGCGGCAATATTTAGAAATGGAACTTACTTTCTGGATATCCCTAGTACATACTGAATATATGAAAAGCCTGATATATTTTATTAAAAAAGGATGGGCAATGTGTACTTAAAATTATATAAAAATGTTGCTATTTATCTTCAAAGATAATAATATTCTTAAAAAAAAATAATGACTTAACTTTAAATGTTGTACCAAAATAGCAGTTACATAAAAAAAATGTCTAATACGTCAAATAGAAGAACAACATGAAAATATTTCATCAAGCATAGAAGAAGGAACAGGAGAATAAAAATAAATTGTGTATCTATGAATAAATAATATTGAAACAACCCAATGAAGAAGAAGGAAGAGTAAAAAGAATATCATCGAGTATAACAAAGAAAGAGAAAATACCATGAGTCAATATAATACGTTAGCATCCAGGCCCAATAGATCAAAACAGTGAGGGGATATGCCGAAAATAATTATCATCGTAAGAAGGAGACGAATCGAATACAATCACCATAGTGAAAAAACAAACTAATTTGTTATAAGAGTGAAATAAATATAGGACAATGACTATCATAATAATGAATGAAAATATGGAAGAATATGACTATATTCAGGGAACATCAATTATTACAAATAATGTGTAACCAAGGAAAGCACCAAAAGTGACAAACAACTAACCAGAAGAAGAAAAAGAAGAAGAAGAGGAAAAGAAATGTACCATGAAGAATGAAGATTATGTATGACCAGTACAAGACATCAACATTCACAAGATATGGAAAGAATCAAAATCAATGTAGTGACCAGAATAAGTGTAATGATTATTGGAATACCAATAATAAAGAAACCAAATGTTGAGCATCAATAAGTGATCACAAACAATGACAGTGAATACTTAGTATAAGTGTAACAACATGTGATATAATAACATTTTACCCCAAGTAAACAGCACAAACAATATCAGTGAAAGTGTTTATAACGGAGGGAAGTGATTAACCATTTGTAAGTGAAAGAATCAACGATTAACAAGTGAAATGCACAAACAATTAGTGTACCAAGTTTAATCCAAGATTGTAAAACCACAGAGATAATCAATAAGACCACCAAAAATATGATACGGAAAAGTGAATTAATTGTTCATAGAGATCAATAATAAAAGCTTTATAATCCTTGATATGAAATGTGCCTGAATGTCATAGCAACACAGGACAAAATGTAGATGAATGTCAAGACAAATAGTAGTGAATAAACTAATTTGTTGAGTATAAACAAGTCAATGTACCAAAGCCTAGATGCAACCCCAAAATATGTAACATAATTAGACTAAGAAAACCAGTATTATTGTGTCAACAGATAGTGTAAAAATGTGTACAAAATGTGTAAAACATAATAATAAACCATTGTAGTAACATGCCATAATGAGATGACATTAGTTGAGATGAATACTGTAAAAAACTATGAAGCACATTGTTGTCAAACAAATGACACATAACCTCACATGAATTTAACCTACAACATAAAATCATATACATTAGTTAAACAAAGTAATTATCCATAATTGTTGCAAACAGAGACTAAATAAGAATAAAAATACAAAATAATGAATACCATATGAACTGAAGGACACAACAAATGAATCAGATTAAGTACAATAACAATAAACCAAATAGACAGAATCCCAATGTGACAAGAGAGTTAGTCGAAAAACATTATCAAAACTTATAAAGAGAATGTAAAAAATGTTACCAGTAGTTAGAGAAATGTTCAATACTACTATGAGAACATCTCACAATTATTATACTAGTAATTTAATAATTGAAATTTAATAAACTAACTAACTGCAATCATAGAACTAGGTGTAAATAACCACCATACAATAACTTAGAGAGATTTCAGATAACAAAAAGCTAGTGAATACACTAAACTAACCATGTACAACAATTGTACACAATTTTAATTGTTAACAATATATCCAATGTGTACTAAAATAACTAAATAAGTGTGACAAAATGGCGAGATGAGAGCATAATGTATTTTGAATCATACTATATGTGTACACAAAATAACATTTTACCAAAATAAAGTATGAACAAATGTATATAGATATACCTATTAATGTTATGATATAAAAAATATGTATTAGAATAAGGGATCATAGCGATATAAGTAAATGTAAACAATCGGACATAGTTGGCTTTTCGCCATTAGCAAATTTTGTTTAAACTATAAATACAGCAATATTATGTATTAGCATGAAGGAGAAATGGACTCAAAATGTTTAGTAATAAGTATTAAGATGTAATTACAACAAAATATAGTGAAAAGGACTTATTTGTGTTAAGAACCGCTATATGAGTTTTGAAGAAGGTCAAGTGAATTATTAATGGACGGAATTATTGCTTGTTTGGACTTAAAATAAAGACGCAAGTGTCCACGATTTAATTCCACTATCCAAATGACGATATGACAAAAAATAAGAAACTTATAGCCATTATAAGTTTCTCGATCATTTTCGAATGTCCATGTACACGTCAGAGATAATCTCAAACCCAAACTTAGTAACGCTAAAAATTAGAATTTTTATTTAACCAAAGCGTTTGGGGTAGAGAGTATAACTTTCTAAACCAATCAAATGACTTAATTTCACCAGACGAAAAGAGAAGCTTTAGCGAGATGAGTTAATTGTTTTCCAACACTCGAGGCGAGAAGAACGTGTCACAGTCGTCAAGACATATTTTAAAATGTGCGCGTCACCCCAGTAACGTGGTCAAACATTAACCTATACTGAACACCCCATTATCGAGTGACAGTGTAAAAAGTGAATAGTGAATAAAAGACATGACCAGTGTATAATAAGGGTCATGTCAAGTGAAAGGAAACAGGGAGTATAATATTTTAACAATTAAAAAAAAAAATACTAATGGAATAATTCTCGTTGATTAAACGAAAATTATTGTTTGACTGCACTAGTCAAGTAAACGCTTGAGTGCATTAACCGATAACGATGAATAATTATCAGAATTTGATGAACAAAGTTATAGTCCATTGTGATGGCGATAATTAATTAAAGGATGTATTTTATATTTAAAGAATAATTGATAACAGCGGAATTAATTTTAAATACCGCTCACGATTACTTGTAAATGTAGTCGCTTAATTGACTATGAATTTAGTCTTGATGAATAATAATTTTCTTTTGTGGATACTATCATTACTGATAATTCTACATCATATTAATAATAAATAAAGCGTTTGTAAAAATAGTATTAAGAATTTTATATGACATTACTTATTATACGTAACAACTTACTCTCATCTAGCCAAACTAACCTAGAACCAAAACGTATATTTTGTCACAGAGAAACACTTCTGTCCTAAAATGATCTTTATAAATGAAATCGGTAATAAGAGTTTTTTCAATTTTTTTTCTCTTTCGAGTTCATAGTAGTAATAACTAATAAATTAATAATAATATTTCAATAGTGCAACGTTACAAGCACATGTTTACAATCTTAGTTTCACCAGACATCAGAATACCGTACGATAGTATTGACTATCGTATTGAGATTAATAATTTTAAATTTTGTTCTTTTTAATCTTAATAAATAAGTAAACATTGTTATTCATTAACACATATTTATATATTGTATCATAAAAGAATTCACGAAAATTGGTAATACAAATGACCAAAGTGAACATAACCTAGTTCACCATATTATCGTACATTGTAACAGTGTTACCAGCCTTGAGCTGAAGGAATCTCAATATTTATTTAATTTGTTGTTGTTTTTAAAGATATCAATATTAATTGTTTTGAAAGAGTTTTGCTAAATTTCACTACTGTCAATAAAATCCTCAATTTATTACCAGTGGATATAGAGTCTTCATTTCTATAAAATAGAAGTAAATAGCTTATTTTTTAGAAACAATTATTTCACAAGGTGGCGGCAATATTCAAATTATTGATATTGTATTATTCAATTTACAATTGGATATCTGAATTGTTTTATTTAATGTGCATTTTTTGATATTCAAACGGGATATCTGTGTGTTGTAAATGTATATTTACAGTGAGAGGAAGTCGCCCATCGAGAAGATTGAAGATATTCACGGATGGTAAGTGGGGAGGTGAATACAGCGAATTATTAGTGATTTTAATACTCTTTTAAACACAAACCGTCACTTCCAATCACCCATTGCTAATTAATTATACTAAATATTAAACAAACCATATGACAACGTGAGAGTCTACAACAACAAAAACACTTCAATTTAAAATCAAAACATTCTATCAATTTAAAAAGCATAACATCAATTCCATAAGAACTACAAAATTACATTATAATGTTAGGCCTAATTCCTCATTATAATATGACAAAATGAAAAAAATATTATAGTAAATGTGAGTCACCATAACAAAAATAGACTGAAACTGAAAAGATCTGTAAACTTACTAAGTGTTGGGATTCATTGACTTGTATGTTCGATAACTCAGCGAGTTTTCCGTAGGCTGAAAAACTCCAATAACTTTATAGATGCATATTACCACTTAAGTACAAAACTAAAACAAAATGTAGGTCTATATCGCTTGTGGCAGTTAGACACGACCATTTTTTTCTTCACTTACTTTCTTAAGAACAAAAAGCAAACCAATCCAAACAATCATGTTACCACGGTAAACATATGAACGAATTCTATAGCAAGCTGTAACCAAATAATGCATCATGGCTTTGTAGAAACGTCACAAACTGAGAACCTATTTAGTCTATTACGTGAAGCGTGAAAAAGGGCCTATCTGCCGATTTTGAGTTAGTGTCCATGTAATTTTTTGATTCCTTTTGCTATCGCTTCCTAGAAGTTTCTAGAACAAAGTTAAGGAAAAATTTTGACCCGGTCTCACCTCTAAAGGGTTGGAAATATGAAACGAAACGAGGATGCATTTTGAAGCCCTGAAATTAGGTACTTATAGGTTTTTGGGGGTGCTGATTACGATTCTGACGTCTAAAATTATATTTGACGCAAAAGGTAGTTTCTAAAGGGTTGAAGCAGACTATAATAAGGGGGTATAAGTAGGTATTAAACTTCGCGAGAATGCCGGTCAAGGCCTCGAAAGTGAGTACCTGTAGGTTTTTGGCGGTGCTGATTACGATTTTGACGTCAGGGGATACATCCGACGTAAGGGTTGAAAACCACCCTAGAGTGTTGAAAACATTAAACAACACGAGGATGTATTTTTAAGTCATTATATTGTTTACCTACAGGTTTTGGGGGGGGGATGTTTAACCTACCCATCTACTTAAACATCACATCATTAATAATATTTAACAAAATATTACAACCCTTGCACAATAACAAACAACTCCGACGCTCAGCTGATGCTCCAAAAAACACGTGCCAGCTGTTGTAAGCAGTGAGCATCAGGTAGCGCATCAGGCCTCTTCTGGTCTCCGCTAGAGGGTCCGTGTTTTTAGTGGTCACAATTCAAAATTCAGTAAAAAAATATATATATATTTCATTCATGATTATAAAATTTAATCAAAGAAAAGTCGAACCATAAACATTATATTATTTTATTAAATTAAATATTCTATTGATATATAAAGAACCAGCAATACAGACAGTGACAGATTGCAACAGATATCCTTTTGTTTACAATAGACGTTAAAAAAATAATAATAATATTTAATTTTATTTTAAATTTGAAAAAAAATTAGTTAGTATAAATTAATAGGCTCTCAAGACCGCACCCGAACATATAACGTACGATAACAAAATCTAACTGTTGGAGCACGTTTATATTTTTGGTCATAACTCGGTCAATTTTTAAGAAAAAAATTTTAAACAAAATGTATTTTGTAGGACATTTAAAGAGCTACAACTTTTTTCCTATTTTTCCTATACACTATAGTCATGTACACTAGATATTTTGCCTAGAATTCAAAACGTTTTAAACGATGTCGTCAAAATACGCCTTTAAACTGCTGTAACTCATCGAATTTTAGTCACAAAGGAATAAAACAAAATTAAAAATTTTTGATGTTTTATAAGCTTCATTTGTGGTCCATATTGATTTCTTGATAAAACGCATCGTTACTGAGATATTTAATAAAAAAGGCGAATTTTGGCGAAAATCCAAAACCTTGAATTTTCTTAAAACGTTCGCGTTACTGTACAGCGTACAGCATACATAGATGCTTAAAAAATTTGAGAACATTGATAATATAATAGACAACCGAAAAGTATAGTATCTGGGCGTTAATTACATATTTGACAAAATGGCGAACGTTCCATTTTAAATTTCTTGGAAAAATTTGCAGAAACTATGATATTTTCCTACAGAACGTCGTTACTTTTTAAGATAGACAAATGATTAACCCACCATTGTTTATAAAATTAACAGAGCTTTTATTTGATACTAATTTAATTACGATCTAACCATTTTTCGCCTAGTTATGTAAGTTTTAGTTATGTAATTTGATCAATAAATGGTGAATCGACATCTTGTTTTGGCTGTATCTCAAGAATAGTTTGACATAATGAAACCAAAAAAAGTGAATAACGTTCGTCTGTTAATAAGCTTTAATTTTGATTTATACAAATTGTTTGCAAAATGGCGTTGTTTCTGAGTTATTTGCAGATTAATGTTAAAAAACGCGTTTTTTGGTAAAACTTTGAACCCTCGTAACTCGCAAACAGCGCATTTTTTCGAACAAGTGTGTACAATCTTTTTGCTTAGAACTTAATTCTCTATCGGTTACCGGGGTTAATTAAATTTTGTTTTTTTAACCCCCGAAAAAGGGGTGAAAACAATCCTTAAATTTAAGAGCGGGCCAAAAATTTCCGTAACTTTATTCTATACCTTTTATGAAGACATTACAAAAAAAATCAGAAGGATCCATGGACACTAACTCAAAATTGGCAGAAAATTCCTCACGTAATAGACTAATTGTTCTTTAATGAAAATGTATTTGTTAATTATATCTAAAGATAATATATTAGGGCAGAAATGTGCATAAATTACTGAATTGTATAAAGACGACTACAATTGTATAACGATTGTATAACGTCTGCCTACTTATTTAAAAAGTGTTTTGGAATAAAGTTATGTGAAAGGTGAAACTTGTTTTTTAGCCATGTAGCATAACATACTAACTACATAAATTCATAATAAATGGTGCGGTAATGAGTTCTCTTACGAAATTTTATAATTTCCATGTTGCACAGCATTGAATGTAAAAATTATTCTTTACTTTTTAGACCGTTTCATAAAATAATTTTGGGTGTGTTAAAATACTTTTCTCCTTTTTGACGTTGGTTTAATTATGTTCAAAAATTGTTTATTTATTTAATTTTTAGTATTAATTTGATAATTTTGCCCTCATATTGTCTAAATTATTTTTTCATAAATAAAATTTGCATCTAGTAAAGAAAATATTTTAAATTATGGGTAGACGAACGAAAGATGAGATACATCACATATGACAAAATATCGGGCTAAGGATTCTGAAAAACATAAAAAAATCGTCTATTAAAAAATGCTCAGCGAAATGCTAAAACACCTTTCCAAGAGACCTCTGCAGTTCAGCAAGCTAGACTGCCGCAAACGAGAGCTTATACGTATACATTTTCTAGATTATCTCAAAAGTCGCCTGCTGCAAAAACTGATCCTGCCTCAATTATATCCGCGAATCTTTGAGCAACAAATGAAGCGATCGGGGTGAGCTCAGCTTGATTCGTGATCGATTGGATGAGTCAGATGAACAGAGATACCATCGCCTTTACTTGATTCACCAACATCTGGATGTTGAACGTCCTCATAAACGAAATAACAGGTTAACGGCAGAACGGGAACGTAGGCGGAAAGCAAGACAAAATGAAACACAGGAGCAAAGAAAACAACCCTTAGAAAACATGCGAGAAAATTACAAACGGCCTAATTGTATTAATGAAGAGAATTTTATGTCATCAATAAATGAGTTTGCTGATGTTCCATGTGATGTGTGTAGAAAATTATTATACACAAGGCGTTTGTAAACCTGAAATGTTGTGCCGTGGTGATTTTCTATCCAACGATTTAGTTTGAATTATCAAATGTGGTGGTATGCACTCTTTGCTCTAGCAATAAACGTAACGTTCCTTCTCAAGCGTTTTGGAATAAAATGGACGTCATGCCTGAACCGCCAGAATTGAAGGATTTATCGGATATAGAACAACAAATGCTAACAAAAATAGTTCTATTTTTAAAACGTCATGAAGGTACTGAAAAGATTCAGCCAAATGGGCAATTGGTTTTATTTGCTCAAGACTAGAAGTTTCCTGAACAGTTGCCATTACCTTGTGTAATACAGGATTAGTAATTAGGGCTATAGCAGAATGTAGTAGCACAGATAACCCTAATTAAATATTAAACTACTAAGAACTGGACTTCAGTGGTTATTAAAGCGTAACAATTTATATCTTGATGCTATGCCAACCATTGGCAATGGATTGAATTGCAATATTTCTGAGATAGTCCAGGTGATAGTAAATAAATGTGGAACACAGAGATAACATACAAATGCACAATCAAGAGATCCAACAAAGAAATATCAAAACACCGATTATTGATGTTATTAAATTCAGTTCCCCTGCTGTTTGGCCGTGGTCCAATCAAGGGCGGCCCTAACAGGGAGGCGCTCGGACACTGTCCCCCCTGTGAATATGTTAAGGAGATAACGTATAAATAGATTTATTATCCGGTATATTATACTTCATTTCATATTTTTCAAGGTGATAAATTATCTTTTTTCAATAGAAAATAAATATTAAGTTCGAAAATACGGCGTCAAAACAATATGAATCAGCTGCTAATAACTGTCGTCTATACGGCTTGCACAGGGACACTTGTCAGTAGCCCGGAGGACACTCTGAGACTGCGCCATCCAATACAATGTTGCCAAAGCCTCTTTACTAGGTAAACTAAAAATTCTCCAGGAGTAAAATGACAACATAGCCCAGCTACTCCAACAGGCGTTTCGGACGGCGGCCGAATGTCCAATTCCATTGTACGCATGCGTTTACCTGAATTTTTCGCGCCATTCGCCCGAAGCCCGAACATAACCGTATTTTCCACCTGTGTTCTCAGTCCGGTTTGTTTAGTCAGTGAGTCAGTGTTCATTCGGTGAATCTTCCGGCAGTAACGCATAACATCGTCTTAAATCGATAACTTTGTTCATGTGAGTGAATGTATTGTTTAAATCACATTATTTCGTGAGACTAATTTGAAATGAATTCTGTCGAGCATTTAAAAAACAATGTTTGTGATTTTGAAACGCGATTGGCAATTAAAAATTTGGGCGCACCAAGACCAATTTTAAATATTTCACAGCCAGATAAGAATAGGAGTAGGGTATTCAACCGAAAGTTTAGTGAAAAACATTATGACTTCGCAAAGTGGTTATGTGGTTGTGATAAAAGTTATGCATTTTTCTGTTTTGTTTGCTTATTATGTTCTCCTCGGGTAGATGCGGCATGGACAATAAATGGTGTTACCGTACTGATCTAAAACATTTAAAAGAGAAAGTAAAGAAGCATAGTTCAAGTGAAAAACATTTGAACTATGAAGTAGAATTCTCTCTGTTAGGATCAATCAACATTCAAAGCCAGTTAAATTCAGCCTACAGGCAGTCCATTAAAGAACACAATGAAAATGTTGAGCAGAATCGGTATATTTTAAATCGTATAATAGAGTGTATTAAATTTTGTGGTTCCTTCGAGCTTGCTTTGAGAACACAATAAAAGTTCGGATTCGGATAATCAGGGAGTATTTCGTGGACTTGTTGATTTGTTAGGGGAAGTTGATAATATATTTAAAAAACATTTGCTAAAAAAAAGTCTTTTCAGGAATTGTCAAAGACAAACCAAAATGAATTGTCAAAGACAATGCTAACTGTAGCTCGTAACTTCATTTTAAAAGAGATGGAACAGGCTGAATTCGTTGCAATACAAGCGGATGAAACCACCGACATTTCAGTGAGAAATCAATTGGTTTTAATTGTCAGGTACACAATCGGTAGCAAAATCTATGAACGATTTTGGGGTTACTTTACCCCGGAATCTCAAAACGCGCAGGGAATTTCTGTAAAAAAGTGCATTTTACAGCAACTCCAATGTTTAAAAATTTCGGAAAAGCCATTGAAATTGATTGCACAGAGTTATGATGGTGCATCTGTCAAACGCGCAGGGAATGCTGTAAAAAAGTCCATTTTACGGCAACTCCAATGTTTAAAAATTTCGGAAAAGCCATTGATATTGATTGCACAGAGTTATGATGGTGCATCTGTCATGTCAGGCAGTGTTAACGGTGTGCAGGCGCTTATAAAACAACATTACCCAAACGCTCACTATATTCACTGCTATGCTCATAAATTAAATCTAGTGGTAGCCAAAGCAACTAGTTGTAATACAAATGTCAGAGTATTTTTTTCTAATTTGGGCGGCTTCCCTTCATTTTTTTCCCGATCTTCAAAAAGGACAGAAGTGCTGAATAGTGTAGTGAAAAACGCCTTCCCCGAGGATGCGATACCCGTTGGACATTCCACAGTAAAACGTAACAACAATTCACAATCACAAAGACGATTTGGTGAAATGTTTCGAGCAGATCATAAGTGATGAAAGCGATGCCAGTACTATTCGAAAAGCATACGGTTTGCTCAATTTGTTGCAAGATGAAAATTTCCTTTTTTGGTTAGATCTTTTCAATAAGATAATGCCTCATGTAGAAATTTTATTTTGTCAAATTCAAAAAAGGGGTATCGATTCTCTTTTTGTCAAAAGTTGTATCGAAATATTTACAAATCATATTCAAAATGTAAGAGAAGGAATTGGTGACTTCGTTTGGACAAACCAAATGAAAAGGAAACGATCTGATGAAAACAAGGCAATGAACGCAAAATAAATATGCGACATTATTTTGGTGAGTGTAAATGATCGGTTGTCATTTACTGGACATTTATCTTTGGCCTCCCTTTTTGACACAACATTTTTTAAAAAGTATCGAATAAATTTTCCAATATATATTTTTGACGAAGTCCTGCAGCACTATCCTTCTATCGTAGATAATAATGAATTGACTGCTGAACTTAATGTACTTTATAAAAGAGATGATTTTATCCGTGCTCCTGGTATTTCATCGTTGTTGGGTGTAATGATTGAGAATAATTTGTCCGACACATTCTCAGAGACTGTAAAACTGCTGAATGTTGTGTGCACAACTCCAATGACGACGGCTGAGAGCGAACGATGTTTTTCTACATTAAAGAAAATTAAAAGTTTTCTGCGTAATACAATGACACAGGATCGCCTAAATTCCCTATCAATGCTTTCAATTGAGAGAAAGTTTACATTCTCAGAGACTGTAAAACTGCTGAATGTTGTGTGCACAACTCCAATGACGACGGCTGAGAGCGAACGATGTTTTTCTACATTAAAGAAAATTAAAAGTTTTCTGCTTAATACAATGACACAGGATCGCCTAAATTCCCTATCAATGCTTTCAATTGAGAGAAAGTTTATTTCTCAATGTGAAAATTTTAATGAGCTTGTGATTGATAATTTTGCTTCTGCTAAAACTCGTAAAATGGACTTCTTATTTAAATCGTGCGTCCGTTGAATTATTCTAAAATAACGCATTTTGGAATGTAAATATGAATTATTATTATTATTTTTTTGTACCAACAGTGTAGTTAGGCCATATAAACTATAAATCATAGCAAACGAATTACAGTATATATTCAATTATATATTAAGTTAGTGAGGCTTTGTTGTTACGTGTCATGGAGACTGATAATGACAGTCAAGGAGTCCTGTGTTCTAATCACCACCGGCGATACAGTGGGTACACAGCCTTCCAGATGTATCTGGAACACTGGAATCGTCCTAGGTGAGTACATGTGCACTGTATTTTTTTACATATAGTATTAAAATTATTTAATTTTTAAGAGATTAGATTTACTAGGACCAGATTGTCTAGGGTTACTAACCCATTATTATTATTCTGTATTCAGAAACCTTAAAACACAAACGTACTGATACATACTCTTAAATAAACCCACAAAAAATAATGTACTGAGTCTCATATATGATGCTTAAATGAACAAACAAGTAAAACATCCAAGTGTCCTCCCCAAGTTTTTTGGCCAGAGCCGCCACTGCATCCTACGTTAGCGCAAACTCCAATTTTCCACTGATGATGGCCGTCGATGGCATGGCCAAAATGTCTGCTATGGATTTTAGCATTGGACCACGGCCAAACAGCAGGGGAACTCAATTTAATAACAAATGCAAGCGTGAAACAGGTGACATCAAAGCGTTGATACAGGAGTTGTCAAATAAAACGTCTGAAGTAGAGGAGATTGTAACAACTATAAAAGAGTCAATTGCAAACATGAAAGAGCAATTTAAAAGTGAAGTCGAGCAGTTCATGAAGACACAACCAACAATTTTTTTGAACAGACTGTACCAATTATGAAGACAGAAAAAGGCTCAGAAAATAAGACAATAGAGAAAGTCACTTTGCCTACACTAGGGACAGTTCATGTCAAGGCTCCAAAGTTTGACGGAAGCAGTCACTGGGCGACGTACTTTTGCCGATTTGAAGCTGCTGCATTCACAAAAATTGGACAGAGAAAGACAAGGCAGTTTCACTCGTTGTCGCTTTATAACGCCAAAATCAGAAATTTAAAAAAGTTTCTTATTTTGATTTGAGATGTATCATTAAGCGCCGTGACAGAGAATTGATGTGTTAAAAGCAGAAGTTTGTACACAACGAAGTGAAAGCTAGGGTATACGCAGAAGTGATTGACAGGCAATAAAATCATGTAACAGCTCCAACGCGCTCACGGAAAGCAGACAGAGTTCATCGCTCTCCATACTAAGAAATGTTAGTATTAACAATAGACCAACTACGTATACACGCCAGCTGCATATAGTGAAACAAAAAAGGGTATACGTTATTAAAAGACTCTAACGGTCAACGACAGGACTTCGACCTTACTCAGAAGAGAGAAAGCTCGGGAGTAATGTCCGAACTCAAGGAAAGATGTTTTGATGGAAACATAGAAAAAAAAACGGACATACAAAGGAAGTTTGGTGAGGCCCTATAGTGACAATAGTTGATGCCATTAGAACGACCAAGTGCAGAAAACAATACTTTGACGAGAAAGTTAAGGGTTGCTTTTGTATACTCCAAAAAAAGCGACAGTCGAGAATTTATTGCTACAGTATCTAGAAGCGACGACGACCTCAGTATAGTGACCTAGGGAAGAAATCTGGTGGGAATCCAAAAGCCTATCAGAGAGGTGCTTTTGGAAAAATAGGTGGTCTCTAGATCTGGAGGGTGGTAAAGTAGAACCAATTAGAACACAGCGTAGAAAAAAATCAGAAATTAGTGGGAGTGATGCTGAATTCCATATAGGGACGTGAGAAAGGCGCGCTGGAAGAGTTCTAACTAAAATTTTGACGGAAACGGGAGTGTAAGTCCGCGACAGAGATTTCATAATTATTGGACTTAGAGAATTTTCGGTACGATGGTTAGCAAAGTAATATCGGACTTAAAACAATTTCGGTAAAAGAACTGTAATATTATTAGTGATATACAAGTGAATTAATACAACACGAATACTAATTCAGTAACGCTGTAAATTAGTTTTGCAAATACGTAACAATAACTTTATCATCAAGTAATATTTCAAGACGAACTAAACTCGTAAATAACATTAGTTTCAACCATAACGCAGTTGATAAATAATAATCAATAATGTCTGTGGAAGCGAATAACAATAATAACAACTAACGCGAACTAATTCCGAATGAGTGAAGTTTGGTGTTGTGCTGTGTCTTGTGAGACCCCACGGAATTCCACGATACAATCTGCTAATCCGGAGGGAATTATCGCTGTCACGCCAGACGATCAACATGCGAACCGCGCCATATAAACCTCGACCAGATTTGGATACATCCCAAAAGTAAACCTATCATGCCATAATTAGTCTTAGGTCCACTGTCCGTTCACTTAAAGAACTCACACGAATTAATTAAAGAATTATGATAAAATTTCACTTAAAAAATAGTATCAGGAAGCTATGGAAGTTAAATTTATTTATGAGCACCGATTTTAAATGAATCCAGATCAGTAATTAACTATGTTATAGTATTTAAAATTTAAGAGAATAATTATTAAAAGTTTTTTTTAAAATAAGAATTACAATATTTGAATTATTAGAGCATTTAATATGAGAAATAAAAATAAGATTTATGAAAATGAATATGTTTATATTTTGATTAGAGATTGCATAATTCATGTGTCAATGATAAATATGATACTCAATCATAACTAATTGTTAATAAATCGAAAAACCAATTATAAGAATAAGTTTACATTTTATTTTATAAACCCTGAGAAAAGAGCAATCAAAGTTAAATGTTAAATTGGCGCCGCACCGCACGGCTTAATTAAAGAAATTAGGCTAGGACAGTGACAGACAGTGGTTAGAGATAAGTTAAATAAATAAGTGTTAGTAGAATAAGAACGTTATTATTGTTGTTTGTCGCTAAGTATCTGAATGATAACCCGACGAAAGGCAAAAATGGTGACAAGGGAAGAAAATTCCGAGGAATTCGAAATTAACAATCAGATGGGCATGGAGCAGTCTGAGGATAGAAATGTAGTGAATGAAGAGAGCGCTACAACGAGTGAAGAGAATGGGGCCCGGGGACCACAGTCATCTGAAGTCAATTTCCTAATGTTAATGTCATTCATGAAACAAATGTTTGAAGAATCGGAAAAGAAGAATGAAGAAAGAGATGAAAAACAAAGACAACAGAATGAAGAAATGAAAAAGCTACATGAAGAAACAAGAAAACACATAGACGAAAAGATTGAAGAAACCAAAAAGCAGAATGAAGAAATGGGTAAACAACTCGCCGAGAAATTAGACGAAAAAATAGAGTTAATGAGAGATTTACAAGAACAAATCCATCAGGTGGGTACTGAACTACAAAGACAGTCAGAAAAGTTAGAAGAAGTGCAGAAGAAGAACGAAAGCGGAATTAAGGAATTAAGCAGAGAAATAATGAAACAGGCGAAAGAAAACAAAGAAACTCGCGAGAGGGACCGGAAGGAATGGGAAGAAGCCATAATCAACAATCAACATCAAAATAAACTACAGATCGACGGAATTGAACAGCAAGTAAGGAGCATAAAAGAAGCTAACCGAAGTACGGAAGAGAAGATAAACGAAGTCTCTACAGAGAAGGGGCGAAAACTCGATGAGATCGCCAACAACCTAACAACGGTTCGCGAGAATCAACAACGAGTACAACGTAGGCTACAGGAAATCGAACAAAGACCGGCTGTAGCCATGAATACAGCAATCGTAAACAAGGAAGCCACTTTCGACGGAGAGGATAATTTCCCAGTGGAGTTCTTGAAGGAAGTACGGGAAATTCAGGAAACGTATTATGGTGAGAAGAATACCCGGTGGGTCGGACGGCAGTTGACCGATGAAGCCGCTCTCTGGTGGAGGATGGTGAGGGAGCAGGTAAGGACGTTTAAGGAGTTCGAGGAAGCCTTCATGAGCAAATATTGGAGTGCGACTCAACAAGAAAAGGTCCGCGACCAACTTGAGTACGGGCGCTATAATCCACATGGATCGCTTAATATGATCCAATACATGCAGCGATGTGTTTTAAAAAGCAGGCAGTTAATCCCGAACCTGTCTGACAAACATATGATCACAAAATTAGCTAGTCATTATAACCGAGAGTTGCAAATCGCTGTAGTTACAAGAGGTGTAACGACCATAAATGGTTTTGAAGCACTTCTTCGTGAATATATGAACATAAATACAAGAGGCAGCAATAACGAGCAGAAAGTGGGTGACCGACCAGCCTTAAATTACAAAAGGGACACGCCGTCTCGCCAGCCAAACAATGAAAGCCGCATGTTGGTTGGAGGGAAAACTATCAACAAAAGGAAGCGATAGCTAGGAGCAGCGGCGGAGAAGGTAAACAAACCACCATAAACAGTGTCACCACTGAACGACAAAAGGCTGTAAAACCGGATGAACGACCTTCTAGTTCGAAGCAATGACTCCAGACTTCAAGTATAATAAATCTAAAGGGTAAAGAGAAAAACAAAATAAATACAGACAATGTAAGTATTACTACAATTTTTCCAATCATCAAGGAAGACTTAATGGAAGAAGCAGAGCGATATATTGATGTCAAGTTAATAAAAAGTCCCGAATTAGCGATTAGACTAAATCAGGTTCCGGTAAATGCTCTCATCGGTACAGGTAGTGCGGTGAATGCATTATCTGAGGAATGGTATGAAAGCAATAAATAACAGATTGGACATCATGAAACCCTCAGCGTTAATAACACCACTATAGTTAGCGCCGTGGGAAACAGGTCAAAAAGTATTAGGAAACAAGTATTTTTAGAAGTAGTATTAAGCAGTAATTTAAGTGTCGATTGTGTGTTTCTAATAGTACCAGGTTTAGTGAGAAATTGTATTCTTGGTATGAACTTCCTGCAGCAATCGAAGGGGGTAATTAAAATACCAGAAGGGTGGATACAGGTACGACCGGAGGTGGTAACAAATGCGGAAGAACATCCTTATGAAGTACCTTTACTAACCATAGAAGAAAATGTGTGTGACATTGAAACTGAAATCTCCAGAAAACTTGAAGAATTATAAGAAATGGATCAGACAAGGTTAAGTCAATTGGGGCAGTTGCTGGATAAAAACAAGGAGATCTTTACAGATAGGCCAGGGATCATAACGGGATACCAGCATAGCTTCCGGGTTACCGACAGCTACCTTACCTGCAAAAGGGGTGGGCCGTCCCCATCAAGTATCAGAGGGCAGTTCAGGATGAGGTTCAAAGGATGCTGGAATTTGGTATAATAGAACGAGCACACAGCCCTTACATCCAACCTCTGGTAGCTGTGATTAAAAGGGACGGGAGGGTGCGATTATGCCTAGATGCCCGGCAGGTGAATAGTATCACTATCCCAGATTATGAGGGACCTCCACCGATCAACGAGATTTTCGCAAGGTGCAGCAACATCAAAGTTATGTCCACAATAGACTTAACAAACAGTTTCTGGCAGATTCCACTAAAGGAGGAATGTCGAAATCACACTGGCTTCTTATACGAAGGTAAGAGCTACCGATTTAAAGTAACGCCGTTTGGATTGAGCACCAGCCTAGCAGGCTTGGCCAGGGGACTCGACCATGTGCTGACCGAGGAAGTTAAGCAATATACGATTATCTACGTTGATGACATCTTGTGTTCCTCACAAAGTGAGGAAGAACATATGGAACACTTAAAAAACTTGTTGGACAACTTAAAGAAAGCCAATATCACTGTCAAGTTAAAGAAATCTCAGTTTTTTAGGAAAGAAATACAATATTTGGATTATTGTCTAATTACAAAAGGAATCAAACCAACAACGGATAAAGTTTCAGCAATTTTAAATTTCCCATCTCCACGAAACCCAAAGCAATTAAAAGGTTTCTTGGGTTTAACAAACTTTTATAACAAATTCACCGGTAAGTACGCGGAGTGCACATAACCATTATTGCAACTATTACAGAAAGGCAGTAAGTTTAAATGGGATAAAACAATGGAGGAGCAATTCCAACTTGTAAAAGAATTATTTATAGAGTCTGTGGTGTTAAAATTTCCTATGCAGGGACGCCGTTTCTATCTGCAGTGTGACGCATGCAGCTATGCTTACGGAGGTCAACTATACCAGATCGTCCAGGAAGGGGAGATCGCCGTAATAGCGTACACTAGCCGAACATTCAAAAATGCGGAAAAAAAACTATTTTACTACTGAAAAGGAGCTATTAGCAATCGTCCAATATTTAAAGAAATTCAGAATATATATATATATATATATATATTAGGCCAACCACTTACTATAATAACCGATAATAAAGCGTTAACGTTTATACAAAAATTTCATTTAAATAATATCAGGATCGCAAGATGGATACTTGCGATACAAGAGTATAGCTTCGAGATATTACACTGCAAGGGTAAAGACAATGTTGTTGCCGACCTCTTAAGCAGGTACCCAGAAGGAGATACTGTAACCCTCTTTTTATTTGTGGGTGTGTTAAAAAAAAATTATATATATACATATATAGAAATTATATATATATATATATATATATATATATATACTTTTAAAGGGTTACTCGATATTTATGACTAGGCTGAAGGCCTAGAAGGAAGCATAAAGTGTGCTGGGTCCAATGAGGCAGGACTTGCAATTATATAGAGATAGAATATCTCTAGTAACAGCAAGATAACAACCTTTATTAATTCATAAATTTCATAATACATATAATATATATATATATATAAATTATAATTCATACCCTTTATAATTAATTTTAATTCATAATGGGTTACATAATTTTATATTATTATTTCTTGAATATTTATCATAATTCAAAGATTTACCATTAGTTATTTCATATATCATAAATTCATAAAAATTTCAATATCGCAAATCCCAAATATTTCAAATATCATTTCAGAGGTCAGAAACATCTCAATATTATAAACATATAAATATCATTCATTATTTCAAAATAACAACCTTTGGGGACGATAACACATAATTTACAAAGACCGTACATAGAAATCACAAATACAATTATAAATTTAAACACCTTGTGGACCGCCTGTATATTTTGTCAAAGCACAATTTATAACTTTCAAATGCTTGCAAACCGCCTAGATAATTTCACCAAAATACAATATGTATATAAATTTAGAATGCTTGGCAACAGCCTGTATAATTTCATAAAAGTACACCTTATAAATTTAAAATAATCTGGATTGGCCATAATAGCAAGAAAATACAAGTTACAAATTTAGAATACCAGTTAACAGCCTGTATAGTTTTATGGAAAGTACAATTTATAAATTTAAAATAATCTGGGTTGGCCATAATAACAAGACAATACAAATTTAGAACGCCAGTTAACAGCCTGTATAGTTTTATGAAAAGTACAATTTACAACTTTAAAATAATCTGGATTGGCCATAATAGCAAGAAAATACAAGTTACAAATTTAGAATGCCAGTTAACAGCCTGTATAGTTTTATGAAAAGTACAATTTATAAATTTAAAATAATCTGGATTGACCATAATAACAAGAAAATACAAATTAAAACGCCAGTTAACAGCCTGTATAGTTTTATCGAAAGTACAATTTATAAAATTAAAATAATCTGGATTGGCCATAATAACAAGAAAATACAAATTTAGAACGCCAGTTAACAGCCTGTATAGTTTTATCGAAAGTACAATTTATAAATTTAAAATAATCTGGATTGGCCCGGCCGCTGACATGTTCCACACAGCATCCGAAAAAGCAAATAACCATAAATACAAATTTTAGGAAAAACCCCCAAAGCCAGACAGGGTAGTAGAAAGCTGGACACGAGCCAAACCCGACAGAAGGTAACATGTCCGGGATCTTGCATAGATATGCACAAACAGGTGACTCCCCTTGTTACTATGATATTAAAATGTGACCCGATCTGATTGTAGAATGATGAAAACTCACAACCCTATTATGAAATGAATAAAATAATTAATTAGCAGAAAGACCCAAGATTATAATCGATGCTAGACCCGCCGGTCCAGCTCAGCATGTTACAAACTGCTCCCCCTGCTTAACTAAATTACAGTCCCCCACAAACTTCTACAAACCCCATTCAGTATCAAGGTAAAAAAAAATATAGCATAAAAATTAATGACTGCTGGACAGATGCCAGCGATCGGGCGTACAATTGATCCCGAGCCTACGTACATTATCAAAGCATGGTTACATGAAAAATTATGTCCAGCCGGCACGGGCAAAATTAACACAGTTTTATGTTGGAGAAAGTCAATTTAAGTAGAAATTGAGTTTTTTGTGGATGTAAAACGCACGGTACATGATGTTTTCTATGGGGCCAGATTTAAGTAAGAATTGGGTTAATATCACCTCGTGTTATCCAGAAGCTTCCCAGGTGATCTGTGCCTTGTGGACGGTCAGTCGGTCTTGCTGAGCGGGTGTTTACAATGGCATGCTTTACGGTTGTTTCTCCTCCGGCAGACGGGGGTGACGGAAGATGGTATTTCCGCCATGCTCGAATCAGGTCTCCGTCTCTCTCGGGAGCCCGGAGGTCTGTACGAGTCTACGTACTCATTATAGAATAGAAAAAAATACAAAAAACCAAACTCAATCTGCCGAAGGAGAGGCTGCTTACGATGCGAAGGACACAGGTCGACTGAAAAAAACTTGCAATCGGTAGACCCGAATCGCCTGCAACAGAGGGCGTCTGCCTCCGCAATTCCCGCTTCCGCTAACAGATGGCGCAAGCATACAGAAACGCAGAAACACGATGCGGTTGACAACATGGAATGATAAATTGCAATTCCCTAATTCTTAATAAGTCATATTTTTGTACAGTAGCTCGGTTTCTTTGAAAAACCGCGGCACACCCCCACCCCAAAAGGCAACCTGGTTGCCAACCACTGAAACTGGGTACCCTGCATAGTACCCCCAATCTTCTAGACCAAAAAGATTCTCCGGGGAATCTCAAGAAATCTTACCGCACTTTAGGAAGACAGACCATTTGGCTAGATAGGAAAATCTCAGTATAATTACCGCACTCAGGAGAACAGAGGCTCAGGGTGAAAACGAAGGAAGAGGAAAGAAGAAGTGTAGTGTGTATGCCTGTGTGCATATTGATACACCACAAATAAGCCACCCCAATACCAGGGAAAAAACAATGAATAAACTATACAAAATGTTTAAACTAATGAATATAAAATGACAATGACGCGACAAACGACGACATGACCTAACCCAAGTGATTGACCAAATAAAAGGAAACCAAAGGAGAAGGGGAAAACCAAAACCAACTAAGAAAGTGATTGACCAAATAAAAGGAAACCAAAAGAGAAGGGGAAAACGGAAACCAAATAAGAAAGTGATTGACCAAATAAAAGGAAACCAAAGGAGAAGGGAAAACCCAAAACCAAATAGGAAATTGATTGACCAAATAAAAGGAAACCAAAGGAGAAGGGGAAACCGAAACCAAATAAGAAAATGATTGACCAAATAAAATAAAACCAAATAAGAAAGTGATTGACCAAATAAAATAAAACCAAATAAGAAAGTGATTGACCAAATAAAAGGAAACCAAAGTAGAAGGGAAAAACCGAAACCAAATAAGAAAGTGATTGACCCAAAACAACCAAATAATATGAAACCAAAATGAGAAGGAGAAAACCAAAATAAAATGAAATTGAAACGAAATAAAATGAAAGTGATGAAGAAGGAAAATGAAAATGAAAAAAACAAGTATAAAGGAAATAAAATGAAATCAAATAAAAAAAGCCACAAACAAATACAGTAATATAGAATAGAAAAAGGAGAAATAATACACTCATATATAATAATGGAAACGAAACCAATAACTAACAAATGTAAAAGATAATTATTATTATCGATTAAATGATAAATGTAAATGATATTTAATAAACCCAGTAAAGTAATGAAAAAACGAAAAGTACACTAACCAAAGAAATAGAGTTTAAATGTAATAAAGAACTCTATAAAAACATGAACTTATTAATATGATAAATAACATTTGTAAAGAGAAAGATAGTGAGATAGTGAGAAAGTAAACATAACTAAGTGACAAAGAGAAAGTAATGCTAGGGATTACCTACTAATAACACTTAAAATAAAATTTAAGAAGTGCAAAAATGATAGTGTAAAACCCTAAAATAATGAGAAACCCTATTGATAGGTATAAACACTTAATAAATCAGTGATAAACGCTAAATGGTTTAATGGTGAACATTATTAGTAAATAAGAATTTGGTTAATAATAGTATTAGGTATAAACACTTAATAATCTGTGATGAACACTGAAGATTAATGGTGAACATTATTATTTAAAAGGAATCTTGTTATTAATAACATTAAGTTTAATTGTAAGAGAGAGATACAATAGTATTCAAAAGGGGGAATCCCATGGAAGGTAAACAGTTAGTGTTACCATGGATAGAGAGTAGAGTTTATATAAGAAAAAATATAGTAAAGAAAATAAGAGCAAAATCAATAAACAACCCATGTTCTAAGGCATAGAATTAAGTAGATTTAAACAATGTGATGATGTTCTATCACCTAAAAATAAGTAAGAATGAAACAAATTGTTAACAATCATTGCTTAATGGCTGTTAAAGAATTGTTAGTTTAAATCTATGAATAGGATATGGCTGAAGGAATTCTACAGACCATAGGCCTAGATGTTATGTTTTATGTAATAGAGAATAGTAAGTAATAGCCTAATTAATAACAATGGCAAAATAAATAAATAAAAAGGTAAATTAATACAGATCTAATAACACTGGAAAGTCAGTTAGGAAATAATTAACAAACCATAATCTAGAAACTAATGGGAACATACAATTATTATAAAAACAGATCCAAAACACACCAATAAGTAAACAAATCATTTATAATATCAAAACAAAACATGTATGACGGTAAATTAAGATGTAATTTGTATAAAATAAGTAACTATAATCAGTTACTACTTAGGCCTATGAAATGCCTAACTGTAGAAAACAAATAACTACAAATTGTAAAAAATCAACAAGGAAATTTGTAAATCCAAGGCAAATAACTAGTCAAGGATAATTTGTGAATCATATTAAAAGATAAATGTTATATTAAGAACTTAAAATAAGAAAGAAATGTAATTAACAAATATCAACATAACTGTTAAATTTTAATACATAAGAGAACCCAAGCTTATGGGATGTCAAAATAATCTTTGAGAGAAAATACGAACAGTAGTGATAATATTTAATACGTAGGAAGGAAGACGGAAGAATAAAAGCAATCAGAAGATATACAGTGATTTTGAATAAAAATTCAAATATGATAACAATGGGCTTATGTCAATCTGAGCCAATCAAAGGCAATGAGTTACCATGACAACGGACCGTTGGTTACGAATTTTCCGTTAAAAACTATTATTCAATAATGACGCTCTTCAAGAATAGACGCCAGGCCGTGAATGACCAAAATTTTAATCTAAAATGTTTAAAAAGTAATCAAAATTCAAGAAGATGAAGACGTAAGTAGCAGACAAAGTACGAGAACATTTAATTGATGCCAAGGACCAATTTAAATAAATTTTAAATGAATAAATTGCTACAACTAACATGAAAAAGATGCCAGAGGTACTTGAGCCCCAAGATAAATGAAAATTGATGACTACTGAAACCCCATTCCATTTCAACTGAATGACAGTCCACATCAAGTCAACGGATTTGATAAGTATTATTAAATTACCCGAATTTCTGAAATAAATTCACTTTAAATTTTTCTCACAGTAATCTGAACTCTCACTATAAACTGAATATTATTTCTTTCAAAGATTAATTAAAAAATAAAACACTGAAGTTTTGTTATCTAGTAAAATAACCTGTTTGAAAAATACGAACTTTTGAAACACGATTTACCACACTACAGGAACAAATTATAATTACACATTATATTATTTAAGTACAAATAATGTAAGGTAGTGTACTTTATTGTAATCATTATTAATATTTCTTTCGTAATCACAAGAATCCTGAATCTAAACGTAATTAATTGTAAACAAACCAAGCAGTCGCCAAATTTGACTGGGTCATTCGTTCAGTTCATTTTGCCAACCTGAGATATTTGTCTTATACTAATTGCCGGTGCAAATGTGTTTGATAATAAAAATATAATTTTATATTACTGAATAAATACTAATCGTAATAAAAGAAACTAGTACAGAGTAGTAACCACTGTTTTTTATTTCATTAGAAAAGTGTATTATAATATTTGTGCATTTTAGCGAACAACTAGGATTGACGGTAAGCGCTCACGTCGGAAACTCGGCGAATTAACCGCTCGATTAAGAAGGTCGAACGAAGGCGGGAATAAATTTGAATTCTCCACTCCGCCAGAGCTGATATCGCCTAATCATCCTATTTTTTTAATTGCTTTAATTAAACAATTTGACGCCACCCGAGATTTATGAACACCTAACGAAGAACAGGTAAGGTTTCCACTCGCGTTGTACTGGTAATTGAAGGATCGCTACGGACATCGTCAGCGAAAGATATAAGTAACGACCATTTGTGTGAGGCGAACACACGAGCACACAAAATATACACTTTTACAGAGTACGTAAGAATTTCTTTGTTACAGATTGGCGCCCAACGTCGGGCTAGAATTGAAGACAAGCGGCGATTACGGAAAAATATGAGACATTCCATGGTTACAAGGTATAAAGCTAAGCAGGGAACTGAAGGTACCGACGAAGAAGAATTGGAAATGATTGAAGAAATGATCGGAGAAATGATCGAAGATGATCTCCCCAAGAGGACCAACCAGAAAATCCAACCCAACCTGAACCGGAAGTAGAAGTAATAGTCGACAACCAACCGGAGATACCAATCCAAGATAGAGAGAGAGAACAACAGGCAGGAGATCATGAAACAGAAAAAGGAGGTCCGAGCCTGCAAGACTTAATGAATTTCATAGCCGAAACTTCAAAGAAAGAGTAGGAAAAAATTAACGAAAAAATAGACCAAAACAGTGAAAAATTGAATAAAAAATTAGAATCATTACAAGAGGGAATGAAGGAGGATAATGAGAAGAATCGTGAAGAATTAAAGAAACAAATTAAGGAGGACATAGAACTCCTAAATAATAAGATGGAAAGCAATCATGAAGCCTTGAAGAGAAACCAAGAAATATTAGAAGAGAAGAGCGAGGAGTTAAAAAGGCAGATCAAGAAGGATCTGAATATATTAAACCGCAAGATCGAGAATAACAATGAAACACTCCAACGACAAATGAAGGAAGACAGCGAGAAAACGAAGGATAAGTTGAGACAACAATTGGTAGAATGTCGGGAAGAGATCAAACAAACAATCACCGAGACAAATGAAACCATAGTACAAGTCCGGGAGGAGTTTACCAACAAAATGAGTAACGTCGAGGAGGAAGGAAGAATTAGAGTTGAAGAACTTCATAAAATCACCACCGAAGAATGCACAAGAAATAAACAGGAGGTGCTCAAGAAGCTGGAGGAGAGGCACAAGGAAATACGAACAGATATAAGTGAACGTGTGGAGAGAGTATACACCAAGATCAACAAAGTAGACGGGCAGACCCAAGAGAACAAAGAGAAGATTTAGGGAATCAGCCAAAGGGAAAGGCAGATGCAGGAAGAGCTGGACGCACTGAGGGAGAAACCTTGTCATAACACCCACATTATCACCAGCGAGAACAGGGAAATAATAAATTTTCGTAGTTACCGGTGGAATCCCATGGAATTCCTCAAAAGTGTAGAGGAATTAATCGAAAAGAATAGGGAAACAAGATGGACGACGGTAAGGAGCCTCATTGATGAAATGTTCAAAGACACCCACGACAACTGGTGGACGGCCACTCGATAGGAGATAAACTGTACACAGGAATTTAAGACACAATTCCGAGAAAAATACTGGTCTGAGTCCACCCAAAACGTAGTCAGGAACGACATCAGCGATGGGAGGTATGAACCGCAAGCAGGACACACCCTAACGTCTTACTTTCTAGGGAAAGTATGCTTGGCGAGGAATCTTGAACCAAGAATACCTGAGGAATCTCTAGTGATACAGCTGGGGTACCACTACGAGGACGCAGTACAAAAGGCCAGGAGACAGGGTCAGATAAAAACCATCCAGGGAATGGCGAGTTTGTTGGAGGACCATGAAAATGACGGCCAGTACAAAAGGAACCGACTGGTTAACCAAAGATATAACAGGTGGAGTGAAAATCAAAATGCGGATAACTACAACCCATCGAACAACAACACCCAAAACAACAACCGGAACAATATGAACCGGAATGTCAACGACCATCAAGGTAACCAGCCGTATAACAGAAACCAACAGAATTATAATCCAGGTAACCAGCCGTATAACAGAAACGACCAAAGCAACAATCCCACAAACAACAATTACAGGGGAGCAGGACCGAACCAACGTCCTAACGGCCACCCCAATAATAGCAATTACTATGGTAACCACTTTAACCCGAATTACCAGTACAACAGGGGAACCGGGAATAACCAAATTAGAGGTGACGTTCGACGACAAGTTAATTTCATTAATGGGAGGAGTCAACCTAACCAGAGGAGGTATTGTCCAAATACAAAGGCAAACTCCTGGTACAATACCACAACTACAAATAATAATCAATTCCCAGAGAATAGAACTACCGAAGCGTCAAGGAATCAGATAAGCGGTCAACCAGGACCAATAAATGAACCGGCGGCGAACCAGTCCGATAGTCTGGCCAACAATGCACAACCACCTTTAAACTAAAAAGGTCAGTGAAAAACCAAATATGCCCTTCACATGACCAATCACTTGGGTTGCTACGACGAATGACACAACAAAATAAACATAAAATTATAGTTGTCTTGTTTGTTCATCGTCTTCTTTCACTGCACTACACTTTATATAGTATTGAAAACTTTTTCAAGTGAAACTTACTTGTCTGTTTTGTATGTAGAACGCGTTTCGGCGTCGTGTTCGCTTTCTTCAGCTTTGCGACAGACTGCCAGTACCTAGTAACGTTTGTTGGTTGGAAGGTGTAGTGGGGGTGGTGTATAGAGAAAGGGGATTGGCGCGGGGATCCGAATTATTATTTGTTTTGTGTATAACTGTGTCGAAAAGTGTATGTGATTTATATTGCAATTGGTCGTTTAGTATGTTGTTTGGTTGTGTTGTGTGGTGTTTGTATATTTCATACTCTTACCCAAAGGGCGAAAACTTAACACAGCTGAACAGTATGAAATATACAAACACCACACAACACAACCAAACAACATACTAAACGACCAATTGCAATATAAATCACATACACTTTTCGACACAGTTATATACAACACAAACAATAATTCGGATCACCACGCCAATCCCCTTCCTCTATACACCACCATCACTATACCTTCCAACCACAAACGTTACTAGGTACTGGCAGTCTGTCGCAAAGCTGAAGAAGGCGAACACGACGCCGAAAAGCGTTCTACATACAAAACAGGTAAAATTATAACAATCATCTCAAACAATTACCTCAAAAATATAAGAGAAGAACTCCTTGAAGAAGAGGCTAACCAGCTGCCAAAACCAAACAGTGAAATCGTACACATAAAGGCTACCATCAACGGGACAATAACCATCATAATGATCGACACGGGATCGAACATATCCTTAATAAACCAGCCAGAGCCAGAGCGAATCCAAGCTAACTCCCAGATACCAATTCCCACTCTACCAATCAATAATATCATTATAATTGGTGCAACTGGCACACAAAATAAATCAATAAGAAAACAAGTTTCATTGGAATTGAACAGTCAAAACGCAACAACACCTATTGTTTTTCTTGTAGCAAATGGACTACCGTTCAATATGCTCATAGGGTGCGACGTATAAGACAAAACTCGGCAGTAATCAACCTACAACAAGGAGTAGTGTTGTTAACCTCTGAAAGGGGAATATGGTCTGCAAATATTATAAACTACAACCCTATACCAACAGCTTTGAATCAGGATCCAGGATTAAAAAATTACTATTGCCAAACACATGAACCGTCAATAATTATGGCTGATGAAGAGGAAAGTAGAGAACTATGGGAAAAGAAAATTGAGGAAATAAGGACCTTCCAAGGAAAACGACCTCAACAAGAAATAACCAAGAATCAGGCTGAAAATCTCATAGCAATTTATAACGCATACCAGCACGTTTTCTGCAATACTCCAGGCAAGGTCAAGGGATACCAATGCAAGATTAATTTTGCGTGAACCAGTAGACTTCCATAGAAAATCCTACCCCATAGCATACTCCCTGTAAATAAAAGTCAGAGCGGAAATAAACAGAATGATGGAGGAGGACATCATTGAGTATAGCCAATCTCCATACACAAGTCCCATAGTAGCTATACCCAAAAAGAGTGGTAAAGTCCGGATCTGCCTAGACGCCCGGGAGATCAACAAAATGATTATCAACGATGGAACTTCGCCGGGAGAAATTGAAGAGATTTTAAAAAAGTTTCATGGAACCAAATACATTAGTACCTGGGATACTGTATGTGGGTACTGGCAGGTGGAGCTGCACCCACACAGTAGACATTATAAGGCATTTATCTTCGACGGAAGGAATTACCAGTTTAAGAGGTTGCCTTTCGGCCTCATCAACCCCGTCGCAGTGTTCGTAAAGTGCATGGACCAAGTTTTAGGTCAAGAGGCTCTGCAGTTCACAACAGTATATGTGGACGACCTACTAATAACATCTTCAGACTGGGACGAACACTGTGCACGAATCAAACAAGTGTTGAAAAAGCTATCCAACAACAACATAACTCTAAAGTTGGATGAATCAAAGTTTATAGCCAACGAAGTAAAATTCCTGGATTCAACCTAACCGAGCAGGGAATCTCTCCGTCCCAAGAAAAAGTAGAAGCTTTTCAGAAATTCCCCACACCTAAAAATAAGAAGCAGTTGCAATCCTTCTTAGGTATATGCAATTATTACAGGAAATTTCAAAATAATTACTCCTATCTTACCGCAAAATTTTCCAAATAACTCTCAGCAAAAGACAAGTGGACCTGGGGAACTGAGCAAGAGGAAGTACTAACTCTCATAAAACAAAAATTCTTAGAAACAGTAATGCTGCATCACCCCAACTTCGGACAACCCTTCTATTTGAATTGCGACGCCAGTGACGTCAGTCTGGGCGCTGAACTGTACCAAGAAGATAAGGAAGGACACCACCTGGTCATCAGCTTTGCCAGCAGGGTATTAAACAGTTGCGAGCGTAACTACAACGTTACAGAAAAGGAGCTCATGATAGTGTTTGCATGCGGAAAGTTTAGAACTTACATCTTAGGGTACCACATTACAGTCAGAAGCGACCATAAGTCAATATCATTTCTCAAGAAATGTAAGTTGAGTCATGGTAGACTTACCCGTTGGATCCTCGCTCTGCAAGAGTACCACATCACGTGGGAGTATATTCCAGGCCGGAAGAATGTAGCAGCAGATATATTGTCCAGAATAAATGTAGAAAACCAGACATTTGAAGGAGAAAAGGAGAAGATCGCCAAGGTGTATTACATATTAAAGGATAGGAAGGACCTGGAAGAAATTGTAAATAAGATAGTGCTACAGCAGAAGCAAGATACAAAATTATGAAACATACGAAGGAGACTGTTGGAATCTGAAGAGATTATTAATAACTTTTATTGCCTACACAAAGATGTATTGTTCATTAAAACAAAAAAGAATCAAGGAACATGGAAACTAGTATTTCCAAATTCTCTAGAAAACAAAATAATTAAAGACTACCATGTCAGATACGGACACATGGGAACATTAAAAATGGTTAAAGCGTTAGAGGAAGAACTATTCATCAAAAGTATAACTCGAAAAGTAAATAAAACATTAAAACATGCACGATATGTCAGATGGTCAAAACAAATAACGAGAGAAAAGATGGAATGATGATACCCATCACTTCAAATACCAAACTGGAAAAAGTGTTTCCCGACATATGTGGACCATTCTCACGTAGCGGAGGGAGACATAGATTCAAGTTCATAGTGATTCTATTGGACCATTACACCAAGTACACCAAGTTATACGCTATAAACAGAGCAACAACAAAGAAAATATTAGAAATCATAAAAAAACAAATACATTACAGAAATTGGAAAACCATACATGATTATAACAGACCACGGAACACAATTTAAAGGAAGAAAGTGGAGAGATGAATTATTAAAATTGAACATAAAAACCTATAAAACATCCGTATACCACCCTAGCAGTAATCCCGCAGAGAGAGTGTTAAGAGAGGTGGGACGTATTTTAAGAACGTACTGCCATGATAATCAAAAAGAAAGGCAAAAATATCTAACTTCAACTGAAGAATTTTTGAATATAAGTTACCACCATTTTATTGAGAACACCCCATATTTAATGATGTTTGGAAGAAAACCACATAGAGAGATACAGTAGTTAATAGACTTTCCGAGCAACCCAGAAGACCCGTATGACGAAAATAATTGTTGTAACCGAATCATGGAGAAAATCGAAAAACAAAAAGCTAAATATTCTCAAAACCAACCCAAAATAATTAAATATAACCAAGGAGAAAAAGTATTAATAGAAAATCGTGAACTACCCAGTACACTTGAAGGTGTAGCAAAGAAACTGTTATTATTATACTTAGGACCCTATGTCATAACAAGGGACAATGGCAACAATACATACGAAATAAGCAATATAACAACAAAAAAGATAAAAGGAGTGTATAATCAAGTTTCTATAAAAAAGTTTTTACGAGGAAAAATAAACCATAGTAAACAAACAAAAAAATTACCAAATTCAAAAGATGTAAGATCAACTTACAATAATATTTAGATGACATATGAGGCAAAATATAAACTAAAGGAATAAGTTACAAAAAATTCCTAAAAAGTAAGATCACCTTACAATAATATGTAAATAACATATAAAGTAAAATAAATGAAAAAAAATGTGTATAAAATAAAGGAATAAGTTACAAAAAATTCCTACAAAGTAAGATCAACAAACTTACAAAAATTATTTAGAATAATATTGGAGACAAAACAAAATAAACAAAAATAAAAACAAGCAAGAACTGCTAAGACAAATAACTAAAATTATAAAGAATATAGAGTATTCAAAGAAAAAAAAAATGAACTGGTACAAGAAAGAAAAAAAAATGTATAAAGCAAATATACAGCAAGTGGCATAAAGCAAAATAATGGTAATCAACCAAGAAAAAGAAAAAAGATGTCTGAAATAATTAAAATGATCACAAGAAGAAAAGAAAAACAAACTAATGAAAAGTTAGAAATAATGAAGTTAACAACTAAACAAATAAAGAAAAAAACAACCAACTGTGTGAGCAGATAAGAGTATATAGCAAAGGTACAGCGGAAGGAAGAATGAGTACAAGGTTAAAAATGATCTAAAAAACCATGAAGTGGACAATCCCAAAAAATATTATTAATAATGTAAGTCACAAGATGACAAAAAAGGTATTTAAGATTGACTGAGAATAGGTCCAGCAATCAAATTAACTGAGCAGAGATAATATTCCTCTGATCTCAGAAAAAAGGTAGTAATGGAAGAAACCAGCTACTAAAAAGTTAGTGAAAAAATTATATATAAAAGGGAGAACGCACTAATGGAAATAAATAAAAACAGATCTAAATAAAATGGAGTGAATCAAGTGAGAAGAGAAACAAGAAAGAAGAAATAAGCAAGAAGAAAAAGAAGAAAAAATTATATATAACTGATAATTTCATAAAAAACTATGCTAGTGTTTTACCAAAATGATCAATTTTGAAGGAGAGGCATTATGTTACAACAAAAATAAGCCACCCCAATACCAGGGAAAAAAATGAATAAACTATAGAAAATGTTTAAACTAATGAATATAAAATGACAATGACGCGACAAACGACGACATGACCTAACCCAAGTGATTGACCAAATAAAAGGAAAAAAGGGAGAAGGGGAAAACCGAAACCAAATAAGAAAGTGATTGACCAAATAAAATAAAACCAAATAAGAAAGTGATTGACCAAATAAAAAGAAACCAAAGGAGAATGGTAAAACCGAAACCAAATAAGAAAGTGATTGGCCCAAAACAACCAAATAAAATGAAACCAAATGAGAAGGAGAAAACCAAAGTAAAATGAAGTTGAAACGAAATAAAATGAAAGTGAAGAAGAAGGAAAATGAAAATGAAACCAAATAAGTATAAAGGAAATAAAATGAAATCAAATAAAAAGAGTCACAAACAAATAATATAGAATAGAAAAAGAGAAATAATACACTCAAATATAATAATGGAAACGAAACCAATAACTAACAAATGTAAAAGATAATTAATATTATCGATTAAATGATAAATGTAAATGATTTAAATTTAAATGTAATTAATAAAACTCAGTAAAGTAAGGAAAAAACGAAAATTACACTAACCAAAGAAATAGAGTTTAAATGTAATAAAGAACTCTATAAAAACATGAACTTATTAATATGATAAATAACATTTGTAAAGAGAAAGATAGTGAGATAGTGAGAAAGTAAACATAAATAAGTGACAAAGAGAAAGTAATGCTAGGGATTACCTACTAATAACCCTTAAAATAAAATTTAAGAAGTGCAAAAGTGATAGTGTAAAACCCCAAAATAATGAGATACCCTATTGATAGGTATAAACACTTAATAAATCAGTGATAAACGCTAAATGGTTTAATGGTGAACATTATTAGTAAATAAGAATTTGGTTAATAATAGTATTAGGTATAAACACTTAATAATCTGTGATGAACACTGAAGATTAATGGTGAACATTATTATTTAAAAGGAATCTTGTTATTAATAGCATTAAGTTTAATTGTAAGAGAGGGATACAATAGTATTCAAAAGGGGGAATCCCATGGAAGGTAAACAGTTAGTGTTACCATGGATAGAGAGTAGAATTTATATAAGAAAAATATAGTAAAAAAATAAGAGCAAAATCAATAAACAACCCATGTTCTAAGGCAGTGTGGTCCAACTGTTTTGTAGTGAAGGGCCAGATTTTTTTCTGAGAGCACATCGAGGGCCAATATTATATTTTTACCTCAGATTATTATTATTATTATGAAACTGATAACTCTTCCTTTAAGATACAAAATTACTGTTTATTTACACAAAAGCCATCAATATCAATCATCTGCCAGTTCATGCGTTCAGCATTTTAAAACTAAATTTAAAACTAGTTTACCTTTGATTCAGTGAGAAGATTGGGCAGAGTGCATGTCAACGAGGGCTGGGATGTCTGCTTCCATCTCTGTTGTCACAAGTCGGAGGGTGGATTTCACGGCTTCCTGGGATAACTTATTCCTCTGTTTCGACTTCAGCGATTTCATTGTCGAGAAAGCACACTCACAAATGTATGTACTTCCAAACATGGAAGTCACTTTTAAGGCAAAGTTGTGAAGCTTAGGGTATTTGTTAGGCATCACCAATTTCCAAAATTCTTCACATTTCAAACTTGTATTTGAAGTTAGTAAGAAGTCGCTTTGAAGCTCACACAGTTCCATCTGAAGTTCAGGATCTTGGTCTTCAATCTTGGCAGTCATAGGATCAACATAAAGCTGGAACGTGGTTTTCAAATTATCAAAGTCAGAAAATCGTACTTCAAATTCTTCCCTCAGCTGAGTAAAATAATGTCCAAATTGTGTGAAATCGGCACAAGAGTTTTCATTTTTCATTTCTCTGCATGATTTGAAGAATTTTAAATCACATTTCTTCAGGTCTTCTTCAAAAATTGTCACTTTTTTCCTGAAAGCTTCAATATGGCTCACGATTTGGCAAATATTTTTTTCCTTCCTTGAAGTTTTAAGTTGAGGGTGTTCAAATGTTCTGTTATGTCTGTCAGAAAGCTAATGTCCAGAGCCATTCTTCGTTCTTAAGTCTTTTAATAGTTTCATCGTTAACCTTTCCATTGGCTTCTAAGAATTGACAGACTTCATTTCTTATGGAGAAAAATGCTTTAAGGGGTTTTCCAGCACTTAGCCATCGAATTTCGGAGTGCAGGGGAATGTCATAACATTCCGCAGATAGATCCTAGAGAAATTGCACCAGTTTCCTGTGGCCTTGTGCGCGGTTTCCGCCTCTAATCAAATTCACAATTCTTGTGACATCTTTCATCACCTCATTCAGTTTAACAAAATTGCTGCAGAGAACCTCTTGATGAATAATGCAGTGTAAGAAGAATACATTAACACCAGTTTTACTCAACAACCCTACTAAACCCGTTTTCTTACCAGTCATACATTTCGCACCATCCGTCACTACACACGAACATTTGGAAAATCCACCATACTTATCTACAACTGACACAAGAGCATTGTAGATATCAGAGCCTTTCGCACTAGTAGGCAGTGGCACTAGGTCAAGTAGTTCTTCTTTGATGGAAAATTTGTTATCAACTGTCCTTATAAAAACTAAGAGCTGGCATACATCTGTAATGTCTGTGCTTTCATCCAAAGCGATAAAGAAATATTCACTTTTTGTTATTTCTTTTCTAAACTGTGTGTCAAGTTGTTCGTTTATCTCTAGAATTCTTCTCGAAACAGTTTGGTGCGAGAGAGATACGGTTTCAAAGTTTTTAGCAACCTTCTCATCTCCAAAAGAATTCGCCATTTTAATTGCACACCGTTTGATTAATTCACCCGACCTAAATGGCAGTTGATGTTTAGCCATTATCGCACAAACCTCGTAAGACGCCTGTAGACTGGATTTCTGCACATGTGTTGCTTTAAAAAACGTGTTTTTTTTGTTTCTGCATCTTAGATTTATGTTCCCTGACCAAACTAAGTCCCCGCCTCGCCACTAACACTTCCGAATTTCACTTTATGCGTACTTTCATAATGGCGACGAATATTATATTCTTTCATTACCGACACCACTTGCAAACAAACTAAACATTGTGGCTTACTTCAAAAATCCGTAAACAAAAACTCATTTTCCCATCTCTCATTGAATTTTGTATTGTCCAACTCCACTTTTATTTTTTTGTTTGAAGTACTCATGATTAATGCGGCACAATATGAATAAAAAACAAATAAAAACTTTAGCAGAACCTCTGTTTCACACACTTTGCAGTCTAGCACTAGCTTTCAACTGACACGTGTTTGAAGAAATATCAAAGCAGGGTTACGAGGAGAGAGAAGCGGGCGGTAACCTAACTTCCCTCCGCCGCCCCGCTCAAAGTCACCAAGCTGGCAGAACGAAAAAAAACAAAAACGGAGGACCAAAACTTTCGAATGGATTTGACCCGAGTCCAACCTCTATGTTTGTTGCTCACTTGTTGAACGTAATATGTTCCGCCATTGGAAACTAATTTATTATTAAATTGGTTAAAAACAAATTATTTTTGGGGGCCGTAAAGACCTAGTCCCTTCGAGGGCCAGAGAAAAAGACGTCGTGGGCCACATGTGGCCCGCGGGCCGCCAGTTGGACCACACTGTTCTAAGGGATAGAATTAAGTAGATTTAAACAATGTGATGATGTTCTATCACCTAAAAATAAGTAAGAATGAAACAAATTGTTAACAATCATTGCTTAATAGCGGTTAAAGAATTGTTAGTTTAAATCTATGAATAGGATATGGCTGAAGGAATTCTACAGACCATAGGCCTAGATGTTATGTTTTATGTAATAGAGAATAGTAAGTAATAGCCTAATTAATAACAATGGCAAAATAAATAAATAAAAAGGTAAATTAATACAGATCTAATAACACTGGAAAATCAGTTAGGAAATAATTAACAAACAATAATGTAGAAACTAATGGGAACATACAATTATTATAAAAACAGATCCAAACACACCAATAAGTAAACAAATCATTTATAATATCAAAACAAAACATGTATGAGGGTAAATTAAGATGTAATTTGTATAAAATAAGTAACTATAGTTAGTTACTACTTAGGCCTATGAAATGCCTAACTGTAGAAAACAAATAACTACAAATTGTAAAAAATCAACAAGGAAATTAGCAAATCCAAGGCAAATAACTAGTCAAGGATAATCTGTGAATCATATTAAAAGATAAATGTTATATTAAGGACTTAAAATAAGAAAGAAATGTAATTAAAAAATATCAACATAACTGTTAAATTTTAATACATAAGAGTACCCAACCTTATGGGATGTCAAAATAATCTTTGAGAGAAAATACGAACAGTAGTGATAATATTTAATACGTAGGAAGGAAGACGGAAGAATAAAAGCAATCAGAATATATACAGTGATTTTGAATAAAAATTCAAATATGATAACAATGGGCTTATGTCAATCTGAGCCAATCAAAGGCAATGAGTTACCATGACAACGGACCGTTGGTTACGAATTTTCCGTTAAAACCTATTATTCAATAACTGACGCTCTTCAAGAATAGACGCCAGGCCGTGAATGACCAAAATTTTAATCTAAAATGTTTAAAAAGTGTAACAAGACGTGGTTACAAATAATTAATTTCTGTTCGTGTACAAAAAATAAAAAAAATTTTTAATTTATTAAAAAAAAAAATTTTGTTTGGGTTTTAATGTTCAATATTTAATAAATAATTCTTGTAATGTGGTCGTGTAGAAAATTTAAATTCCTTTAAGTTATTTTTGGCAATTATATCACTTGTGGTTTGCTGTAATTAAATTCAGCGTTAATTGGATTGTCTCGTTCACTAATCGATTTGCGAATATTCTTCTTTCTCCAATATATTACTTTCACTGGAGTAATTGCATGCCTTTTTTGCAGCTGATGTTGTTCACTAAATTCTATTTATAGTTTAGAAATAAATTGAATACCAAAATTGTTGAATTACTATGTGTTATTAACAATTATTAAAAAGGATCGATTAAAAATCGATTAGGTTATATTGTTCGATTATTTCACAGGGCGAATCGATTATTGTTACATATGTTATTTGATATAAATATTTTCAAGTTTCTTTAAACGGTTATGTTATATAGTCAGAGAAGGGGCGATGCTAGAAAGTATAACATTACAATAAAAAACTTAATAGTTAATAATTACAAATTTAGTTATGATATATAATGTTCATTAAGTAAAAAATCAGACCGGTTGGCGGTGGCGACGAATGTTATTCCTTGTAGGCGCTTTGCATGCTGGGAACCATCATGGCCGCTCGCTCGTTGACGAAGTAAAACGAGAATGGTATTGCTGGATTTTCTTTAAATAAAGATGCCTTCACAGCTGCTTCCTCGTCTCCGCAATATTGAATAACGTTTCTGGTGTTGTTGGATTATCACTCGTTCACTGTTCTGCTGTTCACTCGAGAAAATGTGCGTTTTATTTTTAAGATATGGTGTTGTAAAAGTTCGTTTCAGTTGTCTGGAAATTATTAGTGTTAGTGGTTCGAATTGTTAGTTCACTAGTTTGTGTGGTGTATTCACTTGTTTCTATGTTCGTTGTTGGTAATTTTCACTGCATTTATCGTTTAAAAGTGTTCTGTCCAAAATCTCAAAATTTATAGTAGGCTGTGTTTTAACTGTTATCCGCGATTAATCGTTCCGGTATACTATTATTAGCACGAGCTTAATTCACCCGTACTCTTCGAATGTTAATTAAGAACTGTTTTACTTCCTTCGTTTCTGAAATCTCTTAGCCGATTTAATATTAGAAAAGTATTGTTCAAGTTTTATCTACTTCCGATGCATTCAATTAAAGTACATTATATCATAGAATATATTTTGGTTATTAATTAATTTCATGTAATAGCAAATACATAATCTGTTTCTTTAACTCCTTCTGCTTAATTTGATATACAATAATCCGTCTTTATAAAGTTTTTTATCAAAATTGCTATATTTCTGTCATTTTGGAAAAGTAGGCTCAATATTCTGTTTCCTGTCCTTGTCCAAAATTTAGCCATTTTATGTGTTATAATTATGATGATATTAAATCTCAGATTGGTATAAATGTTTATCTTTCATCAATTTCTTGTAAATTTATCAATTGATCATCCTTTTAAATATAATTAATGAATTTCTGATTTCCCCTCTGAAATTGTTAGGTATTACATTTGCAAATTTTTTGAATAATTTTATACATCTTTTTATATTATTCCTTTAAAGTATACCTTTAGTTATAGTATTTGGTGATTGATTCACCTTATATAATTCTCATCAATTTACTTGGTTTATTTGCCTTAATTACACCATTATAATGTTATTGGAATTTCCTATTTGGCTTAGATTTTCTGGTTTTACATATACTGTTTTTTGAATAATACTATGTCTATACCCCTTCTGACTTTCTGAAGTTAATATAATATTAAATACAATCTCCTTAAATAACTATTGGAACATGTAGCATTGTATTCATGCTCATCATACACAAACAATATTTAAAATTAATTATTGGTCTTTAAAGTCAGACATTTTAGTTTCAATTATTAGTAATAACACATAACAAACATTTTATAAAATAGTATGGTATTCATACTGAGACCTTTTAGTCTGTACTAACACTGTAAGACATAATAAACATAAATATAATAATAATGAATCTTATTCTATACCTTGAAATATGGTGTTCATAGGCTTTAACACAAACATAATCAGCCATTTAATTTTATTTTCCTTAAATTTAATTTGGTTACAGTCCTTTCTGTTTATTTTTTATTATTACATTTTAATCCCCTTGTCACTGTATTTATTCCCCACCTGCTCTCTTTATCATTCAAATTTTAAAGAATGTTTTTCTTTATAAAAAGTGGCATCTTCTTTGAAACATTAGTAATGTTTTCATCAGAATACATCCTAACATTTTATATTGTATTTATAGCAAACATTAAAGTTGTTTAATTGTACATAGTTGAAATATCAGTTACACTTATACTTGAAGTTTATTTATTATATTGAAATAACTTGCACTGGTTCACTTATATTTTTGGTTCTTATTTACTCTTGAGTTTTACAATACTCCTAGACCAAAATCTTAAAGATAAGGGACAATGAAGATTTGTTTATTTCATTACATAATAACTTTAGTGGGTGCACTTCTATTTACTACCCTAAATACTTTTGTTTGTAACTATTTTACATTTTTATATGAGGTTTTGGGCTGTTATACTTTCATGGGTGATATTTAAACCTTTTTTGGGGTTTGTTATTCTTTGTAATAGGTTTTCCTTGGGTATATCTTGTAGTTCTCCCCATTCTACATTTTCTTCTCTTCACAATTCTTCCATCTTGGGTTCTCCAAGGTAATCTGATTTTATGGTTCGTTGGTTTGTTCGGGGTATCTTCATTACCTGCTCCTATCCTACCAGGTTATTATCCTGATTTTATTTTAGTTTTGTAGGATTTATTTTTCTTGATACATTTTTGTTGCATTATGATGATTAAATTTTATTTTTTCATTTTATGGTGGTATTTTACTTCGACATTTAATTATTTTCATTTGAATTTCCTTTTTATTTAATGTAATTTATATTAAATTATGATCAGATTGGAATTATGATTTAGAGGATTATCTGTCATGCTACAAAAGTAATCAAAATTCAAGAAGATGAAGACTTAAGAAGCAGACAAAGTACGAGAACATTTAATTGATGCCAAGGACCAATTTAAATAAATTTTAAATGAATAAATTGCTACAACTAATATGAAAAAGATGCCAGAGGTACTTAAGCCCCAAGATAAATGAAAATTGATGACTACTGAAACCCCATTCCATTTCAACTGAATGACAGTCCACATCAAGTCAACGGATTTGATATTATTAAATTACCCGAATTTCTGAAATAAATTCACTTTAAATTTTTCTCATAGTAATCTGAACTCTCACTATAAATTGAATATTATTTCTTTCAAAGATTAATTAAAAAAATAAAACACTGAAATTTTGTTATCTAGTAAAATATCCTGTTTGAAAAATACGAACTTTTGAAACACAATTTACCACACTACAGGAACAAATTATAATTACACATTATATTATTTAAGTACAAATAATGTAAGGTAGTGTACTTTATTGTAATCATTATTAATATTTCTTTCGTAACCACAAGAATCCTGAATCTGAACGTAACTAATTGTAAGCAAACCAAGCAGTCGCCAAATTTGACTGGGTCATTCGTTCAGTTCATTTTGCCAACCTGAGATATTTGTCTTATACTAATTGCCGGTGCAAATGTGTTTGATAATAAAAATATAATTTTATATTACTGAATAAATACTAATCGTAATAAAAGAAACTAGTACAGAGTAGTAACCACTGTTTTTTATTTCATTAGAAAAGTGTATTATAATATTTGTGCATTTTAGCGAACAACTAGGATTGACGGTAAGCGCTCACGTCGGAAACTCGGCGAATTAACCGCTCGATTAAGAAGGTCGAACGAAGGCGGGAATAAATTTGAATTCTCCACACCGCCAGAGCTGATATTGCCTAATCATCCTATTTTTTAATTGTTTTAATTAAACAATTTGGCGCCACCCGGGATTTATGAACACCTAACGAAGAACAGGTAAGATTTCCACTCGCGTTGTACTGGTAATTGAAGGATCGCTACGGACATCGTCAGCGAAAGATATAAGTAACGACCATTTGTTTGAGGCGAACACACGAACACACAAAATATACACTTTTACAGAGTACGTAAGAATGTCTTCGTTACAATATGGGTGTATCTGTGCAAGTGTGGGGGGGGGGTACTGCATGCTGATTTGATCAGGGTCAGCATACAGCGCCAAAAGATAGAAGGAGAAAAGACGAAAGACAAGAATCGTGGACGCCCTCTGAGTTCTGACGTCCTAAGGCCTCCTACACTCAACTACTGAGACACAAAAGCAATTACGCATCAGGACCTATGACACTTCCATCCCCCCTCCCAATACTGAAAAATCTCAGCACACTTCGACCATCCCCACACGACCCTCTCCGCCATGCCAACCCCACGGGACCGCCCCAACACGTCACCCTCACTGGTGACCTCCACCTACTCCTAATGCTGCCACTCACATACGTGTCCAAGGACCAAACAAGGTATCACTAACCTTGCTATGTGAGTGACCATACTACTACTGTCCACCTCTTGGACCGACCAGCCATATGCAGCAAAACAAGGCATCACAATCCTTGACATATGACTGGCCCACATCCCTACACTAGGGCGCACGGACCCGATTAGCAAGGCAGATAAGACCGCGCCGAGGACACATGAACATCCAACTCTAAATTTGCTTTATCTAAATTTACCCTTAATACTTGTGTGAGGGGAGGGGGTAACTTCTTTACAGTGTGGCCAGAAATCGCCCAACCTCATTGCGACGGGAGATATCAACCCGAGAATGCGTCATGCATCGGACCAACAATAACTCAACGCCATAACTGACCTACATTCGGCAACACTCGAACAGCTGATAGCAAGGAAAGCAAACTAGGTCGGCCGTGAATTCGGAAGGTCGAACATACAATAATCACAGAAGACCATACAACGGTTTATCAAATAAAGCGGACAATGATAGAAAATCCACTACACAGGCGGCTATCAGCTGGCCAAAAGTTATCTCGCCACAGTCTACATTACAGTCCAACATTACGTTGTTTCTGATTCAATAACCCTATGTAAGTTTATTCAATTTCAAATTCAATATATATATTAATCATTCAAATTCCCATATTTGCAGAAAAAGCACAAACAACCGTTTAACACCACATATCACAACAACACAGAAAATGAAGAACTTGACTTCTCGCAAGTGACCCCTGCCAGAATTACACAATTCACCGCAACACCTAACACAATCATAGTTTACAGAAACAGAAAAAATTGAGTACTGTACTTCCTTCAAGTAGACCCCGGGCTCCCTAACGTTGCGAAGACTTGACCAACTATCCTGAACTAGCTCTCGCTCACACCACACAAGAGGACAAAGAATATCTGACACTAACACAATACATAAAAATCAACAACACCTAACACCTATCACCAGATATCAAATTTAAAAAACACAGACGCAACAACCACCAAAGACCAACATTGAATTTCCCAAAATATCTTCAAACAATTAACTATGCGTCAGTATGCCCGACGATACCGACTTCCGATCTGGCCATACCGTATCCCGCCAAACTAACACACTATTATTTTAATATCAATCAATAAAAATTCCATTCCCCTCACAACGCCCCAGATCTCCGGTATTTCAAAAGTCTCAACCGACCCTAAAAATATTCCAACTAATATGCATGCATGCCTCGTGGCGGCACCTAGTTTACAAATTCAAACAGGCTGACAAATCACACTACCACAATAATAATCAGTATTCATAATAACATTATTCTCTAACATAATAACCTAACACAAATCATAGACATATATAATTTCTTTAAGTTATAATATTTTGTATTCAGACTGTTTCCAAGTTTGCAAATCCCGTGACACCCAAGGACCCACGGTTTCAACCATAAATTTTAACCACGCTCTGCTACCATTTGTAACCCTCTCTTTATTTGTGGGTGTGTTAAAAAAAATTATATGTATTTTTTTTTAAGGGTTACTCGATATTTATGACTAGGCTGAAGGCCTAGAAGGAAGCATAAAGTGTGCTGGGTCCCATGAGGCGGGACTTGCAATTAATACTCTCTAGTAACAGCAAGATAACCTTTATTAATTCATAATTTTGATAATTCATATAATATATATATATATATATTAATTATAATTCATACCCTTTATAATTCATTTTAATTCATAATGGGTTACATAATTTTATATTATTATTTCTTGAATATTTATCATAATTCAAAGATTTACCATTAGTTATTTTATATATCATAAATTCATAAAAATTTCAATATCGCAAATCCCAAATATTTCAAGTATCATTTGAGAGGTCAGAAACATCTCAATATTATAAACATATAAATATCATTCATTATTTCAAAATAACAACCTTTGGGGACGATAACACATAATTCACAAAGACCGTACATATAAATCACAAATACAATTATAAATTTAAACACCTTGTGGACCGCCTGTATATTTTGTCAAAGCTCAATTTATAACTTTCAAATGCTTGCAAACCGCCTAGATAATTTCATCAAAATACAATATGTATATAAATTTAGAATGCTTGGCAAAAGACCTGTATAATTTCATAAAAGTACACCTTATAAATATAAAATAATCTGGATTGGCCATAATAGCAAGAAAATACAAGTTACACATTTAGAATGCCAGTTAACAGCCTTATAATTTTATGAAAAGTACACCTTATAAATATAAAATAATCTGGATTGGCCATAATAGCAAGAAAATACAAGTTACACATTTAGAATGCCAGTTAACAGCCTTATAGTTTTATGAAAAGTACAACTTATAAATTTAAAATAATCTGGATTGGCCATAATAACAAGAAAATACAAATTTAGAACGCCAGTTAACAGCCTGTATAGTTTTACGAAAAGTACAATTTATAAATTTAAAATAATCTGGATTGGCCCGGCCGCTGACATGTTCCACACAGCATCCGAAAAAGCAAATAACCATAAATAAAAATGTTAGGAAAAACGCCCAAAGCCAGACAGGGTAGTAGAAAGCTGGACACGAGCCAGACCCGACAGAAGGTAACATGTCCGTGATCTTGCATAGATATGCACAAACAGGTGACTCCCCTTGTTACTATAATATTAAAATGTGACCCGACCTGATTGTAGAATGATGAAAACTCACAACCCTATTATGAAATGAATAAAATAATTAATTAGCAGAAACACCCAAGATTATAATAGATGCTAGACCCGCCGGTCCAGCTCAGCATGTTACAAATTGCACCCCCCTGCTTAACTAAAATACAGTCCCCCACAAACTTCTACAAACCCCATTCAGTATCAAGGTAAAAAAAATATAGCATAAAAATTAATGACCGCTGGACACATGCCAGCGATCGGGCGTACAATTGATCCCGAGCCTATGTACATTATCAAAGCAAGGTTACATGAAAAATTATGTCCAGCCGGCACGCGCACAATTAAAACAGTTTTATGTTGGAGAAAGTCAATTTAAGTAGAAATTGAGTTTTTTGTGGATGTAAAACGCACGGTACATAATGTTTTCTATGGGGCCAGATTTAAGTAAGAATTGGGTTAATATCACCTCGTGTTATCCAGAAGCTTCCCAGGTGATCTGTGCCTTGTGGACGGTCAGTCGGTCTTGCTGAGCGGGTGTTTACAGTGGCATGCTTTACGGTTGTTTCTCCTCCGGCAGACGGGGGTGACGGAAGATGGTATTTCCGCCATGCTCGAATCAGGTCTCCGTCTCTCTCGGGAGCCCGGAGGTCTGTACGAGTCTACGTACTCATGATAGAATAGAAAAAAAATTCAAAAAACAAACTCAATCTGCCGAAGGAGAGGCTCCTTACGATGCGAAGGACACAGGTCGACTGAAAAAAACTTGCTATCGGTAGACCCGAATCGCCTGCAACAGAGGGCGTCTGCCTCCGCAATTGCCGCTTCCGCTAACAGATGGCGCAGGGATACAGAAACGCAGAAACACGATGCGGCTGACAACGTGAAATGACAAATTGCAATTCCCTAAATCTTAATAAGTCATATTTTTGTACAGTAGCCCGGTTTCTTTGAAAAACCGCGGCACACCCCCACGACAAAAGGCAACCTGGTTGCCAACCACTTGAAACTGGGTACCCTGCATAGTACCCCCAATCTTCTAGACCACAAAGCTTCTCCGGGGAATCTCAAGAAATCTTACTGCACTTCAGGAAGACAGACCATTTGGCTAGATGGGAAAATCTCAGTATACTTACCGCACTCAGGAGAACAGAGGCTCAGGGTGAAAACGAAGGAGAGGAAAAAAGAAGTGTAGTGTGTATGCCTGTGTGCATATTGTTACAACACAAATAAGCCACACAAATACCAGGGAAAAACAATGAATAAACTATACAAAATGTTTAAACTAATGAATATAAAATGACAATGACGCGACAAACGACGACATGACCTAACCCAAGTGATTGACCAAATAAAAGGAAACCAAAGGAGAAGGGGAAAACCAAAACCAAATAAGAAAGTGATTGACCAAATAAAAGGAAACCAAAGAAGAAGGGAAAAACCGAAACCAAATAAGAAATTGATTGACCAAATAAAATAAAACCAAATAAAAAAGTGATTGACCAAATAAAAGGAAACGAAAGGAGAAGGGGAAAACCGAAACCAAATAAGAAAATGATTGACCAAATAAAATAAAACCAAATAAGAAAGTGATTGACCAAATGAAAGGAAACCAAAGGAGAAGGGGAAAACCAGAACCAAATAAGAAAATGATTGACCAAATGAAAGGAAACCAAAGGAGAAGGGGAAAACCGAAACCAAATAAGAAAGTGATTGACCAAATAAAATAAAACCAAATAAAAAATGATTGGTCAAATAAAAGGAAACCAAAGGAGAAGGGGAAAACCGTAACCAAATAAGAAAGTGATTGACCCAAAATAACCAAATAAAATGAAACCAAATGAGAAGGAGAAAACCAAAATAAAATGAAATTGAAACGAAATAAAATGAAAGTGAAGAAGAAGGAAAATGAAAATGAAACAAAACAAGTATAAAGGAAATAAAATGAAATCAAATAAAAAGAGCCACAAACAAATAATATAGAATAGAAAAGGAGAAATAATACACTCAAATATAATATTGGAAACGAAACAAATACCTAACAAATGTAAAAGATAATTATTATTATCGATTACAAGATAAATGTAAATGATATTTAATAAAACTCAGTAAAGTAATGAAAAAACGAAAAGTACACTAACCAAAGAAATAGAGTTTAAATGCAATAAAGAACTCTATAAAAACATGAACTTATTAATATGATAAATAACATTTGTAAAGAGAACGATAGTGAGATAGTGAAAAAGTAAACATAACTAAGTGACAAAGAGAAAGTAATGCTAGGGATTACCTACTAATAACACTTAAGATAAAATTTAAGAAGTGCAAAAATGATAGTGTAAAACCCCAAAATAATGAGAAACCCTATTGATAGGTATAAACACTTAATAAATCAGTGATAAACGCTAAATGGTTTAATGGTGAACATTATTAGTAAATAAGAATTTGGTTAATAATAGTATTAGGTATAAACACTTAATAATCTGTGATGAACACTGAAGATTAATGGTGAACATTATTATTTAAAAGGAATCTTGTTATTAATAGCATTAAGTTTAATTGTAAGAGAGGGATACAATAGTATTCAAAAGGAGGAATCCCATGGAAGGCAAAGAGTTAGTGTTACCATGGATAGAGAGTAGAGTTTATATAAGAAAACATATAGTAAAGAAAATAAGTGCAAAATCTATAAACAAACCATGTTCTAAGGGATAGAATTAAGTAGATTTAAACAATGTGATGATGTTCTATCACCTAAAAATAAGTAAGAATGAAACAAATTGTTAACAAACATTGCTTAATAGCGGTTAAAGAATTGTTAGTTTAAATCTATGAATAGGATATGGCTGAAGGAATTCTACAGACCATAGGCCTAGATGTTATGTTTTATGTAATAGAGAATAGTAAGTAATAGCCTAATTAATAACAATGGCAAAATGAATAAATAAAAATGTAAATTAATACAGATGTAATAACACTGGAAAATCAGTTAGGAAATAATTAACAAACCATAATGTAGAAACTAATGGGAACATACAATTATTATAAAAACAGATCCAAAACACACCAATAAGTAAACAAATCATTTATTAGATCAAAACAAAACATGTATGAGGGTAAATTAAGATGTAATTTGTATAAAATAAGTAACTATAATCAGTTACTACTTAGGCCTATGAAATGCCTAACTGTAGAAAACAAATAACTACAAATTGTAAAAAATCAACAAGGAAATTAGCAAATCCAAGGCAAATAACTAGTCAAGGATAATTTGTGAATCATATTAAAAGATAAATGTTATATTAAGGACTTAAAATAAGAAAGAAATGTAATTAACAAATATCAACATAACTGTTAAATTTTAATACATAAGAGAACCCAACCTTATGGGATGTCAAAATAATCTTTGAGAGAAAATACGAACAGTAGTGATAATATTTAATACGTAGGAAGGAAGACGGAAGAATAAAAGCAATCAGAATATATACAGTGATTTTGAAAAAAAATTCAAATATGATAACAATGGGCTTATGTCAATCTGAGCCAATCAAAGGCAATGAGTTACCATGACAACGGACCGTTGGTTACGAATTTTCCGTTAAAACCTATTATTCAATAACTGACGCTCTTCAAGAATAGACTCCAGGCCGTGAATGACAAAAATTTTAATCTAAAATGTTTAAAAAGTAATCAAAATTCAAGAAGATGAAGACTTAAGAAGCAGACAAAGTGCGAGAACATTTAATTGATGCCAAGGAACAATTTAAATAAATTTCAAATGAATAAATTGCTACAACTAACATGAAAAAGATACCAGAGGTAAATGAAAATTGATGACTACTGAAGCCCCATTCCATTTCAACTGAATGACAGTCCACATCAAGTCAACGGATTTGATAAGTATTATTAAATTACCCGAATTTCTGAAATAAATTCACTTTAAATCTTTCTCACAGTAATCTGAACTCTCACTATAAACTGAATATTATTTCTTTCAAAGATTAATTAAAAAAATAAAACACTGAAGTTTTGTTATCTAGTAAAATAACCTGTTTGAAAAATACGAACTTTTGATACACGATTTACCACACTACAGGAACAAATTATAATTACACATTATATTATTTAAGTACAAATAATGTAAGGTAGTGTACTTTATTGTAATCATTATTAATATTTCTTTCGTAATCACAAGGATCCTGAATCTGAACGTAACTAATTGTAAGCAAACCAAGCAGTCGCCATATTTGACTGGGTCATTCGTTCAGTTCATTTCGCCAACCTGAGATATTTGTCTTATACTAATTGCCGGTGCAAATGTGTTTGATAATAAAAATATAATTTTATATTACTGAATAAATACTAATCGTAATAAAAGAAATTATACAGAGTAGTAACCACTGTTTTTTATTTCATTAGGAAAGTGTATTATAATATTTGTGCATTTTAGCGAACAACTAGGATTGACGGTAAGCGCTCACGTCGGAAACTCGGCGAATTAACCGCTCGATTAAGAAGGTCGAACGAAGGCGGGAATAAATTTGAATTCTCTACTCCGCCAGAGCTGACATCGCCTAATCATCCTATTTTTTTAATTGTTTTAATTAAACAATTTGGCGCCACCCGGGGTTTATGAACACCTAACGAAGAACAGGTAAGGTTTCCACTCGCGTTGTACTGGTAATTGAAGGATCGCTACGGACGTCGCCAGCGAAAGATATAAGTAACGACTATTTGTTTGAGGCGAACACACGAACACACAAAATATACACTTTTACAGAGTACGTAAGAATTTCTTCGTTACAATTTGGCGCCCAACGTCGGGCTAGAATTGAAGACAAGCGGCGATTACGGAAAAATATGAGACATTCCATGGTTACAAGGTATAAAGCTAAGCAGGGAACTGAAGGTACCGACGAAGAAGAAATGGAAATGATTGAAGAAATGATCGGGGAAATGATCGAAGGGGATCCCCAAGAGGACCAACCAGAAATCCAACCCAACCAGAACCGGAAGTAGAAGTAATAGTCGACAACCAACCGGAGAAACCAATCCAAGATAGAGAGAGGGAACAACAGGCAGGAGATCATGAAACAGCAAAAGGAGGTCCGAGCCTGCAAGACCTAATGAATTTCATAGTCGAAACTTAAAAGAAAGAGGAGGAAAAAATTAACGAAAAAATAGACCAAAACAGTGAAGGATTGAATAAAAAATTAGAATCATTACAAGAGGGAATGAAGGAGGATAATGAGAAGAATCGTGAAGAATTAAAAAAACAAATCAAGGAGGACATAGAACTCCTAAATAATAAGATGGAAAGCAATCATGAAGCCTTGAAGAGAAACCAAGAAATATTAGAAGAGAAGAGCGAGGAGTTAAAAAGGCAGATCAAGAAGGATCTGAATATATTAAACCGCAAGATCGAGAATAACAATGAAACACTCCAACGACAAATGAAGGAAGACAGCGAGAAAACGAAGGATAAGTTGAGACAACAATTGGTAGAATGTCGGGAAGAGATCAAACAAACAATCACCGAGACAAATGAAACCATAGTACAAGTCCGGGAGGAGTTTACCAACAAAATGAGTAACGTCGAGGAGGAAGGAAGAATTAGAGTTGAAGAACTTCATAAAATCACCATCGAAGAATGCACAAGAAATAAACAGGAGGTGCTCAAGAAGCTGGAGGAGAGGAACAAAAAAATACGAACAGATATAAGTGAACGTGTGGAGAGAGTATACACCAAGATCAACAAAGTAGACGGACAGACCAAAGAGAACAAAGAGAAGATCCAGGGAATCAGCCAAAGGGAAAGACAGATGCAGGAAGAGCTGGACGCACTGAGGGAGAAACCTTGTCATAACACCCACATTATCACCAGCGAGAACAGGGAAATAATAAACTTTCGTAGTTACCGGTGGAATCCCATGGAATTTCTCAAAAGAGTAGAGGAATTAATCGAAAAGAATAGGGAAACAAGATGGACGACGGTAAGGAGCCTCATTGATGAAATGTTCAAAGACACCCACGACAACTGGTGGACGGCCACTCGATAGGAGATAAACTGTACACAGGAATTTAAGACACAATTCCGAGAAAAATACTGGTCTGAGTCCACCCAAAACGTAGTCAGGAACGACGTCAGCGATGGGAGGTATGAACCGCAAGCAGGACACACCCTAACGTCTTACTTTCTAGGGAAAGTATGCTTGGCGAGGAATCTTGAACCAAGAATACCTGAGGAATCTCTAGTGATACAGCTGGGGTACCACTACGAGGACGCAGTACAAAAGGCCAGGAGACAGGGTCAGATAAAAACCATCCAGGGAATGGCGAGTTTGTTGGAGGACCATGAAAATGACGGCCAGTACAAAAGGAACCGACTGGTTAACCAAAAATATAACAGGTGGAGTGAAAATCAAAATGCGCATAACTACAACCCATCGAACAACAACACCCAACACAACAACCGGAACAATATGAACCGGAATGTCAACGACCATCAAGGTAACCAGCCGTATAACAGAAACCAACAGAATTATAATCCAGGTAACCAGCCGTATAACAGAAACGACCAAAGCAACAATCCCACAAACAACAATTACAGGGGAGCAGGACCGAACCAACGTCCTAACGGCCACCCCAATAATATCAATTACTATGGTAACCACTTTAACCCGAATTACCAGTACAACAGGGGAACCGGGAATAACCAAATTAGAGGTGACGTTCGACGACAAGTTAATTTTATTAATGGGAGGAGTCAACCTAACCAGAGGAGGTATTGTCCAAATACAAAGGCAAACTCCTGGTACAATACAACAACTACAAATAATAATCAATTCCCAGAGAATAGAACTACCGAAGCGTCAAGGAATCAGATAAGCGGCCAACCAGGACCGATAAATGAACCGGCGGCGAACCAGTCCGATAGTCTGGCCTACAATGCACAACCACCTTTAAACTAAAAAGGTCAGTGAAAAACCAAATATGCCCTTCACATGACCAATCACTTGGGTTGCTACGACGAATGACACAACAAAATAAACATAAAATTATAACAATCATCTCAAACAATTACCTCAAAAATATAAGAGAAGAACTCCTTGAAGAAGAGGCTAACCAGCTGCCAAAACCACACAGTGAAGTCGTACACATAAAGGCTACCATCAACGGGACAATAACCATCATAATGATCGACACGGGATCGAACATATCCTTAATAAACCAGCCGGAGCTAGAGCGAATCCAAGCTAACTCCCAGATACCAATTCCCACTCTACCAATCAATAATATCATTATAATTGGTGCAACTGGCACACAAAATAAATCAATAAGAAAACAAGTTTCATTGGAATTGAACAGTCAAAACGCAACAATACCTATTGTTTTTCTTGTATCAAATGGACTACCATTCAATATGCTCATAGGGTGCGACGTGTTAAGACAACACTCGGCAGTAATCAACCTACAACAAGGAATAGTGTTGTTAACCTCTGAAAGGGGAATATGGTCTGCAAATATTATAAACTACAACCCTATACCAACAGCTTTGAATCAGGATCCAGGATTAAAAAATTACTATTGCCAAACACATGAACCGTCAATAATTATGGCTGATGAAGAGGAAAGTAGAGAACTATGGGAAAAGAAAATTGAGGAAATAAGAACTTTTCAAGGAGAACGAGCTCAACAAGAAATAACCAAGAATCAGGCTGAAAATCTCATAGCAATTTATAACGCATACCAGCACGTTTTCTGCAATACTCCAGGCAAGGTCAAGGGATACCAATGCAAGATTAATTTCCGTGAACCAGTAGACTTCCATAGAAAATCCTACCCCATAGCATACTCCCTGAAAAACGAAGTCAGAGCGGAAATAACCAGAATGATGGAGGAGGACATCATTGAGTATAGTCAATCTCCATACACAAGTCCCATAGTAGCTATACCCAAAAAGAGTGGTAAAGTCCGGATCTGCCTAGACGCCCGGGAGATCAACAAAATGATTATCAACGATGGAACTTCGCCGGGAGAAATTGAAGAGATTTTAAAAAAGTTTCATGGAACCAAATACATTAGTACCTGAGATACTGTATGTGGGTACTGGCAGGTGGAGCTGCATCCACACAGTAGACAATATATGGCATTTATCTTCGACGGAAAGAATTACCAGTTTAAGAGGTTGCCTTTCGGCCTCATCAATCCCGTCGCAGTGTTCGTAAAGTGCATGGACCAAGTTTTAGGTCAAGAGGCTCTGCAGTTCACAACAGTATATGTGGACGACCTACTAATAGCATCTTCAGACTGGGACGAATACTGTGCACGAATCAAACAAGTGTTGAAAAAGCTATCCAACAACAACATAACTCTAAAGTTGGATAAATCAAAGTTTATAGCCAACGAAGTAAAATTCCTGGGATTCAACCTAACCGAGCAGGGAATCTCTCCGTCCCAAGAAAAAGTAGAAGCTTTTCAGAAATTCCCCACATCTAAAAATAAGAAGCAGTTGCAATCCTTCTTAAGTATATGCAATTATTACAGGAAATTTCAAAATAATTACTCGTATCTTACCGCAAAATTTTCCAAATAACTCTCAGCAAAAGACAAGTGGACCTGGGGAACTGAGCGAGAGGAAGTACTAACTCTCATAAAACAAAAATTCTTAGAAACAGTAATGCTGCATCACCCCAACTTCGGACAACCCTTCTATTTGAATTGCGACGCCAGTGACGTCAGTCTGGGCGCTGAACTGTACCAAGAAGATAAGGAAGGACACCACCTGGTCATCAGCTTTGCCAGCAGGGTATTAAACAGTTGCGAGCGTAACTACAACGTTACAGAAAAGGAGCTCATGATAGTGTTTGCATGAGGAAAGTTTAGAACTTACATCTTAGGGTACCACATTACAGTCAGAAGCGACCATAAGTCAATATCATTTCTCAAGAAATGTAAGTTGAGTCATGGTAGACTTACCCGTTGGATCCTCGCTCTGCAAGAGTACCACATCACGTGGGAGTATATTCCAAGCCGGAAGAATGTAGCAGCAGATATATTGTCCAGAATAAATGTAGAAAACCAGACATTTGAAGGAGAAAAGGAGAAGATCGCCAAGGTGTATTACATATTAAAGGATAGGAAGGACGTGGAAGAAATTGTAAATGAGATAGTGCTACAGCAGAAGCAAGATACAAAATTATGAAACATACGAAGGAGACTGTTGGAATCTGAAGAGATTATTAATAACTTTTATTGCCTACACAAAGATGTATTGTTCATTAAAACAAAAAAGAATCAAGGAACATGGAAACTAGTAGTTCCAAATTCTCTAGAAAACAAAATAATTAAAGACTACCATGTCAGATACGGACACATGGGAACATTAAAAATGGTTAAAGCGTTAGAGGAAGAACTATTCATCAAAAGTATAACTCGAAAAGTAAATAAAAACATTAAAACATGCACGATATGTCAGATGGTCAAAACAAATAACGAGAGAAAAGATGGAATGATGATACCCATCATTTCAAATACCAAACTGGAAAAAGTGTTTCCAAACATATGTGGACCATTCTCACGTAGCGGAGGGAGACATAGATTCAAGTTCATAGTGATTCTATTGGACCATTACACCAAGTACACCAAGTTATACGCTATAAACAGAGCAACAACAAAGAAAATATTAGAAATCATAAAAAAACAAATACATTACAGAAATTGGAAAACCATACATGATTATAACAGACCACGGAACACAATTTAAAGGGAGAAAGTGGAGAGATGAATTATTAAAATTAAACATAAAAACCTATAAAACATCCGTATACCACCCTAGCAGTAATCCCGCAGAGAGAGTGTTAAGAGAGGTGGGACGTATTTTAAGAACGTACTGCCAAGATAATAAAAAAGAATGGCAAAAATATCTAACTTCAACTGAAGAATTTTTGAATATAAGTTACCATCATTTTATTGAGAACACCCCATATTTAATGATGTTTGGAAGAAAACCACATAGAGAGATACAGTAGTTAATAGACTTTCCAACCAACCCAGAAGACCCGTATGATGAAAATAAATGTTATAACCGAATCATGGAAAAATCGAGAAACAAAAAGCTAAATATTTTCAAAACCAACCCAAAATAATTAAAAGAAAAGTTAGAAATAATGAAGTTAACAACTAAATAAATAAAAAAGAAACCAACTGCGTGAGTAGATAACAGTATATAGAAAAGGTACAGCGGAAGAAAGAATGAGTACAAGGTTAAAAATGATCTAAAAAACCATGAAGTGGACAATCCTAAAAAATATTATTAATAATGTAAGTCACAAGATGACAAAAAAGGTATTTAAGATTGACTGAGAATAGGTCCAGCAATCAAATTAACTGAACAGAGATGATATTCCTCTGGTCTCAGAAAAAAAGTTAGTAATAGAAGAAACCAGCTACTAAAAAGTTAGGGAAAAAATTATATATAAAAGAGAGAACGCACTAATGGAAATAAATAAAAACAGATCTAAATAAAATGGAGTGAATCAAGTAAGAAGGGAAACAAGAAAGAAGAAATAAGCAAGAAGAAAAAGAAGACGAAAAATTATATATAACTGATAATTTCATAATAAACTATGCTAGTGTTTTTCCAAAATGATCAATTTTGAAGGAGAGGCATTATGTTACAACACAAATAAGCCACCCCAATACCAAGGAAAGAAAATGAATAACCTATACAAAATGTTTAAACCAATGAATATAAAATGACAATGACGCGACAAACGACGACATGACCTAACCCAAGTGATTGACCAAATAAAAGGAAACCAAAGGAGAAGGGGAAAACCAAAACCAAATAAGAAAGTGATTGACCAAATAAAAGGAAACCAAAGGAGAAGGGGAAAACCGAAACCAAATAAGAAAGTGATTGACCAAATAAAATAAAACCAAATAAGAAAGTGATTGACCAAATAAAAAGAAACCAAAGGAGAATGGGAAAACCGAAACCAAATAAGAAAGTGATTGGCCCAAAACAACCAAATAAAATGAAACCAAATGAGGAGGAGAAAACCAAAGTAAAATGAAGTTGAAACGAAATAAAATGAAAGTGAAGAAGAAGGAAAATGAAAATGAAACAAAACAAGTATAAAGGAAATAAAATGAAACCAAATAAAAAGAGTCACAAACAAATACAGTAATATAGAATAGAAAAAGAGAAATAATACACTCAAATATAATAATGGAAACGAAACCAATAACTAACAAATGTAAAAGATAATTAATATTATAGATTAAATGATAAATGTAAATGATTTAAATTTAAATGTAATTAATAAAGCTCAGTAAAGTAATGAAAAAAAGGAAAAGTACACTAACCAAAGAAATAGAGTTTAAATGTAATAAAGAACTCTATAAAAACATTAAATTATTAATATGATAAATAACATTTGTAAAGAGAAAGATAGTGAGATAGTGAGAAAGTAAACATAACTAAGTGACAAAGAGAAAGTAATGCTAGGGATTACCTACTAATAACACTTAAAATAAAATTTAAGAAGTGCAAAAGTGATAGTGTAAAACCCCAAATTAATGAGAAATCCTATTGATAGGTATAAACACTTAATAAATCAGTGATAAACGCTAAATGGTTTAATGGTGAACATTATTAGTAAATAAGAATTTGGTTAATAATAGTATTAGGTATAAACACTTAATAATCTGTGATAAACACTGAAGATTAACGGTGAACATTATTATTTAAAAGGAATCTTGTTATTAATAGCATTAAGTTTAATTGTAAGAGAGGGATACAATAGTATTCAAAAGGGGGAATCCCATGGAAGGTAAACAGTTAGTGTTACCATGGATAGAGAGTAGAGTTTATATAAGAAAAAATATAGTAAAGAAAATAAGTGCAAAATCAATAAACAACCCATGTTCTAAGGGATAGAATTAAGTAGATTTAAACAATGTGGTGATGTTCTATCACCTAAAAATAAGTAAGAATGAAACAAATTGTTAACAATCATTGCTTAATAGCGGTTAAAGAATTGTTAGTTTAAATCTATGAATAGGATATGGCTGAAGGAATTCTACAGACCATAGGCCTAGATGTTATGTTTTATGTAATAGAGAATAGTAAGTAATAGCCTAATTAATAACAATGGCAAAATAAATAAATAAAAAGGTAAATTAATACAGATCAATAACACTGGAAAATCAGTTAGGAAATAATTAACAAACAATAATGTAGAAACTAATGGGAACATACAATTATTATAAAAACAGATCCAAAACACACCAATAAGTAAACAAATCATTTATAATATAAAAAAAAAACATGTATGAGGGTAAATTAAGATGTAATTTGTATAAAATAAGTAACTATAATCAGTTACTACTTAGGCCTATGAAAAGCCTAACTGTAAAAAACAAATAACTACAAATTGTAAAAAATCAACAAGGAAATTAGCAAATCCAAGGCAAATAACTAGTCAAGGATAATCTGTGAATCATATTAAAAGATAAATGTTATATTAAGGACTTAAAATAAGAAAGAAATGTAATTAAAAAATATCAACATAACTGTTAAATTTTAATACATAAGAGAACCCAAACTTATGGGATGTCAAAATAATCTTTGAGAGAAAATACGCACAGTAGTGATAATATTTAATACGTAGGAAGGAAGACGGAAGAATAAAAGCAATCAGAATATATACAGTGATTTTGAAAAAAATTCAAATATGATAACAATGGGCTTATGTCAATCTGAGCCAATCAAAGGCAATGAGTTACCATGACAATGGACCGTTGGTTACGAATTTTCCGTTAAAACCTATTATTCAATAACTGACGCTCTTCAAGAATAGACTCCAGGCCGTGAATGACCAAAATTTTAATCTAAAATGTTTAAAAAGTAATCAAAATTCAAGAAGATGAAGACTTAAGAAGCAGACAAAGTACGAGAACATTTAATTGATGCCAAGGACCAATTTAAATAAATTTTAAATGAATAAATTGCTAACAACTAACGTGAAAAAGATGCCAGAGGTAAATGAAAATTGATAACTACTGAAGCCCCATTCCATTTCAACTGAATGACAGTCCACATCAAGTCAACGGATTTGATAAGTATTATTAAATTACCCGAATTTCTGAAATAAATTCACTTTAAATTTTTCTCACAGTAATCTGAACTCTCACTATAAACTGAATATTATTTCTTTCAAAGATTAATAAAAAAAATAAAATTACTTTATTGTAATCATTATTAATATTTCTTTCGTAATCACAAGAATCCTGAATCTGAACGTAACTAATTGTAAGCAAACCAAGCAGTCGCCAAATTTGACTATGTCATTCGTTCAGTTCATTTCGCCAACCTGAGATATTTGTCTTATACTAATTGCCGGTGCAAATGTGTTTGATAATAAAAATATAATTTTATATTACTGAATAAATACTAATCGTTATAAAAGAAATTATACAGAGTAGTAACCACTGTTTTTTATTTCATTAGGGAAGTGATTATAATATTTGTGCATTTTAGCGGACAACTAGGATTGACGGTAAGCGCTGACGTCGGAAACTCGGCGAATTAACCTCTCGATTAAGAAGGTCGAACGAAGGCGGGAATAAATTTGAATTCTCCACACCGCCAGAGTTGATATTGCCTAATCATCCTATTTTTTTAATTGTTTTAATTAAACAATTTGGCGCCACCCGGTATTTATGAACACCTAACGAAGAACAGGTAAGGTTTCCACTCGCGTTGTACTGGTAATTGCAGGATCGCTACGGACATCGTCAGCGAAAGATATAAGTAACGACCATTTGTGTGAGGCGAACACACGAACACACAAAATATACACTTTTACAGAGTACGTAAGAATTTCTTCGTTACAATATGGGTGTATCTGTGCAAGTGTGGGGGGGGGTACTGCATGCTGATTTGATCAGGGTCAGCATACAGCGCCAAGAGATAGAAGGAGAAACAACGAAAGACAAGAATCATGGACGCCCTCTGAGTTCTGACCTCCTAAGGCCTCCTACACTCAACTACTGAGACACAAAAGCATTTACGCACCAGGACCTATGACACTTCCATCCCCCCTCCCAGGACTGAAAAATCTCAGCACACTTCGACCATCCCCACACGATCCTCTCCGCCATGCCAACCCCACGGGACCGCCCCAACACGTCACCCTCACTGGTGACCTCCACCTACTCCTAGTGCTGCCACTCACATACGTGTCCAAGTACCAAACAAGGTATCACTAACCTTGCTATGTGAGTGACCATACTACTACTGTCCACCTCTTGGACCGACCAGCCATATGCAGCAAAACAAGGCATCACAATCCTTGACATATGACTGGCCCACATCCCTACACTAGGGCGGACGGACCCGATTAGCAAGGCAGAGAAGACCGCGCTGAGGGCACATGAACATCCAACTCTAAATTTGCTTTATCTAAATTTACCCTTAATACTTGTGTGAGGGGGGGTAACTTCTCTACAGTGTGGCCAGAAATCGCCCAACCTCATTGCGACGGGAGATATTAACCCGAGAATGCGTCATGCATCGGACCAAACAATAACTCAACGCCGTAACTGACCTTCATTCGGCAACACTCGAACAGCTGATAGCAAGGGAAACAAACTAGGTCGGCCGTGAATTCGGAAGGTTGAACATACAATAATCACAGAAGACCATACAACTGTTTATCAAATAAAGCGGACAATGATAGAAAATCCACTACACAGGCGGCTATCAGCTGGCCAAAGGTTATCTCGCCACAGTCTACATTACAGTCCAACATTACGTTGATTCTGATTCAATAACCCTATGTAAGTTTATTCAATTTCAAATTCAATATATATATATATATATATATTAATTATTCAATTTCCCATATTTGCAGAAAAAAAGCACAAACAACCGTTTAACACCACATATCACAACAACACAGAAAATGAAGAACTTGACTTCTCGCAAGTGACCCCCGCCAGAATTACACAATTCACCGCAAGAACTAACACAATCATAGTTTACAGAAGCAGAAAAAATTGAGTACTGTCCTTCCTTCAAGTAGACCCCGGGCTCCCTAACGTTGCGAAGACTTGACCAACTATCCTGAACTAGCTCTCGCTCACACCACACAAGAGGACAAAGAATATCTGACACTAACACAATACATAAAAATCAACAACACCTAACACCTATCACCAGATATCAAATTTCACAAACACAGACGCAACAACCACCAAAGACCAACATTGAATTTCCCAAAATATCTTCAAACAATTAACTATGCATCAGTATGCCCGACGATACCGACTTCCGATCTGGCCATACCGCATCCCGCCAAACTAACACACTATTATTTTAATATCAATCAATAGTAAAGTCCATTCCCCTCATAACGCCCCAGATCTCCGGTAATTCAAAAGTCTCAACCGACCCCAAAAATGTTCCAACTAATATTAATGCATGCCTCGTGGCGGCACCCAGTTTACAAATTCAAACAGGCTGACAAATCACACATCCACAATAATAATCAGTATTCATAAACATATATAATTTCTCTAATTTATAATTTTTTTGTTTTCAGACTGTTTCCAAGTTTGCAAATCCCGTCACACCCAAGGACCCACGGGTTCAACCATAGATTTTAACCACGCTCTGCTACCATTTGTAACCCTCTCTTTATTTGTGGGTGTGTTAAAAAGAATTATATATATACTTTTTTTTCTAAGGGTTACTCGATTATTTATGACTATGCTGAAGGCCTAGAAGGAAGCATAAAGTGTGCTGGGTCCCATGAAGCGGGACTTGCAATTAATACTCTCTAGTAACAGCAAGATAACAACCTTTATTAATTCATAATTTTCATAATTCATATAATATATATATATATATTAATTATAATTCATACCCTTTATAATTCATTATAATTCATAATGGGTTACATAATTTTATATTATTATTTCTTGAATAAATATCATATTTCAAATATTTACCATTAGTTATTTCATATATCATAAATTCATAAAAATTTCAATATCGCAAATCCCAAATATTTCAAATATCATTTCAGAGGTCAGAAACATCTCAATATTATAAACATATAAATATCATTCATTATTTCAAAATAACAACCTTTGGGGACGATAACACATAATTCACAAAGACCGTACATATAAATCACAAATACAATTATAAATTTAAACACCTTGTGGACCGCCTGTATATTTTGTCAAAGCACAATTTATAACTTTCAAATGCTTGCAAACCGCCTAGATAATTTCATCAAAATACAATATGTATATAAATTTAGAATGCTTGGCAACAGCCTGTATAATTTCATAAAAGTACACCTTATAAATTTAAAATAATCTGGATTGGCCATAATAGCAAGAAAATACAAGTTACAAATTTAGATCTCCAGTTAACAGCCTGTATTGTTTTATGGAAAGTACAATTTATAAATTTAAAATAATCTGGATTGGCCATAATAACAAGAAAATACAAATTTAGAACGCCAGTTAACAGCCTGTATAGTTTTATGAAAAGTACAATTTATAAATTTAAAATAATCTGGATTGGCCCGGCCGCTGACATGTTCCACACAGCATCCGAAAAAGCAAATAACCATAAATAAAAATTTTAGGAAAACCCCCAAAGCCAGACAGGGTAGTAGAAAGCTGGACACGAGCCAGGCCCGACAGAATGTAACATGTCCGGGAGCTTGCATAGATATGCACAAACAGATGACTCCCTTTGATACTATGATATTAAAATGTGACCAGACCTGAATGTAGAATGATGAAAACTCACAACCCTATTATGAAATGAATAAAATAATTAATTAGCAGAAAGACCCAAGATTACAGTAGATGCTAGACCCGCCGGTCCAGCTCAGCATGTTACAAACTGCACCCCCCTGCTTAACTAAAATACAGTCCCCAGTAACAGTAAGTAAGAATTGGGTTAAGATCACCTTGTGTTATCCAGAAGCTTCCCAGGTGTTCTGTGCCTTGTGGACGGTCAGTCGGTCTTGCTGAGCGGGTGTTTACAGTGGCATGCTTTACGGTTGTTTCTCCTCCGGCAGACGAGGAACGAGAGTCTGTGAGTGTTCAGGACATGACGGAAGATGGTATTTCCACCATGCTCGAATCAGGTCTCCGTCTCTCTCGGGAGCCCGGAGGTCTGTACGAGTCTACGTACTCATGATAGAATAGAAAAAAATACAAAAAACCAAACACAATCTGCCGAAGGAGAGGCTGCTTACGATGCGAAGGACACAGGTCGACTGAAAAAAAACTTGCAATCGGGAGACCCGAATCGCCTGCAACAGAGGGCGTCTGCCTCCGCAATTGCCGCTTCCGCTAACAGATGGCGCAGGCATACAGAAACGCAGAAACACGTTGCGTCTGACAACGTGAAATGATAAATCGCAATTCCCTAATTCTTAATAAGTCATATTTTTGTACAGTAGCCCGGTTTCTTTGAAAAACCGCGGCACAATACTATAAACGAACCCATCGACGAGAAATACGAATACAACAGCCACACAATAGAAATAAAAGTGAACAAAGATATAACAACAAAGTTGAGAAAAATACACCTGCTACAAATGGAAAACCAGAAGTTAAGACAAATGATCAACAGAATTAAGGAGGGAGACCATGATAAATTAAACCAACATTTCAAAGTAATAAACAATTAACTATATAGGAGATGGAAGACGCAGTAAAAATTATACATCCCAAACGAAATTCGGAAGGAGTTGATCCAAGAAATCGACCAGATATATGGACACCCAGGTACAAAAAGGTCTCTGCAGCTTCTAAAGGAGCACTTTACATTCGAAGAAATGTGCAAGAGTGTCAGCCAGCTGATCAAATGTTGTGACCTGTGTCAGAGGTGTAAAGACAGTGGGAATCGACTCATTTCTGGAGAAACAAGACCCATCCTTCCTACAAACAAGGGAGAACTCATAAGCATGGGCTATTACGGACCTCTACCGATGTCCAGTGGTGGAGTGAGGTACCTATTAGTTATTGTGGACAATTTTACGAAATACGTGGAGTTGTATGCTTTACGTAGAGCCACCACAAACATAACATTGAAAAGACTACAACAGTACATTGATATACATGGTAGACCGGATAGTGTGTTAACAGACAATGGCACGCAATTCACGTCTCAGAAATGGATGCAGGGTCTGAATGAGCTAAACATAAAACCTTAATACACAGCAATTCGGAATCCGTGCACTAATATTGCGGAAAGGTGGAACCGGCAGCTCGGAAACCTGTTCCGTATTTTTGTTAGAGAGAGACACACTAAATGGGCAAGATACATAAAAACAATCAAGTCATGTCTGAATGAAACATACCAGGAGACAATAAAGGTTACGCCATACGAAGCCCAGTTTGGAAAAAGCCAACCAGGCATTGGGAACAGTATGTAGACCCTATTGTGATCAACAATGAAGGAGTAAATGTAGAAAGACTACAATTACGAATCAAGGAAAGGGGAGAGCGACAAGCGGCCCGAATAAATAAATCAAAGAAAATTACGGAATTTGAAGTGGGAGAAAGAGTTCTGATACGAGCGCATCATATATTGGACGCTACTCAGAATATAATAGGAAAATTCTGTGCGGTATATGAGGGTCCGTACACAATAGTAAGTAAAATCGGAAGCGCTACGTACCAATTACAGGATGACCAGAATAACGATTCTATACGAGGAGTATTCATTATTCAACACTAGGCAACTAAAGAGGTATCATTCAGATTCTTAGTTGACGCCAGTGAAAAGTGTTAAATTATAAAGAAATTGTAAGATTCAATAGAATACTAAATGAAATGTAGTAATTTTAACATTACTTAAACTAAAATGATAAGTGTATAAACGATGATGTAAAATACTAACGAAGTGGAGTTGTAACTATAATCTTCATGATAACAAAATGTGGACAAAAATTTAACGATAATTGAATTGACATGAGTGCATAGACATTATATGTATTAAATGAATGCAAATGTAAGAACAATTAATATGGTTAGAATAAGATTGTTTAATATATGTGTTTAATACAACAATTGAATGCGAACAATTAATAAAATTGGAATAGTGATATGTATATATATATATATTGTAGCGTGACAGAAAATCCACTACTTATTAAGTCATATAAAATCATAAAAATTAATTACACCACATATGTTAAAATAATATTGAATGAGATTTAATGAAATCAAAGGAATGAACCACGATAAAATAAAAATCCTCATTACATTATATAAAAACCACTGTTTAAATATCAAAGAAAGTATTGAAAGCAACTCATATTATAAGATCAGTAATTTACCCAGGAAGCTAGGAGCAGTAAACAAATTAAATAACACCATATCAAGAAGAAAGAGAATCAGGTTAAGAGTGGTGAACACCAAAATACCCCAAAGACAAGAAGAAGGAAGAATAAAATTTGTGATCAGGAAGAAAACAATACCCTGAAACCTTTAGAGAAAAGCAAGGTCCGTATCAGTAAATAACTTCGATGCTCCAAACTAAACATCAGTCGAGATAACACAAAGTACCTTGGTTTACCCAAGAAAGAAGAATGAAGACTAGAAGAAGGACAAGAAAGAAGATAAGAAGAAAGACAAGAAAGAAGACAGGAGGAGAGGAAGAAATAGTATGAAAGAAACACCGTTGTAAAACCTATTATTATTATTAACTACCATCAACCCCAAACCCATAAAAACGATTAAAAAGAAAGTATAACATACCAAAATCCTATAAAAATGTAATTATTTAGAAAACTAAGGTGTTGTATAGTATTATAAGAAGTGAACCGACTAAAGCTATTGTGTGATAAGAAAATAAACAAGTCTTAACAGTCCATGATTACTAAATTTCTGGTCTGAAATAGTGAGACTCAAAATATCAGAACCACCAGTGAAAGTGAATTTGTGTAAGTGTTTTTTGGAAATGCAATAAACTTAAAGTTAGTGATACTATGACTTATCAATATGCTATATAACAACTTTAATATCCAAAAATAAACAGCATAATAAAATAATAAAATGGAAGATTTCCAGTATTTTATTATTTTAATGTAACTCTTTGTTTACAAGACATTTGTAAAAAATGCTAATAACTAGAGTATGGGTGGTCAGGTTTACTGATGAAGGAGATCATAAATAATAATGGTTTAGACCAGAAAGGACTGGCATTAATTTAGTATTCATAGGTTTAAAATGTTTAAATAGACTGTTTGTTCACAGCCATAAAATCAATGTATTTGTAAGAGTTATTAGAAAATAAGATTTATATTATGTGTTTAAAATGAATTATGTTTGCTAAATAACAGCATACATACCATTAATAATGTTTCAGTAGGTATGCTGTGTTAATTCAAAAGGAGTTAAATGTATATGTTCAAACCATGTCAGCAATAAGTTCAATTGTGCAGATTGCTAAATCATGTTCATAATTATTTTTTTTATAACAGTAGTGTTAATTAAATACTACACCTCACAATAAGTTATAAACCATTTTATTTTCATGTAATAATAACTATGTAAAGTCAGAGGAGTGGTAGAATTAATTTTATTTGAGAAAGACAGAAATGTAAAATTCTAAACTCTAGGCCATTTGGTGAATTCACAGAAACCATATAAACCAGTATAATTCACTTATAAATCCTGTAAACTAGCAAGATTTAGATAAGGTAAATCAGTTAACCACTACTGGGAATGATCCTATGAGTTAAAATGATAATAAGGAAATATACCTTAAAATATTGTAAATTTTCAAAATATATAAATTAATTAATTTTAAAGAGCAATGTCAAATTCAGAGACTAACACAAAAAACCAGTTCAAAGGTTCAATTTATATGTATTTAAGGAAAGGAAGAGAAATATGACTAATTAAAATTTATTATAATAGTATTAATAACAATTAAAATGGAAGAAAAATTTGTATGAAGGCGGAAATCAGATTTTGAGCCTATATTTTCAAAAGGGAAAGAAATTTGTTAATTTCCACAAAATGTCCACAGATATGGACTATAATACATCAATTTAAAAGGAATGAGATGATTAAACCAATGATAAGGTTCATAATTCATGAAAGTGATGAATAAAATAAATAAATTCCATATATAATGTAATCTTGTATCATGTGTATAGGTAATCGAAATATGTTAACAATACTTTTTCAAAGATTAACTGGGCCAGATTTTGACCAAGTTAAAATAGTCTTTTGTTGAATATCAAGCTGAATAGTTGTGTGAAAAAACGTTCCTTAAAACCGAGTAGAAAGTGGTACGACAGTTTGCCATTAATGTCAGTGCATCGAGAGTTAGATGAATTGAACACTTTCTTAACTAAATTTACCAAAACTAACGACAATAGTGAAAAATAACACCAAACTTCATGATACGAGTGATATAAAACAGTAAAACAATATATTTGACATAATTCACGCTACAACTCGTAACCACTTTTACAGACAATCTAACCAACAGAAGTGAACACATTCCAAATAACTTAATTAACACCAATATACACGGAACACTTCTTCAGAACACACCAAACTACCTAATAGACAGATTACACCAGTGCGGGGACATTTCAAACATTCATGAAGACAATTTTGCTGAGTTTTTAACACGACGACTTTTTCCGTAACCTCGCCAGATCTAGTAGCGGCCATCTTTGAAATTTACGAATCTGCATTCCACCTCGAGTGACGTCATAGAAGCTACATATGGTCTGACAAAACAATTTATTAAACATTATATCTCAGAATTATTTGAATACTGTTAAATAATAATTATTAAATTTACTTTAATTGTTAATGTTATACTTTCTCGTTACCCTTCTCTGACTATTAATTTAATCGCTCAAAGAACCTGTCTTTTTATAATACTTATAATAATTTTTCTACTGTATGCACAATCGATAATTCCCTGAGACGGAGTCGATAATTGTTCTCAATCGATAAAAAATCGATTATTTATTAAATTGTTTAATAAATCCATTTATTTCAATTGTATTTATTTATTATTATTTCACAGGCTAATTTAAGGTTGTTTATTAAGGCAAAGAGACTTCAAGAAGAAGAAAATATTTTATTTGAGTGAGATATTGGACCAGCAAGAAAAATCATCGATCGATTGCTGACTGGAGTTAATCTGATTAACTCCAGACTTGGTTCAAATCTTCCAGAAGTGCTCGATAGTTAATAAATACCTTCCCAATTCTTAAAATATTTACAAAAACTTTAAAACAGCCTTATTTCTTAATTATAAACATTGATTAACGTAAACAGAATTTTTTTTTATTGAAAATTTTATTTTTTTTTTTATAAAATTTTCATCTACTATTTTATTTTTGTAAAGACCGGCATACAGGGTCTTCTTACAAAGTGGCGTCCAACTTAGAGGGCTTGATAAGATAAGCCTGGCAGCGGTTATCCAGTCAGGAAGAAGGGCAACAACGGTAAATCAAAATGGCAGAACTTACAAAAGAAGAGAAATCGGATAAGATGATAGAAATGTGCCAACGAATAATAGAGAAACTAGATGACCAGGATAAGAAAAGGAGAGAGGACAGATTAAAAAGCGAAGAATTAAGAAAGAAAAAGACCGAAGAAATAAAAAATGATAGCAAGCCAGAAACGGGAGAAATACCAAACGAAAAAACCTTGGAACAAATAGTAGTATTACCTGAGAAGAAAACTAACGGGAACAAAGAAAATACTAAAGATATGGAAGTGGAACCAAAGGAAAGGAGGAAAACACTTCCACGGAAAGTAATGAAAACCAAGGAAGAAATAGAGATGATGAACCATGGGTTAATGGAGGTAAATAATGTCCCTATTACCAACCATGAGAAAATCAAGAATGCCAGAGATCACGGTAGGAGATTAAAAATAATCTCAGAAATAATATACCAACAGACCATAGTGTACCAATGGGAAAGGACCAGAGGTAAAAGGAGTAAGACATGTGGACCAGATCAGTTTCAGTGCTGGACTGGACAGTGTATTTCAGAAAGATGGAAATATAACATCTTATCAGACTGTGACGATGGCACATGTGAATCACCAGAGTGTGTTCTATTAGTGCGCCATCCAAGACTATTCCAGTGTACAATTACACAAAAATGTATACCTTCAGGATGGATATGTGATGGTGAACCAGCTTGTGGGAATTCAAATACACAAATAGTTGATAACTCAGATGGAGATCCTCACAGATATTTTTCATACAATACCATATATGGACCAGAGACGTATTGGTATTTAAAACAATATGATAAGGGAAACTACATAAGCTTTTTGGCCAACAAACAAATAACGATTAGAAGAATGAAATACAAGGCAAAGGCTAAAAATGTCACTGGTACCGGAACAAGTATGAAGACTATGGTCATCCGGACAATAAGAGCAACTGAAATGACAGACTATGGTTAAATCAAATACCACACACCTCCAAAAAAGGGACTGATGTCTTGATAACCGACAATGGCAAAAACCACAACCAAGAAGAAGAAAATAATTACCCATGAGGAGAAATAATAAGAAGAATGAACGAAGAACCAAAACGGGGTTTTAAGAAAGGAAATTGATTAAGAAACTACACCTTACAAAGGAAATATGAGCAACTGTGCAACCTAATTAAAATCATACACCTGGGTATAAAAGAAAAATAATAATAAGGAAATACTTTTGAAATAAAGACCAGAAAGAGAGTCATATAATATTTATGAAACTAATATGATATGTTTACCACATAATATAGAAAACTATTACAATTTTTTATGAAAGGTATCATGAGAGATGGGAAAAATGAAATGAATTTAGAATGAGAAATCAACTAAATTCAAAAATAAAGTAATACCGAATTATATACAATTATTTAAAAGAAACATTTTGGAAAGAAGTAGATAAAAACAACTAAATTCAAAAAACAATGTAATATCAAATTACATACAATTATTTAAAAGAAACATTTTGGAAAGAGAAGAAAAAAAATTTTGAAAAAACCCTCAAAATTCTAAAAACAATGTAAGATAATTACATACAATTTATTTGAAAGAAACTATTTGGAAAGAAATAAAAATCAACAAAATTCAAAAATAATGGAATAACAATTACATACAATTTATTTGAAGAGAAACATTTTGACAATAACACCAAGAGAATTTTGAAATAACCCTCAAAATTAAAAAATAAGGTAATACCACATTACATACAATTATTTAAAGGAAACATTTTGGAAAGAGAAGAAAAAGAATTTAAAAACCAACTAAATTCAAAAACAATCTAAGATCACCTTACATACCAAAGATTTAAGAAATAAACTATTTGGAAGGAATATAATAAACGGAATTTAGAAATAAACCATCTAAATTCTAAAACACATGTAAGCCCACCTTACATAAAAATTATTTGAAGAAAATTTTATGGCAAAAATATAAGGAGAAGTTAGAATTTAAAACCATCTAAATTCTAAAACACATGTAAGCCCACCTTACATAAAGATTATTTAAGAAAACTTTATGGCAAGAATATAAGAGAAGAATTTAAAAACCATTAAATTCTAAAAACAATGTAAGACAATTACATACAAGTTATTTGAAAGAAACTATTTGGAAGTAAGAATATAACAAAAAGAATTTAGAAATCATCTAAATTCCAAAAACAATGTAATACCTTACATAACAACTATTTGAAGAAAACTTTATGGCAAGAATATAAAAAAGTATTTAGAATGAGAAATCATCTAAATTTAAAAAGATTGTAAGTTCACCTTACTAACCATGAATCTGAGAAAAAACATTTTGAAGAGATAAATATAAAACAGAATTTAGATTGAAATAATATAAATTCTAAAAAGAAAGCAAGCCCACCTTACATACAAATTATTTGAGAAAACTTTATGGAATAATATAAGAAGAGTGAATTTTGAATTGTGTATAAATCAAGTTTCCAAACCAAGAGTATGTACAACTTACCGACCAATTATTAATAAAACACTTTGGTGAAATAAACAGAAGAGATTTAATACCATATTTATGGTAAGCATAAAATATAGTTACCATGTTTATAAAGGATCATAATGGGATGAATAAAGGAAACAGACTTTAGAATTAAAACAAATAATTCTGGAAAGTATGATAATGTCTAATTTCAATATAAAGAGTAAAAACCTTTCCATAAAATGATGCCAAAGGAAATAAAAAAAAAAATTTTTTTTTAATACGATTTGTGTTAATACGATTTGAGTGATTGAATATAATAAAATACAAAAACTTATGTGGAATTATGAGATAATGAAACTTTGAAGTGGTATGAGGAGAAATTATGACCTCATTATAAAATTAATAAAAAACATTCATTCGAAAGTATAATAACCATGACAGGAATAATGTGAGAATAATATCAAAGATATATGTAATTAAACGAATTAATATAAAATGATTTATGAATTAAATGTCAATTGTGATAATGACAGTTATAAAAAGTTCTAGAAAATAGAACAAGTGGAAATGATAAGAACAAAGAAACAGTCTATAAATGTCATAAAGATATGCTACAATAAACAATGCAGATTATAATAAAAAAACCAGAAGGTAATAAAGAATGTATCACCAAAAGCTTTATATGATAAGAAAAGTTGAAAAATGTAATAATAGAAGAGCTTCCTACCATAATATCAAATGAATGAAACATCCAGTTAACGAGTCAGAAGAACAACTGAGATAGGAATATTAAAATCTCTGAGAAATATAATAAGTAATAAGTGAAGTATCCCAAAGATATTTTTTAAATAGTAACAAATGTGTACTATTCTGAATAATTTTTTTAATCTGTCTGTAGATAACTCCAGCAGTATTAATATGTTTTTTGAGCAGAGATGATTTGCCTCTGTACTCAAATAAGTGTGAAGTATTGGACAGCAGAGGAAGTAGCGTACAGTGCCTCTCTGAACTGAACCAGCTCACAAAGTAGGGAACGATAGGGAGGAAATATCCCAAGGAGAAAATACTAAGAAGAAATATGAAAATGAAATAACAAATATGAAACTCAGATGACTATTACTATCAAGGAAGATCAAGTGAGAATGAGAAGGATATAAACTCAAATATAAATAAGAACATTTTTAAAATGGAAGGAAGTCCAGAATAATAACACACCTAGAATAATTATCATAAGCAATTGTTTCAGACAAAGCAAGTATAATCTGAAAAAATTACTTCTGGAGAAGGGCATTCTGTAGCGTGACAGAAAATCCACTACTTATTAAGTCATATAAAATCATAAAAATTAATTACACCACATATGTTAAAATAATATTGAATGAGATTTAATGAAATCAAAGGAATGAACCACGATAAAATAAAAATCCTCATTACATTATATAAAAACCACTGTTTAAATATCAAAGAAAGTATTGAAAGCAACTCATATTATAAGATCAGTAATTTACCCAGGAAGCTAGGAGCAGTAAACAAATTAAATAACACCATATCAAGAAGAAAGAGAATCAGGTTAAGAGTGGTGAACACCAAAATACCCCAAAGACAAGAAGAAGGAAGAATAAAATTTGTGATCAGGAAGAAAACAATACCCTGAAACCTTTAGAGAAAAGCAAGGTCCGTATCAGTAAATAACTTCGATGCTCCAAACTAAACATCAGTCGAGATAACACAAAGTACCTTGGTTAACCCAAGAAAGAAGAATGAAGACTAGAAGAAGAACAAGAAAGAATATAAGAAGACAGACAAGAAAAAAGACAGGAGGAGAGGAAGAAATAGTATGAAAGAAACACCGTTGTAAAACCTATTATTATTATTAACTACCATCAACCCCAAACCCATAAAAACGATTAAAAAGAAAGTATAACATACCAAAATCCTGTAAAAATGTAATTATTTAGAAAACTAAGGTGTTGTATAGTATTATAAGAAGTGAACCGACTAAAGCTATTGTGTGATAAGAAAATAAACAAGTCTTAACAGTCCATGATTACTAAAGGTCTGGTCTGAGATAGTGAGACTCAAAATATCAGAACCACCAGTGAAAGTGAATTTGTGTAAGTGTTTTTTGGAAATGCAATAAACTTAAAGTTAGTGATACTATGACATATCAATATGCTATATAACAACTTTAATATCCAAAAATAAACAGCATAATAAAATAATAAAATGGAAGATTTCCAGTATTTTATTATTTTAATGTAACTCTTTGTTTACAAGACATTTGTAAAAAATGCTAATAACTAGAGTATGGGTGGTCAGGTTTACTGATGAAGGGGATCATAAATAATAATGGTTTAGACCAGAAAGGACTGGCATTAATTTAGTATTCATAGGTTTAAAATGTTTAAATAGACTGTTTGTTCACAGCCATAAAATCAATGTATTTGTAAGAGTTATTAGAAAATAAGATTTATATTATGTGTTTAAAATGAATTATGTTTGCTAAATAACAGCATACATACCATTAATAATGTTTCAGTAGGTATGCTGTGTTAATTCAAAAGGAGTTAAATGTATATGTTCAAACCATGTCAGCAATAAGTTCAATTGTGCAGATTGCTAAATCATGTTCATAATTATTTTTTTTATAACAGTAGTGTTAATTAAATACTACACCTCACAATAAGTTATAAACCATTTTATTTTCATGTAATAATAACTATGTAAAGTCAGAGGAGTGGTAGAATTAATTTTATTTGAGAAAGACAGAAATGTAAAATTCTAAACTCTAGGCCATTTGGTGAATTCACAGAAACCATATAAACCAGTATAATTCACTTATAAATCCTGTAAACTAGCAAGATTTAGATAAGGTAAATCAGTTAACCACTACTGGGAATGATCCTATGAGTTAAAATGATAATAAGGAAATATACCTTAAAATATTGTAAATTTTCAAAATATATAAATTAATTAATTTTAAAGAGCAATGTCAAATTCAGAGACTAACACAAAAAACCAGTTCAAAGGTTCAATTTATATGTATTTAAGGAAAGGAAGAGAAATATGACTAATTAAAATTTATTATAATAGTATTAATAACAATTAAAATGGAAGAAAAATTTGTATGAAAAACGTTCCTTAAAACCGAGTAGAAAATGGTACGACAGTTTGCCATTAATGTCAGTGCATCGAGAGTTAGATGAATTGAACACTTTCTTAACTAAATTTACCAAAACTTTAACGAAAATAGTGAAAAATAACACCAAACTTCATGATACGAGTGATATAAAACAGTAAAACAATATATTTGACATAATTCACGCTACAACTCGTAACCACTTTTACAGACAATCTAACCAACAGAAGTGAACACATACCAAATAACTTAATTAACACCAATATACACGGAACACTTCTTCAGAACACACCAAACTACCTAATAGACAGATTACACCAGTGCGGGGACATTTCAAACATTCATGAAGACAATTTTGCTGAGTTTTTAACACGACGACTTTTTCCGTAACCTCGCCAGATCTAGTAGCGGCCATCTTTGAAATTTACGAATCTGCATTCCACCTCGAGTGACGTCATAGAAGCTACATATGGTCTGACAAAACAATTTATTAAACATTATATCTCAGAATTATTTGAATACTGTTAAATAATAATTATTAAATTTACTTTAATTGTTAATGTTATACTTTCTCGTTACCCTTCTCTGACTATTAATTTAATCGCTCAAAGGACCTGTCTTTTTATAATACTTATAATAATTTTTCTACTGTATGCACAATCGATAATTCCCTGAGACGGAGTCGATAATTGTTCTCAATCGATAAAAAATCGATTATTTATTAAATTGTTTAATAAATCCATTTATTTCAATTGTATTTATTTATTATTATTTCACAGGCTAATTTAAGGTTGTTTATTAAGGCAAAGAGACTTCAAGAAGAAGAAAATATTTTATTTGAGTGAGATATTGGACCAGCAAGAAAAATCATCGATCGATTGCTGACTGGAGTTAATCTGATTAACTCCAGACTTGGTTCAAATCTTCCAGAAGTGCTCAATAGTTAATAAATACCTTCCCATTCTTAAAATTTTTACAAAACCTTTAAAACAGCCTTATTTCTTAATTATAAACATTGATTAACGTAAACAGAATTTTTTTTTTATAGAAAATTTTATTTTTTTTTTTTTATAAAATTTTCATCTACTATTTTATTTTTGTAAAGACCGGCATACAGGGTCTTCTTACAAAGTGGCGTCCAACTTAGAGGGCTTGATAAGATAAGCCTGGCAGCGGTTATCCAGTCAGGAAGAAGGGCAACAACGGTAAATCAAAATGGCAGAACTTACAAAAGAAGAGAAATCGGATAAGATGATAGAAATGTGCCAACGAATAATAGAGAAACTAGATGACCAGGATAAGAAAAGGAGAGAGGACAGATTAAAAAGCGAAGAATTAAGAAAGAAAAAGACCGAAGAAATAAAAAATGATAGCAAGCCAGAAACGGGAGAAATACCAAACGAAAAAACCTTGGAACAAATAGTAGTATTACCTGAGAAGAAAACGAACGGGAACAAAGAAAATACTAAAGATATGGAAGTGGAACCAAAGGAAAGGAGGAAAACACTTCCACGGAAAGTAATGAAAACCAAGGAAGAAATAGAGATGATGAACCATGGGTTAATGGAGGTAAATAATGTCCCTATTACCAACCATGAGAAAATCAAGAATGCCAGAGATCACGGCAGGAGATTAAAAATAATCTCAGAAATAATATACCAACAGACCATAGTTTACCAATGGGAAAGGACCAGAGGTAAAAGGAATAAGACATGTGGACCAGATCAGTTTCAGTGCTGGACTGGACAGTGTATTTCAGAAAGATGGAAATATAACATCTTATCAGACTGTGACGATGGCACAGGTGAATCACCAGAGTGTGTTCCATTATGCGCCATCCAAGACTATTCCAGTGTACAATTACACAAAAATGTATACCTTCAGGATGGATATGTGATGGTGAACCAGCTTGTGGGAATTCAAATACACAAATAGTTGATAACTCAGATGGAGATCCTCACAGATATTTTTCATACAATACCATATATGGACCAGAGACGTATTGGTATTTAAAACAATATGATAAGGGAAACTACATAAGCTTTTTGGCCAACAAACAAAATAACGATTAGAAGAATGAAATACAAGGCAAAGGCTAAAAATGTCACTGGTACCGGAACAAATATGAAGACTATGGTCATCCGGACAATAAGAGCAACTGAAATGACAGACTATGGTTAAATCAAATACCACACACCTCCAAAAAAGGGACTGATGTCTTGATAACCGACAATGGCAAAAACCACAACCAAGAAGAAGAAAATAATTACCCATGAGGAGAAATAATAAGAAGAATGAACGAAGAACCAAAACGGGGTTTTAAGAAAGGAAATTGATTAAGAAACTACACCTTACAAAGGAAATATGAGCAACTGTGCAACCTAATAAAAATCATACACCTGGGTATAAAAGAAAAATAATAATAAGGAATACTTTTGAAATAAAGACCAGAAAGAGAGTCATATAATATTTATGAAACTAATATGATATGTTTACCACATAATATAGAAAACTATTACAATTATTTATGAAAGGTATCATGAGAGATGGAAAAAATGAAATGAATTTAGAATGAGAAATCAACTAAATTCAAAAATAAAGTAATACCCAATTATATACAATTATTTAAAAGAAACATTTTGGAAAGAAGAAGATAAAAACAACTAAATTCAAAAAACAATGTAATATCAAATTACATACAATTATTTAAAAGAAACATTTTGGAAAGAGAAGAAAAAGAATTTTGAAAAAACCATCAAACTTCTAAAAACAATGTAAGATAATTACATACAATTTACTTGAAAGAAACTTTTTGGAAAGAAATAAAAATCAACAAAATTCAAAAATAATGGAATAACAATTACATACAATTTATTTGAAGAGAAACATTTTGACAATAATACCAAGAGAATTTTGAAATAACCCTCAAAATTAAAAAATAAGGTAATACCACATTACATACAATTATTTAAAGGAAACATTTTGGAAAGAGAAGAAAAAGAATTTAAAAATCAACTAAATTCAGAAACAATCTAAGATCACCTTACATACCAAAGATTTAAGAAATAAACTATTTGGAAGGAATATAATAAACGGAATTTAGAAATAAACCATCTAAATTCTAAAACACATGTAAGCCCACCTTACATAAAAATTATTTGAAGAAAATTTTATGGCAAAAATATAAGAAGAAGTTAGAATTTAAAACCATCTAAATTCTAAAACACATGTAAGCCCACCTTACATAAAAATTATTTAAGAAAACTTTATGGCAAGAATATAAGAGAAGAATTTAAAAACCATTAAATTCTAAAAACAATGTAAGACAATTACATACAAGTTATTTGAAAGAAACTATTTGGAAGTAAGAATATAACAAAAAGAATTTAGAAATCATCTAAATTCCAAAAACAATGTAATACCTTACATAACAACTATTTGAAGAAAACTTTATGGCAAGAATATAAAAAAGAATTTAGAATGAGAAATCATCTAAATTTAAAAAGAAAGCAAGCCCACCTTACATACAAATTATTTGAGAAAACTTTATGGAATAATATAAGAAGAGTGAATTTTGAATTGTGTATAAATCAAGTTTCCAAACCAAGAGTAAGTACAACTTACCGACCAATTATTAATAAAACACTTTGGTGAAATAAACAGAAGAGATTTAATACCATATTTATGGTAAGCATAAAATATATTTACCATGTTTATAAAGGATCATAATGGGATGAATAAAGGAAACAGACTTTAGAATTAAAACAAATAATTCTGGAAAGTATGATAATGTCTAATTTCAATATAAAGAGTAAAAACCTTTCCATAAAATGATGCCAAAGGAAATAAAAAAAAAATTTTTTTTAATATGATTTGAGTGATTGAATATAATAAAATACAAAAACTTATGTGGAATTATGAGATAATGAAACTTTGAAGTGGTATGAGGAGAAATTATGACCTCATTATAAAATTAATAAAAAACATTCATTCGAAAATATAATAACCATGACAGGAATAATATGAGAATAATATCAAAGATATATGTAATTAAACGAATTAATATAAAATGATTTATGAATTAAATGTCAATTGTGATAATGACAGTTATAAAAAGTTCTAGAAAATAGAACAAGTGGAAATGATAAGAACAAAGAAACAGTCTATAAATGTCATAAAGATATGCTACAATAAACAATGCAGATTATAATAAAAAACCAGAAGGTAATAAAGAATGTATCACCAAAAGCTTTATATGATAGGAAAAGTTGAAAAATGTAATAATAGAAGAGCTTCCTACCATAATATCAAATGAATGAAACATCCAGTTAACGAGTCAGAAGAACAACTGAGATAGGAATATTAAAATCTCTGAGAAATATAATAAGTAATAAGTGAAGTATCCCAAAGATATTTTTTAAATAGTAACAAATGTGTACTATTCTGAATAATTTTTTTAATCTGTCTGTAGATAATTCCAGCAGTATTAATATGTTTTTTGAGCAGAGATGATTTGTTGAGCAGAGATGATTTGTCTCTGTACTCAAATAAGTGTGAAGTATTGGACAGCAGAGGAAGTAGCGTACAGTGCCTCTCTGAACTGAACCAGCTCACAAAGTAGGGAACGATAGGGAGGAAATATCCCAAGGAGAAAATACTAAGAAGAAATATGAAAATGAAATAACAAATATGAAACTCAGATGACTATTACTATCAAGGAAGATCAAGTGAGAATGAGAAGGATATAAACTCAAATATAAATAAGAAAATTTTTAAAATGGAAGGAAGTCCAGAATAATAACACACCTAGAATAATTATCATAAGCAAATGTTTCAGACAAAGCAAGTATAGTCTGAAAAAATTACTTCTGGAGAAGGGCATTCTGTAGCGTGACAGAAAATCCACTACTTATTAAGTCATATAAAATCATAAAAATTAATTACACCACATATGTTAAAATAATATTGAATGAGATTTAATGAAATCAAAGGAATGAACCACGATAAAATAAAAATCCTCATGACATTATATAAAAACCACTGTTTAAATATCAAAGAAAGTATTGAAAGCAACTCATATTATAAGATCAGTAATTTACCCAGGAAGCTAGGAGCAGTAAACAAATTAAATAACACCATATCAAGAAGAAAGAGAATCAGGTTAAGAGTGGTGAACACCAAAATACCCCAAAGACAAGAAGAAGGAAGAATAAAATTTGTGATCAGGAAGAAAACAATACCCTGAAACCTTTAGAGAAAAGCAAGGTCCGTATCAGTAAATAACTTCGATGCTCCAAACTAAACATCAGTCGAGATAACACAAAGTACCTTGGTTTACCCAAGAAAGAAGAATGAAGACTAGAAGAAGGACAAGAAAGAAGATAAGAAGAAAGACAAGAAAGAAGACAGGAGGAGAGGAAGAAATAGTATGAAAGAAACACCGTTGTAAAACCTATTATTATTATTAACTACCATCAACCCCAAAACCATAAAAACGATTAAAAAGAAAGTATAACATACCAAAATCCTATAAAAATGTAATTATTTAGAAAACTAAGGTGTTGTATAGTATTATAAGAAGTGAACCGACTAAAGCTATTGTGTGATAAGAAAATAAACAAGTCTTAACAGTCCATGATTACTAAAGGTCTGGTCTGAGATAGTGAGACTCAAAATATCAGAACCACCAGTGAAAGTGAATTTGTGTAAGTGTTTTTTGGAAATGCAATAAACTTAAAGTTAGTGATACTATGACTTATCAATATGCTATATAACAACTTTAATATCCAAAAATAAACAGCATAATAAAATAATAAAATGGAAGATTTCCAGTATTTTATTATTTTAATGTAACTCTCTGTTTACAAGACATTTGTAAAAAATGCTAATAACTAGAGTATGGGTGGTCAGGTTTACTGATGAAGGGGATCATAAATAATAATGGTTTAGACCAGAAAGGACTGGCATTAATTTAGTATTCATAGGTTTAAAATGTTTAAATAGACTGTTTGTTCACAGCCATAAAATCAATGTATTTGTAAGAGTTATTAGAAAATAAGATTTATATTATGTGTTTAAAATGAATTATGTTTGCTAAATAACAGCATACATACCATTAATAATGTTTCAGTAGGTATGCTGTGTTAATTCAAAAGGAGTTAAATGTATATGTTCAAACCATGTCAGCAATAAGTTCAATTGTGCAGATTGCTAAATCATGTTCTTAATTATTTTTTTTATAACAGTGGGGTTAATTAAATACTACACCTCACAATAAGTTATAAACCATTTTATTTTCATGTAATAATAACTATGTAAAGTCAGAGGAGTGGTAGAATTAATTTTATTTGAGAAAGACAGAAATGTAAAATTCTAAACTCTAGGCCATTTGGTGAATTCACAGAAACCATATAAACCAGTTTAATTCACTTATAAATCCTGTAAACTAGCAAGATTTAGATAAGGTAAATCAGTTAACCACTACTGGGAATGATCCTATGAGTTAAAATGATAATAAGGAAATATACCTTAAAATATTGTAAATTTTCAAAATATATAAATTAATTAATTATAAAGAGCAATGTCAAATTCAGAGACTAACACAAAAAACCAGTTCAAAGGTTCAATTTATATGTATTTAAGGAAAGGAAGAGAAATATGACTAATTAAAATTTATTATAATAGTATTAATAACAATTAAAATGGAAGAAAAATTTGTATGAAGGCGGAAATCAGATTTTGAGCCTATATTTTCAAAAGGGAAAGAAATTTGTTAATTTCCACAAAATGTCCACAGATATGGACTATAATACATCAATTTAAAAGGAATGAGATGATTAAACCAATGATAAGGTTCATAATTCATGAAAGTGATGAATAAAATAAATAAATTCCATATATAATGTAATCTTGTATCATGTGTATAGGTAATCGAAATATGTTAACAATACTTTTTCAAAGATTAACTGGGCCAGATTTTGACCAAGTTAAAATAGTCTTTTGTTGAATATCAAGCTGAATAGTTGTGTGAAAAAACGTTCCTTAAAACCGAGTAGAAAATGGTACGACAGTTTGCCATTAATGTCAGTGCATCGAGAGTTAGATGAATTGAACACGTTCTTAACTAAATTTACCAAAACTTTAACGACAATAGTGAAAAATAACACCAAACTTCATGATACGAGTGATATAAAACAGTAAAACAATATATTTGACATAATTCACGCTACAACTCGTAACCACTTTTACAGACAATCTAACCAACAGAAGTGAACACATACCAAATAACTTAATTAACACCAATATACACGGAACACTTCTTCAGAACACACCAAACTACCTAATAGACAGATTACACCAGTGCGGGGACATTTCAAACATTCATGAAGACAATTTTGCTGAGTTTTTAACACGACGACTTTTTCCGTAACCTCGCCAGATCTAGTAGCGGCCATCTTTGAAATTTACGAATCTGCATTCCACCTCGAGTGACGTCATAGAAGCTACATATGGTCTGACAAAACAATTTATTAAACATTATATCTCAGAATTATTTGAATACTGTTAAATAATAATTATTAAATTTACTTTAATTGTTAATGTTATACTTTCTCGTTACCCTTCTCTGACTATTAATTTAATCGCTCAAAGAACCTGTCTTTTTATAATACTTATAATAATTTTTCTACTGTATGCACAATCGATAATTCCCTGAGACGGAGTCGATAATTGTTCTCAATCGATAAAAAATCGATTATTTATTAAATTGTTTAATAAATCCATTTATTTCAATTGTATTTATTTATTATTATTTCACAGGCTAATTTAAGGTTGTTTATTAAGGCAAAGAGACTTCAAGAAGAAGAAAATATTTTATTTGAGTGAGATATTAGACCAGCAAGAAAAATCATCGATCGATTGCTGACTGGAGTTAATCTGATTAACTCCAGACTTGGTTCAAATCTTCCAGAAGTGCTCGATAGTTAATAAATACCTTCCCAATTCTTAAAATTTTTACAAAACCTTTAAAACAGCCTTATGTCTTAATTATAAACATTGATTAACGTAAACAGAATTTTTTTTTATTGAAAATATTTTTTTTTATAAAATTTTCATCTACTATTTTATTTTTGTAAAGACCGGCATACAGGGTCTTCTTACAATATATATATATATATATATATATATATATATATATATATATAGTACAAGGACCCTTAAAATTCAAATAAATTGTGAAATGATTGAGATGTGACAATAAATAAAAGATGGACTATCAAAGGACATTAATGTAGAAAACTTGATTAATTTATGTCATTGAAATCTATAATAGTATTAGAATATCAAGATGTTTTTGGTGAATTATTAAAAAAAAAAAAAAAAAATCTTTTGATAGTAACTAATATTTTATTAATACTGCAAAGTACTATAGAGTAAATAATGTGAATATGATAACGAATAGTTAAATTAAAGGTTAACATAATGATTAACATATGTTAAAATTGTACAAGGAAAAGAGAGAATTATAAAAATTTTTACAGAAATATAAAATTTATTGATATGATAAATGATACTAGTATTGAATAAAATTTGCTAAGTTAATTTTGTAAATATTATAGGTCATGTAAGGGATATATAAAGAGTTGTATTAAATTAATGCTGAATGACGAATTTAAATTTAATGTCTAAAGCTTATCTTGTAAGTATAATTTTATGTTAAATAAGGGTTGTAAGAAAAGAAACCTAAAATATGTATGTAACGGATTCATTTAAAAACGGAAAGCGAAAGTAGTCTTGGAAATTGTCCTAGGGTAGTGTTTACATTACATAATGAACCGCCCGTAGTAGGTCACTGTAGCAAAACAAACCCACTACACTACGTCCAACGGATGATGAGCCAATACTAGGAATACAAAATGTACGTATTTCGTCATGTTAAACCTCGATGACAGGGCGCAAAATTTTGAATCTCTTTTGGATGTATGAAGTCCATCCAAAGTGACAAAATTCGGGGACGATATAACGCCAAAATCAGAAATTTAAAAAAATTTCTTATTTTGATTTGAGATGTATCATTAAGCGCCGTGACAGGGAATTGATGAGTTAAAAGCAGAAGTTTGTACACAATGAAGTGAAAGCTAGGGTATAAAAGCATGTAACAGCTCCAACGCGCTCACGGAAAGCAGACAGAGTTCATCGCTCTCCATACTAAGAAACGTTAGTTTTTTGACAACTACCTCAAATCCTTAGAAAAAAAAGTACAAACGTGAACGAACCCATTTGAAGAGCAAATGTAAGTATTAACAATAGACCAACTACGTATACACGCCAGCTGCATATAGTGAAACAAAAAAGGGTATACGTTATTGAAAGACTCTAACGGTCAACGACAGGACTTCGACTTTACTCAGAAGAGAGAAAGCTCGGGTGTAATGTCCGAACTCAAGGAAAGATGTTTTGATGGAAACATAGAAAAAAAAACGGACATACAAAGGAAGTTTGATGAGGCCCTTGAGTGACAATAGTTGATGCCATTAGAACGACCAAGTGCAGAAAACAATACTTTGACGAGAAAGTTAAGAGTTGCTTTTGTATACTCCAAAAAAAGCGACAGTCAAGAATTTATTGCTACAGTATCTAGAAGCGACGACGACCTCAGTATAGTGACCTAGGGAAGAAATCTGGTGGGAATCCAAAAGCCTATCAGAGAGGTGGTTTCGGAAAAATAGGTGGTCTCTAGATCTGGAGGGTGGTAAAGTAGAACCAATTAGAACACAGAGTAGAAAATAATCAGACATTAGTGGGAGTGATGCTGAATTCCATATAGGGACGTGAAAAAGGCGCGCTGGAGGAGTTCTAACTAAAATTTTAACGGAAACGGGAGTGTAAGTCCGCGACAGAGATTTCATAATTATTGGACTTAGAGAATTTTCGGTACGATGGTTAGCAAAGTAATATCGGACTTAAAACAATTTCGGTATAAGAACTGTAATATTATTAGTGATATACAAGTGAATTAATACAACACGAATAATAATTCAGTAACGCTGTAAATTAGTTTTGCAAATACGTAACAATAACTTTATCATCAAGTAATATTACAAGACGAACTAAACTCGTAAATAACATTAGTTTCAACCATAACGCAGTTGATAAATAATAATCAATAATGTCTGTGGAAGCGAATAACAATAATAACTACTAACGCGAACTAATTCCGTATGAGTGAAGTTTGGTGTTGTGCTGTGTCTTGTGAGACTCCACGGGATTCCACGATACAATCTGCTAATCCGGAGGGAATTGTCGCCGTCACGCCAGACGATCAACATGCGAACCGCACCATATAAACCTCTACCAGATTTGGATACATCCCAAAAGTAAACTTATCATGCCATAATTAGTCTAAGGTCCACTGTCTGTTCACTTAAAGAACTCACACGAATTAATTAAAGAATTAAGATAAAATTTCACTTAAAAAATAATATCAGGAAGCTATGGGAGTTAAATTTATTTATGAGCACCGATTTTAAATGAATCCAGATCAGTAATTAACTATGTTATAGTATTTAAAATTTAAGAGAATAATTATTAAAAGTTTTTAAAAAAATAAGAATTACAATATTTTAATTATTAGAGCATTTAATATGAGAAATGAAAATAAGATTTGTGAAAATGAATATGTTTATATTTTGATTAGAGATTGCATAATTCATGTGTCAATGATAAATATGATACTCCATCATAACTAATTGTTAATAAATCGAAAAACCAATTATAAGAATAAGTCTACATATTATTTTATAAACCCTGAGAAAAGAGCAATCAAAGTTAAATGTTAAAGCTTTAAAAGGACCTGCTGCAGAACTACTACAGAAAGTGCCACCTGACTGCCAGAACACCTATGCCGAATTGATAAAAGCTTTAGAATTACGATATGGCGATAAATATTTACGATATATGTACTGTACTCAGTTGAGAGCAAGGCGACAGCATTCCAGTGAGAGTCTTCAAGAGTTCGAAGCAAGTATCATCAGACTAATTAGATTGGGCTATTCTAAAGCATCAAAAGATTTTCGAATGACGTTTGCGATGCAGACATTTTCTAATGGTGTCATAGATAATGAACTACAGCAACTGTTACGAATGGCAAGATACCAGAATAATGCGGACACCCTGGTACATACTTTGCAATTTGAGACCGCCAAGTCAGCGTTTAGTTGGGCAAGTCATAAAGTGCGCGCTAGAAGATCGCGACGGCACAGACTATGAAGAGGAAGACCAAGGAAAAGAGACCCAACGATCGGCGCCACAGAATAAAGTAAGAAAGGGTGGAAGACCGAAGTGTTATAGCTGTGGGAAATATAGACATCTACAATGAGATTATCGGGTTAGAGTTCAGCAGCAGGAAAACGAGCAGTAGTCGGTACAACAGGGCGTGTGCTGACTAAATGGAGGAACGAAGCCCCTAGACAATACGCAATTTCTACACTTCAGAAAAATAGCGGGAGCTTGGTAGTTATTGGATACGTTCTTGAAGGGCCAACCTCGATCACAGTTGACACAGGTGCCACAGTCTCCATTGTGCGCTCTGATGTGGTAAAAATCTCAAGCCAATCTGGTGCTCTTGCAGCTACTGGACTGCCTGTAAAGGTGTTTGGAAAAGTGTAGATACACCTACGCCTCGGTCAGCTTGATGTTGGTCATCAAGTACTTGTTGCAGACATTGTTGATAAAGCAACTCTTGATGTGGATATTATGAACGAGTATATTTTTATAGTCGACTTCAAGAACAATGTCTTGAGAATCGGAGGCGAAGAGTTAATGCTATCAACAATGACGACAGCAGAAAAATCGACGGACGTCATAAACCAAGTGGCCGTAACTGTTCCGCCAAACTCCGAAAAGATCATCATGGTTAGAACTGAGGTAGATATAAGGGACAACCAGTGCTCTATATTTGAACCCCAGGTAGTCACCACACCGGGCATACTAATTACCAGACGTTTAGTAAAACCTGACGAAGACGGAAATGTACCTATTTGAGTGGCAAATATTTTGGATCCAGCTGTCACTTTACAAAGCAAATGCACTTAGGTAAAATGTCCCCTGATGCCTGGGTAGCCGGAATGACGCAACGAAGATCCAGTGCTTCGGACACTTCAAAATTACTAGAGGAACTTCAGGAATTTTTGAACAGATCTTCTTACGGTCTCTGAAGTGGTGAGGTAAAATAACTCAGACAGTTTTTACATGAGTTTAAAGATTCTTTTGCAGTTCGGGGACAGTCATTGGGAAGAACCTCTCTTGTACAACATCGCGTCAATACCGGGGATACAACACCGATACGCCAACCTCCTTTAAGACCTCCATTAGCTAAGCAAGAGGAAATGTCTCGGTTAGTATAGGACATGTTGACAGAGGGAACAGTCGAGTCTTCATCAAGTACTTGGTCTTTTCCGGTAGTGCTGGTAGCGAAGAAGGACGGTGGATTACGTTTCCGGGTAGACTACAGGAAGTTGAACAAAGTGACAAAGAAAGATTGCTATCCACAACCTCGCGTTGACGATAAACTCGACACACTGTCTAGAGCTCATTGGTTTTCCACATTGGACCTAAAGAGTGGATATTGGCAAGTGGGTCTCCATTAAAAAACTTTTGCCTTTATTCATCAGCATTTAATTGGCCCCTTCAGAGAGTCTCAGTCGGCTATAGCGGGTTTTTCTTTCAGTCTTCTAAGCATTTCTCAAATGTACTTTGAGGTATAGCCTTGAGCTCATTCAGCGATTTTTGTTTTACGTCTTTGACAGTAACGAAACGTTGTCCTTTCGTGGGACTTTTCATTATTGGGAAGAGGAAAGATTGGACTGGGACAGATCCGGTGAATACGGCGAGGCGGTTGTGGTGTCAGTTCAATGTTTCTTTGTCTGAAAAATTGAACAAGCAATGACGTGCCTCCTAGAGCATTATGGGGGTTAGTATCAAAAAATCTGATCCTTCCATAAATGTGGGCGTTTTCAACGAATAGCGTCATACAAATGGAGCAAAATGCCCGAATAGTAATGCAACGGCCTACTTTTATTTACCGTTGCAGTGATGAAAATTCATGGAACACGAAATCACTCTAATTGACTCAAAATATTCTTTCAAGGTTTTGTATCATTTGCAAAACGCTAGTTCATGCATACCAGACTCGCCTAACACCTTCTACAACACTTTCAGCGCACTTTGTGTAGTGAATCTCATTATTTAAGAAAAAACTTTAATCCGTGTTCTTCGATCTTGCACTGTAGAACTAGAATGTCAAAATATCGCCTAATAAAAAAACACCCGATTTACTCAGTTAGTTGTCAGATCTAAAGTATGTGTCCAATAGGGATAAACGTCACTAAAATGTGTACTAACATAATATAAAAACAGTTTTTTATCGTGTACTTACAGTGTGGGAATTGAAAAATTGCAAAAGTTTTTTGACCAAACCTCGTACATAAAATTTGTGAAATTATTCACACATTTTTAAGTCTATAAAGCAGTTTCAGTATAATTTACTGCTGTATTGCTTTATGCGACAATGCAATTTTTTTCGCCAAGTAGGCCGACCAGTATGCAAACAAGCGTTTATTCCATAAATTTCGTGATTGCGAAGTCAATTGTTTTCAGTTTCAGTATTTAACTTTAAGGTTTCAATATGCGACAATTTATATTGAATACTTACTTTTATTTTACCTTAAACAGTAACTCGCTATAATCAAAGTAGAAAGTTATACACTTATACATTAGGCATTAGGCCTACAATTTGTCGCCGTACAGTCACTGAAAATTATACTTTGTTTACAGTTTCAAAGTGCAGTTCTTCTGTTGTACACGACTATTTGGAACGGTACTAAAAATAATTAATTTCGAAAAGAGAGTGAACTGTGAAGTCTTTAACTACGACAAGCACAAATCAAACGGACACACGGGTTTATGTTGCTTCCGACTTCATAGTCAACAGTTGACTAGTCAATAGTTACTATACTATGGCCTTGTCAATAAACAATGTTGGTTTGCTATAGCGTCAATTGTTTTCGTTTTTCTGCTCTATTTGTAAAGTTATAAAACCGCTTAGCACCATCCACTATTTTAACATCTGCCTAACATTAAATTTCTGTATGTAAAACGTTTCCCATCTTCTAGATTGGCGCTTAACACGTTATGTACTAAATCCCATTCCAATCTAGGAGGGCCAGAGGGTTGGCAAAGAAAATTTTGGACAAGAAAAAGTTTGTCTACTATGTATATGAAATTAAGAGGAAATTTCATATAAACATAATTAGAAATGCCTCGTTTTCGATTTATGGTTTGTAAAACATTTTGCCTTGATTTTTGCTCCAAGGGTAAAATGACGCCCTACTGAATTTTTGGAACTTATATTAAAAAGTGAATTTAATGTTTACATATGGTTATAAGTGGGAAAATTAAAAAAGAGGGTCCCAGAAATATATATCTTTGGTAGGTTTTTAGAAAAGTTTTGTAAATTCCAAAAAATTGGTGCCTGAAACACACTTCTTTAGGTTAGATACTTACTTAGTTGTTTGATACTTACTTGTTTAAATTCCCAATAAATAAATATAACTTTGTAACACAATTTATATTAAAATTAATTTTGAGAAATTTGATGTAAGTAAAGTTAATAAAAAAATAAATAAACGTTATAAAGAATCAAATTTTATTGAAGAAGATAGAAAACAAAAAACTGTAAGAAAAGTTCTTCTTCTGGTAATGTACTGTAAGGTATCATTTATTTATTTAATTAATAAAGTTGTGTTAGTGGTTATATCACAACAGAATTAACACTGTAGCACACCACTATAGAAAAATTATTCCGATTAGCGCTTTCAAGCTTCACAGCCCATCATTAGATCGGAGATGTGTGTGTAACAGTGTTAATTCTATTCATTTATTTATTTGTGAATAATAACAAACTGTTCACAACAAAAATTTATTCACTTAATATCAACATACGTTAACTTAATACCAGTTAATATTGACAGAATTATTCAAAAACCAAAAGTAATTTTATCATTAACTAAATTGTTTTAATAAAGCTTAAAAAAAAAACAAATTGGTAATACTGCATTTTGAGACTCAAATTTGAACTCTAATCAGGAACCCTTTAACAGATAATCTAAAATACAGTACTTTAATTATATAACATACCAAACCAGTAATCTGGGATTTGCAGAGAGTTTTTTTAACTCAATTTCAAGATGCCATTCCATTTTCAAATCGTATATGAAATCTTATATATTTGTAACACCTTTATAAAAAAAACCTTTTTCTTTTTTTTTTTTTTTTGAAAGGGGGGCCACTAGTTATTTAAAACTAGGCGGAAGGCCTAGAGAAGCAAAAAATGCGCTGGGTCCAGTGAGACGGGACGGACTTGCAATTAAATCTCGGTTGTTAAACAATCTTTATTACAGTATTTCCAATGTTTCCAATTTTTTTGTTTTTTAAATTTTGTTTCTAGCCAAATTCTTTAACCCCAATATAAATTTAATATAATTTAAAATTTCATTAAAAACTTCTAATCCCCTCCTTGACATTATAACATTCTTAAAATATACATATGTAACATCATAATTCATAATTCAATAATTTCTCATAAATACACATAAATACAACATCAATCAATATACTTACATAAATACACATAGAACACACACACACACATATATATATATATATATACCACACACACATGTTCACCTGGCCGACAGCCTATATATATATATATTTTCACCATACCTCAGGAGAGTGTGGAAAACCCCAGTATCTGTCACCAAGACCCCCATCCCAAACTACCGTAATCGGATAAAGTGCCCAGCAAGCCTTAAAAACTTTTCATTTAAGAAAACAAATCCATTAACTCGTCAGAGTATAACTGAGTTACAACAAATGAAATAATTACAATTATGAGAAATGGCAGAAGTCAATTTGGCAATACAGCCCGAACAACTCTTAAGATACAAGCATACAAAAATTTAGGTTTTGTTCCCCCCAAATAGTAAGGTGCCATCGCAAGGTCAACATGACTGCACGGTCTTATAAAATGGATATTTTCAGCTTCTTTTATGCTCTTACAAAAATACAAATTTGAGCAAAACCTAGTGGGACGTACCCACCAGAAAATAACATAGAACTGATACTGATTTTGCAACTTTACATTTATAATTGAAGAAGTGAGAACAGGTAGTGTGGTCATACTAAAAAAACTCAACAATTAATGCACTGGCTATGGCAGTAAAAAAAAAATAATGAAAATTTACTTATTACAGAATTATTAAACAGCTAACATAAATTTTATAAAATATATAATAAAAATTTTAATAAAAATTGTATAATGTAAAACCTAATAAAACATATTTGAGGCGTTCATAGAGAATTGGGTTGACCTCAGGCACGGCCATGCGCCCGAACCAGATCCAACAAAATTTAACATGTCAGAGACCTGTGGATGAAGGCACCAACAGGTGACGGCCACAGGTTAAAACACCCCCAAACCTTTAAATTATTTTAAAAAACAAAACCCATATAGATCTATATATATATATATATAATCAAGAAAATCCCCCAACAACGTACCCCAGCACCCATGCATGAATAATTAACACCTATACGAATCAGTAACCTTCAGTTCGGCACACTTTTACAGTAAAAAACATCAAAATCGGCTGACGCATGACCCTGTCTGGGTTTACACTCATTCTGGGGGCGTAAGCATTCGTAAATTAAAAACTGATAAAGTTTGTCACTAGAATGTCCCACAGGACTTGTGCACCATGTAACGGGAGCCATTCCAAGAATAAAGTCACATGTTATAAATTGTAGCGGCCAAGATATTTTATAAAGGCATAAATGTCACCAGGTTATAGTCCACACTGAGCATGAGGGTTCTGTGGTGTGTTGTCCATCTCTTCCTCCCGGCAGCCAAAACGGAAAGTTGCTAGATTAACGGCATGGGTAGCAGTTGTTCAGCCATCTCCTGGAGCGAATCAGGTCATCGTCTTAATCAGGAACCCTGGACATTTATATATATGGGTAATTACTCAAGTGTTCAATAATTCACAATACCCCTTTTACCCCAGCATAACTCACACACCACAACATGCTCCGTTTTAAAAATTTTGAAATATAAGTATACTTTGAACAACCATGACATCTTCCCAAGAGCTTAATACATGAAAAACTACCTTCTGACTGGAATATTAGTGTTAAATAAATAGTTATTCCCCAAATTTTTTGTCAACTAATTAGCCATTGTACTGCAATTTCACCATGAGTTAACAACCCTGAACAGGTTCGTAAAGCACGTTCGTTTCAACAAATATTACAAAATAGTTTTCTTACGCCCCTTTTTGATATAATAGACATACATATAGAAATATAAAATACTGTATCTCAGCCAGTGTTAACATTCAGAGACGTGCACACTCAGTAATTAACCTGTGCCCACCACGCGGTCACTTAACGCATATATATCTACCCGCATCGGGGTTAATTTTAAGTTAAATACAATTCTTTTTATCATGCAATAAGTAAAATACATTAAACACACTTATGGGAGAGTCACTAGCGATTATCTATGCATAGTGATAGATAATTTACACAGATCCAAAATCTCAAGGCAGCCGGGAGGAACAAGAACAGTCGCCGTCAAGCGTTGGCAGTGAACTGGTTTGAGCCACGACCGAAAAAACGTTACGACGCGCTGACCCCAGAGCGCGCGCGGATCAGCTTAGCGAATGTATTGCCAACATTAATATATATCGTCACTCTAATTATTAGCGAAATCAGTGCTTAAGCCGTTCGTAAATTTTTTATTTAATTTACGGAGCCGGGTTCTCGCGCAAACGCGGCGCACCCCCACTCCAAAAGGGCAACGTGGTTGCCCAACTAGAACTCAGGGGTACCCTGCAGTGTAACCCCCTTATAGTCTATAAAACTCGAGTTGCTATCGGTATCCCCCCCATGCATGGTTCCCGGGAGAACAGAGGCTCAGAACACTGCGGCCATCCCCATGCGACCCTCTCCGCCATGCCGACCCCACGGGACCGTCCCAACACGTCACCATCTGCGGTGACCATCACCTACTTCTTCCGGTCCCACTCACATACCCGTCCGAAGACCCAACAAGGTATCACCCACCTTGGTATGTGAGTGACCGTACTACCTCTCGTCCACCTCTTGGACCGACCAGCCATATGCACCAACAAGGCATTTCCATCCTTCCCATATGGCTGGCCCACATCCCTATACAAGGGCGGACGGCCCCGCTTAGCCAGACAGAGAGGACCGCATCAAGGGCACGCGAACATCCACCCTACTCTTACTTAACAAAAACACCATGGAATACAACTGGGAATGCGGCATGGCTCGGCCCTACAATGATCAACATCGAAATCAACAACTATTAACAACCAACAACAGCACACTATCACTCCATCTAACTGTTCGGAACAGGGGAAGACCACGATCCAAGTGCACTTTCGGCAAGGTCTCTAACTCCTTATCGATTTTTTTCTGATGGGAGGGGTAGGAAAATCGGGAAGACGAAACGGGGCAAGGATATTGAAGGTCAAGAGCGAGGACTAAGGGTAAGGACATGGTTCCCTCCGAAAAGGAGAATGACTGGAGAAAACCAAGGCTCGCGTGGGCAGGGGCGAACACTGAAGCAGACGAACACCACTGGGACTGTGGGGAACATCTACCCGCTACCCGTTAACCGCTTCTTCTCTCCTTTCTGTGACGGACTTTAGGTACTCGTTCCTTTCGGACACCACTCTCTGTGAAATTATCTCGCGTTGAGCTGTACTGGCTGGTTTCCTCTGAATCAGAATCAAGGCAACTTACCTCACTACTTCCACCCCGATTTGGATTTTCCTCATCATCTAACTCCTCTGCTTCTGCCTTCCCTGCTTCTCTTTCTTCCAACCCTTCCTTTTCTACTTCTTCCTCATCTTCTACAATTCCCCCTTTTTCGTCCCCATAATCCAAATCAACATCATGACACTGCACTTCCTCACCGTCTTCCAGTTGGTCCTCTGATCCATCTTCAACAGCATCTTCACCCAGCTCCTCACCAATTTTGTCATCACCCTCGTCACCAGCTCCTTCACGAACTTCTTGTCCAACCTTTTCTCCAATCTTATTTTCATCAACACATTCATCATCAACATCATCGCCATCACGTCCACTACCATCATTCGAACACTGCACATCTTCATCACCCTCTAGTTGCTCACCTGGTCCACCTGAAACTTATTTCCGTTCTTCGGAATCCTCAACACTACTTACCGGAGGCGTCTGCACATTTTCACACACTACATCATTCTCACTCCACAACGCTGCCACCAAATTTCTCCTCAACTTCTACCTCATCTCCTTTCACCACACTTGCAGCATGGACATCCCCTTGTCCACCCGCAACCTCAGAAACTTTTGCAGCCTGGACCTCCCCGTGTCCATCCGCAAACTCAGACTCTTCAGTCTCCCTAACACCTGCAACTATACTTCCCTGTGCAGCATCTGCAGACCGCTCTTCTGCCTCTTCCTTCGATTCCACTCCTTCACCACTCTCAGCAACTACAACGTCCTAAACCTTTTCGACCCTGGAATCCAGCTGTCCAGGTTCATGTGCAATGACTGAATTAATTTCTACTGGCGATGGTAAAGCTACACAATCAAGTGACCTCTCATATCCCGGCGTAGGCGATGATGATGTTACAGAATCTGGATCCCTCACGAACCGAGATGGAGATACCGGAACAAATTCTGCGGCATCCGGATTCAACCATGACGTCCTCTCTGAGCCCTGTAATTCAGTATCAACAGACGTGTTCTTGTCGTCTTGTATTAATCCACAGAAGTTATTCCGCTTTTCTTCTTTCTCTTCACCTTCTTCATCCACAACTCCCTTAGGCACTTGGACTGCATCTGAAACGTTTAAAGTTTCTTTTCTCTCCAAATAGGAATAACGCCTTGCTACCGGCTCCCTACTGGCCGATGTTGATTCCCTAATATGACTTCTTCTTCCCCTGTTAATTTCATACTTCTTTGTTTTCTGTGCTGTAGCTGTTGTTACCGTCTTTCTACTTGCCACCCCATTGTAGCCTCCATTACTTCCGGAATACTCAGTTTTTCTTACCGTTTTTTGTGTTCTCCACCGACCACCATGTTTGTCCTTTTCAGCTCTTCCTAATAAACCACTGGAGTATTGGACATCTGTAGCAGCTCTTCCCCGGGACTCGTCATTCGCCTGGACAGTACTAGAAACCACACACAACCGGTCCAGATCCGCAAAACTCCGTGGAGGATCTGCGAAGACCAGCCGGGATCTCTCTTGGGGAGTCAGTCCTTCCAGAATTGCCTGTATAACCTCCCTCTCGGGCAACCCCAACCTTAATACCCGGGCAGCTTTCCGTATATCATGCACGTAGTCCCGCAACGTCTCTCCATTGGCCTGTAAACGATAGAATAAATCAAACTTAAGCTGGACACGTCGTCGAAGTGGTATGAAGAAGTCCAACACTTCCCCATGGAAAGCGTCGACACTGCCGCATCGACGCAGAATGTTGGTGACCAGCCCTGCCAACTAACCCCGGTAATACGGGTATATAAGGGACAAGACCTCCCCATCGGACACCCCCGGGAAATCTGCCAACTGCAGGACCAGGTCCAAGAAAACCAGCAGCTGGTCCTCATCAACTCCATTCACCACCGAAAGTTTCTGGAGAACCCCTGAAATGGGGTGGGGCAATCTCTGGTAGCATACCGCCGCCAGAATTGCACAATTCACAACACACAACAAAAAACATAAATCCCCACGAAAGACCTAACACAATAACTAAACATAATCACAAAAATCAGGAAAAAACTCAAGTACTAACTCTTCCTTTGAGCGACCTCCGGGTTCCCTAGCGCTGCGAAAACCTGATCCACCCTAGAACCAACTCTCCGTCAGCCACCACACTCAAGAGGAGAAACACATCAGACACTAACATATACCAAACAATCCACACCACCGAACACCTACCACAACATATAATTTTTCAACAAGACATTTATTACAAACTTCAGAGACTAAATCTTGTCGGTGACGGTACCGACTTCCGGCCGGGCCATACCGCATCCTGCTAACCCCACGCGCTGTTCCTTCCATAACTATTTATAAGGCAGCCTATTCCCCCGTCATCTCCGGTAAGGTCCAGTCTCAACAACAAAAAACCCCCTAAAATCGCATGCCACGTGGCGGCATCAGGTTTACAATTCCAAATAAAATACAATTATTCATTGACAATACATATGCACATAAAATACTAAACCTGCCATTGCATCTACCTCTGTATTCATTTTCAAAAGTTTTTGAATTTTTTTCAAACTATTTCCGAGTTTGCAAGCCCCGTCACACCCAAGGGTTCGACCTTAGAATCAACCACGCTCTGCTACCATTTGTAACCCCTCTTTCTATTTTTTTATGCTTTATAAAAAACTTTTTTCTTTTTTTTTTTTAAAGGGGGGCCACTAGTTATTTAAAACTAGGCGGAAGGCCTAGAGAAGCAAAAAATGCGCTGGGTCCAGTAAGACGGGACGGATTTGCAATTAAAACTCGGTTGTTAAACAATCTTTATTACAGTATTTCCAATGTTTCCAATTTTTTGTTTTTCAAATTTTGTTTCTAGCCAAATTCTTTAAACCCAATATAAATTTAATATAATTTAAAATTTCATTAAAAACTTCTAATCCCCTCCTTGACATTATAACATTCTTAAAATATCCATATGTAACATCATAATTCATAATTCAATAATTTCTCATAAATACACATAAATACAACCTCAATCAATATACTTACATGAATACACATAGAACACACACACATATATATATATACCACACACACATGTTCACCTGGCCGACAGCCTATATATATATATATATATATATATATTGTAGCATGACAGATAATCCACATAAATAAATTACTCAATGATCATTAAGAAAGCTCAAATATATGGAATATCCAGATGAGAATCAATTAAAAGGCACTATTAATTAATATAATCACAAGAAAAGTAAACATAAAGAAAAAATCTGCAAATAATATATATACTACAAATTTAAAAACCCAGAAAACTAAAATGTGAATAACAAAATTACCCAGGTAGGATAGAAGCAGGCAATTAAGATACCCCGACAAAGAAACCAGACCAGAAGAAACAAAAGCATACACAGCGAAATGGTACTGAAGAAAGAAGAAAGAAGAAATATAAAATGAACAAAAATACTGAAGAACGAAGAAAGAAGAAATATAAAATGAACAAAAATACTGAAGAAAGAAGAAAGAAGAAATATAAAATGAACAAAAATACTGAAGAACGAAGAAAGAAGAAATATAGAATGACCAAAAATACTGAAGAATAAGAAACCAGAGAAGATCCACTAGAAAAAAGGAAGTGAGACGACCAATACCAAATAGAAACCCCATAGGGAGAAAACCCAAAAACCCCAAAAATAAATGAATGTCCAAAGAGAAAGTATAACACCCCAAAAAACCATATCACAATGTAAAACTGACAAAAACCAAAAGTGTTAATAGTATTAAGTAACAGTGCACCCAAAAAAGTTATTGTGTAGTTTATATAAACAAATCTTCACAGTCCCCCCATGGTTAAATATTTCATGTTGTAAAGCTAGAAAAGGACTAGTAATAATATTAATAAATAACCATGGACAAGTGTAAGTTATTGAATTATAGCCAATAAACTTTGAAAAAGTACATGAGTTGCCGTACAAATGAATAAACTTTAAGTGTTTTTGAACAGTATCATATTTGATATGAAGTAATAATATTGCTAATGAAATGCTACTGAATTTATAAGAACATTCCATAGAATGAAATAATAAACAGATAGCTAGTGTTATACATAAAGACGGGGAATACATCCTTAAAATTGGGAAATACAGAGCAGACTGTAAATAAATAGTTTTAAGAAGGTGTTAACCATTATATGGAACCAATATGTTATGTTCCTGTTCCATATATTAACTAGACAAATAAGATTTATTAGTAAGCAATATTATGGTTATAAGATGTTATTTTGTTGTTAATTTAAATTAGGAATGCCATATCTAAAGGTAGATATCATTCCCCATGTTATAAAATGTTTTTAATTATGTTACAAGGTGTAATCAATACAGATAAAAGGTATTATTCAAGGTACCAGTTTTGATAGAGATAGGTGTTATATTTTAATTGTACAATCAATAATCACTGTAATACCAGTCAAAGAACTAATTGTTAATAAAGTATATAAGGATAAAAAGTCAGAGAAGGGTATAAACTAAGTACATTAGTAAAAATTTTGCAAATAGCAACACATCAAATCTAGGCCATATAATGAATTTAAACTGCAGAATAATTAATAAATCTAGTCTTATAAGCCAGTTAAACTGACAATATTTATGCAAGATAACCCAACATATAGTATACCATGTAAATAAGACTTTCTAAAGATATGGTCAGTAGATAAGTAAAATTACTTATTTATCTAATAAAATTACCAATGAAAATGGAATGGACTAACTGACATTATCAGAGGAGGAGTCATAGACAAATGAATTGTATTTAAAAACAATCATTAATAAACTAAATTGCAAGAAATTAAGTAAGAACAGACAATTATATCAATTTCAGATTTAATAGAATAATAATTATATCAGGGAAAATGGCTATTATTTGCTTAGACAACAGGAAATATAAAATTAGACCTACCTTCCAGAAATGTAAGAAATATAATTTTTTAATTAAAACTTTGTAACACTATATTAATTAGTATCAAAATAAGCAGAATGGAATAAAGAAACCGAATATGTATTTAGTATTTCGTACAGTTAATTAATAACGAAATTATTTTTTGAGTATAATGTATTAAAATAAAATGTATCGGAAGCTAAGATAATTTGAAACAATGTATAAGATATATTAAATTGGCTAAGATTTTCAGGAGACGAAGGAAATGAGAACAGTTCATTATTATACGTTGACGAGTGTACTTAACGTGATTATTTGCTCGAAGTAACCTATAATGGCGACTAACATTATAAACCGAGTTCGGTGAAAATTTTCATAAAATCTTATTTTGAGTTATTTTTTAATTGTGAACCGGTGAAGTTAAAATATGAACAGTGTATCACCAATAAACTGAACCACATACGACTAATTAATCGAAATGACACCAATATCACACAATTTACTGACGAACAATCAAGGTTAAACCCGACACACATAGACCAAGTGAGATATATACTATAACAACAATTTACACCAAGTGAACCATTACACCATACACCAGTGACACTCGAATACATCCAGAACAATTATACTCCATTGCTGAGACCATTTACACGGAGAAAGGACATCTTTATTTCAACAAATACTTCGTCAAAGTTAGATGCTTCACTACGCATGCGCCAGTCGGCCATTTTGATTCATTGCTGTTCTCACTTCAGCTGTAGAGAAACGACTTTCGGCTGCTTTTGGTTTGAATAAATATCATATGTAAACTTTTATTATTTTTAATTATAACATTGTATTGTTTAATATTAAGGCATTTTATAATTGTAAGTGTTATACTTTCCTGCCCATACCTTTCTCTGGCTATTTTAAATAACCGTTTAAAGAACCATATTTTTATATACGACTAATGTAACTTTTTATATCGACCGGCCCTGAGGGAGTCGATACTGCTTTGTAACATCGATTCTTATCGAACAAATTAATTAATTTATTAATAAACGTTCTGTTTTGTAATTTGGATTTGATTTTTCTTTAAAAAAGCTTAACAAATAAATTAATCAAGAATACCAACTAACCGAAAGGCGGTATATACGAAACAACGAACGCTTCAAGAAGAAGAGGAAGAAGAAGAGAGCTGTCTTTCGACTAGATTTGGAGTTAACCAGATTGTCATTAAACAAATTTACAGAAAGTGACACTATTACATTAATAAACATAACACCCCTTCATTTCTAATTACAAACAATAAACACGATTATTTCCTAAATATTAAGAACCAAATTACCCAGAAAATATTTTTCAGAGAATTTTTTTTTAAAATAAAATTTAAAAATTTTATTTCAAAATTTTCAACAGCAACAAACAGATATTTTGTTTTATTACAAAATTGGCGTCCAACTAAAGGGCTGTAATTAGGGATTGAAAGGCTGTAATTACTTGCCCAATTTCTAATTCAGCTTGGCAGCGGTTATCCAGCCAGAGGACCAGGAAAGATTCAACGTCGTGCCACATCAAAGAAGAGAGCGGCGGAGGCCGAAAAAGAACTTAATATGGATGATAAGGAGGCGACCCCAGTGGAGGACGTAGAAACATTATTACATTAAATGGAACCAAAACCACCAGCACAACCAAAGGAATAACGGGAAATGCCCACACAAACAGGGGAAGTCAATGTTCAGAAGGAACAATTGGGAAAGCCAAAACGGACGGAGGATGAGAGCATACAAGAGATGCTCAGGATGATGATGGAGGAAATCAAGTCCAGTAAGAAGGACAACCAAGCAACTAAGGAAGAGTTAAGTAAGCAGGAAGGCTTACATAAGGAAATGGATGACGGCAACCGGTCAACCAAGGAAGAATTAAGCAAGAAAATGGATTCCACCAAGGAAGAGAATAGTAAGGAAAGGAAAGAAGACCAACAGTCCTTGAAGGAAAATTTGAGTGATATAAATAAGAACATAGAAGCAACAAAAGAAGAATTAAAGAAGGACAACCAAGCAACAAAGGAAGAATTGAGTAAAAAGATTGAAAACACCAATAAGAGAATAGAGGAAACCAGCAAGGAAATGAAGAAAGACAACCGATCTTTAAGCCAGAAAATTGATGAAACTAATCAGAAAATGGAGGAAACAGCAAAAAGATGGAAGAAAAATTGGAGGAGAATAACAAGAAAATGGAAGATAAGATGGGGGAAAGGGTGGAAGAGTTGAAAGAGGATAACCAACTATTACGGGAAGTTAACCAAGAGAATTTAGACAAGTTAGACGAACGAATGGAACTATTAAGAAAGGAAATGAACAAAGAACTCAAAGATAATAAGAAATCTATGACTAAAAGGCTGGAAGACGAAAAAATAACTATAAATCAACAGATAAGAGAAGTTGATGAAAGATGTCGGCTGACTGAAGTGGAGGTACAAGAGTTCAAGGAAGTGGTAAACACCAAGGTCACAAATCTTGAAGAATCTAGTTGCAAGAAGGCAGAAGAGAACCGGAAGGAAAGCCAGGAAGAACTCAGTAAATTACGAACTCAAATTACGGAAAGATGTGACGGAATGGAGGTAGTGATGACTAACATCACTGGTCAAGTGCGGCAGAGCCAGGAGGAAATGGAAGCAATTCGGAACCGACCAACCAGCTTCACGAATATCCCCATCAATGAAAACAGGGAATGGCTTAACTTCCGCCAATATAAAAGGAAGCCGATGGAGTTCTTGGCCCGTATTGAGGAATATATGGCCAAACATAGAAATAATCGATGGTCCAATAGTCGAGAACTATTGGAGGAATCATTCCGGGATATGACGGACAATTGGTGGATGGCGAACCGGAGCGAGATAAACGATTACCAGCAGTTTAAAAATTTGTTCAAGTCCTAGTATTGGTCAGAGACCACCCAGAATTTAATAAGGGACAACATCTGCCATGGCCGATACAAAACCCAGTTTGGCAATACCATGACTGCATACTTCCTTGGGAAGGTGTGCCTGGCCAAGCACCTGGAACCTGCCATACCAGAGGAATGCCTGGTGAATAAGCTTTCCTACCATTATGACGAAGAGGTCATAAGAGCTCGAAGAGGTAGCCAGATAAAGACCATCCAGGCGATGACGGAGCTATTAGAAAATTATGAGGACGAAGAATATTACAGGCAGAGTAGAAGAAGAAATGATCGGCCAGAATTTCGAAATAATCCGTCATCGAACAATAATAATCAACAGAACAACAGTGGGTACCAAGGGAACCGGTATAATCCAAATTACCATAATCCGCACCCTATCAACGGTAATAATAACAACACTAACCACGGTAATGTAAATCCAAACATTAACCGAAATAATAACGGATTCCCCGTAATAGAAATAATTATTACCCAAATAACAATGTAAATAGCCAGAGAAACCCCAACCATACCAATAATACCGAGCGGTTTTATAATAACAATAGGGGTTACCCTAATAATAACAATAACAACAACAACAGGTTCTCCCGACCCCGGGTAAATTTTATACGTGCAGAAGGAAACAGCCAACGCAGGTATAACCATCAACGGCGGAACAGTGTCCACGAGTATGAAGATCGACGCAGAAGCCGAGAACGGGACAATTCCAGATATAGTCCTCCAAGGCGCAGTACCAGCCTAGATGACCCAGAACGGCATACAAATAGGGAACAAGTATATGAACAGCGGACGGAACGGCTGGAGCCCACTCAAGGTTTCCCCACTGACGCCTCTGTTGGTCCAATTAATAATCAGGACGAGGAGAATTTAAACGGGAGGAGGCAGTAATAAACAATAAGGACCTTTTGCTGCTTCTGTCGCCTGCGTATATAAGAAAATTGCCAAGAGCAAATCATAACAATAAAATTACTATCATTCGGTGTAACTATTTGAAAAACATTCGAAATGAACTACTGGAGGAGGATGACACTCGCCTCCCTATTATAAACAATGAAATAATTTATATTAATGCAGAAATCGAAGGAACATTTGCACAGCTAATGATCGATACAGGTGCGAATGTATCTATAATTAACACAACAGAATTGGAGAGAATCCAAGAAAAATGTGGTAAGTTATTGCCGACCTTACCTATCAATAACATAGTATTAATCGGTGCCACTGGTCGCCAAAACAAAACAATAAGAAAGCAAGTGTCGTTGAATGTGATTAGTAAGGGTATAGCTATAAACATGGTCTTCCTAATTGCGGCAGGATTACCCTTCAACATATTAGTGGGATGTGATGTGCTGAGAAGGAACTCGGCTATCATTGATTTACAATCGGAGAAGGTATCGCTGTTTACCGGAAGTCTGACCTGGACGGCCGATTTAGTCGGTAGCGAGATAACACTTCCCAGCAGTATCCACCAGCAAATACGTAGCATTAATTATACGAATACTAACACCATTTCTAACACCATAGTATACGACAACACGGACGAAGATTTATGGTCTCAAAAAATACAGGAGATAAGGGATTTCCGGAGCGGAATTGATAGAGAGAAATTGCCCATTACTCAAGCAAATCAGTTGATAAGGATTGATCAGTTGATGAGAAGTACCGCTCAGTATTTTCAGATGAGCCCGGAAAGGTAAGAAATTATCAATGTACCCTTCAGTTCCGAGATACAGTGGAGTTTAATAGAAAATCCTACCCGATTGCGCATTCACGAAGGGAGGCTGTGAGAGCGGAAATCAACCGAATGATTAATAGCGATATTATAGAACATAGCCAATCCCCATACACCAGCCCTATTGTCGCTATTCCCAAGAAAAACGGCCAAGTCCGGCTTTGCTTGGATGCACGGGAAATAAACAAAAAAATCATTAATGATAGAACATCGCCCGGTGAGATTGAGGAAATCCTGAAACGCTTCCATGGTACCCAGTACTTCAGTACCTGGGATACGGTGTGCGGTTACAGGCAGGTAGAGTTACACCCACGGAGTCGCCAATATCTGGCTTTCATATTCGAGGGACGCAATTACCAATTCAAAAGATTGCCCTTCGGATTGGTAAACTCAGTTGCCATCTTTGTGACCTGCATGGACCAGATATTGGGACAAGAAGCACTTCAGTTTACCACGGTATATCGTCGTGTACGGTGATCTACTAATAACATCTGAAACGTGGGAGGAACACTGCTACCGTGTGGAACATGTGCTGGAGAAATTATCTGTCAGTAACGTCACGCTGAAGTTAGAAAAATCCAAGTTTATTGCCAGAGAAGTGCAATTTTTAGGATTTAACTTGGACGATCAAGGAATCTCACCGTCGGCAGAAAAGGTGGAAGCCATCCAGAAATTCCCGGCACCCAAAAACAGGAAGCAATTACAGTCGTTCCTGGGACTCTGTAATTACTATAGAAAGTTCCAGGAACAATATTCGGAATTAACCGCGAGGTTTCAACCTCAAATGTCATCCAAAAACAAATGGGTATGGTGTAAGGAACCAGATGGGATTTTCCAACAAATTAAAGACAAATTTCTGGCAACTATAATACTTCGCCACCCAAACTTTAAATTATCATTTTTCATGAATTGCGATGCCAGCAACATCAGTCTGGGAACGACACTGTATCAAGAGGACGAGAAGGGTCAACATCAAGTAATTAGCTTCGCGAGCAGGTCTTTGAACCAGTGCGAAAAGAATTACACGTTGACTGAAAAGGAATTACTGAGCGTAGTATTTGCTTGCGGTAAGTTCCGCACTTACATTTTGGGATACCCTGTTACAGTCCGAACAGACCATAAATCTATTTCGTTTTTGAAAAGCTGCAAATTGAACCATGGCAGGCTAACGAGGTGGATACTTGCCCTTCAAGAATACCATCTAAAATGGGAATACATCCCAGGTAAAAGGAATGTCGTAGCGGATGTGTTATCCCGGGTCAATGTGGAAGAACAAACTTTCGAAGGGGAGAAGGAAAGCGTGCTAAAAATATACCATCTTCTTAGCACCAGAGCTGATTTAACAACAATATTGACCAATATGAGCACCCACCAACAAGCGGACCCGAAATTGCGAAACCTCAAACTTCGACTAGAAGAGGGAGACGAAACCGTTGCTCAATATTACCAAATAAATAAACGAATATTGTTCGTTAAAACATCCCTGAAGGAAGAGATTTGGAAGGTGGTTGTTCCAACACAGATCGAAAGGGATTTAATCGTAAACTACCACATACGTTACGGGCATATGGACGCCCTCAAGGCAATAAAAGCTCTGGAGAAGAGCTGCCAAATAAAAAACATAAATAGGAAAGTCCGAATGTATATAAAAGGTTGTAAAATCTGCCAGCTTGTAAAAACAAATAATGAGAAGAAGGAAGGTGTTATGATCCCAATCACCTCCCAAGCAAAATTGGAGAAGGTATTCCTAGACATCTGCGGACCATTTCCCCGTAGTGGAGGTCGACACCAATACCGATACCTAACCTTCATAATGGACCACTTCACAAAGTATGTTAAGCTATACCCTACTAATCGAGCGACTACCCGGAAAATTCTGGGGATATTAACGGAACAGTATATCCCACACCTGGGGAAAACATCTTCGATCATTACTGATCATGGAACTCAGTTTAAGGGTGGAAAATGGCGAGATACATTATTGTCAATGGGCATTCGTACATACAAGACCTCGGTCTACCATCCGAGCAGTAATCCGGCAGAACGGGTGTTACGAGAAGTGGGGAGGATCCTAAGAACTTATTGTCACCATCAACAAAAAAGATGGCAAGACTATCTAGAAGCCACGGAGGAATTCCTCAACTTGGCCTACCATCCAGCTATAGGGATAACCCCATACTCTGCTATGTACAAAAAACCACCCCCACGAGAGATCGCAGATATCCTCGAGTTCCCCAGTAACAATATGTACAGATTTGACAAGGCTAAAGTCTACAACAAGGTGGCAGAAGACCAGGTAAAACGGCAAAATAGGTATCAAAAGGCTAGTGGTAAATTAATAATTTATGAAAAGGGAGAAAAAATTTTGTTAAAAAATCGTGAACTACCCAGCACACTGGAAGGAATAACGAAGAAGTTATTGCGGTTATACACCGGACCATATGTCATATCCAATGTGAAAAATAATAATATTTATGAAATAAAGGAAATAGATTCAGAAAGGATAAAGGGTGTATATAACCAGGCTTCCATGAAAAAATATTATGAGTAATTGAATGTATAGAAGATTGAATTTTGTGTGCATAAAGAAATTTAAAAAATTCTAAAACCAAGTAAGCACAATTTACTACCGAATATTTAGGAAACGATTTATGAATGAAATAAAAAGAAAGGAATTTATTATAATGAATAAATTCAAAAACAAGTAAGGACAACTTACTACCTTATATTTGAACAACTTTTGGATTAACAAAAAGAAAAAGAATTTATATAAAAAAAAAAAATTCTAAAACAAAGTAAGGACAACTTACTACCTAATTTATGAAACGAATTTTGGATTAGTGAAAAAGAAAAAGAATTTGGAATAAAAATACAAAAAATTCCAAAACAAAATAAGCACTACTTACTACCCAAATGTTTATGAAACTATTTGTGAAAAAACTAAAGGGAAAGAATTTGGTAAAATACAAACAAATTCAAAAAACCATGTAAGTACAACTTACTACCAAACATCAATGAAACTCAAATAATGGAATATAAAAGAAAGGAAAAAGAATATTGAAGAATAACCACCACATTCAAAAGGAAGAATAAGTTCACATTACAAACAATTATATATGGAACCAATTATGAAAACATTTATAGAATAAAGAAATGGCAGTAAAAACCACTGATACAATTAAAATGAATAAACTTATTGTGAAATAAAATAAATAAGACTTTTAAGCAAAATAAGCAGAGAAAATAACCACATGGAATTAATAATTAAAGAGTGCATTTGGATAAAAAGCAAGAGCAGAATAAAATTTTGAAAAAGAAGGAAAAAACTATGTATAAATAAATCCATAAAAAAAATATGATCATAGAATAAATGTCAATTATAAGAAGGACAATTAAAAGAGTAATTGCAAGAACATAATACTAGTGGAACGATTCATAAGAATTAAGAAAGAAACAAAAATATAATACAAAATATATGCTACCAATAACCAGAAGGAGATTGTAATAACAGTCAAAATATGACAGCGAATTAAAAATAAATAAAAACTTTACACTGAATAACAAGTGATAATTATATTAAACCAGCTTCCAACCATAAGAAGGAATAAAATGCCAACAGAGCTAACCATTGAGAAAAGTAACTGAGATAGAAATTAACTAAGATAGAAATATTAACAGATTTGAGCAAATACGAAGTGAAGTATCCAAAGATATTTAATTTTTTTTTTATAGTCATAAGGTGGACTATTCTTATGTAATTTTTATTAATAACTGTCTGTAGATAAGTCCAGCAGTATTATTATGTATTGATCAGAGATGATTTCCCTCTGTAATCAATAAATGACGTAGTATGGCCAGCAGAGAAGTGTAGCCTACAGTGCCCCTCTGAACTGCCCCAGCTAACGTGTTAGGGAATATTAGGGAATAAATATCCCAAGGATAAAGAACCAAGTTAAGAAAAAAATGAAATAATAAAAAATAACGAACCTCAGATAACTATTACTATCAAGAAGAATCCAGTTAATAATGAAATATAGATAAGCTCAAAAATAAAGAAGAAAAATTTTAGAAATGTGAATGAAGTAAAGAAATATAATTTATAATGAAATATCATAAGCAATTACTTCAGACAAACTAAGTATGATCTGAACTAATCACTTCTGGAAGAGAGCAATCTGTAGCATGACAGATAATCCACATAAATAAATTACTCAATGATCATTAATAAAGCTCAAATATATGGAATATCCAGATGAGAATCAATTAAAAGGCACTATTAATTAATATAATCACAAGAAAAGTAAACATAAAGAAAAAATCTGCAAATAATATATATACTACTAATTTAAAAACCCAGAAAACTAAAATTTGAATAACAAAATTACCCAGGTAGGATAGAAGCAGGCAATTAAGATACCCCGACAAAGAAACCAGACCAGAAGAAACAAAAGCATACACAGCGAAATGGTACTGAAGAAAGAAGAAAGAAGAAATATAGAATGAACAAAAATACTGAACGACGAAGAAAGAAGAAAGAAGAAATATAAAATGAACAAAAATACTGAAGAAAGAAGAAAGAAGAAATATAAAATGAACAAAAATACTGAAGAACGAAGAAAGAAGAAATATAGAATGACCAAAAATACTGAAGAATAAGAAACCAGAGAAGATCCACTAGAAAAAAGGAAGTGAGACGACCAATACCAAATAGAAACCCCATAGGGAGAAAACCCAAAAACCCCAAAAATAAATGAATGTCCAAAGAGAAAGTATAACACCCCAAAAAACCATATCACAATGTAAAACTGACAAAAACCAAAAGTGTTAATAGTATTAAGTAACAGTGCACCCAAAAAAGTTATTGTGTAGTTTATATAAACAAATCTTCACAGTCCCCCCATGGTTAAATATTTCATGTTGTAAAGCTAGAAAAGGACTAGTAATAATATTAATAAATAACCATGGACAAGTGTAAGTTATTGAATTATAGCCAATAAACTTTGAAAAAGTACATGAGTTGCCGTACAAATGAATAAACTTTAAGTGTTTTTGAACAGTATCATATTTGATATGAAGTAATAATATTGCTAATGAAATGCTACTGAATTTATAAGAACATTCCATAGAATGAAATAATAAACAGATAGCTAGTGTTATACATAAAGACGAGGAATACATCCTTAAAATTGGGAAATACAGAGCAGACTGTAAATAAATAGTTTTAAGAAGGTGTTAACCATTATATGGAACCAATATGTTATGTTCCTGTTCCATATATTAACTAGACAAATAAGATTTATTAGTAAGCAATATTATGGTTATAAGATGTTATTTTGTTGTTAATTTAAATTAGGAATGCCATATCTAAAGGTAGATATCATTCCCCATGTTATAAAATGTTTTTAATTATGTTACTAGGTGTAATCAGTACACATAAAAGGTATTATTCAAGGTACCAGTTTTGATAGAGATATGTGTTATATTTTAATTGTACAATCAATAATCACTGTTATACTAGACAAAGAACTAATTGTTAATAAAGTATATAAGGATAAAAAGTCAGAGAAGGGTATAAACTAACTACATTAGTAAAAATTTTGCAAATAGCAACACATCAAATCTAGGCCATATAATGAATTTAAACTGCAGAATAATTAATAAATCTAGTCCTATAAACCAGTTAAACTGATAATATTTATGCAAGATAAACCCAACATATAGTATACCATGTAAATAAGACTTTATAAAGATATGGTCAGCAGATAAGTAAAATTAATTATTTATCTAATAAAATTACCAATAAAAATGGAATGGACTAACTGACATTATCAGAGGAGGAGTCATAGACAAATGAATTGTATTTAAAAACAATCATTAATAAACTAAATTGCAAGAAATTAAGTAAGAATAGACAATTATATCAATTTCAGATTTAATAGAATAATAATTATATCAGGGAAAATGGCTATTATTTGCTTAGACAACAGGAAATATAAAATTAGACCTACCTTCCAGAAATGTAAGAAATATAATTTTTTAATTAAAACTTTGTAACACTATATTAATTAGTATCAAAATAAGCAGAATGGAATAAACAAACCGAATATGTATTTAGTATTTCGTACAGTTAATTAATAACGAAATTATTTTCTGAGTATAATGTATTAAAATAAAATGTATCGGAAGCTAAGATAATTTGAAACAATGTATAAGATATATTAAATTGGCTAAGATTTTCAGGAGACGAAGGAAATGAGAACAGTTCATTATTATACGTTGACGAGTGTACTTAACGTGATTATTTGCTCGAAGTAACCTATAATGGCGACTAACATTATAAACCGAGTTCGGTGAAAATTTTCATAAAATCTTATTTTGAGTTATTTTTTAATTGTGAACCGGTGAAGTTAAAATATGAACAGTTTATCACCAATAAACTGAACCACATACGACTAATTAATCGAAATAACACCAATATCACACAATTTACTGACGAACAATCAAGGTTAAACCCGACACACATAGACCAAGTGAGATATATACTATAACAACAATTTACACCAAGTGAACCATTACACCATACACCAGTGACACTCGAATACATCCAGAACAATTATACTCCATTGCTGAGACCATTTACACGGAGAAAGGACATCTTTATTTCAACAAATACTTCGTCAAAGTTAGATGCTTCACTACGCATGCGCCAGTCGGCCATTTTGATTCATTGCTGTTCTCACTTCAGCTGTAGAGAAACGACTTTCGGCTGCTTTTGGTTTGAATAAATATCATATGTAAACTTTTATTATTTTTAATTATAACATTGTATTGTTTAATATTAAGGCATTTTATAATTGTAAGTGTTATACTTTCCTGCCCATACCTTTCTCTGGCTATTTTAAATAACCGTTTAAAGAACCATATTTTTATATACGACTAATGTAACTTTTTATATCGACCGGCCCTGAGTGAGTCGATACTGCTTTGTAACATCGATTCTTATCGAACAAATTAATTAATTTATTAATAAACGTTCTGTTTTGTAATTTGGATTTGATTTTTCTTTAAAAAAGCTTAACAAATAAATTAATCAAGAATACCAACTAACCGAAAGGCGGTATATACGAAACAACGAACGCTTCAAGAAGAAGAAGAAGAAGAAGAAGAAGAAAAAGAAGAAGAAGAAGAAGAAGAAGAAGAAGAAGAAGGAGAAGAAGAAGAAGAAGAAGAAGAAGAAGAAGAAGAAGAAGAAGAAGAAGAAGAAGAAGAAGAAGAAGAAGAAGAAGAAGAGTCTTTCGACTAGATTTGGAGTTAACCAGTTTGTCATTAAACAAATTTACAGAAAGTGACACTATTACATTAATAAACATAATACCCCTTCATTTCTAATTACAAAAAATAAACACGATTATTTCCCAAATATTGAGAACCAAATTACCCAGAAAATATTTTTCAGAAAATTTTATTTCAAAATTTTCAACAGCAACAAACAGATATTTTGTTTTATTACAATATATATATATTTCAATCACTTTCTGCTACAGTCCGTTTCTTGATGTATATAATACATTTAATATTTATACATAAATTTACCTCAGGATGTTATTTTTCTATTTGGAACATGTTTCGGGTACTATCTTTTACCCATCCTCAGCCTTCCGGTTTTTTTGTCTGGTGAAGAACATATGTGTTGTTGATTGACTATTATGGCTTCCTGTTGGCTTCTGGTATTTCAAGTTGGTTTTATTGTGTGTGATTGTGGTGTATGTGTTAGTTTTTTGTGTATTTTCAATGTTGAGTGCTTTGAATATTGTGTCATGTTTTGTATTGATTTGTATTTGTTCAGGTATTAGTTTGTTTTCTGTTTTATGTTTGTATATTTGTAAATTTTCCCATATGTTCATTATGGTGCCTTTGTGTGGTATATGTTTTATTAGTGTTACATTGGTTATGTCTGGGAATTCATGTCCTGTGTTTATTGCATGTTTCCTATTGTAATAAATATTCCTACAACACATAGACAAAAAAATACAAAATATCATAAAAACACATGACCCAAATGGCATATGGATAAGATATGTAGATGATGGACTATATGTATCAAATAACAAAAACACAAATGCAGAAGACATACTGAAACAAATCAATAACATACATCTCAAAATACAGTTCACAGAAGAAAAAGAAAAACATAACAAAATCAACTATTTAGACATAACCATCACAAGATACAACAAACACATACAATATGCAATATATAGAAAACCAACTTCCACTAACATCATTATACCTAACCATTCTGACCGCCCACCACAACATAAAATGGCAGCATTTTATTCGTTATTTAACAGAATGTACAAAATACCCCTAAACAAACAAGAAACTGACAAAGAAAGAAATATAATATACCAAATTGGTTATGAAAATGGATACAATAAAAATACTATGATCAAAATAGACAATAAAATCAAATACAACATAAAAACTGAACAACTAAGAATTAATCAAACTGAACAACACATAAATAATAACAACAACAAAAAATGGGCCACATTCACATATATAAATAATAAAATGACAAAACTAACAAAACTATTTAAAAACACAGATATAAAAATAGCATACAAAACTAATAAAAATAAATTACAAAATCTAAATAGCTCACACAACAAAGATAATACAACAACTAACGGTATATACAAAATTGAATGCCAAGATTGCAATAAATGTTATATAGGACAAACAAAAAAACAGCTGAAAAAACGTTATTTTGAACACCTAAATGCATACAAAAAACCAGAAATATATAAATCCAATTTAGCCACACATGCAATAAACACAGGACATGAATTCCCAGACATAACCAATGTAACACTAATAAAACATATACCACACAAAGGCACCATAATGAACATATGGGAAAATTTACAAATATACAAACATAAAACAGAAAACAAACTAATACCTGAACAAATACAAATCAATACAAAACATGACCTAATATTCAAAGCACTCAACATTGAAAATACACAAAAAACTAACACATACACCACAATCACACACAATAAAACCAACTTGAAATACCAGAAGCCAACAGGAAGCCATAATAGTCAACCAACAACACATATGTACTTCACCAGACAAAAAAACCGGAAAGCTGAGGATGGGTACAAGATAGTACCCGAAACATGTTCCAAATAGAAAAGTAACATCTTGAGGTAAATTTTTGTATAAATATTAAATGTAATATACATACATATATATATATATATATATATATATATATATATTTTGACCATACCTCAGGAGAGTGTGGAAAACCCCAGTATCTGTCACCAAGACCCCCATCCCAAACTACCGTAATCGGATAAAGTGCCCAGAAAGCCTTAAAAACTTTTCATTTAAGAAAACAAATCCATTAACTCGTCAGAGTATAACTGAGTTACAACAAATGAAATAATTACAATTATGAGAAATGGCAGAAGTCAATTTGGCAATACAGCCCGAACAACTCTTAAGTTACAAGCATACAAAAAGTTAGGTTTTGTTCCCCCCAAATAGTAAGGTGCCATCGCAAGGTCAACATGACTGCACGGTCTTACAAAATGGATATTTCTCAGCTTCTTTTATGCTCTTACAAAAATACAAATTTGAGCAAAACCTAGTGGGACGTACCCACCAGAAAATAACATAGAACTGATACTGATTTTACAACTTTACATTTATAATTGAAGAAGTGAGAACAGGTAGTGTGGTCATATTAAAAAAACTCAACAATTAATGCACTGGCTATGGCAGTAAAAAAAAAATGATGAAAATTTACTTATTACAGAATTATTAAACAGCTAACATAAATTTTATAAAATATATAATAAAAATTTTAATAAAATTTTATAATGTAAAACCTAATAAAACATATTTGAGGCGTTCATAGAGAATTGGGTTGACCTCAGGCACGGCCATGCGCCCGAACCAGATCCAACAAAATTTAACATGTCAGAGACCTGTGGATGAAGGCACCAACAGGTGACGGCCACAGGTTAAAGCACCCCCAAACCTTTAAATTATTTTAAAAAACAAAACCCATATAGATCTATATATATATATAATCAAGAAAATCCCCCAACAACGTACCCCAGCACCCATGCATGAATAATTAACACCTATACGAATCAGTAACCTTCAGTTCGGCACATTTTTACAGTAAAAAAAACATCAAAAAAGGCTGACGCATGACCCCGTCTGGGTTTACACTCATTCTGGGGGCGTAAGCATTCGTAAATTAAAAACTGATAAAGTTTGTCACTAGAATGTCCCACAGGACTTGTGCACCATCTAACGGGAGCCATTCCGAGAATAAAGTCACATGTTATAAATTGTAGCGGCCAAGATATTTTATAAAGGCATAAATGTCACCAGGTTATAGTCCAGCACTGAGCATGAGGGTTCTGTGGTGTGTTGTCCATCTCTTCCTCCCGGCAGCCAAAACGGAAAGTTACTAGATTAACGGCATGGGTAGCAGTTGTTCAGCCACCTCCTGGAGCGAATCAGGTCGTCGTCTTAATCAGGAACCCTGGACATTTATATATATGGGTAATTACTCAAGTGTTCAATAATTCACAATACCCCTTTTACCCCAGCATAACTCACACACCACAACATGCTCCGTTTTAAAAAATTTTGAAATATAAGTATACTTTGGACAACCACGATATCTTTCCAAGAGCTTAATACAAGAAAAACTACCTTCTGACTGGAATATTAGTGTTAAATAAATAGTTATTCCCCAAATTTTTTGTCAACTAATTAGCCATTGTACTGCAATTTCACCATGAGTTAACAACCCTGAACAGGTTCGTAAAGCACGTTCGTTTCAACAAATATTACAAAATAGTTTTCTTACGCCCCTTTTTGATATAATAGACATACATATAGAAATATAAAATACTGTATCTCAGCCAGTGTTAACATTCAGAGACGTGCACACTCAGTAATTAACCTGTGCCCACCACGCGGTCACTTAACGCATATATATCTACCCGCATCGGGGTTAATTTTAAGTTAAATACAATTCTTTGTATCATGCAATAAGTAAAATACATTAAACACACTTACCGGAGAGTCACGTAGCGATTATCTATGCATAGTGATAGATAATTTACACAGATCCAAAATCTCAAGGCAGCCGGGAGGAACAAGAACAGACGCCGTCAAGCGTTGGCAGTGAACTGGTTTGAGCCACGACCGAAAAAACGTTACGCCGCGCTGACCCCAGAGCGCGCGCGGATCAGCTTAGCGAATGTATTGCCAACATTAATATATATCGTCACTCTAATAATTAGCGAAATCAGTGCTTAAGCCGTTCGTAAATTTTTTTTATTTAATTAACGGTGCCTGGTTCTCGCGCAAACACGGCACACGTATGCAGATATTCTTTTCGGTTTTTGTAATGAAAATTCTCGGGCTACAAAACATGAATACCAGTGAAGGTTTCTCAACAGAAGAGTACCTAATCACAAAGCATTCTCTCTGGTCTTTCATAATAATATATGAACTAATGGGTTATTTCTGACAGTTGCTTGTTTTATTGAACGCCCTTGTAGAACAGCCTATAGCTGAACAAGAAAATATTATTCAAATGGTACAGTGCAGTCTTCAACCAGAAGGAGTTTACATTGAACAGGCATACCTTTTACTAAAGCCTAGAGAACACTACAGGAAGAAAATTTTTATCCTTATCATTTGCATATTTTTTACAAAATCAATTCTTCCTGTTAGAAGATATACACCTTGAAAAAAGACTGAAAATGTTCTCTCAGCATGATAGTGCACCACATGAAGTTAGACAGTTCTTAAATCTAAGTAGTCTGGGCAGATGGATTCGTTGAGGAGGACCAATTAATTGACCTCCCAGGTCTCTTGATTTAGATAGCCTGTACCAAATTGTAGTATTACATATAGAGCCATTTAAATGAGCTAGTTTATGAAATATTTAAAGAACAATTCAAGGGAAGGATTAATGAACAGTATTTTAAATGTATTTGAGCACCTTAATAATGACCATGACACTGTTGGAAAAGTTTCCTTTGATCTTATATCTTGCACCAGATTTTGCATAAACAACCAAAGAGAACATTTCGAACTGTATCTTATGGTATGGAGAAACCGATTTTCTCTCAAACATCAGTATTTACGATTTTTATCAGTTACAATTTTGTCTTAAATTATAATAATTTCTAACACTTTTTGTTCTTTCTTTTTCAATAAAATTTTGTTTTTGTATAATATTAATTTGTTTTGTGTTGACTTTGATTACACCAAATTTCTCAGAATTAAATTCTTCAAAAATACAAATTATAAATTTCACTCTTCAAATTTATCTTTTGATAAATTACAAGTTTATTTATTTATTGGCAATTTAAATACAAAGTTAAAAAAGTGTGTTTTTATATACCAATTTTTGGTGTCAAGGAACTATATCAAGCCATTATCAACTTTACTCTTTAATTTAAGTTCCAACAATTTTATTTTACCGTTAGAGCATAAATGAAGGACAATTTTTTTGGAAGCCATAAATAAAAAAATAAGTATTTTTAAACCTATATTTATACGAAATTTCTTCTTTATATCAGCATGTGGAATGCATTTCTGAAATATGTCCAGTTCCTCGTGGGTCACTCTGTATAATTGATTATAAAATTAATCTGAGGTTTTATTTAGATGTAATAAAAAACACAGTTGAAAATAAGCAAGTAAAGATAAATATTGTTTTATCCTTTTTTATAGAAATTATGAGACATGTTTATGACCTTTTCTAAAATGTAAAATAAAAATCATATCAAGATGCTGAGGTTGTGGTAAAGCGATATTCTCTGAAAAATAAACTGGCAAATATTGGCAATCTATATACAGTATAATGAAATCAAATATATGAAGAAAATGTATAAAGATAATTTTATATTTTTGTAATTACTAACCATTAGCCTTCTACAGGCAACTCAAAATTCTTAAAGGATTCAGTGCTAAGGATTTCAAGGTATAGGTTTTTCTTTATTGCTTTTCTGTGGTTTAAAATATATTTATTTGATAATATGGAATAACATTTGTCAACAACTGAGAGCGCTATCTACCTCCAAAATAAAGTTTTTACTCTGACAGATCATACTGTTCCTACCTACACTCTGGTGAGTAAATTAAAAAGTATTTGTAGTAACTCGTCTAATGTTCGTACAGGAATCCGTTGAGAAATAGTCGAAGGAACGATAACCTGTTTTCTGGCATTTTTTACCACATCAGTGCCAATCACAGATCTTCTAGTGCCGGGGATGCAAACTCCTTCAAGAATATTTAGTAACTGCTAAGATGTCAAGTTTCTTTATAGTTTCGAAAACAATGGAAAATATTACACGAATAATTCGTTCGTTTGTGATATCCGACCAAGTAGTTTTGCCATGGAAGCGGTACAAAACAAAAATAAACCTATTTTTACAAACTAAAAATCTTAATTGTCGTGTAACGGTTTCAGCAGTTACTAAATTAGGCACAGAACGAATCATATAAAGTTCAGTTTTCCAAAAATATAGTTGCTATACTTCAATTGTCAAAATTTGTTTCGGTAAGCATTTTTTAAAGAACTTTGAAAGCTATACATTTTGATGAAAAATTCGTGTCAATATCAAAATGTGGCTAAAAAACGTTTAAAATGTACTGGTTACTTTTTACCTGTCGCTACTGTAATAACCACTAAAAACGGAATAATTGTTAAAAACGTAATCACAACACAGAATTGTTGGCCGTTCTAAATAAACGCTCTACCATAATGGATTTGGGAAACCTCATCTGCTTTAGCCTATATAATTGTATTTTTATTTCTAAACAATTTACTGTAGTGGGAAACAAGTAAATCCTTAAATGAGGATGAAACGCGTAATGTCGGGTCGGATATGATAATAGTAGCGCGCCCATCCAGAAAATCCTCGACGCACCAGTGTCTACATTTCATTCAGAAATTGAATTATAAAAATTAAAATAGAGCAAAAGTCACCACGTACGTTTCAATATGTTTCAACAGCACACACACTAGGCCTATATCGAAACAGACCTTCCATATGTCTCCTTTTTATAATTGGATACTACTCACTCACTACTCGCTCGTGAGTAGTGAAATGGATCGGGCTTCCAATGAGCCGAATCTAAGGCGGAGGGAGGCAATTCAAGGTTATCAGTACATACGTTAAAAGTATATAGGCCTATTGATCTACCTGATATTTCACTTTTTGTGTAATAATTTTATTCTTCTTTTTTAGATGTAGCGAACAGACATTTCTCTTTTTCCTCATTCACTTTCTTGTTAAAATCTTAAATTTTATGTACCATTTTTTCCAATACACAGCACAGGCAGTATCTTCAGCCTGGCTGCCCAAAGAATTTATCAAAAATGTTTTAATCCTTTTCATTGTAGAAAACCATCTTTACCTTTCAACTGTCGTCGTCGGTATAATAAAAACTATCTTTTAAACAGTTAGACCTATATACATTCTGAGAAAGTATGAAATATAGGCCTATTGTTAAAAAAAAGCCGTAATACAAGTGTTGCACCATAAGCAATACTTGAATCTTCACAAGCGTAATACACGTTTAAACGCTTAATATTCTGTTCTCAGTTTCAGGCATTTATTACGGGTAAAATTACTTGTCGTCTGAAAATAATCTTTTAGAAACTCGACACAATATTGTGGGAACTTGCCAAACAAATTTCAAGTATATAAATGATTGGAAAATTGAAACCTCTCTATAATACTGTTCAGTCATGCCACGTGTTTCCAAAGCGGTCGCATGGTTGCTTCTATTACTGTTTTCAACACTTCCTTGACATGTTTAATTACAGATACTTCACTGGTTTGTCCTCATATTAGCTACTGCATTCACAAACGTTTTAACAAATGCTCTGATTTTTGTCGCATCAGTATTTCTTTGCGGAATGTAATCAAATAAGATCGACACATGAGGCATAATTTTACCTCATGATCGTCATCGCAATTACCGTGTAGCACATAGCGGCTTTAAGTGAAAATATTTTTTTTTTTAATTTTCAACGAGAATATAATTTAAAATGATAGGTTATAAATCGCAAAAAAGATTACACAATCATAAAACTGATAGAAACCTTAGAATAATATTATGAATATAGGGTAAGAAAGTAAGAGTGCTTGTCGAAGTTTAACAGAACAGCGTATGGCATGGCGGTGAAATGTTGTAGTCTACAAAGTTGCTCAAGAGTCAATTCTGACGCTCCTACAGGGTTTAGAAACAATCTTCTTGAAGGCTGTGGATTTCTGGTCACTCTGTCTATGTAACTCAATGCTATGGGGAAAGAGGATAGAACTCTCCCAACGCAAGAAGGGAGCAGTGAGACATCTTTCCCTGTGACCGTCGCTATGTTGGCATGTATCTTCAGACTTTCCGTTGTTACAACTTACAACTATTATTTGATACGACGTTGCACCTATATTTATATATTTCGTGTGATTTTCTGATGCAGCATTTGACCATGTGTCCTTGTGAGTGAGTCGCCTCTGTTCATATATTCCTAAAGAGTGCAGAAATCACGTGGATGCATGAAACAAAAGAAATTACTTTTTTGTTTTAAGAAATTTAATTTATCTGGGATTAGAATGGTATCGTTGACGACAATATTAAACTTACTCCGTCGCAGAAGGCTGTACGTGACGAGTCTACAGCTTGTTTTCTGTTTGTTATATTCTGTGGCTTACTTCAGCTTTGCCGTGTCTCTGTTAAAAAATACGCGTTTGTCTGTAAAATGTATACAGTTTTTGGGTTTTATTATCACTCCGTACAAAATCGCATTTGTAAAATAATATTCTTACTTAAATACAAAAATCAGTTATATGAAATTACAACAGTCGAATCACTGTATCAGGAAACTCATAAGCCTGCAATTATAAAGAAAACAACACTTTGTTCTTTTTGCCAACTAACTCAACAGTTCTTGTCCTTTTAAAGTTCCAGCAAGGTCAGAAATAATCAAAATTGAAGCTTAGCCGGATGAGCAGTTTGAGTAATCATGGTCATGTCCGAGGAGCGAACGCATTTAAGAGAGGAGTCCCCACCAGTGGAATTGCTAAACAGATAAACATATCGTTGCGCGAACTCCTCGAGGGAGAGACATCAGAGAAGTCATTCCAGCCGCTGATACTTTTTTTTTTTTTTTTTTGCAATCAGTATAACATAAAAATAACATACTATAAGCAAATTGTTTGTATGAAAAAAAATAGGTGTAGCCGCTGATACTAGATAGGACATGAGGCCCGATTGCCATCAACATCGGCGGAATCGTCACCAACAGTAGAATCGCGGAGACCTCTTCTACAGCGTCGCTGAAATGACAGCTACGGGAGTAGTGTGAATTTTATTAATTAAAAAATATTTAACTATTCGTCTTTATACCTGTCTTAACCGTAGTTCACTTACACAAAGAAAATACTTATGTACACAGAGACATGATCCTCTGCAGCACGAATCAGGTGTTGCACGGCAGAACACACACACACACACACACCACACCACACCATTACCACCACCACCTCCACCACGCCCTTCAGTGTGGCACTTCAAGAAATAAACTAGGAGAAAGTTTGTCTTGAATGTGTAACGACACCAAAATTCTAAAAGTAATAAGTACATCTTATCAAATAATTATGGAAAGAGATTTTGGAAAAAAAAGAAAAAAGAATAATGATGTTCAAACTAAATAAATAACACCAAAATTCTAAAAGTAATAAGTACATCTTATCAAATAATTATGGAAAGAGATTTTGGAAAAGAAAGAAAAAAGAATAATGATGTTCAAACTAAATAAGTAATACAAAAATTCTAAAAGAAATAAACACATCTTATTTAAATCAAGCATAAATAATACATTTAGTAGTATAATAATAATAATAATAATGAGGCGCAATATTAATGACAATAGGCCTAAGAGAAATTTAATAAACTAATTAGAAAATGAACTTGCTGAAGAAGAGTTGCAGTATAAAAACAGATAGAATAATAGAAGGATAATTAAAACTACTATATTACAAGAGGTATTGAATAACAAAGGTGAATGACATTAAGGCTAATAAATCATTGAACTATGAAGTGAAGTTATATAAAAGATAAAGAAATCTACTTAAGAAATATACCAACAGTAATATTGAATATAATATAAATAAATGGAGTTATTGGAAGGCAAGGTAGAATAAGAAAAAATATTCAGAAGATAAAAGATTCCAATGGTGTGTATAATGATATAAGATTTATAATTATTTTATTTATAGAGTGCAGAAAGCTAAGGCGTCACTCTAGAATTATTTTATGGGCAGCAGCCAAAGTGCACTGTACCAGGTATGTGAATGTTCGGATGAGCAATTGGACGTAAAAGGGCCACTCAACGCCGATATTCATTCATAATACCATATTAATATAGGGGGAATCATTTAACATTAGTATGGAATCAATTTTATTAAAAGAATGGAATATATAAATAAAATATACAATGAACCAAGAGAAAACTCAAGAATTACAATTCGTTAAAGCCACCAATACAAATAAATAAACTCCAGAGATAAAGAAGAAAATAATTGGTATTGATAAGAAAGGTAGGTTTCAATTTGCCTATAATAATGAAGAATTTGTTTAATAAATATCAATCTTATCACCAAGCAATATTAATACCATCATATCATACACCTCAACTATTGAAGACATCAGCAAGCAATAACAACAATTTATCTAAACAAATCAAAATCAAAGTAATTTGAAAGAAGAAACAGTAATAAATAAAAGTGTGGAACCTAATTAAAAACCAAAAGTCCTACAACAGACATTACTATGACAACTTACCATACTATATAGACAGTACCCAGTTATATCTGGAGTAGTCCATAAACAAATAACTAATGATGACAAATTTAATAAATAATGAATAAATCAAATAGAACGGCACATAAAGTACAATACAGATTTAGAAATAAATGTAAAATGTAATTAAGATGTGACACAAATGTAATATAAGACAAGTGTGATTACTTGGTAAGAGGATGTGAGATACGTTGGTGTTCAAGTAAGAATAACTGTGAGTGGGTAGTAATTATAAACAATTATTTAAAGAAATGAATTACTAATCCATAGTAGCGGATGATACAGACATTAATATTTAGTTTTTTCTTTATTAGTGTTTGTGTTATATAAGTTTAATAGGTATTGATCACACAGAAAATGGTTTAAAAGTGTGCATTCAGTTAAGCCCTAAAGGGAATTATAGTAATTTGAATATAATTGTTAATTAATAGTTTGTTTATATTTAAAGAAGTTAATTAATAGAAAACAAGTGTAAGCAGGATCGATTATGAGTCTTCCAACATAAAAATATAATCAGTCAAACATAGGCCTAGATCATTATGTTCAGTAAATAGTAAATTCTTCAAAATATTTGTCAAATTACAAATAACTATAATATTTGGTATTAAAATTGTTCATAGTTTTGTCAGATAAAATAATATGTAAATTGTATTAAGTATTATAATGTAATAACTAAAAAGCAACTTGTACATAAGAGGTAAAATAATGTATTATATAAAAATAATATCCTATGACAACTAAATCTCAATTTGAACAAATATGACCAGAGTAATTTATATGTATCCAGGAAACGAAAAGAAAGAAAAAGAATTATGATTATTATTGTAAAAAAAACAAAAAGGAGAGTTGAGTTGAATTTTGAAAAAAGCTAAATATTTATACAAGAAAAAATATGAATCCTATTAAAATACAATATAATACAAAGCAAGAAAAACTATATCAACCTATAACAGAATGTAAAATTTGAGTAAATAAAGAAACAGCATAAACAAATCAGCCTTTAAACATTACTGAGCCAACAACCAGAAAAGAACATTAAATTTAAAAAAACGAATGAAGTTATGGAAAAACTAACCTTTAAATGAAAACAATTTACAATTGAAGAACAACTACACTTAAATTAACTTAATAACAGAAACACTGGACTTCAATCATTATATTCCACCAGAAGGCTTCAGATAAATGAAATGACAAGATGTAACATTTACTGATCACAAAAGAAGTGGATTTCTTCATTTGAATAATATAAACAAACAGAAGTCATTGGAAATTTTCATCACTGATACCAGGAGGCTGTGTGAAACTGAACTGAACTGATAAACATTGTGTAACGTATATATATTATTATAATTAATATTAATTTTATATTATTTCATCATTATCTTGTTTTGTAATGTAATGTACTTTCTGTACTTGTTTTTTCTTTATAATAACTGAACCTTTTATATCAGCCAAAAGGACCTTAAAATAATATTAATATAAAAGAGAAGAGAATGGACCCTGAGATTTCCTGAGTCATATTAATATAATTAAACTATAAAGTTTTACCTTAATCCGTCTATGTGATCGCTTAACTTTTCTTCTTTTCTTCTAACGCGTTTCGGATTGTTAATCCATCATCAGAGGTTAAAATAATTCGTCGGTTAAGACTTCGTTACATATTCGGTCATATTAATAGTTACAGTAAATGGACTATATAAATTTTGAATAAAAATTACAATATTATTAATATTATTATTATTACCAGATACCATTCCATATGTTTTATTTATAATAAAAATAGAATTAATAAGTATATTACAAATGGGTGCCAACCACTTGGGCTTAATTAAAAAACAATACATTTTTTAAAAAGAGTTACAAATTGATGCTTACAACGTGAGGAATAATAAGGGTAAAACCCGTTATGTTATAAATGACATATATTTTCTGTATCATTAAGTTTCATGAATAAATATATTATGCAATATTAGTTTCTTAAAAATATTTGCATTCAAAAATTTTTCGGTTCTGTGATAAACAATGCGATTAACGGTAAAAGAAGAGCTACTTTTTTCTTATTAAAAAAAAGGGAACCACAGTGGTTTGTTAAGGAGATTATCGCATATATCGTACACGCATGCTATGTTATTGGTCATGACCATAAACAAATACCTATGTTAAAGAGACGGTAAGTTTTTGTGAGAAAATAAAATGAACTTCGCTTGGCAGATGAAAGCGTTTCCACTATTATTAAAAAAAAATCTCTTTTTTTTGGTCTACACATTACAGCAAATTTAAACCTCTTGAGACCTGTATAAAACGGAGTGTAAGATTTTAATGTTTGGATTGTTTCATCTGATCGTCAAATTCAATACCCTTTCTTATCTTAATACTACATATTCAGAAAATAATGGTAATTGTTTTTTTTTTAACTTTTTCGGTATACAAATTGAAGTTTTCTTACTTCTTAATTCTTTTAAGTCTCTATGATTAACGTTAGTCACAACATACACTTCTACTGCACAATTAACAAACATAAAGTTGTTACGAGGATTGTATGAATACAATCTCAAAAGAGTAGCGGAAACCAATGAACGTCGGAGAAATCGTTACTCATAATTTTCATTAACACTTTTGTGAAACAATCACAGTTGTGTTGCAACAGTTTTACTCGTTATAGAGTTATTTAATACGAACTATGCACAATCATTTAAAAACTCATGAAGTTAAACAATTATAATAGTCGGCAAAACAAACAAGTAATTAAAAATTTGATACTTTCAGTATGTCGCTCTCTTGTCAAAAGACAACCCGTTCGCGGAACGAAACTCATAACGTTCTGGAATCGTTGATTAGTTGATAAGTTAGTCTAGTCTAACTGGATCCGGTTTAATGAAAGTTTCATTATATTTAAGTCTAGAATTAAAAATAACTTATTGGTTAGACAGTTGGTCTCTCAAGTAGTTATAATAAAAAAGAACTAATGTCAGCAACTTTTTTAAGGAAAAATGTACAGTTAATGACACGTGTTGTCGTTCAATAAAAATTACAAATAAATTATAAAAATAACGAAATGACGAACACCGCAGCCACGTCATCGTATATTTAGGTGTGAGTGTGTGTGTGTGTGTGTTTGTGTGTTTGTGTCTGTGTGTATGTGTTAACAAAACCTACGTGGGAAGAAGTGAGAACAATATTAGCTGTGTCAGTTCGGTCTACGTATCGTGAATAATAAATGTATATCGTGTAATTTGGTTTGCAAAGAACATAGGTTTCTAATATGAGCACCGACCACTGAAGTATATTTATCTTATTCCTTTATGTATGTGTAATATATTTGCGCTTTGTATTTGTTCACTCTCTACCTTAAGTTTTTATACATTATGGCTTCTTTCATAATAGCGTTTCACACGACGCTACACAAGCGCTGTCTCTCTCTCTCTCTCTCTCTCTCTCTCTCTCTCTCTCTCTCTCTCTCTCTCTCTCTCTCTCTCTCTCTCACACACACACACACGCGCGCGCGCGCGCAGACGAACGAACGCGCTCAGAAACATTCATACGTGTGTTGAACGATATCAAAGCCAAGTATAAACATGAAGTGTCTCAAGACAAAGTGACAATTTATTGTCCAACAGCGAAAATAGAGTTATTTCAGGAACGCTGTTGACGAATAGAAGGGTTATTATAAAAACAGTTGCCAACATGTACCCGAAGGCGGCGGAATACCTGGAGCCGGTGCACTGGTTCGCAAAATGTTGTGGCACGTTCCCCGCGTCTGTGGTCGACCGCACAGTGACCAACTGCTATGTCGTCTATTGTATGTTCCTACTCGTTTTTCCCGTAAAATCGGCTTCGGTTTTCTTCATTATATATTACAACGAGTACAAGGACATAATAGTCTTCGCTACCGAATTGTACATAATTACCAAGTACGCGGTCCACCTGTTCGCCATCGGAGTCCCTCTATTGGAATCGAAAACCTATTCCAAACTGATGAAGCGGTTGAGCCACGCGGAGAAGTTAATCCACTCGTTGAACATAAATCAATCTCAGAGCGTGACGAAGTTGCGTCAGTACCTGCGTATAGTCGTGACTCTAGTCATGGTGTTCTGTCATTCCGCTGCTCTCTACGTGAACCGAGAGTACGCGCTGGACATATGTTTCGGTTACTTCATAGTGTACACAACGTTCTTCTCGTATATGCATCACATCGTGTCGCTGTTGGCCGTGGTCGGCCACAAACTGAACCTCATCAACTGGCACCTGGACTACCTGAGCAACCGGGTGCCGGCCTATCTGACGCCTCCCGACGACAGCGCCTTCATCGAGAACAAACTTAACACCGAGCACACGGCGGACAAGTTTGTCGACGCCGAGCGTGATACCAGGGAGGTGTCCGCGTTCAAGGTGAAACGTTACAATCAGATACACTTCTTGCTCTGGTCATGCTGCAACATTATCAGCGAATACTTCTCACTGCAGAACTTCGGATGCCTGCTGCAGACGTCGTTGATGGTGATCAAGTATTGTCTGTTCGTGTTCGAGGGCCGCCACAACAACGTGTTCGGCTTTCTGAAGACGCTCAACTTTGTTCTGACCTTCTACAGCGTTTGCTGTGTCTTTGTTCTGGCCAGCCAGTGCAACGATATCATATGTGAGGTAAACGTTTGTTTGTCACACAGAAACGATATCTCTTTACTAAAATTTATTTAATTAGTTCAGCTTATGTTCTTTGATTTCAGTCAAAAAGGACGGCGCTGTTGGTACATCAGCTGTTGGATGAAGACAGTTCGGATGAAGTAACAAAGGAGGTAAGACTTATATTTTCTCAATGTAAACACAACTGGGATAGTATTACGTTACACAACTGTCGTTAACAGTGGACAGTCGATACTTCCAGATGGCAAGTAATTCATGTTACACATTTAAATCGCCATAATGTCAGTATTTGTCATTATAAAGCCATAATGAAACTACTTAAATTGAACATGAGAAAGTTTAGGTTATGTAGGCTGTAGTTTATAAGATATTTACAAGTAATTTATTTTTGTTATAATACATTTACATGTAAGATTAATTTTATAAAATCATAAACAATTACGATTATAGGTTTACAGTTTCTAGCGTCTGACAGCCGGTTCTGAAAACACTAATATTTTAATAGTATACTCCTATTACCATCATCATCATCATCAGCGGCGCAACAACCCATTACTGAGTCAAGGCGTCCTTTAACAGCCTCCGCCAGTTGCCCCGGTCAAGTGCAGCTGCTCTCCAGTACCGGGTCTCAAGGATGTGGCGCGCATCATAGCTCACACCGTCTTGCCAATGTAGTTTGTGTCTATCAACTCTCCTGGTGCCATAGATCTGTTCTGTGAGTGCCTTTCTTGGTATTTCATTCTCCCCCATTCTGATCACGTGTCCAGCCCACCTGAGTCTACCAAGTTTTATAATTTTCACAATATCTGTTTCATTCAGAAGAGTGTTCAGTTCTTGGTTGGTTCTTTTCCTCCATTCACCTCCTACACATATTGGACCAAATATACTACGGAGGATTTTGCGTTCATGAACCAGCAGGCTTGACTCAGACTTTCTAGAAATGGTCCAGGTCTCAGAACCATAGGTGAGAACTGGGCGGATCAGTGTTTTATACAAAAGCAGCTTGATGCTCCTGGCAATTATTCTGCTTTGGAACAGGGGTCTGAGACCAAATAAGCACCTATTAGCTGAGGTGATTCTTCGCTTTATTTCTTCTGTTGTTTCCCCATCAGCGTTAACTTGGCATCCTAAATAAACAAAGTTTTTGATTTGTTTTCGAAGGAATAGATGCCAATTTGGATGTGCTCTCCTTCTCTAGCCTCCTGTCCTGTGGCCATGTATTTTGTCTTGCTTTCATTTATTATGAGACCCAGCCTCCTTGCGGGAACTTCAAGAGCAAGAAAGGCTTCAGTGACTGCTCGAAGGGACCTCCCGATTATATCTAGGTCATCGGCGTATCCTAGGACCTGCACCAACCTGTTGAATACAGTCCCGGAGGAATCTATTCCAGCAACTCTCATAGCTTTTTCTAAGGCAAGATTGAAGAGGAGGCAAGCAAGAGCATCGCCCTGGAGGACTCCCTTTCCATAGTAAGACTCTCCTGATAAGTCATTCTGAATCCTCACCATGCCCTTCACTGTCAGCATTGTCATCCTACACAATCTTGTTAATTTCTTTGGTATGCCCAGTTATTCAAGAGGAGTGTAAAGTTCTTTTCTGTCAATGCTGTCGTATGCATTTCTGAAATCTATGAAGAGGTGATGGGTTTGTAGCTTATGTTCCCTACCTTTCTCCAGAATTTGTCGGAGTGTGAAAACCTGGTCTATCATCGATTTTCCTCTTCTAAATCCGCACTGATATCGACCAATCACCCGATCAGCATGTGGAAGCAGTTTTTGGTACAATATATGGGACACTATTTTATACGCCACAGGGAGAAGAGAAATGCCTCTGTAATTGTTACAGTCTAGTTGATCTCCCTTTTTACAAACCGGACATATAACTGCCTTCTGCCAGGCTGTTGGCAGTTTCCCTTCTATCCATTATCAATGACAAGGTGATGAAGGGTTTTAACCAGCTCTGGACCACCGTTTTTGAAAAGCTCCGCAGGAAGATCATCAGAACCGGGAGCTTTGTTGTTTTTAAGGCTTTCTATTGCAGCTATCACATCATCTTCATCCGGAGGCTCGACGTGTTCATGTTCCTCTAGCACAGGTGGTACATAGTTGTCCACTCGTCATTCTTAGAAAGAAGAGCTTCAAAGTGCTTGCGCCACCTTTCGAGGATTTCCCCCTTTTCTGTAAGTAGGGTGCCGTCAGTGTCACGACAAGTTGTTGTCCTGGGTTTAAAGAGTTTCATACCTTGTTTTACCTTATTGTAGAATTTTATGATTTCATTTGCGTCCTTAAGATCTTGGATCTCTACCAGCTGTTGACTCTATGCTCTTATTACAATGCCTTTAAACTTAATATGTGCCACTTAGTGCTTATGAGACATATTTTTATGCAAATTTTATCTTTCATTTCTTTTTTATCCTACCGCTCCTTCGAGACTTCAAGAAGTTCGAAAGATTGGGGAGGGTTTAATATCTTTACAACCGTTTCACTTACGTACATTGAAGGATTTTATGGGGCTAATGTTTAAGGGTTTATAAAATAAAATTCTGAGAAGTTAATGTGTTTTAATAGTATCGTTTAAATTTAACAAACGTTGGTTGGCATGGGTAGTTATAAAATAAAAAGTAAAACAAAAGTTTAACCAAAGACTTAAACACGAACAACGATCAGAAACAATGAAAAATGTTACGCAGTAAGGAACACTCATATCAGGATTAATGTGAAAGACGATAATACTGGAAGACGTAACGATTGCTCACGATATGAGATAAATACACAGTAAGTAGATAAACTACGTAACTTTTTCGAGAAGCCTGAAATCTTTTAGTAAAATTAATTATTTCGTTAATTATTAAAGAATACACATATTTTGAAAACTACATTTATTATTTGTAAATTTTATTCGAAATTTTTACAATTCATGCTTCTTTTAATTCGACATTATTCTAGCCCAGAATGTAAGGAATTATTGACTTTCTACTGGAACAATAACAAATTTGTTCAGTATCAAGAACTGGGAAAAGTAAGAGCTTAAGAAAAATATTAAAAAAAAATTGGTTCTGAAGTAACGCGTGCCGTACACCATAAGTAATATTTAACAAATTTGTACAGTATCAAGAACTGGGAAAAGTAAGCGCTTAAGAAAAATATTTAAAAAAAATAGGTTCTGAAGTAACACGTGCTGTACACCATAAGTAATATAAGTATGACGCACAGAAATGTAAATAATTATCTGATCATGTTTACTTTGGTTTCAAGCTGGAAGCGTTCTCGAAACAGTTGATGTCTCGCAAAATACAATTCACCGGGTTCGACTTCTTCGATATTGATTTGAGGATGATCACATCTGTAAGTTTTCTTAGTTTTGTATTGTTAAGGACAGTGTGTGCTCCTATAGTGCCAAACTCAGTAAACATAATAAAACCTTCTGACTTGCATGCGGTAGATACAAATTTAATTATTATATTAAAAATAAAATAGGAACAATAAGTATTGGCCAATTAGTATGGGCAAATGCCAATTTCTACTCTTTATTATATATATATATATATATATATATATATGTTATATCTTCACAACACGTTTTGGCTTGTTAAATCATTTTCGGTCACTACTGAAAATGTCTAGTTTGAACGTTTGAAGCGGAGTAGCACCACGCATTTTTTAAAAATAAATGTGAGTTACCACCAACAAAAAATAATCTCTTATTAAAAGATTCACAAATTAACGTATAAACTTAATTACATAGTTGGGAAATTTATTTTAACTTAATGAGAAAAGACTTCCTCTACATTTATATTTCTACACTTAGAGGGTAGTAAATCACAATTAATTTTTTATATTAATTTATGACTTATAAATTAATGAAGAAAACGACGTTTATTGAACTGCATTCTATTACAGCGAACTCCAAGTAAACGAAAGTGGTTACCTTATTTATTACTAGATTAACATTTATTGCGAATAAGTAAATTATTAATTGTCGTAAGTATCCAACAGTTACTTCACTTGATACATTTTTTGAATAGTTAATCCATTATTTATATTTTTTCTTCTTAACTTAGAGGTGTAAGCGCGACACTGGCTTATAATTTTGTGCAGCCATTTATTTCATGACTTCCACACGTTCTCCGTTTGAGTATTAACGGTAATTTTGCTGAGCAATTTCAGATCTCCTGGTAAACATTAACGGGCTGCAACTAGATAGAGTGGTGAAGCGGGTGCCATTTTGTGGCGTCTGTACATTTTGTATAGTCGGGCGCCATTTTGTGACGAATCGCGGATTTTCTAACCCTTAGAATATTACTATAAGAGCCCTCCTGGCGCATATACTCGATTTTATATCACGCTTAAAAACAGAATTGTCGTACAAATTGAATTCGTCGTATTGCAGACTATCTGCTTGATCTTCATCGTCTTTGAGTTCTTCGTCTGTAACCTTGAACTGGAAGCTGCTCTATTATCAACTGAATTGGCTAACAAAAAACAAAAAGAGAATGCAAAAACTGAAAATCTCTAGTCCTGTAGAAGTTTACTAGCATCAAAATTAAAAATAACAACAGACAGTAAGAAGGCTGATAAAGAGTAAACAAGAGTAGAGTCAACAGACGCAAATAGAAGTCATGTAGTTTTGGCAACAGTCTCGGATCGCATAAGAGAAGAGATCAAATAGTACTGCAGTGACAGACGAAAAGTTACATCTCCACTCCAAAAACTGTTTATTTACTTATTGTGTAATAAAATTAATATAATTACTTTGTACCGCAGTATGTTTCAATACTTATCCATAACAGCAAATGGATAAAGGAATATACTTTACCTGAATATTTAAGTTTGTTAATTTGTATACATTAAATTGATCCACATTGCGTTCCAATCTTTCACACATATTTTACAGGATAAAGTATTTCTTTTCTTTTTTGTCTCTTTAGAGAATTATTTCCCCCTCTTTAAGTCGTACTCTTTTCTCCTTTTTCTATGCTTCTCGTAATAGAAGCGACCGTGTTTGCACATGCTTAACTTGGTTTCATAATTATTAACAAGGTAATTTTTATTTATCAACTGTAATTAACTGTCTCATATTCACATGCTTTGAGGACGTATTTTTTAACAAATCAGTGTTCCAAACCGGTTTCAGTAAGATTGGGACAGTATCCAGGTCTTTTATAGGCGCAAACAAACAAGTTTCATTAATTGTAATAGGAATAAAGGTAATACTTTTCGTCATAAGATGGATGTTACTTTAATCAGAATTTTATAATGTGTAATTAGGAACAATAGTCATTAGTAAACCAGGTATTAAAGAGAAGATTTAAACAAGTGGAGCAGTGGAGTAGTACCATGAACTCTTTACATTATGAATTTGCAGAACTATAATTAGTATCGCAGTAGTTAATATATGTATGTGAAAACTGGATGTTAGGAAAGTATGTTGGGAGTGTGGAGACGCAAAGTAAATGGACGTTGGGAGATCTGGCAGATTCAGGATTTGAGACAATTTTTAAATGAACCTAATATACATTTTTAATTATCATTGGGATAATAATAGCATAGAGAAGTAAGTAGTTGGGCATGTGACGAGTATGAAGCCTGAGAGGCCAGTACGGTCTTAGAAGTAAAGTCTAACAAGACCTTTTAATAGGTGTGTTTTCCAGGCGATGACTGTAGGACTGCCAGTGTGTAGGCCGAGTCGGAAGTGTGGGCGAATTTTTAAATAATAGGAGAGGTTACGTTACAGGAGCTCGTTAGTGATGCGTTGGTTATGTACATCAACAGTTATCTCTGTATATTGGTTCGGAGAGAGGATTTACTTTAGTTTATTCCTTTTATTGACGCTATGTAAAGAGCCTGATTGCCATAAAAACACAATAGAAGATAAGAGTCGACTTTAAGTACCTTTGAAAGCAAAAACGTTTTGTAACACTCGAATGAAACAACCGATATTTGATTCACGGGCCAAATTAAAAGGCCCGGTTAGGTCAGTACCAGTTCGCTAGCCGCCATGATACAGGTAGATAGGCTTAGCATTCACAGTAGCTATGCCAACCGAATCTACTACTACGACACACCTTTAACCCCGTTATCATCCACAACTCTCCCAGCTACTCCACTGCTTGGAGATTGTCATAGCGATTGTAGTTTGTAGTAGCTCAGACCCTCGAGTTCTAACTAATGTGTCGTCTTCTTATACTTTTCTGTATTTCATTTTCCACATGTTATTTAGTGTTCTCGTTTCACATATTGGACACATGAAGCACTTCTGCATTCTGCACCCAAAAGAGACGAAGAAGTTTTCGATAAATCTCACTATTCAAACGAATTTAGTTTCTTCGTATAGTCCAGTTGTAATTTCCAGACCTCGGCACCATGTAACGCGTAAAGAAAGCATATCAATGTAACAATCTTATCCTAAAGTCTAATCTTTTAGCTTGGATACAAAATATCAAAACAATTATTATTAATTTAAAAGAAAATTAATTGTTTTATAATGTGATTTTTCGAAACTATGTCCAGAGCCTGTTATTGTTTCGCAGGTGGTGTGCATCGTGCTGCCTGTGTGTCTGTTTCTGGTGCAGTATAACTACGAACAACACAAGTCGGAGTTCTGACAGGATTGCTGCGGCAGTGGCTCGACAAAGAACAAAGCGGCAGGCAATCGAAGGCGAGGATGCAGTGTAATCAATTGTAGCTTATTGCAAGTTGAGACTACGATTAAAATTGTACTTTTTAATTAGCAATACAACTAATTGTGTTTCGTGTGTGCGTTCCAATTGTACTGTAATTGTTTTAATTATGTAGGTGTACTTTGGATCAAGTTGAAATTAAATTTTTGAAAGACGTTTTTTGAAATTAATTAGCCGTCCCGGCGTTTCCTGTTTGCTTCTAAATATGCAATCGAACCTTGAACGATATTAGAAAATCCTCGACCAAAGTTCGTCTGATGTTTTTAGTAATCAGTACTGTACAGACTGAACTCAATAGGAAGTATTTCAATTGTCACGTCCTTTAAACAGGATTTGTCTGACGTATTTTTTCTATGTATACATAAAAATTGAGCATTTATATAAAAATTAGTATTTTGTGAAAAATTAAAAATGAGAAGAAAAAAAGAATAATGAAGCATGATAAGAATGTAACAACTGTCGTTTTGATCATAGTAATAATTAAACTGTTAATAATAATAGACCCTAATAATGTCTCATTTTTACTGCCTAAAACGGCTACGGTTCCATTAGAAGTGATTTACTGCTTATGTAAGCAGTAGTTTACTCCCTGAAAAATGGACACCACGTGAATACATGTAAGCGGCTCCACTATAGTATGTAGGTTATACTGCTGTTTTGAGTAGTAGCGTCAGGTTACTGCGGCACTATCAAGGTCGCACTGCTCTTAGGTAGGCTACAAGGCGTTCCATTTTTCGACCAGTTAATTTCTTTTTTATCATAGCCTTAGAACTTTAACGGCTACAGTCAACTTTCGTAAAATTACCGTACTTTGGTCCTCTTTCTTATGAACCCAGATGTTTCGACTGCAGCCGCGACGGTTATCTTCAGTGGGTGTTCTTTTTACCATCCTGCTCCTCCGTCAGTCGGTCGTCAGTCGCCGGAGGAGCAATAAGATAAACAGAACACCCAGTGAAAATGGCTGCTACAGCTGCAGTCGAAACGTCTCGTTTATAAGAAGACGACCACAGCCCGGAAAGTAATTTTACTGAAGATTTATGTCAGCTAAGTTATTAAAACATAGTTTTTTGTTTTAATTAGATTTATACAGTTCCCTCAGTTTGGCGAACACCAGTGTGTGAGCCTTGGTGTTCTCTGATTTTCGCGTCATTCGTTACGCTGATGTTAACCAGTTAATGTCTAGTCACTCTCATACAACTTTTATACCATTAATCTACTTCTAATTTAGGTACCCAGTTTTTTCTTTGCCATGCTGAGTTTCTCATCACTTTTCTTCCTGGACTGTTCTCTTGCATACGGACTACTTATTCAGCATATTTAAGTTTCATTGACTTTAAGCGAATAGTTACCAGTGGTAACTATTACATATATCGGAAAACATATACTTAAAAACCAGTCAGTGTGGGAGTTATGATGTTTTTTCCTGCGGCGAGTCACATTATTATTAATGTTTTTAACACACTGTTATCCCAGGTTACAGTAGGGCCAAATAAGTGATAAGTGATTATTAATGATGATGGAAGGGAGAAGTCAACCTGTCGTCAAATAGGATTCTGCCATACTCGTGAATAACTGCGTTTCTAATTTTAATACGAAGGGATAGATTTCCAAGGAAATCTAACCACATAAACGGTGGGCGGGTGGTCGAATCTATTACCCTAAGAATCAGCGAAACGAGATCAAATGATCAGGGGTAATTCCAGTCTTCACACAACACTAATCGTTCCTTACGCCAATTCATGGTATTCCAAAATGTAGTTCTAGCGAAGACAGTCGTTTTAGTTTTCCATTTCGCTCAGTCGGATTATCTGGTCTGCTAATCGCGACGTCGGTACTGTGTACAATCTCCTCGTACAGCGTACACGAGTTGTACCGTAACGCATGCGTACATTCGAACAGAAGAAAAGTGCAATAACGATTGGCATATTTCCCACAGATCTACAAACGTTAGGGGTGAATTTCATTTAGTCAGGGTGAAGCGAAGCGTTTATACAAAAATTGTTTTTGTAAGACTCAGCCGGAGAGGGAGAGAATGAGATGATTTATGATGAACCCCGCTCGTCGAATGCAGAAATCCATCACTTGTAAGTGGCTGTTTTGTGTAGATACGTATCCTACCTATTATAACGGAAATGTGTTTCTGCTTTCACGTGTCGTATATCGACACAGGGGGAATGTGTTACAGTATGCACTAGGATTGCATAGTGAATCTGAGTCAGCAGGTTATAAGTTATAATTTACGCGTTCTAATAACTGTTTGTAGCTGTCATTACAACACTGTGATACGTATCACGGCATATGAAATAGAAATTTGTGAGTTAAACGGAAAATGAATATACAAAAACAAGGTAACGGAATTGCGGTGTTTTCAACAGAAAGTGTAGAGTCAGACAAAGAGACAGAAGTACCATCAAAGAAGTTAAAAAATAAGAATGAGAGCAAAGAAAAAATGCTAAGTTAAATTGAAAAAAAAAGATTAATATGTAAGAAAAAAGAAACTTGGCCGACTGATAGTGAAAGTAACAGAGTAGAACTCCATGAGCAGAAGAAGAAGAAGACAGGTATTTGAGAAATGAAGAATGGTTAGATAATGAGAAGGACACAACTTGAAGTGGGATACAGGAAGAAGAGACATTAGTGGAGCACGTCATTTAGACGAATGGTAGCGTCAGCTGTGACACACACACACACACACACACACACACACACACACACACACACACACACACACACACACACACACACACACACACACACACACACACACACACACACACACACACACACACACACACACACACACACACACACACACACACACACACACACACACACACACACACACACACACACACACACACACACACACACACACACACACACACACACACACACACACACACACACACACACACACACACACACACACACACACACACAGAACCGGTTAGAATTTAATAGTATTGTATTAAAAACTTTTAAACTTGCAATAATAAATTTTGTGAGACTAGTGAGGGAAAAGAATTATGAGATACAGTGAAGGCTGTTAGACTGGAATGACAACAGTATGTACGTTGCAATTGATCTTTCACGAGGCAGTGCGAGAAACATTAGTTAAAAAAAAACTAAGAAGACTTTAATAACGGCTTTATTACAATAAACGCCTTACCGGTTAGCGTGTTTACAATAATTTATGTGTGTGTGTGTGTGTGTGTGTGTGTTTGTAAAAGATAGTGTCTGTAATAAGAAGGGATGCCACCTAAAGATTTACAGATTTGCAGCAAGTTCAAATGGCTGTTCGCAATTAAGATTTATGATAAAATCCTGTTAACAGGTAAGTATTTTTTGACCTTACTTTTTTCTTCCCTTCCCAAGACTTATATAATTTGCTTGAAACTTAAAAAAAAATATTCTGAAGCCGACATATGTTTAACGTGGTCTTTGCATTCTCGACTTATTGCAAATAAGTCTTTTGAATGAAAAGGTGTTTTTTCAAACACTTTTTATTGAAATGTAGTTCCGAGTACTCGAGACCGCCTTTATATTTGTTGACGTAAAAGCTTAATATTCATAAAGCTGTTACCAATATTCGTATTTTTACTTTTGTGTGACGACTCCAATCAATATTAAACAGTCTACTGTCTAATAATTCCTATTTTCTTCTTTAACAAGTGCACTTTAATTTTATCAATGAAGTAAACAAAGTACAATTTACAAACGACATTTTAATTTCATAATCTTAAAATTTATTAACTGTCATCTATTGTACACTTTTCTGCCCTTCGCTGTATATTCTGACGGTACCCGTAATTTGAATACTGGCTGGGTTATTCTTACAGATTTAGAAACATATAAAATAAAGAACTCATATTAGAATAAGACAGTAATTTAAGGTAGAGTCCGAAGATCAAGAGGGTGAACTGTTTATCAAGTCCTTTACATAGACTGATATGTTTTTTTTTTAATAAAACTGACGTAGGTAATCACATTTAACATGTTGCGCTGACGTGACAACATGTGCACTCTATATGCAGAGGACATACATTTGCTCTATATTTTTTTAACATAACGTTTCTGAAAGATGGCTAAAAAATCTGAAAACAAATACGTTAAAAAGAAAACATGACACGAGCTTTACGGTATGGTTTTGTATAAGACTAGCGGCCAGCTGATTACTGAGCAAGCTTAAAAGCTAAAAATAACTTATGGAAAGTTCCCTAAACACGCTGAGAGATGACGTAGCTAGGGATGTAAATAAACTAAATGGACAAAAGAGTCCGATATGAAAATGGGTTAGGGAAGAACGAGATAGATGAACAGGGGATGTGAAACTGTTAGGAAAGGTAATTTTTACGAAAGGATGTCTACGAACAGAGACTAAGTGAGGGTCAGGCTGATTGTAGATGAATCCATTGTTTATAGTTGATTATACGGTTATATGTTTTAGTTAACTGGAATAGTTGTTTCAAATTTGCTTTACAGGTTTAGTAAAACGCCATGAAAGAAACACAGAAATTTAAAATATTTCTGCTATAGTGTAGGACCTAATTAATGAGATCTCCTACTTAATGATATTCATCACAATACATATGTTACGACGGTCTTCCTGATCGTCGTATGGTACAGTGGAAAAGAAAATACAAGACACTACTGATGTCACTAAATAACCAGGTTTAATTATACAATTAATAATTCGTAATCAACTCGTACAATAATTCCAGTCAGATTTGTCAACACGCAATAATAATGTGAAATAATAGAGTTCAACACAGTTTATAACGCAGTAACATTTCACACAATACTTCGACAAACACTCGATCCGCGCCAAGGAAAATCGTTCACGTAACTGACTTGACAACATGTAGCATCTAGCATTGTAGTAACGAGGCGTCTTTGCACTTGGTGCATGATTGCGGCATCTGGGTCGAGCCCAATGGCTGCCTGTTGATAAACGTAGTTCTGGTTCAGTAGAAAGGTAAATAAATCCGGAAAAGACAACCGCCAACCAGTTAACCGTGAAGGCGGGGGAGAAAGATTTATTTATTAATTTTTAATTTAGCGAATCGTTGGGCACTGCCGCTTGAACGGGTTCAGGTGACAGATGTCACCCGTCCCCAGTCCAGCGTGCAGACGAGACTTGACAACGCCAGATGCTCTTGGCTTTGTATGTCGCGCAGAGGTACAGTATAGCTTTCCACGCGGGCTTGATGCGTATTTCAAGTGTTGAACACACTAGAACATACTTGTGCGCGGCCTTTACTGAGGCAAAATCCGCCACTCTTGAGGGGGGGTGGAGAATGTTCTGGGCTATTCGATAGACTTCGCGTTACAATATAAAATTATAAATTTCTGCATATTTCTTCAAAGTCTACTTAACGTTATTGAAGAGCGGCGTTCTACAATCGCTACTGATGAAAGTCAGGTACAACTGTTTAACTGAATTTCTCCAGGCGTTTAGATTTGTGCTGGCAAATATACGAAAAAAGCGCGGATTTTACCATTTGGTGAAGTCGTATTTTTGTTGTTGTTGTTGTACACTATAAGCAAAAAGGTAGTGGATGTTTTTTACAAAGTAGTCAATGCCGATGCTACTGGTTTTGTCTTGTACGAAAATAAAATTCACGGTTTAGTACTCAATTTTAATGAAGTTACAGTTAAAAAATAGGCGTATACATACCTAACCTACGTGTCCCATTTGAAAATACGTAATGTCAGTTCTGACTTTCCTTAAGGGAAGTCGGATGACCCTATCTTCTCCATGTTAATTTGAGCAACTTTAGGTACATTTTTCTCAAAAAGTGTAAAAGATAGAGATGTAATTGCTTTTTTACTTTAAAGAGCATACTATTCTCTACATTTTAAACAGAGAGGTTTTTATAATAAGTTTAGAAAAAATTTTTGCGTACGTTACAAAAAGTAAGAAAAAATTAAGTAATTTTTACATATTTATTAAAGTAATGAGAATTTTACAAATTACTCTGTTTAAAATGTAAAGCTAAGCATGAGGAACAAAACAAAAAAAGAATTATGATATTATGTTTTACGGATCCTGAGAAAAGTGACCCTTTAACTGAAAAAATTACATTTTTCAGGAAACCCATTTAAAACAGACCTTACACTACATGCTATTGTTCTTAAAAAACTGCCTTAATTTAATGCATCCCTGCTCCATATGAGGGGTTGTCTGGGTCCTCCTGATCTTCAAATCCATCTTCTAACTTCCTTTTGGCTAATGTGATTTACTGACGACACTTTTTCTCTATTTCTTGAATCGCCTTTTCGGCTTTCTTGATTCTCGCGTCATCCAATTCTTTCATTGTCTTTATACAGTTTGTGCCCGGGGAAATTCCTAGTTTTTTAAATATTTCACATTTTGATATATTTCCTTTATTAAAAGAGGTAACAGCTTCATAATCTCCTAACTATAAAGTTGTTTTCATAACAAAGATTCTCCAATTGTTTTACCGTCGGATAGAGTTGTTTTGCCCATCGTGGTTTTCAGTTTCCTAAAACGGCTGCCCATACGTTTTTGTACATGGTCAACACACTCTAATTTTTCAGTTAAAAAATCTGGGCCATATGGTTTTGCTGTTACTACAGTTTGGTAGGAAGCACTGTCTCCATCATCTCCAAGGTAATATTTATAGCGCAGATTTACAGACTGTTTTGCTGCGGGAGTTTTGTAGCCATAAAATTTCAAGTGCACGCTCTCATATAAATGTCCATAAAATGTGGTATACTGCACCGAATTAACATAATCTTGCACAAAATCTTGGTATTAAATTAAAGCTAAAGATGTGTAGAATAAGAAAAGATGAAAAACTGAAAATCGATTTTTTTTTACCCATTGGTCTATCCGACTCCCCTTAACAGTATTACGCTGTGAAGGAGTGACTTACATTTCACATCATTACTGCGTATACAAGTTGCCAAGTGACATAAAATTAAAAATTATAAAAAAATTTACAGCGAGTACAATAGCGATCAGAGTAGATGGAAATAGTCTATTGCTTTACGTATTCTTGTGCGGCCTACACTACTCTAAGCCATCCCACTTGTTACGTAATCTTAAACCCATTACTGTTTCTCACTCGTAATGTACTGTTTGCTCCATCTCTCTCTCTCTCTTTCTCTCTCTCTCTCTCTACATTTATCCACCAACGGAAAATAATACAGTACTTCTAGTTGCATCTGTCACCTTAATTATTTCCTTTATTCAGCAATTAAGTACTGAACCCGTTCTCCTTGCGCATCGAGTTTTTAGTAGGCTTGTTATTAGGTAATTCTATTTTTTTCATACCATAATTGTTTTGCATCGTAACCAACATTTCGCATCAGGCTGCCACGATTTTACTCGTCTGTACTCGACCCTTTTTTATTCTATACATAATACATACGTAATACGCAACTTTTGAATCTACGCACAAAGTACTCGTATATCTACTCAGTATCCTGTCCTATTCTGTCATATGTTGTCTGCATATCCAGCTTCTCCGTTTGCTTACAAACGTTTGTTCCCCATCTTATTATTATTATTATTATTATTATATCCTTTTATTAAGCCCTCCCCTCTAATAGTCCCAGATTAGTTTATCATTTGCATTGCGTTAATGGTGCCGTTATCATATCTGTTTTTTCACACATTCGATTTTTAATAATTGTGACATTAAGTAACTTGAATTTAAAAAAATTGAGAATTACATTCCAGTTACTCGATAACAAGGAGACTGGAGACTTAAGAGTAAGACACTACTTTTAAAGCGAGAACGCTACTAAAGTGAGAATGTTCTGTGTTATGGAGTCAACACAGTACAACAGCAAAGTGAAACAACTCTGTAGACAAATAGACGTCAATAGAAAAATTTGAGCATAAAGTTGATTAAAACTTTACTACTAGAAGTAGTTTTAAAATTATTGTGTACCACAAGAGTATCATGGATTGTAGTTTGCGACGTTGTTATAAATGTTTACGGTTGTAGGCTCGTTTTTAGTAATGGGTTGAAACTAGTCACTCTACTGTACACGTTAACATTCGTCGGTTTGTAAATTGCGTCGTATGTTCAGGGTCGATACACTGGGCTTGACAGATAAATATATCGTGTATCCGTCGACACGTTTCCTAATTAAATATTTATGCCAATTGCCCGCAGAGCGTTAATCGAATCAATAACCCTTATTTCTGCCACGCTATGTACAGTATGGAAAGTGATTTCCAAAAACCAATACACAATTAAACAAAGCAATTACATTAACAGTGAAGCCATTAAATGAAGACAAACGTTATAGCAAGCCATTAAATTAAAGCTATAATACAGTATCGATTATTTTAATTTAGAGACCGTGTTGGTTGAATACGCACTTTTAAGTGAATCGTGCTTTTAATAGAAAGTTACGATTTTATTACGTTTTTTAGGTATACATTGGTTATAAAATATTTCTGAAAATATAATTACCGAATACACAAGAATTTCGTGATACAGCATATACACGAAGACAGACAGACAGGCGGACACACACACACACACACACACACACACACACACACACACACACACACACACACACACACACACACACACACACACACACACACACACACACACACACACACACACACACACACACACACACACACACACATGAAAAGCGCCATTTAAAATTTTAGGCACCTTTATTTTACTATTTAGCAAAATATATCCTTAATACATTCCTACACGTGTTTGTTTTCGGTCTTGCTAGTACCATCAGATAAACGGTTTAGAACGTTAAAATATTACCCCTTTAAAAGAACCTAGTTATTACGATACCATATTTCTCCGTCATATTACAAAATGACGTTTTGTGTCTACTGACCGACTCGAGGTCTAATTGTTCACTTTACTTTTATTCATGAAATTTTTGTGTCATGATTGCATGTAATTATAATAATTAGTGTCCTCATTTCTATATATAAATCACCATGGATGCGCGCGCCCGCGTGTGTCTAGGCTGTTCAGTTTTGATAAATATTATTTAACAATGTTGCGAAGGTGATCATTTAACAGGCTCTTCTGTAAAGTTACAATGAAAATGTTTTAAACTAAATTCTTCGTAATTTAAAATTTTGATCCTACAAAGACAAATAAGAAAAGATGGAATCCACGTACAGATTGAATTGTAGAGACACGCTCCTTGAAAAAGTGATCCGTATAAAATAAGCATAAAACACATATCAAGGAAACACCTTAGTTAAAGTTGGAGTAGACAATCCAAACTTTGAAATACAGAGGAAGTAGGCATACCTTCACTAAAGGCCGTATTTGAATTGGTACGGGTATCTAGTGCGAATGAAACCAGGAAGACACACAAAACAAATACCGTATGTGAATTGAAAGCAGTTGGAAGAAAACCAAGAAGCCGATCTGGAGCGAAGTGGGAAGATAATAACATAAACTGGCAAAAAGGAGAGAAAGTCTCATCATGGAAGTGAGGCAGATAACAAGTCACAGAAACATTTACAGAAGATGATTAGAGGGGGAACACTGTCAGCTATAAATGGGAAAAGAGAGAAGAATAAGGAGAAGAGGAGGAGAAGGAGTAGGAGGTAAAAGAAGAAGAGAAAGGAGAAGTAAGAAGAAGAAGAATAAGGAGAAGAGGAGGAGAAGGAGTAGGAGGTAAAAGAAGAAGAGAAAGAAGAAGTAAGAAGAAGAAGAAGAAGAAGAAGAAGAAGAAGAAGAAGAAGGTGAGTAACATAATGCGTACATCACAACGTAACACGCACGTTGTACAAAAGAATGCTTTGCTTATAAAGTATGTACGTCAAGATAGTTCATCTGTGAAGTGTCTCTACGTACGGCAAGGGATGTTGTCTAAAGAAATGCATCGTGCAAGAGTCCGTCTAGAGTTGTTAAAATCAATGCATCTTATGACCTGGAACAATATTCCACATTGATTTTTGTTCGTTCTACTATATATATTCTTGAATTTTCTTTGAAATTTTCCGAGTGTAATATAAGGCCTTAAATTACTTTAAAATACTTTAAATTAAATTAAATTACTTTTGCATTTTCACTTTCACTTGTTTCAGTTGCCAATAGTTTTGCCTTCATGTCTTAGTTCTGATAAGTGTTTGCTCGTGTTACAATTCAACGAAAATGTTCAGTCAGCCACTGACGGTAGGACCGGTCGGAACGCACAGTCAGTGCCGCAGACGCAGCAGAACAAACAAATGCTTACTATGACCGTAGCTTTTAACCCGTAAGTTTAAAACAAATCTGAATAGGATGCCAGATGGCAGATTGCGTAAGGAAGTTTGACAGTATAAGGCTATTGGGCAAAGAAGTATAGGAAGACTAGGAAGCGTTGGTAAAGTGGATGCGTTACTTTGAGACCGGAACAGGCGATTCACCTATTCCCTGATGGAATAAGAAGAATAAGAATAAGAAGGAGAATGGGTTCAACCAAAATATAAGATAAAACTTTGTCCGTGAGAGCCAAAAATGTGAGGACTAAAAGTTATTCCTTTATTTATTAATACAAAGTAAACAAAACCATTGATTAGGTTTCAGCCAAAAAAATTATATCGGTACTCGTATGTACGTGGGGCTTCATCATTACCAATTTTTTCAAGAATTCGACAAATTCTATTTCACTTGGTAAGGCTCTCATATTTTGAGTAAAGGGGGTACCCAAAAATAACCGGAATAGCGCTGCGACTGGCGGAGCTTAGTAGTACGCATTTCTCCCGCTAGGCGAGTGTAGCGCAACTCGTTCCGAGTTCAGTCCGTCATTGTTGTCGCCTGAGAAGGTTATGTCCGGTCACAGTAATTTGTTTTGTAAAAGCAGTTTCGCTTGCTCCTCGTTTTTTGTCATGGCGGATTTAAGTGAACAGCGCGCTGCTGTGAAATTTTGTTTCCTGCTTTGGAAAAACGCCGCAGAAACTGTTGTGATGTTGAAAACAGCTTACAAGGATAGTGCTATGGGAAAAACTCAAGTGTACCAATGGTTTTCTCGTTTCAATGAAAGTGAAATGTCAATTGATGACAAACCTCGTTCTGGACGTCCGTCAACTTCCAGAATTGACGAAAATGTTAAAAAATTCTTGCAATCGTGCTTGAAGACCGACGACGGACCATTGAAGAGATTAGTAAATTATCTGGAATAACTTGGAGCTCAGTTCAGCGAATTTTGTCAGAAGATTTGGGGATGAGAAGGGTCACTGCAAAATTTCTGCCTCGGGTCCTGACTGAACAGCAAAAAGAGAATCGAGTTGAAACATGCCGTGCATTGAAAGACCAGCTCCGAACCGACCCAGATTTTTTCTCCAAGGTCATTACTGGTGACGAGTCATGGTGCTACGGTTATGACCCCGAAAGTAAACAACAGTCAAGCCAGTGGAAAACTTCATTGTTGCCTCGCCCAAAAAAAGCTCGTCACGTGAAATCAAACATCAAGACGATGCTCATTTGTTTTTTCGATGTGAGAGGGGTAGTGCATTCTGAATTCGTCCCACCAGGTCAGACTGTTAATCAGGCGTTCTAGTTGGAAGTTTTAAAAAGATTGCGTAACAATGTGCGACAAAAAAGGCCCGATTTGTGGCAGACGAGGGACTGGTTTTTCCACCATGACAATGCACCTGCTCACGCAGCCATTTCAGTGCGCCAGTTTTTAGCAAAAAACAACATGACTCCCTTGCCCCACGCCCCTTACTCATCCGACCTCGCTCCGTGCGATTTCTTCTTGTTTCCGCGAATGAAGAGGGACATGGAAGGACAACGTTTTGACGACGTGGAAGCGGTAAAAAAAAAAAAACGAGGCAGGAGCTGTCAGGCATCACAACAGACGATTTTGAAAAATGTTTCCAGAAATGGGATCGCAGATTGGACAAATGTATTAAGTGTAATGGAGAGTACATTGAAGATGATAAGGTTGTTTTGTAAAAAAGAATTAAATACATAACTTTAAAAAAAAAATTCCGGTTATTTTTGGGTACCCCCTCGTATGTTACTTTTGTTGTTTTACTCTACAGCTTTAATTAAAAATGAAAAAAACGTTAATATCAGAGAACGCTATTTGGACTCTAGAAACGACATAGTAAATAACTGCTATTTGCAGGATTGTAGCAGAGACATTGCGCCGTACGTAATTCAAGTTGTTTATTTCCTATAAAAATACGTAGTACTTATTTATGAAGGTCACTAAGTACATCACGAGCGTAAAGTAAATAAACAAGATGAGCAACGGCGACTGAGGAGTGCGCGGCTCGGGCGGGGCGCGAGTTGCGAGATGTTGAGTGTCCCGAGTCTCAGTTAAGACTCTTGCCACTGGGTCAGGTTGAGTTCAATTTACATCTTTTTACTTATTGGAGGGCATGAAGCGACCCTCGATGCTGTATTATACCACCGGGGCTAGCAAACGAGACTCACCTGGCCTTGGATGGTACTCTCCGAGTCCGGCGATGAGGGGATTGTGGGTCACACGAGCAGCCCGACCATAGAATCTACGCGCCAGGCGTCTCAAGGTGTCTTCAAAAGAGCGGATACCTAGCCCTCTTCTCAAAGCTCGAGAAGAGAACCTCCGAGGGGCTTTACACGCAAGTTTCAGTCTCCGATCGAGGACGCGCTGGAGCGCCGATATATGACAGCGTGCAAGATATCCCCATAGAGGACAGGCGTAGGTAATCACCGGCAACACGAACGTGTTAACGATGAGTTTACCTAGCCGAGCGGTCATCGCCGGATTAGATAGCACGGGCCAGAATCTGCTGAGTTGCGCCGAGGCGCGTTGACGGATGTACTGGGCATGGTTCACCAGGTGAGTCGGGAGTCTATATGAAGCCCGAGGTACTTGACGCTGTTAGTCCAGGTCAATTCTATGGGGCTTACGGCTTCGCGAGAATATTACTGCTGAGCTTTTAGTAGCGTTAACAGTAACTCTTTAAAACTCGGCCCACCCGACATACGCGTCGAGTTGCGCTGGAACTTAACGGTCGCAAAGTTTGCGTTCGGTTCCGAGGCAAAAGCCGCGGTGTCGTCCACAAACGGAGACATCCTTACTCTAGCCACTCGGGGCGTCTCACTGACCAATACAGAGAACAGGAGAGGCCCAAGGACGCTATCCTGAGGGACACCAGCGATAATACGCCTCCCCGAAGAGAGACCGTGGTCTATTCTCACTCGGAAGCTACGGTCTCGCAGAAAGCTGCCGATCAAATGAACATAGCAATCTGGGAGAAGGACTTCCGTGAGTTTGGACAGGGCACCCTCGTGTCACACGCGGTCGAAGGCTTTCTCTGTGTCCACTCTATGTCCAGGAAGTATGCGGTCGTCTGTTTTCCCTGGGAGCCAGCCTCGGTAATGCACTCCATGAGTCATCAGCTGATGAGTCGAGGAGTGCACCTTACGAAAGCCGAACTGTTCGGGGATCAGCACGTCCAGTATTTATAGATGGTCACTGATCAACCGGTCGAAATCTTTCGACGTCGCGGACAAGATGCTAATAGGACTGAGGTTTTCCGCGCGAGAAGAATTCTTTTCTTGGGTATCACTGAAGGCCAGGCCTTCTTGGGGGGGGGGCTCCAAAGGGTTAACCGCTGGGTCCTTCCAGTACGGGGAAATGCGCGCGTCTTCGCTTTCCCGTTAAAGCACTGGGAATCCGCCAGACATTACGGTCCTCGGCAGGGCCACCCATCTGCGCTATAGCCAGCTTCCATCTGCGCCCACGGAACGCCAGCATGTCGCGACCCAACTTACCAGTAGCTCTGTTAAACGCAGCCTTGTCTCGCGGGTCACGGGTCTGCCAACGTGTCCGGTGGCGATTCTTTTCGCTAGCGAGTTGAGACACCTCTTCGTGAATGCGCTGATAGTTGGGCGTGAGGCCCAGCTTCATCCGGGGGAACACCTCCACCGCCGAGACTATGGCTGTGTCGAACAGTCTTGTCGACATGCTGGATAGTGTCGGTGGTACATGCTCGGGAAAGCGGCGACTAAACGCCCGAACGCCAACGCCGGGCCAAAGCGTTGACACTCGTCTCCAACGGTGGGGTGCTGGGTGGCTAGATAAACGTTGATGTGAGGACGGTTCCGAAATGACGGAGACGTAGGTCGAGCATTAAACGCTCCTGACCGCGGCTATGTCCTGTACATCAAGGCGGGAGTTGATCAACGTGGCATATTCTTCACGTACAACACATATCATTACCTTAATGTAAACATATACTGAGGCAAGATAAGATCTAAGATAATAATAATAATAATGAGCTGTAAGATATAATAGAGGCATCTAAATAGTATGCTTAGATAATATATACAACGGAAACAATAGACGGATATACTAAAACTGACTACTCTAATATTTCGCTTATGTCTATTCTCTTTAATCAGCGCTCCACGGACAAGCACAGCTTCTCTTTCTGTCTCTCACCGCTTGCCTCGCCAAGTTGCTATTTTACACACTTCTGATTCATAAACTGCACGTGTTATTACACTCGTGTCAAAATATTTGTGAGACTAATTTAGATATTGTGCATCGAAAAGTGTAGTTTTGTGTTCTATTATAATTTTGTATAGTAGTGCTTTTATTTGTTAATGGTTCAGAGTGGTCTAAACCCTGGATATTAGAAGCCAGTCAAACAAAACGTTTTCAGTATACAGAGTTATCTTAACGAGTTTATAACGAATCGACCAAACGCCACCATAAATGAAGTTTTTACTGATACCGAAAAAGCGACAGCGGCAGCGTGTTCTTTGTCTTTCCAAGTGTTCAGTGAAGACCATCAAAAGGAAAGAAACTAAGTGGGCGATTCTGATAAGGATTTTATGTGGCGTACGGTGTATGAGTTTTTAATAGCAGGGAATATGCACTTGTAAAAAAATTTTAAAAATAGTTGAAAATAAAGTAGGTTTCATTGAAAGATGTGACCCTTCATGGAAGATGTAAAGGAAGCAAGTTGGGTTTTAGAAAACTCATTCAGACAAGTAACCAGTGAAGACTGGATGAAATGTTTGTGCCGTAATGAGCAATGGAAGAGGAATATTATCCGCGACGATAATATCGGAAACTTCCGCGACAATAATATGGAAACGCCTTACCATATCGGCAAGAAAGTGGCAATGACAGAGGTGGACCAGACGTGAGTGATGAAGAAAAAGGCGTATAAAACAGAAGAGGTTCGTACCTAACATTTATATATGTAAAGTAAATTAAGTAATAATGAAGTGAATACATAAAGAAATAATTGATATTATTTGATGTTTACAACAACTAAATAAGATAAATTATTTTTTAGTAATAAATGCAACTGTTTATTTAGATATTTTATAAAAGTGTATTCATAAAAACTTTTAAAAATTCTTTACATACTAAATATTAAAAATATCCAATATCTTTTTGTGCATTAGATACTAGTGAAATGTCAGAATTTAATTTCGTCGCGTGTTTGTCTGTCAGTTGAATTCTTTGAGCTACTTTTAATTACAATTTCTACACCGTTATCTACATCCTTTGTTTCTTTTCATTTTGTAACTATTTCTGAACGCCAGCGTCAGATTTTTGAGTTTACTTCCTATAATTATATGTGCTTTTTGTCATCAGCATGTTGCTGTTATGACCCAAGGTACTACATATGAGAAAAATTAATAAACGAAATAAAAGGGCCGTGAATCCCAGCAGCAAGGTGCAGTAAGGTAGGAGCGTGGTGGGACAGGTGAGCGCTGTTTGATCTTGGACTGCAGATTTTTTTGGAGAATTAATTCTGTTGATCCTTTATATCATTTGGTTGAAAGTGTTGAAAGTATGCTCTGATAATCATAATCTACGCCTTAGTAGATTTTATTGATGAGGTGCTATCTTACTTCTGTTGGGGAGCTGTTTACTTTGTCATTCATTACTCGACCAAAATACAATGTTACAAGTTAGCGAGAACTTTGCTATTATTATTCCATTCGTGGTTGAAAGATTTTGGGCAATTCTCTGCCCTTCTAAAAATCTTTCTAAAAGATTCTGACATTTTGTCTGAACGCCTTTGTGAATGTCCAATTGTTGAGACAACAAAAGTTTAATACAATATGCAATGAGTACAAATGAAAAGAAATAGCACACACTATAACGAATAAGAAAAATATTAAGCTATTATAAATTCGAAACACGGAACTCATAAAATTATAACTAAAATCCACAAACTGAAAATGTGCTAAGTATGAAGATCAGGAATCAAAGAGTTCGCCTATTTGAACACAAAATAGTACTCAACAGGGCCGTATTTACGGAGGGGGGGACGAAAGGGACCGGACCCCCCCCCGAGATTCGAAGAAAGTAGACAAATTTTGTTAATCTCTTAATTTTTAGGCAATTTTATTAGATTTTTCATCTGTAAAGAACGCTAATATAATAGTAACTTTTTTTTTTAAATATACAAACAAGTTTATTACACATTTGAATTTGCGTTTGAAATATGAAATTAAGGAAAATCAATCAGCTAATAAGTATCTTGTAAACAACGTTTCAATAACTCGTATTTTTATTGTGTTATTATCGTTTACTTTAATGGAATTGATTTCAGGATATCAAACATTTTTCAACCACTTTAACATAATAATGTTAATCAGGTTAAACTTGATTTTTGATATGTTGATATGTTAATACGTTAACTTGATTTTTTTTGTACGAAGCCGACTCGACAGGCCCCCCAAGGCCAAATTCTAGATACGCCACAGATACTCAATGTTCAAAAATATTGTATTGTGGCGTTTGTTCCTATATCCGTAAATATTAGGCTTACCCGCCTCTTGGGGTGGTGGTTGAGCTTAAACCGGCTTTTTAAACTCCAATATTGCAGAGTCATATTTTATCATAATTAGTATAGTTATTATTACTTAATTACTACATTTAAGAGAACATTCTACAAACTAAAACTTAAATAAAATTTTTAAGTAAGCAGGCATTTACCGGGTTTCCCGTAATTATTGTCCACCATTCACTAGAATAGGTTAGCCGAAAACGTGTTAAAAATAATAACTTAAAAATGAAGTTTCGTCAAGGTTAATGAGGAACTAGTATTCAGTAAAAAAAAAAAAAAAAAAAAAAAACAGTGGGAGCGGCTGTGAATGAGAGAGGGTAAGAGGATATAATCTCGGCATTAGGATGCTGCGGGCCACTTCCGTAAATTACAATGGATTACACCAATTTTCACTCAGACTTGGTACAGGATATCAGAGATGACCATCAATTTAACTGGTAATCTGACAACAATAGCTTAGTTAGAAGTTGGTAGTGCGGTTTTTATAAACATTACTCGCCTTCGCTCTCTACTAAGCCACAATACACACACGCACGCGCGCGCACAAATAAACAAATATAACAAACTTTTTATTTCAAATATAAAGTGTGTACAGAAAGCCACATGAATTTATTTCTATTAAGACGTACACCTACATACGATTTACAAATACGAAACGCAGACACTGTATCAGAATTAAATCTCAAAAAACTACGCGAGTTGGAACAATGCATTTTACTTTGTTATTACGTTATCATAATATGTATATTGCAAGGTAATAGGTTTCATGCTGACTGCACTTGCAGAAATAAATTTTCATTAGGTGAATGAATACATTTTTTGGTTATTCTTTTTTATATAAAACATATACAGTTTATATCTGAAACTTATCAGTTAAAATATATTGTAATATAATTTTACAAATATAAAATATAATTAGTAGATAGATTTTATAATTATTAAGTTGATTTTATAATAACTGAAATCCCACTAGTGATCTCGCCACTTTGTAATAAAACGTGCAAATAGACGATGATGATGCCCCACTGTTGTGAGCGCCAATTTGTAATATAATTTTATTACAAATATAATTAATAATAGAGTAAAGATATAAAGATAGAAATTGTGATGCTAATAAATGTTGTCTGAATCTCGGTGTTGAACTCGCCGATGATACAGCTCCACTTTAGATTCGCCAATTGGTAATTATTCCGAATTACAAAGAATAAATTAAATATAAATTATGTATGATAATAAAGTGTGATTTGTTGATAATAAAAATTTTTGTAAGTTATAAGATTTTCCTTATATATTTTTTTGTTTAATTAATTAATTCAATTAATAAATAAATAATTAATTAATTGTGTGTGTGCTTTAATTACTTCCAATTAAATAGGTATGAATTTGTAGTTCGAAACTATTTGTTTCTATTAATAATTTAATTGTGTAGTTAGATCTGTTGATTCTCTCTGCTGACTTTGCTCTTCTTCTTCCTCTCAAATATTTATTTTATCACTGTAAATTATTTTTTTAGAAGAAAGAATAGCTAACATTCACTATACAAATAAATACAAACTCTTATAACTGAATAATGATGTTCATTTATTGACATTTAAAATTATGCGCCATTCAGGCTGCGCATGACCCAGGCATTGGTTGATATCTGCTCAAGTCGGTAGCGAACAAGATTGACAAAATATATTTTTACAAGATTAATTAATTAGGATTCTTTTAGCGAGTCGAAGTGGTCAGAGAGGGCAAGGAACAAGATACAATTCTTACAGCTATTTTTAAAATAAATCATTATGGCTGAAAAAACAATATTATTAGGTAAATTGTCAATTATTAAAAGTAACATCGAACCATTCGTCGAAATGACGTCACTGGCTTCAAGCAGGCTGTGTCCTGGACTCGTTCGGAAATTAAGTATGGCCGCCGTAACCTCGATTTTCTCTGCTATGCACTGCTGATGCTGGTTGAGTTTCTCCCACAGAAATAAATGAGTATTCCCTTCTCTGCGAAGTTGTAGTTGTCCTGGAATATAGTGTAGTGTTCTCCCTTCTCCTGCGATGTTGTTTCGTGATGGTTTACTGGTGAAGTGTCCGGTGTTCAATGTGTTGTATTCGTGTTCTGCTAATACGGTTTAAAATATTCTCAAAATGGCCGTTGATTTCTTGTGCTCGTGTTAGATAGTGTTATTGCTGTTGTTCTGAATTAGTTAGGTGTTAATTATTATCTGTTAGTGTTATTTTTATTTAGTTAACCTCTGTTACACTTTTCGAGGCTACACTCACGGTTTTGCACAAAATTATACTTTTTCGGTCTTCTGCTAGTAATTTCTCAACTGGTCATATTAACGATTAACAATAGACTAAACTCTGAAAGTCGTCGTTTTGGGGTAATTTATGAAATGTCTTTTTCCTCTTTCCATTGTTTATTTATAAAAGTACATGTCTCAGATTTGGTTCATCCTCTAAATATACATAACAAGTTTTCCTATTTATTGCTGTAATTCAATTATTTCTTAATTTTACAAAAATCTAAATATTCAGCAATATTCTTAAATTAATTTTACATAATTGGATATATAGCTGGGTTTGTTTTAAGTTCATATAAGCCCAAAATTTACAATTTTTGATAATTATTGTAGGCCTCATATTTTGTACAAATTTAGTGTTTAAATTTTAGTACGTAGGCTTTCACGGCCGGTGTCAATATGATTGGATAAAACTTCCGGGCTGAAAGGCCGTGGTCGATTGCTTGATGCATTGGCGCCAATGCATCAAGCAATCGACCACGGCCTTTCAGCCCGGAAGTTTTATCCAATCATTTAGTGTTTAAATGGTTTACAAGTGTTTTTCTGATAATATTTCCATGGAATAATATTAATCACTCCGTGATTATTTTTTGTTGTTCATAATTTTATTGTAATAACACTTCAATATTGATTAATTTACTTTTTAGTCTGATTTGATTAACATTATAGGCCTAGTATTATTTATTTCCAAAAAAAGTTAATTTTCTTTCCTTTGTCATTCCATTCGTTATTATTTGTATCTGTACTAATTACATTTTCATATTTTTGTGTTGTATGGACTGAATTCTATTCCCTATATTATGTAGTTTGATTCTCTGATAGATAGTTTTGGTTTACATTACTGGTCTGTTTTTCTAGAGTGGTGTATTAGCTAGTCTGCTTTGTACCTTTCATATGGTTTACAGTTTTAAATAAAATTATAACATTCCTATTTCCTACTTGCCTCTCTGCCTTACAAACTTGAAAATTAGTTAACATGATTTTAAATACAACAAAACATCTTATTATCTACTATTTTTCATATATCACCTAATTTTAACAAAAACATCTTATATCTATTATTTTTGACTGTATCATTCAATGATAACAAAATATCTTATGCCTATTATTTTTTATATATCATTTAACTATAATAGAAACATCTCATTACTAACAATACCTTCAGTCATTAACTGTCCTTTGTTTTTATGTTCTTTTTGTAACAAATTTAATTATACTAACACATCTTATTACTAATAATACTTTCAGTCATTAACTGTCTTTTGTATTTGTTTTTTCTGGTAACAACTTAACTGTGATAACAACATCTTATATCTATTAATTGTTATTATACCTAATCTTTAAAACATTTTTATTACTAATACTATTCTCAGTCATTAGACTGTCCTTTATTCTTATGTTTTTTTTTTATTGTATCTCTCTACACTCACTGTAGTCTCTAACTTTTATTGTATTTATTATGGTATTTCACTTTATATTTCTTACACTAATGGTAGTCTTTTGTTTTTACACTATGGTAGTTTTTGGTTTGTTTCTACACTATTGGTAGTCTTTTGTTTTTTACATATAATACTTATATCTAGTTTACAACTCGGTTTTCATTGGATTGTATCTTGTAACTTGAGTTACGGGGTCTAAATATGTTGGTTTTAAATTTAGTTCAAAGGTATGTATTCCTTTATTAACATTTTTGGAATAGCTCTTCTTATTTCTAGGCTCTTTGTAGGAATCTTGACATATTTTGTCCTTTCTTCATTATTATATTAGTAAATTTCTTGTCTTGTGGTTTCTCTGCTTCTTGACCTTATAAATTTCCCTTATTAATATTGTTTTCACCTTTTTATCTCCTTTTTCTTTTCTTTCCTTTTTACTGCTTCCCCAATCTACTGGGTATACTGCTGGTTTATTGGGTTTTTACATAGTAAGTTATTTTGACCAATAGTTTTCTTTGTTATTGTTTATTCTTATAAACATTTTATTGACTTAATGTACAGTTTCTTTAGTTTAATCTTTAACCAATTCATTCTTCTCACTCACTATGGACCTTTTCTTCTTTATTTATGTTGCATTAAGTTAAAATTTGAATGTGATAATTTTGTTATGCTACAATATAAATCATGATATATTTGATAGTTAGCAAAATAAAAAGTGTCTTTAATTGTTTTATATTTTATAAAGAGTTTTATAATTTCTATTCCTAGATTTGCTGGGTTATGTTGGATCAGACCGGACGCTCTCGTGGGCCTGCTCCTACGCTTTACGCTTTCACACCGGCCGCTGTCCTATTAAGGGGAGGGGGTGTACATCTCAGGGTTTTTCGTCGGCGTTGTGTCCGTCCAAGTTGCTTCTGATTTATTCCTCGTTGACAACCATCGGTCGCTGAAGATCTCGAACGCTGTGCTTGACTTCGTGGAACTAAATTCAGCCGCTCCCCTCCCCCCGACGATCCCACTTTCCAGAGACTATGAAAGACTGCCTTATCAGAGACTGCAAGAGACTCCCTAAACTCACGGCTCACCCGTGCTTTTATAGCACGCACATGACCTCATTGTTACATGTTAAACGTTCTAGATTGTACGAGAAAATCGACCACGTGCTGGTGAACATGCATTTCTCGATTCTAGACCTTTCCAAACCACATGTTTTCAAGTGCATGTGATTACATGATTAATTACTTTGTTAGTTAAATAAATACAATTAAAATTTATTTAGTATTAAATAATTAGTTACTAATAGTTATTCCAATTTGCACACTAATGTAAATGACTTAGATTGTGTCTGCTAATTGGCTTACTGTTAATTATCTTCACATAATTCGTTACGCGCACAACACTTATTCACTTTCACTAGACTACGCTGCTGTTTTTTATTATTTATAATTGCTTTAAACTATGTTAACATACAGTACTTATTCTAATAACAATAGTGTCTTATGACATTTACACCCCTTTGCATAGCACACAAACTAACGCTTATAGTAAATGTGTCTCCATATATTCACACATAGTGTGAATGTTTGTATCATTGCAGTATATACGTTAAAAATGGTAATCAACTCTCATCATCATCATCATCATCATCATCATCATCATCATCATCATCATCATCATCATCATCATCATCAGTCGTGGCTCTACAACCCTTTGTGGGTCTTGGCCTGCTCCAAGAGTCGATTCCACTCCTCCCTATTGAGTGTCCTGGCTTTCCAGTTTCTTATGTTCAGGTTTCTGAGGTCCTCCTATATCTGATCTTTGAATCTACTTCGGGGTCTTCCCCTTGCCCTACTAGCTATTGGTTTCTGGTAGAAGATATGTTTCGTAGGCTGTCCTTCCTGCATTCTCTCCATTCTCTCTATGTGTCCAGACCACCTTAGCCTGTATATTTTCATTATCCTGACAATGTCCGGCTCTTTGCAAAGATCGTATAGTTCATAATTATAGCGCATGCGTCACATTTCATTTTCTTGTACTCCTCTAAATATTGTTTTCAGAATCCGTCTTTCAAAGCAACCTAGGAGTCTCTCGGTATTTTTTGTCATCGTCCAGGTTTCTGAAGCATATATTAGGACTGGCCTGATAAGTGTTTTGTAAATTTTGCATTTCATGCTTCTTCAGATGAAGCCAGATGCCAGGTGTTACTCATTTAATCCGTAATATGTTTTATATGCGAATTTAGTTCAATAACATTTTTAAAAAGTGCATCTGCTATTTTACTTTGTGTAACTGTAAAACTGTTAAACTCCAAGAAAATGTCTACCAGAGAATCAAATACAACACTTCTTTTTCGCCTACAAAAAATGAATCTTCAGTAATACATTAGAAAAGTTAAAAAGCACTAGCGTAAATATACTAAAATTTAAATTGCAGTCACGGAGGTTTGAGTTATGTCGGCAGTTTTATGGGGGAGAGAATAAGTGTTATTCTTCGAAAACGGTTTGAAAGTATGGTTTACCTGGAGCGTTAACATCTGTAGAGCAAGAATATTGACAGTGAAGATTTAAGAGGAGAATTATATTTGGAAAGTCTTAATTAGGTAGACAGAGTAACGACCAATGAGAATTACACATGGATGTCAAGAAGACAGGAAATTCAGGATCTAAACGCTGAAGAACTGAAGCAATTTTTCTACGAGGGCAGATGTTTACAGAAGACAACAAGTGAACGTCAGAAGTGAAAAAAGGTTGGAACTTGATAGGTAAAGTTTCTAAAATGAGTAATCACTAGCAGTTAGAAGTTAACAAGGCTTTTGAAAAAGGACAGTTTTTTATGAAATTGGAACCTGGACTCTCGGAAAAAGTAGAGGCCCGATTGAAGGCAATACAGATATGGACATGGACAAAGATGATAAAAAAATTGGGTAAAAGAAAAACAAATATTGAAATTATAAAAAAAAAATAAAACGTTTAAAAGTAATAACAAAGAACATTTTTCTGTGTAATGTAATGGAATTTTTCTGAATGTTTTTATAAGAAAACTGTTTGGAACGACACAGAGAGGTCGGCAATAGAGGAAATATTTTGACGATTTACTGACAATAGTACTCGAAGGTACAATGTACTCAGAAGAACGGCAGGAAACGTGGGATCCTGTTTTAAGCTACAAGCTGAAGAAAAAGACAAAGGTCAACAAATAAAAACGCCCTAAAAATGACAGAAAATAAAAGTTTTATAAAGCGTAGTAAATGGCCACATTTTGAGTAAGAACTGTTTGCAAAAATTAATAATTCAAAAGAAAATGGAAGGACTAAACCACTTGAGGTTACTTGTGTTTAGTGTAAAAGTGAGAGTAGTATTTGAATTGTGTATTTTCAGTAAACTCGACTGACAGAAAAGAAAAGAGTGACGGCATTGTGTGGCAATCGAAAGACGGGAGGGGTGCAGAATTACAAAAAAAAAAAATTATTCGCATATGTCATTCAACAGTTATACTATATGTAAAAATGTAAAAATATGAGTTCAAATTACAAGTAGTACATAAATCCATTAAGAATTTATTAAATCTAACAAAAACTGTAGTGTATTCGATGGAAACACGTAGCTAACAATGACGACTTGATGTGGGAGCTTTCTTTTACAAAACTAAAATGCCTCTATACATAACGTTGACACATAGATTACGTGATAACTCTTTGAAACTTCTTGTAGAAATATTCCTAATTTTATCGTATAATTTTATGGAATATTAAAAGAAAACTAAATGAGTAATGTCTTCTGTGTTTTGTGTTACTTTGTTTACTTGTAAAAGCTTTTCATAAGTTTCTTGGGTAGTCTGTACAGTGGCAGTGAAACAATGCAAAGAGGATTATATAAGTTTTTAATAATTTTGGATTACGTCCTAGATGTTGACGCAAACGTTGGCTGTTCGCTGCCAATAAGTTTTTTAATAACGTTTCTATCGGACCTGGTCTCTGAGAGACGCACACTACGATTTTCTAATAAAATACGCGTATGTACTCTCTAGTTTTCATAACATGGACCGTTGCTACACCAGAACTCGATTGGATGACATGTAATAAATTTACAGTTAGAACTATATAATTGCTCTTTTAGCTACTGTACAGAGAAGCTTAGATATGCCTCATAAATGCATTTTAGTAATCTATTTCTTATTTGCAGTTTTATCATCACATGGTTTAGCGCACCCAATACACCCTAAAGGGATTCTTACGTATCTTAGGTGGGATCCCTTTCTTTAACCTTTCCTATCGTGCCCAACTCTTGACTTTTTAGGCCCCTACGCTGTTAGGTTTCCAGGTTTAGGAATCTTCCATTTCTCATACTTTAAATGTAATTTTAAAACTTATTTTTCTTTCGTTTTTCTTTTATTTCACGGTTATAGGGGCGGAAAAAGCTAGGATATGGGTTTCTGAACAAAAACCAGAGTAGGACCAGATGCTTAAAGGTAGCACTTCTCCCATCGGTCCTACTGCTGACGTCCTTAGAGGACGTTTTTCTTACTCAAAAGTCTCAAAAGGCAGGCCTGGTGAAGTAGGTATACTTTATTTGGGACCGGAACAGGCGATTCGCCTATTATTTGATGGAAGAAGGTCTGAAGTTATTCTAATATGGAGTGATCGTTCTGCATTCTATTGATGGAACTTTTAGAATTATATGTAGAGGCATAATTCGAAGACTTCTATTCTTTTTCCATATGATGGTTTATATCAAGTTTAGGAATAAGTGGGTTTTTAATCATTTATGTGTTAGCCAGTACTACTGTCTGAGTCGGCTGCTGTGATTTACTAACCAGCGCTGCAATGAAATACAGGTACTGGGAATCAGCGTTGAGTAAGTCAGATGCTTGCAGGACAGTTAGATTTCAGCCGCACCATACAAGATGAGCAAACGGATGAAATATTTTTACATGACTGAGTAACATCTACATAATACTTTAAACTCGCTGTGTACAGAAGGATACACCATATACACGTATAAACACATTCACTCACTCTCTCATGTACATCAACTTACGCAGCATCAAATCACTAGATCAAAAAACAAATTAAAAGAATTATACAAAACACTAGTTAGTGAAAACATTTCAAATTGTTTTGACTAAAGGTAATCACTGCTCATTCTTTAAGAGTGAATACGAAAAGGTGATTAAAAGATAAAGTTATTTAGCCTCGTACACAATTTCAATTAATGAAACCCAAATATTCTGAAATAATTTTGCACACGTTAATAATAAATTTAAAAGATTAGAAAAGGAAGTAGATAAGGCATAATCAGACTGTGGTAGAGTAGTAAAGAATGAGATTGAAGTAATTATTTTGAAGATACGGTAGAGCTTGTAAAGCTTGTCACGATACAGGCCTATGGAACTGCAATGTCCTATTCTTAGCGTCTGTTTCTAGAAACGGTAAAGAGAAATAAATTCTAGCAATCACTTTAGTCAAATCGTTTTGACTCTACGTGTTCAGATGGTGTATACACGGTGTAACCTCTGTTATGTAAAAAAATAAAATGATAAAAAAATTAAAATGTAAACTAAACAGATTTTTTGAAAGCCTGATGATTATTTCTACATCACATGTGCAGTGACAGGTCCGTTCTTGTTTAACGGATATTGGTTGATCAGACTAGCATTTGATTTTAAATTAAACAGGTCCAGATTGATTATCTAAACAAAACAGTGCTAGTTTGTGATGACATCGATTAACGTGTGATGTTAAAGTAGGTGGCATTTACTGGAACAGATTAAATCTGGCTTTTATTGTGTCCAGATATAAATTTCGTGGAAAATTTTGTATATTACTACAACGTAGGGGAGTTTTTATGTACATTAACCACGTAACAGTCTGTGCGCTCTGTCGCACAATCAATGAAACCGCGTCACACACACACACACACACACACACACACACACACACACACACACACACACACACACACACACACACACACACACACACACACACACACACACACACACACACACACACACACACACACACACACACACACACACACACACACACACACACACACACACAATGTTGACGCAACTAATGGTGTCATTGGCTGCTGTCTACCTGTTGAAACTTCTCAACCCACTCACATTGGTTGCATATGTTCGAATCTGTCTTTGTTCAACGAATGTAGGAAAGGGCGAGAGTCTTCTACTTCTTGCAACCTGAATCCGAAAGTCGGTCATCATCTGAATCATCAGGACTTTCTGCCATTCCAGACTCGTTTCGGCCAAAGGGTCCAAAACAATTCTTTATTGGCCTTCCGATGGTATTTTTCAACAATCTTACCAAGTAATTTCATTGTCATTTAGTTACTTCGCCATAGTAAAAGCACCAGCTATTGTTGTTTTTCTCATTAGGCCTATGTTTTTACACAATACTTTACCGTTTCGGCTTAAACACTTTACCGATGCTTATTACCGATATGTCGGCTATTTTCTGCATGAAAAGCTCTAAATTGTCTTCTAGACTTAAGTTCTAAAGACCTCCAAACGTTTGTTCTATCTGTCTGTATTTCTTTCTTTTTGTCTCTTTTTCTGCCTCTCTTTCTGTCCCTCTTTCTCTCTCCCTCTTTCTATCTCTCATTTTCTCTGCTGTTGTTCATGATTCAGAGCCTCACAAAGAATTTAAGAGATTTTAATTGTTTTGGGCCAGTATTTCTTGGTCTCAACTTTTTCATTCAAGTTATTTTCAGTTTATTTTCCTAGTTTTGATGCTTTCTGTGGATCTTATTATTTACAGCGACTCTGCTACTTGAGTATTTGTAAGTCTCACTTTTACACTTATGAGGTAAATATATCTCTTGTGTCATGTCAGGCTATCATGTTTCTTTACTTCTTTCCGTTTATCTTCATGTTAAACTTACAAATCCTCCTCCCAATAAAAAGCACGTTTTCCTGTGGACTACACTCACTTTCAGACAAAAGAGCCATATTATATAGAGCTCTGGACACGATGACTAATTCTTTCATTATTTATGTTCCCTAAAATTCTCTCCCTTGCAAAGATTATTCTCTTGCTTAATGAGTACATTGAAGAGTAGAAGTGACAAGAGACTCAATGTACAGTGGAAGTGGCATCCCTGCCTCAATTCTTAATAGATCCTAAACAAAGACTACAAGATACATGAACACACTCCAGAAACAGGGAGTACATGATGTCGTTTTGTAGGTCAGTGATTAAAATAAAACACTCGTGTCATGTCGACACCTTGTTTATTTACCGATATTACAGATACTGGGTCTGTAGGAAGATGGGCTCAGATTCTGAAGATGTTCCATGACAACGGTGAGGCCGGACGTCCATGAAGCCTATCAGCCCATATGTCGACGATTCTGTTGGGTTTAAATGAGGTGGGATATTGCCAGCTACGTCCGGACATGTTTCATCTGTGTTGTATTAAGCCAAGCAACCAGAAGGCTGACAGCAATATGAGAGGAAGACGGCCATACCAGCCTTGGGAAGTCATCGCACTTGAATTGATGGGGCCATACGTACCCCAGAACATCACAAGAAAACACGGGAATCCTAGTGATCACGCACCCATTCAACCAATGGGTGGAGGGTTTCCCGATTCCAGAAGCCACAATTGAACGAATCCTGACAATATTAAGAACCGAAGTCTTCAATCGCTATGGTTATCCTCGATGTCTGTTGACTGACAACGGATGTCAATTCACTTCCCATCAATGTCAGCAAAACTAGCAGCATGGGGCACTGAACATTTTAGACAACTCCCTTCTACAGTCCAAGGGCAAACCCAACAGAGCGGCGAAATCAGGCGCTAAAGAGAATATTGATAATCCGCCTGGTAGACAAGGATATTAAACCTGGGACCAACATCTACCTAAGTCACTTTTCGCTTTTCGTCAGAGAGTCAGCAGAATCACAGGCTGTTCCCAGCTGAACTGTTTCTGGGCCAACAATTGTACTGAACCAGTGATTGAGGGCCAGTCAATCTACTAAAGAAGGTCATGCAAATCCAGAAACGTGGCTGAAAAGACATCAACCAGAGATTGACAAGAAATGAAATGAAGCAAAGCTACGGACCCTTGAGGAAGCCAAGAAGGAGGCAATTGAGGACGAGAAGATATTAGAAATCAGGGGACTTAGTGTTGTGAAGGAGTCACACTCTCAGCAACAAGGCAGATGGATACCATCCAGGGTTAGCCTAGAAGTGGGTGGGACCGTTTGAGGTAGATCAGCGACTGAGAAATGGTGTGTATTCTCTTAGGACATCTCTACCAGTGAAAGTCCATGCAGCCGTGTTGAAGGTAGTAAAGAAACCTCAAGACCTTACTACACGAAGGCCAGGGCACAGATAGAACAAAGCAAATCTAGCGGTGATTACCCAGATATCGAAGAGTCACAATACAAGAAGACACAATTTTGTAAATACTACGCGTAACTATATTTGTAAACTTGTACGCGTAATATTTGTTATATCGGTAAATAAACAAGGTGTCGACGGTGATACGAGTGTTTATTTCAATCGCTGGCCTAGAAGACGACAGTGAGGCTACGGGCAAAAGTATAGTCCTTACGGGGAAAGCGTCAGAGCAATACAGAGAGCTTGAGAGCGTGATGCTGTCGATGATGATGATAATAAAGGTGAAGGCGATACTGATTTAGAAATCTATATTTTTGTAATCATGCTGACGGCTGTTTCAGTTAATGGTCGAGTATGTTGTCACTTCGGGGACTGGAGATAACCTGTTCATGTCTGACAGACTCAGTGACACAAATTTACTGATCAGCCATGTTACCCTGTTTCAATAAGTTTACTTAAATTTCATTCTATTCTCACCTACGTTGGTAACCCACTTCTTCTGTCAGTGTTTTAGCATACTAAATAGCCTAACCTCCAAAAAAGTAACAAACCTAATTTCGCTAATATTTAAGATACACGTACTTGTCAGTAATCTGTAAAGCTTAATAAATTGTTCCCCACTTCCCCAAAGTATAATACAATCCGTTCCGCAATCTTCGCTTCTCGATTACGCTGAGCTTCAACAATTACATAACGCAGCAAAACTGTAGAAATATTGTAAACTTTATTATCAAAGTCCGTATTAGGCTAATTTCTTCTGGACTATCAGATTTGATGACGCAAATGTGGGTTTCATCCCTGACATTAGTCGTTTGGCAAGGTATTACTTCCAAACTGTTACAAGAGTGTCTCATTAGGAAGGACAAAATCTTCTAGTTTAACTTCCCATTGTTTACTATAATGGCTTGTTTTCTAATTTGCAGTAGAGTATTTACTATAGGGGACAATTACTGCGAATGTGCAAGAAGCACTGACAGCGGCTGTTACGCAGTCAGAGGTTTACAAACAGTGTTACGGCTCTAAAGGCTTAGATGCCACTGGTTTCCGTGGTTACACAAAATACAGGTAAAAAGTAGGTACTAATGAGGCACAAATAAGTACTATGGACTTGTCAAATATTTTAAGTAGCAAAAGTAGAAAAATCTTGTATTAGATAAATGGAAAATCCTAAAGCAGATAAACTTCCAGTGAGGTGGTTGGATATACTTCAGGAAATAATGGTTACAGTTAGCCAACGGGGAAAGAGTTCTACAAAGCAACTGGATTTTAAAATGTCACAGTACCATTTAATTCTCAAGCGTGCAAAAGGAGGGAGAAATAGAAGGTTTCAGTGAGTGTCTGAGTATACTTCTGGCAAACAATCTTCGAGACTGATACTGATCTATGCGAACGAGAGATCTTTATACAATCGTTCGTTGTTCAGGAAAAAACGTCAGTACAGCCTGAAGCTTTGTTTACAGCAGACCCACGGTCTTGCATGTACGCGGTTTGTTAAAAAGTATCCAAGCATATTTTCTTTTTTCCTGTGAAGTGTTTGAATATGAGTACTAAAACATTTCAGAGCATGTGTGATGTTCTTTTAACCTCGTAGGGCGCGTCAGTTTTGACAGTGTACTGTCCGAGTGTCTAAGAAAACGCAAGGAGTAGGAGTAGATTTCAGAATGAGACCGAGAGCAGCATATCTAAGTACGAAGATCAAAACTCCACTCTCGAGGCGCCCCTCCAGAAAGATTTATTAAACTAAGTTTGTCCTAGCTGGGAAAATCACAACTACGACGAAAAATTTCCGCAACTCGTGAACGCCGAAGGACAGGACCCCGACCGGGCCACGACATAACTACACAAAATGAACTAAGTTGGAAAAAAGTAAATGCTTATTTTAATGGAAGCCGTGTGGATAAACTTTACATATTAACTTCAAATCGTTACATTTTAAATTCTAATTTTAATTATATATACCATCACCGTGTACTAATAATGTCGTAAAATTAATATACTTGGACGCGTGTAACAGAATGTAATACAAGGTAGATAAATATAAAGTTTCCTGCCTCCCCCACAAGAAATACTACATGCAGAAACAGAGTATAAACAATCAAAGTTATACAATCAGTGTACAGGTGTTGAGCTCTACTACAATAGAAAGTTGGCGACCGCTCGTTATGCAACCGCGGTCACACGCTGCAAATAATTTTATATCTGTTAGACAAAGACACAAGTATAAGACTCCTACTTTAGATATTTGAAAACACATAAAAGTATTTATAAATGTTTACAAATGTATTTAGCAGTGAAAATCATAAATACTCGACATGAATTCCTAGACATTATTAACATGATACTAATAAAATGTGAATACAAAATTGTGGATACACATTTTGACAACGGAGGCACAAAATACATCCTGCCCAAGCTTGGGTTTTAGGTAAAGAAAGAAATCAAAATTGATGTACTTTATTTTCAAAATTAAGATATTATTGAAGAGACTGGAGTGAAAAAGCGTTTTATTTAAAAAGACGTTAAACTCAACGCGTAAATGTCAGTATTTTCGTAATCTAATAATGATTTATAAAAAGAAATTACTATTCTCAAAAACTACCGATATAAGAAGATTTATAAAGAAAGTTTGTAGACTGTAGGTAATGTAAAACACTCGTAGATACTTTTCTCCATTAAAAGTCTTTACTACACGGTTAATCAAAAGTTATAAGAATACCTGAGAGCAAATTTAAGTTTTTCATTTCCTTTATAACTACTAACAAATTTATTGTTTAATAAATTCCGCTTATCGTACACGTATTTAGTTTTTCTCATAACACATACTATGTAAATGTCAAATTGTTTTGCTTCACCTAGATGTTTACATTACGTAACATTAGCTCATTTGAAAGGGAAGGGGAGTGTTCCATAAACGTCTTGAGATTCAGCTTGAGTTGTACGTTAAAACGACGTTACCATAAGGCCAAATTGTTATTTATTCCTCCAACAAGTTACCAACTGTATACTAAAGTACTGAAACAGACACTAAAGAGCTAAAAGGTATCACCATAGTAGGCTTGGTTACTCGCTTCTTATTACTGCTGATCTTTCCATTTGGCGATATAAGCTTAGTTCGCGCGCTGATGAAGCCTACATGTGGCGCGATTTGATGTAATAATGTGTTTTAGAATAGTAATACTGTCCTGTACGCCGATCAGATTGTCCCGTCAGTAAAATGACAGGAAAATGTCTTGTCCACGTGGACTCGAAGTTGCCACAATTAGCATTCAGTAACTACAGCTTATCACCTTCAACCAAGTCGTATCGTCGTCATTCTGCTGTCAGTACAGAACTTTGTTTAAGTGACACAGAAACGAGTCAGCAACGAGAGTATACGGGTGAAGTTGAAAAATGATTACTCCTGACCAAAGTTGTTCTGATATCGACGCAGAGTCTCAGCGAAACTGCTCTAAAGTGTTCTCACATTAGTTTAACGACGTGTAAGATATTCCTCGTCCTTCAAAGCTCTAGTCTTTCATAATGTTCATAAGTCTTATGACAGTCCTTAAATTTAGTCTTTCAAAATTTCATTAATTTTGTTTTTTCACTTAACTTCCTTAATATCTGTAAATTTGTTTTCTTTTCACCCCAAGTAATGTCCTACCATATCAAATTTTCTGCTGATCGTTTCTCTGGTTTTCCAATGTCCAATTCTACCATAAAATACAGTGTTCCATATCAATGATATCGAAAAATGATTTATTAGCAGAGGTGTTGTTGACGGCTCTATTTTGATAGAATATACTTATTTGTTAACAAATTGTTTATCTCTACAGTAAAATATGTAATACACGTGTCATTAAACAGGTTTACATACTAAATATAAACGACGACTTGTGTATGGTGCCAGTTACATTGGCGACTGTGGTAGTGACAGTCACGTGAACATGATAACGCTTATCGTGAGTCGATTCATGATATTGGCCACACCTTGTCAACACGTAGACAATACATACCTACGCTGACAATTTGAAAAATGGTGTTATTATTATATTTTTATCTCATAGCGTGCAAAATTTGTTTTTACAAATACTGAAATTTTAATAACTTTATTTATTCATTTTAATTGTTTGTAACACACATCAGTGGTTCGCCACTACAGGTCTCTTGTGTGGTTGTAGGAAATGTGGAACCCGATACTATTTATCAGTAATTGTTATGTACGTTTCTGAGTGTATTACGTGTGAACATTATAACGAAAGGGGTGTGTAATTGTCTGTGTTGTAAAATGTCGGGCGTTACCTCCGCGCACTTTTGTTACTTACTCTGTTGACTGGATCCTCTGCAGTGATGTAGTCCTGTAACACAACTTAATACTATGCTTTTTGTGGGCGCCACTTGGAAACGTTTGTTCCAAGAAAAAATGTGATTGATAAAATTTTTAAATCTACGAAAAAATTTAAACAAGTCAGTTTAGCTTGGAAAAATCAGTTAAGTTTAATGATTCTTCAAAAACAAACAAATCGTCTGAAGGACTAACATTCATAGAAAAAAATTATAAAATTGCAGAGAAAAAATTTTACAAGTTATTATTATTGACAATTTTTTATATATCCAATCAAGTATCGACTAGAGTTTTAAAAATTTTGTACTCAGTTGAAAAGCATGAGTTTAATACGTGAAAAATCTTTACTCTCAGGACGTGACTCCTTTGAACTACCAAGACATATCAATTAGATGCCTTACAAGAAAAAACTAAGTGATTTGAAGGTGTATGTGTGGCGTGTGAAGTACAACTGCGTGATAAAATGTAACCAGGTAACAAATGACTTTAATTTTGGTAACTCACGTTCCAATGGTTATTTATTCTCGCACTGGACACTCCTTTCGGGTAGTTTCTCAATCTCGCCTCTTCGGGTGTACACTGAATCTATTTAAAGTCAAATTTTGCGATCGTTTACTTTTTCCGCACTTTTGTAAAAACGTTTGGCAGTAGAATCTCGTTCAAACGCCGCCAAAAGCTCATCAGCTGCTCCGCGTTAATTCAGAAATTATCCGCCGCAGCGCTGATTCCCATGTTGTTGAGAAGAAAGGCTTGTTGGGTATATGTTTGTTTACGTTAGGGGGAATTATTGTCACGTTAGTCAGTCTATGCGAACACAGCAGAATTCGTTCTCTATTTAAATTTTTGGTCCCTCCTGGGCCGCTTGACGTTCTGGCTGCCTGATTTCTATTAAAATTTGCCGTATCGCTGCTCTATTTCAGCGACACATTTGGCGTAGATTCTCGTTGAGGTTAAGTCAGTCGGTTATTTCTATGTACGGGAAAAGCCTTTCTCCGTGTCTTGTCGATTTCTCGCCTCTTCGGTTTCGCCTTAGCTGCGTTGATCAGTGTTGTGGGTGATGCATCAGTTCTGGAGTTCAAGTTTCAAGTGTTTTCTGGTCGGATTTGGTCTCTCTTTTATACTAATTCAGGATGACTGTTTACATCGACTTCCGGTATATTTGTGTAAAAATTCTTTCTAGATTGTTCGAGAATAAACGAATTGGAATGTCATGGAACAATTTTCACTTCCGTAGAAGCTTTTAGAACGAATTTCTTATTCTTCATACAAAGGATATTTCAAAAATTACTCTGGTATTTATCAAACAGTTTTACATTAGTACTAACAATTTGTATGCCATTAATACATTTATATTCCCTGTTTTTAACTGAATTTAGCGATACTAAATATGATTGGTTTCTAATTAACTTAAGTCTAATAAACAATACAATATACAACCCTCACCTTGAGTTGTTGTCATTGAAAACTCAATTTTTATAACAAAAATTGTTGTGGAGTTACTAAGTTCCTTCCACAAGCTGAACATCTAATACTACTACCTTCCTACAACAAAATAAACAAATTTTAACATAGATGAAACACAAATAAATACAATTTTATATGGCCTCTGCTCATGGCCTAGATTCTTGTCAGTTTTCTAATACAATGATTAGTCTTTTTCTTTAATATATGTATTATTTCACTACTGTACACACAGAGTTTATTATTTTGTCTATCTTTTGTGATACCTGGTTACTCTGTACATATATTATATTTATCACAAGATGACATAGCATCATTGATTGGTCTTGAGATGTCCTTTTTTATGGCGTGACAAATCTCACTCTTATTAGTTAAATTCTTTTAGAATTGACTTTACTTTCAACTGAGTTTGTTTCTTATTAAGGTATACTGATGTATTGTACCTTTCTATCTTATTTTTGTTAGCATTATGTAAGTATTTAGCCAGATATGATTATTTTTGTACTGGATGATTGGTTCCAGCCATACATGGTATAAGTAAATATTTTGCTAACTTGACTATTACAATGTTAAAGTTAGTCAGGTATATTAGTATAGTTGCTTTATATCATATTACAGCTTTCTAATGCAATTTGGTTGCATTTTGGCAACATTAAATTCATAAATTATACAATATTAGATGCCTATTACATGTTTTTAGTTAACACTGTTTTTGGCTATTTTGACTGCTTTTTATTCATTTGACAGCTTCCTTTATTTAAGATAAATTGTTCACTATTGTCTGCTTGACAATTACATATAGTGTTTATTTAAATCTGATAATAATTAATTTTTTCATGAAAACTGGGTGTATGGTCTCAAATCCAACACATTAATATTTTTTGTCATAACAAATATATCATTTTTATTCTAACTTAAACTCTTTCTAATAATGTATTTAAATCATTTAATACATTTATTTTATTTACATCACATAATATAATAATGGATCATGTCCATTCATTCACAAAAAATAGTTTTTAATACTCTATTCATAGTTATAAAACTTAATAATTATTGACTTCATTTTGGTTGATTCTGACATTATTTCTCTCTCTTATAGTGTCTTATGGTTTTTTCACTCTTATTCACTTTAATAATATATATGGGGTTTTGTCTTAGTCATAGTTTGGTCGTTTTTTCAAGTTGATAGAAATAATTATTATACAAAATTACACAATTTTTTGGGACTACTTGGGTTCGATACAGTTCACCTCACTTTCCTCTTATACTAACTTACTATATAAATGATTTCCTTTTATGGAACGTTCTGTGACGTTACATATGCCTCTCCGTTAAAGTTGATAATTTTGGAAAAACATATCTTTGGTTTTGATGAAATTATCATCTCTATATTAACCCTTTATTAGCTTCTTTATATTTAATTCTTTTATCTTATAATTAAATTCCTGTACTACTCCTTTAATATATTAATCCAACTCAATATTCCTAGTTCGTTCTTTGTCGTATCACCTATTCCTTTCCTTTTTACCTTGATGTTTTATAATTAATCTTTGATATAATTCCCTATCAATTCCCTAACTTTCATAGAGGGTTGGGAGTCAGAGTGGCTCGCTATGGCATACATTCTCTGTCCCTTCCTGTCTATAACTACTGAAATCAGAGGCAACACATCCCTGTTCAGAAAATAATAATTGCACCTTTGCAACAAATAATAATAATAATAAAAAAAAAATACAATATTCAAAGATCATAGGCTCCTACACATAAATTCCCTTTCTTAAACTCTTCTGATTAATTCACAATTATATTAATATATCGTTCTCCGCAGATTAAAATTATCGTTTAAAATCATTCAATGTTAATAGCTATATTTATATTCATCATTACCTCCTTATGTAACACACTGTTTTCCCTTTTTTTTTATTTTTCATTTATGATTTCCATTTAGTATCAAATATATGATAGTATTTCTCCTTCTTTTCTCCTTTACTAAGTGTCCATCTCGTAATATTTATTAATAATAATCTCTCTCCTTCTCTAAGTACGGGTAAGCTGGTAAATATACGTTGACTTGGCTATTGGAAATAAATCTTGCCTACGGTGTAATGTGTCCTTCTCGTAATATTTATTAATAATAATCTCTCTCCTTCTCTAAGTACGGGTAAGCTGGTAAATATACGTTGACATGGCTATTGGAAATAAATCTTGACTATGATGGAATGTGTCCATCTCGTAATATTTATTAATAATAATCTCTATACAATAATATTTATATTTATTTAATAATATCTACCTCCTTTCTAATTATGGCTAAGTTAAAAAATTCACGTTAACATGTTTAGTCAAGGTAACTTCTCTATGATGCTGCATTTGATTTTGGTTTTTTGGTCATGGTACTTGGTCACTGATTGAGTATTCGACTTGCGATTTTTTTAATCATGGTACTTTTTTAATGAAGTCTGGTTATACGTACCTTTTACCTTGTTCCTAATTGTGTCAGTTACCTCGTAGGTATTGTTTTTATTGTCTCTGGTTATCGTGAAAGGCCCTGTATATAAGAGTAGCAATTTCCTCGTTATGCCTTGTATAGCACTGGGCAATTCTCTATTTTTAACTAACACCTTTTCACCTACCTCATATTTAATTGCCTTAGGCTGTGATTTGATATATTTTTTCCGCTGCTGTTCCGTTTTTTCTAACACCTTATTATAAAATTTTGCCCCTTCAAATTGGTATGCGGGTTCGTCGGGAAAATTAATAATTTCTTTTATCTCTCGTGGTGGGGGTCTTTTGAACATAACCGTGTATGGCGACATCTCGATGGTATTGTGATGCGAGAAATTGAGAAAATCCTCGGTAGAGGCTACATATTCATGCCATCTTTTCTGCTCGTTATGGCAGTATGTTCTTAGTAACCGTCCTACCTCCCTTAACACTCTCTCGGCTGGGTTACTATTCGGGTGATATACGGACGTCTTGTACGTTTTTATTCCGTGTTCTCCCAAGCTTTCCTTCCAAAGTTTTCCCCTAAACTGAGTACCGTGGTCCGTAATTATAGAATACGGTCGGCCAACTTCCATTATATAACGCTTGATTATTATGTCTATTATTTTCCTGGTCGTTGCCTTAGTTATTGGGTATAGCTTTGTATACTTGCTAAAGTGGTCGAAAATGATTACGATAAATTTATATCGGTGTCTCCCAGCGCTGCGTGGAAAGGGTCCGCAGATATCGAGAAATACCTTTTCCAATTTTTCGGTAGATAATATGGGTATCATGACCCCTTCCTTCCTCTCGTTATCACACTTTACTTTTTGACAAATATCCCACGACCGTATCGCCAGTTGCACCTTCTTATTCATCCCCTTGATGTATGTTTGCTCTTCCAATGCCTTCCTTACTTTAATGGCACCCATATGTCCGTACCTATCGTGATAGTCGATTATTAGCGGTCTCTCTATCGCTGGTGGAATCACTAATTTCCAATTCTCTTGTTGCGGGGTATTCCTAATAAACAAAGTGTCGTCGTGCATACAATAAAATCTGTTTATGACCTCATCGCCTTCCTGTACCCTTTTTCTAATATCTCCAAATTTCGGATCGGCCTCTTGTTGTGACTTTATTTCGTGCAAAATATCTTTTAAATCCTCCCTGCTCTTAATAATGTAGTAAACCTTGGCTAATTGTTCCTTTTCGCCGTCAAAGGTTTGGTCTGGTATATTGACGCGAGATAAGACGTCGGCGGCTACGTTCTGTTTGCCGGGTATATATTCCCATGTGATATTGTACTCTTGCAAGGCCAAAACCCATCTAGTCAGCCTTCCGTGGTTCAGTTTACAATGCTTTAAAAATGATATAGATTTGTGGTCGCTTCTAACTGTTATGGGGTACCCTAATATATATGTCCTAAATTTACCGCATGCGAAAACTACACTCAACAGTTCTTTTTCGGTAGTATTGTAGTTTCGTTAGCAACTGTTCAGCACGCGGCTAGCAAAGCTAATTACTAAATGGTTACCGTCCTGATCTTCCTGATAGAGGGCTGCACCTAAACTCACGTTACTGGCATCGCAGTTTAGAAAAAATGGTTTTGTAAAGTCGGGATGATGCAACATTACGGTTTCTAAAAACTTTTCCTTTATGATATTGAGCACTCCATCTTGCTCTGGTCTCCAAGTCCATTTGTCTTTAGCTAATAACTGCTTTTGGAACCTGGCAGTTAGTTCTGAGTAATTGGACCGAAACTTTCTGTAATAGTTGCAGATTCCTAAAAATGACTGCAGCTGTTTCCTATTCTTTGGGGTGGGGAACCTCTGTATGGCCTCTACCTTTTCCTTGGATGGAGTAATCCCTTGTTCTGTTAAATTAAATCCTAAAAATTTCACCTCATTTGCAATGAATTGGGACTTGTCTAATTTGAGGGTGATATTATTCTCTGATAATTTCTGTAGCACCTGTTCAACCCTATTACAATGGTCGTCCCAATTCGCTGAAGTCACCAGTAGGTCGTCGACGTACACTGTCGTAAACTTCAGTACTTCCTGCCCCAATATTCTGTCCATTATCTTTACAAACACCGCCACAGAATTTATTAAGCCAAAAGGTAACCGCTTAAACTGATAGTTTCTGCCCTCGAATATGAATGCCATATATTTCCTACTATCAGGGTGGAGTTCTACCTGCCAGTAACCGCATACCGTATCCCATGAGCTTATATATCTGATTCCGTGGAACTTTTTTAATATCTCCTCTATCTCCCCAGGTGATGTGCGGTCGTTAACAATCATTTTGTTAATCTCCCTAGCATCGAGACATATACGTACCTTTCCGTTCTTTTTTGGCGCCGCTATGATTGGGCTGGTAAAGGGCGAATGACTATACTCGATTATGTCGTCCTCTATCATCCTGTTCAATTCTTCCCTGACTTCGTTCTTTAGCGAGTATGCGATCGGGTACGATTTCCTGTTAAATTCCACCGGAGTTTTGAATTTTATGGTGCACTGATAATCTCTGGCTTTACCTGGAGCGTTCGAGAATATGTGTTTATAATGGTTGTATACCTCGATTAATTGTTCCGCCTGTTTTTCGCTGATCAGACCCCTTGCTTTCGTCCTTTGGAAATCCCGTATTTCTTCTAACTTTTCTAACCACAACTCTGGGTTTTTCTCCTGATATAATGGCATATTGATTGGACGATCGGTACAATAATAATGGTTCACTATCGCTTGATAAGGTGTATTGTCTGTACCACTTCCTTGGACATCGATTAAATTATTGGTCCAAATCCCCTTGTTAGTCTTAAAAGTTATTACCTTACTTTCCAAATCTATTACAGCATTGTATGGCCTAAGTATATCGCAGCCTATTAGTATACTCATGGGTAAATTACTCGCCACTAATAACCCTATTGGTATTGTTACCCCATTACTAGTCATCTCTAATGACACCTGTTTCTTTATTGATTTATTTTGCCTCCCCGTTGCTCCGACTAAAATAGTGTTATTTATCGGTAGAGTGGGTATTGGTAAATTACTATTTTGTTTAATCCGCTCTAACTCAATGCTATCGATAAGTGACACATTTGACCCCGTGTCAATGAGTAGTATCGCTTCTATGCCATTGATATATGCTTTAATCTGCACGATACTATTATTCCCTTGGTTACTATTTTTAATGATATTATCACCTTCTTCTAATAACTCCTCTCTAATATCCTTAAGGTAATTATTTATTCTTATCCTAGTCCCGTCTTTGTCCTGTCTATGTCACCCCATAATATTGGTTCAGTGAAGGGCGGTTTTCCTTTTTCACTGCCGCGTTTAGTTTAAATGAGCCACTGTCTCATTGGCCCGGTCTCCCGGAACATTGGGTTGCTGACCCGTCTGTGTTTCCGGCCTGACCTCGGGATTACCGTTAATAGGTTGGCTATTCGCCGTGTTACCCTGGCTACCTGGCGCCTGTTGTGGGTAAAACATGTAAGTGGGTACATTAGGTGGATATGGCCGTCGGTTATTGGCCATTGTATAATTTACCTGGGGCCTATATTCATTTTGGTTTCTCCTATCGCCTCCTCCTTGGTTTCCCTCGCTACGATAACCATTACGTTGACCATAATTACTTCCTCTATAATTATTCCCGCGATAACCGTTTCCCTGGTGGAAGTTCCTACCGTAGTTATTCCCGGTGTAATTACCTCTGTTTGGTCCCGGATAGTTGCGGTTAATTGGGCCCTGAGTGTTATCATTTCGGCCATTTGGTGGGATATTATTATTCTGATTATTGGTGTTTAGATTATTACCGTTCCCACCTCCATTCCGGTTTGGTCCGTTATTATTGTTGTTGTACTCTACCTTACGATTGGGGGGTTGGTAATCCTGGAACCTTCCTGTGGATTCGCAATTTTCCAATAATTTGGCCAGATCGGCTATTTTGCTAATCTGTTGGTATAATTGGGCATCCTTGATACCATAGCTGTAATGTCCAGCTAACTGCCTTACCAAACATTCTTCTGGGATCGGCGGTATCAACTTCCGTGCTAAACATACCTTTCCCAGGAAATAAGACGTCGGGGACTGTCCATAGGACGCGTCGTATTTGCCATAGAAAATGTCCATTCTTACCCTGTTTTGTGCGGTCTCCGACCAATACTTTTCCTTAAACTGGCGTTTAAACTCTGCTAAATTCGTGATTTCGGGTCGTACCGCTATCCACCAGTTATCTTTAGTATTTTTAAACGTCTCGTCAAGCATCTCTCTTATCCTGTCCCACCTTGTTTCTCTATTTCTCCCAATAAACTCCTCCATTCTTTCTAAAAATTCCATTGGGTTTCGTCGATAGTTCTGGAAGTTGATTACTTCCCTGTTTTCACCATGACACGTATGAGTGTTTAGTATTGGTGTGTCTCTCAGCGCCTCTAATCTTTCCTGCAGGTTTTTCTCTCTCTTGTCTATTTCCAGTATACTATTTTTGTTAGTTTTTATCTGTTCGTCCAGCCTGTTAGCGATGTCATATGTTTTCTGCATCCTCTCGCTAACGTCTTTCTGGACTTCTCACACCTCCTGCATGATGGCGTCTTGGTTCTGCCTTACCCTGTTTTCGAGATTTCTAACATCTTGTTTGGTCTCTACTGTTTGTTCCTCTAGATTTTCGAAACGTGTATTATTTCCCTCCTGTAATCTTTCCAACTCTTTCTCCATATTTTCGACCTTCCTGTCACTATCGATTTTATTATCATTGATCGTTTTGTTTACTATTTCGTACTTTATGCTAATTTCTTTTTTCAGGGACTCTATACTTTTTTTATGTTCCTCCTGAAATATCTCCAGTTTTTTCCCATTGTCATCTATTTTCTCGGTTATGTCCTTCCTTAAAGATTCTATGTTTTTGTCTAGTTTCTCCTTATTTCTGTTCATATTTTCTTCCATCCTTTGGAACATTTGCTCATTACTTTTTTTAGTCTCCTCCTTGTCTTCCTGTCTATTTTTATTATTCTCTTCCTTATCTTCCTGTCTGTTTTTATTCAGGGATTCTATATTTTTGTTTGTTTCATCCATTTTTTGGAGCATCATCATTAATATATTCACGTCAACATTCCCTGTTATTTTTTCTGGTTCGGGTTTTTCTGCTTGTTCTACCATTTGTATGGGTTCTTCTCCCGTTTGTTCTTCTAATTCCTCTGCCGTTTGTACCGGTCTTTCCATTTCTAGTGTGGGCGGTTCTAATTCCGTTTCCTCCATTTGTACTGCCTCTCCGTCTTCCACACTTAACTCGGGTTCCACAGTCTTCTTCACCTTTTTTCCCTTAGGTTGCGGCATTTTAATATGTTGGTAGTTGCCGGGCTTGTTCCGTCTTTTTCAAGCCTCACTAGTTGGGCTGACAATTTATAACGAAAGGGGTGTTTAATTGTCTGTGTTGTAAAATGTCGGGCGTTACCTCCGCGCACTTTTGTTACTTACTCTGTTGACTGGATCCTCTGCAGTGATGTAGTCCTGTAACACAACTTAATACTATGCTTTTTGTGGGCGCCACTTGGAAACGTTTGTTCCAAGAAAAAATGTGATTGATAAAATTTTTAAATCTACGAAAAAATTTAAACAAGTCAGTTTAGCTTGGAAAAATCAGTTAAGTTTAATGATTCTTCAAAAACAAACAAATCGTCTGAAGGACTAACATTCATAGAAAAAAATTATAAAATTGCAGAGAAAAAATTTTACAAGTTATTATTATTGACAATTTTTTATATATCCAATCAAGTATCGACTAGAGTTTTAAAAATTTTGTACTCAGTTGAAAAGCATGAGTTTAATACGTGAAAAATCTTTACTCTCAGGACGTGACTCCTTTGAACTACCAAGACATATCAATTAGATGCCTTACAAGAAAAAACTAAGTGATTTGAAGGTGTATGTGTGGCGTGTGAAGTACAACTGCGTGATAAAATGTAACCAGGTAACAAATGACTTTAATTTTGGTAACTCACGTTCCAATGGTTATTTATTCTCGCACTGGACACTCCTTTCGGGTAGTTTCTCAATCTCGCCTCTTCGGGTGTACACTGAATCTATTTAAAGTCAAATTTTGCGATCGTTTACTTTTTCCGCACTTTTGTAAAAACGTTTGGCAGTAGAATCTCGTTCAAACGCCGCCAAAAGCTCATCAGTTGCTCCGCGTTAATTCAGAAATTATCCGCCGCAGCGCTGATTCCCATGTTGTTGAGAAGAAAGGCTTGTTGGGTATATGTTTGTTTACGTTAGGGGGAATTATTGTCACGTTAGTCAGTCTATGCGAACACAGCAGAATTCGTTCTCTATTTAAATTTTTGGTCCCTCCTGGGCCGCTTGACGTTCTGGCTGCCTGATTTCTATTAAAATTTGCCGTATCGCTGCTCTATTTCAGCGACACATTTGGCGTAGATTCTCGTTGAGGTTAAGTCAGTCGGTTATTTCTATGTACGGGAAAAGCCTTTCTCCGTGTCTTGTCGATTTCTCGCCTCTTCGGTTTCGCCTTAGCTGCGTTGATCAGTGTTGTGGGTGATGCATCAGTTCTGGAGTTCAAGTTTCAAGTGTTTTCTGGTCGGATTTGGTCTCTCTTTTATACTAATTCAGGATGACTGTTTACATCGACTTCCGGTATATTTGTGTAAAAGTTCTTTCTAGATTGTTCGAGAATAAACGAAATGGAATGTCATGGAACAATTTTCACTTCCGTAGAAGCTTTTAGAACGAATTTCTTATTCTTCATACAAAGGATATTTCAAAAATTACTCTGGTATTTATCAAACAGTTTTACATTAGTACTCACAATTTGTATGCCATTAATACATTTATATTCCCTGTTTTTAACTGAATCTAGCGATACTAAATATGATTGGTTTCTAATTAACTTAAGTCTAATAAACAATACAATATACAACCCTCACCTTGAGTTGTTGTCATTGAAAACTCAATTTTTATAACAAAAATTCCTTCCACAAGCTGAACATCTAATACTGCTACCTTCCTACAACAAAATAAACAAATTTTAACATAGATAAAACACAAATAAATACAATTTTATATGGCCTCTGCTCATGGCCTAGATTCTTGTCAGTTTTCTAATACAATGATTAGTCTTTTTCTTTAATATATGTATTATTTCACTACTGTACACACAGAGTTTATTATTTTGTCTATCTTTTGTGATACCTGGTTACTCTGTACATATATTATATTTATCACAAGATGACATAGCATCATTGATTGGTCTTGAGATGTCCTTTTTTATGGCGTGACAAATCTCACTCTTATTAGTTAAATTCTTTTAGAATTGACTTTACTTTCAACTGAGTTTGTTTCTTATTAAGGTATACTGATGTATTGTACCTTTCTATCTTATTTTTGTTAGCATTATGTAAGTATTTAGCCAGATATGATTATTTTTGTACTGGATGATTGGTTCCAGCCATACATGGTATAAGTAAATATTTTGCTAACTTGACTATTACAATGTTAAAGTTAGTCAGGTATATTAGTATAGTTGCTTTATATCATATTACAGCTTTCTAATGCAATTTGGTTGCATTTTGGCAACATTAAATTCATAAATTATACAATATTAGATGCCTATTACATGTTTTTAGTTAACACTGTTTTTGGCTATTTTGACTGCTTTTTATTCATTTGACAGCTTCCTTTATTTAAGATAAATTGTTCACTATTGTCTGCTTGACAATTACATATAGTGTTTATTTAAATCTGATAATAATTAATTTTTTCATGAAAACTGGGTGTATGGTCTCAAATCCAACACATTAATATTTTTTGTCATAACAAATATATCATTTTTATTCTAACTTAAACTCTTTCTAATAATGTATTTAAATCATTTAATACATTTATTTTATTTACATCACATAATATAATAATGGATCATGTCCATTCATTCACAAAAAATAGTTTTTAATACTCTATTCATAGTTATAAAACTTAATAATTATTGACTTCATTTTGGTTGATTCTGACATTATTTCTCTCTCTTATAGTGTCTTATGGTTTTTTCACTCTTATTCACTTTAATAATATATATGGGGTTTTGTCTTAGTCATAGTTTAGTCGTTTTTTCAAGTTGATAGAAATAATTATTATACAAAATTACACAATTTTTTGGGACTACTTGGGTTCGATACAGTTCACCTCACTTTCCTCTTATGCTAATTTACTATATAAATGATTTCCTTTTATGGAACGTTCTGTGACGTTACAACATGCAAATCGCAAAAGAAAGTAGTATTTATTATGAATAACACATTAGATCTGGTATTTATTAGTGGAGTGTCATGTTGCATTAATTATGCAGGCTTAGAGAGTAGGTAAAGTTGTTTAAATCATTCACTTTCACTGAACAAGAATCTTCAGGTTTAGTTACGAAGGACAATTTTCAAATTGCTATTGTTATTTCTATGTTCCATATAAAATAAAAGTACTGTAATAATGCCTAAGGTAGTTTTTGAGGTAACTATAGACTCATAATTTACAACCTTAAAGATGTAGAAAAAAGCGGTTTACTCAATGTGTGTATTTTTGTGTCTGGTTGTAGAACAATTAAGAAAGTTAGTCCCCTACAACGTTTAAATATGTGGTTGGATTAGTGATTTGCTTGTACATGTGGTTTTCATAGTATTTCAAACTTTTGAAAATCGTCAATTATATACAAAACATTTAGGCCCTATTAATAACTAACTTAATTTAACCAATGCAGTACACTCTCCACCAATTAAAACAAATATGCAATTGAAGAGTGAATAGAACACATCTTTGACAATTAATTTTCACTAAGTTTATCAGCAGCTAAGAACTATTCGATTTTCTTTAAATTTAATTTTCCAGTTTAGTAGGCCTACATAGGTAACGGTTATGGATTTCCATCACAGTTATCTAAGCATTCTTCAAAACAGTTGCAAGCAATCCGAATAGTTGGATCCCATGGTATCCTATGACTGTCCAGATTGCTTGCGACGTCTTGCAGAAAATAAAGAAATGTAGCAACAAACTAGGCATGGTTTAGTGACAACTGCTATATAGAATATGCGGACCGGGGAACGAAGGGGGAATGTTTTGGGGTACGGTACAGCGATGAGCTTTACGGGCTTAAAAAGAACTTGGACTATCGGAATATATTAAAATGAAGCGTCACAAGTGGTCGGCGTATTTATTTCGAAGACAGAGTCCCAGAAGACATATGGGCTAGTAGAGAGAGTCCCAGAAGACAGAGTCCCAGAAAAGATTTTTAGGTGTCAACCAGGAGGAAACGGCCGATGAAAAAACTATGCATACGGTAGAGAGACATCGTTATCAAATGTTTGTAGGAGAATATGAGGAAAACCTCGTAATACATTGTTGTAGGACAATAATAGGAACATCTCGTAAAAAATGATTGTACGTGAATACGAGGAAAACCTCTTAACAAACTATTGTAGAAGATACGAGGAAAATTTTGTAACAAATGATTTTAAGAGAATGCGAGGAAAAATCTTGTAATAAATTATTGTAGGAGAATACGAAGAAACCCTCGTAACAAATAATAATTTTAGGAGAATGGTTGTGGGGCGGGTGAGAGAGAGGGGGGGTATTGTACATGGATACCTGGAAGAGGCGAATTAAGGAGGCTCAATATGGGCAGTAGCAGTGCCCTTGGAATAAATTGATTAAGATATTTTCAAACATTAAAGATGATTGTTGTGGAATAATTAAATAATATTGTGCAATATTTAAACAAAATTTTAGATTATATTGTTGGGGAAAACTAATTCCGTTGCTGAGCTTTGTAAATCTAAAACGGCAGCTCAAACGGCTCTTACATCTGTAACTTTTTTTTTTTTTTTTTTTTTTTTTTTTTTTTTTTTTTTTTTTTTTTTTTAGAGGGGCCACTAGTTATTTAAAACTAGGCGGAAGGCCTAGAGAAGCAAAAATGCGCTGGGTCCAGTGAGACGAGTCTTGCAAAAATTTCAATATCACCTGTAAGTTCAATTATAACATGTTAATATCATTCCTTCACATAATTCACCAACATATATATATATATATATATAAATATTATTCATTATTTTAACACGTAATTCAAACACAAAATATAACACATATTCCTATACATCACATAATCACAGACAAATTACAATTATAAAGCCTGGCGCACTGTCTGCATATTTTATCAAATACATACATGAAGGTAGAGAAAATCTGGACTTGCCATAATAACAAGAAACTACAATTACAACTCAAGGTGCCAGCACAGCCTGTATAAATTTTATAAAATTGTAAAATCTTTAATTTTATAAAAGCATTAAAATTTAAAGCAAATCTGAATCGATCATAACAGCACCCCTTTTACATTCTTATAATGTTAGCAGACAGACTAAGAACAGTAACACTTCTGTCAGATACAGATATACTTATAACTTGAGACAACATTTGTAAAAGGTAATGATAATAGAATAATAATACTTAATATTGTTAATAAAATAATAATAAATAATATTTAATTTGTAATGAAATATAATGATAAGTCAAACTTGCTATAATGACAGGCAAAATGTAAAACTAGTGGATTCATATAATGGTTTGGTAATGAGCAAAAATTTACAAGACAAGTTTAGCAAGTAAAAGCCAGAACATCTAAGTTACAATAACCAGTACCGCCTGTATATTTCATTCCGTATAAAATTGATAATTTCTGAATATTAATTATATATAGGCCTTAAAAAAAATAAATTTTAATATCAGCCATCTGTGCATATAAAATAACAACATGTTGTATACTAGCAGCTGTGGGAGTGTGCCAAAATAAGCCTGACCTGACAAGGTATGACCAGTAGCAAACTTGCATGAAACGGCACCAACAGGTGCCTAACTAGTGCCCAGAAAACCTATTTAGAAATTAACACCCGGAAACAGCATGAAAAACAAAAAACCCCAGCCCTTAAATACAGGAAAATAATTAAATATGAAACCCCCAGTAATACTCAGAAGACATCTGAACCAGCCGGTTCGGAATCAAGAAACTCATACATTATACTTAATTTTAAAGAAAAAATTACCCTTACGACATTTGCACTCAATATCTATGAAAATAGCTCTGGCACGCTCCCACAGTGCAGCTCACAATTACAGTGATAGTACGGTATTATCATGAATAATGTTCATAGTAAATGTCTTGGTGACACACCCTCGATTTAACTATCTAGCTGAATAAGCAAATTGTTCTAGCACAAATTCGTCACACTGATGTTCTGCGGGCCAGGCTAAAAATAAGAAAAGAGTTCATATCACCTTATCTGAAGTGGCTGTATCACATAGTTATTGGTAGCTAGCTCCCTCCTCGGCACAGACAAAGTTTCAGGTGGTTCATGGCTGGTGAAGGCGGCAGTACACCAGCTGTGGCCAGATCTCCGCTTCTAGGGCGAGAACCCTAAGGATTCAAAAAGATTAACAAACTGTCCACTAAAACTTGCACACAAGTCATGTGTATTAAACACCAGAACTGGAGCTCCCAACCAACTCCAAATAATGCATAAAAGTTTTTAAATTTGCATATGAATTATTTGTAACTCCAAGATAATCATGAACTCATAATAATAATAATAATATGTGCATAGTAATGAGGAACGCACACCGGCTTTAACCAGCGGCGACATAACCATACATGTTCTCAGCCACCTTGCCACGTAGCGATACCATAATCGCAATTTTTGCAAATAATGAACACATTCAAGGCCCTCTCAGCTACATACAATTAAAAGAATTACAGTACTTCATCTAGGGCGGTCTTAAAATTTACCTTTAACTGATTTAATTAAAAGAAAGTTCACACTTCCGGTCACCAGTGCGTGTTTATGTATAACCGACAAGATACAGTTCTCACTAATGTACTTAATTTAGTTACATCTTTATATTAGGCTGAATGAACAATGATTAAAACAATTACAGGCGGTATCCAAATACTATAACATCCATTAAATTTCTTAATACTCACACACACATCTGATCGAACCACGAGCATTCTAACGTTCGCATCTGGTTAAATACATTTTGAATTTAAATATTTGTTTACTACCAAATCATTGTGTAAAATTCTATAAGGCACTTATCGGGAAGTCTCAAGCACTTAGCCTGCCATAGGAGAAGAAGACTGCACACGAAAACTGTCCGAGGTAAGAAGCTGAGCTGTTTATTCGATGGAGATATGGCGACGACTGGCTTGTTCACTAGCTGCCGTCACGAAACCTAAACTTCGCCACAAGATCGCGTTATAGTCGAGGCACAGCCAGCGAAATTGCGTTTACCTTACTCGTGCCGCGACATTTATCCGCAGACGAAAACCAGTATGGCATTTCTCCGAACGCCGGCTCGTGCAAACGCCGGCACACATCGAAGAATCAAAGTTAGTTTTATCACTGATTAAAGTTGCTGGAGAGTTTTTACAATAAGAGTTATAATCTATTCTTGAATATACTGCCCCATAATAATAAATATAGAAGTACATGCTAAGATATATATTTCTTCTCATAAAGTCGTAGGCCATTCATGAATGTACAGAGAATGGACAGAATATTATATTATATTATTTTACAATTAATTATATTATATTACAAGAAGAAATATAAATAAACATATTTAATATTTACTACTAGTTTTCAATTAAGATGTATTGTTTCCTTATTTTTTAATCTTGTGGAATATTTGTATCTACGTTGGTTGGTGCTATAGGTTCCTGTTGGCTTCTGGTAGTTTAAATTGGTGTTATTGAGTGTGGGTGTGGTATATATATTGTTACGTAATGCGGAAAAAGTGTTATGTAATACGGAACGTACTACAAGTATATCGACTATTCCAGCTGTAATGTGTGTGTGCGTGCATAATGCTGCTACTTTTCGGTGAAAAACAATTACGCGTCAACTATCGAGTCTATACCAGACCGTACCGGTCAGCGCAGTGTGTTCAAGGACACTGTTTCTAGTGGATTCTTGAAAGCGCCTGTTTGTTTAACAAGTCATCCAAAGTGACAGATTATTCTGGAAATCAGCGGGGGTATAAATACAGCCATTCAGCGACGGTCAAGTCAGTTTTAATGGCGATTTATTTCAGGGCGGTTCGAAGTATTGTGGCGGAGTGTTATGTGTTTTATAATTGAGCGGGACAATATTGTGTTTTATATTAGTTGACATTTTTATTGCGTGTGAACAATTTTAATTTGATTTGTTGTAAGAGACTATCTTGTTGATTACAAACTAATTAATGGTGATAATTAAAGCTGGTGGTAATAGTAAATAATAATAATTAAATACGTAGTGTTAGTAGTGTACGTGTTGGTTCCAAAACCATTTTGCATTTCACTTTAAGATTCTTGCTGTTTAATCTACTGTTGAGGAAACTCACTCCTTTATATATATATATATATATATATATATATATATATATATATATATATATTGTAGCGTGACAGATAATCCACACAAATGCATTACTCAATGATCATTAAAAAAGCTCTAATATATGGAATATCCAGATGAGAATTAATTAAAATGCACTATTTACTAATATATTCACAAGAAAGGTTAAATAAAGAAAAATTCTGCAAATAATATAATATAATACAAATTTAAAAACCCAGGAAACTAAAAATGATAACAACAAAATTACCCAGGTAAGATAGAAACAGGCAATTAATATACCCCAACAAGGAAACCAGACTAGAAGAAACAAAGGCATACACAGCGAAAAACTACATAAGAAGGAAGAATAGTTAAAACTACTATTACTGAAGAAAGAAGAATAGTCAAAACTAAAACTACTGAAGAAAGAAGAAAGAAGAATAATCAAATCTACTGAAGAAAGAAGAAAGAAGAATAATCAAAGCTACTGAAGAAAGAAGAAAGAAGAATAATTGAAACCAAAGAAAAAAGAAGAATAATTAAAACTAAAACTACTGAAGAAAGAAGAAAGAAGAAGAATTAAAATCACAGAAGAGAGAAGAAGGAAGAATAATCATAATCAAAACTGCTGAAGACAGAAGAAAGAAGAATAATTAAAACCAAAGAAGAAAGAAGAACCAATTAAAACTACTACTACTGAAGAAAGAAGAAGGAAGAACAATCAAAGCAACTGAAGACAGAAGAAAGAAGACTAATTAAAACTACTATTACTGAAGAAAGAAGAATAGTCAAAACTAAAACTACTGAAGAAAGAAGAAAGAAGAACAATCAAAGCTACTGAAGACAGAAGAAAGAAGAATAATTAAAACTAGAGAAGAAAGAAGAACTAATTAAAACTACTGAAGAAAGAAGAAAGAAGAATAATTAAAATCAAGGAAGAAAGAAGACTAATTAAAACTACTACTACAGAAGAAGGAAGAAAGAAGAACAATCAAAGCTACTGAAGAAAGAAGAAAGAAGAATAATTAAAACTAAAGAAGAAAGAAGAACAAACCAAAGCTAAAGAAGAAAGAAGAACAATCCAAAACTAAAGAAGAAAGAAGAAAGAATCAAACCAACTGAAGATAGAGGAAAGAAGACTAATTAAATCTACTACTACTGAAGAAGGAAGAAAGAAGAACAATCAAAGCTACTGAAGATAGAAGAAAGAAGACTAATTAAATCTACTACTACTGAAGAAGGAAGAAAGAAGAACAATCAAAGCTACTGAAGACAGAAGAAAGAAGACTAATTAAAACTACTATTACTGAAGAAAGAAGAATAACCAAAACTACCACTACTGAAGAAAGAAGAAAGAAGAAAGAAGAATAATTAAAACTAGAGAAGAAAGAAGAACTAATTAAAACTACTACTACAGAAGAAGGAAGAAGGAAGAAGAACCAAACTCAAAGAAGAAAGAAAACTAATTAAAACGAGAGAAGAAAGAAGAAAGAAGAATAAACCAAATTTACTGAAGACAGAAGAAAGAAGAATAACTCAAAACCAAAACTACTGAAGAAAGAAGAAACAAGACTAATTAAAACTAAAGAAGAAAGAAGACTAATCAAAACTAAATCTACCGAAGAAGGAAGAAAGAAGAAGAACCAAACTCAAAGAAGAAAGAAGAAGAATAAAAATAAAAACTACAGAAGAAAGAAGACAGAAGAATAATCCAAAACTACAGAAGAAGGAAGAATAACCAAACTCAAAGAAGAAAGAAGAATAATTAAGACGACCCAAATAAAACAAAAACCCCATAGGGAAGGAACCCCCAAAAAACCCCAAAATCAATGAATGTCCAAAGAGAAAGTATAACACCCTAAAAAACCATATCACTGTAAAACTGACAAAAAACTAAAAGTGTTAGTAGTATTAAATATTAGTGCATTCAAAAAGTTATTGTTTAGTTTGTATAAACAAATCTTCACAGTTCCCCCATGGTTGAATATTTCATGTTAAAAACTAGAGAAAGACTAGTAAATATATTGATAATTCACCATAGACAAGTGCAAGTGATCAAATTATAAATAATAAACTTTAAAAAGGTGCATGAGTTACAGTACAAAGCAATAAACTTTAAGTTTTATGAACAGTGTCTACTTTGATAATGAAATAGTAATGTTACTAATAAAAAGCTACTAAAGCTGTATGAACATTCCATAGAATGGAATATAACTTAGATAGCCAGGGTTATACTTAAAGAGGGGGCATAAATCTTGTAAAATGGGGAATTACAAAACAAATTGTTAATGTTGAGTAGTATAAGATGTTAACCATTATATGTAACCAGGATGTCAGATTCCTATTACAGATAGTAATTAGATACGTAAGGATTATCCATAAGAAATGTTAGTGTTATAATTTGTTATTTTATTGTTCATTTTAATTTAGGAATGACATATCTAAAATTAGATACCATTCCAATGTTATAGAATATTTTTTATTTATGTTATTAGGTAATATACTAAGCAATGTTATTCAGAACACCAGTTTTGATATAGAGAGATGTTATATGTTAATTATATAATCAATAATTTATGTTATACCAGTCAGAGAAGGATATAAAATAACTACATTAATAAAACATTTGGAAATTAGCCACACATCAGATCTAGGCCAAAGAATAAATTTAAACTGCAGAATAATTAACAAACCTAGTCTTATAAACCAGATAAAATGACAATATTTAGGCAAGATAAACTCAACATATTAAATACTATGTAAATAAGGCTTTCTAGAGATATGGTCATTATATGAGTAAAATTATTTAATTGTCTAATAAAATACCATTAAAACTGAAATAGATTAACTGACACTATCCTAGGGGGAGTCATATACAAATGAATTATATTAAAAAACCATCATTAATATACTAAATTGCAATAAAATAAGTGAGAATTGATAATTATACAAATTTCAGATTTAATAGAATAATAATTATATTAGGGAAAATGGCTATTATTTACATAGAAGACAGGAAGTATAATTTTAGGCCTACCTCCCAAAAATTATAAGAAATATAATTTTCAGATAAAACTTTGTAATACTAACTTAATTACTATCAAAATAAGTAGAATAGAATAGTGAAAACGAATATGTATTTTATATTTCAAACAGTTAACTAATAACGAATTTATTTTATGAGCATAATGTACATTTTTAAAGTGTGTCGGAAGTTATGGCAATTTGAAACAATGTATGAGATATATTATATAGGCTAAGATTTTCATGAGACGAAGGAAATACAGACAGTTCATTATTATACCTCGAAGAAAGCACTTCATGTGAATATTTGATAGAACCAACCTTTAATGGCCGTTACGTTATAACGAAGTTCGGAATCATTTTATGTAAAACTAATTTTTTAACTATTTTAATGAAAGTGAAGTGGTGAAGTTGACCCATGAACTACATAACACCTATAAACGAAATCACATATAACTAATTAAATGAAATAACACTGAAATCGCACCAAACACTAAGTGAAAATTCGAGGTTAACTGACACGCATAAACACCAGTAGATATACCCATTTAACAACACTTTTACACAAAGTGAACTATTCCATGATACACCAGTGACAATAAACTATACCCCAGAAGATCATATACCATTGCGAAGAACATTTAACCGAAGAAGGGACATATTATCTCAACAAGTACTTTGTTTACATTAGAAGCTATCAACGCGCATGCGTCAGGCGGCCATTTTGATCCAGGATCGTCACCGCAATAAGACACGACTAGACTGCTTTCTGGTTCGAACAAAATTATATATAAACTTTTATTATTAATAATTACCATTATATTGTTTAAATTTAAGACATTTTTTGAATTGTAAGTGTTATACTTTCATGTCCCTGACCTTCTCTGGCTTTTTATATTAATAACCGTTCAAAGAACCTGTTTTTATAATACAACTGTAAAACTTCTAATATCGACCGACCCTGAGCGAGTCGATACGGCTTTGTAACCTCGATTAATTAATCGACCAACTTTATTATTGTGTTTAATAAACGTTTTTGTTTGTCTTTTGGTAAATTGAAGTTGATTTCTCTTATAAAAGGACATAATCATTAATTAACCAAGAAAATTAGATAATCTTTAAAGGCAGTATATGCGAAACTACAACATTTCAAGAGTAAGAAGAAGAGAGCCGTTTTCGCCTAACTTGAAGTTAATTGGATTATTTTTTTTAACAAATTTACCGAACAGAAATTTATTACCAAATTAAACACCATACTATTATAATTATAATTACGATCAACAACCTCGATTTATTCCTAAATATTAAGCACATAAATACCCCGAAAATATTTTTTCCGAAATTATTTTTTTTTTATAAATATAAATTTTAAATTTATATTTTATTCAATTTGCTACCACAGCAAAATACACTGAGTTTATTTGATAATAACAAAGACCAGGAACTTTACCAAATCGACGATTCCCAGAGCGGAACGTCACTACTACACATACACACCATAAAAATTATCCTGGGTAATATTATACCAGAACAATTACAATTATAGTATGGTTGTATTACAAAAGCGAAGATCAACAGTGAGAGCTTAGAAGACAAGAAGATATTAGCTACGTTACTACACACATTCATACATTGATAAAACGAGTAATATTACAAAATCGACTAGCACAACCAGTGGGACTTACAGGAGAGCACAATTAACATACATCGATATTTATTTTATTATTCCCACCACTAACGGTAATATTACAATATATATATATACAGCTTATGTGATTATTCCTTCGGGTACACAACCGATGGTGTTTATTATTTGGTGTCGTGCAGTGTACTGTACGTATTCTGTCCTGTAGTGCTGTAGAGACAGCCGATGCACTGACTTCTCCGTTCACAGGTCTCATGTTTTCTCTTCTTGCGCTTCTGGATCCTCCCGAAATACATCATGTTGCAGTCGATGCAGGGAATTTCGTAAACGCCTGTGGTTCGTTTTTAGGTTTTGTTTCGGCTCGTGCTAATTTTCCTTTTCGTGTTGCATATGGCGCACACGTACCGGCTAATTCAGTCCGAGGTCCCTTTGATGTGCATTTTAGTGTCTCCATATTCCTGCGTCTGTGTGTCCTATAGCTGATTCCCGCTGACGGTGTGTCCATTCTTATGTAAGGCTCGCTTGAGTATGTCGAGACCTAAAGGCCTACTCACATTGTGCGAGTCGATGAAGAGGATGCAGATTAAGATGCTTAAATTTAATGAATCTTAATTGTCTCTGGTGGTGGTTTGAGGATGCATAAAGACAACGGTTGGTTTGTGAAGGTTACCTATTAGCATGTTTAATGGTAATTGTTTTTCGAGATGAGTGTGTCCAAGAACGCTAGTACGATGTTCCGTTCCAGTTATCTGGTGAGTTTGTTGCTTTGTGTGCTTATCTCACCGTGTGTATTTAAGTATACGTCTGTGTGTGCGCGCGCGCCGTGTTTTTTTATTTGTCTGTATGCTTAATAAAATTGCGTTTCGCTTAATTTTTTAACTAAAAGGATAAGACCGATTCTTGAAGCCCTCTGCAAATTAAAATGTAAGTTAAGAAAATTAATTGTTATTACTAATTGCATCAAGAATAATGAAAAACCAATATAGAGATATAAATAAACGCGCGCGCGCGTGTGTAATTGCATTCGATTAAGTGAGAAAGTAGTTCAATTGTTTGATCAGTTGTAAGATGTAGATTAAGAAACATTCGTGTTAATAAAAGGTCAATTAGAAGAAGAATTTTTAGCGTTTTCAGAAAGTGAGATGGAGAATTTACGATTGACTGTGATAAACAATGTTTAGGATTTGATTTAAAGATTATCTCCTACAACGTTGTAAGTAGTTTTTTGTTATTCGATATCTTCATTTGAATGATTTAAACGTATATGTTTGGAAAGCGAGGGCTATCTATCAAACAGTTCGTAAAAAAACACATATATTTTTCTATCAAAAGTTTTTTCGATTAACGAAGTAGAAGGGCACAAAGTATTGCCGAGAACATAATTATAAGCGAAGCGCGGTATCGGCTGAAAATTATCAGAGGGTCAGCAAAAACACGCCGAGCAAAGGAGACCGTCATACTTGTTTTTTATAAAGGCAAATTGGATCTGCTCCCACACAGCGCCCCTTGTTTCTATCGCTCCGTGAGTCGATTTGAAACGTGCGCGCATCCAGGAAACCGAATGGAGTTTATAATCACTGGAGGGCGATTTCTTAGATACTAAAACATAAAAGTCATGGTTATTTAAACATGTCTTCACAAATAAGTATTAGATTTATAAAATAAACATCCGTCAGCAAGCAAGGATTTTGCATTAAAGAAAACATTTATATCTAGACGGGTAATGACAATGTTAAACCTCACAACGTACATAGACAATCGACCTAGGACACAAATCCTGCCAAAGTAAACAATTCGACTTCTAAGTAATCATGAAATCTCTAAAACCGTTGAAAGAGAAAAAATTATAAATAAGGCTTTCTGAAACACGTTTTTACTCTTATGGGCCACGACCACCTTCGTACAAACACTACTCCAGTGCCACATAAAACTCCAGTGTACAGAAAAACCTGTATTTGATACATACATACTGAATGTGAAACAAAGTATAGATATAACTATCTAATCAGTTGCGTGTTCTTATTAAACGCAATGAGCATTTACCTATGTGTACGCTCTCCTATATATACGTGCGCGCTCACCCGCTATCACATTCTTCTCCCTCTCTCTGTATTTTACATCTGCATCAAAATTTCCCCAGTAGACGCACCCAAGATGATCCTATCCTTCAAAGTATTTTAACAACTATTTTTAAAATCAACAACTACCGGGTAGTTGAGCGATCGTGGTCGATTGGTTGAGTTTTGATTACTTCTAAACATTTAGGCTATACCTCCGGATGCAATTTTCAGTGTACTCGCGTTCATATACATGGCAAGCCGAACGTACCTCACTGTAGAAGATAGCTTTTCTTAGTCCACGTAATATTTTTAAAACTCTGTTTGAAAATACCCATGGAGTGACGTTCCTTGTGTGTGCTATCATTGGCGTAGCCAAGAGACGGTTACAACCCTTCCCGTTGGGTAGGCTATGGGTAAAATGGATAGGCTATGGTAAAAATCTGCAGGAAATCAGTAACAGATCGGTGATGATGTAACTTCACAGTAAGCTATGGGTGGGGTACAGTCTGTTAACGCCACTATTTCTCCCCCTCCTGGTATCATCAACAAACTGGCACGGTAGAAAATATATATTCAGTAATATAATGTAAATTTCATACATGTAACGGAAACGAAAAAAAATTAAAACAATGTATTGCTAATATTAAATTGGCTAAGACGTTTTCAGATGACGAAGGAAGTTAGAACAGTTGATTATTAGACTTTGTCAAGCACACTTGAATGAGATCTTGCTAAATATTAACCTATAGCGAAGACAAGTATGGCGTTCATTAACTAAGCCTAGCTTACGGTGAAAATAGCGAATTTCAGCAAACTTAAAACAAACTTTAAATTCAGTGAAAACAACCAATACAAACATTAAACTAAAGTAATACGGAACAGAAAATAAGTGAATTAATTATTTAAACCTATAAAACCAATAATTCTGAACAACGAAACGAACTTTGCAATTTTCGACCTTATTGACAAAAGTGAATTAAAACATTATTCAACACATTTTATCGAGGTGAATCACAGAACACTGAACCAGAACCACTCCACTAACACCAGAAAGAATAATCACTACTGCTGAGACGAGGAAACTTTGAAAAGGCAGCATTTATTAGAAGAAATTTTCGTCGAGCCGAATTCATTTTAACATATGCAGTACTGAAGCAGACATCTTCAATCCCACAATTCCTTTCGAGCGCTGCCAGTCTAGTCGTCAAGACGACAATGGTTCGAAAATTTACTTTGATAAACATTATATATTAAATCATAACTTTGTAATTTTTAATTCTTAAGCTGTTTACTTGTAAGTGTTATACTTTCCTGACCTTACCCTTTCTCTGACTATATAATATGACCGTTAAAAGAACCTGATAATTAATATTAATAATGTATGTAAAAAATAATCGATCGCCCTGAGAACGAGTCGATGCTAACTGTGGAATAATCGATTTATAATCGATATATAATTAAAATTGTTAATAAATCTTGAAATTCTGTAAAATTGGTTTCTGTTTATTTATAAAATTTATAAATAGAAATAAAATAGAATAAAATTGAGATCACGGAGTATCCGAAAGGCGGCCATTACCAAAGTGGAAGGAGTATACATAAATAAGAAGAAGAACCGTCAATCGATTAGTGCTGGAGATAATACAATTAACGCAGAAATTAATCCTAACTACTCAAAGTGATATAGTTGTCAGAAACAGTAATAAAAGATTTAAATTTTTACACAGAACAATTACAAAAATTATTTACTAAATACTAAACAAATAAAACAATTAAAACAATAATTTTTCAAAAAACAAAAACACAAAATTTTTTATTTTGTAAACAAACAAAATTTTTTTATTTTGTAATCAAGAAAAAACGATTTGTTACAACATATGTATTAAAAATTTACCTATCGGCTCTACATGGATTCTTTTACAGTCTTAAGTGTAGTATATCTAGATTACATGGCAAAAGTAGATTAATTTGAGGACCATATTAAGAGAAGTGAAAGGTTTCAGCCTGTCAGGTATTTATAGGAAATATTTGATTGATGAAAGAAAATTGAAAAAAGTTTAAGTAGTTTGTATATTATATACATATTTATTTTAGGTTGGTGTGTGTGTGTGTGTGTGTGTGTATTATAAATAGTTCTTAAAATATTAAATACTTCGACAAGTAAAATTATTATTGTAATTTCAACTAATTAGAGGAAAATACAATAATAATTTTTCTTGCAGAAGTATTTAATATTTGAAGAATTATTCATAATAAAGAAAACCTGGAAGAAATATTAGAGAGTTATGTACAAAATAAAGATATGTGTGTGTGTGTGTGTGTGTGTGTGTGTGTGTGTGTGTGTGTGTGTGTGTGTATATAATACTATTTATATAATACACGGATTATTGGTGGTGTTAGTTAAACAGTTAATATGCTTCAAATCCTCAATATTTATGCAATGAGCATTTCGATAACATGTTCATGTTATTATGTTTATACTATTTCGATGTGAAGTACTAGATATGCTGCTGATAAACGCTGTCTTCAGTTAACAGAGAACCAATCAACCACTGAATAGGATACGTTTAATAATACAATATACGTTGCATAAGTAAATTCTGTAATAGCCAGTGTAGTATATTAGCTTGCCTAGCTACCGCTCCAACCTGACTGAGATTATTACTGCCTTCGAACTACACGATGAGCGTCAAGTTAGTGTCTCCTTTAGATTTTAGACATCGTCTTCAATGAATTTTCAACATTTCTACAATGGTTTTTTCGTGACTTGTTTAGACAGTCGTCGAAGATACTTTCCCCGACGCTTCGTAATTTTGTACGTGCCGCATGCTTCTTTACGTGACTCAACACAAATTTAGCAAAGCTGAGATCACAGAGATATGTGTACCCATAGTACCTATTCGTGCGTCGTCTACCGAAAGTCGTTTGTCAGCCTTTTCGCCAACTACAAAACGTTATGTCTCCATAAATACTGACATTTACTTGTCCAACTAAATTTAATAATTTACTCTTCAACGAAGGAAGACATTAAGAGGAAGAGATGTTTTTGATTATACCACTCGAATTCTACATACTCTATGTATAAGTAAAATCTTATCACAATATTGTCTTTAGAGACTTCAAAAGAGCAAGTTAGTGTTTACATATTACATTACATTATATTAGTGTTTACATATTTAATAAAAGTCATCAAACTAATAAGATATAAATCTTAAAGTTAGCATAAGTAAATACTTCCCCTAATATTACTAGTTCAACGAGGGAAGCGAGTTCTTAGTTTTAAATCGACTGTTTATTTGTTTATCTATCTGTTTGTGGTACGCCTCATAAGTACTTTTAAACTCATCAACCGATTTTTCTAAAACTTTACAATACGTCAATATTTATACACTACAGAACCCTATTAGGTTTTGAGATTTGTCCTCCAAAAATAGGGGGCGGAGGGCAAAAATGTGAGTGGGCAGATTGTGAAAATATCACAGAATCCCATGTGGGTATTACATGAAAAAGGGAATTTAACCACAATCTGAATATAATTTTAATTTTTTTAAATTTCAAAAGTTGTAAACGTTGGGGGCTCAAAAGTGGGTGACAATTTTGATAGTCACAAAATATCATATAGGGTATCAAATTAAAGATAATTTTAACATCTAAAGATCTAAATTTAGTGTTAAGGTGTTACAATTTAAAATTGTTGGACCTCAAGACCTAAAAGATATAAAATTCTGATAAAATTGTGAAAACCCAACAAAGTGTCAAATTAAAAGGATTTGTAACCCATATCCGAATGTTTTGTGATTGTTATACGATTGTGTGCTTTACGTTGTTATATTACTAAAGAAATAAACAAATCGAGTTTTCTGTAATTTTTTCATTAATTGAAAAATTATTTAATATTGAAATTTATGTAATAATAACTATACTTGCGTCATTTATTAATGAGCGAGTTTTGCAGCTCAAGAAGCATATTAGTTGTATTAATAAGACCAAATGGGTGTAATCCTGAAAGACCATCATCATCGTCATCATCATATTTACGGATTAAACGAAGAATGGTTTGTTCCGGTCTCAAATAGGCTAAGACTAGAGCTGGACACTCCAGCTCCTCGGACGTCCCATATCTCTGCGCCCCCTCGCCTTACAGTTCCAGAGTTATTTGGGGATGCGGCAGTCATCCATTCGGCAAAAATGTTCACACCAATTCAGCCGATACTGGGCGATCCTGTCGAGTATACTCAGCATATTAAGTTCCTGCCGTATATCTGTGTTTCTTCTATGATCATGGAGAGATACCCTGCCACGTGACTGAGAAATCTCTTTTCAGCCGCTTGGATACTACTGGCCTGGCCTTTCGTTAAAATCCGATTTTCGGACCCATAAAGAAGTGTGGGAAGGGCCATCACCTTGTAGAATTTTAGGCGTGTTCCTTTACTTGCTGACTTAAGGGTTTGCCTAATGGTTCCGCACATAAGGTTGAACTTATGCAACTTATTCACAACGTCGTTGCTTGGATTATAAGACACAGTGTAGCCCAGGTATTCAAAATTGCTAACTTGTTCCAGGACAGTATCATCTATAACAATTTTTTCCCGTACGGGATTCGTTCCACGATAAGCCATCACCTTGGTCTTAAATGTGGATATTTGCAATCCAAAGTCTTTGCAGATTCGATTTAACAAAAGTATACCCTTCTGCAATCTGTTTTCAGAGTCCGACAGAATAGCCTGATCGTCCGCAAACAACAAAGTGTCAATTGTAGAGTGACCAATCATAAAATGTTCTGGAAGACACATCTGCCAGTTTTGTATGACATCGTCAATATATACATTAAAAAGGGAAGGTGATAATGAACACCCTTATCGTACTCCACAATTGATCAGGCCAACTCTAGGAGCTGTTCTCAGTTTCCCTGCTTTTATTAAGATTTTATTCTCCACATGAAAAACTCTGTATTGCTCTGATTAGATGTTGTGGGATCCCTTTCCTTGCCAGTACTGCCCATAGTTTGCTCCGATTCACTCTGTCAAACGCCTTCTCGAAGTCGGTGAAAGCTATGTATGTAGGCAGCTGACTCTCTCTACGCTTTTCAATGAGCTCGGCTATTGTAATTATACAATCTAAACATGATCTGCCCTTCCTGAATCCGTTCTGGGCCTCTGAAAGCATGGTCTCCGTTATTGCATTTAGCCGTGTTATTAATAAATTAAATTATTAATAAATTAAATGTTATTAATGTTTTGTATAAATTATTAAGAAGGCTGACTCCTCTGTAGTTCCTGCAGTCATTACGATCACTTTTCTTGAATATGGGAATTACCTTTGCAATCCGCCAGTCGTCAGGAACATGACCAGTGGTCTAGCGTAGATTAATGAATTGCAGCAAACGATCATGCAGCAAGGCTGGTGCACACTTTATAAGCTCCACGTTCAGCCCATCAGTGCCCGATGCTTTTCTATTCTTACAGCGGTGTAGAGCAGCTAACAATTCATTCATTCTTATTGGGTGCACACAGTCACTGATATCAGCAAAGGTTGTTTCTTCCAGTTGATCCTGGGTCTATAGCTGCTCATAGTATTCAAGCCATTGTTGTTCTGAGGTATTATTGACCTTCCGGTTATGCCTTTCCGTTTGATTTAAATGCCTTAATATATTTTAAGCCTGCCTGCCATGCACATCATGTTCTATATCACTTACACATTTGAATCGTTCCTCTTTAAAAGGGTATAAGTCTACAAAAGCAAACTTTTGGAAAATTAAAAAAAAAAAACTTTCTAGTTCTTGAATATAAAGAAAATTTTGAACTGAAATGTATTTATTTTTTTGTTTACCCCTTTTGCATTGCACCACGCAAAAGTTTATAGTTTTTTTTAATTATCATGCTTGTTAACAAAAATTTTTGAAATTTGAAGACTTACGCCCTTTTAAAAAACGCTTTGAAATTAAAAAAAAAATTAGCACTTTTTACTCCAAAATGCTTTTATTGAGGAACATAATTAAAATGAAACAATTAAAATTTATATTAACGCCGATTTAAGTAGGTTTTGAGGCAGGGATGCGAAATACCTTTAACAATCTTCAAAAATTTTTAAGAGTGTTATTCAAGACATTATTTTTTAATTAATGACAATTACCTTTACAAGCTTGTATTTGCGGATGAACAAGTTGTGGTAACATTGGACGAACAGGACTCCAATTTCATGACCGAAAATTCCATGACCAAAAAATACAGATTTTGGAGCCTCGGTATAAATTTTGCATAACCAAAAAGCTGGTTATTGGAGGTGAAGAGTTAATAGGGCAGTAAGTTCGTACGGTATAAAAGACAGTGGATTTTTTAGGTATCTTTAGGTGACATCATCAAAACATGGTAAAAGTGATGAAGGTATCAACTATAAAATAAAACAAGGAAAGTGGTGATAAGGCGGCTGAATTCTGTGCTTTGCAGTGGGTAAATAACATACAAGACCAAAAAGATGACTTAATCTATCATCTTAGAAACTATAGCCACCTGTGGCTCTGAAACTGTGTAGATACACCAAAAAACTCCCTAAGTCTCCAAGCAGTGAACGTGGACTTGTGGAAGAAGGTCTTGTGGGGTGCTCAGGCTACAGTGTATTATTATTATTTGGTGTTCTGCCCTAAGGCAGGTCTTCAAATGGTAAAAGCTCTCCAAGCTGTCCTATCGCATGCCAGTCTTTTCGTTTCTTCGTAACACCCTCTGATTTTAATGCTATCAAATGTATTAGAAGTGAGGGGGGATATCAGGAGGAAACGTGATGTTGACAAGTTAATGTTAGACACCATAAACACAAAGCGCCTCGTACAGTACGGCCTCGTGTGGAATGGATGTCTCAGGATCGTTGACCCAAAAAGTTGCTAGACTGGATTCCATCTTGACGACTGAAACGGGGTAGGTTCAGGAGCCAATGGAAAGAGGACTCTGGGAAAGGATGAGAGGGTGAAATGACACTTACAAAGTGGTAGTTGGTACAACAGACCCTTTGGTGTGCAGTATGTGAGAGAAGGCAGTAGCTGTAGAAGGCTCGTATAAAGCCTGCTCTTCCAGGTGCTCGAGATTTCTCACAAAGGACGGTCCCATGCTTCGTTCTTCAATGCTTCTTGGAAACATTCGAAAACTTTTTTTTAGCAAATTTGTACTATTTTTTGTTTTCGTTTTGTAATAAAGACGTTTAGGGTACGAGACACACAGGACGGTGTAGTTCAACTGACACAGGCGCGTATATTTATAGAATCCGCTGGATGAGCCGCACAGTACCTTTTTTATAATAATTTGTTTTCAACATTCCCAAATACTGCAGTAGCGTTAAGAATATCGTTTATATTAACGATATCAACTCCAGCTGGCGAAAGATCACACTAAAATGGTATTTAAGATTGACTGTGGCTTGGAAACATTGAGATAGGAGACAGACATGGGGTGGCAAATTAAACATTGCAAAGTAGGCGCACGAACGCTGTAATGTAACAACGACGTTTGGTGTGATTATATTAATGTTTGAGTTATTTTAAATTAATCAAATTTGATTTAGTAGTATACTCTTCAATTCTCACGTTGTAATGTAAACCTTGATGATTAGTGTTGTTTAGTAAATAATTGAATTAGTAATGTTTAAAGTTAAATTAATGTTTATGTTTGAAAAGATTAAAATCACTGATATCCTGTTGTATTCACCTCCCCACTTACCATCCGTGAACGTCTTCAATCTTCTTAATATGTTGCTCTATTTCACTGGAAATACATGAATAACACACAAATTACTTCACCTTGATATTAACATATACACATTAACTAAAATGACAATGATATTCAATCATAAATTGAATATTCAAATACTGGCCGCTTGAATATTGCCGCCACCTTGAGAAACAATTGCTTCTAAAATACAAGTTATTTGTAACTTCACATGGATCTAAAACCAAGTTATTTGTGCCTATTTTGTAGAAATAAATACTCTCCGTTCACTGGTAATAAATTTAGGTGTTTATTAACATTAGTAAAATTCAATGAAATCCTTTTTAAAACAATTACTAAATCTTTAAAACAACAAAGTTAATTACTTTCTGAAAATTCTTTAGCTCAGGGCTGGTAACACTGGTACAATGTACAATAATATGGTAATTCAGGTTATGTTAATTTTGGTTATAAGCGTTACCAAATTTCATGAATCCTTTGAATTTACATGATGCAAGATACAAAGATGTTTTATTAGAAAACAATATTTATTCATATAAAAAGATTAAAAAGACAAAAAATTAAAAATAGTTAACCTCAATATGATATTAAAATTATCGTACTATCGTACGGCAGGAGTGCTGCATTCAGATATTCAAAGCTGTGTACACGTGTTATAAACGTTACACTATAAAACAATATTACTGGTTTAATTATTATTATTGTGAACTGGAATTGATAAAAAATAGAAAAACTCTTATTATTGAGTCTAGTCACAAGAGTATTATTAATGACAGAAGTGACTCTCTGTTGGCAAATGAATCTGTGTTGGTTATAGGTTAGTTTACCTATAGATGAGTGTAAGTTAACAAAATAGATTGTTTAACATTATTAAAATCTTAATACTATTTTCACAAAAACATTATTTATCGTAACACGATGTATAATTAACGGCAATGATTGTTCTCGTATACTAAATTATTATTTATCAAGTACTACTGAAGTCGTAGTCAAGTAAGCGACTATATTTTACAAGTATTGTTTGCGGTATTTATCATTATTTCCGCTTCTGTTATTATTTTTCTAACATAAATATTAAAATATTTTTAATTAAATCAAACGAGAACTTTTATTCATTGAGCCTGATAATATTTCATCGTTCGCTAGTTAACCATGCATAGTGTGTGTGCTGGGCTGACGTAGTCTGCTATAATGTTCGTCAACTGACGAATATTATACTTTCATTTTATTTTAAAAATTGTTAACGTATAATACTCCCTGCAGTTTTCACTTAACATGGCCTTTATTATACACTGGCCATGTTTTAATAATTCACTTTATCACTCGTAGCACTGTCACATGATAAAAAATTAACCTTTAGTTGAGGTTAGATATGACTGTTTACTATCTAGACGCGCACACTTTAAAATATTTTTCTTGATGACTGTCGCGGGCTCCGCTCGCATCGGTGGCTGGAAGACAATTAATTCCTCTCATCGAAGCTTCTGCTCTCGTCTGGTAAAATCAGATCATCCTATTGGTGTAGAAGTCTGTACTCTCTACCCCAAATGCCTTTGTTAAATTAAAATTTTAATTTTTAGCGTCTATGCTTTGGGTTCGAGACTCAGCTATGACGCGTTCATTCCCGTTCGGAAATGACAGGAAATCTTATAATATACATAAGTTTCTTATTACTCGTCTGATTGTCATTTGAATAGTCGCAATGTTTTGCGGATACTTGTGTCTTTAATTTAAGTCCAAACAAGTAATAAATCCGTCCATTATCAACTCACTTCACTTTATTCAAAATTCATATAGTGGCTCTTAATAAAAAATAAGTTTTTTCCACTATATTTTGGTGTTATTACTATCTAATGTTTACAATTAAACGTCTAGAGTCCATATCTCTTATAATTTAATACATAATATTAACATATTTGTGATTTAAGCAAAATGCATTAAGGGCGTATAAGCCATCCATGTCCAAGCATTTATATTTGCTTACATCACCATTATTCCTTATGCTATTACATATCTTTGGTATTAGAATGTTATTTGATATTTTTACATATATTAGCTGATACTTTACTTCAGCAAATGTTATCTTATTTACACATATAGCATTGTCTAAAATACACTATGCTATTATTTCGCCATTCTGTCACTCTCATTTAGTTATTTTTTCCACATATTATATGCATTATTGATAATTAAAGTGTGTTCAAATATTGTACATGGTTTGTTTAGTGCATTTACTAACTTTTTGTTAGTTGAAATTTCCTTAAGTTACAGTATGATGGTTGTTTACACCTAGTCCTATGATTACAGTTAGTTAGTTTATTAAATTACAGTTATTAAATTACTTATACAATGATTGTGAGGTATTGTCATAGTTGACTTGAACATTCTTCTAACTACTGGTAAACTTTCTCACTCTCTCTTTACAAGTTTTGTTATGGTTTTTTAATTAACTCTCTTGTCACATGGGATTCTGTCTAATTTGTTTATTGTTATTATTAATAATCTGACTCATATAGTTGTGTTCTTCAGTTCATAGGGTATTCATTGTCTTATACATTTGTTCTTATTTGGTCTCTGTTTGAAACAATTACTGGTAATTACTTTATCTAATTATTGTGTATGATTTTATGTTGTAGGTCCTGTTCAGATGAGGTTATATGTCATTGAGTTGGCAACAATATGCTTCTTACTTTATTCAGTATTCATCTTAAATACTGTCGTGTCATTATGGCATGTTACTACAGTTGTTTATTACTATGTTTTACACATTTTGTACACATTTTACACTATATGTTTATACAATAATACTTGGTTTTTTATCTAACTATGTTACACATTTTGGTGGGTTGCACCTTGGCTTGTATACATAGGTTTGTTTCTCTTCAACAAATTAGTTTGTTTACTACTTATTGGTTATAACATTTATCTACATTTTGTCCTGTGTTACTATGACATTCAGGCACATTCCACATCAAGGATTATATAGTTTTTATTATTGGTCTTTTTTGAGAAATTATTTCTCTTTTCAGTACCATTAAATTGGTGGTCTTACTGAGTATATTTGTGGTTTTACAATCTTGGATTACAATTGGTACACTAATTGTTTGTGTATTTCACTTGATAACCGTTGATTTTTCACTTATTAATTTTTATTCACTTCCCTCAGTTATAAACACTTTACTCATATTGTCTGTGTTGCTTATTTGGGGTTAGTGTTATTACATTATTTATTGTTGGACTTATATAAAGTATTCACTATTATTGTTTGTGATCACTTACTAAGGTTCAACACTTGGTTTTTTCTTATATTGGTTTCACTGTGTTCTTCCTTGATAGATAGTTTTTTATTATTACTAATCTTATAATCATTATTCTTATTTTGGTCATTATACTAGTTGTGGTGCTTTCCATATTTTGGGAATGCTGGTGTCTTATTCTAGTTATACTTAATCTTCATTCTTCATGGTACATTTCTTCTTCTTCTTCTTCTTCTGGTTATTCAATTGTTTATTCTTCATTTTAATTGTTTGTCACTTGTGATGCATTTCTTGGTTCCTCACTATTTGTGATAACTCATGTTCATTTAATATAGTTATAATTTTCAACATTTTCACTCATTATGATGATAATCATTATCTTATATTTATCTCACTATTATGCCAAATTAGTCTATCCTCTCACTATGATAGTTGCATTTAATATGTCTCTTCCTTATGATGATAGTCACTTTCGGCATATCCCCTCACTATTTTGATCTATTGGGCCTAGATACTAACGTATTATATTATTTCATTGTATTCTCCCTTTCTTCTTTCTACTCGATGATATATTTTTATGACTCTTCTTTCTTCTTCGTTGGGTTGCTTTAACATTATTCATTTATAGATACACGTTTGATTTTCACACTTCTGTTCCTTCTTCCATGTTTGATGAAATATGCCTATGGTACACTTTCATTTGACGTATTATATTATTTTTATGTAACCGTTATTTTGATACGTTACAACGCCTAGCAGATGTTGTGTATTTAATTAATGTAAGGGTAAGAAAACGTTTAATGTTTTCTTAATGTTTAATGTTTAAATGTCTTTTTTCTTTGTATAACTTAACGCTCTTCACTAGTCCAGTGACGTCTGTTAAGCGCTTTTGAACGATTTAATTATCATCATCAAAATCATCAGATCGTATTGCAAACCAAAATGGCGATGAGCTGAATTGTTCTAAAACGCTTACCGGGAGACATCAGACTGACTCGTCAGAGGCAACAAGTGGAGTTTGGAGTTGTGCAGATCCACATAAAAGTCTACAATCTAATAATAAAAAGTTCGTTGATTAAAAAGTCTTTTATCAAAAATGTAAAATACAGTTCAGAACGCTTCAAAACACCGTTTTTGATTATATATAAAAAAATTAAGCTTGAGAGAAAAACCAAAAAACAATTTTATGATTTTTAATGAATAGGACTGTGGAATAAGGTTTTATACAATTTTAGCGGCGAAAGGGAAATTTCTCTTACGTGTTGGATCCTCCCCGTAAATCAACCCTTATTTTATTGCTGATTCAAGATTTCGGTACCGCGTTACCTTCAGTCTCAATACACAACGCTAAACAAATAGAAATGTACATAATGTGTTAAATAAAAAACAGCTGAGCAACAATAACTTGAAATATAAATTGTCCGTAACCACAGAAATAATAATCAATTTTTTAATATTTCGAGCAAGCCGGCACGTAATTTATAGTTTATCGAAATTATTCCGTTTTTTACCAGTTTACCACATCATCGACTGTAACGATGCCGATCTCGACACTACAACTACCACATCACTGGCTGTGACAATACAGGAACCCCCGGCTGCGACGAATACCGACCGGAAGAGGGACGTTGGACCCCAGGCGCCTCCAGAGGATTCTAGTAGAGAAGTCTAGTGGCCTCTGCAGAGTCGCGAAGACGGAGGACCCTGGGCGGCAATCCCCTCCCCGAAATCCAGCGATGTACGACGTACGGGAGGGGATTACATCACCGACCTTGACACTACATAACCACCACATCGCCGGCTGTGACAACACAGGAACCCCCGGGTGCGACAAATACCGACCGGAAGAGGGACGTTGGACCCCAGGCGCCTCCAGAGGATTCTAGTAGAGACGTCTGGTGGGCTCTGCAGAGTCGCAAAGACGGAGGACCCTGGGGGCCTACGAAGGGCTCCCGGACGGCAATTCCCTCCCCGAAATCCAGCGATGTACGACGTACGGGAGGGGATTACACCGCCGGCCTTGATATTACACTCCAGCACATGCGAGGCAGTATTACGTAATGCTGAACGTCTCGTGCGTTTGATGGTGTCGTTCTACAAGCTTCTTGACTAGCCCAACGGTGTGTGTTTCTGCCATGGCCGCGCTGAAGTATTCTCTAGAATTTTCACGTGTTTGTAAAGACGCATATTATGGAACCCTGCAGACTATAAATAGCCCATACCTGCCGCTTAGTGTTCAGTGTTATGTCGGGCGATTTACACAGTGCATCGCAAGTGGTGTATTAGTGAAAAGTGATTATAGTGCGCAATTCTTTACAGTTGACATTATTATTGTGTGGACAGATTAACTTGAATTATTGTACGAGTATAATCTTGTTGAATAACTTGTTGATTACAAACTGTTAATTGTGATAACTAAAGCTGGTTTTTAATGACTTCGTTGGTGTCTTGTATTTTGTTTTCCACTGTACCATACGACGATCAATAGACCGTCGTAACAATAGTTTTTGGACTTGGATCACTTCAAGATACAAGCCATGATAACCGATTATCGCAGTTATAATTCAGGCAGGAAAAATCAGGTTCAGCCAATATCAGTCAAACAGGTACGTGAAGGTGTAAACAATATATATACACACATATATATATATGTGTGTGTGTGTGTGTATATTGTATATATATATATATATATATATATATATATAAGTACTTACTTGTTTCTGTAAGTATAAGTAATTTCATTTACTTATATAGAAAATGATGGATGAAAACACCATACAAGGTGATGTAACTCATTCCTATAGGTGTTAGAAAGAATATACGAAATTATACTACTTGCAGAAGAAACAAATTGAAAAACATCACAAATTTATATAATTACTGCAAGAAACGTCGAGATAGTTATATATATATATATATATATATATATATATATATTTGGATTCACTAATGTTTTACAGCCGAAACTGCATTGTGTAATTAAAAGAATATTAGCTGAAGCCTGAATAGCAACAATAAAGTGTGAAACTTGTGTAGAATAGGTAGACGGAATTATGCAAATCGGAATACTGCACACAACAGAAGATAAAGACACATCAAGTAAAGACATAATGAATAACGCCTCAGAGTATTTAAATAACTCTGTTCAATTTCAGCAGCAGAAAAGCTGACCGAAATGGTGACACTCTCTATAGTGGCCATTGAAATATCTAATTTCATGAAGATTTTTGAAGTAATGAAGATTTAACTTGCAATACAAGAAAACATTGTCGTATAATAAAAGTGTACATGCAAACAACAAGTGCTTTGTATAAAATAATTAAAGAAATACTTGACACTGTAGAAAATTTATTCATCATAAAAAAAAACAAATTTTGTTAATCGTGATGCGTGAATTTAGTGTAAAGGAAGAAGAGATATCCAGCTGGGTTTTTCGTTCGTCATATAGGAAGGATAACGATATCTTACTATATTAGTAGAATTAGTCGAAATACTGCTACTATTAGTCATAGGTTTCAAAAAGTTTAAAGTTTTTCATAAACATTAAATTCTTAAGCATCAGCATAAAAAGTACAACCACAGTCACTAAGATTGGGGACACAGATCAGATAATCAGTAACAACGGAAAAGAATAAGAAATCTGCAACAGGTGTTTACTAAGCTATCTTAGTAGGCTACAAGAATGATTTGCAGCACTGGCTTTTTTTTAAAGGGCCTTAGTCACTGACATACGCCTTTTTAAAAAGAACTGGAATATTCGTTATTTTATAGCTCTATAACTAACTGCAGTCTATACGCCCCTTTAAAACAAACTGATAGATCTACATTTAAAGAATATGAAACACTGAAAAAGTCAAAATGACCGAAATCGTGACTTATGCCTTTTTAAAAAGGATCGATTCATTTAACCCATGAACTTCGCTTGATTTGCCTGACTTCTCTTTTGGCAATGGCACAGCAGTGCTTATATTCACACCTTGTCTGAGGAGTGTTTAAAGCTAGATGTTTCAGGTATGCCCGCTTTTTAGCATCTATTATTTATCTAATATCGTCATCCCATACCTGCAGGCCTCGTTTTCCATACCTTTTATTACGTCACGTCCCCGATGCTTCAGATGCTACTTGTGATATGACGTCTCTGATGTTACCCCATTCTTAATTTATGTTACTACTGATGGGTTTCTGTTGTGCAAACTAACTCAGTCGTGTCTGACACAGATTCTTATACTTTCATTTTGGAGTAGGTGTACTTTAAAAGTTTGCTTGGAGCACTGGCGCTCTGTAGATCAAGCCTTTCTCCACTTACCTGGGATACTAATGTTTATATGAGCAGAAAGTGGCCAGCCTCAACGTCACACCCTCTAGTATCCTCTACTAAATTTCCTAATTTCCCATTAACTAAAAGATAATCAGTTACTGAACGAGATCCTGTTGCTTGCCAAGTATATTTATGTATTTCTTTATGCGAGAAAAATGTGTTGGTTACCCTTAAATGGTTGAATGTGGCAAAATCGATGAGGCATCGTCGATTTCTATTTTCCATTCTTTTCCCGTGACATCCCATGATATTTCTTATAGGGGAGTTTCCAACACGTGCATTGAAATCACCTGCTATTATCACATAATCATTTATGTGTATATTATTGAGAAACGTTATGTAAGATCCTGTAAAATTCTTCTGAGTCTTCTCTGCGACCATCTTCTGCGCTATATACAGCTAACAATGTTGTGTACCCCTTTATGGTTTTGTACCGTACTGTTAAGATACGCTCATTTACAAACTGGTAACTATGAATCCTGTTTTTCAACCACTTCTTTTCATTACTGCTACTCCTGCAGCTGCCCGCTTCCCAGCAGCTTCACCACTGTATATTAATATGTCCACCAATTCGGTCGAACCTTTAAGCTTCTTCTTAGTGTCAGGAATGATGGCAATATCTACATTCATTAAATTAAGTTCCCGTAGAAGTTCCATTTCCTTATGTGTGAGTCCTTTTACATTCCATACGCCAATTTTTAATTGTTCCGCAATACCAAGTCGTTTTTTCCTTTTATTCACAGCTGTGGTCATCAACTTTTGATCCGTACGGCTAGTCCTTATTTGAGGCAATTTAGTAGTGAGTATGTCGCCTGGGTATGTTCCAGGCTTCAGGGTTAACGTCCAACCCGATTTTCTATCTGGGTGTTCTCCCATAAACTGGCTGTCTTACCAGACTAAAGAGACCAGTTTTCCCTGTTGAGATATCCATAAGGATCTTTAATGTGGTGGTTTCTCCTTGCCTCCCACATCCTACGTCGTTGACCAACGGAAGGTTATCCGTCTTTAGGGGCAATTTCACATCCCAAGGGCAAGAGGGTGCCCTAATCTCTACTTGACAATGACAAGTAGAGGAGGGACAGCTTATACCGGCTGTCACTCGGTCTCCAGAGCCGCGTTAGCCACCTATAGTTGTTGCCCATCCCCCACCACTTGGAGGTGTGACTAGATATTTCCTTTCATCGAGGAATGAGACCGTAAGGGATTACTCATCCTCTCCAGTACTTTAGGGGACATCCTAAAAGATCGCAAGAAAAACCAAGGATTAGGACGGCTGTAATCAATAGTATGCATTCAGTCACATCACTAAAGTTAACTGTGACGGGTGCATGTGACGAGACGGGATGGTGACGTCAGACGGTTTACCGGCAGCACAAGACAGACTGACGTGGGACAGTTTGCGACAGAGTTATGTACCCCACGGGACACATATGGTTTATATGGCGATGATTATGACGAGTTTAAATTCTACATCAAACGTTTAATATGAAGAATGTGGTGTCATGAAAGTTATTTGTCTGAACAGCTGTTTATGTCTACTGTTACAGAATTTTAGCTTTGATAACGTCAGTTTATGCTGTTCGTATTTATCATGCGTATTTGACAGTTATTTATGCGTATGACGTAATAATAACAAAATTAGGCTGTTTGTACGCTTTTCAGAGTAATTACCTAACAGATTTCCTTAGAATATAGAAACTTTATGTTAACCTGTCCATGCAGTTTTGCGTTTGGAGTACCATGGATGTATTTGTAGTTCAAGTTTAAGCGTTACAAACATGCAGAAAGAGCCTGAGTGGCTCATAAAACGCTAGGATCCTCTGTATTAGGTATACACAGCCCACACAGTCAGTTCGGTACAATGTCAACTGCAGTTATCTAAGGTAACTTGGATGTATAACAGGAAAAAAGATTACCAATAATTTTAATGTTTCTAATGTTCAGGGCTTAAGAATTATCAGCCTTTTTTCAATAAAAAGTGTTTCATATAAGTGTTTATTTTTTTACATAGACTGCTAGTTTGGTGAAAGGTACGGTTGAAGACGAGATCTAAACTAGAGACAATAAATCCGAGCGAAGTTTCGTTAACCGCTATACAAATAATGCAAATTCTTCTTTAGGAATACGCACACTACTCACAGTTAGCAATGCTTCCTCACTAACTGAACAGTTTATCTAAGATGCAAATTCATGATGTGTTAGAAGAACAGAAAAGTACAAAAAGATCAGGAAAAATCTAGATTGAGCAGATTCTAAAACTTAGAGGTTACGTTCAAAGGAATAATAAAACAAGAGATGGAATTAAAAATAGAATAGATAATCCAAACAAAGTGTATTACGCCTCAACCAAAAATAAGTAAAAAGACAACGAAAAATTAAAATCAATAAAGCAATAAAAACAGTGGGATGTAGTTTACGTACTAACCTGTAAGTATGAATAGGTGGGCCTACAGTTAAGCAAGATAAGAGTAAGATTAGCCTACAACAAATTAAATAGCTAAGAAGAGTGACAGGAAAGACGAAAGAAAAGAGAAATACAAGGGTAATACACGGGATCATACACTCATCAAAATACTAAAGAGAAATACAAAACGTATAGAATGGTATAATGTGAAAAAATAACCAAGGAAGCTTGCGCAAAATAGAAAGGATCGGAACAGGTTTATTAAGAATTAAGGATATTACTTTGAACTGACCGTTATACTCTGTGCGAGGAAAGGCAAACTGGCTTATAAAAAAATACAATTTCACATTCACAGAGAAAGCCGTATTTATATGCATTACCTACATTTACTTGCATTTGTATTCAAGGTTATTGCATATACGACGTTCTGGATTTGGCGAGACTATTGTTTCTATTGGTCTGTGTATCCGATCTTCTAGAGGTAACCGCATAAATAGTGGCAATAAACTAAATAAATAACAATATAATTAAGACATGTAAAATAAAATTATATAAAAATTTGTTTGTTGTACTTGTGGATACAAGTAATAAATATAAAAATTGTATAAATATAAAAAAAACAGTACAGTCAAATATTGAATGTATTTGCACGCATCCGTAAAAAAAACTCGAGTTTAACGAATTAACATTTTCTCAATTCATAGACGTGCTAGTAAGTAAATTTAAGTGTAACGAATGGTAGGCAATAGAGACAAATAATTTAAGCTTCAATAAAATAAAATATTATAAGTCTGAAAAAAAGATTCAATTTAGGGGCTATACAAATCATAATTCAAACTATGTGGTACCGAACGTTAGAAAACATTTTAACAAATTGTCATTTGAGATTGCCAGAAGACTTATTAAAACCGATCGGACTGCAGGATCCGTTTCCTACAACGCGACATGATGTCGGTAGACCATACTGTAATCAATTATGCTCAATTAGAACTCGTATACCGTTTTGATTTGGACGTTGAATCAAGAAGGCCACGTTATCTAACCTTAACTAATTCGCCTGTCTAATGGACTTAGGTTCCACGACCTACCACAAATGTGTGAGATCTTTCACAATGCAACTTGGGACAGAGGCTGGAGCAACGGAAGGCAGCGGTAGCGACAGGAACGCAGGAAACCGGGGACGCCATCGAGATTGTCAGCAACGAACTCGAACCCATCACGCCTCGTCCTAAGGCGTCATCACCACTATGGAAGTGAAAAACTATTTAATTGATTAATATTATTTAAAACGAACATTATAAAACATTTTATAAACATTTAATAAACACGTTTTATATTTATAAACACTATAAAAACCTTTAATTACATTACAATTCATAGGACGTCTTACAAATACAGTAAAATACATTTTGTATTTCTTAAATGTTCAAATAACCTTTTAAAAAGAAAGTTATTTTGTTTAATTGTCTATCAAAAATTTACGCAAAGAACTTTCAACATTACACGCATTTCAAGAACCAGTCGAAGTGAAGACCATGATTTGCGGAAGAAAGGACCTAATTAATATGGACTGAATGTCTTTCGCAGCTAGAATCTGGGGTATGATAGTTTCTACCTCAGGCTCACAGATGCGGCTGCTGGCTTTACGGACTTTGAAGATGTCTTCAAAACTTCCAGGAAGGAGCGATAACTCCTGGAGATGGTCGGATGGTCTCCTCCACTGTTAGCGCATGTAAGGAGGGCTTCACAGTCACGAGGACAGTTGTCATTTGTAATGACCCTCTCCATAACGCACACTCCGTGTAGCCATGACCCCCGACGCTGACAGTTGTAGCACTGGTTTGGACCGGGCCGAGTCTTAGCCTTAGTTCCTGCTCCACTAATGTTGGCCGTCGTGGGCACGACCTAAACGTCTGGACATTTCCGTGGTGAATCTTTTGGACTACAGTCTAACAGCTCGGACAATAATAATTTTAATAATAAATGACTGGACACTTTGGATGCACTATCGGAACCACTGAGGTCTGGGGCCTTTCAATGTACAGTAATAAACGAAAAAGCTCTTACTTACATATTGCTATCTTTGCTGAAATAATTTAAAGAATTTAAGAAAATATTAGCATTAATTATATGTCGGTTATTCCTAATTATCAATTAAGGTATAAGAACATAAAGAAAAAAATATTGTTTTAGATTGTAGTAGAAAATTAGAAAAATCTTCCACAAAGTGAGCAATAGTAGCTCAACCGGGGGAAAAAAAACTGAAAAAGGGAAAAGTCTGAAATGTCAAAGAGTATAAGGTTAAGCGATTTTACTTGGAAAGACGACAAAAACTGTAGCTCACATGGTGACATTTTCTCATAATGTGTAAAGTAAGAGTAAACTGAAATACCTTTAGAACGTCTAATATTAATGAAGGTTTATTTCTCTAAGATTTAATATTCTACCGCACATTCAAGATTTATGTGTAATTTAAAAAATATATACAAGTTACTTTAAAACAAGCCTTGAGAAATTTACTAGACGTTATGAATATATTGCTCCTGGAATTAAAGTTCGAAAGTGTTGTTACTAATAAGAGTTAAAGACGATACACGTAAAACTAATTCGAGTTAACGTAAGCAACATGTTTATTGCGTAGATAGTTGTGGTTTATTAAGAAAGAAGTTATAGCACTGTAGTAAGAAACTGCACGTTAAGTTATAGTTGAAATATGTAATTAAGTTTTTAGTGATGAAACAAAAGGATAAGAAATGTTAACCTGAACGAACTCATATAAAAATAACTAATTAAAGCACTACCTCATGAAGGTGAGTGTGAATTGGTTTTGTCTGCAGTATTATTATTATTATTATTATTAGTAGCAGCAGCAGCAGCAGCAGCAGCAGTAGTAGTAGTAGTAGTAGTAGTAGTAGAAGTAGTAGTAGTAGTAGTAGTAGTAGTAGTAGTAGTAGTAGTAGTAGAAGTAGTAGTAGCAGTATAGTAGTAGTAATAGTATTAGCAGCAGCAGCAGCAGTAGTAGTAGTAGTAGTAGTAGTAGTAGTAGTAGTAGTGTAGTAGTAGTAACAGTAGTAGTAGTAGTAGTAGTAGTAGTAGTAGTAGTAGTAGTAGTAGTAGTAGTAGTAGTAGTAGTAGTGGCCCAGTGGCCCAGGACGGTCTGTAGTTGTACACAATTCGATTGATTTGAGCGATCTTTGAATTAGCCTACATTAAGAACATTTTTCACAGTGAATTGTTTACCAGTTTAGCGTATAGTTGAAAATTAAGGTGCTCTATTTATAAAGGCTGCGTGACAAAAACAAGGAATATGTCCTAACGTACAATAATTTTAAGAGTGAGTTATAACCTCAGAGGTGTTTTTACTTGAGAGGCTGTATGAGGAGTCTTTTGCTGGCCTTAGTAAAGTAAGGATTTAAAGGGTCTATTGTAAATTAACGAGTTTAGTTGTGAAGAAAATGAAACTGTGGTGACTTTGGAGAATTATTTTCTTTCTATAAAGCCATTTAAAAATATTAATTACTTTAAAGGCCACAATTAATTTTGTTCTATTACATACATTTCCAAACAATTTTGATTAGTAAAATTCTTACTAAATTCTTATTTTTTATTCCAAGAATTTTCGTGTCAAGAGTTTACTTAAAGTGTGTAACGTGTACAAATATGTTTGATTTGATAAAGTGCACAAATTTGTTCTGATAACAAATTATGTGAACCTTTATTTAATACTAATTTGCATACATACACAGCGCCTACACTCCGTGATGACAGAAAATATAGTATGCATATAATAAAAAGCCATGATTATTCGAAAAATCAAGTGTATGAAGTGTCCTACCTTTCTTGTCATCTTACACGAATGAAGTCATTATTATCAACCTCAGTCTCGGAGTTTGTTTGAAATCTTAAGTTAAATCATTGGCCCGTTGTGTCACACAATTTGCTATGATGAGGTTCGGCTAGATCAGTTGTATCCTACTTAGTGAGTAGTTCAGTGACAGTCCAGGAATCTGGTGGTGGCAGCTCCAAGTACAACAACAACAACAACAACTACTACTACTACTACTACTACTACTACACTACCGTGGGACCACAGATATCTTTGGTCTCCCGCAGTTTCCTGTACCATTTACATCTAGCAATTGCCGCTTCCTTCCATGCTCTCACGTCCAACAATATCCCTGGATCTTTTTTTCACACTCTATCCTCACAACTTCTTCGAAGTCTAGCCATGGACATTTTCCATCACCCACGTCTCCATCCCTTTATTCGAGATGTTTATTCGGTTTCTAGTGTCATCCATCTGTATCACACGTCCAGGCAACTGTAGGTTTTTCAGTTTGACATATCTTGATAGGCTTGATGCATCTGTATCACACGTCTAGGCAACTGTAGGTTTTTCAGTTTGACATATCTTGATAGGCTTGATGCACTCCGCGGTTTACATATATTCTCTCGTTCGTGCTAGTTGTTGAATTTATTTTTCGTTTATTGTTAGTCCAATATTCGCCTTAAGGTTTTTACTCTCAAGTACACCTAATTGTTTTGCTTACTTATGGTATATTAGAACCGCAGTTACATAACAACGCTTTTTAAAGGCTGGTGAGGTCATGACTGCCTTTTATCACAAAGGGTATCCCTGGTTAAGATAGATCGAATGCTCTAAATCATGGATTTTTAAATAAACGTGATACTATTGTTAGCTAGACTAAAAAAAATGTTCTCTGTATTTCAGTCCGTATCTCGATACCCCCCCCCTTTCAACCCCCTGGATGGCAAAAGAGTGGGTTTTCAGGTTTTTTTTTTTTTTTTAAAGAGGGTTTATCATGCGACTTTCAAAAAATTCTTTAATGTACCGGGCATGAAGACCTTTTCTAGTGAATTTTTTCAAGGTTAAACAAGGTCATTGAAGCCACTAAAAAATTCCCAAAACATAAAAATTTGATTTTTAAATGAGTTTTGAGGCAGGAAATTTTTTTCTACCATTCTATAGAGACAATTAAACAATAATTTCATGATTTTTTTCAGAAGTTTACATTTTGTAATTTGGTAATTTTGTACTACTGTGGGTACCTTATTTTTTAGCCCAGATAACAATATTATCGTGTTTATTTTAAATCCACGACTTAGTGCATTTAACCTATTTTAACCAGGGATACCCTTTCAGAACTACAGACTGCATATGAATTTTTATAAACAAATTCAATATTACCAAAAAGAGTGTAAGGCATTGACACTCTCAGCTTTTTAAAAATATTTTTCATCTGTATGAACTCTCTTGTTGTAAAGTGTTATAAACTAACTAATTATGTTGAAATGTAAATGTTTTAAATCTATAGATTTTTTAAGATTTAGTGTAATTTTTCAGTCTGTTACAAGATCACTTGACAACATTTTGCAAAACGAGTGAAAGTAAAATAAAATTATATATCAAGTGGAAGGTGCCTTCCTCCCGAGCGCTCCTTCCTCCCGCTAATCTGAAGTATAGTCAAAGACGTGTGTTTGGTATGGCCGTTTCCCTGAATCGTATGTGCCCTGTGTCCTTTCTTACCAGCTGGTTGCGGTGCGCTGTTAGTCTACTTCTGTACTCATTATAGTGACGTTTCATTTCTTCTCGTACAGATGTTATGTTGAGGTCGTCCTATATGACGTGACTTGGCACATACCACGGGCATTGACCACTGTCCTGAGTAACGTGTTCTGCAAATCTCTATATTTGAGTTTCTTGCTGCCTTTCATAGCTGCATGGTGTATGTCCATATTGGCTTCGAAATGGTCTTACACAGGAGGAGTTTATTCTCCAGGAATATATATGTATTCTTCCGAGCAAATAATACGTAAGTGTAAAGGTATGCTACAGCTGTTGGTTTTATTACTGTTTTTTCGCGATTTAAGATGTCTGTATGATGGGATATTTAATATCTTTCGATTGTGGCAATTGAGATATGTTAATGTTGTTATGTATCAACCTAAATGTTGATGGAACATATAAAAAGTACACGTTTAGAAAACTACTAAGAATATATTAAAAGTGAAGAGTGAAAGAAATCATTTGCTGATCACACGTCCTGTATTTAGTTTTGATACAAAATAAACATAATCAAAATAAACGCAAAATGATATGTTATTATTAAGCACTTTTTAATTTATAGAGTTTAGGTTCTTTCCTTAGAATATTTCTTACACCCCATTGGCCTGCTAATAATCACAGTAATATCAATATGATATTTTATTTGGAGGCATATATAGACTAAACTTACTTAACTATGAATTGTTCTAGTTGGTGAAGTTTTGTTGCGTGTGTATATGTGCATACGTGCGTGCGCAAGTACAACTGTGTTTAAAGATAAAGACTTCTGGCCCATTTATTTGTAGTGATAGCCATAAATCTCAATGCGAATATTTCGACAGATCGTCGTTCGTAACGATAAAAAAGTGCCTCACTATGTTACAAAAGTCTTATCCATTTCAAACGAAGCTTGACGTTGGATAACATTAATTTTATATAAAGATTCTACAGCTACTGACTATAAAATAGTTTAATTATAATAAAGTAGTAATTTCTAACACTAGCAACTAATACACACAAGAAAATGGATATTGTAACGAAACAGAAAACAGTATGACTAATTATAAATAATAAAGTGTGAAAACTCATTTAGGAATAGAACCAAGCATTATGATCACCAGCTAATACACCGAAAACCCCAAAATTAAAGATAATGAATGGACAAAATTAACTCAACAACACCAAACTTTGACATGACTATGACTAACCAATAATAACCAGACATTACCCAGTTAGATAGGGCAGTAAGTCAGTAAAAAAGTAAAGCTGTAAACGAGCATCAAGTAAAGAAACAATAAAGAGTACAGCCACTTCATAACATAAAATGTGTATTACCTATAGAACTAAATAGGCCAATAAAATCTTTCTTTTAGTAAAATAAGGTGACAAAAGGGCACAAAACCCTATAGTGACAAAAGTGAGAACAAACATATAAAAGGTGGCATAATAATAATCACACAGACCATAGTTAATAAGTAGGGTGTTATTTAATATTAAGAAGTTATGTTCAATCAAACAGAATTTGATACTAGTGATTTAGAAAATAACACACAGACAATTGTTTAGCAGTGTGTAACCAGTTAAATGTAGGAAATTATAATTATTAAGATAAGAAGTATAGTTAAGGGTTTTGTGTTATATTAAAAAAAGTTCTTGTTACTAGCAGATCAAGTTAAATTAATAGTGTATCAAAGGGTCATAGTCAACTGTCATCCATCGTTCTAAATTGTTTAGTAAGATAAATGTAAAATCCACAAGATACTAGTTTTTACATGACCAAACCAAGCCATGTTTGGTATCAAATGATTTATAATTTTATTTGGAATAACCACATATAAATTGTATTAAATATTATTGTGTTATGATAAAAAGGTAATTTGAAGGCAAAATATAAAATGTAATGTATTTTAATGATTATGGTAATGTAACACTTGAACTTTGCATAATGGGTCAATAAGAATCCAAGAAATTTTGGTCAGCTTCTGTGAAAAAAAGAAGAAATTGGGACACTTGATTGTTAACCACGATAGAATACGGTTGAGGAGTGCTGATAAAAAAATTTTCAAGAAAGGAACCAAACTCAGAAGGATGAATTACCAAAAAAGAAAAATCATGAAGTCATTACAATAAGTCATCTAACCCAACATGAACGACTACCAGTGAAGTTAACGAAAATATAATGAGATGAACAAGAAGGAAGCCTAAATTAAAATTAACTAAAGAACTGTATGTATTCTACAAAATTTAACCAACCAATTCTTGTAATCCAAATACGAATAATCACCAGCAACACCAACAACTCACACCACATTAGTAACTGATAAAACATTTTATAAAAGAAAAAAGAACAGAATATAAGAAATAGTGAACACGAAGTGACAATATTTTATTAATATACATTGGGAACTAAATTTACCCTAACTACAGCTGGTCACTCATCGGCCATGATAATGACGTCACTAACCAACCAGCATGCCTTGCGCACATAACGAAATGAAATATTACAGGCCATACTGTTCAAACATTAATAGCTATTTATAATATTATGTTAGATAATAAGTATTAATCTATTTCCATTGTAACGTACTTTTTATTTGTTTTTTATTAATTATTTGAACCTTGCGTAGCAGCCAAAAGAACTTCACTTTCTATACTTAATTCATTTGACAAATGACCCTGAGATAAGAATCGATCATTGCTAACGTTAATATCGAAATAACAATTTTTTACTAAAACTGAATAAAAATTTTAAAGATTAAACATTATTATCACCAATATCATTTCCATGTGTTTGATTTCTCAAAGGTAACGTATAAATAGGATTCGCTCTATACGCACGAAGATCAAGAAGACGTCTGCGAGTTGTAAAAATAACAAAAATTACGAAACCGAAATTAACCTCAACGAATACGTTTGAGATGGAAATCGGACGTATTCATTAAGAAATTGTTCTGGGACGATTCAAACATTTGAAGCAGACGAACTGAAGAATTCTCTTCAGTTAATTGTAGAATTAACCGATAAAGAAGAACCATCCATAAAATAAAATTATAATTAAATAGAATTAACATATATACTAGGAATAAACACGCAACCATTAGTATCAACTGACAAAAACAGATACGCATAGAGCAAAAGTATTTATTAAACAACCCAGTTTTTATTACATATTAACACTCTTAATACGAAGGTACACGTTTCGTAATATGTAGGATGTTTTGGTAGCTTTATAAATTATCAGCATAATTTTAAGTAAAGTAACATAACGTATTTGCCTGAATACCCTGCAAAATCAGCGTAACCAATTCGTTTAATTACAAACGCCTATAATGAGTACAAAGTTTACAAAGACAATTTAAGTTTAATGAAGAAAATTGTGTTAGTGGTTAAAATCACAAGCAGAATTATCACTGTTGCACACCACTATATAAAATTTATTCCTATCAGAATAAAATATTATCGGAATAATTTTTATATAGTGGTGTGCAACAGTGATAATTCTGCTTGTAAAGATAATTTAATTTTAGGAAAAGGTGGCGTTACGACATCGCTTATATCATTGTTTATTTATAACATCATGTGATTTGAGAAGCGATCTCTACTATCTGACATAAATTCGCGATCCTAAATTTTTCTGTTTCAATTTTGTCCTCATCAAACTAAAACAAAAACATATATACTAGCCAACATCTAAAAGACAAAACTCTTGCACTTTTGTTGTTAAATTATTTTAAAATTATTTTTAAAATATTACAAAATTAAAAATTACATTAAAATATTCTTCTTCTTCTTCTTCTTCTTCTTCTTCTTCTTCTTCTTCTTCTTCTTCTTCTTCTTCTTCTTCTTCTTCTCTTGAAGGATTGGGTTATAGAAACTTGTTCCGGCACCCATCTCATTCTCGAACGACCCACGTCCCAATGGCTTTATAGTTCAGTGTCCCTTTCGGCAATCGATCCTCTGTCCCACCATTGTTTTCTGTAAATTGCAATAATTTCATTTATGTCCTTTACTTTGAGTTCTGCTCTGATATCTTCATTCCTTATTCTATCTTGCAAAGTATAATTTAAAATATTTCGTGCATTTCAGCACTCTGAATCTTGCCGCTTTCCTTTTTTGGTATGACCCACACCTCATTTGCATAAATCAATGTGGGTATTGTAATTGTCTTATAAAATTTAATCCTTGTGCTGTGTCTTGTTTTATTTCTAATATTTCTATGAATCGTACCACAAATATTTTTAAATTTATTTATGTTTTCTCTTATATCATATTGAGATTCATAGCTTACTGCACAGGAGGGACATTTGGAACGGCTCACTTGTTCTGAAGTGCTGTTGTTATAACTATCTTAGTCCTCACTGGATATTTACCTTTAAAGGCCATGGTTTTGGTCTTTCTTACTGAAATTGTCAGTTATTACTGTCTTGATACTTCTTCTAATTGAAACAAAGCTCTTTGCAAATCATCCTCAATTTCTTGAATAAGAACTATGTCATCGGCATGTAGCAGGGAACAAATACAAATTGATTTGTTAAGCTGCTACTCGGAGTACATTAAAATATTTTTGACGAAATATTGTTAAAACAATACTTTAGTAATGTTGATTTGCTACTGTAAAACATTAATTTTCTTCTACTTGGCTCTGTTAATTTCCACCAGATTACTAGATTATCCGATACCCCATTAAGCAATAATTCTTGATTTTCTGTTGTTATTACGTTATTCTTCTTGCAACCGGAAAACTTGGACAGGAAGCTTTGTATACGTTTGTTGACAGCCTGTGTACTGTTTTGTTGTGTAACATTGTATAGTTTAACAGTTTAACAAATTTGATTTACTTGGGATTTTCAAACTTAACTGCTTACGGTGCAAGACGTTCTACACAGGCCATACAGGACGCGGCTTTAACTAGAGCTATAATGAATACATGAAGATACTACATTCTATCACTGAATGTAAATCAGTTCGTTGAAACCTATCACACTTGCACATACGCGTATAGCAATAACAACAACAATATGTAAATCCTACATGTAAACACAAAAGGGTCGAAAACTAGACACACTTAAACAACTGGAAAATATGAACAAACAAGAACAAAAATAAAAATAAAATTCGAAATTACCAGTCACAGTTTAAATCACGCACAGCAAATGTCTGATAACCATTTCAAACAACGGCGCTACTTCTACACTGGGACTGACAGCCGCGCTCCTACGCAGACGAAGCTTACAAAAAAGAATAACTAGCTAAACGATATTAAAAATTTTATCTAAAATTTAGTCTTCCATAGTCAGAAATAATGCACTAAGTGTTGTTTAGTAGTAAAAATATCATCAATATAATGTGATATAGATTATTGTGATAACGAACAGAACTGAAAGTTCATAGGTTTGTAATATGTGGAAAAATTATGATTAAAGCTATTAAAAACAGAGCAAGGGAAGACACGCAACAGAAGTCTGTAAAACGAATGAGGCAAGAGAAATATGGACAATAACTAAAAGATCAGCGAATACAGATACAAGAAATGGTAATCCTCTTAAGAGTAAAAGAATACACTCGACTTGATGGATACAGAAACGATGATATAAGAGTAACTATATGTATATGTACAAACACATTTTTTCTACAGTCAGTTTCTTGATGTGTGTGTATTATTCATTTAATATTTATAACTTTTTTACCTCAAGATATATTATTTCCTTATTTGGAACATGTTTCGGTACTCACATTCTTCTCATCCACAGCTCTCTTAATTTTGGATCTTGTTGAATATTTGTGTTAGAGTTGGTTGTTGCTATGGTTTCCTGTTGGCGTTTGGTAGTTTAAATTGGTATTATTGTGTGTGGGTGTGGTGAATATATATATATATATATATATATTTGTTTTTGAGTATATTCATATATATATTTTTTTTGAGTGTTTTCAATGTTGAGTATTTTGAGAATTGTGTCGTGTTTTGTGTTGACTTATATTTGCTAAGGTATTAGTTTGTTTTGTGTTTATATATTTGTAACACGATTCCCAAAACTTGTTCAAAATAACGCAATAATATACCTTGAGGTAATTAGCGTCATAGAGAGAATTAAGGAAAACAGATGGAAGTGGAAAGTGGAAAGATGATGTTTATAGAATTGACAGGAATCGATTAGATGTTAGAGCACTGAATTATAAACGTAGAAGGATAAGAAACGTGGGTAAGTCGAGAAGTAGATGGGTGGCGTAACACTAATATGTGTCTATTACATAATACGAAGAAGAAGAAGAAGAAGAAGAAGAAGAAGAAGAAGAAGAAGACTGAAGAAGAAGAAGACGAAATTATTAGCTTGATGAGGACTGCGGTGATGTTATAGAATAGTCGCATCAATTCTTTTTTCTTAGTTAATTCTGTAACTACATTTCTGTCGAGCGCTGTTCCGTAGTCAATTCACCAGACCATTCTTTTGAGCGCCCTCTGATTAAGATCGCTGCATTCGGCCAAACCCGATTCTTTGGCCGCATGACCAACAACTTCTTTTTTTGGGGCATCCCGAAACATTTCTCGCATCGACCTTTTATTCTAGTACTACAGTCACGCGGCTAAATAGGTCTAAACCAGCAGTTGATATTTATTGTCTTATGTCGCTTTTTGACACACTTTTCTTATGTACCGTAAACACTCAAAAATTGCTCTCGTTCTCTCCTACAGCCACATATTCCCTCTTCACTTTGAAGCCCCGTGGAAACATCAGCGGTTGATTATGACGCAGTAGCATACCCAGTAGGCTATAGTTAGAGTTTACAATTACTTACTTAATTATTCCATTTTTTGTTAAATTTAGCGTCGGAGTATACAAAAGTTGAGGTAAATTTGGTCAACCTTGGTAAATCTACTGGGCAGATAGCTTTTGCATTCTGTTCTTGCTCCGTCTCTGAAAATTGTTTCTTGTCTCTCATCTCAGAAGTATACAGCGTGTGCGTGCTCGTGTGTTGAAAATATCTGTAAGACACTTATATAACCAACCAAGCCGTAGGATTTGAGTTTGAGATATATGTTCAAACATTACCTTACGTATAAAGGTTAATTTTATAGAGAGAAGAATACCGTTATATGAAATAATTACGATGGAGTTGAAAATGATTAAAATTGTGCCTTATTTAAAAACAAAAACTATAAATTTTAAAAATATTTTCCTCTTCACATAAGAGTGTATGCATTATAATCACAGTAAGTAATAATCATCATATTAATTACTTACACTTACAATTATAAACCATGTTAAGATATACCATAATAAAATGAAATTTACTTTACTTTAGGTGCTCGACATTCAGAAGTTACGGTCAATTAACAATTAGTAATTTAACTAACAATCTAAAATTCTGATAGTAAATATTTTTAGAGAAAATCATTATAATAGCAACAATGTGGACTCAAAGAATATGAATGCTTAGCGTACTCAAATCTACATATTAAATTTCTCGCTTTGTTTTCTTGAATAATAACGTTGTATCAATTTTACTATTTACAATTTATACACACTATTTATAGGTTTATTAAAAAAATCTTTATTCTATCAATAGTCTCTCTTTCATACTGTCTTTTTTATGTTTAAATAACTCAGTTCATACGCGTGCGCGTGCGTGATGTAGCCTCGTCCGACGTCTTGACTACACCCGCGAAAAGGCACGACGTTCACAGTGACGATGTGATTTCAAAGAGAGAGAGAATGGTTTACCAGACTTAGGTTATATAGTCTTGGCGTTATATAGTCTGTCGAAGATTGATTAACCAGTCTTGGGCTTGTCAAGGATTGTTACAACAGGCTTGGCGTCTCTTTCACAATTACTTGCCTACGTTGGCGATTTTCATCGTCTGTAGGAACATTCTTGGCAAATACAATAATCGTACTTCATTCGCAAGATTTTGTACTTCATGGGAGTGTTTTAGTACCCCGTTACTATTTATATAACGGAGTAAGAAATAAATAATTATCCGTTTACGGAGTGAAACGGATGTTCACTCGAATTCGCAATGTCGCGAGTCCACGGACACGCGACATTATAACGTGACATTAGGACACGAACTCGCTGACACATAGTTTTCACGTGGCGTTAATGAGTTTCGCACAAAATGGCAAAATGTATAATTTTGAATGTGCTTAGTTTTCAAGTCTAATAACTATAGCGTTTAACAATCTACACAGATATCTCACCTCCTAATGACGTCACATCAGGTGACATACTCGTTAGTTTTGTAACCAAGGTAACATATAGCTTAAAACCAAGATGAGATACCAAGATAAGAATAGTTTTAAAACCGTGCAGGGTGACGAATCATTTTTTTTTCCACTTTATGTTGTTTATAATTTACATAGCCTATGCATCGTAGTATACAATTTGTACCGTTACAAAAGATTAATAGCAAAATTGAACTACGTTCCATACATAAATTTAGAATTTACTTATTTTATTTTGAGTTCAAAATGTCTTAAAATTACAGCGTTTTTCTACGTCTAATGACTACAATGAATTTATATGTTACATGGGTTATTTATCATCATCATCAGTAGCTCCACAGACCGCCGTGGGCTTCAGCTTCCCTCAGGATTTTCCTACAGACTTTCCTATCCCTTATCCCTTAACCAGTGTCCACAAATTTTTACTCCAAGCACTTTCACATACTCTAGGATTCCATCAATCTATCGTAGTCTGGGACTTTCACGTCCTCTCTTTCCTTGTGGTGTGCATTTCATTATCCTCTTAAAAACAGCCTCCTTATTCACTTTCTGTACATGTCCTGCCCATCTCAGCCTAGCTATCCTAATCGATGTCACAATATCAGGCGATCTATATAACACATACAGCTCTCTGTTGTACCTTATTCTCCACTCTTCGGCATTCCCTAATGAGTCCATAAGTTTTCTCAAGTATTTTCCTTTCAAAAGATGCAAGTAGAAACAGGTCGACCTGAGTTAGTTCCCATGTTTCACTTCCGTACATCGGGACTGGTTTTACTAATATTCTGTATAATCTAGCTTTTCTTTCACCTTGTAGAAGTTGTGATTTAAAGTATTCCATCAGCCCACAGTAAAATCTATTAGCATTCTGAATTATTTTACTTATCTCTTCATATATGTAACTGTTTTCATTTACCAGAGAGCACAAATACAAACAGTTTTCCTGTTTTTTACAATCATATATTTAGTTTTCTCCTCATTTACCGTTAGCCCCATTTCCTCAGCTGAATAGTATATGCTGTGAATGCCTTCTTTACATCATTCTCTGACCTTCCCATAATATCTATGTCATTGGTATATGCCAACAGTTGAACAGATTTGAAGAATATTGTGGCCCTTGTTTGGATACCTGCATCTCTAAAAACCTTTTCCAAATTTATTTTAAAGAGCAGACACAAAAGTGAGTCGCCTTGTCTTACCCCATTTGTAACTTGTAGAGGTTCTGACAAATCTGTTTGCATTTTGACCCGACACTGATTCCTTTCCATTGCAGTCATAACCAATTTAGTAAGCTTGACTGGGATTGCAAATTCATTCATCACAGTAAATAACTTGGATCTATTTATGCTATCATATGCTGCACTAAAGTCTATAAACAGGCGATGAATCTCAATATTATATTCCTTGGTCTTCTATAAATTTTTCGTAAAGCAAAAATTTGATTTATTGTAGATTTTCCAGGCTGAAATCAGCATTGATAGTTACCTATAATCTTCTTTGTGTAGGGTAAAAGTCTGGAATAAACATTGTATAAAATACTTTATATGCTACTGCAAGTAATGTAATTCTCTTGTAGTTTTTGCACTCCATCGGATACCCTGTTTATGCAGTGGGCAAATTAATACAGTTATTTAATAATTCAGGCAACATGGATTATTATTTATATCAGCATAAAAGTTTACCAAGATAGAGAAACGTCGTAAATAGCGGGCGGTAACACTATAACAAATTGAATACCATACAAGGTAATGTTTCAGACAAATTGAGTATGAATAGACAAATTTATGTTAACTTATATTACAAGTTTCCATTAGTGAAAACTGAGTTTTATGATATTAAAACTTAGTACGGTATTCATTTACGTGGAAATTCAATAAGGAATTCTTGTTGTAACGCAGGCGTGTTTAATGCAAACTGAAGGTGTAAACTTACCTAGACGACACAGAATTTGTAAAAATGTGCATCTGTAATTTAGGTGACGGATTATTGTAACGCAGTAAAAAAACTACATTTTCCACTTTGTACTGTCAAGAAAAAGTCGAAGTGTATTCAAAGTTACAAAGTTTAAGTTATTCAATTTTTTTCGTATCATTACGTAACGTACTGTGTTTGTGAATCCTACGTAGGCTATATTGTATTCAGTTTTCCGTTGGTTGTTTTCTTCTAGGTTGGTTATATTAGAATCTTGAAACTTTTCTCTAATCACAAATATTTTCAAAAATGACGCAGTTTGTAAAAGGAATCTGTGCTACTGGCTAAAATCAATGTTTCTTAGTTGAGCAAGTCACTTGAAATATGATACTTATTTTTCTTGTCCGTATCACCAAATTACGAATTAGAAAAGTTAGACTCTTTGTTGTAAATAACTGCCTGACATATTTTTCATCTTAATTTTGTTATGGAAATGTTTAAAGTTGTTTTGTTGAATTTTATAAAGCGGAAATACATTTTACATAATTGGAAACACATTTTTTCAAGTTTAATTATGCAATCTGTCTAGGAGATTTAAAGCTAGAGGATTTGTGTGCTCTTCAAGCCGTTTCATATATCTTTCACTGAACAGCCTAACGATTTCACTGGCTGTAGGCAAGTTTAGGTCGCCATAGATGTCTTTGTTGCTGATGAACCATTGGCACGCAGCACTATGGTCTGAAACCTTTCCATTATAGTGATATTGGATTTAGAGGCAGTTCCCCAAAGTTCTATGTTTTTTCCACACAGACTTGAAGATAGTATTGCAAACTTACAGCTTATTTTTCATTGACAGTAATGATTTTCTGTCAGTAATGCTTGGGAGTCACTAATTTTTGAGAAACTTGGTATCCAATTATTTCCGCTTCATCCAAGTGCAGTTGCGCCATGTAAGCGTCCAGGTGAATGCCCAGTATTTTACAGAGTCGGCTTCCGTGATGCGTAATTACATCTCCTATACCGATTCAGCCGTGGCTGAAATGGCATAGAGTTTGTAGCGCTTCGCGGGGCGTCCGCGCCAATCACCATTACAATACCTATGCGGGCTCAGCCGCGATAGCCGTTGTTACATTCCTTCTTTTCCCGCCTTATACAATCCCCTCCCTATTATGAACGCTGAGTCATCTGACCTCCTCGCCCTTGAGCACCAAGTCTGGTTTAGTTAAGTATCTGTAGTCAGTGTTTCAAAGTGAACTAAGAGTGAGTTGTCGAGTTTGTAGTTGTTTTTAATAAGCTGTTATTCAGTGTTGTCGTTGTTGAACTAACAAAATGAACGAACAAAAGTTTAAGACGCTTTTAAGTAATGTTTGCATTGATAATAAAGTCACTAAATTCGAATTTTTTTGTGAAAACAGTGAAATATTTACAAGTTTAATTTACTGCAAATTGAACGGCGAAAATTATGACGAACAGTGTTCTTTATTTGTACAAGAGTTTTCGAAAGCAACACAAACCAACTGGATAGTGTTTAAAAGGTATGGGAAACAAGTGAGAAATTTATTTAGAAAGACTTATAGGTGCCAACACTCTCAAAAAAATAAATCAAAACACGAAAGAAAATATAAAAATAGAATTAGGGATAGAAAATGTGACGCAAGCATTGACTTTAAATTTAAAAAGATAAATAGGGATACCTGCAAAAATGACCCGAATTTAAAAACTGGCTTCAATTGTGTGATCCACATAAACTTCAGTCATAATCATTCAGTTAATGTAGCAGAGGCATTTAGCTATTTAAGGTGTTCTCAAGAAACAGTAGAAAATTTTCATTCTTATTGTAACTGTGGTATGACACCTTCTGCTGCAAAAAATTATCATGAAATTATTATTACTGAAAGCGCAGAGGATGACAATTCTGCTCTTGCAAATTTAGCAAACGCACAAGTAAATCCAAGAATCAGACAGATAATTAATTTATTTACAGTATGGAGGAGGGAACACTTTGGGGACAGAAGCAATGATAACTTGTTAGAAAATTTAAAAAAGAGAAAAGAAAATTTGGAAGCAAGGGGGAATAATATAACCATAGATGATAAAACCATGACTGTAGCTATTGTAACCCCAATTATGAAAAGAGTGTTTGCACTTGATAATGCGGATGAAATATTATTTGTTGACTCGAGTAGTTCCTGCGATCAAACGAATACGTGTGTTACGTTTGATTTTTGTGGAAGTAAGACTGGAGCTCTCCCTATAGGTTGTATTCTTCATGCATCTTTGACGGAAGATAATTATAAAATAGCGTTTAAGTTATTAAAAGAATCACTTGAATCAAACACTAACAAAATTTTCTGTCCTTCAGTAATTATGACCGACGACAGTGACGCTGAACGAAATGCACTTCAGCACGTTGTTCCAACCATAAGACTTTTACTTTGCACTTTTCATGTATGTCAGGCACTGTGGCGTTGGTTGTGGGATAAAAATCACAACATTGAAAAGGAAAACCGAAAGACTATCATGCAGTTATTTCAAAATGTTCTCTATTCTGATACTGTTGATACTGCAAGTAAGATGTACGAAGAACTTATTTGTAGTGTTAAAAAAAATTATCCCCAAGCAAAAAAACATTTTGAGACACTGTGGCTAAAAAGAACTAATTGGTGTTTAGCTTACCGCAACGAAATTATTACAAGGGGAAACAATACTAACAACTATTGTGAAGCATCTGTTCGCATTTTTAAAGACGTTGTACTTCAAAGGTGTAAAGCATTCAATTCATGCGCACTTTTGGAATTTATTTTTAGTGTTTTGAAAATTATCATAAACGTCGACTGATAGAATTTGCAAATTCAAGACGCGATCAAAAACTTTTATCGCATTACTCGAAGTTTTACAAACGAGTTGAAGGAATAGATGTCGAGCAATTAAGTGAAAATGAGTTCAAAGTCACATCTAAATGTATGACAGATGTATATACTGTACACAAGAAATTCGGAACGTGTGATTGCTTGTATGGTAGAGGTGGTAAATATTGTAAACACATGTGTGCAGTTGAGAAAAAATTACAGTTTCAGATGACAACTCATCCTGTGTTAAATGTAGAAGATAAAATTAAATTTGCTAAGGTTGCTTTTGGTTCAGAAATTCCAGTCGAATTTTATAGCAGCATGGACTTAACCGAAAACGTGACGTCGGTGGTTGCAGCACACACAATTACAGGGACTAGTGAGGTGACGCTGGTGCATGAAAATCAAAGTATTCCTTTAGTTAATAAAGATTCTTTGGATAAGTTAAGAGTTGAATTTAACCGCATGGGCGACATATTAGAGACCTGTCCAAGTTCTTCAAACAGTGCCATTATAAACAAAACGATTAAAAAATGCAAGCAATAAAAACGCCAGGGCAGGTCATGAGTTTCAAATCCAGCCTACTTCATTAACACGGCGAAAAGAGCGAGGAATATCAAAAGGAGGAGGAAGAATTCAATCGGGACGACCGGCAAACACAGAAAAGATGCTAACTTTCAAAAAGAAATCGACTGCAAGAACAAAACGAAAACATAATTTATCACTAAGCATTGAAAATAATACGCCTAGTGCTAAGCTTCACTAACAACGAGGAGGTCAAAAAGTGTGAGTTTTTTCTGTTACAGACTATTATAAATAAATTAAGTTAAATTCTTTAATTATGTAACTGTTGACTTTTTTGTAATTTTAAAAGCACACTATGTAATGTAAATGTAACATCAGTTAAAAAAAGAACTGTCCAACAACACTGTAGTATAATTTTCAATGTAAAAATATAAATAAATTTAAAAGAAAATTCATTGTATTTTGTTCTTACAAACACAAAATGTAGTACAGTACAATTATGATTATAAATTAATACAGTATATAGCCTACTGTATATAGCCTAATCGTAAATATAAATAATAATAATCATCATATCGTAATAGAATAAGTGATATGATAGAGATGATAGAGTCAAATAATGTGAGAGATGCGATAGAGAAGAGACGATAGGCGTTAATGTGCTGAGCCCGGATAGGTATTGTAATGGTGATCGGCGCGTCGCCCCGCGAAGCGCTACAAACTCTATGCCATTTCAGCCACTGCTGAATCGGTATAGGAGATGTAATTACGCTTCCGGGATACATATGTTGTTTAATCTTATAGTTAGTGTTGTCCGGTGTTATTTTGTAAGGGTGTTGTGTGTTGACTTAGATTCATTTAATTGTGTATTTCACCTTCTTTGCTCATTTTTTAGTCTCGTGTAGCGAATTCTTTAGTAAAATGGTTGCTTCCAATGGGCCTTTGTTTACAGCAAAGATTGCAGTATCGTCAGCTCACGTAGCAGTAATCATATTATTGCTAATTCGCAGATCTGCTGTATAAATGAGGTACAAAATTGGACACAGAACACTTCCTTGGGGACACCTACTCTTATTGGGAACAACCTAATAGTTAAATTTTCATGGCGTACTCGAAAGTGTCTTTCTTCTAAATAGGACTGTAAGATGGTGAACATGGATTTAGGCAAGTTTTTTTTTTTTTGAATTTGTAGAGCCATACTTGATTTTAAACTTTTTAGAATGCTTGGCTGACGTCAAGGAACACCGATGAACTGCTTTTTTCCTCAAAGGTGTTCATTATCGCACCCACTACTCGGTGGACTGCTGTCCTCAATCGTGGAATACTGTCTTCTAAAGCCAAAGGGATGATAAGGTATAAGATCCTTGCCTATGATGGTATTTGTTAATTTCTTCACTAATAAGTTTTCCATGATTTTAGACGTTATTGGTAAGAGATTTATAGGTCGATACAACGTCACCTTATTTGATGGTTTCCCGGGTTTCTGTATGAGTATGACTTCGGTCACCTTCCAGTGTGCAGAAAAGTATTTGAGTCTCAATACAGCGTTGAAAAGTTGTGTGCCATTACTATTTATTTCAAGAAAGTTCTATCACGATTTGACCTGTTAGGAGATTGTAACCCGACGCTTTTTATGATTGTGCTCTTTTTTTTTTAATGCGTTGGGCTCCTCTGGGATTCACTGGTTGCACATACTCATTTTGTTGTTACTGTGTAGCAAGAAATTTGATTCATAAATTTCTTCGTCAGTGTTTATCAGTAGATGTGAATAGTTGAAATACGTCATTCAGATGTTTGCCAAAGGTTTCAATCTTTCTCCCATCAGCTTTTGCCCAAGTTCGTCAGGATTTCTTATGGGTCGAATTTGTTTAGCGTTTTTGTAGCTTTTCACAGCTTCTGTATCAACTAATGGAGTTAAGTTTAACATATATTCTTTAAACGAGTCATTCTTCAGCTTCCTTGATAGTTCTTCAAGATGCATGGTTGCTCTAATAGAAGACTCAAATGGAAACTCAATATTTCCTCTTCGGACATTTACAATTGTTACAATAATTTTACTTGAATTTTCGGTCTTCGACATCCGTCTTCGTGTTTGAACAGTGTAATAATCATATCAGCATAGCTCAATAAAAATGTATACTCACGTTATTATACCTACATTTTTGGAGACTGACTCGAATGTCCCAAGACGAAATGCGGAATGAAATTTTAAAAGTAATGGAGCATGTCCGTGGAAGAAAAATTTATTCCACTGCAACTCAGATTAAAAAATAATTTCTTTTTACTGATTATAAGATCGTGTATCCACTTTCGGTTCTCCTTCACCTCTCATAAACCAAATAAATAATTATTGTGATTCAACATATAGTCGAATATTTATTTTACTAATAATATAAGTAAGTAATTTTTTATTTTGATCAAACGTGGTTTAATATTATTATTTATAAATGTTAATCGGAATTTTACTTCAGTGATTCACATAAACAAATCATAATTACGGATGTACGTAGTAGTTACAAACCTTTATATTGAATAAAATTGATTTTACATGGCTTATGTACATAATCGATGTCTCTTCATTACGCATGGTATTTGACAAAGTAGACACAACGAATAATTTACATCCGAACAATAACATTTAAGAGATTACTAGTTGCGAAATTTAAACATGTTTTTTCATAACATGGCTTTCCAAAAATAAATATTGTTATTAATTTTTACTTACCGGTATTGATGGTCTGCATAGTTAAGTACAGAGGAATATCATTGTTAGGCGCAGTTTATGAGATTTTGGCCGCGATTACAGCAAAGAGAATTAAGTCATATGCAGAGCAGATTTTAGGAGAGTACTAGCCAGGCTTTAGAAGTGGAAGATACACTATATACCACATATTCACTATACGAATGAGTTTCGAAAAATACTACGAATCCAATATTGACGTGTACCAACTGTATGTAGATTATAAACAGGCGTATGACAGGTTAAAAAAAAAAACATTTACTACAGACAATGGAGGACTTTGGTGTACCCAAGAAGTTGATTTATCTCACAAAAATGAAAATATCGCAAACAATAAATAGGGTCAGGAAACAGGGAGTTCTATCAATACAGTTTAAAGTCGAAAGGGGGTTAGACAGGGTGATCCGCTTTCCTCAGTGCTATTCAGTGCTGTTCAGTGCTATCTAGTACTGGAGAGATGTATAGGAAAGATAGAAATAAACCTTTTATGAAATATATATAACAGACACTGCCAATATCTAGCATATGCAGACGACGTGGTAATTATGGCAAGAACAAGACACGCGTTAGTGACAGCATATCAGGAACTGGAAAAAGAGGGGCAAAAGGCCGGATTAAAAATAAATGAGGAGAAAACAAAGTATATTTTGATGACGAGGAATGAGAGAACAGAGAAGGAAGAATAAGAATAGGCAACCACAGTTTTCAGAAGGTCCAAGAATTCAAATATCTCGGAAGGACAATTACAGAGAATAATGAAACAAGTGAAGAAATTACAGCAAAAATAGCAGCAGGAAACAGAAGCTACTACGAATTAAAGAATATATTCCAATCCAGGAATGTATCAAAAAATGTTAAAAAGAAAATATACACTACATTAATCAGACCTATAGTAACATATGCAAGCGAGACATGGGTACTGAAGTTAGAAGATATGAACAAACTTGGCGTGTTTGAGAGGAAAATTCTGAGAAGGATTTATGGACCAGTGTGGAACGGAAAATGTGGAGGATAAGAAAAAATCGTGAGCGAAGAGACCTGTATAGAGAAGCGGACGTAGTTGCGGTAGTGAAGGTGCAAAGGTTGAGATGGTTGGGACACGTGGTGAGAATGAGAAGTGACTGAGGCTCAAAAATGGCATAGGAAAGGAACCCGGAGGGAGTAAGGAGCAGAGGACGTCCGAGGAGAAGATGGTATGAAGATGTGGAAGAGGATTTGAGGGAGATGCAAGTGGCAGGTTGGAGGAGTAAGGCTCTGAACAGAAAAGAATGGAGGAGAATCGTTGAGCAGGCCAGGGTTCTACAGGGACCGTAGTGCCAGAAGAAAAAGAATAGTTATATGAATTTTATGAAGATTAGGATTTTTACGTGAAGGAAAAATAAAATATACGTTTTATATAATAGTTTATCTTGCAAATGTTAATCTTTTCTCTCCATACCTTTTGTATGAACAAAGTATTATTTAAAATACAAGGTAATTACAAATTAAATTATATTTTACTTATTTAATCATTTTTTTAGTCTTTGTAACTATGGAATAAAAAAGGAAATTAGGCTTACCTTATGTACCCATGCTCTAATTTTCATTTTAAAAACCGGTAAGCAATGGTTGATAGCTTTTAGTGTCTATTTGTGTAATTCAGTTTGATTTTAATTTAACAATTATTCCTTTTTGCTTCAAAAAGGCTAGATGTTATACTTATATTTTCATATATTTTGACTGTAATATTGAAATTACTAATATCTGTGTAAACACATAAACACACAGGAAATTCACATAAAGAATCTGCGTGAATTTTTTCGAAGACTGATTCGTGGAACTTTGAGTTTTTAACAGATTATTACATTTTTAACAGCTACTTAGAAGCCAGGAATGCTCTGCGGTTTATCCTCGCCCTGCCAATAAAACACAGGTAAGTTAAAGTTACAGTTAGAAACGAAGTAGCCTATCTCGCGCATGTAACGTTCTGACGTTCTGAATAGATACCTTATGTATGTAGTTTTCCTTGTATTTTTAGTGCTTTAAAAAGGTTTAAAAATGTATTCAATTAACGGGAATTTAGATTTGATTATATTTTTTGACTAAGACAAACCAGATTGATTGATGATGTCCATAAGAAAAAAATTCAGTTGTCATAACCGGACTCAAAAGTGCAGATCATAATTTTCAATCTCAAGAAGGCTTCGATATTGAAACATTCTCTTAAAATTGGCACTGTTATGCACAGTTTCAGAGCGTTTTCTGTTTTGTTTTCAATCTTTACGGCAACATCCCGAGTGATTACATGGCCAGCGTAGCCTAAATTTTAAATTACATACTTTAGCATTTTGTGAAATTTAGTATTTGAGTATACGCAAAGTGAGGCTAGTGTTACAGACTGAGTCTAGAAGTACGAGGTAGAAATCGTGTTCGAGGAAAGGGAATGTCTAACCTTCGATCTATTTGACCATTTATTAAATTGTTTTAACAGATCTGCCTGCCGTTGAAGAGCAGAGACGTGTAAATAAAATACAATTTAGAATTTCAAGAAAAATATAAGTTATGAGCGTGAAAGAAATACATTTTTATTAATAACAATACACAGAAATGTTATAACATCTCAAACAAAAATTTTCGCTTTCGTATCTTGTGTTCGATCATATTTTATCCGACAAGTGTAATTATAATCTTGGCGCATCCGCCTATGAACTGTCAAATATTGGATACTGTCTGTACTATTTCCTTCTATAAACCGCTGGTAGCTACACATTTTACACGTTTCAAAATTTGCATTAGAATAATTCGAATATTTATTTTAATTTGTCCACTTCAGTAACGGCGAAGAAAAGAAGTATTTTACGGTCTAAACATTTGGAAATCAGAATTTGGATGACTAACATAAATAAGAGTGGTAATGTTTATTCTATCGAAAAAGTAATATTTTATTAGTAGTTAGCAACATTTTTATTTTAATAAGTCAACATATTATAAATTAAGGGTTTGTATTGTAAAATTCTTAGATACTTTAATTTTATAAATAGTCTTTTCATTTTCTAATGGATAGGGGTCTATTTATTAATTCAAGTAAAACAATATAAAATATTATGGAAATATAGTATTTGTTTTTATTATACTTGTTATTAAAAGTTTGTTTCAACGCTATTTTTATTTTTTAAATAAAAATGACTGAGTAACTTTTATGTAATAAAATTGAAAAGGTTTTACGTAATATGGCTTCATTAAACGAATATGACATTACTCTTAAATTAAACGAATGTGACATTACTCTTACATTAAACGAATGTGACATTACTCTTACATTAAACGAAAGAAACTATTGTGGAGCGTTATTAATTTGACAGAAAATATTAATTATATCGGGTGCCTACTCTTTTAAAGTTTAAAAACTGTGCATATAGGTATCTATTAAACATAAAAATTAAATTGAATTTTCAAACACTATGCCGAAATTTCACGAAAATACCTATTCTAGTATACAAAACATGATATTGTTCTTATTTCAGTTATGTTGTTTTATCATTGCGTTTTTTCAAGCATACGCTCATCTCGTCTGTGTGATGTAAAGTTAATACAAGAAGCGTGTTTTTCAAATTAGTAGTAAAGCAGAAAGAGTAGGAGATAACAATACTATTAAATTACCAAATCCGTATTCTAAACCTTTATTTAAAGCATAATGACATACTATTCAATTTTCGATCTTAATTTGTTGTACTTTTCGCGTTATCGGATAACAATTAAACAACAACGGCAGCCATAAGGACGGATTAATGACAGATAATTTCCCTAAGGCATTGATAACGGCGTATGTTATGTATAAACATGACACTTAAAGTATACACTAGGTTAACACAAATAAAGTGATAAATCTTGGAGATAATAATGAGCGAGAGACGGAGACGGTGGTGGTCGGTGGTGGAGGGTGGGCAACACTGGGGGCGGTTGGGCGGACTATAAAATCGGGGGCACAAGTGCGCCGCCTCAGTTTGAATCTCGTATTTCCGCAGTTTCCCGCCAAATGTGATACTGTCTCTCATACAGCACGTGACATCGCCCGGCATAGTATCTACGTACGTGCTCCGACACCTCACCTCGTACTGTAAGTACGTAACCTTACCGTAGAATAATTACAGAATCGTCCGTTAACAGGAATATCGAAATAATATGTTCTTCGAAATTAAACGTACGCAAAATAATTAATAAATACACTGTCTGCCAATTTCATATTGTTGTGGTACACATTACATTCACATTTGTGGTACAATTGTGGACATTTGTATAAATAAAGTCATCTATAAGGAGTGACGAAATATAATTATTTAAATTAAACTTGCCACCTCTAAGATTTATTAATAGGCAAATGTACGTGTTTTCTTTCGTTGCTTCAGACAAATAGAGCCTCGAGCACTTTCTTGGCTAACGAGTAGGCTACAAAAAATTTATCGAAATTAAAACGTTACAAAAACCCTCAAACAAGTTGCATAGTCCTTATTTTTGCGTTGTTTATAAATTGCACTGATATTTGTGTACGGAAATTTTTACGGTTGAACACATTGTTTTTGTAAATAATATACTTGTTATGGCTTTTGTAAATAATTTTATTAAAGCCGATTATTAGCTGAGCTCGACAGTAATGTTTATATGTATTTGCACTTGTGTGTATATTTGAATGCGTGATGATGTTTGTTAGCAAACATGTGTGTTGAGTAAATATTGCATTAAGTAAACACGTAATCAATTATAAACACATCATGCAAACACGCTCACACAGACGGACACCAGGAACGTCTGTTTGCTAACGCAACAATAACTATTCAGTCACAATAACAACCTGAGAAAATTCAATACAAATCTGAAAATTGTTTTAAAAACTTTGTAAACAACTATACAGAAGAGGTAATAAAATACTCAAACTTTATAATACAGTACATAAAACACGATATACTGAATATAATGCACAGAAGTATACAACGCAAACTGTTGAATCAAGGTTTAGTATTTTTTTTTTAACTATAAACAATACAAAAAATCCTCAACTTACTTAAAAAAGTAGAAATTATTAACATGGGAAGTTATTATTTTTTAGATATACATTTATGAATTGTATTAGGTACACATTTTATTTACGATAACTATATAGTAAAGGTATGATTTTAGTTTACTGGTTTGCGCAATTTTAGTACAAAATTCTACGCGTTATGAAGTGAAATTGGTTTTTATTACGAAGTAACACTTTTCTTTATGTTTATTTAACATATTCTGCTTGTTCAGTATATGCGCAAACATATGCTAAGTTCCGAGAAACGGATGCATTTAAATGCAAATGTAGATAAGAGAAATAGAAACATACAAATTTCTATCTTATTTGAAATACAATTGAAGTATAAGTTGACAAACGTGTATTGTTAATAGATTTTACGTTTATTATAATCACTGGAGTTTTAGCAATTTTAGACTTAAAGCGTGTTCTTGACTGGCATTTAATATACTTTGTGACTATAAAAAGCTACAGTGCTGCTAAAAGGCACTTTTGTGTTAATTAAAATTCTAAAAATATTCAATTACGTTAAAATAAATATTATTTAGTCTGTAAATTTAATAAATTACTTGATCATATAGCAGCACAAGTGGGGAAGGGACATCATGAAATTTACGCCCTAGCTCAGATACTGAAGTGAAATTTTTTAAATTGTTTACCTGTAAAATCTGAATCAAATTAAACTGATATTCTAGATGTACATACATACATACGTATGTGTATAATAAACAATTTAAAAATTTAACATATTCTATTTGACGTAGTAACGATCAATATAATCCAAAAACGATTACATTTTACAAAATCATTTTACAAGACGCAGACGAGTTTTCAGGAAATTACTGTAGACTATAATTGATGAATTTTACATATTTTTATTCCTTTCTAATGTTATCGTTAATGTAGTATTCCAATTACAGATTAGATGTGATTTGATTCCTACTGTATTCTTGCATTATTCGGATAGGTGATATAAATAAATTCATTTAAAAATAAAATAGAACGAAATATTAGTCCATATCTTTGCGAGTTTTGGAAACCTGAAGTCAACGTCAAAGTTACATTTATCAATTTAATAAAAAAACAAGGTGAATACTTTTAAGGTTCACAAACACGCTCTTACCCAGATTATAAGTATTCTTAAGAAAACGTACTGAAAATGATGAATAAACTTTTTTGTGTTTTAAATAACATTTGTCCTCAACAAAACAGACACCACATTTAAAACATATTTTTAACTGTGAAGGCCATGGTATTCTATGGGAATTCTACTTTTGCTAAAAAAAATATCAGTGTAACAAATTTCCGGTACAGAATTAAATTACAGAGCAAGTTTATTTTTGTATATGTTTGCGTGTGTGTAGGTTAACGTACGAAGCGCGTGCTTTGTGTTATAATGATTTACACTTAGGCAGGTGTAGTGCGGAAGGACCATGTGTTTCCCTTTTCTGAGAATTTTTCGTTTAAAAACGACGAAGTTTAAAAAAAATTGTTGTACGGTTTTAACAAATACTGTATACTAGTAAATTATTCTGTTATCTTGGAGACTGTTGTTTTAATTATATTGCCAGTTCTAATTAACAATCAGTATAATTTGATCTTTGAAAATTAAGGCTATCTTCAGAAATAAATCGTGTTAACTGTAACCCAACCCCCAACAGCAGAGCCTACTTTTTGAATCTAAACATTCTGAGTTTTTTTTTGACAGCTGGTTCATTATGATGCAAAACCTTTTATAACATGTTTAGCACATTATATAGTTTGGGCTGGAATTTTTTCACATGATATTTTTAGAAAGTCAAAAATTTTGAAATTTCATAATATTAACCCTTGGGTTAACCTATGGGAATTGAAATGTTTAATAAGCTTTACAGTGACCGCTAATGATTATTCAAGCATTGGAGCCAACGGTTTTAGAATTTTTAGGGTATAATTTTCTCATTAGTTCTTACAACTGGTTTTTAATTTACAAAAAACTTTACTGGATGCATGCAAATTTTTATTATCTTTTTCACAATTTTTATAAGTTTTTTCAAAGCTTTCTAGAATTGTGATGACACAACTCTATCGTTTTAAATTGATGTGAATACGTATTATGTAGAATTCATTTTATGGAAAGTATTCCTGAAAAATTTAGTCTTTAGATTATAAATCTAGAGGTTCCATCGCCGAAAATCTGTTCGTTATATTGTAGACTTCCTTGTCTAATTAATACGTTAAATTAGTGAGGGTAATACTGTAAATTTAATAAAGGATAGCTGATGTGTAAAGTCGTACTGCTACTCTATGTTTCTTGCATGCACAGCTCACGTAGGGTAGCCAATCCTGCCTCTTGTAAACTACTATAACAGAACATAAAGAACGCTACTATTTTATATACAGGCTATATATAGCGAGCGATTATTAGTTTATGTTTTACTGCCATAACAAATGATTGATTAAACCAGTCAACTATACAGTAATTCGTTTAGTCAATATATATTTAAAACCAGTAACTACTGAAGAAAGCTTTGCAGACATTCAGCATTTGGAAACAGATTTCTATAGATAAAATCATAAGCCCTTTGTAAACAAATAAAAAGAAGAAATATTACTAACTCAAATCAGGCACGTAACAAAGACTGTAACAGGAATCAACGTTACAGCTCGGAAACTTAACGTCAAAATATCTGTGCTGTATGAAACTATATTTAAACCTTTGATTATCGAAATGATATTGAGTTTCAGAACCCACAGTTCAACGGATAAGATACTATTTTGTTACAAAAAAAAGAATACAGGCAAAAATAAAAATAATATGTTAGTTATGTCTCGACTTAAAATTCGATAACAGTTATGCGATAATAATATCATTTTTCCAAAGACAATGTTTTAAGCTGGATTCTACAATCGTGACCGCCCTTTAAGTTAGTAACACATTATGAGTATGTTTATTTTACATTGACGAATTGTAAGTATTATAACATTGTAAAGCGTCTCTATTCGAGGCAGTTCATTTTACGTGATGCGAGCACAGGAATCGAACTACAATAAAACTGCACACTAAAGAATTTGAAAGGTTCCTTTTTTCTTAAAAACAACATTTTTAGTTTTTTTAAATCGATATTAGGTCATGGACACTATTAAACATGACGACCACTAATATTGTAACAGATGGTTGACACTTACTTTTTGTGTAGAGTATTCTACTTCGAATTTCTGTCCTCTTTTACGACAATTGCAAGCCTTTCAAGATTGCAAGACCGTTTACTGTGTTTTCAAAGTAATCGAATGATAGGATTTCTATGCAGAATGTGTGATATGAAACCACTGTGTATTACATGTTTCTGAATGGAATAACACACTCTGCAATACATGCCTGATGTCATCTTTATATTTTTATATAGGCCTACTGTTTTTCAAGTGAAAGAAGTAAAACACTTTTCTGATAAGGAAACGTTCCGTATCTGACAAAATTCATATTTTGATTCATAACATCTATCCTCACGTTTTTTGGCCTGGCCTGGTCTAATTAAAAATGCCATGCCTGGTCCTAAAAGAGCCGTTGAACCGCTTCTTTTGTCAGTTCCAGTGTACCTGTCTTTAGCAGGGTAGAATACCTTATTCGCTTCATACATTAAGCCACAAATTGCATGAGTTACATCACATTTAACTTGCAATTACATGTAGATTATGCGATTGTATATATTCTATATAATATATTCCGACGATACAAATAAATATTTTCACATAGGATGGCTTTGTGTGTTTAAATTATGCACAAGTCTATATTGGAGGTGTAGAAAATTTATTTATTTATACCACAATTAAATAAATGTTTATACGATATATTTAAATTACACAAAATATCTTGTATAGTATCTTATTTATTATAGAAAAGTTTATATAGTTCAGTTTTGGTGAATTTTACTTGGATGTAGAATTCCTTTACACTAGGCGTGACGTCACTCGCTCCGCCGCTCGCTCTCCTCTCTGCAATGACCGCCGCTCTCCGCTCTCACACACTCTCTCTCTCCGCGCTGGGGATTCGTCGAACACTGATACCTAAGCGAAAATCTTCTACTAACACGTAATAGCACTTAATATAATATATTAGGTAGGTAACCCGCTTGGTTCTAGTCGAACACCTCGAAAAGATTCCCAAGGCTTAGAGTTACTATAGATTAACCAGTTCGAACAAGAAAAACTCTTGACGAAGAACACACGTTCACTAAGCAACGGCTTCCGATGAACTGCCCGAAGTAAACATGACAACGGACGGATCTGACTGAAATTAGAGGCTTCTGATTGGTCAACCGACTGTCTACGTGGTAGATTTGACAAAAGATAGACGCGTTGCAGGCGAATCTTTGTATAAGTCTGCGAGAGCCTGCCTAGATTTTATCTAGAAATGTTATTACTCTTCAATTGATAAGCGTGAAAAGTTGAGTTTTCAATTACTAAAAAACCACTTTTAGAAAATAGCTGAGAACAACAGAATATATAGAGAATGTAGCTATTTTCATAATTAATTCACTGTCCAAGTCTCATGCCGATCGGTTAACTCACGCGGAAGATATAACAACGAAGGTTCATCACACGCGAACGCGCGCACATATTCACAAACAAAGTACATGACATTATAGAACAAAAATTTACAAAGAATTTATCACACAAGTCCTTATCCATCACTAAATACAAAACTTAGAGCTATATGACAAATATTGCATAAATCAATTTAAAACATGTTAATGTCCGTCATCCATGCTCTGATATTCTTATTCACAGATCATCATCCTGTGTTTTGTTGCAATATAGACATTTTAGATAAACATGTTACTTTATGTACGTAAATAATACAAGTGTAATATTGCAATAATAAACGCATGCGTTTGCAGTGATAGGGAATAGCGTTTAAGAACCTAGTCATAGTATGGAATCATTGTAATGTTACATATATGTAGAATACACAGACACTCGTGTTGCGAGAGAACGGTTCAGCAACAGGAATGTACGTTGCAAGTCCGGTCTCGGCATGTTCTGAATTATGTACTAGACAAATGCATTTGTATCCTGCCGGTGAGTACACAGCTTACGTATTTCATAAGAATTTCTCTTTGGAGTAGTGAAGAGATACGTGGGAGCATAAAGGTTTGTTGTGTCACGTCGTGTGTCACGTAATGAGTTTTGATTCGTTTGCTGTCTTTACAACGACTCTTTCTGCTTGAATTTCTACTGAATTTAAAATTACGTAAGAAGGGATTTTTTAATGTCTTTGTGTAAGTGTATATACGTAAGACAACGGGCAACCTACTCGTGTTCATATAGAACTTAATAAACCCCACAGCGAGGATAATTCTGACACCATTTAGTAGTATGTATCTCATTATAAAAATAGAGGGATACTTTTTAATTTAAGGCGCATCTAAAAGCATTCTTTAGAGTTCATGATATTGTACAAAAAAAATTTATGAAAGTAAATAAACAACACAAACTAAGCATATTTTTATGAAGACGATTGTTATAGACGAATACATTTTTTACTAATATTGTAAATGATATCCTATTAGGTGGATCTTGTCTAATAAATAGACACTAAAAAAAAAATAGATGGAAAAATAACGCGTTTTATTAAAAACTTTCAATCAGATCTCTCTCCATTTAATACAAATCCTTATATAAGTACAATAACCCAGTAACTAATAATTTACAATAAACTGTGACAGAAAAGTAATTAACTTTTCTAAAACTATTAAAAAAATTACAATTTTTAATGCTTAATATTCCTTTCATAACCTCAAAGCACAACTATATCGCTATAAAACACGTCGATAACTAACTGATTCTGTTGTCCGTTTAGGTTTTGTGATTGTTCTTGAATGTGCTGTTAACAACTCGTGACGCATCACGTAGTTATTTGAGAGTCCTCACGTTCTATTAGAGCATTAAGAATTTGCCCGATGTGGCTAGTTGCACAATTTCATTTTCTGCCTTGCCGTGATAACATTATAATTTATTCTTAATTTTAAAAACGCCATTGTGATCGGTAAATTAAATATTAACCAAACGCCCTGATTGCCCAGTGAGAAGCAAACTAAATATTTTCTTCTGCGATTTCTGATCTTCCGATCTGTTCTGGATTCTCTGTCACCCACACTCCGTCCATCACAAGATTTACGTTCAAGTTATTTATCTTGATAACGCAGTTTCACTGGTTTCTTCTGAGAAGTGTTCTCCATTTTCATCAGATTCATTATCATACAAACTATGCAATGCCAAGATTCGTCAGTTGCCTCTCTCCAAACTACTTACCGTACTTGCTCGAATGGGGATTTCGTTCACAGGTATTAATTATCTAAGATTAGAACACCGGCTGTAAGTGGTTGTGTACACAGTCATTTCACTCGTTGGTCTGACATCGCCTTGCGACGGGAAATGCTCAGCGGCATACGACCTCTACTTCAAAATCAGTTTGTTTATCGAGCATTTTCTCGTCTTTTGTCTTGTACATTTTATTTACTCCATCATATAAAGTGCAGAAATAAAGTAAACTTAAAAATATAATTTTACTGGGCTCTAAAGCTTTTCTTAGTTGAAAGTTGACACTTGGTGTTATGAAGCAATATGGAAACAAACATTAACTTCCGATCTTCTCTTTGGGTTTATTTTATTGTCATCTTGTTAAATTCTTCCTCGACTTACTGCAAATTTTCTAGATTTCTTTTAGGTCACTATTGACATTCTTGTGGCATCGAATTCTAAGTTATTAATATCGAAACCTGTTAATTGCTAACCATTTATGAAAAGATTTTTTCCATGCGTTACTTTTGGTAAGAGCACTTACTTTTTAAGATGAAAATCTTAAGTTATAATCGGGACACATTTTATAAAGTTGATCTTGTACAGTTCTATATGTACGTATGTAACAATTGTAAGACAGTTGCTAAATATTATTACTTTAAGTAGTCTGCACACTATGCAGACCCATTAACCCATTAAAAATCCAATAGTGTTACTGTAAAATAATCAACTGGTTTTTATAGATTAATTAGTTGTTTAATTAACGTCAATTAAAATTGATAATAGACAAAAATAGAAATAAAAGATTTAAAAAATAGTAGATTATAGATAAATAAATCACCTTGTATCCGTCGTGTGACTTCGTTATACGTCGATTAAAATGACGCGTTTTGGAACATGTGCTCCATCATCAGATTAAATCACTCTATTGAGGTCGTTAACAGTTAAAATCACATGTTACACATAATTGTCAACTAATGTAACTCACTCGGGATGATAAGAGGCAGCATGTATTGTCACATCAGTGGTGGTCGGTTTTCTATAAATATTAAATTTCAATTTATCTATGTGTTTAATGACAGATAAATCTAAAAAATTTAATTTATTATCCACTTCGGTTTCCAGCGTGAATTGAATGTTTTTATTGATACTATTCATATAATGTTTTAGGTTTTCGATCTGTCGTACAGTACCATTGAAAATTAGAAAGGTATCGTCTACATAACGAGCATAAAATATTATATCATTTTTGTATTTGTTATGTGAGAGCAAATGAGAGTTTTCATAAAAATCCAAGTAAACGTCGGCCAATAGACCAGAGAGAGGTGAACCCATGGTCAATCCATCATCCTGAATGAAAATTGGTTATTGAATACAATTTACACTCAAATGAAATCTACACTCAATGCACAACTTTATAAATTGCATTTACATATTTTCAACAATATTCATCCGGTCATCATAAATAATGTTATGGAATCAGTACATAAATACGTCTCTGACGTTACTCACAATACATACTTTAAACAGACGAGTAAAATTCATAATTTGAAGAGTAAACATCGCCAAGAAACCGACATCACTTGTAAATACACATTTTATCCTCGTGTGTCTAATTTAACTACAATAGCTTTCAATGAAGACGAAATGAACATCCTTAATAAGGGCATCAAGTACAACTTACCTCTTAATAATAAACACAAAATCATACAAGAGATTATCAGTGCAGAAACTGCAGTAAAAACAATTGCCGTTCCAAAACTACAAACCGAAGCACGCATTTTAATAAATAATAAATTTAATAATATCATAAAACACCATAATTTTAACAACCATCCACCTCATGGTTTAGAGAAACATATAAGATTTTCCAACGAGTTTAAGTTATTGAAACAAATCAAAGCTAAATTAGTTGATAATAATGCTCTCATTACTAAGGCAGATAAGGGGAATACTCTTGTTGTCATGGACTTCGATGTGTATGAAACGAAAATAAACGACTTTATTTCAAACAACAATATTAGAACCTTGAAATCTGATCCTACTGATATGTATGTCAAGACAATGAATAACAAAATCAATAAATGCGTAAATTTGTTTAGCGAATGCACACGTCGCTTCATAAAGCCTATTAATGCAAAAGCTCCCGAACTCACTGGCCTACCCAAAATTCATAAACACGACATACCGGTCAGACCACTCGTTAATTTTACCACAGCGCTCGCATACAAAACAGCTAAGAAACTCGTCAAAATAATCAAAGAAACATAAATTTAAAGAACAATCATAGTGTCATAAACAACACGCATTTTATTAATAAATGTAAAGATGTCGATCTACTACCAAATTATAAGTTAGCATCGTTTGATATAGTAAATTTGTATACCAACATACCAGTAAGGGAAACACTAAATATCTTAAAAGAAAATTTATTAGAGAATAATAAATTAAAGACACAGATGCTAAACGAGTTAATTGGTTTACTTGAAACTATTTTAGAACAAAATTACTTTGCTTTCAATAACCAATTTTTCATTCAGGATGATGGATTGGCCATGGGTTCACCTCTCTCTGGTCTATTGGCCGACGTTTACTTGGATTTTTATGAAAACTCTCATTTGTTCTCACATAACAAATACAAAAATGATATAATATTTTATGCTCGTTATGTAGACGATACCTTTCTAATTTTCAATGGTACTGTACGACAGATCGAAAACCTAAAACATTATATGAATAGTATCAATAAAAACATTCAATTCACGCTGGAAACCGAAGTGGATAATAAATTAAAATTTTAGATTTATCTGTCATTAAACACATAGATAAATTGAAATTTAATATTTATAGAAAACCGACCACCACTGATGTGACAATACATGCTGACTCTTATCATCCCTTTTCGCAAAAGTTGGCAGCTTATAATTACTTTATCCGCAGATTGTTGGCAGTGCCTCTCAGTGATGATTACCGTGAGGAGTTGAATGCCATTAACCATATAGCCTTAGCTAATGGTTACAAAAACACGTTAATTGATAATCTCATCAAGAAACATAAAATTCGAAAATCCAAGCCCCTCGTAGATAAAGATACAAAAATAATACTTATTTCTACCACGTATACAAATATAATGCCAAAGATTCTAACCTCCACATTTAATAAATTGAATATTACCGCTACCTTCAAAACAAACAATAGTCTATTAAAAATACTACGTCACAGAAAACCCATACCTTTAGAAAAGAAATCCGGCATATGTAAATTATCATGTAACGACTGCAACAGTTTTTACATTGGTCAAACGGGGAGAGGTTTCCTCAAACGATTTAAAGAGCACACACCAAAACGTCACCTAAATAATCTCACTCTCTTAAATAACATCAAGTCCAACTTTGCCCGCCACTTAATCTTACACAATCATAATTATACCGATTTCAAATCTAATTTGAACCCCTACATGTGTGCAACAAAGGCCGTTACATGGATGCAATAGAAGAGTTCGAAATATACAAAGCATATAATAACATAAACAGCCGAGACTTCATATTGAATGACCATTTAAGTTTTAAATCCAACCTGCTATACGATACAGCATTGAACCTGCTTAGGCGTAATCACTCAAATAATAATTCAGTTTCCGATCGGCTTCGCTGTGGTGCGCACCATTTAGAAAGTGAGTGAGTTACATTAGTTGACAATTATGTGTAACATGTGATTTTAACTGTTAACGACCTCAATAGAGTGATTTAATCTGATGATGGAGCACATGTTCCGAAACGCGTCATTTTAATCGACGTATAACGAAGTCACACGACGGATACAAGGTGATTTATTTATCTATAATCTACTATTCCTACGTGACTTGGATACCAAGAACCAACATGCATTTTTAAAAATACATATTTTTCAGTTATTTTTGTCAAGTCAAACCGAATATTAACGTAAGAATGCTGTATGCGCAAGGAGAAATGTCTCAAAACGATAGTTCCCTGTAGTGATACAATTCCCAAAGCGTTTTTGTTGTACGGCAGTATTCTCTACGCATATTAAAGATTAAAGCAAACGCAGTCGCATCTGACAACACAGAAAACAACCGGATTTCACGGTGAATACGTTTACGAAGAATAACGAGAATTTAATATGAACACAGAACTGTACACTGATGTCGGTGTTGCTCTATTCTTGTGAAGAACCTGTGAAATGAAGCAACGGATTCATTATGGTGTGTTCAAAATGAATGATGCATCATCTTCATACTGAAGACCGTCACTGTTTCCGGTAAGAACAGCGTCTTAGTAGTTCTAGTTACAGATATCTCATGTACTGTACTACGGAAACTATTGAATGAAACATCGTCACACCATTCCATCTAAACATTTCACGGTACGGTATATAAAAAGTCAATTACATTGTAAAAAAGTAATTATCTTCCGTATACTGGCGGACGAGAATTTTCATCTCTTGATTAAAAGTTCACTCTGCTGACAAAAAGTCGTCTATTTTTGTCTGATACCTGTATGTTGGATTAATGTCTGATACACGCGTTTGTGTAGCAGATTCTCCTCTATCCAAATAAGGTTTGCTAAGAGTGAGTAATTCATACTTTTGTCAGGGCATCTTTTTATGGTCTCCTTACAGACACAAATTAGCCAGTATTATTAAATTTGACATGCAGGTGAAAACATTATAAACACTGGCTTGTATTTTGTTATTACTTTTTAAAAATTATTACATTTATCATTTTCTAAATTAGTGTCCAGTTATTAATACGTTATTTTATTTATGGTAATAGGCCTAACGATTGGTTATAAAATCACAAAAGCAATGCCTATAAGGAATTTTATTGCTTTTAAGTACAATTTTCGCCAAAACTAACTCCACAGGAACGTCAACAAATATTAAACGCTTGACAAACTGTTCACTAAATACGTCACAGACATGTGGTCAAATCTCGGCAATGAAAAGTTAATTTTGCTCTGCTAATTGAGACACACCTGGCTGACACAATTTACACTTTAATGTAGGCACCATGTTAACGGCTCGATCCGATTCGAGACAAATTTTTCTGTAATTCTCAGTAGTTCCGGTATAAAACTGACCTGAATTAATAAACATTAAAATATTATTTGTGTTTGAAACATTAACTTAAATGATAGTCTTTACTTTGTGCTGACCGTCTGTTCAACAGGTTCAATAAATAACAATATTTTTTATTATTAAAGTGTTCACACTTTAAAGTCACAAATAAAGTAACATTTGGTTGGTAAAATATAATCGAGTGGAAACGGGATCACTTGTTTTGTAACACAGTAACGCGACTAGATCGGGAAATTGTTTTATTTTGGCCGTTTGTAACAAGAGCGGGAACGTGACCCGTAAACGAACAGTTTTCTGTCGCACCAATTAGAACTACTATAATTTTAATATATTGTTTCTATACAGTATAACTACATTAATTACCCTATTTGTTGCATTATTATTCATTATAATGATAATTAATACTACAATTACAGCAGCAGCAGGAACAACAACAACAACAATAATAATAATAATAATAATTATTATTATTATTATTATTAAGAAAATTTGTAGTAGAGACAGTAAATTTAATACACGACGATTGTGTTGGGCATTAAACACACTGTCAGTACTACAAGTGCTCTGCAGAGAAACCACAACGGTAGTACGCAGATATCTCGAAGCAACTTCCGTTTCATGCAGAGCTGATTCTTGGGATGGGCTGTTAATCCATTCCGCTTTCTCGTAAGGTTGATTCCGGCGTTCGTATAGAGTTTTTAACACAGATCCGAAGTTTTTTATTCACATTACTTTTGGGATTATAAAAATTTCCGGTTCGACCGGTTTCCTACTCACACAGAGAATCCGTTTAGAGCCGTTAAATAGTTTATTTTCTTCCTGACTAGCTAGTTCAGAAGTAACGGTTGCTCGGATATATGAAGGGTTCGTTTGAATATAGCCTACTACATAGTGATTTATTTTTTTCAACACTCTCTGTGTCTATTAAATGGAAATTTGGAAAAATTCCTTTTGAAATAGATTTGTCGTCATGGTAACCTTTATCCTGAGTGGGTGCAACTTATTTCCGTACGCAGCAGTAATATATTACCTTATAATTTGAACCACAATAGTGCATATCAAACCTATTGGTGTTAACGACTTAAGACTTTGTTGCATAACGCAACGTTTTGTCGCACTGGCAACAGTAAATGTATGAAAGGTTTTCCAGTTATCACGTAAAGAGCTTTTGTATTCTGTATGTTTCAACTGTAAAAAAAAAAGAAAACAAGTCGAATTACTGCTGAAGTTTACGTTTCTTAAAGTTTACTGTCGGAAACTGTTAGCTCACACGAAGCTTAATACGTTAACTAATTAAAATAATGTGACATAAGGTTGTTTAAAAAAAGTATATAAACTAGCCATTTTAATAAAATAATAGACGCGCAATTACATCATAAAATAAGATACTCTACGTAATTTAAATTAAACATCATTCTCTACCACCGTAAATTTATAACACTTTTTATCCTTTACGTTTTGTTTTGGCCGTAAACATTTAGTTAAACTAAACACAGTAGAGCGATGTCGTGATCGAGATTCAGAGTGTTTCGGTGTTTCATTCTGATGCAAACGCTTAAAGCTCAGTTTGTAAAGTTTAAAATTTTGACGCGTATACAAATTAATATGGATGTAGGTTCAAACGACTCGATGCAGACTTTTTACAAAGAAATCTTTAAAAATATCTTTTAATAAGACGTCAGTCAAAATCTGATCGATAAATACTGAATGAGACGTTATAGTTATTAACTGCAAGTACTCTCTTAGCGTTTACGACGTTATTAAGAATATCGCGTACTCAATAAGCAAATCAATTTTGTATGAAATAGCATCTTCATTGAGATGCACTGATTCGTAACGTCAAACAATATTTCCGATTTTGTTTGAACATGGAGACTAAAATAGATTTTAAGCTAAAAGCGTTAAGTTGGGTTTTGAATATTCGTAAGACACATTAAATTCACCTATTTTCTATTTGGCTACTTAGTTATCTCTCTCTATTTTTATTTTTTTTTGTATTAGTTCTTCTGTATCTATCTCCTCCCTGTCTGTCTGCTTATCTGATCCTTCTCTCTCTTTTCTTACACACACTCAAAACTCCCACGTGTTTTTGGGCTGACAATATGATTTCATTTTCTTTGATCGGTTAAAAAATCTAAAACTTCGTTTCTGCACACATTAAAGACAGTAAGCGTATGAAACACTCAAATCTTCTTCTTCTTCCATCCTGCAGTAGACACTTGTTCCTGTTTCAGAAGCCTTATATAGGCCTACATTGTGAATATAATATTTAATTTACAAACATTTTAAGTAAAATTTAAAAAATCAGGTTATAGTTTTCTGGCTTTTCTACATCATAACTATCCCATGAGCACAGAAGTATGCGGCCTTTGGTATAGAGCACATTCCATGCTAAGGACACGTTTGCTTCATCTATTCTTATATTCGTTAACTTTTATAACTAATGGGGACGGCTTAAGCTCACACTATATATCGTCACTGCGAAGCATGTCTAACCTGGAACATACTTTGGCCATTCTTAAAAACCTCATTTCTGTTACGGTGATTTTATTTACATCCGCCTTTCGCGGCTCTGCACCGTACTACCGCCATAACCTTATAATATTTATTTTAGGCTTCTGGTCTAAGTTTATTTTATAATGTTTTTTGATTCGTCCCGGAGATAAATCTAAATACACTCAACATTGAAGTACTATATTTTTCACTAAAATACATTTAAGATTCGAACTGAATTTGCAGAAAAACTTGTGAAATGTGAACTTTAAAGAAATATGAACGTATTCTCGTGATGTCACTGCTGAAAAATAAAACTTTGGGAAAGCAAAATTTATCTGGCGAGACGTATGTACAAACGCAGTTACAATAGTGGATAATTCTGGTTTACAACAGAACAATTCACAATATTACGTCACCGCCGTCTAGCGCAAGCTTTCAAGTTGAACCTTGACAGCGTATTGTCTGCGCTACATGACTTGAAAGCTCAACAAACGTATAATTTAAAGGCCATACAATTTACGAGGTCTCAGTTTTTATTTATCCCGCACTGCAGCAAGGTTATATTAGGGTATCGGTGAAGTCGTGTCAAGTGATACCAAAATGGTATCAAAATATCTACAAAATTTTACGTGAAAACAGTAAATAGGCTAACAAATTTCAGTATTAAATTTTTCTCCAAAAATACTCTGCAATTGTATGGCGCACGTCTCACACACAGATTGCTACAATGTTGTTTTTCTTTTCTTGCAAAAATTTATTTAATTGTTGCTTACAAAAATTTCTTGAATTTCTTAAGGTATTCTGCTTGTCTTATATCCTTAGAGGACACAGCTGAAACTGTTGTAATGATTTCAATACGAATTTAAAATATATAATTTAATTTGAAATATAGGTCATAACAATTTAAAAAAATCAAGTATCTAAATGTTATAAAAATTAAAACACGTGGACAAAATAACGCACGTGGACACACACACACACACACACACACATTAACTTTGTTACGAAATAATATAGTAGCATTAACTTAACGTTAACGTTAAAAGTTAGTAACAAATAAGTTAAGCGTTATATCGTATTTGTAATGAATCACCAGTTCACTATTCACTATTCGCTACTATATAAACTGAATTATTGGATTATTCAAACATGGCTTGCTACTAAAAAATATTATTTCAAAAAGTAGTTTGCCTTGGAAACTATTACAAAACGTTTTTGGACTTTTAAATAGTATTACATTTTAAAAAGGAATAAATTTGTCGTTGAACTTAACAATCACTGTCGTAAGGAAGGAAATTATTTTCACCTAAGACGTAGACTCAGCAACGTTTGTTACGAAATCGAGTGTCAGTAGTCTCGAGATGTCTAAATTAACGTGCAGGTTATGCAATAAAGATAAGTGCCCAAGGCGCGGCGGTTGTTCGCTCGGCGGCAAAACCTCTTGTCAGCGCACGAAATACTGGGTTTCTAGCGTCTCTCGGTTATATTACGTTAGGTCAGATGTGGAGATAATAACAGTATAATTTAATATACTTGCATATACCACAATAGTATAGCGCATTGAGTTTTGATTTGTACCTATTAAAGCTTAAGTCTCAACTGATTTATTAATTTATAATAGACTCGGACACGGCAGATCACATAAGCCAGGTAACAGACACCTTAAACTTGATCACATACTCCTCGAACATCACAGCCTTTAATAACAATCCGCTGTCTTCGAATGATAGAAACGAATAAAAAATTTCGTATTAGCTACTACCAAATAAAACCAGTTATGCCGGTTAAACAAAGATAACTTCAGTCACAATATATATTAGTTAAAGAAACATTGGTTTAAATATGAGGTGGGTAAGGTGGTTAAACGTCAGCTTTTTGGTTAAAGTGAAAACCAGGTTAATGTATGGTACATAAAATATTAGATAATGAAAAATTACGTTAACTAAAATGTCAATGTGTTAAACATAACGTTAGTAAAATTTGTTATTATGTTAGTAACGTGAAGACAACTAGTTAAAGATATCACTTAGTTATAGTCATTGTAAACGAAAATGACACAAAAGTATAAAGCTGAAATTAAAAAAAAAAAACAGTTAACGTTACATGATGTTAATGGGAAAGGGTTAATACATTTTAAATTGTGACTTTAAAAAACTGCATAGGTATAGATACGTTACTTGTTTGATAACCTGGTAAACACATGAATGGTTCGTCACTTGTCTCGACGTGTTTAGCTAGCAGCCATCGGTTATGCAATATCGATAAGTCCCTGCCATGATTCCGCTAACATCTTGGCAGTGCATAAAATACTGGATTACTAGCGGCTCTCGAATGTGCAGCGCAATCTTTAGAAGTAGGCCTACTAAATCATATTTTCCGCAGGGCTGCGAAATTTTACTCGGGTGCGGAAAAGACTACACGGATTGTGTAATTGACAACTAACTTTTGTCGATGTAGAACATAATTACTGCCAGCATAGAGCTAATAACTTTAGTTAATTTGTGGTGTGACGAACAAGTATTAATCTGATCCAAATTCGGAATGATATGAAATCGTTTAGAATGAAGCACGTTAATTTTTATTTCCAAATGACAAACGACATTCTTTAAGGCTCAGTGCTTTCTAACCCTGCTCTTAACAGGATTTCGTGTTCTTATTTAACATAAGTAAGATTTTTAAAGATAAAAATGTTCCTATCCAGTCGCGCAAAGTGAAGATTAATTGCAATTTAAAATTTTAAGAATACATGTAAACCGTAACACGCTAAGAAAATTGTACACACTGATAATAAAAAATTGTTCTCCAAAATTTATTGAGCTCAAAGTAACGCACGACTAAACAAAGTGATAGGCCTACCTGGTTTCATGTGCGTTTGGATAGTAAAATCGAATGAATTTATAAACCCGAAGTCTTAACATTTGTTTAGTTAATGTATTCTGTCTTTTCTTGATTTTCGTCTTGCCCTGCCTCTTATTCATCGTCTACTTTCTCTTCTTCTTTTTTCTTCTTCTTTCCTTCAATTTTTTGACTCCTTCTTCACTTGAATTTCAAAATGCTCAGTCGATAGTTATTTATTTTTCAGCGTTAAGACTTAATAAGACGTTTACTACCTTGGGTACAATGCCGTGGGGATGAGGGCAAAGGGAGCAAATGCCCCCCCCCCCGATATCAAAGACCAAATATATGATTTCATTGATATATTTTGCCCTGAAATAAGTTAATACTCTGAAAATTAAACTGACGGATTACGTAAATGTTACACACGGTATTATTTGCAACAATATGGATAACGCTAACAGAAATGGGATCCCTGCATTTGAAAAATATTATCGACGACTTTGCCTTTGTAAAGGGAAAACATTTTTCAGCCTACAGCAGTGTATATTTGACTTTTTTAAATATTGCCAGTCATTTGTAGTTTCTGTTACGTTCAAATTCAGAACAATCCTATAGAGAACGTAAGTTTAATTAGTTCGTAAATAAAAATTTGTTTATATCTTTAATAACCCATCTTTAGTTATAGAGTGCTAATTTTACACACAATTTTTTCTGAATTTTTACTAGATAGGCTTATTGAAAATGGCGACTACTTTTGGATGTAGCGTCCAAAATAAACGTGCATATAAAAACATCGTATTCCAGTTTTTTTTAAGGTAATGCAAATTCAGAGGCGCCAAATATTCTTCTTAAGATTCTGATCTCAAGCATTCAAATTCAACCCCGCGATATTCAGTTAAGGCGTTCGATGGAGTGTTAATGGAATGATTAACTTTTGTTTTCTTCGTATTACTTCACTTATTATTTTTATAATTATAAGGTTTCTGTTTTATCCATCATGATGACACTCTTCTACTAAACATTGTTTTGTTCCTGCTTCTATGTATTCAAACTCCGTGCCCGTGCTTTCTTAAGACTTTATATTTTAGTCTACTTTTCTCTTTTTTATTGTTGTGTTTTTTGGTACCTTCGTTGGCTTTGCTTTGCTTTTTAATTGGGAGTGATTATTTTATTACCGTAAAATTTCTTATTTTATTCTGGGCGTTTGTGCAATTATCCCCATATTAGACGTTAGATGTCGACATGAAGCGGGGTGTCCTCTCCGGGTCGATCCCGATGACTGCCATAAAATACACATGGGGACGGGATATTCAACATGTAAGGATGCTACCAACGCGATTATTTGTTAGATGACGTAGGACAGTGGCTTTTTGACGAGTTACAGCTTCTGGTACCGACTCAGATGGTAGGTATCGCTTGTCTCAGCTCCCCGCGAGACAAGAGCAACCGTACCGGTGGCAAAGGTAACAGCAAAGGTAACCTATTGTATGTATACCTTGCGCCAACCAGCTAAATATAACGCCCCCTTCATTACAGCTTACTCCTACATCAAACGAAAATATTATATTTTACTGTTCATATTTGAAATCTTCGTTTAGATTTTGAATTTTTAAATTTCATATAAACTTAACGAATATTACGTGTTCATTACATATTCATTTTTTATGAATGAATATCTTAAGGCTGCATCTCGCATAGTGCCATGCGTGCAATTGTCGCCAATAATAAACATGCACAGAATATTGGCAGTTTCCTTAAATCTGTGTGCATCACTTATTACTACCATAGTGTTTCCATTAGTTCCGTATATTCAAGACTGTCAACATACTTACCGTTTGTAATAACTCTGAATCACGTAAAAATTATTTTGTACTTATTTTGATTCGCATAAAGTAATACTGAATGTAACTATTTTGTACGCCACTTCGCACTTCATTAAATACAGAAACATTTCTGTTATTTCTGCAAAACATTAATTATAGATATTTGTTGTTGTTCGACTTATAAGCATGTACAGTACTTTGATTACAAGGCTATCGCTTTACCACAATCTTTTCCACTGATCACAGAAGCCATACCTGCTAATTAAGAAATAATTTTTTCTGCAATTTACTTTTTATTTAATTTTATTACGTAAATAGGTTAATAAGTTTCTAAGGTCAATCAATTTTTTGCGTTTGTGCTGTTCTGGAAGAGGATATTTCACTTTGGGAACGAAACATTTTAGCAATAAAAAGAGCCGTGCATTGTCTGACACAATTTGTAGCAGCCAATTCTGAGAAATTAAGTTTAGGTAAAAATTAAATAAAACGTTTTGGTACCCTTAAGTCCAAAACAATCCCCAATTTAAACTTAAATCATCCAGTTAGCCTAGCTTCCTTTTTTCACTCCATGTCACCACATAAGTTTTGGCCATCCTATTTTATTTTTTCCCCCTGCACTTATATACTTTTTAGTTAAATCTTTCTTCCGACATTCTTTTCACATGCGCAGATCAGTTAAATCTCTTTACCTTTGTGGTTGCAGTTACGTCCATGCAAAACTCTGTTCTTGGTCTAGAGTTTTTATGAATGTTTATTATTTTCCAAACTTCTAAAGCTATATTTTTTACTCTAGTAATCCATTTATACTGTGTTTAGTTAAAAACTATACTTTTCTTTTTTATTGCCTAATCAGACTGGTAGTTAGGCAGGATAGGCTGCCTTATGTGAGCCGTTCGGAATACAAGGAAGGGAGTATGGCCAGCACTATCCTTCACCCGCCTATTATTCCTCCACGATAGCATGTCAGATACTCGTTTCCACAGGCTGAGTCGACCTGTAAGACTGAAAAACGCATATTGGTTTTATGGTGTACCAGGGAATTTAGGCCTAAACGAGTAGGTTTGGCATTAGCCTCTTACCTACAAGTTTAGTGGTTTAGCCACTTTATAGAAAGTACTTTGGTCACTAATATTTGCGTGTTTGTGTAAATAAATTTTCTTTCGAGACCGTTATTAGGGACTACAAAACTACAATTTCTGCTTTATATTGTCTATATTTTTTGTCACTTTTAGAAAAAATTGATTTTAATTTTATTAAAAATTAAAAATTATATTATAATGAAAGATGTAATTTAAGAAGTAATTAATCTATTATTTCATTCAGCATCACCCCTTGGTCACTTCTCCCCCTCCTCCTCACAGTATAAACGAGTACGTTTCTCGTAATGAGTACATTGACATTTGTAAAACAAATATTGGAAATTGTCACTTGTCACAAAGTTTGTCACGTTTATCCTGCAATATGTCATTTTCTTTGTTTATAACGCTTTTCGGCCACTACGCCACCGGGTGTCCTGATCGCTATCTTTAGCGCTCTCACGACACACTGAATTTTTTATACTATGCCTACTGTTATCTACAGTAGTAGAACTTGTGACACAGTAAAGACATACGGACCTAACCAGTCACGTGTTAGTATATATACTTCTGTCTTCAAAGCACGTAATAGTGTCTTATCATTTTTTTTTAATATTTATATTTGAAACATTTTGTTGATTATTATTGGAAAATCAGGATCATCCGTGGTGTAACGTCGTGGTATATAAAATTTGTTTACTCTCCTGTCTAGGGGGGATGGCAAATCAACGAGTGACATTCCTGCCTCGTAATATACTTTCTATTCAGCTATTTCAAAGCTAATGTTAAACTTGTGACTAATCTCTGTGAATTGCTTATGTAACGAATACACGTGTATGGAAGACGACACTCAAAGACAAAGAGAATTAAAGTACCTTTCAGAATTTAACGTCTGGTATGAAAATTGTATCAGTTATTTATAAAATAAAAAAAGTGAATAACAGACTACTATTTAGTAAAATAACAGACGAGTTTAAGGTTATCAAATTTTGGTTTCATATTAGTTAAATTTTTGCTTTTAAAAGTATTTGAAATAGTGTTAACTTCACGTCTTTATACACTCTATTGTTTGTAATTTAATCGCCTTAGTTTTGTTTAGCGTCTCAATGAATTTGTGCTTAGTAATATTAAAATGCTTTATACACCAAGAGATTATAGCTTTACCAACATGTTGTTAATCAATAAACGGTGCACCAAACGAGAAGAATGACTCAGTATCAGAGCATTCGCTTTCAGCACGACGGACAGTGTGTTACACGTCCATCAACAATAATTGAAACGCGATTTCAGTAGCTCTGAAATTCGCAGTGCTGCCTGTATTTACATAAGACACGCAGTGCTGTGTATCGTATAATTAAATGTTGTAATCTGACCTACTGTGACTCTAAACACTGTTAAATGTAAAAAGTGGATCATTTTTGCTTTAAATAAATGGTCCACTTACATGCCTATTCAGACAGACACGTGTGGATGTTTTTGTAAACATGAATGTAAGGTATACACAAACCATAACAACTAATGTACCACCAGACGTTAAAGGATAATAACGCCATGCGTACATAAGAAAAAATAATATGTGTAAAATGTATATTTGTTTTTGTAGGCCTAAATGTTAAACATGAAACAGACAATTCTGAAGTTTCTTGGTAAATTCTTATCGGTTGATGCAATTAGCGTGTCTAAATTTCAATTATGAAAATACGTGATACTGGAAAAATTAAAACCGAACCGATTACGTAAGGGTTTTAATCAAGTAATTGTGACAAGGATCCTGGGAAGGAAAGCCTTCACCCACTTCGTGATTGACGTTCTGTGTGGGGGGTTCATTTATAAGTTACAGCGGCGTCGCTAACTTTGATCAGCTGATTTTGACACGTACGGAAACAGTACAAAAATCCCCCTTCAGATTAATCTACTGTTGAACGTGTAAACGTGCTGAGTTCTGCCACGGCGTTTATGGAATCGGTCAATTCCAGATACAGGCTTGCAGCGATTTTAGCTGCGGTAAAATTGTTACATTTGTTACTTAGTTGCTACGTAAAATTATTTTAGTCCTGAAAAAATATTAGTTAATGTCAATAAAATGCAGCTTAGTTGAAGTAGTTTTACAGTTTACAGAGAAGTTACTGTAAGCAAATTACAGAAAGTAGACAGCAATAGGAGATAATACAGTGGACCTAAGAATAAGTTGAAAAAACGAAACCCAATATATCATGGGGATATCAAGACCCTCTGTTCTATATGCTTCTAGAGACGATAAAATACAAATCTCTCGCATCAAAGACAAACATACAACTCTTCAAAACTAATTAAATATCAGCTGTATACGAGCAATAATCTGTAATTTTAACCACCTCAAGTGCTCACAATTAGAATAAATGATTAAGTAATTGTACATGGAGCAAAAAATATCGCTTATAAACAGATTCGTTCCCCGTTTCAACTGATTTGATATTATAGGTTTATCATTATTAAATATAACGTGTTAAAAATTAAAGGTTGCTGTAAAATCTTATAATATTTTCACACCGAGCCACGCCACAGTGCAAAAGCACGCAGCTATTAACAGTGAACTTATCTAAGATTAAAGAACTGCTGACTCGTCAAATAACAACGTGAGAGTAAATAACTATTGTAGAACGATGTATTCGTACTTACTGCAATATAATCACCTACAAGTTGTAAACAGCAGTGGTAATAGAAGGATGATCAATATTATCATAAGTTTAATTAGATATTATAACTGACGTCTAATCATACTTATTGATCTAACGACTTTTACTTTATGATGAAACGGTTTGTGGGAGAAGTATTGTAGGCCCAGCGGCGTAGCCAAGGGGGGGGGGGCTATTGGGCTGCAGCCTCCCTTGGAATAATTGTAATAATACTAATAAGAATATTAATAAAAAATATATAGTATAGTACGAAATATAGTGGACTGTATAGTATAATACAAAGTTACTGCACGGTGTCTGATAAAGTGCGTGTTCAAGCAAAATGCAAAATGTGCGTGTTCAAGTGAGAAGTGGGCATCGCGCATCAAGTGGCATGCGGAAGAAATGGTTGGCCGTTACGTGGATACCGTGATTCTGGAATTTTTGACATTAATGAAGATAGAATTAAGGGAGAAGGAAATTTTAGAGCATTGTTTCGTTTGCGAATTCAAGCTGGAGACGAAATATTAAAAAATCACTTATTAATTTGCAATAAGAACGCAATATATATAAGCCCAGACATACAAAACCAAATCATAAATTGTTGTAACAAAATAATAATAAAAAAGCTTGTATCTCAGATAAATGAAGCGCAGTGTTTTACAGTTTTAGCGGATGAAACCGCAGATATTAGTTGTATTGAACAGTATTCCATATGTGTAAGATATTTTAAAGAAAATACAAAACAAATTTGTGAGCACTTTCTTCAGTTTGTCCCTCTTACTTCTACAACTGGAAAAGATTTAGCAGCAACGCTGTTATCTTCATTAGAAAAATTTGGGATTGATTTAAAATATCTTAGAGGTCAAGGCTACGATGGTGCTCCAGTGAATACTGGCGAACATGAGGGTGTTCAAAAATACGTCAGTCAAAAATATCCGACAGCAGTTTTTGTTCATTGTGTTGGTCACTCATTAAATTTAGTTCTATCCCATGCTTCAGAAATTCGGGAAATAAACAATTGTCTTGGAATAGTAGAAAAGATTTATTCATTTTTTGAATCACCAAAAAGGAATTCATACTCTCTAATAAAATTCAGGAATACGCACCAGAATCAAACCGACAAAAATTGAAACAAATGTGCCCTACGCGCTGGGTTGAAAGACATGATTCTGTTATCATTATGGTGGAATTGTTGGAGCCCGTGCTGTATGCATTGGAAGAAATAAGTTCCTGGAAGGATAAATCAACATCCTCATTGGCAGATTTATTACACACCGGAATTCAGAAATCAACTTTCTTAATTTCATTATTTGTAAAAGAAAAAATATTTAGCTTCACATTACCATTATGTAAATACATGCAAAGTGAGAATATTGATTTATGTGCTGTAATTGAACACGTTGCAAAAGTTGAATCAATTTTTGGAAACATTCGCTTAAACTCTGAAGACGAATTTAAAATTATTTATGATAAAGCAGGAAAGCTTATTAGTAATTTATTTAATAACCATATCACCACACCAAGAATAGCAGGAAAACAAACATATAGAAGCAATATAGATTCAAACTCTCCGGAAATGTTTTTCAGAACTACAATTTTTATTCCATTTTTGGATCATGTAATTTTTCAATTAAAATCTAGATTTTTAAATCATCGTAAAATATTAGAATCATTTCAATGTTTGATTCCAACTGGCCAATTTCCTACAACAGAAAACAACGAAAGTTTTAAATCCTTGATAAGTTTTTATAAAAACGATATGAACGTTCCAAACGATGAAGTTGCCTTTAGTGAGTATTTATTGTGGTTTGCAAAATATTGTGATTCAACAAATAAACCTTCAAATGCTATGCAATCTATTATTGATTGTAATAAGAATCTGTTTCCAAATATTTTTAATTTATTAAAAATATTTGTTACTTTGCCAGTAGCTACAGTCACTCCTGAGAGATCGTTTTCAACTTTAAAAAGGCTTAAAAATTATTTGAGAAGTACGGTAGCGGAAGATCGACTGAATGGTTTAGCTAGTCTAAACATTCATTGGGAAATAAAAGTACAAGAAGAAGAATTTATAGAAGAAATGAAAACACAGCCTCGACGAATAGCATTATGAATGTTGCAATATTCTGTAAGTTCAAAATATTAAAATACATCTTATAAATCTAATTAATCTGTTTATGTATACTTTATTTAATGTCACTTAAAAATTCTCAGATGGTCTTTATGAAAGGTTTCGGCATCAGTCAGTTCTAGGTGAATCGTTAGAAACTGAAAACCCAATGCGGCATCAGTAACCCTGCAATGATCCACTTTTGCATAACAGTCTCCCACATAAATAAATGCAGCTCACAGAAAGGTTACATAAAAAACTGACCAGTGGACAGAAAAAGTCTTACCAGTCCATTTACTACCTCCCACATTTGATTCTCCTATGGCTGGAATGTCTCAGAGGTGTGTTAATTGCCGATATGGTGCAGAGACCAATACGGACCTCCACCAAGACCCAAACTAGTTGCATTTGTCTCTAATCCAGGGAGCATCTGGAGCCTTACCTTGCACACTAGCCAAGAGAACAGTTTTTAAGTGGTTATCCTTCCTCCACTATTTGTTATGTATATAAATTTAATAATAATAGAATCTTCTGTACATAGGTAACAAATGGGTCTGTCACTGAGAGTCCGTCAGAACGAATCCCTTTGGGGTTCCCCCCCTGCGCGATTATTCGTCTTGTCGTGTACGGCTGCCCCTACTTAGCCCCCCCCCTAGAGAAAATCCTGGCTACGCCTCTGTGTAGGCCTATTACAAAAACAATTTTAATGGACGTGTCAAAAGCTATGATTGTATTGATTCTCTTGCAGTTAATTATTCTAGTATAGATCCCCAATCGCATAAGAATATTACAAACCTTAAACTATTGATAGAGTAATGTATTTACCTTATTTTGTTTGTCCGTCTGGTGGCTTTATTTCTTTTTCGTTATTACGACGCGTTTCGGGACATATGTCCCATCCTCAGGTATTGTCGCTCAGCAGAGGTCGTCATTTAAGTAAAAATATCAACACAAAAACATATAACATAACTTACACTTAATCAACAATAAAAACGTTTAAACTTTGGAGCACGTACAAGTCGAGATGCGCATCCAGGACTACAACGGTCGACTGCCGAGTCTATGTTATTTGCTCGCCGCGCACTGTGGACTTTGTCTGTATTTGTGTAGCCGTATCGTATAGCGAATTTGACTGAAACTGTAACTGTTCATTTAAGAGGATTTCTTTTGTGTTATGTCCTTAAATGCCTTATATATTTCAAATTCCTCGGCGGCACTCATGTATCTCCCTTTCCTGCATGTGTGTAGGGGTTGAAAATTACTTGCAAAGTCTGTATAACTATGATTATTGTCAACTAGATGACGTGCATAATTTGATGTTATTCTGCTAGGATCTTTTTTGGGCAGGTGTTCTCTAAAGCGTTTTTTTAAACGCTCTACCCGTTTGTCCAATGTAGAAACAACAACAGTCGCTGCACACAACCTTATAAACACCTGTCCTGTCTTCAACTGCTTTTGGGGGGTTTTGTCGAAGTATCTTACCAACGTTGTTACTGGTCCGGAACCCCATCCTAACGGTTACGTCTCTAAACGCGCTGTATAAAATTTTTGGTAGGGTGTTACCATAGTACGATGTTATGTACCTAGTCTCATTTTCACTACCTTCGCGTATTTCTTTGTTACCTTCCTTCTTTCGATGTTTTTTAATTAGATTGTGTACAATTGAGCTACTGTAACCGTTGGCCCTAGCTATATATTTAATTGTGTTAAGTTCTTCGTGAAAGTCTTCCTTTTCCATTGGTATGGACAGTAGTCTACGCACGAATCTGTTATATGCCGCCATCTTTTGGGAGAAAGGGTGATGTGATTCAACGTTTATTGTGATATCTGTGGTAGTTGGCTTCCGGTATATCTGGTATCGGAAGTTGCTATTTAGTCTTGTGACTGTCAAGTCGAGAAAGTTAAGGCCGTTTACCTCCGTTTCAAGGGTGAACTGTATGTTCTTATTAACGTTATTCATGTATTTTTTCATATTTTCTATCTGCCGCAATGTACCGTTAAAAATTATAAAAGTGTCATCAACGTATCGTGTATATGATACTAATCTGTTGGACAATTTATTTTTGTTACTGAGCAGATATGTGTTCTCATAATAATTTAGGTATATAATGGGGTCCCCCTTATCTAGCCTGCTGGCTGATATATACCTAAATTATTATGAGAACACATATCTGCTCAGTAAAAAAAATAAATTGTCCAACAGATTAGTATCATATACACGATACGTTGATGACACTTTTATAATTTTTAACGGTACATTGCGGCAGATAGAAAATATGAAAAAATACATGAATAACGTTAATAAGAACATACAGTTCACCCTTGAAACGGAGGTAAACGGCCTTAACTTTCTCGACTTGACAGTCACAAGACTAAATAGCAACTTCCGATACCAGATATACCGGAAGCCAACTACCACAGATATCACAATAAACGTTGAATCACATCACCCTTTCTCCCAAAAGATGGCGGCATATAACAGATTCGTGCGTAGACTACTGTCCATACCAATGGAAAAGGAAGACTTTCACGAAGAACTTAACACAATTAAATATATAGCTAGGGCCAACGGTTACAGTAGCTCAATTGTACACAATCTAATTAAAAAACATCGAAAGAAGGAAGGTAACAAAGAAATACGCGAAGGTAGTGAAAATGGGACTAGGTACATAACATCGTACTATGGTAACACCCTACCAAAAATTTTATACAGCGCGTTTAGAGACGTAAACATTAGGATGGGGTTCCGGACCAGTAACAACGTTGGTAAGATACTTCGACAAAACCCCCCAAAAGCAGTTGAAGACAGGACAGGTGTTTATAAGGTTGTGTGCAGCGACTGTTGTTGTTTCTACATTGGACAAACGGGTAGAGCGTTTAAAAAAACGCTTTAGAGAACACCTGCCCAAAAAAGATCCTAGCAGAATAACATCAAATTATGCACGTTATCTAGTTGACAATAATCATAGTTATACAGACTTTGCAAGTAATTTTCAACCCCTACACATATGCAGGAAAGGGAGATACATGAGTACCGCCGAGGAATTTGAAATATATAAGGCATTTAAGGACATAACACAAAAGAAATCCTCTTAAATGAACAGTTACAGTTTCAGTCAAATTCGCTATACGATACGGCTATACAAATACAGACAAAGTCCACAGTGCGCGGCGAGTAATAACATAGACTCGGCAGTCGACCGTTGTAGTCCGGGATGCGCATCTCGACTTGTACGTGCTCCAAAGTTTAAACGTTTTTATTGTTGATTAAGTGTAAGTTATGTTATATGTTTTATGTGTTGATATTTTTACTTAAATGACGACCTCTGCTGAGCGACAATACCTGAGGATGTGACATATGTCCCGAAACGCGTCGTAATAACGAAAAAGAAATAAAGCCACCAGACGGACAAACAAAATAAGGTAAATACTTTATTCTATCAATATATAAATAAGTGGCTTGGACACCGATAAACATGAACTTAAACTATTATACTTTAGACTATTATAAAAACATATATTAATTATTCGATTTTCAATCTTGTAATTGTACCCATTATCAGCTCGAGTCGGCTAGATTCCACGCCGGAGTTCTAGTTCTAAGTTTTTCTTTAAATCACGTCTTACTTGTTTTCGTCCAAAGAGCGAACGCCTAACGAGCGTGTTAATTTTTCATCACGCCCTGGTTATACTTGCAAATGTCCTTATAAGGTGGGTGTACTGTGTTCAGTTCACTGCGTCAACGCGTCTACGCAGGTTAATTTGATACTTCCTTGTGCTGGTTAAGTTATTCACGAATGAACAAGGAAAATTACGAGGAGACGGAATTCTGAGCACGGTATTAGTAACGGCTGAGGCGAAGTGTTGGAATAAACTTACGCGCGTTGTAAAGTTACAGGCGAATTCGGGTTTTGACGGCGTAGTTAACCAATTTCTTAATGAGGAAATCTTCTGACTGGCTGCAGATCCGCTATGTAGCCTAATACAAACGATGAACGTGTTCAAGTTTTTATTATTACATACATGTTTTGTCATTTTAATGACGAACCTTTTTGTCTGATGCCAACTTTGGTAAATATGTTTTAATCACTTAATCACTTACACTTATGTTACTATGTCACATGTGGTGTGTTATGTCACTTAACTTATGTTTTGTATACTTGTAGAAATAAAGAAATATTTTAAAATTTTAATTCTAAATTTTCAATTTTTTTTCTTACCTTAAAAATATTTTAACCTAATTTTTGCACGGATTACTACCATCCGAGTTTTAAGAAGTCCATGATTGACATGAAATGAATTATTGTCTGTACAAACAAAAGTTTCAGTTTCGTGACGGATAGAACAGGATTACAAAAACAAAACTGCCTACGTTGCAACCAGATTATCGGAAGGCTACGGAAAATATGGCGTGCTTTGTGAATCGAAATTTTTGTATACTGATGATGACAAGTACTGACTACATAACGAGTGTCAACTACAGCCGTCATTACAATTGTTACAACTATCGCTCGCCAGAAAATTTTCTAAGTACATGAACAAGGGTGTTTGTTAAATTTCCTACATTTGTAACAAGTTTTAGTAACTTTCTGTTATGTTATTTACCTTATTTCCCTTATGTTATTTTAAATAATATACATTTTTTGTGTAGCTAAGCGTAGCATAAATAGAAGTAATAGTTACATGCAAGACTAATAGAGATTATTTTCAGCAGTTATTTAAGACAAAGGGAGATGAACAAATATTTACTATTATATGAAAGGCAGAATACAAGGAAATAGAAAACGTTGGAAGGAAAGTGTCTTTAGCAAAAGTTGCTTATAATTATAACCCACAGTTCATAATGACCGTAGGCCAGCCACGGAAATGATGGGGAATCTCTGAAAGACGGCACTGCTTAAGCCGATGCATTGCCGGCGACAAAGAATTGTATTTCAGACTACATGTTATAGATAACCGTAAACCGTAATCGTAACCTGAAGACCTTAATGTACTTAAAAGACATGCAATTGGATATTTAAGGAACAACTGTTTTCTACAGTATCCGTATTTTGTATACCACGGTTCCACGAATGCAAGCAAACATAGGGTAATATTCGAACAAGCATGTAGGCCTATGTAAGAAAAAAGAACTTCAGAACTGAAATCTGAAAATCTATGTGTGCTTAAATTATTATCCTCTTGCAGATTGTGTTATTATTTTGCATACAAGAATATCTGTTGAACTCATAAAAATACTATTTTCAATAAACGTAAAATAAAGAATAACATTCTTGCAGTGAGTTGTATTCTTCTTAAACTAACTGAAAACACTTCGTAAAATGTCATACTGTTTCCTCGTTGCCTAAATTCGTCGTCTGATGTGGATTTAAAGTAGACTTACGTAAGTAAACATATATGTGTGTGTGGTAATTTTAATCATGGGTGTCAGCCATGTATCAGTGTATTACAATTATTGTTAATGCTTTATAGATGTAGACAATACTTATCTATAGATACAGTACTTAAGACACCTTAGGACACTTTACAATCACGCATCTTAAACTATTAACTCTAAAACAAGGGTGAGTAGAACATAACTCTGGAGGTTTTAAATGACTTTGTAGCTGATGCGAGACGAAAATGGTAGAAAAAGCTTCAGACAATATTAATGCTATTTTACGGTGTAATTTGATATGTTGGATATCAATATCAACTCGATAACATGGCTAGGAAAGTAGTAGAAACTGGAGAGTTGCAATCTGTATAATTATTACCGCTACCAGATAGTGCACTGTACTTATTCGCTAATGTAGACATAACACAAATCGAGACAACAAAGTCAGGAAAAACGATTGAAGTGAAATAAAGCTGAAAAAATATACCTCTCTCATTCAAGAAATATATACCTTAATAACAACAGAAGAAAAATAATGGAATTATACATTTTGTTTTAGATGTTTGTATTTTAAATTAATATTTTAATAAATTATTGAATTAAAATTCTGAAATTTATAGTAAATATAAATTTGCGCTTAAAACTATTATTTTATTAAAAAATAATTTTTCAATAAAAAATTAAATGTAAAGGAACACAGCCATCCTAAACTGACCTACTTAGTAACAATAAAATAATTAAATGTAGTACCAGACATAATTTAAACTTCCTGATTGTTTTAGGTAAGCGTCTGTATAATTTTGTGACTACACAGATGACATAAGAAACGTAAAATGAGTTTGATCCTTTAATAATTATTATATCCAGTTGTTAACAATTCAGTACGAATATTCGTTAAATAAAGTTACCTTACATAGCACATAAGAATGTGATGAAATGAAATATTTATAATTTGCTACTTACTGTAAATTTAAATTATTTATACATAAATAACAAAATATTTACGTTAACTGTGAACTCGTAAACTCATGTGTCAGCATACTAAATGAAAGCATGAACGGCTTTTAGGCTTTAGGCCTACCTCGTGTTTACAGCATGCACTAAATTAGCCTCCTGCAGCAGAAGTAATGTAAGTAGTTTAATATATGAGATGTTGTCTCTAATTCAGGATGACAGTGTTGAAATTACAGTTTAGTTTACAACTTTAATTTACAATTAAGATGGAAACTCTTTTACAAAATCCACAAGGATGTTCAAACACCGGCAGAACGATAGAAATCTGGTTGTTATCATGAAAAGTTTTAACGAGTCACGGAAGTGTATACGGTATTAGGGAATTAAATTCAAAAGTATATTTCTGCGATGAGAAATTAAATCCACAGTCGGTAATTATTTCTAATCTATAACAACACAATTAACAGTAAAAGCAAGAATGACGCGCCCCTTCGTCAACTTCGTAGAGCAAGAAAGTTTGTAACTGACTCTATACAGACGTAGAAAGTAATGACAATTCGTGTTGTTCAAAACAGGTAAGTTATCTAAGTCAAAATGATAGACTATGAAATTATAATTCTACATGTGCGATGTAGATTGTATTTTGCATGAACGTTTTATTACTTAAAAACATTCATAACATTTTTCAAGAGCAATAGTTTAATTTAACATTCATATGTCAGAGAAGTTGTTATAAATACATTATTTTGAATACATCTCAAAGCAATACTTTATTTCAGTTGCGATTACAAAGAAAACGGCAAAAATGATAATAAAATGTTGGAAAAGTAAAACAATTGGAAAAGCAAATAACTAAAGTAATTTACTTAAGGTTGCATCATTAGTAGAATTATATTTAAGATTTTTCTTTATATTTTATTTTATATATTTTAATTTTACATTATTATTATTTGATTAAATTTACATAATTTATTACGTATAAAGTTTATCGAGAATGTTCAAAACTTTTACTAAATCAAGAAACATACTAAATGAATTAGAAATGTGTATTTGTCCGCAATCATGGCAGCTTAATTAAAGATGCGGTTGCGGAAGTAACCAAGTGGCTTTAGTATTGGTTATTAAAGTGACAAAATAAATATCTGTACAAGAATAAAAAACATTTATCATGAATATTTAATAAGAAAAAGAAGGAAATGAAAACAATTAAATACCATAAAATAAATAATTTTAGATTTGTTGAATACGCCAATATTTAAATTCGTCAAAGCTTTGAAAACTCCAGTTACTTTTTGTTTTATTTAAAATTGATTTTGATGGTATAGCATGGTTATTCATTAATATAAAAGATTTCCTTGTGTTTTACTAGCTAACCATTACTAATTACTAATTCATGACGGTAGTTATTAATCTTTAAAGTAGGTTAGATACCTGTTATTCCTTCATGCAACTTACTTTGGTCGCTAGGCACGACGCCAGTTTTTGTATCACAATATCGAAGAGCGCGTTAGATTTGAACGACACCATATCGTTCAAAAGGCACTCCTTCTGTGACCTAGCCGCTTTATATATCTCATACTCTTCTAATGCATTCATATATCGGCCTTTTTTACAATAGTGTATGGGTTTAAGATTAACAGAGAAGTCAGTGTAACTGTGATCACAATCAATCAGGTGTTGCGCGTAAGTCGATTTACTGTTTATTACATTATTCATGGGCAGGTGTTTCTTGAACCTCTCTTCAAAACGTCTCTCGGTCTGGCCGATGTAAAACATGTCGCAATCATCACACACAATTTTGTAAACGCCAGAGCGTGTCTCTACGCTTCTGTGTATCTTGGGGCGCAGTGCTTTTCAGTGTTATTTTTTGTCCTAATGATAACTGCGATATTGTATTTCTTAAATTGGTTTCTTATAATGTTAGGCAAGAAAGATGTGTACTCCACACTCCACACTTCCGCGCTGTTCGGAATTTGAGTTTTGTTCCTGTGCCTGGAGATAAGTTTATCTATTATATTAGCGTTATAACCGTTGGATATGGCGATGTGTTTTAAAGTGTTTACTTTATCAATGAAGCAATCTAGCTCTAAGAGTACAGTAAGAAGTTTATGGACAAATGCATTGTATGCCGCCATTTTCTGGGACCACGGGCGATACGAATGAGCGTGTATTGTGGTGTCAGTGGTAGTGGGCTTTCTGTAAATTTTAAATTTGAAAGAGTCCTGGGATTTAATAACGGTAAGGTCAAGAAAGTTCAGATGGTTATTCTCCTCTGTTTCAAGTGTAAATTTTATGCGTTTGTTAACACTGTTCAAGTAGTTTCTCAGAAGCTCAATTTGTCTTAATGTGCCATCAAAGACGATAAATGTGTCATCGATATACCTGTAATAGGACACGATGTTTTTACGGTATTTATTACTACTAGAAAATAAATATTCACTTTCGAAAAAACTAAGGTAAAGGTCAGAAAGTATCCCACTTAGAGAGATCCCATGCTCAGGCCTTCGTTTTTGCTGTAGTATGTATCGTTGAAAGTGAAATAATTTTGGCGCAATATTTCTTTAAGCAACATAGTTAGCTCATTTACAGCCTGTGGGCTTAATGTGGCGTTGGCCATTAAGTTTGTTTTAATATTTCAACAGTCTCATTAACGGGTACATTTGTATACAGACTTACTACATCGAAGGAGGCTATCTTGTATTGTGGTTTCAAATTAACGTCTTTAATTTTACTCTTGAAGTCAGAACTATTTATAACGCTATGATTATTATGAAGTGTTGAATTATTTTTAATAATTTTCTGTAGTATTTTAGTGGCTCTGTAACATGGACATGTTGTAAAGTTAACCAATGGCCTAATGGGAATGTCATTTTTATGGACTTTTGGTAAGCCCGTAAGCAGCGGGGCTTGTGCGTGGATCGGCTTCAAATAACGGCGTGTGCGTTCATCAAAAAGATTGGTACATTTCGGCCTTCAGTAATATAATATTATTGTCAATTATCTTCTTACGTAAGTTACTAATTACTACGCGGTCGTTACGATATTTACGTTCGAGATGTTGTGTCTGTGTATTCATATTTAATAGCCTACTATGTTTATTGTTTATCATTACTCTGGCTTCATTTTGCGTATTATCATTGGGTAAAGATTTAATGGCTGCTTCAGCGTTAATGACTTCATGTACTAAGATTATAAGAAACCTAACATTATAAGAAACCAATTTAAGAAATACAATATCGCAGTTATCATTAGGACAAAAAATAACACTGAAAATGCACTGCGCCCCAAGATAGCCTACACAGAAGCGTAGAGACACGCTCTGGCGTTTACAAAATTGTGTGTGATGATTGCGACATGTTTTACATCGGCCAGATCGGGAGACGTTTTCAAGAAAGGTTCAAGGAACACCTGCCCATGAATAATGTAATAAACAGTAAATCGACTTACGCGCAACATCTGATTGATTGTGATCACAGTTACACTGACTTCTCTGTTAATCTTAAACCCATACACTATTGTAAAAAAGGCCGATATATGAATGCATTAGAAGAGTATGAGATATATAAAGCGGGAAGGAGTGCCTTTTGAACGATATGGTGTCGTTCAAATCTAACGCGCTCTTCGATACTGTGATACAAATCTGGCATAGACATGAGGAATACTACCAACTTATCTCTGCATTTGACTTTATACGGCCAGTGCGCGTTTACTTTCTCGACGATGCGCATCGCCCCTCGCGCAGAATGAGTGTTTGTTGAATTCAGTGTTTTTTATGTATGTGTTTTTATGAACTGACGAGCTCGACCCGAGTGATCATCACCTGAAGATGGGACCTTGATCCTGAAACGCGTCGTGCCTAGCGACCAAAGTAAGTTGCATGAAGGAATAACAGGTATCTGTTTTAACAGGTAACCTATTTTAAAGATTAACTATTGCAACTTGGTGACTATACACACAATGAATAGTTATTAATATTTGGATCAGAACGTTAATTCTTAATGTCTGCCTTTGAAAGTTAGAATGATTTTTTTATATAAACTTTAACGTGACGTGTGCGTGTTAGATTAACAAAATTAACTGACTTACTTCGGTACTTTATTCACTGGGAACAGAATTAAAATTTATGCTCTAACAATTTTTGTGTCAATAAGGGTATTATTATTTTAAAAAATTAAATGTAATTCTATATAACGATATATTGCATTGCATTACTGTAACCTATTTGCATTTCTACGTTGTATATGTCTTAGTACAAACAAAGACGATGTTACGAAATTATATTTTTTACACGTCTTAGTAAACCTTCGTCGAAAAATATTTTTACTTCTCATTTTGATCTAACTTTTGTATATTTCTAGTAACTAATAAATAATTATGATAACAATCTAATATAAAAGGTAACAGTATTAAAACTTTACAACAATAAAGAAAACCCTTGTCTTGCAATAACAAACGAAAATGTTTACTCTACATTTCATAGCCTTCCAGCAAACTATGTTTAAAACTTTGCCTATATTTAAAACAATAAACGCCTCTATTCTGCTGATGCCATTGTTAGTTAAAAAGAAGTAGAATTCCATGTTGGTCAGAAATATTCGAGGTATTATCAAAACAGTCATCTCATCACCTCCATTATTCAAACCAATCAGTTTCAGGAAAACATTAGTATGGTTTCGGAGAATACAGGCGCCCTTGTTAAACCAGCCAATTTCAGAATAACGTTCAACGCAAACAACCGAGTGTTTACAGTAGCGAGTAATAAAAGAGTTTCAAACTAAAATTTGTAACACACTTAGCTCCAGGTTGCATTAGCTGGAATCGCAAACTACGTTCAGAATACTTATGGGGCATTTGATGGTGCTTACTTTCTTACAGAAAGTAGAAATCCTATAGCTTTCTTACTCGTAGCTACTCGGGTGATTCTTCAGTAGCCCGCAAGCTTCTGCGCTGATGTCGAGGTTACCACATAAATTGCAAAGGACGTTGCATATCAAGTAGCATTAAAATTTAGAACGCGCATTTATATGCTTTATTTACGTATAAACTAGTGAACATAATCGTTAATATTTGCAATCTGTAAATTACCTAAACTAGTTGTGAATAGCTACAATTATTAGCACCACACAATTTAAAGACGAGATTTTCAAGTGAGGTACAATATTCAGGTATAAAGTCTTTAAAATTTTTATTTTAATAAGACCTGATATGTTGTCTGATAACCCAGCACTCCTTTTTCAAAGATGATACCTCGTGTATGCTTTAAAATAAATATCATAGACCAGGTACTTTCTCGTTTTAAGTGTTTGTATTTTTTACTTAAATTCTGTAATTTATTATGAAATTTTTGACTACTTTAAGAGTAGTGTTGATTTTATATAAAAAGAAAATTAGGCAAGAACATTTTAGTACTCTTAACACAGTAGTTTTGTTTGTCTATCAAGTGCAGGGTTGCTAGTCTCGGTTGTTCAAGTGACAAAAACAAAAGTCGTACCTTTAGCAAGGCAGTAAAACTATGCTGTGCACGTTGAATTCTTTTTATTTCAGTGCTCTTTGTATCCACTAGCTGACGTATCCAGCAAAAAACTTTACTCACAGATTTTAATAACTTGTGCATTTATTATTAAATGTAATTTTAAACCATTTTAGGGTCGGCTCTGCGCGCGTGTTTACTTTATATAATTAAATCAGTCTTCTTTTCACTCGATCACGACGGTGTTTTTATCATAGTGCCAGTGGAAGCAAAGCGTAGTGAAACTGTTGCTACTTAGTATTCACATAACAGTTGCTTATCCTATAGGCAACAATAGTTTATAACGCAACTAACAAAAGTATGGAAGAATTTAACAATTTCAAAGACACTGAAACTAACCCTGGTTATTCATCCACGCGTTTGAAACTCATAAGGTGAAGTAAACAGAACCAAAGCCTTCATACTGTTGATTTAGATTGTCAAGGATTTAGAGCATTCACAGAATGTTACGGTATTTACATAAAAAGGCAGCTTCTATGTGAAAACGACAGGAAATACAAAACAGGTTACTAAAACAGATTAATAAGGCTTTCCTAAGTTACTTTAGATATTGTAATATTCATAGTATGATGAAAGGCGAATTGAGTTTTTCCGTTTTTAATAATGCCCCACGTTTGGAAGCCATTTATGTAATGGCTGAAGAGAGAAAGACAGAGAGAGAGAGAGAGAGAGAGAGAGAGAGAGAGAGAGAGAGAGAGAGAGAGAGAGAGAGAGAGAGAGAGAAGACTGGGTCCCTCTCTTGAAATATTTCCGGTAATTGTTTACGTTGACCGTCGACTCCGACGCAGCCGGTTTCGTTATAGGTCATGTTTCTCTTTGCAGTGTGTGCAATTCGTGTAGTCCGGATATCCCCACTCCTCACTGCTAGCTATAAATTTCCTGAAAATTAAGCTTATTCTACAAATAACAAGGCGAATTAAATTCCCAATAAAAGTTGTTTATTTTTATTATTCGTTCTAACTGCTTTGATTAAATATATCGACGTTATGTCGAAGTATGTTTGAGTCGTATCGACTCTTGTGCTCGTTTCGATTCTAAAATTTCTTTATATAATTCTTCAAATTGTTAATAACTTTACTTTTTAGTATAACTCAGGGTTTGGATTCTTTGAAGCTGTTAAAAATGTCAGAAATGCAAAGAAAAGGTACTATACATTACAATAAACTATAAATTAAATCTTACTAACTAACACGTGAACAGTTTGTTTGCCGGACAACAGCGAATAATTTGTCTCACTACGCAAGGCAGTTGAAAAAATCAAAATGGCCGTCCGTATACTTTACCGAGACGCCACGAATGAATGTGTTGTTCACTCCTTTTTAAAATAAATAAATTTTGTATTGTTTTCACTGTATTATATTTAGTTTTTTCTTTAGTTAGCACTTGTGTTTGGTTTAATAGTGTCTGTTGAGTTTAACTATCTGTTGTGTACTGGTCGTGACTAGTTTATATGAATTGGACAAATCTCACCCAATGTAGGTACTCAGATTTTTTCGTTCAATTTGGTTGATCGTATTTTCTTCTTATTTTTTTTTTCATCGTTTGGTTTAAGATTTAATTTATCCTCTTCTTTTATAGTTTTACTTTCTCATTTTTTAGACGTCGGTCAATTAGATTTACCACTCAATATGTTGATTCCACTTCTGAATTTTTCTTGGTATTATATAGCTCATCTACACTCTCTGATAGTTAATAATGGAATCATAATTTTTCTTCCTTCGTCAACGGTCTAGACCAAGAATCTCTGGCCTCCGATTGGTTAAAGTAGGTGAACTGCAGGTCACCTAACTGGTGTCACTGAGATCATATATTCTTATACTTGTATAAAAAAATACTCCCTTTTAAACTTTAAGTCCCATTAAATTTAAGTCACATAATGTTTTTTATTACTATATGACATGCAATTTGATACCTATTTGATATAAGTTTGTTATTATAATAGATAACTTTTCACCTTTACAAAAGTTCTGAATTTTGGACCTATTTTTCTGTTACAATGAATATATCATATAGTAATTGCCTAAATTAATCTAATAAATACTATTACTATTACATCAAGTGTTTTTATTCTACGGATTTAATCCTCTTTTGATTTTGTTTACTTTGAATGGTTGATCTACTCATTTCTGACATTATTTTCTTTACATTGCATTGTTGGCCTAGACCCTAAGCTTCATTTCTTTAGCATTTTTTCTAATTTACATAGATTGTTATTTAATTTATCTATTTTGAACCCTGGATGTACCATAACAATAACTGTAACAAAATATTTTAACATTTTACCCTAAGGTATTGCCTTCATGGCCAAGTTTAACTTCAGACATTAACAAATCATTACAAAATATTTAATATAACTTTGATAGCATTCTTCAATTCTATGAATCACTATTAACTGATTATTGCTAGAATTGTTTGTTTTTAACTTAAGTGTTTATCTAGCCTGTAGGCCTAATATAATTTACAACTTTTATCTATAAGCCTTGATATTTAAACATAAATACCAATATACTGTCTAGGCTTTACACAACACTTCCAAAAAATGATACAATTCTATTTTAGTTCATTTTTAATCCTAATGACAACAAAAAATAATATAAGTTTATCCTATCCCCACTGCACTGACACTTATTACATTTTTTGACACAGTTTGTGTCACACTAGTTTTGGTTTATTTAGTTTATTTGTTTACACTTGGGGTAATTGAAGGGATTGTTATTTTTTTAGTATTTTCTGTCCAAATAACTAACTACCTTGCTCCCCACTCTCTTATACTAGGACCGTTTTTTTCTTCTTATATTTATTAATTATAAATTACAAGATATTTACTGACAATACTTTTGTATTGTACCTTTCATTTGTTTCTACATTGTCTGACATAGAAAAAGGCTTTTTATTTAATTGATGGACTCTGTGAGGTGACATATTCTGACCTCTATTGAAAAATGACTACTTTTGTTAATTAGGGCACGGTACTGATTATGTCATGTTACAATATATACCTTGAAGAACGGAGGAAGTATAAAATCTTGAGGAAAATATAAGATAATGGGCGACAAGACTGAGCGGACGGGTACAGAAGCAGCGGGTTTAGTACTGGAAACAGTACAGATGACACACAGGTCCTGAATAGGTGGTAAATACTACCAGTAGATATTAGGTTAGCAAGAAGTTAGCAGCAGACGTAGATAACACGAAACGTTATCAGATGACAGATGACAATGTCAGTTGGAGATAATGCAGTCTTTATATCTGCCAATGAGGGCCAGTGGCGCAACTAGGAGAGATCAATCCTCCGCCCAGCAGAGCTAATAAAAATGTCAGTGAAATTCCATAATCTCGCAACGTAGACCTATTTCTAAACCAGTTGCGTGTGTTACAATAAGACTTAAAAATTATTGTATAAACAATCTTGACCGCATGTTGAACGAATGTCTCATTTCTCCTGAGGAAAATGAGAAGTACAACCTTCAAACTAGTCTCATCCCCCCCCCCCCAGAGGCTACTATCATCCTGTCCAGAAACTATTCTCAACCCCCCCCCCCATGAGCAGCTCCTTGTCACGCCTCTGATGAGGACAACCTTCATAGCTCCCGCACCAATTTAACATAATCTGCAGTAGTCTCACCTTTCAAATATTCACTGAGAAATCAAATTGCAAGATAATATCTCATACCTTTTACCATGCAATTAATGCTAAACCATAAAATCGTGAAGCAAGTCAGGGAAACAAAATACCTATGTACTACACTGGCAAGTGATCTGGCAACAAGTAGAACCAAATTCCTAAAGCCGACTGAATAGCGTAACACACTAGATTTGCCACAACAAACATCACTAGGACAGGATACCAAAGTTAAGATAAAAAAAAGACCAATTATATAAACGAGTAATAAGACTAGTAGCCTAATATCGAATGTCGCAGAGACGAGAAAATGAGACAGCGAAAACAGAACTAACAACAGAGATATCAGATATGAAGATATCAAGACAAATTTACGGGTAGGTCATACTAGATCGAGAAAGAAGTAGGGTGATAGGAAAAAGATGAAAAGTGATAAAAATTGAAACCGGATAGTATGGATCCAATTCACCAATATGGAATAACTATATTGACAGGTTGGAGGAGAACAATATAGTGAAAACTACAGAACAAGGAAACCGTGATTGAAGAGAAGAATTGTTCGATGCAGAAAAAGTTTCCATCTAGTTTAATCAATGAACCATGGGATTATATTCGGAGAAGAAAAAGGTACTAATAGCACCTCCAATGACAAAAGGAAAAGGCGGGAGGTTAGTTTACCAACTTTTTCAAACCAACATTCACCATCAGAAGATTCACAGCGTAAAAATGACGTATCAAACGGTTTCTTATTGAGATTAATAAACTTAATTCTTGTCAGTTCTATTTAATAATGTTTATATTGTTACGACGGTCCCACGGATCGTCGTGTTGTACAATGGAAACAAAATAACCGACACCAGATGAGGTTACTAATTACAATTTTAATAGGCCTACAAGAGTTTGAACAACAGTTAATACAAACAACAGTTAGAAATCAACAAACGCACTCTTATACAATAATCCAACTTAAATCTGTCCAATATACAACGATCACCTTATTACAGGACAAAGTAACACAGTAATCACCGCAATAATCACTCCGAACTACACTTGGAATATAGACGGTCTAAGTAACGTGGCCGGTCGGAGGCTGCTCTATTTATACCGCTGCTATGGGCCTTGTAGTGATACATCAGGCCTGGATGCCGGTAGAATGATCGAGCAACGTCCGGAAGCGGCGTCTCGAATGGTGTAGAGCGTTACGTTATTCTGCCGCCCACACTACGTGTGCAAAGCTTCACGAAGTCACACAGCGATGCAGTGTTATCCATTTACTCAACGTAGTAATACTAATAACATTACTAAAATAGTCTTTTTTTAATTTAAACTGTTTAAACTTTTTAGACCTTCAGTTTTGATTTAAAAAGTTTACATAAGGATTTCATATATCTCATCATTTTTAATGGAACTCAAATTAAAGGCTAGAAAATTACGTAAAATGTTAGTTTTAAATTACATGTAAAATCGTAAAACTGACGTTGAAGTTTTAAAAGTAAATCATAATTTATACGTGGCACAGGTAAACTAAAATTTAGATTCGAGGTAAATTTAATGAAAAAAAAATCGTCCGTCTATCGCGAATAACGTTAAGCAGTGTGCAATTATTGTTTTATTATTTTTGAACAATGTTCAATTATTCATACACAGATAATAAACGATAACAATTATAAGGATTAATTTTGAAACAAAATTTAGTGAAATAATACTATAGCTTACTTTACCTATGTAAGTTTTTGTACGAAGGTTTACACGACCGGTGTCATTTAAATTACAACTAACTCCCGAGCTGTTTGGCCGTGGTCCAAGCTTTCCGACTAAACCAGACGTTTCGGCAGCACCACTGGCTGCCATCTTCAGTGGAAGAAACGAGTCAACGCTAAAGTGGGATGTAGTACGTTAGGACCACAGTACTGTGGTTAAGGCTGGAGATTTCCTGTGAACACTACTTCTACTTATAAATATAAATTCGTACTTCCCTCGCCTTCATATGGAGTCCGTCCAGATTCACAACCCAGATTCACTACGAATCGTCCGGGTGAAAGCCTGTCTTTAAGTACTTTATGGGAAGGCGCGTTGCGAGCCTCTCATACAAATTTTTTCTGATTGGCTGGTGGGAGAGTTATTACCATATCGTGACACATAGAAAATTTATAGTTAAATTTAATCCCATTACTTCTTCGCAGTATGAATATAGACTTAAATGTCCTTATAATAAATGTGGTTTCTTGTAAAGTGGCAGTTGCAGAAGTAGTAATATACTTGTAATAATATAGCAGCAGTAGTATCTTACTAGTTGTAAGCCTATATGTAACATATATCTGTAAACCACTCACTATGACAACGTAGACTACTTCCCGTATAAATGTAGACGCAGATAATTTTCGTGGGTTTTAATGAGCGCACGAAGTAATACTAAACGCAATGTGATGTGCGATTCGGATAAAAGTAGTTAATACGCATAAAACTGGCGGTCCTTTTAGAGTCTCTGGTGTTGGATTGACTTTTCACTTTAAACATATCTATCCGCCCAGTGAGTTGGTCAGAACTAAGCATTTGAACCAAAAACTACTACTTAAGGCATCACTACAATTATAGTTTTCTTTTTGACGTGTTGGAGAGCCCTCGCGGACACCGCATTCTTTATTCAGTCGACGTATTTCGTTCACGGATGGTACGATTAGAACAGTCGTAAAGTGTGGCTGTTAGTAACTACAACTTACCGTGTTAATGAAGTTCACCCTGCAACTTTGCTGGAAGTTGGGTCGCAGAGTCGAAAAACTACAGATAAGATAACACAAGTAACTCGCAGATACGCAAATTACTCTGTACATGTTTGCTGTGTTTGTCTCTTAAGTTTGTTTCTGAAAATGCGTGCATAGATCATTAACTCTCGGGCTCGTGTTTTTCTCTATCCTCACGCTTATACACTATAGTTTGCTCACTATAACACACTCGTGTTTCCACCACTTAACCTACATTGGCTAAAAGAATAATTATTCAGGCAATTATGAGGTAATTTAGGAACAAAGGGGTTAATGTAAATTTAGTTTTTAATAGGTTGTTCTGTACATTGCAAGTAAACTCTATATGCGTTGCTTACAGTCCCTGGTGTGTTGAAAGGTCTGTATAGTAGCTTGATGATATCTTTAATAAAAATAATAATACAATTTGTGTTATAAGCTTACACGAAAGTCGTCTACCAGTAGCCAATAGAATAACGACCTTGTCTGTTGTCATCTGAACAACTTCGATAACTTCTAAATTTCTAGAAACATTTATCGTAACGAACTAATGTACTTCGCGTTGAACGTGTTATGAGGCTTTTTGAGTCCCCTTTCTCAACCGGATCACTGCATTAGCATTGAAAATAATAGAGACGCCGAAAGGCCCCAAGTACGAAGCGGTTAGGGGTTGAGTAACTGTAACACGTAACATTATTTTTAATTCTTACGCTGCTCTATCCAGACGCAAAAAACGATATTCAGTCACGCATCGAAAAGCAAAAGATCCATCTCCATCAAACTGCTACCATTCTTGCTGATGAAATTCTACATAGTAGTTTTTAAAACTATAAATCATAAGTGTTAAAATGCTTTCATTTTGTTAGTCGATACAAACTATCGTTCCCGACATAACTAAATTCAACATGAACACCGTCTCCAACGCCTTCGATCATTTTCTTTAAAACAAATAAAATATATAGCGGTACAAAAAAATAGCCTACTACATTTTACACTAAAACGATACTGATTCTAAATTTTTAATGATATCAGTAGTCGGAAGATACTCAAAAACGTGCACGGTGATGATTAGTGTGCTTAAAAATAGAAGTACTATTTTATCTAAACACTCGGATGAAGTGATGATCAGAGTAGATGGAAACGTATTATGTTAGACTAATTAACATAAATTGTTAGTCTAATAAGTAAAATAAGAGAAGATGGAAGTAACGTCATTATAAAACCACAAATAAGGGAGGCTAAAGCTATAGTCACCAATTAAAAACACTATTATGTTTTACAATAATATCAGCATTGTCACTATAAATAACTACTAAAACCTTGCACCTGGTAAGGGGCGATCCAGGTTTCTTCGACATGTCCTCTTTTCATATAAGAGGGGTTTACCCCGGAAAGCAGAGTTTTTTGTCCAATTTCAGGATTTTGTCAGTCCTCAAAAAACGGTTAGTAACGCTGACCTTATTCTGGGAGTCAATTACACTCGGTAACTTGACAAGTATTTATCGTGTTTATTAGGTCGTGATTTTTGCTTTTAAAGCAGAAAATTGAGCAAGAACTAGAGTGGGCACGAAAGTAAAGTACGGAATCTCATTAAAAAAAGCAATTGTGTGTTCTTTTACTTATTTTTACTGATTAATGTTTAACTTTTTTTAACTGCTTCCTAATTAATTAAAATATCACTTCCATTTAGAAACTAATACCATTTTTAAAATAAATAGTCTAACAGTGGCATATATGCGTATTTTCGATATTAGTAAATATTAAGTTTTTTTATAAACTGAACGTTGAGTTTTCAAGCCACAAAGTCATTTTGTGGTTTCATTTTAATTTTTTTGCACGGAAGACGTGAGAATGATACATCAAAGTATCGATTTCTTGTTGTTTTGTGTGTAATAATTTCATATCCGGGATTGTCCTAGTTTTCAGTTTAATTGTACTACGAGTTCACTTTACCTAATGGCAACCAAACATTTTGAGCGTATATCGGTACGGTTTGGAAACTTGAAATTTGTAAGTAAAATCATAAACCACTATCCACACCACCCAGAAAACTGTAAGACAGAGTGCTGAAGCGACCGCTAAACAAAATGGATACACGAACTCGCTAACTGAAAGGTGTACAAAACAACAGGCTTCGTAAAGATTAGATCAAAAATTCTTGCACGTAGCTAAACACAAAAAATGAAAGCCAGGAAAGAGTAAAAAAAAAACATTAGAAAGGCTTAGGTTATTGAACTATAAAAAAAGAAGTAACAAGACACTCAGAAATGAGGATATCGATGAAAAGCAAACCAAAGTGTTATCAGTCATTTAGATTGAAGTAGATGGAAAAAGAGTGAGAAAGTTAGTGAGAAAGAAAAAAAGGGAGGAAAAAGAAAGAGAGAAAATGAGAGAGAGGGGGGTAGAGAGAGAGTCACAGACAGATCAAATGCAGTTTCATACCGATAGCAGCAGAAGGCAAAAGCAGCAATGTCATTATTATTACTATTATTAGTATTACTACTACTACTATTATTATTATTATATTATTATTAGTAGTAATAGTAGTAGTAGTCACATAACGTAATATAATATAAACAGTAACATTACACATTATATGTGGGCAAGCGACGTGTCAGCGTCAGTGTGGTAGACAACAAACATTTTGCGTGTTCGACCTGTTTATGATACTTATCTCGATGTTTTCGGCATCAAAAGCTGCTTTTTTCTCACGCTATGAAAATTAATGAAATTAGCGAAGTCGGATCGGGGTCAACGCATGTTACTGACAAATGCCCGTAGCCTATAGTACGTGTGCACGTGACGAAACCATGCCGCACGATGTGTGTACATGGATCAACGTGTTCGTGTACCAACATAATACGGGGAAAGTATTATGTACCTGTGGCTACGTGTCTAGGTCATGTGATTATACTGACGTTTTGTTGCTAGTCGGGAGACAGTTTAGTGAGAATTCTATCAAGTAAAATTATTTAAACATTATCTCTCTAAAGTATGTAGTAACGCGTATTATCATTACAATTATCTTATTCATCCCCATAACCAAACTACCACTTCCGTCGTCGTCATCATTATCATCTTCTTATCATCTACACTACAGGGATTAGTATTAAGATACTGCATTTTTAAACCATTGACCAACAAAGTGTTTACGACCTTGGTCAGCCAATTACCTCTTGTTTCTTTAGGATTACAGTTGACGACTTTCTTATGAATTATTTCCGTCTCCATTCAATTCGCACGTTATGTCCATTTTCCTTTCTAAGCAGTTCTGTGATTTATAGCTTTTATATACTTAGGTCACTTCTCCCACATCTCCATTCTCCATATCAAATCACTTCGCGTGCATGTAGGCCTTCTCTCTCAAACGCCTCGCTACTACTACTACTACTACTACTACTACTACTACTACAAGTTCATGTTTGTTAAAGTCAATGTTATATTTTTCAATCAACTTATAGCAATCTTTCACGAGTCCGGTTAACTCTTATCGCCAACAATTTTTATTACATATCCTTTGTGCAGTAACTGAAAACTTGTTCAAACTACACTAGGTACTTAATTATAGACTACTAGAAAATGAATTCTTAACATTTCATAATCGCGTCTGTATTGATCCTTTCTAAGCCTAATCTACACCAAAGATTACATTTAATATGTATTATTAACAACGTAAAATGATTACCATAATATTTGGCAGTTATAACAGTTTTCGGTTATAACAGTAATAAATCAATCATGGACACTTTTATATCACAACTAAACCCAGATATATGCTCTTAGGGAACAAACGTGCCAGTGCTGTGTTGCTTGTGTTCTTACTAATGAATACACTTTACATAAAAAAAGAAAAACATGTTATGACTTAATATCGCTACCTTGGAGCAGAACTATCCTACGTCGAAATTCTTGTTTTTATGAGCATTACATTCTTTCACTGTGTGTCTATTGAGTGTAGAAATATTGTAGATCCAATCTTAAAATAACAATTTATGTTACATGGAACTGAATTAGCCTACGTACTTGGTGCAGAACTAATCTATTTCCACTTAATTTTAAAAATTCTTAAAATTGATTTATATAACGACTAACATGAGTATAAGACTATTGCAAAGTGGGTATAAAGTGTTCCTTGAAAAAGCTATAGAAAAATTTAACTTTCAAATTGCTCTTCTGAAAAGTTGTGTTTTGGACATAGGCTATTTCTGATCCAAGGTAGCGATATAGAAACTAATTTTTGACGATTAAAAGGGAGTATAACTTTTACGTCTACAATACCTGATTTTAAGCTTCAATCGAATATATATGTTTAAATATTTATCTATATACTGTCTTACAGTACTTGTACGAAAGACACTAATATTGACTGAGTGGGACTAGCATAAATCATTTACATGTCGTAAAAATGAGCATTTGTTTCTAGCCTACGTTCAAGCGTTAATTTTTTGTCATAACTTAAATGGTATTGTTTGTGAAACACGTTTGTTAAACGAACTGTTTTAAAAAATGATCGGGACACACAAGAAGTAACAGATAATTTATTACTCCACAGTAACGGTTCTCAAACGTTTTGGCTTCCCGGTACACTTCCTGAAACATTATGACACACCTGAGTACGATTAGAGTAGTCATAAATTACCCACACCTGAATACCTGTTAATAATAAATCACGCCGCCCTTAAAATAGAACTTTTAAACTGTAAGATGGTTATGGTAATTAAATTAGATGTCCAATTTACAATTTATAAGATGAAAAAGTCTATTCTATGGGGAACATGTTTTCTTACAGTATTTCTATTTTAACACTTGCGAAAGTTTATACGTAATTTCAAGCACTGCACCGTGTGCCACGGCACGCCCTTTGGGAATCACTGGACTAGAGTTTCGGAAAGCGAGTACAATAGTAATACGAAAAGATCAGATTTGAAAGTTACTCTGTTGTAACGTTTTGCGCATAGCTGTTGGTGTATTTATACACGATCTGTAAGCGTCTTATGGAAAAACATTATTAAGAAGTTTTAGCTAGTATTATATAAATTTTGCATTTACAACAAAGAACGGAAAAACAAATTGTTATGAAAATCCCATATGTCTAATCGAGGAACTTTATTTTTGTATTAGCATAATGCATCACTATGAGAAGAAGTAGGCCGTAAAGTTGGGAAAGTTATCCCACAACTATCAACATATAGAGATAGAGATGTAAAGGAAACCATGAGAGTAAGAGCTTGCTGGTTTTTTGATTTCGTAGAGCCAAAAGTATCATTAATAATTTATTTTACTTATAAAACGTTTCAGTAAAATTTGGTTTTCATATTTGAACGCGTGGTATATTTTAAGTAATATAGAATCTTGTAATATCAAGTTATACAGACAACTGAATACTGAATTTTCGGACATATTAAAGTTGTAAATGTTGGATATGTAATGCGTGATTTTCGTAAAGCTTTATTACTTCAATTACTCTAAACAAAACTTAAAGATCCCAGATGATTCGGCCTTCCCAATTACTTTACATAGTTATGTTATTTAATTTTCCATTTGTGGGTCTTATTGAACCCATTTGTGGGTTATGGTCCCTGGCTACTAATGTAGAGGTTCCGGGTTCAATTCCCTGACGCGTCATAAAATCAATGTGTGTTTCTTAGCGTCCATAACGACTCAGCCTGCAGAAATGAATAGCTGGGACAACATGGCGACTGCTGGCCACACTAGGCCGAAATACTCACTTAAGGCAGCCTATCGTGTCTAACTCCTAAATCGCTTTGGCGGTAAAAAAAGTCATTAACATTATTAATTTTCCGTTTTAGTAGGAGACATAATTTGTTTACAAAGATGCTTTACACACTTATGAATCAGTCAAAAAGAAGAGGCCAAACGAGCGATTTCAGGACAGGAGTATCGGTTAACACCCGTGAGAGTACGCAGGAATATAATTACATGAAAGTTGTTTCCTTCCCTACTTTAAAACTCAGAATATGTTAATTCTACAATAAACTCTCCAAATGGATGTGAAAACTAAACAAGTGGATAAACTAACTGAGAAAGAATTATCTAATATGTACAGAACTTCACGCATCATTAAAACTTGAAATACTCATCACTTTAGCGCTGTGAAGTTCACTTAGAAAATTCATATTTATGAGATGAATATAATTCAGCGCTGTCGCTCAAGGGACTGATAGTTCAACGAATGTTGCGAGAGCAGTGTCATTGTTACGAGGAAAATGATTGTTATCTTACTGTGAACACTTCCCACGCGCTGTATCGTCCATTAACTATACAAGTTCCATCGTCAGTTGTCTACGAGCGCATTTCCACATCTCTTCTCATTTTATTTAAATACAATTTTCTCGAAGTTTTTAGCACGCGTGGTAAACTTCAAACACGTTTGAGCTGTCTTCAAGGTGTAGATTTCTTTCTTACTGTCTTGTTTTTACCTTACACTCTCGGCTGACAAAGTCTTTCCTGGCTTTGTCTTTCTACGTTTGCTCTGATAGTGAAACACCGCTAGCGAAAACAGCAAAATTTTATCTCGTTAGAGCGCGCCTACTGTGATCGGATACTCACCTGACTATTGTAGTGATATTCAAAAAGAAATTTTAAAGAAAATTGATTTTATAATTATATTATGCAGGCCTTTTAATCTACAACAGTGAAGTGTATTATTGTGTACTACGCGTTTCTCATTATGATGTAAATTGTCGATGCAGCTACGCTCTTATCATTTCTGCTGTTATATGCATTTGGAAATAACACCATTATTTCATTATTATGATGATATCTTTCAAATATGTGTTCCTGAGTCTCACTCGTCCTTTTCACCCTAAAGCTTTCCTTCCAGAATAATCACGATAAAACTATAATGTCTGTTGGTATGCTCTACAAATTTAATCCTCCTAGATTTTCTTTCTATAAGTAACTTCCTTTTCTTCTTTATTTTACTTGAAGCGCCTAAATTTGTTTTTCCTCAAATTCAGTTACTTCTTGTTACTTTATGACTTATCCACATATCACACTCCATTCTTATTCGACATTTTCCAGATATGCTTTCTTAGAGTTACCTCAATTTTACTTTCCTAAAAGCTTGTCTTTTAGACCGACGTTTCTCAACATATGGGGCGTACCCACTGCTAGGTACCTAGGGGGCGTTTGGTGGGTCGAGAAGTCGAGCTCAAAAATTTATTTAATGTCCCTTAAAACTCTACTACATTTTTTTTTTCTAGAATTAAGTGTGTATAGTTTGTTTAACCGTAAAATAAGGCTTGATGTTAGCAAAAATATGATTGCCTAATTCAGCCGTCGCTCAAACTTATGGGTCCCATAAAGTGTAATAGCCTCCAAGGTGGGTCACGGATTTAAAAAAGTTGAGAACCATTGTTCTAGATTGTTGATAAGAACGTCACTGTACCCTTTTATTTATCAAATAAATTTTAACTTTCTAGTTTATCGTTTTTCTTTTTACAAATTTCCGTTTCTCCTTTACTTTTTCTATTGTCTCGTTTCTTTTCTTTTCAGTGTGATTACAGTGGACATGATTTATAGAGGCTCTAGGGGACCAGAAAATTTAGGTCATTATAAACAGTCACTGGGATTTTAAAAAACTACAGTACTATGTACCTGTAGGTCTATTACTAAATGGACAATATTGTGCATGCCTTTACTTAACTCTTGAGACTGAATCTGCCATTTGATAAACCTTCAAAAACAATAATTAACCGTTTTTAGTTGTAATTACTGTTTTTTTAAATCATAACTCTAAAAAACTATGGAACTGATGTATTCACCATGAAAATATGTTTTCCATTTAAGTTATTTGGTTACAAATGAAGTTCTGTTATTTTTGTCTGATTTTTATGCTTTGATTCATAGAAAAATTGACAACAAGAAAACAGCTGACTGGGTTACTTGAGATAATATCTATAAATATAATAAACGTACTTATACTGTTCTCTACTTGGCAAACTTCTAGCAGGACGGAAGGATTTACGACGTCATCACCAATATCTTTATTGGCTCAGTTTTCGTCACAATCATCATCTTCTCGTTTGCCCTTAACCAGTGCTACCATGGTTTAATCATTTGGTATGTTATCGTTTCCTACATATTTGTTGATTTATTTATATTAATTCAATATTTTATAAGTATTTATATTTTGTAAGAACGAGTATCGAAATATGATAACTTGAAGTTTTTTTTTTTGCGAATATGTGTGGTTTTACGTGTATACTAGAATCATGAACAATTATCTTAAACTTAAAATACATTTTTAATGTTAAAAAAAACTAAAAACAAATTTAAAATTCTAAAACATTTTGTGAAAAGATAATTGTAATAAATAGTTTTAGTATCGTTTTGATAATATTTGTAAAACATTTCAAGCCGTAATAGTTTTAACTATAACTGTTCCTCACTGTAGCTAAAACTACTATTTAAGCGTTACCATTAGGAAAGTAACACCCTCCTTTTAAAATTATATCTCTGCATAGAATCACAGTGTTATATTTAGACCAAACAAGAGATTTCATTTATTGAAAGATCAAGGAAAAGGACATTAAGCGTTACAAGGACAATTTTGCTTCCATTTTAACATTATCTGTAAGCCGTGTGTGTGTGTGTGTGTGTGTGTGTGTGTGTGTGTGTGTGTGTGTGTGTCTACGAAGCTTTCCCAATTGTACAACCCTTCACTTGTTGCCGACTGTCGCGTCCCGGTTCCAGTTATACATTGTAATTCAGTGTTTTAATTAGCATTGATTCATAATTCGATACTAAACACACGGATTCAATGTTAGCGTGTGTATGTGCGCTTCGAATGGCGTGTTGCGCATAACTTATAATTGAAATTGGAAACAGCCAGCGTCTAAACTCTGCGGGAGAAATGAAAACAATTTGTACTGTTCAGCTGGTGCTTTGGTTTCTACAATGTATACTTCCGCCGCGCCATTCAGTAAACACAAATCTGATACAACAAGAGGTATGTTGGCTTATGAGTTCCATCAGTAAAACCAAATTTTGTTTGCAACAGATAAAACGTAGTACACGTATATATAATTGTTTACATACTGGGTATATTAAGTAATCCTTATCATTAGATTGTTTTTTTTTAAGTGAAGGTTCATTAATTTTTTAACAACAATACTCCTCCGTGGTCTTGCCTGTTGTACGAGAGGTACGAGCTCGGGTCCCGCTATGGCCATTAACAGTGTCCATTCAGCAGCGAAGATCAGGATTAAGCCTACGGTGTCAGATAAACAGAAGGTGTGCAGGGATTCTTGCGCCTTGTTTTGTTTCCGTTGTCCGGGTCGAAGCCCGATGAATGCCAGGTTCGAACAATTCAGTGCTCGGCAGAAGGAGTTGAGTTGGGGTTCCCTTTGCACGACGGACGAGAAAGTTCGCGATTCGGTCCAGCCTCACTCCACGCTCGTGGCTCCCTTATTCACACGCAGGAGCTTATAGATGCGCTGGTGTGGTCGAGAGGCTCGACCACCCTAAGACGCCGGATCGATGAGCTGCCACTTCGAGGCTGATGGTTCACGCAATTAAGAACTTGTAGACCTTGCAGGACGACAGCTCAGCCGAGTTGGCAGTCTGTAGTCCTACGGTGTTTAAAGGTAGCACGTTCAACTCCTCATTATTATGAAACGTAGGAGTTTTGAAAGAAACTTACCAAACAATGGCGGAGTAACTGAAATCCTGCTGGCTAAGAAAGGTAAATGTAACCAAAAGAGCTCTACAAAGAATAACGAAGAACAAATTTTGGTGAGTTTGGAATTTTCAAATCGGTACTAATTATACCACAGTGATGTGTTAACTGTTAGCTGTTGAAGAAGTTTTGTTTTCAGCGCAGTGAAATACAGCAATTAGCTGAATAAGTACACATATTAAGTAGGGGTAGGCCTATATAAAGAAGTGCGACTGTGAAATACAAAATTGTTTATACTAATTTAGCAGGAGAAACGAGTGGTGCTGACTCTAAATGCATTTTCAGACAGTTGCATTACGTACAGAAGTGGGAACAGAAAAGCAGTACAGCTGAGAACTGTCAACTTGAAACAAAAATACGGCACCAGTATGTTTTAGGTGCAAGTGTTTCACGTCACGTCAGCCGAGTGTTTTCTTTAGACTGTACTCGAACAGCGTCGTTTGTTTTATTGTACGTCGGTACATTTTTCTGTCTTAACGATTGCCGAAAATTTCGGTAGATAAACGCTTAAAAACAACAAACAGCGGTAAAAAGTATTTTCTTGTTTTATTTAACAATACGACCTACATTAAAAAAATAAACAACAATACGAGCTGAAACAGTAGTCATTACAATAAAAAAGTTGAAACTATGCTAAATAGTAACAAAGATTAAATATTAATTTTACTAATGTTTTAAAAATTAATGCTTGTTTGACTTTCTTCAGACGTTTTGGGTATTAAAATGTATGCTCATTTTTTGAGAGAAAACGCGACTTAAAATTCCATGACATTTTAAAACTTACAAAAATGAACTGAAGAGCTGCAACAAGTAAAAATATATACTTTTTTCAGCCATAAACTGCACAAACTAACGTGATGATACCCAACAATTCGTTATATACAATAATAGCATTCACTAAATAATGCATACAATTTATACAGACTTTCACTATGAGGCACAGCCAGCAACAAACTAAGTTATTTTGGTAATCAACAAGAAAGTATCATTATCATAGATCGTTTTACAACGTCTTCCGACTTTTTGCGACTCCCTTCATTGGGAGTTCCGTAAGTAACCCTTAACATCCCTCCCACACCGCCTTCTCTTCAACATTTTTTAGGTCTGCTTGTCTCTTTCTGCATTGGGCGGCAAATTCAACACTTCTTTTGTAAATTACTGTTGGGTGATTAGCTGGGCAAGCCCATACTAAATCGACTGCTTATTTGTGATTAATTCCTGACAAACGTGTATAGGCGAAGGAAAATGCAGTTCAGTAAAAATGTTTGTGATCGTGAAAATAATATGAAACAACAACGATACAGAATAAGCGTGTATTCGAAAAACTATATTACAACACTAACAAACACAAAACTTCAAATTATTACGAATCTATTGTCAAGAAAAAACCTAACTGTTTAAAGACACAAACCAAAAAATATCTTATAACGTGTACTACAAAACTTTTAACAAAATTAAACAATAAATTGAAGGTTAATTTAATCTTAACAATGTATAAGTAGTAAGAAAAATAGAATAACCAGATGGAGCAATTAAATATTGACAAACTCAAAACAATTAGCCTACGTGATAGGTTTTAACTTAATGCAATAACACTTGCCTAAACCAAACTATCTACAAATCTATTTTATATTTAGGATTTTATTATACACACATTAAACGACAAAGGCCATTATACAGATTGTTACCAAAAGGTAGTGCCTAACTACGGGAATTGTACGCAATAAACATATGTCGAGAAATGCTTCGTTTTCCGTCTGGACGGATGTGTTAAAAAAATTAATTACCCCTGAACGGAATGAGGTGTGAAGTTGTTTGATACAAGCCTGCACAGTAAGTGTAATACTTCTTTTAATTTAAGATAAACCAAAATGTTATTTATAAAATGTTTAATGGCGACTGATTGACAAATTTAATTCTAAATTTTAGAAAATTCGGTACGTATAAGAAAACCTTATAACAAAAACTTCTTATTAGATGAAATATTACTCTTTACTTTTTTAATCCAGTGATATTTTGTTATGGAATTAGGATTAAAAAATCCGTACTTATAACAAAAAATGTCTTACTTAATAATAGTAAGTAGGCCTTTTATTCGTAATTCCATAGTACATTGTTTATGAAATTCGGATAAAAGTAAAGGAGTTATTAATTTTTTCTAACAAAATATTTTGGCATAATTTTCGTATAAGAACCAACATTTTTTTGGCAAATACGCAAATGCAAATACTCGGTTTTTTGATGAAAGTAAGGCAAATGTTTTGTTATACAAGAAATGTAACATCTCCGTTATTTAATATCCGAATTCCATAAACAAGTTACCGTTCGACCACGAATAAAAGGCTAATTTATAATAAACCAGATAAAGAAGGCATTTTTTATTATAAGTACTAATTTTTTGAAATTTAGAATTACAAACTTTAATCAGCCGTCATTAAAAAAATATAAGAAAACATTTAGGTTTGTTTCATACTTAGGCCTCTATGAAATAGCACACTTATTGTGTACACAAATTTTAACTCTACAGCTTATTTTGTCTGGCAGTAATTAATTAATTTTTTCTTTGAAACATATACAAATATACAGTTGGGAAACAAAGCATTTTTTTGGCATATGTTTATTGGTCATATTTCCTTCATTTTAATGTGTAGAATCATTTCCCAAAGTTTAGCATCACCTTCTGGGGGTACTCTGTATATCAGCGACAAAGGTTAAATTATCTTATGTTTAAAAAGGAAAGTTTTTCTTAATACGCAGCCTGCTTACAAAAGCTACGGAGTGCATAGAGAACCTGCGGACTGTTTGAATTAATGTAGAGCCAGCAAAACTATGAAATCGAAATGTTATTAATAAATATGGTTCACAGAATTATTGAATCGATGTCGGCAGGACGTTTGGTGAGCGATAAAAAAAGCTGATAGTCACGAAGCGTGCCAGACTCTAGACCAAGGTACGTAAAGACACCACGACGACAAGATGGTCACATGGCCTGATTAATTAATGGAAGTACAGTGAGCTGGAGAAAATCACTGGAGAGACATTGAGCAGTGGGAAGACAACTCGTAACTACGAGTAGTTAACTTAGGTACGACTTATTGCTCGTAACTTACTCGCGGTCTTGTACATAACTCCGTCTTACCGTACAACGCTTACACTCCGAAGATACTTTCTCTTTACTACTAGCATTTACTTTCCCCATTATAGTCTAGGACGTCATATTTTCATTATATTTCCATTATCAAGTTTTTAACAGAACTCGTTCTTAATTAACATGTTCGTCTGATGCAGAGGCGAGAGAGATCAATCCTTCTCACAGCTGTTAAAAATTTCAGCGAAATTCCATAATCACTTAACGCAGGTCTTTTTCTAAAGAGTTGCGCGTGTTAAAATAAGGCTTATAAATAATTATAAAAACGAAAGGAATTACAATATCTGTAAATGAATAAGATAAAGTTAGACTTTTCTTAATAATAACAGGCAATCAACATTTCTTAAATAATGTACGTATTTGCAGCATTACAAAAAAAAACAATTATGCACGCACCAGAAAACGAAGGCAGAGCCTATTGATCTACCTTTATCTTTTTCCGCCAGGCACATTTCTCCTTACAGGGTTGTCTGTGTCATGACTCCTCTAGTGGAATATCTCTATCATTTGAACCGTGTCGCTCGTCTTGGGACAGGTAAACTAGCTGTTTAAATTCGCAAAAATAAAATTTATGCCTGGATTCTACATTCAACACGAATTGTAAGTTGTTTAAAAAAGAATCCTAAATTTCTCATTGGTCTTAATGAAAATGGGGAGTTCGTCCTTCAAACTAGTCTCACCTTCCTCTCCCTCCTAGAACAGCTTCTAATTACGCCATTGATTGTCGTATCCACACCGAATTAGTTTTCGTTCTTTAACTGTTACTTAACATTTTTTGTCATTTATTAGTTGCTTTATCCTTCATTTTCGCAATACGTGTTGTAACACAGCCTATAACATCTTATGCAAAACATGACTTTCAAGTGTTTATTCTGTTTTTTTTTTAGTTTTTTTGTTGTTTAGCACCCTCGTCTCTGAGCTCCATGAAACAAAACAACTGTTTTCTATTCTTTTAATGGCTTATTATTTTGTTTTGATAAAAAACAGCCTAACTATGGCTAGGCTGTTGGTGTCAATATATTACGTTTATTTTTTTACATATAGATATACAAAATGTTTCAAATGAATTTCATTATAATGCACACTGAGAAGAGAACACGTAACCTTCCGTAAAATTGGGACGTATAACTAAACAACTAATTCAATGTAAAGTCTGTAAGTGCAAGAAATAATAAAGTCACTCAGTTAAAATGCAGGCGACATGGTGCCAAAATCCTAATCAAATTAATTAAAGTTTAAATTTAATTAAATACATTGAAGTAAATGAATTTTCCAATAAAATAGAATTTTAAATTTGGTGTTACTTTACTGAGAACCACGCAAAAAGTTTAAAATAATACGTTTTTATTTTTTTACAATGGTTAATTAGGTTGTTAAAGATTGGTAATATCAGATATAATTTAACACTGGGCTATTCTCTTGCAAGCACTAGAAAAACTTCACCCCTCAGATCTTGATGAGAAAAACATTTCCATTACATAAAAATGCACTATGGAATTTTACGGTTATAAAATGAATGTTAGTAGTGCAGTTGTTTGTAGCAACTCTACGAAAGACACATGATACTCAGATACATTGTCACCAGACAAAAAGGCTTGCCGCATGACAAATGGCGCCTCTAGTGTTTTTGGTGGCCCTAAAAAGGACCTGGTGGCGAGAAAGCTGAAGTTGGTCGTGGCGCGCTGAGATGTTCGGCGGCTGCGCCCGCTGTTCGTGGTGTACTGCAGTCCTCTTCTTTCGGCACCGGTTGTAGAGTCGGCTGCCGGCCCAGCGAAATCCATCGCTGGCGCGGAACGGGAGTGCGAAGACGCAAGAACGGCGGCGGTTCTATTCTTCGGCTGTTCCTTCCGGCTGACTCCGCCTCGATGTCGTCCGAGAGAGGTGATGGTGAAGTGCGTCCGATGGCGTGGCGATTTTCTGCCGGCCCGGGTTTTATGCACTAACCGGGATCGCTGGTTGGCTCACTCCGAGCACGTTGTTGGATTGGCTCGTTGTGTCCACCGCTGGTACCGGAGAGCAGATGTTCGCATACCGCTGCCGTCACAACATATACGCGCGTGCGCGGAGATGCTAACTTAATAATTGTATTAACTACTTTTATAAAAGATAAACTATTGAAATGAAGAAAAATACAAAAGATTAGATTCTCTGTCATTTTGCTATGTACTATAGACGAAATGTTCTAAAAATAATTTGATAAATATGAATTTTAGATGAAAAAATACAGTATTCTGTAGAGCGGACTAAGGAGCAAAATGAGTGTAGGCTATGTAAACGGGGGCTTGTGAAATAATATGAAAATGTCGACTAAACGGTGCTAGTAGCGAAGTAACTGTCGCAGTGGGAGTAGGCAAAAAAAGTTAATACCTTATGAAAGTTGAAGAAAAGTAAAACATTTATTTAGTCAGGCATACTAATAGTATCACGTACACTGTGCTGTGTTTTATGTCCACACTTGTACTTTGTTACTGCAGCAAAATGGTGGGTGTATTTGGCAGGCAAGAGATTTTAATTTGTTGTAGAAACTACAACGAGAAAAATTCAAGTACAACAAGCTGAAGTAGAATTATAAACGTGGGGATCATTGTATTCTAAACAGTCGGGTAGAATTTAGCGATAAACATGTAGTTAAATATAGAACAAGTGACGTCATCTGTATTAAAAACTGTTAGAAACGCTACTATGAGGGTTAGAAATACCATTCTTTCTGTGGCACATCTCACGTGCCCACCCTCACACACACACGCACACACACACACACACACACACACACACACACACACACACACACACACACACGACTGTTCGTTAGATTACAATTAAAGTAGAAAAACCATTAACCTATTTTTCTTTTTATTTGGAGAAACCTCCGAGGGACCACGGTAATTAGAACCCCGCCCGTCAAAAAACCGATCAGTGACGACCGAAATGAAAATATTAATGCTGAGAGTAGTTGTAACGGCCATTTTCAACGCTTTTATATTACAAAATTAGCTCACAATGTAATACATTGTGTATTTCACGATTTTATATTTTTCAAGTTTAAATTTTCCCTTATTATTTTCTACATATTTTGTGAGTTCTTTAAAGTTTAGTTTTGTCTTCAGTTTACAAAGAATACGAGATGAGCGAAGCAGACAAAACTTTCTCATTTTTAAACAGATTAGAAGACACGATTATGTCCTAATTACTTCTGATAGAAAAAAATGACTTTAGACTTTTGCTTTTCATTCTCTGATACAATTCCAAAAGAAGCGTTTTTACTTTTAGTGGTATGTGGTCCATAAAATCAAACAAGTTCTGATCTTTGCCTATATTTTTTTTGTACAGTTCTTTGCACAAACGGTCGGTTACAAATTCAATATAGAGTAGGCTTTCCTGTCCTCTGTCTAAACCAAACGATACAGTGTGGATTACAGTTTTGGCGTCGATTTTATCGGTCACCAGCTTAAACAAGTTGCTAGCACAATCACAGTTTAAACCTTCGCCTACAGATATTTCTTCTTTGCTAAACGATAAACCGGACATCAGTCAATCAAAATAGTTGCGGCAAAACACCTGAAAAAAGGATTCTTTCTTGAGCAGCTAATAAGATTGACAATCCTAGTCGACAGACCGGTGTCCAATTGAATCCAACCCGCTTTTTTCTTTATACATGCATACACAGTATAGTTTTTACAGCATTAAAGTAATTGCTTCAGCGACTGGATTAATATAAGATCATTTAGTAACATACTGTAGTGGGGTCCAACTCACCAAAACAAGTACTTAGTACTGTACGTCTTTCGGCTGCAACGTGACACCAATTTTACTATTACTAAAATCTAAAATGTTAAACGTAAAGGTACTCGTAAAAGATTGAATCAGTACTTGAGAGCAATCAAATTACATTATTGCACCATTTGTGCTTCAAAGTCTACAACAGATCGAGTCCAGAGGACGACAAAAAATAGAGAAGACGTCAGACAATAAGTCTACTCAATCATATAGACTCATGCGCTCTTGCAATCTACGTATGATATACAAACTGGTAAAATTAAAACAATGCAAACTAAGCAATAGGTTGTCACGTATACATAAAATATGTTTTAGGTTCTAATTTTAGATGAAAAGATAATAGTTGATTAGTCATAGTCTATATTGCGAAAAATTTTGTAAGTAAAATTTCGTTCAATATTAACAATTTATTTAAAATTACAAGTTTTAAGTTTGCAAAAGTAACAATGGTTTTATGTATAATTAATTCGACATAAATTTTACACATGTCTACGAGAACAAACAATTTAAAAAGGAAAATAATTTATATGTAAAATTCTTTTTAAAAATAAGAACTCTGTTTCAAATTAAAAGTTTAAATTTTTGCAGAAGATAACAGTGGTTTTATTCCTTCTGTAATTTAGTAGTAATTCTTTAAAATTCTAAAACGATTACAAAAATAATTAAAAATATTCACCGTAGTTACTTTTTATAGATGAGATATGCAAAATTTAAATTATCCTATTGAGTGAACGAAATTTACTCTAAACCGTAACTATTTAATAAGTCGTTAGAAAACAATATCAAGCCATTTGGCAATGAATTTACGCCACAATAAAAACTAATTAATTTTAGATTCGTTCTAAAGTCACGTGTATGGATAAATTAAAATTTTAAATTTACCAATTTATCCGTCCTGTGACGTCGGCTTGAATTAATACAAGGCGTTTCGAGGTGTAATCATCAGGTGTAATCACTGAGTACACTTTGTCAAAACGTTAAAAAAGAACATGACTTTTGGTTAATTAATTTTGTTTAACAGACGACATAATTAATTTTGTTTAATCTGCTAGCAACAAAGTTATGTTTCGACATTAAAACCATGCTCAGATTATTTAACTGCATAATTTAATTATTTAATAATTCAGTTGAAATGTGGTCATTCGACAGTGACGCATATTTTGTGAAATATTAAGCACGCATGGAAGGATTTAGCGATAATAGGAAAGTGCATTATTTCTAACAATGGAACAACTATAGAATTTGGTTAATGGTTGAAAACAGTCGCCCGCACACAGACAATGTTTATACGACCGAGTATTTGTAAGTGGAATCAAGAGTTAAAACTTTAAATAATAATTTCAAACTGAACCATTAAGTCGATCTGTTTGTTCTAGCAAGTGTCAGGAAAAAGCGGAAACGCTTTCCGTGTTTGCGGAAAATAAATAACACAGCGGCCGGTAAGTTCTGCGGATTTGTAGAGTTCTAATAACAGCCTTTAGCAGAAATATAATTGCTGTTAAGCTTATAATGTTTTGTTACGGGTTAATAGCGGAGTCGTAACGTTCGCCTACGAGTCGCAAAGTGTTTCTAAACGCTTAATAAAAATCACGGCTTAGAAAAATATTATAATCTCGTTATCCCCTTACGGCTTTACGATTTATTCGCATTGAAACAATTATTTATTTAGCGACGCCACAGAAAACGAAGTCTCGCTAATACAGCATAATAAAACGAACAGATTACTTGTATAATGTCTAGACTTGTGTGGTGCAGCTGATAAATTCTTATGAATGGCGAGTCACGTATTATTTTTCGTATTACTATACGAGTAATAAGTAATTTATCTACTGTTGTACGCGAAGAAGATACGTAGAACCAAAGATACTCACTGAGAGGACGAGGTGGGAAACTCTGGAGCTCCAATATTTTGCTTATATTCGTGTGAGTGATAGGCTTAATAGTGTCAGAGAATCGCGAAGTAAAGCTCATAATATTTATTGACTATGAGTTTGAGACTTTAGTGATATCACTATTAGACATTTATAGTGAATTCTGAACGGTAAAATTTGAATATTACACTTCTGAAAGGACTGTCGGATTAAGTGTTGAAGTGATCAAATTTGAGATTGTTTTACCGTTACTAGTATCGATTTAAATTTACTGTAAAGTTCGTCGTATCTTGCTACAAAATCGTAAATCTAGATGACCAAAAGACCTAAACGATTTATATATTAAAGATTAATAACAAAATATCTATTATTTTAACGGTCTGTTGTTTTAAAATAATATAATAACAAGAGTATTTACTATTTTTCAATTAGAACATGCAAAGATATGGAGGTATCACAATTTTCTGAAAAGTACTTACATTATCATTAATATTATGATTATCACCACACTCGTTTACCAAAATTTATCTCTTTTATACTAATAAAATTAAAGTTAATCCGACAGATCCTCTTCGGGTTCCCTAAATTTTGTCTTTGCCAGTTTTTACCAATTGAAAATTCTGTTCTGAATTTGGAATACGCCTTTTGCCAACACGAGTCACATATTTTGTATCTTCCTAATCTTGCCCGTGTACCTGGAGATGCCTAGTTCTTACCGGATATTCATATCTCGTTTAAGATTGCTTAGATTATGGTCCCTTTTTTGCACTCGCGCGACAAAGTTTACTGCTGCGCGTCATTTTGCGGGGCGTTTTGTAAAACAACGTAGGCATGTGAGGCTATTTATGCACACGCGCAGCAAAAATCGTGTCGCGCATTCTGAAAAACATGCTCCCCTGCCCTAGAGAACGCACAACAGAAATTCTTGCCGCTCGTGTTGTAATGCATGTAGCATGTAGCATGTAGCATCATAGTAGCGGGGCGTCTTTGCACCCGGTGCATGACTGCAGCATCTGGGTCGAGCCCAATGGCTGCCTGTGGATAAACCTAGTCCTGGTTAATTCGACTGGTGCCTAAAAACAGGAATGGACAACCGCCAACCAGTTAACTGAGAAGGCGGGGGTGAAAGGTTTTCAATTTTTTATTTATTTTAAAAATTTCTGCAATCAGTGGGCACTGCCGCAAGGACGGGTTCAGGTGACAGATGTCGCCCGTTCCCAGTCCCGCGTGCAGACGCCGTGAGGCGTCGGTCGCTCCCCGCGAGGCAGAGAGCCTCCGTGCCAGTGATAGCGCGTAGCAGCGGCATTCAGCGCGGTCGGCATACTAGGAAGGGAGGAAGGAAACAGCTTTACAGGTGAATTCTGGGGCATGGGCAGATAGTGAATATTCAAGTTAAGTGAGGTTTAAGTTTACTTAAACTTATGGCGGGTCATCGAGAATCGCCCGAGGGCGTTTGACCCGGACAGGGGGAGGTGGTTGCGTGGTGCTGATGGTCCTGAGGTAAGGGAAGGAAGAGATCTCAGCTGCGGCAAAGAGAGTCGCAGCTAATGACCAGACAAAGGCTGAGAGAGCAGGAACTCGTAGACCTCCTCGAATGACACTATTTCGAACAAACCAAGGAGATCCCGACAAGGAACGGAGGGTTCTGGATTGGAAACTTTCCAGCCTACGCCTGTTGGTGGCGGAGGCAAGTGACCACCAAACAGGTGCCGCATAGGTCAATACAGACCGGAGAAACAACAGATAGAGGGTAACTTTCGTGCGCAGCGCCAGGGGGCTGCGGCACGCGAGGTATGGGTAAAGTTTGGCTCGAACGCCGCGAGCCTTGGCAAGGGTTTCCGTCACGTGGGCGTTGAAGCAAAGGCGACGATCTAGCCGAACTCCAAGATACTTCACCGACTCTTTATAGGCGATAGGCCTCCCTTCCAGGGAGACGGGCTGGCATCGGGAGATGGACTTACGAGTGAAACAGATCGCCTCGGATTTCTCCGTGTTGATCGTCACCCGCCATTTCCGTAGCCAGTCCGGAAGCTGGTCCAACTGATGCTGCAACTGTGTACTCGCAAAACGCGGGGACACAGAGCTGTAATGATACATTGCATCGCCAGCGAACAAAGACAACGTGACTCCGGGCAAAACAGGCAGGTCGTTCGTGTACACGAGGTACAGAACGGGGCCGAGGACAGATCCCTGGGGTACGCCGGCGGCGACAGGACGAACTGCAGAGCAGGTTCCGTCGACGCTCACCCTGAAGGTTCGGTCGCTGAGATACGACCGGAGGAAAAACACTATGAACGATGGTAAGGGGGAGTTAGCTAGTTTGAAGAGAAGACCTTCGTGCCAGACTTTGTCGAAGGCCTTGCTCACGTCCAGCAGTGCGGCGGCCGTAGCCGCTCGCCTGTTGGTGGCGTCAGAGAGTTGCGTTACCACGCGGACTAGTTGAAGAGTGGTCGAGTGCTCTCTGCGAAACCCGAACTGTTCGTTGCGGATAAAATTATCCAACAACGGCGAGATGCGGGCCAGCAGGAGCCGCTCGAACACCTTCGAGATAACTGGCAAGAGAGATATTGGCCGATAGCTTTCAGGAAGCATGCGCGGCTTGCGGGGTTTAGGAACCATAACGATGTTGGCATTTTTCCACAGGCGGGGAAAGTACTGTAGCCGGAGACAAGAGTTGAACAGCTCGAGAACGAGGTCAACGCCTGAGGCCGGGAGATATTGTAATGCAGCGGCCCCGATCCGGTCAGGACCGGGGGCGCGACGGCGGTTTAGTCGACAGACAGACGAAACGAGTTCGTCTCTGTCGAACGGGAGGTCTGGGCCAGCGGGAGGGCGAGAAAAATAACCAGATAGGAAGTCCCGGATTTCTGCCGAGTGGGCAGGGTCCGAAACGCCTCGATGAACGGTAAATTGCGACTCCATGCAGTCGGCGAAGACCTCAGCCTTGCCTTCTGATGAAGACACAACCCCGTTCGGGGTTTCCAGCGGGTTGCGAGTTCTCTTCTCGCGGGTCAGTCTACTCACCGCTCTCCAGACGGAGGCGTGGTCGACTTCAAGAGACTCAAGGTATGAGTCCCATCGATCAGAGTTTACGTCCCGCAGTAGCAGCTGAACGTAAAGGGACTGTTGTTGAAATCGTCGCTTAACGACTGGGTCACGGGTTCTTTGCCATCTGCGGCGGAGCTGGCGCCGTAGCCAGATGGCGTGGAGTACTTCCGCAGGTAAGGCCGATTTACGATGATTCACCTCGAGTGCGTAGGTGTGTCGATCCATGACACCTTGGATCAATTCCTGAAGATTTGTGGCGCGGAGATCCAGATCGTCACGAGTGACGATTGGGTCCGCCGGGAGAGATGGTAACCTTCGAGAGAGCTCATCATGATAGGATCGCCAGTTGACTCTCCTAACAATCTGAGCGGGAAGTCGAGGTGACGCCGACAGCTCTCGAACAGTTGTAATGCATGCGTGTAAATTGGTGCTTTTATACAAACGCGCGGCATACTTGCTGCCCGTTCCCACGGCCTCAGTACAGCCAACTTCTCCTACAACACACATTAGTTTTTGTTTATAAAGATTTGTCAATAACTGCAATAGTGATGTTTAATGACACAAAAAAATAATTACTTTTCTGTGAATGAAATATGTTATAATAAAAATATAGAATACTATTTTTAATTTCTGTTCAAATTATTTAATTCTTACTATTAAGTACACTGTTGCAAAACAATTTTGAATTAATTGTATGACTTAATAAATGTTTATGAAACAAGTTTATTTTTCTTTTTAAATGTGACGCCAAACAAAAAATAGCCTACTTAAATTTATTAAAACAGTACTTGTATTTTTGTAGCCTTATACATGTGGAGGTACTTTTCTGTTAGTTGTCACTCACTGTGTGTAACTATAGTAATGCAATGTTTTGTTCAATGTTGTTTTCACTTGCAAATCGTTTTTGAGACTTCCATTTTAGATTGAATGTGGTGTTTCATTTTCGCTCTTTTTATTAGACTGAAAATTACTAAATTAACTAAAAAGTTAATAGTAAAAATAATACCTGGTAATACTGAGCAAATAACCAAAAACTACATGTACTTATTTTTGTACACTGCCACACTACACCGAATAATTAAAAAGAGTCAACACACTTGTGTTCTTAGATTAAATTTTATTTAGTACTTTTTTTTACGTCAAATTTAATTTTATGTACGTGACTCATCTGATAGTTATTGCCAACATTTTTCTGTGGAGTAAATACCAACCCCTGCAATAAATCTTGTCTCGTTTGAATCATTTCTGGCATTTACTGACCAACTCACCAAATGATGCCACAGGCAATCGAAAGAAATTAAAAAACGTCTCTTCGTCTTCCTGTAATTTTTCATAGAGGTTATGGAATGCCCCGTCAACAAAACGACTACGATCGATAGGATGAATAGCCCATCGTCTTTTCCATTGTTGTCGATTCGCGTAATACTACACGACCGGATCCATCTTCCAAGAGTAGTGCCAAATGAATGTGAGAGTACTTATACTGAGGTTGGCAGCACTCCTTGCTGCGCGGCAATAATGTGTAAATGCATAAAAGGGGCCTATATCTCCTCCAAACGCCTATGCGAAATTCAGCACAGTTGTCTATAGAACATCTTCTTTGTCTTCTTTAACTTCCTTGTTAGGATTCTGTTCTGTTTTGTAACAACGATTCACTCCACCTCTTCCTTGGCCGACCAATGCTCCACTTGGTGTTTGGTTGGCTATCTCTTGCCTTTTTACTTCCATGTTCTATAAGGAAATGGAAGTATGGTGATGGAAAAAAAAAATCGTGTTCGAGATAACTGCAGATTCTGATTGTACTACCCTCAAAACATGAAAAAAAGTCATTTTTCGAAAAGTGTCTGTCTGTCTAAAGATTTTTTTTCCATGGCAAACGATAACAGCCGCAGATTCAAACAGAATCAAATAATGTTTCGCATACAGCCTTAATTGTAGAGTTCTTAAGACCTATTGTTTTTGGTGAAGATCGGTTAAGGGAAAGGGGTAGATTACCAGCAACGTTTTATGTTTTAATAAGGGTAATTTTTTTCTATGGCAAACGATAACAGCCGCAACGTTAAACAGAATCAAATAATGTTTCGCATACAGCCCTAAATTATAGAGTTCTCAAAATCTTTTGTCTTTGGTGAAGATCGGTTAAGGGAAAGGGGTAGTTTACCTGCAACGTTCTATGTTTTAACAAGGGTAATTTTCTCTATGACGAACGATAACTGCCGTAAATTCAAACAGAATCAAATACTTGTTTGCATACCTTCCTTAATTATAGAGTATTAAAGGTCTGTTGATTTTGGTGAAGATCGGTTAAGAGGAAAGCGTAGTTTACCTGCAACGTTTTATGTTTTAAAAGGGTAATTTTATTTCTATGACGAATGATAACTGCCGCATATTCAAAGAGATTCAAATAATTTTTTGCATGCATCCCTAAATTGCAGAGGACTCGAGGTCCGTTGATTTTGGTGAAGACCGGTTAAAGGAAAGGGGTAGTTTACCGGCAACATTTCGTGTTTTAACAAGGGTAATTTTTTCTATGACGAACGACAACTGCCGTAAATTCAAAGAGAATCAAATAATGTTTTGTATACGTTCTTGAATTGTAAAGAGCTGAAGGTCTGTTGATTTTAGTGAAGATCGGTTAAGGGAAAGGGGTAGTTTACCGGCCACCTTTAATGTATTAACAAGAGTAATTGTTTCTATGACGAACGATAACTGCCGCACATGCAAAGAGAATCAAATAATGTTTTGCATGCATTCCTGAATTATAGAGGACTCAAGACTTATTGATTTTGGTGAAGATCAGTTAAGCGAAATGGGTAGTTTACCTGCAACGTTTTATGTGATAACAAGGTTAATTTTTTATATGACGAAAGATAACTGCCGTAAATTTAAACATAATCAAATAAATGTTTGCATACATCCATAAATTATAGAGAGCTCACGGTTTGTTGATTTTGGTGATGATCGGTTAAGGGAAAGGGGTAGTTTACCTGCAACATTTTATGTTGTAACAAGAGAAATTTGTTCATGACGGACGATAACTGCCGTATATTCAAGCAGAATCAAATCATTTTTTACATATGTGCCTGAGTTGTAGAAGACTCAAGGCGTATTGATTTTGGTGAAGATCGGTTAGGGGGAAAGGGTAGTTTACCATGAACAAAGTAATAAATAAATAAATAAAGTATCCTGATAAGAAGATCTTAATAATCCACTGTAGAAACGTAGATGAAATATCTATAAATGAAGAGGCTAGTTGAACGGGGTGGGGGTGATTTTCTATAAATGAAAATTGTAGTTGAAGGGGGAGGGGATAATTTTTATATGTTTACTACATTATCGGCAACAAAGTAGTAGTTTGTTGTTAAAATTCCTTCCCGGGCTGTTTGGCCGTAGTCCAATGTTTTCTGCAAAACCAGACGTTTCGGCAGTGCCGTTGACTTCCATCATCAGTGAAAATCGAGTGCGATAACGTGAGTGGTATACGTTAGTGACCATAGTACTGTGGTTAAGGCTGAAGCAATAAGTGGAAAGAAGTAGTTTTTATGGAAACATTTCATTTCGTAAATGATTTTAAATATAAATCTTAGAACATGGAAGTCATGTATGGTTCTCCATACCGATATTTCACTAGGCTTGTGGCAGCAGTTCTTGATATATGTGCTCATGTTCCAATTTTTTGCTTTATATTTCTGAAAGTTTTCTGCATTATTCCAGGCATGAAACTTCAATTTTAATAGCAGCAGCAATATTTTCAGGTTTCTTGTAGCCGAAAGTAATTAATGTATTAATGAAAGTATCAATATTGCATTGACGATGTTGTTTGGCTATTGTGTGCGCAAACTACGGTTCTTTGCAGAAAAACTCCGATTGCAGAAGAGACCTAATATTGCTTTTGGAGAGCAGACAGTAATCAAAAACAGAAAAAGATTTTGGCATTATGTTGAATGCAGTATTATAGTAATAAGAAATCAATCATGCACTTGTAATTAAAATTATAAGCTTTAACTCTACAAATCGGGGTCACCGCTCTGTAAGTACCGTCAAAAACAACAGCAAAAGCCAGTTCTCTGTACAAGTTACACTTACGAGAGTACATTACAAAGAGGAATAGACTAATAGTAGAGCTACTATAGGTTTCTGTTCATAATTAATTTGTTTCGTTGTTGACCAGTCCGACACGTTCGGGTTCTGCAAGGACAGAAATTCACCGTCTCTCTTCCGTTTGGAACATAAACAAACATTCATTGCCCCTACGAAATACATTACATTGTCCAAGCCTCAGCCATTTTCCAAGAGAAACAATGGAATTTAATGGCTGAGTAATAAAACAATGGATTTATGAAAGTTTTCTGGTCACTATGTAACCTTCAACACCAGTTGTTAATCTCTGGTTTCCAGTTCCCCGACTATTTAAACAAACATCGATAATTTGGAAAGCATTTGGTCCTTCTGTCGACATTGCGAGTGTTGCTGGAGAGAAGCACGCACGGCCGGTCTCACGTCATGTATACATAAGGACAATGTGGGTGTGTATCGTGTTGTGTCTCTATTTCAGACGGTTCACCTAATATTGTTTGTGTAATAAACTCCTTTTACAGTATATATAAATTTGTCGTTTGGAAATACGATAGCAAGTCCAAGTGTTTGCCTTATCTATACACCGTCAATTAGCATAACCGCGCGACACTTCTGTGTCCGTGCACCTTTGCTATCCTGTAGTTAATCCAATTACGTTATCTTCAGTTACAAGAGTTCTATAGTGCCGCATGACAGCTCACAGGGTCTGATTATTTTGCTACGTGCTCCTCTTGTATACGTGCTTCACGACGTACATAAAACCTTACATTTATTTCAATATATTTATTCGTTCTACGGTTCCCCTACGTTTCCCTTACCATTGGCTTGCGTTCAAATGATAACTCTTTTAAAATATTTGTATTGCGTATTCTGTCTTTCCTTTAACCTACTTAAATCCTATCATGCAGATCCTATAACAGTATTTTTTTATTATTTTAAAAATGTTGACGATTTTTAGAACAGTCTTAGTATCATGTTACTACGGGGTTCAAAAGTCAAAAGATGTTGGAAGTACAATACTGTCAGAAATTGTAGCATATTTAAAGAGATATTTTGCTCTAAAAGCGCTAACAATCCAAGACTGCTATTCAATCTCTAACGATCCAGGACGATTCCAGATTCGGGGGATCGAAACATCAACCAGGAAAGATATTACGATGGAAGCAGTCCGAGTATAGGATTTAACCATCAGTTAAGACTTTTAAAGTTAAGCAGAATACTTAGTGCATTTACTTATTAATATAGTTTTCCCTGGCATGGGACAATGTTGCTGTTGTCAACCAGTGTAACAATTTTACGATCAGTGAATTCTCAATTTCTGCTGGCAAGTTCAACATAGCCAGTGAAGGTAGCCGAAACGACTGGATAAAAGACAACACTCGACAACGGCCTACATCCGGAAACCGAAATCAAGGAGAAGAGAGTTTAGTATATTGTTTAAATCTTTTTCCAATTTTAAAATTTTAATTACTTTTTTTTACAATTAGACCTACTCAAAAATAACGTATGCTCTAACCTGTATTTTTCTCACAACCAGTTACATGCACTATAATAGAACACAGTGTGGCCGCACAATGGTACAGGCCAGACGCTGTTTTACATTATTTACAGCTGGTAGTGTTATCGTGGACGAGCTGTTTGCCAACCGTAAATAATGCAGCGCTTCGTTAAAAGTTAGTCACTATTAAAACGTTGAGCACAATCATTCCTTTACCCATAGAAACACACACACACACACACACACACACACACACACACACACACACACACACACACACACACACACACACTCGCATACAAATTACACTCGTGTATGCCACACGTGTTGCTGGAGGATTATAAGAAATTGTCCATAAACGAGGTATATATATATTTTTAAACTCTGCTGCCGTGGGTTGGTACAATAGAACACTAAATACGTCCTCTGTGAATAGACCGTAACAAAGTATACGGGGTCTGATTATACACACGGGAGACCAAATACTACAACAATTTTTATTTCCTGCGTACGGGTATTACCGTTCAATATAACGAGTGTTTCGCTTGGTCTTAACTGTCATTTTGAACTGACCGTTTTGGGGTTCAGCACGGCGCAACTACAATATATTGCTACCTACAATACTGACAGTGAATAAATGACTAGGAGTATAAGAATTACTGATTAAGTAAGTTTAAAATGTTTATGTTGGCGTGTCAAAATTTATTGTCACGTTTCACGACAATTACGCACAACTATAAAACTGATGTGAGATTCTAAATTGATTTACCACAGTTACGATTTGGTGTCACAGCAGTCCTTGTGACTATGAGTGTCCTGGAGTTTTATTTTATTAATTATATTTAAACTAGTCATAAATGCTAACCAATATGTTTTTCTAAAGTGAATTGTTCTAAGTTCACAATCCATCGGGTGATGTTCTAAAGTTACATTTAATAGAGTATACTATACACAAGCACACTGAGCTCTACACTATACTACAAACTGAACCCATCAAGTCAAAGGTTTTGGTTTTCTTCAACCTTTTGATTAGAACCGGTCACCAAGGAATCGGGTTACAATGACATATTAGTACCAATGAGCGTCATTCTTGGCAGCATTTTTTTTATTTATTATTCTGTTAGTTACATTTTTAATCCCACAGTGTAGATGCAGAACGATATTACGTGTGTACTTCGAGCACTGACCGTGGTCCGTAGAATTTTCTTGAGAAAATTTTGATCGTTTTAACGTGGTTCTATGTGGCGCAATTAGTGACGAGTTTACAATTTCAGAGGTCAGAGGTCTAACCAGAATTTTACCCTCTCTTAGCCCAAAATTAAATTTACAATAGTTTCCTGCCAGTATATTTTATATTTTTGTAAGCAAGATGATTAATTACTATAGATAATATAGGATTCATTAAAATAAATCAAATATTTATTTGACAATAGTACTTTCTTTACGGTATGATTTACAAAAAAAAATATTTACAGGTTAGTATCTTATGTCTTGGTTTTTCATTTACAAGTTTGTTTGTACGATATCGAGAGAAAGTTAAATAAATTTAATCATACTTGTGGAACAATAAGACGACTACTGAAGAATAAAACGCAAAGGGGGACACAGCTAAAGTTCTATAAGTTCGTGGTTGTGCCGATTTTATTGGGTAGATGTGAAGTATGGACTCTCCTGCAAAAAGATATTTCAAAAATACCGGCCTCGGAAATGAAATTTTTAAGCGCAGTTAAGGGATCTAGCTTGTGACATCGTCAACGAAACGACAACGTAAGGAAAGACCTGAAGTTACAATCGGTTCTGGAGAAAATAAAGGAATACAGGCAGAATTGGAAGTCCCATATGGAACGCATGGTAGACACGTGTATTCCTAAACTAGCGTTTGAATATAGGTCAGTGGGGACGAGAGATCGTGGAAGACTCTGAGAAAAACGGTCAGAGACTCTGTGAAGTCGGAACGGACTTCAAGGCCAAGCCATGTAGTGAAGAAGAAGAAGAAGAAGAAGATGATGAAGAAGAAGAAGAAGTTTGTAACATATTTGCAGTTTAATTTTACTGTTAAATTGTTTTCAGTGGCTAGAAAAGTGGAGTAAGCGTTAGTCGTTTTTCGACCATTCATCTTGTATCAATGATATGAGATCACAAACAAAAAGGCGGATTACGGACTTTGTTTAATAACAAATTATGTCAGAAAAGATAGTGTTACCAATAGCGACCAGGCAGCCACGAAACAAAATTTGTTTTTTTCAACCTGTATACTGACTGATAGATGGTCTTTTCTGTTTGAACAAGTTTGTACTCCAGTTTATATAGACTTTAACAAACTTTTTTGAAGTTTCAAAAAACATTTTTATTTAAAATATCTCATGTGTTTTTCAAATTTGGTTTTTATGGAGGACTGAGTAGTCCATTTTCTTCTGCTCCAAAAATTGCCGCCTAGGGCTCGGTCCCATAGCCCCATGCCTGAATTTGGCCATACGAGCAATCCCACAGTTGTATACCATACGCTGAGAGAAGTGTCAAAGTTTCGTTATATATCAATCTCTCATTCTGTATTGCAGACTTACCCCTCACAGCCTTGTAATGTGTGCAGACCTACACATCCACAAAAGTGTAATGTCCTGAGGACAACAACAAAATTTTATCGAAAAGTAGAAAAAACAATAATAATAATTTATATTGGTGTCTAATTAATTGACGAAACCCTGCTAAAGCTTCTCGACGTGTGTAAAATAAAACAGTGAATTGGTAAAGTAGTTAATTAACAAAAATAACATTTGTACATAAAATATATAGCATACGTTATACAAAACATCGGACGTGTTACGCTAATGAAATGGCTAAGGAAGCAGTAAATTATTCTGTCTTCGGAATAGATAGAACAGTTTAGTGCTGTGTTCCATGTGACTGCAGTAACAGTACAGCAGTTCGGAAACTCAGTAGCCTGCTAATAATTCAGTTACCGTACAGTTCGCGCTGTTTTCATGACAAACAAGGCAAATGGAATTACAGAGTAAATCGTATGATAAACATAAACAATATTTATTAAAAGCGTTTAAAAAATTATATTCAACAATTTTTATCTACATTTTGTAACATATGCTACGTGGATATTGACCTCGTATGGTAACAATAAATCTATACCAGTGACTGTACGAGAATCATTACATTAATAATTTTAATCCATATAACACTTCGACAATCCTCTTACATAAACACAGTAATCCAATGCGCACTTTCATATAAATACATAAACAATAAATAATAAACTGCGTTTTGAGTAAGGTAAATCGCGGTTAGAAACAAATGCTTAATGTCAGCAGGAGAGGCGTTCTGCAGACGTAGGGCTAACCCTGCCGCCCACTATTGCGCCGCATTCCGAGCTCGTTATAGAGCTCACGCCGTGGGGACCACGAAGTCTGAGGGTATTCTTGACGTAGCCTGCTACCGGCCGTGGAGCTTAATATTACTTCGCACGTATAATATAGCAAAACCAATTCAGTTTTCTGTGCCACCGTCACAGTATTCATCACAGTTGACGAGAAGCCTGAGCGTGCGACCTTTCTCCGGCTTCACAAGTTTGAAATTCTAGACTCGTTACTCTTCACGGATAGAAAAATTCTTGACCAATCATTCACATTACGATGGAAATGAGATCCAAAATTGTCTTAAATAAATTACATAAACAGAACAGCTAAGAGAGAATCAGACTAAAAACCAGTGGAAAGACGAATCAGGTGAAGACAATAAAATGGTGGTTCGATGATTGAAAAAAAGTAATTTGAAGGACATGGGAGTGAGAGGCTGAAGGTTATGTAGTGAGAGGACAAAATGGAGAAAAATAGTTGAGACGGTTCAACTTACAATGGGCTGTAATACTAATAGAGGAGAAAGGGAGAAATTACACAACGAAGATTAATCGCAGATTAATAGAATGGTAAGACAAGAAAACAAAAGGTGAGTACAGGATGGATTTTAGCCTTACCTCACACAGTGACATTGACAGAGTAAAGTGGTTGAAACTCCCTGTGAATGGATGTGAAAATGCTGTACAGGAATATAAGCTGAGCACGATAGAGACACACGCAGGTAAAGCGCAGTATCATTTACCCACAAGACGGATGGATTTGGACGGATGTAGTGGCAAAGGCCAATGACAGGTACACAACATACTATATACTGTGACAATAATTCTGCTTTGGAAAGTCGTATCACTGTAGGCAATATTATGGTTATCAATTGTATTTGATGTAAATTATAAATTATATTTGTGTGTAAAATTCTTCTTTGGCTTCCATAGTCGATGTGAAAGGTTACGTGGCTGTTATAGGGTGATAAATACTTTTTGTAATATAGGACATTAATTTTGGCAATTTATATTCTGACAACCGTTCAAATCCAAATATAACTGAAGGAAAAATGTCAATTTATTTGCTCAATTTTTGTTTGATAACATGTTCTTTACTTGTAAGCTTGTTCGACTACATAAGCACAAGCTGCTGATAAGGACAGATAGGAAATGTGCATCACCGACAATATATTTGAACTCATACGTGGTACATGTAATATATTTTTAACAGTTACCTATTAATTAGGTAAATTATTTTAATATACGATATTTTATATCTTATACGATAAAGATTATTAGTCCCTATTGTTTTTATACGATTCAAGGAAATATTGTTGGGAAATAGTTATACGGAATATATTTTTTGGAACGCAGTAGAAAGAGAATAAAATTTTAAATTGACGGAATGTGAAAAGGCTGTAACGCTAATTAGTGATTGTGATAAAAAATAGCCGAAGTGTACTGAACGTAGAAGTACTGTGAGTATAGATTTTTAATATAGGCTGAGATATTTAAATGTAGAAGGTAATAATAAACAGCGAAGTTGAGCCTACGTCTCTTCTGTTAATTAACAGCATAAAAATAAAGTTGTTACGTAATTATTTTGATACTAGTATGGAATCGTCTCTTTCAAAAGAAATTGAAATTAATTAAAAACATGAGAAGGCACAATCACGTCGTGATGTATACTGTTGAACTGGAACTGAACCATAATTTGAAAAGTACAGTTCAACCCGTTAATTCGAAACAAACAGTTTATGTACGACTTTTTCCGTTTTAGTGATTGTGAGTGTGTATACTACAGAACAATCTAAGGTGAAATTAATATGTGGTATGACGGTAAAAAGTAAACAAACCCTTCTACGGTGAATAACAGTGAAAATTCTCAATTTTTTCGGGCATCATACTCGCCTTGCGCTCCTTCTACCAGAACACATAGACTATTACCAGAACATTCTTACCATACTGTGTTCCAGAGTGTGCTGTGCTATGTAGCTCATCGCGCATCACATTGTTATTTAATGCGTAACAGCCACGAAACAATCAACAACGCTTCTGATATTTTAGTTATCGAAACAGCAAAGTGAGTTCTCAAATTTAACACTTTCGGAATTTGTCTATCTGTCTACTTAGCAATCTATCTGTTTGGGGTATATCTCACGCTAAATATTCAATGCATTAAGAGATTTGTCTGTTAGTCTGCCTAATTACCTACCTCTTTGGGGTATATCTCACGATCACTATTCAATGCATTAACCGATTTGTCTGTTAGTCTGCCTAGCTATCTACCTCTTTGGGGTATATCTCACGATAACTATTCAATGCATTAAGAGATTTGTCTGTTAGTCTGCCTAGCTATCTACCTCTTTGGGGTATATCTCACGATAACTATTCAATGCATTAACCGATTTGTCTGTCAGTCTGCATAGCAATCTATCTGTTTGGGATATACCTCACAATAACTATTCAATGCATTAACCGATTTGTCTGTCTGTCTGCCTAGCTATCTATCTGTTTGGGGTATATCTCACAATAACTATTCAATGTATTAACCGATTTGTCTGTTAGTCTACCTACCTATCTACCTGTTTCGGGTATATCTCACGCTAAATATTCAATGCATTAACCGATTTGTCTGTTAGTCTACCAAGCTACCTATCTGTTTGGGGTATATCTCACGATAACTATTCAATGCATTAACAGATTTGTCTGTCAGTCTGTCTAGCAATCTATATGTTTGGGGTATATCTTACGATAACTATTCAATGCATTAACCGATTTGTACGTTAGCCTACCTAGCTATCTATCTGTTTGGGGTAGGCCTATATCTCACGATAACTATTCAATCCATTAACCGATTTGTCTGTCAGTCTGCCTAGAAATCTACCTTTTGGGGTATATCTCACGATAACTATTCAATGCATTAACCGATTTGTCAGTCAGTCTGCATAGCAATCTATCTGTTTGGGATATACCTCACGATAACTATTCAATGCATTAACCGATTTGTACGTTAGCCTACCTAGCTATCTATCTGTTTGGGGTAGGCCTATATCTCACGATAACTATTCAATCCATTAACCGATTTGTCTGTCAGTCTGCCTAGCAATCTAACTTTTGGGGTATATCTCACGATAACTATTCAATGCATTAACCGATTTGTCTGTCAGTCTGCCTAGCTATCTATCTGTTTGGGGTAGGTCTATATCTCACGATAACTATTCAATGCATTAACCGATTTGTACGTTAGCCTACCTAGCCATCTATCTGTTTGGGGTAGGCCTATATCTCACGATAACTATTCAATCCATTAACCGATTTGTCTGTCAGTCTGCCTAGCAATCTAACTTTTGGGGTATATCTCACGATGACTATTTAATGCCATAACCGATTTGTCTGTCAGTCTGCATAGCAATCTATCTGTTTGGGATATACCTCACGATAACTATTCAATGCATTAACCGATTTGTCTGTCAGTCTGCCTAGCTATCTATCTGTTTGGGGTAGGTCTATATCTAACAATAACTATTCAATGCATTAACCGATTTGTACGTTAGCCTACCTAGCTATCTATCTGTTTGGGGTAGGCCTATATCTCACGATAACTATTCAATGCATTAACAGATTTGTCTGTCAGTCTGTCTAGCAATCTATATGTTTGGGGTACATCTTACGATAACTATTCAATGCATTAACCGATTTGTACGTTAGCCTACCTAGCTATCTATCTGTTTGGGGTAGGCCTATATCTCACGATAACTATTCAATCCATTAACCGATTTGTCTGTCAGTCTGCCTAGAAATCTACCTTTTGGGGTATATCTCACGATAACTATTCAATGCATTAACCGATTTGTCTGTCAGTCTGCATAGCAATCTATCTGTTTGGGATATACCTCACGATAACTATTCAATGCATTAACCGATTTGTACGTTAGCCTACCTAGTTATCTATCTGTTTGGGGTAGGCCTATATCTCACGATAACATTTCAATCCATTAACCGATTTGTCTGTCAGTCTGCCTAGCAATCTAACTTTTGGGGTATATCTCAGGATAACTATTCAATGCATTAACCGATTTGTCTGTCAGTCTGCCTAGCTATCTATCTGTTTGGGGTAGGTCTATATCTCACGATAACTATTCAATGCATTAACCGATTTGTACGTTAGCCTACCTAGCCATCTATCTGTTTGGGGTAGGCCTATATCTCACGATAACTATTCAATCCATTAACCGATTTGTCTGTCAGTCTGCCTAGAAATCTAACTTTTGGGGTATATCTCACGATGACTATTTAATGCCATAACCGATTTGTCTGTCAGTCTGCATAGCAATCTATCTGTTTGGGATATACCTCACGATAACTATTCAATGCATTAACCGATTTGTCTGTCAGTCTGCCTAGCTATCTATCTGTTTGGGGTAGGTCTATATCTCACAATAACTATTCAATGCATTAACCGATTTGTACGTTAGCCTACCTAGCTATCTATCTGTTTGGGGTAGGCCTATATCTCACGATAACTATTCAATGCATTAACCGATTTGTCTGTCAGTCTGCATAGCAATCTATATGTTTGGGGTATATCTCACGATAACTATTCAATGCATTAACCGATTTGTACGTTAGCCTACCTAGCTATCTATCTGTTTGGGGTAGGCCTATATCTCACGATGACTATTCAATGCATTAACAGATTTGTCTGTCAGTCTGTCTAGCAATCTATATGTTTGGGGTATATCTTACGATAACTATTCAATGCATTAACCGATTTGTACGTTAGCCTACCTAGCTATCTATCTGTTTGGGGTAGGCCTATATCTCACGATAACTATTCAATCCATTAACCGATTTGTCTGTCAGTCTGCCTAGAAATCTACCTTTTGGGGTATATCTCACGATAACTATTCAATGCATTAACCGATTTGTCTGTCAGTCTGCATAGCAATCTATCTGTTTGGGATATACCTCACGATAACTATTCAATGCATTAACCGATTTGTACGTTAGCCTACCTAGCTATCTATCTGTTTGGGGTAGGCCTATATCTCACGATAACATTTCAATCCATTAACCGATTTGTCTGTCAGTCTGCCTAGCAATCTAACTTTTGGGGTATATCTCACGATAACTATTCAATGCATTAACCGATTTGTCTGTCAGTCTGCCTAGCTATCTATCTGTTTGGGGTAGGTCTATATCTCACGATAACTATTCAATGCATTAACCGATTTGTACGTTAGCCTACCTAGCCATCTATCTGTTTGGGGTAGGCCTATATCTCACGATAACTATTCAATCCATTAACCGATTTGTCTGTCAGTCTGCCTAGCAATCTAACTTTTGGGGTATATCTCACGATGACTATTTAATGCCATAACCGATTTGTCTGTCAGTCTGCATAGCAATCTATCTGTTTGGGATATACCTCACGATAACTATTCAATGCATTAACCGATTTGTCTGTCAGTCTGCCTAGCTATCTATCTGTTTGGGGTAGGTCTATATCTCACAATAACTATTCAATGCATTAACCGATTTGTACGTTAGCCTACCTAGCTATCTATCTGTTTGGGGTAGGCCTATATCTCACGATAACTATTCAATGCATTAACCGATTTGTCTGTCAGTCTGCATAGCAATCTATATGTTTGGGGTATATCTCACGATAACTATTCAATGCATTAACCGATTTGTACGTTAGCCTACCTAGCTATCTATCTGTTTGGGGTAGGCCTATACCTCACGATAACTATTCAATGCATTAACAGATTTGTCTGTCAGTCTGTCTAGCAATCTATATGTTTGGGGTATATCTTACGATAACTATTCAATGCATTAACCGATTTGTACGTTAGCCTACCTAGCTATCTATCTGTTTGGGGAAGGCCTATATCTCACGATAACTATTCAATCCATTAACCGATTTGTCTGTCAGTCTGCCTAGAAATCTACCTTTTGGGGTATATCTCACGATAACTATTCAATGCATTAACCGATTTGTCTGTCAGTCTGCATAGCAATCTATCTGTTTGGGATATACCTCACGATAACTATTCAACGCATTAACCGATTTGTACGTTAGCCTACCTAGCTATCTATCTGTTTGGGGTAGGCCTATATCTCACGATAACTATTCAATCCATTAACCGATTTGTCTGTCAGTCTGCCTAGCAATCTAACTTTTGGGGTATATCTCACGATAACTATTCAATGCATTAACCGGTTTGTCTGTCTGTCTGCCTAGCTATCTATCTGTTTGGGGTAGGTCTATATCTCACGATAACTATTCAATGCATTAACCGATTTGTACGTTAGCCTACCTAGCCATCTATCTGTTTGGGGTAGGCCTATATCTCACGATAACTATTCAATCCATTAACCGATTTGTCTGTCAGTCTGCCTAGAAATCTAACTTTTGGGGTATATCTCACGATGACTATTTAATGCCATAACCGATTTGTCTGTCAGTCTGCATAGCAATCTATCTGTTTGGGATATACCTCACGATAACTATTCAATGCATTAACCGATTTGTCTGTCAGTCTGCCTAGCTATCTATCTGTTTGGGGTAGGTCTATATCTCACAATAACTATTCAATGCATTAACCGATTTGTACGTTAGCCTACCTAGCTATCTATCTGTTTGGGGTAGGCCTATATCTCACGATAACTATTCAATGCATTAACCGATTTGTCTGTCAGTCTGCATAGCAATCTATATGTTTGGGGTATATCTCACGATAACTATTCAATGCATTAACCGATTTGTACGTTAGCCTACCTAGCTATCTATCTGTTTGGGGTAGGCCTATATCTCACGATAACTATTCAATGCATTAACAGATTTGTCTGTCAGTCTGTCTAGCAATCTATATGTTTGGGGTATATCTTACGATAACTATTCAATGCATTAACCGATTTGTACGTTAGCCTACCTAGCTATCTATCTGTTTGGGGTAGGCCTATATCTCACGATAACTATTCAATCCATTAACCGATTTGTCTGTCAGTCTGCCTAGAAATCTACCTTTTGGGGTATATCTCACGATAACTATTCAATGCATTAACCGATTTGTCTGTCAGTCTGCATAGCAATCTATCTGTTTGGGATATACCTCACGATAACTATTCAACGCATTAACCGATTTGTACGTTAGCCTACCTAGCTATCTATCTGTTTGGGGTAGGCCTATATCTCACGATAACTATTCAATCCATTAACCGATTTGTCTGTCAGTCTGCCTAGCAATCTAACTTTTGGGGTATATCTCACGATAACTATTCAATGCATTAACCGGTTTGTCTGTCTGTCTGCCTAGCTATCTATCTGTTTGGGGTAGGTCTATATCTCACGATAACTATTCAATGCATTAACCGATTTGTACGTTAGCCTACCTAGCCATCTATCTGTTTGGGGTAGGCCTATATCTCACGATAACTATTCAATCCATTAACCGATTTGTCTGTCAGTCTGCCTAGAAATCTAACTTTTGGGGTATATCTCACGATGACTATTTAATGCCATAACCGATTTGTCTGTCAGTCTGCATAGCAATCTATCTGTTTGGGATATACCTCACGATAACTATTCAATGCATTAACCGATTTGTCTGTCAGTCTGCCTAGCTATCTATCTGTTTGGGGTAGGTCTATATCTCACAATAACTATTCAATGCATTAACCGATTTGTACGTTAGCCTACCTAGCTATCTATCTGTTTGGGGTAGGCCTATATCTCACGATAACTATTCAATGCATTAACCGATTTGTCTGTCAGTCTGCATAGCAATCTATATGTTTGGGGTATATCTCACGATAACTATTCAATGCATTAACCGATTTGTACGTTAGCCTACCTAGCTATCTATCTGTTTGGGGTAGGCCTATATCTCACGATAACTATTCAATCCATTAACCGATTTGTCTGTCAGTCTGCATAGCAATCTAATTTTTGGGGTATATCTCACGATAACTATTCAATGCATTAACCGATTTGTACGTTGGCCTACCTAGCTATCTATCTGTTTGGGGTAGGCCTATATCTCACGATAACTATTCAATGCATTAACCGATTTGTCTGTCAGTCTGCATAGCAATCTAATTTTTGGGGTATATCTCACGATAACTATTCAATGCATTAACCGATTTGTCTGTCAGTCTGCATAGCTATCTATATGTTTGGGGTATATCTCACAATAACTATTCAATGCATTAACCGATTTGTACGTTAGCCTACCTAGCTATCTATCTGTTTGGGGTAGGCCTATATCTCACGATAACTATTCAATGCATTAACCGATTTGTCTGTCAGTCTGCATAGCAATCTATATGTTTGGGGTATATCTCACGATAACTATTCAATGCATTAATCGATTTGTACGTTAGCCTACCTAGCTATCTATCTGTTTGGGGTAGGCCTATATCTCACGATAACTATTCAATCCATTAACCGATTTGTCTGTCAGTCTGCCTAGCAATCTAATTTTTGGGGTATATCTCACGATAACTATTCAATGCATTAACCGATTTGTCTGTCAATCTGCCTAGCTATCTATCTGTTTGGGATAGGTCTATATCTCACGATAACTATTCAATGCATTAACCGATTTGTACGTTAACCTACCTAGCTATCTATCTGTTTGGGTAGGCCTATATCTCACGATAACTATTCAATGCATTAACCGATTTGTCTGTCAGTCTGCATAGCAATCTATCTGTTTGGGATACACCTCACGATAACTATTCAATGCATTAACCGATTTGTCTGTCAGTCTGCATAGCAATCTATCTGTTTGGGGTATATCTCACGATAACTATTCAATGCATTAACCGATTTGTCTGTCAGTCTGCATAGCAATCTATATGTTTGGGGTATATCTCACGATAACTATTCAATGCTTTAACCGATTTGTCTGTCAGTCTGCATATCAATCTATCTGTTTGGGATATACCTCACGATAACTATTCAATGCATTAACCGATTTGTCTGTCAGTCTGCATAGCAATCTATCTGTTTGGGATATATCCACGATAACTATTTAATGCATTAACCGATTTTTGTAAAGCTTGGCATGCATGTCCGTACTTTTACTCAACAGGACCTCACGGATCCCTTTATTGACTGGGGGGATGGAAAAATGTGAGGCGGTAAAAATTGTAAAAAATATGGCAAGAGCCAATGCGAATATCAAATTATAGAAATTTTTAACCACAATATAGTGTTTAATTTTGGGCGTCAGGGACCAAAATGTGGGTGTAAATGTTGCTAAAATTGAAAAATTTATGTATGATACAAACAAAAAAGGTAATTTTAACTAACATCTTAATATTACGAGACTCTAAGCCCAAAATAGGTAAAAAATTTGAAAAATTTGTGAAAATACACTAGGATATCAGATTGTAGTAATTGTAAGGAAGTGTAACACGAATCCGAGTATTTCGAATTTTTAGTGTTTATTGTATTATTGTGTGCTCTACAATATTGTTATCTTTACTTAATGAGTAGAAGAGTAATCGGGATTTTTATAACGTTTCGAGTGATTTAAAAAGTGTATAATATCGAAATTTATGTAATAATAAACGTACTTTGTTTAAAATTATCAGCGGGTTCTGAAGTTCAGGGAGCAAAGCCGTCGTCGTGACAACACGTAATGCAACGAAAAGTACAGAAAGATACGTAAGTGGATTTATGGTTTCTAACAAGATTTTATACACATAATATATACAGAAGTGTGTTCCATATTCAATTTTTTTTTTCAGCTTGCTATGAAAAAGTTCGATCGATATCGTAGTAGAATAACGGCGTTAGACGCAAACATAACGTCAGCGGTGCTGAACTACTGCTCTTACCGGAAACCTATTTCTTTCGGCGCTTGCATATTTTATGAATTACATAACTTCAAGACATGCTGTACGTACTGTACTCTCACGTTAAACGAAACTGGCACCTAATAAACTTTTTTGTGGGAGTCGTACATAGCTTTTTGACGGAAAAAGTGGTTTTATACGTATCACTCTGAACAATGCATTAACTGCTTTATAGTTTTACCATTGTTGCGTAACTCAATAATTGTTTGAATAATATCCACATGTTTATATGTTTGAAGAGGTTTCCTATGCGATGAATTCATATTCGCTTACCGACAAGAAATAAATTCAGTAGATCACCAAAAAGATTGTTGACTCTCAAAGATACAAACTTTTCTCAAAATAACATATCAGTTGTGAATCGTACTTATCGTAATTATTATAGTTTCAATTCTTAACATCGCTTTTAAATTTTGCATCTGTTTTAACCTTGCGGTAAATGAACAAATGTAAAGCAAAACCAGACAAAGTAATGTGTAGTTGTTTCCTGCATTCCTGCCGTATTTAGAAACGTACCGGTACACAGCGGCTCAACTCGTCTATTCTCTCACGCTCAAACAATAGCATGCAGTTGAATACTTTACACGTCCTAACATATTACATTCTCTTCACTCCTGACTGAGCCACCATCATTGCTATAACATATTTGTTTTGTAAAAAATAAAAAATATTGGTATGCCAATGAATACATTGCATTGAACAAACTAACATGGCTTTTATTTATCTGATGATTACAGTATTTTAATTATTTACATTCAAAAACCTACTAGTTTTGCAGATGTTTCTTAAGTGATTCTTCAGTAGTTTAAGAATAAGTATGCCTGATCCAGTATAAAATTCTAAAGTATCGTTTAAATTCTCTATTTAAAGTAACTACTTAAGAGACTACACGAACATACGTACTAAAATCTACTGAAGAAAATATCCTTACTAATGTAAGGCTAAAGAGAAAAGTTGTTAACAAAATTTCCTTTCAATATTTAGTTACAAGGCACTCAGAAGGATAAAACACACACACACACACACACACACACACACACACACACACACACACACACACACACACACACACACACACACACACACACACACACACACACACACACACACACACACACACACACACACACACACACACACACACACACACACACACACACACACACACACACACACACACACACAGAAGATGACTGTAAAAAGGTGAAGGTTCGGTAAAGAGACGCGTGCACACCATAGAGAAAAATATGTAATACAATAAAACTTAAGTACTCAGGAGTTTCTGAAGTTACTTTCAGAAGAAGCAATTATTTAAAAAATATGTTATGAAAATGTTTATTCTTATCCAAACTTTGTAATGTTGATTGTTGATCATACGTGAACTGAACTCTTTGATATTAAACGAATAAAAGAATTGTTACGAGGAACGCATGGATAGTGGTCTTAAAACAGTGGAATAAATGATTGAACACGACAGGAGTCAATACTCATAAACTTTCTTTAACAGCAATATTATTGTATTTCTCTAACACAATTACAGTGCGATCACTCGGATCACAGTAGTTTTCCTAGTTACACAATTTTCCAATACCTGATAATAAAAAAAATAATACAAAATGTTAGATGTTAAACAATTACAATAGTCCGCACATAAATAAACAGTCAAACAAACACTTGACACTTTCGTAATTTTGCTCTCAGAATAATCCGTTCACTAAAACTGTTGGTGTATTCGCGGAACTCCACTGTTCTGGGAACTGTTCTGCCTACCATCACAAGTACGTTTATATTAGACAAGATCGTCTGTGTGGTGTAACGTTAACTACACATCGTACAAGACAAGCTTCGCGTATGATGCAATGAATGTTCGTCGGGGTAGCTGTATGAAATAGGGTGAAGAAACATTTGAATATAGATGATACTGGTCGCGAAAGTAGGTAACACTTTTCGTACTGTGTGTTAAGTGTTATAACGTCCTTATCTTTGTTTTGAATGTAGAGAAAACGTTCACACAGGTTTCTATTTACACGTTTGTTGTTTCACTAGTTAACGTGTATTACCTCTGCTCCTATTAAACGCTTATATCTGTGAAATGTATCTCTGTAAAATCTCTGTAGTGGACATACAAATGAACGCATATAAAAAATGTAAAATAAAATGATAGCACGATGATGTGTTGAAATAATATAGTGCGATCACGAATTCAGAATGCACAGACCGTTGGGAAAGCGAAACAATTATATGATATAAACAGAGTGGCAAGAATAAACAAAAATAATAATTTTCCCCTTGGAAATATACACGTCACGGACATATCTGCTTTTACGTGTCTGTGAACTTCTTAATTTTTCCAACTTCTCTGGGTTTGGATTACGAAGAACCAAGGCTCAGTAGTTCAATTGTAATGTTAGTTGGCAGCCATTGTCCCAGTGTGTACTAAAGGCTAATAATAATGTGAAAGAAAAAAATGTGGCAAATAGATTTTGTATATTTTCATATATATTTTATTATTTGAATACAGTTGGGCCTACATAGTTCAATTTCAAACAGTTGTTTTCTGAAAAATCACTTTTTGCATAACTGGTTACTCCAAACCTAAAAATCTGTCGTCTAACATTTGTCTAGACACCATGCAGAAGACAATACAAAAAGCATCATGTCAATTCGTTCTGTTGCAGAGAGTTCCAAAGTTTGCAGTGAATCAACATTCTGGCTTCATTGAACCGACTAAATGTCAGACTCGAATAATTTAACATGTTCTGCATGTTTGTTTTGGTATAATTCAGTACTGTTTAGACTAACTAACCAAGTAATTACTGATCAATTATACTAGGTAGCATGTGGGGTCAAGAGTTCGTATGCCAATAAAATATATTTTGAAGAGTGATTTGTTTGGTCTTTCCTTTATTCCGTCTATTGTAGTGAATATAGAAATAACTATTAACAAATACACAATGCAGTATAAATACAATACAGAATGTGAAAACGTGATGTCTGATAGTGGTACGATGTTTCGTCCCTTTTAGCGTCTACAAGCGGTGATTTTACTCCAGTGTTCGCAAACTTTTCGTCTGTCTAAATTGTAGGAAAGTTGTACAATTTGCGTCATGCCATTGTTATTCACGTTACAATCTCAAAATTATCTGCCTTTTGACTGGAAAACACAATTTTCTTGATTAAGCGTTGGAAACTTGACGTTCGCCAACACACACACGCGCGCGCGCGCGCGCGCGCGTAAATAGTAGTATACGACTGAATATTGCACAAACGTGACTGGTTAAATCAGTTTTGAAGCATACGATTATATCATATATATCATACGATATGATTATACGATGCATTTAATAGCTGTTCTTGGTTTTCTTTTGTAGAAGTGAAATGCGGTTATGTTTTGAAATCTTATTAACCGATATTCAAGTATACACATGATGGCGATTATAAATACAATGATTATTAAGATGTATCTAATTACTATAATTAAATACGAGTCGAATATTTTGCGTTATGCCAACTGTCGAATATTTTGTGAATTCAAATTAACTACCGTTCTTGTCCTGGTTATGCCGATAACGAGGACAGACAAAACTGAAAACATCGCGAATTATTTTCTTCCATCTCTGTCAAGGTAGTGACAAAGTAATCGAGTCGCAAACCTCAGCGTTCTTGCTAACAAACTAATGGTGGACACGTGTGAGGAGCAAAAACCGAAGCGGTTTAAAACCTCTGAATTAGAAAACTGATTCGATCAATTCTAATAGCGCAGTCTCGTATATTCCGTTATACTTATTGTAGTTTGTTCTGTTATATGTTATTCTGGTCTGTTATAAATATGTTTTTATATAGTACTTATTGTGCTATGGATATCGTTCTTCAGTCTACGGGTCCAGATTATACTACATCTATATTAACATTCTAATCATTAATTTAAAAAAAATTTTAATGACTAACAATTGTATAAAACAATCTATTGAAAGACATTTAATTTTACTTAATATTGTGTTGGACAATAGGCTAATTTGTAAAGTAAATTAGCAGTAAAAACTGTAAATTTTTAACTATTGTTTAAATAATTATGTTTTAATTAATTAATCATCATTACAGTACATATCTTTGTTTCAGCAATATTAATTTATCTATGTTTGTCCATAACATCGCATATATAAATTTGGCGACGTTATAAAATTTACGATTTCCAATTGTTGTGTAGACGAATAATTTAATCCCGCATCACTAATGTAGTAATAAATATAGCCAGTGTCCTAAACTGTAAAAGTATTGTACACGTTATATTGTCAAGTGTTATGATTAAGTAACTCATTGAATCAGATTGCAATGTGAACAAAAAAAATAAATTTTATATTTGAGTGGTTTTTATTTCAACTGCTGCTTCACGCCATTGACTGTTGCAGATTTAGCGCAAAACGTTCGGTACTTCGAGGTTCTTTTTTCTAGGTAAAGGGATGCTGTCAGGTTTAATCTAAATACGATTATCACCACCACTCTGCTGGTCGACCTCGTAATCTTGGGGATTGTGCGTATAGGGACAGCCAGGCAAATATTCCTATATAAGTAATTTATATATAAATTGTAACAAATAAAAATTCAATACAATCCAAAAAATACTGAGACCACTATATACAATATTCTTGCAGAATTATACACAAAAAACGTGGATTTGAAAGAGGATATAGTGTAATACGAGTGTATTGGGATATAACCTCTTGAGTCCTGCCGATGCAATGAACGTAAATAGTTAACTACTTACTTTAGGTCGTTAATTTGTTTGTGTCCACAGTATGAAAATATATTGCACTATCAAAATTCCCAGCACTTCAAATATGGATTTTAGCTATTTCGTATGTGACAACACACTGATCATTTCCAATTTATAATCTAAACAGCGAAACTGAAACTCATCAGGTCTCAGTAGCTAATTATTTCTCACTATCGCGAAAGTGAAAGTAAATTGGCTTGTGTAATAAACGACTTTCTAACATGAATACTAGCAAAAGAAAAATTAAAATGTTTATTAATTTATTATCAAATCGAAGAAAAATTTAAAAATTACAGTCAACTGACGAAATTAAATTCCATAATTTTTAGGATTAAAAAAATAAGAAGTCTTTACACTTTCACGGCAAATTGGAATTATTTTTCAACTTGTTTATTATATTATCACATTTTTTGCACAACGGTAAGCCACTTTAAGGCAAGCCACTTAAAAGTTTATTGAAAGTCGCTGTGATTGTTTCAAATGAAAACTATACAGTTATAGCTTCAATTTTTGGCTGACCGTCCGACTTTTATTATGTATGCACATTATATCGTGCTTTGGCTATACCACTTTTCGATTTGTTTTTTGACATTCACCAGTTCATTTCACTGTAAACAGACCCGTTTTTGCATGAATCGTCGTTGTTACTTGTCGGTTATTCAGGGTACCACAATGTGGCCGTTTATGCACTGTACTTGTACAATAAAGATTACACAGTGTTTATATTATAAAAATTATGTGTAAAATTACTATGTTTGAGTATAGACATAGTTTAGCTTTATCATTGTCAATGCTACTAACATCACTAACACCAACACCATCATTATCATTAACGGTTCGTGGCATTCTATTCCGTCTTGGGACTTTTAAACTCCTCAATTGTAATTCTACCTTCTTTCGGTTGTCCTCTAAGTCTTCGACATTTTTCGGAGCATAATATTTGCAAGCCTAAGCTCTGATATCCTTTGCATAATGTCATGCCATTTAAAAACAAAATTTACATTTCATTCTGTGACCGAAATAGGAAAATAATTTGCATAATTTTAAAATACTGAGAAGATCAAAATAATAGAATTTATCCTAGTGGAAGCAATATGCAGCCTGAGAATATTTGCATATTTAGTGTTTTAGGCTCACTTGAATATACGTATCAATATTTTGAAGTAAAATTTATTTTAAATATTAGTATAAATAAACTGCAGTATTTACAATTTAGATCAACTATTTACATATTTAGATTTAGAAAATTTTTTATACTGTATATATTATGTTTTTTATTTTCCTTTGATTTTAAATAAACCAGTTCGTCGTCACCTAATGCTATTGATCACCCTTTTAGCATGATGTGAGTGTGTGTATGTGTGGTGGGTGGTCGTCCTTGGCGTTTTCCAGCCTCGTCAGATGTCTCGACAACATTCGTTTTTGAGAAACTGCGATCGCACTACAATGACCTTATTGCAAGGAGAAGTATGCTAGATTCTGGATACATATATAGTACCAAATATATATAGTACCAAATGTTACATTCCTACCAAATATTGATAAACCGTCCCAATCCTGTCCCCAGATTGTCATGACAGATTTGGTGTCACAATAATATGAAAAGTATTTTTACATTTTACCGACTTTCATAGACAGTAGAAAATTTACGTAAAATCCAATGGTTCACAGATTTCACCCCTCATGACGTCACATCGTGTGACCTACTCTGCCCGAGATTGCAGTTTAAATGTTACAGATTGTTTAATAAACTTTTTCCATTTGTTGGTTGTTATAAATTTACAATCGTCGTACTTAGTTATGCAATTTTTAGTGTTACAACACGCACGCACACATGCGGAGCGTTAAAACATAACGAGTTTAAGGAAACTACAGAAGGCCAGTAAGCAAGCTAACGTGTAGGAACTATCCGTTAAAAGCCAACTTTTATCACAAAATACCAATGTGACATATATAGCTCGCTTTTTATCAAGGATATAAACCATACTAGAATTATATTTTTGAAATCTTCTTCCGGTATGGACCGCGTCAAATATCTCTTGTATTACAACGTTTCACTCATATTACAATGAGTATCCTCAGGTCTATGTGGCATAGACCTCAGGATACTCATTTTATCATGAGTGAAACGTTGTCATAAAAGACATTTTCGACGAGGTCCATGCCGAAAGAAGACTTCAAAAACGTAATGGACGCCGTCATCGGAAGCCTACGTGAGACGATACTAAAATGTTTTTAAACCTTTTTTTACCTTTAAACTAGTTTGCTTGTTAGTTTACTCAGACAAAGTGTATACGTTAATAGGCAAAACAGTCTCTTCTGGAAAGGGCAATTTGAAGAGAATATAATATTGATGAAGATAATATTTGTGATGGATATCTTATAAATTAGAAATCACAGAGGAAACGGAAAAGGGATAATGTAACAATTTAACGTTGATAAGCTGGAAAATGTTTAAACGTTTACACAAAAGCGCGTAAATAATAAAGAATGTTGTAGAGTTGTGTACAGAAATGTAGACGAATTTCAGAGAAAGAATAACAGCACTAGCACTACACTTAGAATTGTGCATAGAAAAAGGTGGTAAAGTAAATCCAAAAATGATATTGGGAACACAAGGTGCGTAGCAAGAGTTAACATGGAGGAAATAGGGAATTGGAGAGACCAATAACGAGAGAGTTCATTATGTGAGATAAATGGTAATTATTGCACCAATTAGGAACAAAGTTACATCAATAAAATTAATGAAACTGGATAGGAATGTGGAAAGGCTGAGAACCTGGTGAAAAACAAACAGAAATAGAAACAATTGTTTTTTAATATTTTTAAAAAATTGAATGAATTTAGTTCTTATTTCAAGTTCATTTTAAAGTAATCTTTATATCAACTTTCTTAATAAATTTAAGTCTGCCCCTTAACGTAACCATTTTATATAAATCTTTTAAAGTTACCTACTTTTGAAAGTTAATCTCAGCTTACTTTTGAAGTCACTTATTTATTTGTTTATTTTAAAAAAGCATTTAATTTATTTTTAACGCTGTGTCGTTATATACAATTGCTGTCACTTATTTTCGTAAGCGATTATTTAGTAGGCCTATCAATAATATAAATGATCAGTTGTGGAAAGTGAAGTTTTAAACCCTTTTTTGAAATATAGGCCTATTTTAGAAACCAAATAAGAGCAGTGATAAAAGAATACCGTATTGTATGTGTACACAGAAAGGTTCCTTAACCTAGTGAAATGAGTAAAAGGGTATGTTTTTGATTGTTTAATATTGTGTAAAGACCAATTATTAGAATTAAATTTGTAGTTAAGTTACTTAATGTGTTAAAGTACTTTAAACTATATTCTACACGTATTTGAAGATAGTTTTGTAAGTAAATCAAAAACATAAAGAGCTGCACTTATTTAAAGTTTAAAAGAAAACAATAAACAACTTTTATGTGTATAAGAATATGCAAATACGTTAGCGATATATATTAGCAATAAATATGTTAATCACTTTCCGTAAAAATTTTTTTGCAGACTACAACTTGTCGTATTGCAATATATACATGCTTCCTCATATATTGTTCGACATATAATTTCTACGCATATTATTTAAGTATAGGCCTAATATTCAGATAGAATAATCTTGGTTGTCGCCAATAAAACACTGCTGGCATTAGAAAATCACATGGTTAAAAGTACATTTATATTTGAGCTACCAATGTGTAGCGAAATGCGAGTAGATTAATACTGCAAACGACAGAGGTCGTGTAGTATAACATAAAATTGTGTCATTCTATCTAAGCTGTCAAAGTTTATGCGAGAACCGGAGGAACGTTTCGCAAAGCAAACCACAGACGGTTACACAAATCGTTGCAAAGTAGTACAAACTATTTTATCCACTTTCAGAACTTACCTTGGCTATGCGCCCTACACAGATTTACATATTAATAACTGTGTTACTTGCCCTACAGCCGCGAGCTGTTGCGACATTGTTCTGTTTCTGCGTTACCGTTACTAGTGACAGTTACCGTTTGTACAAAGTTTCACTAGCTTTTAACAAATTATTAAATTTAGTTACTGTTTTCCCCAGCTGACTCTGCATTTTTCCCGTTGGGTACTTTTAGCATAGGACATAAAAAAAGTTTAAATTTTTTTTGACCTAGTGATTCAATTACCCGACCTCGTGCAAACATCCATACAAAATTTCTCTTCATACCAAGAATTCAAATGATCAATTTTTTGTTGAATATTTATCACTTTTTGTGGCTCTGCCTCAATATTATCATAATCATAATCTCCATAAAAAACAATTTTTATAAAAATTTCAATAATAAGATCTTCCATTGCAAACAATTATTACGAACACATACTATTTGTAACAACCTGTAAATTCTAAGTTCAAAATGGGTTTAAACTGAACGACTTCGTTTGAACCAAGAAGAATGATATTTGATTTACACTAATGTCATAATTTAAACGTTAATCGAGAAAATTTTTTTGAAAAAATCATAGGTTTAAATCTAATATTACTAAGCTTTGGTTTAACCTAAAGATTAAGCGACGCTCAGTAGCAAAAGTTTATTGTTTACTTTAAAACCATTTCGTCATCGGTCCATGGTCGTTGTATTAACCACGTCCGAAGCCAACGACGTGAAACGTCCATTTAATCCTACAAAACTCCACTAGAACGTAAATACGTGTTGTTTATTGTTACTATTATTTTTTTGTATACAAGACGTTCCTCAGATTTCGGATATATTGAAACCTTGTTTTGTTTATCACTCGTCTTTAAATGTTTTTGTAAAATTCCATTATGTTATATTTATTATTCAACGCATTGTAAAAATGTACAGTTAAACGTTTTATTTCCGGAAGTTTGTGATTTTTAGTGTTTATTGTAAAGTTTTTTCATAAGTCACGGGCGAAGACCGGAAACAAATTATCATTACCGAATATTCTGGAGTGATTACAGATTTCATTCCAAAGCAAGAAGACTGTTTAAACACTCTTAAAATATTAAGAGAACAAAGCTTTTATTTACAGCGTTACAAAGAAGGTTCTAAGCCTGTATTAAAACTATCGTAAACCCTTGTGATTAGTCACAAGAGTACAATCAATATGCGTTTGTCTCTTCAACAAGTGGCTTGAGTTGATTTTTTCTTCCGCTCTTTATTTTTATTATTTTTTAAAGTAATACTGTAGGGCACAGTTTATAACAAACTTGATGAGTTAACAAATTAGTAACAGGACATTGACCCTTACATTCGCTCTTGATAACATTCGTGCAGTACGTTTTTTCTGTGTTTGGAAACATACATAAATTTTTCGTTTTTTCTCTTTAACTTTAATGAACAAGTCAGAGTTGTAATTAAGCTGGATACACATTATAAAACATGGATTTTATAAAACGTAATTATTTTTAACTTAATGCTATTCTTAGTAATTTTCAATATAGATTATTTTAGTTAAACGATAGGAAAATTGATTTACAACTTATACAAATTTCAAAAATATTAAGTAACCAAGCCTACTTTGGTTGCAGCGGTTTTGTAGAATTTCAAAGAATCCACTAAGTAATTTGTAAACGAAAGCATGTTAGTCGAAAGTTACCACAGCGGATAAGATTAAGATGTAGTCTTGTCGCAGGCGGTTTCACGTTCAACATAAATTGTCGATGGTGTTAGCACTAAAGGCAGTAAACGTTCGACTGGACTGGTGACCGGTTACTGAGCATTCCAAATACGATATCGAAAGTCGTCACAATGTCTGTACCTGGGTGAATAAAGCATTATATAGGCTGGAAAAAACGAAACAAATAACAGTAGGGACAGTCATGATGAAAATGAGCTTTATACAGACCTATCTTAACATAACATTTTAAAGTAAATAAAATGAGTTGCTCTAACAGTTATTTATAACTATATTAATTAATTCTTAGAAAAGTATTATTATTAACAAAAAATAATATGTTATGATGAAAATGTTAATAATATACGTTCAGTCATACAAATAAACCTTATGTTTAGAGATTTAAGCATTAGATGTTAGAATTAAAACCGACTGCACGGAAGGCTGTCCTGAATTATTGAATTCCGATAACGAACTTCAGCATTCAAGAATTATTATATTATATCAAGTTATCCGTTAAGAATTTTAATATCATAAGCTCATCTAGCAATTGCGTTAACCTTGGAATCGGACCTTATACAATTTTAAACTTAATTTCGGAAACCCTCATGTCGGTAACTTTCAACACGCGCGCGCGCGCGCGCGCGCACACACACACACACACACATAAACAATTATATATTTATATGTATATTTTTGTAATAATACACATATATTTTGCAAACACACACACGCACACAAATACACCTAATTTTATTATAAAATTCTTTCTAATCAAGTATTTATTTTCTTATGTACACTTCCTTGAACGTCATAAAATAAAGAACGTTCACAATAACTTGAATAAAAACAATTTTATAATGAAATTATGCATGTGCGTGTGTGTGTGTGTGTGTGTGTGTGTGTGAGTGTAAAATACTGGTTTAATAAATTAAAATTTCTTTCTGGTTACAAAAAGTATAAATGTATTATATATTAATGTTTATAAAAAGTTTAATATAAGAAACAATTCATTTTGATAAACGCAATAACTTATTAGATTTCAGTAATAAACGCAATAACGTATTAGACTTTAGCGATAAATCCAATAAACGCATTATCAATTAAATAGTTTTAAAATTATATACAAACAAAAGTGTGAACGTTTTAACAAGAGTATTTTCAAAAATTCAAACAAAATGCAAATATATAATTATTTAAGTACTTTTTATTAATACACAAAATTGTAATATATTAAATTAATAAAATAAAAACTACAATACGTCGCCCACACACACACACACACACACACACACACACACACACACACACACACACACACACACACACACACACACACACACACACACACACACACACACACACACACACACACACACACACACACACACACACACACACACACACGTACTCTGTAAAAGGATTATCTCTTGTTATCGTAATGAATAATAATTGCCTCTCTAAGCATTCGACTAATGTTTCAGAGTCTCCTGTTGGTAGGATTTGCTTTGAAACTGGAGAGAGTTAATAACCGGTGTCGTGAAGAGCACTGTACATTATGGAAACCGTCACATTCTGGCCAATTTAAGTCATAATTAGATCTTACTAGTCCACGTTATGTCTTGTGTGTGGGTATTAAGATTTTAAGATCTTACAACGTTTGTTTTATGTCTCAGAATATAAGTATAAAACAAGTGTTTACCTTATTCTTACTTAAGGATATCCAGACCTTATAATATACCTTATATTATAGGATATTCAGACCAGCTGCTATCCGATTCGTCATGGATGAAACTGCTCCTTCTAGTTCCTCAAACGAATAAAACTAGGGAAGAAATTATGCATTTCAACGTGAACTGGCAACGATTTTATTACTTAAAACATTCATCACATTTTGTCAAATTAAAAATTATTTTTTCTGATGCCGTAAATAAATGCGTTTTATCACTGGACAGTGTAACAAGAAGACTATATCCGCATTATTTATCCATTACTTAATGGAGATAAAGTGTTCTAAATATATACATAGTCAAAATCGTATACATTTAATGCAAACTACACATGTTTTATGTGCCTCTGCAATTTTTTTTAAGTAATACGTAATTTGTTAGGAACACTGAACGTTTAAATGGAATTTAAGTAACAATTATATTATACAGGGGCCAGCAGGGAAGCCTGATAGATAATACTATGTAGCGAAGCCAAGTTAATACTATGTAAGTGAATATTGAATATCAACACATTTTATTGTGTAAGTGTACAGAGTAACGTGTGCTATTTATAAAGTTTTAAGTAACACACAAGCAACTGTTCATTTAGTCTTGAAAAAAAATGCCATCTACGTAAATGCTTCCCATTTTTTTACACACATTCTTGTAGCCTATGCTGAAAGTTGCGGATTGTGCGTGGCACCATGGCTTGAGGTATTGCCGCAATTTCCTGCAAATAGCAGTTTTGAGTTCATCCGGAGTGCGTGCTTTATTGACTAATACTCTCGCCTTAGGTCATCCCCAAAGGAAATAATCGCAGATAGCAAGGTCAGGCGATCGAGCAGGACACGGTATGTTACCGCGCTGGGAAATGTCATAGCCGGGAAACGTTTCTTTAATAACCTCCATGGAAGCTCTTGCTGTATGAGCGGTCGCTCTGTCTAGCTAAAACAATACATGTTGTGTACTAATTTTCAGTTACAGAAGAAATATGTTACGCTACAAGAACACAGAGCGATCAGAATTCACTGTTACTGCATGTCCATCCTCTTCAAAGAAATATTGGCATATCGCACCAATGTTTATGCCACCGAATCACACTGTAACACGTTCACCGTGCATGGAAAACTCAAGACTTTGTCGTTGATTACTTTTCGATGAGTAGGGACAGTATTGGTTATTTACGTAACCAGAAACATGAAAATGTGCTTCGTCCTCGTAAAAGCCCGTGTCATCTGTCCAAATGTGCTTCGTCCTCGTAAAAGCCTTTGTCGTCTGTCCAAATGTGCTTCGTCCTCGTAAAAGCCCGTGTCGTCTGTCCAAATGTGCTTCGTCCTCGTAAAAGCCCGTGTCGTCTGTCCAAATGTGCTTCGTCCTCGTAAAAGCCCGTGTCGTCTGTCCAAATGTTTAGCATGTTCTCTATAAACGTTTTCCGATTTTCCCAGTCATATTAATTTAATTCTTGCACAATCATAATAATTTAGAGATGTAAGTTTAAATGCAGGTACAATGTCTTCATACACTGCGATCTGAAATGCCTGGTGCAGCGCCATCGTCATGCTTCCATCCGGAACGCCGAGAACTGTTCTCTACTGCTCGCCTAAGAGTTTCTATATTTTCTGCGTTTGGTTAGTTCGTATGCCTGGTGATTTTACTTTAAAAAGTGAACCGGTCGACCTTAAGTTTTCTATCCATAACAGTATTTATTTCGACTTGGTACTTTTCAGTGACGGCTTACGTTAAAATGTAGAGAAACTTACGCTGTGTTCGAGTATCGGAGATACTACTTTTAAGAAACGTATCGATTACAAAAGTACGACATTACTCGTTCCACTGTTACAACTACTAAACTTGATCATATGTGTTGTCCAACGACACCGAGCATGTGATTTAAAAACTAACATTTGTTATAATTTCTGTGTCAAAGTGGTCTAAAAATAATTTACTCAGGATGGAATGCACTCAGAGGAAATGCATTGTTAGTGCAAGAAAAACGAATTTAGATGAGAAAGGAAAATTCAGCTGAAAGGCACTAGATTTGTAAAATCGAATAAGAACAAACCTAGAAATATATTCACACGGTGCGTTAAAAATCATGATGACGTGGATTGTACGTAAATTATTCCGCAATGTTACTAAATAATCTTTTCTTTCTTCAGTAATAAATATGTGAGTTAAAAATTGTTAGTTTGATGTACAGCAAACTGAGAATTATAGACTAGGAAAGAAGAGTTTATACTAGTTTTCATTAGGAATTTAATATAAAATTATCAAAAACAATAGAAACCTGGCAGTTGGGGCGTGGTCGATTGGATGAGTTGTTATTTCTAAACGTTTCGGCCACACTTCCGGAAGCCGAAAAAACGTTCAAATGATTTCACGCCGAATGCCAAGGAGTAAGGAGGATTGCTTACTCTACGTTTAGAAATAACAAGTGAACGCAAACTCTCACGACCGCAGTTGTTATAGCTGTTTACCGGTTTAGAAATAACAACTTAAGCAATCGACCACGCCCCAACAGCCAGGTTTCTATTGTTTTTGATAACGTTGACTCCGACTGTGCCTAAGAAATAGATAATATAATATAAATTTTAAGGAATTTGTGGGTTTCAATTCATTCCTACATATCGTATAAAGAAATATATATTAGGAAACTACACAACGTGAATTATTAACATTTTTAGTCATTCTATAAGTAAATTTCATCGTACTTCACTTATACATGAGTGTATATTTCATGTATTTATATGGTAATAATCGATTTACACGGACGGTAGGCCTTTATCTAATATAAACTCTGTCTTTTCTAGTTATTCATATTGCCCGTTTTAAACACTTTATTTCCATCACTTGTAATTCGGCTTTTCACCGGATTCGACGGTATTTCCACTTGCTTAAGCTAATATATAAAAATGGGATACCGGAAAACTTCAATTACGTGATGCGATCAACATAATATCTACTAATTTATGTTAACGCACAGTAATTGACAAAACAGTCTCTCACGTATAATGTACTGAAACTTGACCAGTACATTTAACATAAATGTCAAAATTCGTCGCACTTCCCAAATTCGTCGTGAACCCAAGTTATAACTTGTGACTTACAATATGGGTTATAAACAACAGTGTATAACTGACTATTAAACAAATGCCCAACTATAAATTTACTTTGCGGTTAAAAAATTCTGCGTTGTAACGTGTATGATAGAGTTATAACGGCTTCGTAAATAACATAATACGTACGTGTTCCCTGCTGCGTAATAGGCTAGTGTGATTAATCGCAAAGCGGTGCTTTAAACAACCGGAAACAACCGGCTGTATCACGAGTCATGTTCCGCCTCCGGTACGCGTCAGCCGACCTCGGGCGCTACTTAATCCGCCGTAGACCATTCTCCTCATGAACCCCGTCTAAGTCGTCCACAACCTTCCTGATCATCTATGAAGTTCATGAGGCTTTACCGCACTTAGTTTCCTAGACAAGCGTCTTTCAGAAGTTTCAGATTCAGACGCAAGAGAATCATCTCTAGCCGCTTTGGCTTCTCCGCCGCGCCGTCCCAGGCATGAGGTATGCAAGTGCCTCCTTGCGGCAGCTCACCCACCGTTCCGGGCGACACCTCATGGCGGCCCACGATAATACGGCTGTAATATCCTGCGGGACAAGCCTTAAGGGAACTACGTAGTAGGCCGATGCATCACAACGAATTCAAATCTTATAATGTTATAGCGTACATATGCTCGAACCGCTGCGGTTGCGCTGTCGTACTGTGTATGGGAAACCGCGAGGTGTGCAAATGCCTAATAGCTGGACGTCATCTACGCCAGTATGGTTCTAGGCTCCTGAGGGTGAATTCTTAAGGAAGCCACGGAGCTGCACTTCCGCGGCATTGAGCTAGGCCGGAGCAATCAACGAAATCCTCTCCTGGACGACATACCACGCAAAGTGGACCCGAATCTCAACTCCTTGGACAGCGCTGGACTGGAAGACTCTAGCGTTCATCGGGCTGCGACACACACCAGGGCGCAAGACAGCCCGCCCAACGTCTGTCTGATAGTAGGTTATGCAAATTGTTTCACACTGATCTAAGTGAGGTAACAGTACAATGTGAAGAGCTCAGTGTATAGAGTGGTATTGTAATATTGTCATTTACCAAATTAACTAATGTTCCAGATAATAACACACGTGTGTAGCACGTAATGGATATTTGAATGACGCAAGGGAATATATTTAATACGAATGAGGTAATTTTTTTATAAGCGTGTTAATAAAAATTACGAGTAACGGCTTCTCTGGTGATTGCGCCATGATTTATGCCACTGTTCTAAAACGTTTCCTCGTTAAAACATTTTGTACACAGTATTTGATTAGTACACGGCTGTATTATATTTATATATTCTGTATGTATATTTAACTTAATACTTTTATTTTAATTATAAATAGGCTACATGTGTACGTATTAGATGCCAGATAACATACTTGTTAGTGTCTGCACATAGCCTATACGAATCAGTTGTTTAGCGTACAAATCCGTTGTGTTGAACGCGTGCGTGTGACTGTACATTACGGCAGTAAGCGATATATGGCCAGTCGTAAATTCCTCGTACGTGTCGCGTAAAGGTCATTAGTTTTGTGGCGGTCTTCCTTTCTGCATACGTGTGTATCCTAAAAATACATTTTTAACAACTGAATAAATAACTGCCGTATACAGTGTGTGTGTGTGTGTGTTTGTATGTGTCCGCAACTTTTTTGGACATAATAAAAATTTATTATTTTTGGACAATTATTGTGGCTTGAGTTTATTTTGAGTAGTATCTACTTACATTTAAATGTGTCTAACTGAGTCACAATTAGACAAAATAAAAGTGATACGGATTTCATAGTTACAATACTTTATAACATGGTGGCAAATTTTTGTTATTTATTACTTGATTATTCCTACTTCACTTTGCTACAAGAAATTTAAAACATTAGCTTCTCCACGCGAAAAACATTTTTTACCGCGAACAATAGTGACAGGAACAGTTTTAATTTTGCCCCACTGATTAATTAGCTTTATTCTCTTTGATTTATTGGTTTATAGGGGGGGGGATTAGAGAATGTCTACTACTGCAAGATTTGTTATCTGCTCTCTTTTTACAGAAAATAGGATATAACTACAAATTATCAGATTCGCAATCGCAACAGAAAAAAAAACAGAAAATTAAACGCAATTTGGATTTGGTGTTGTGCCATATTTCAAAATCCAGGTCTTTCGTAAATTTCTGCCTGAAAATAAATTAATGGGAAAATAAAACTAAATTATATTATCGTTGTTTGACGAGCATAATTGTATTGCTGGAACGCAGAGTGCTGAATATCTCCCTTGTCCCTTGTTCTTAAGTGATTTATCTCCACAACAAGTTTTGTCCAATTACACTTATCTAGATCATCGCATCATCTTGGGTTAAAGCTGCATTCCTCTTTTTTACTTCCAATTTAGGACCGCATAGTAAAATTAGATATCTTCTCGTCTAGATAAATTTTCTGCTTACGTTTTGTTTTAAAATATTAAACTAGTAACACCTATACAACAAGTTTTATATATTAGTGTCCTGTTCGCTTTATTTTCTCTAATACAGTGAGTGCAATTGCCCTCTATACAGTATGAATTTGTTGTATTATCTAGCGATCAGAGTATGCACCGGAGACTTGAATACTGGGAGAAAGGACCGGAGAACCCGAATGATTTTGGAACGTACCGCTACAGAAGTGGCGTAAAACTATGCTCCAACGTACTCATTAAAGGAGAGCACGCTGGGTTTATGCTAGATGAAAAGTAAATGGCAAAATATCAAGAGGAAGGTCATAGGGCTGTTGGACAATCACGAATCACTGGGAATAATTAAGTAGCAAGAGGCTACTCATTATAGGATGAGAAGTCCTCACTGCCCGTAAGTAAGTTATGTGTGTGTAAATACATGTTAGTACGCGCGCTAGTGCGTAGTGTTTAAACATTTTCACTTAAAAAATAACTTAATTTACTAATAACCGTGAATAAATAAGCGATATGAAAGGTTGTTGTGAGTTTCCGTCGATGAGTAGACATAATTTTTAAACAATTTGTGTCGACGTTTCGATAATTTTTATTATCATCTTCAGGACAAATGTAGTTGAGTTGTTGTGACACCAAACACACCGTGTCTACTCATTGATCAAAAATTACAAAACCTTTCATAATTTAAAACAATAACATGAATATAATAAGAAATTTGTGTAGGCCTACACCTCAATTTGCACCGTATAATTTCATTGGCATTTCGCAAAAACTCCTTATAACTGAAACAGGCTTTAAAGATATATTAAGTACATCACGAATTAAGGAAAAACAATAATTATACACTAACTTGTTTATGTTAGTTTTCTGTTTAAAATAACGCGCAATTTTGTTTATACATTTAATAATACATATTTCCATCTCAAACAATGGGATTAGTTTTCAGAAAAAAAATCATTTAGTAAGAAAATTTTGAAAACTTATTTCAATAAAACGGTATTAAATTTATTGGATTTTAAATCATATCAATTGAACTTTAGAATTTTAATTTTAATTTTAATTTTAGAATATTATAAGAGATTTATGTTTAGGAACATATACAGAATGTAAAGACTCTGTACATATTCAGTACTCTCAGAACGTAAAGAGACCCCTCAATTATGCAGTAAAGACTAGAAACATGTAACAACGTGTTACACAGGTATTTTGAATATTTTAAACAAACTGCTATTTATTCACTAACATTGTGCACTGGTTAACTCCTTTCGTTTACACCTGTATGAACATAACAACAATGGCACTGATCATTTGTATTAGTTATAATTATCTCAAACCATGTTTTGTTAGTATTTACACATTTTATGTTTAATGTATTCCTAGTGTATCAAATATGACGTTGACATTTTGTTTGTGCCAGGTCATTTCAGATTTATTATCGTCGAAAGCCTATGAGATGCAAATACATTTTCACTAAAATTAAATTTTTCTACGTGCTCAATTTATGGAATTCGATAATTCAAAATAAATGCCGCTCGTTGCAAATAAACAAATAATGTTTCTAGGAGCAGTGTGAATAATTTTATCACAGAGTTGATTACCTCTGGCCCAATGATTGATATGCAAGAAGCGATGTGCAGAAATTAAAAAAACATATATTGCGACAGTATAACCATATATGGTACTGTGCATTGCCAAAATAATTAAAAGAATGAATAAAAATAAATAAATCTATAGTTGATAGACATGATTCAGATTGGAAGTTGGATTGTTTAAAATATAGGGAACGGACCGTTCCCTGAAGCATGTACACGCATATCTGGCCACCTGGTGCTAGCTGTGTGTACATGTGTATTTTGTTTGTGTGCGTGAAACCTGTCTGTTCCTGGACAGTAACCACCCCTATTCAGTTGATGTTAGAATTTAAGGATTATTTTAATTATAAGAAAACTATGTACAATAATGTAAAACTAAATGCACCAAAGTATGTATTTTGTAAAGATGCGCAAAGGGTTAAAAAACCGTTTAAAAGTGACGTAAAGTGAAATTACAATGAATAAAAAAGTGAATAACTCCCTGAATAATTATAATAAAGAAGTGTAAGTTACATATAATAGACATATGAAAATTAACGATCGTTAGAGCAGAGTGTAGTGTAAAACAGACTTCGCAATTCGCGAAGATAAGCGAAAGTAGTGAATCGAACGAGAGTGGGAAAAGGACGCTTTCGACAAACTCTGACAAGACCGATATTGTTCAGACAGGAGTTTTGCACGATGTGGCTATAAATACCAGGTCGCGCTAATAAAGCTTCTTCTTCTTAATTCAACCGTTGCCGCTGGAGGCTATGTCAGTCAACAACGCTGTCTTGAATCTACTGTAAGAGTCACAGGACGAACTGGAAGTCAAAGCAGAGTAGCAGAGCACATATGCAGAGGTTCTATGGACACACCTACAGCCCATGATGTGAGGAGAGACAACAAGTAAGCAGTACATGCAGTGGAATCCTGGAAGAGGACCCGAGAACACGGAGGACACGGACGAGGACCGGAGGAGGACACATCGAAAAATTTACCACATCAAACTAGGTGATATAAAACCATAATAATTACCGACAATTGAAAGACAATAATTAAAACGAGAATGAAAGACATTCGAACTGTTGATAAAAATAATTAAATTGTACATAGTAGTGTAAAGGCAGATTGTTAAATTAGAATAATATCTCATGTATAGCAATTAGGATTTGAAGATAACGTAAATGCTATAAGAGCAATATCTGATTGAAATCAAAGTAAATTAAAGTAATTAATAAAGTCTTTATTTGATAAAAGCACAATGCATATGCAGTAGAAAAGTATTAAAGCCAAGTAAGATTAAAGGAATTGAAATAAAAGTAAAATCATTGTTGAAATAAATTAATAAGCAATTGCAAAGATGACCACACTGAATGAGTAAACCGAGAGCAAAAATAATTGATAGTTAAGAGTAGATAATAAGATTTCTGTATAACCTGTTTAAATGTAAATTGTTCATCAGAAGTCACATGCATAAGATCGCACAAGCGATGAATAATGAATATATTTGTTATTTCCGAAATAAGTAAAGAGGTTGTTAAGTAAATAATGTAAATATTTGGAAAACGTATTACGCATTATTTTTATTACGATTACACCTAACAACATTGTTATGTTATATAATTCACACATGCTTAAATATTATTGCATTAAAGTGTTATATAAATTTGGCGCTCCAAAAGCGTGGGGCTTCCCAAATTAAATTACATTGAATGTGTGTTGTTATAATATATTGCAACGGAACACAGGATGATAAGCTATGTTGGTTGTATCAGAGCACATGGATGACGAGCATTTTCATGTTTAAATTAGTTTTATGTAATACTTTGTCTTTTAGCCGTAAGTTTTGTATTCAGAATTGGATAACCATGCAGGGTATACCAAAATCTTCATAAAAAGATGTTCTTTATTGTCATGTATTTTTTGAGTGAATTTGTGTGCGTGTACGGGTATGATAACGTGTGATCGCTATATCTTCCGCGGTAATTAACCGATCGACGTGAAACTTTGACAATGGATTATTTATGTAAATAGCTTCAATTTGTGTATACTCTATGGTTCATAACTATTTTAGAAATATGGTTGTTTAAGTAGGAAAACTCAATTGGAAACACTTATCATTAATAGGGTCATAAAAATTTGTAGATAATTCAATGCAAGTTAGTGTATATTGTAACGTGTTTCTTTTTAGATGTTGTGTTGTTACCCTCGAATTATATTGAGGATCTAGCTTTCTCTAACGCCTCACGTATTTGGACGTCAATTTGTAAAGTGTTAAAAATGTTTAATAGTGTAAACGTGTTCGTTTCAATCTTTATCTTATGCCTCACTGTTGGTTGCGCCAATTCTGTAACGTGTTTCTTTAGATGTTGCCCTCTCGTATTTTATTATACAAACCTAATAATCGTTCTTTCTGAATTATATTTTATTTAGACTCACTATTGGGATAGCCAATTTGTTACACCTAGACTCGAATCTATGGTTATTTATCTGAATTTGTGTCTTGTTTAACTCTGTTATTATTTGTATATATTTTTGTTAATATTAAATTAAGGATGAGTATCTGTTCAGGGGGATGTTTGTTGAGCGCCAATTTGCAATCACCGTTTGCAAATAAAATTTTATTGGTGAAATATCAATAAAAAATTTTTGATATTTCAAATTTATGTAAATAGTATATGGTCTCTTTATTCTGTAATGAACTCTCTTTTATTCTTTTCTTTCAGCAATGGATATGATAACTTGTGCTCATCACCACATTTTGAAAAGAAATCTGCTAAGATTTTCAATTGATGAGTGTTGCCAACTTAATCTAATTACTGAGGTCAACTCACAGTATCAGATATTTTGTTCAGAATATCATATCCTTTTTGTTTTCATGAAATAAGAAACAAATAAACCTTTTTCTGTTTTTTGTAAACTCATATCCTTTATTTATTCTTTAATTTGTTCTAAATGTAAAACATAATTTTTAACAAAGTTTGGCCAGCTGTATTTTTATAAGCTCAGAGTGACAGCAGTAACTCTTAGATCTCAGGCTTTTTAAAACATTTTATAATTTGTTTTTTAATAAATAAAATACAATTATAAGGTTTAGTAGGTCCTTTCGACTACGATATAATGACAGTATTGACAGGTTTGTCCTGGTTTAATTCTGTAGAGCCTTGTAGCAATTCTTTCTTCTATTTTAATCTTGATATATCTAATTATTCAATTGTTTATCTGCAGATGCACTGATATTACACCTATTATAATTTATTTTTCACTATAAGTATTTAAATCAACCTTTTTGCATTCAGATTTTTTAGAATCCCTCTATTTTTTTCTCAACATCTTAGTTGCTAAGGCCTCTCTTAGATATCTCCTTCGTTTCCAAGTAACATTTTTATATCACCCTGGTGACATCATAAGAATAATATATACAAACCTTTTACTATTTTATATGTCATTTTCTTTTAAAAGGATATACCTTTTTTATAAGAGCTCTTATCTCCTTTTTATCTGTTTCTTTGTTCTTCTGACAAAAAACTGATCATTTGACATCACTCTTGACTATTTTCTGATCTATATTTCCTGAGTTAATGATTTACATTTTTTTTGTATTTCTGTTCCAAACTTATTTATTATTTCTTTTTGCACCTTTCACGTTCTTAAATTTATTTTATACATTTGGTAATCTTTTAACATAAACTGACATTGTTTCCTTATTATTTTAATAGAAATCTTATTCATATAATTTGACTGACTATGATTTTGGTACTTTCTTGTTAAGACTAACATTAGTGTTGTTAACACTAGTATACATAATATCAATAAATGCGCCAAAAACTGATTACTAATAACTATTATTAATATGTTATAATTTCCCTTAACTGACTGTGTTTATAACTTTACAGTCTGCACACAAAAACAAATTTCATAAGTAAGTTCTTACTTTAATTATAATAAACATAACATACAATAAACAATTAAAATTAAACATATTCAATTAAGTCTTTCTTAAAATATTATGTCTCCTGGTACTTTTTAATAACATAATCATGCTATATTTATGTTACTAGGGCATGGTAAAAATGTCACGTAACAATATTTATACAAACTTTTTCTGGAAAAGTTTATAGCTGTTGAAAGCATCAATCATGTGACTTGGGTTTAGCCAATAGGAAAACACTAAATTCAGTAACATTCATTCTCTGTAGAGTAAAGATCGGACACAGTCTGTCTGTAGCAGTTACCAGGTGAAGTTGTGCTCGTGCGTGAGAGAGTTTTTCTCGAGCGAACATAGAAAAGTATAACTTAACAAACATAATCCTTGGTATTCTGTACGAAGTTCTGCGTACAGAGCCGAGTGGGTCAATTATTTAAATAGAATTATAATATAGTATAATGCTTTTTGTGTAAGTTTAAGATATCCGCTTAGGGAATATAAAGACACTTCAAGATTGCGTGGAAGGTGTACGACTAATACACCTTATTAAATTGATACCCATATTCACTCTGAGATTGATAAAATTTACATATCAATTAATAATATACTATTCTAGGGAAAATAATAAGCAGTGTGTTTAACGTATTTGAGAAGAGGACGACAAGACGAAGAGGACGCCGGACGAAGAGGACGCCAGGACGAAGAGGACGCCAGGAAGGAGCGACGCTGAAAAAGAGGACGCCAGAACGGGAGTGGCGGTAGGAAGCGGAGGATTGCACGTACTGAGGTCGTAGCCTCAATCAAGTAAACCCGATATACTATCGAACATTATAAACTATTATTGCAAATTACAATACACGACAATTTATAATATAATATACCTCTTTAAAAACTATATTTGTGTATATAATAAATAATTTTTCATCTCCTCCATAATAGACTGGTTTGTGATTTTTACACACTCACTGTATCCTTATTAGTATAATAAAATTTGATGTGTTGCAATATATATATATATATATATATATATATATATATAGAGAGAGAGAGAGAGTATTACCTAGATTGAAAGGTACGTCAGTGAAACACAACTGAATGTCAGTGAATCGCGTTCCTCATAATTAAAGACACTTACCGTGCAAAAAATACATACGTTATAAGATTTAATGTTCACTTCACAAACATTTTATTAAACCATTACGGCGATGCATGGCATATAAATAATAATTAAAGAGACGTACTGTAACGTACATTGCGTCTGTTAACGGAATGTAATGGCTCATCAAACAACTATGTGATGAGCAATGAGCATTTAATAGCACATTTACGATTTCTACTTTCTCAAAACGTTTCCCAGCGAAACGTAATAATTAATATCACTCAGAATCTTTCTGTCGCGCGTCACGGGTAACCTAAGTGCCTGTTTTTTTGTCAACTGCTTTTTTAAACTTTTGGACTTTTTGTTTTTAAAACGCGTTGATAAAAGAACTTTTAGACTGAGCAACTTCACTGGGAATTTAAACTTCTTGGTTCATCCGTATATGGATTTGTGGCTAAAAAAGAGAGATATAATAGGTCTCAGATTTGGTGTTAAACAAGAAAAACGTCTGTATTCTGTTGTACTCGTTAAGGATACAGGAGAGAGATAAATTCAATATTATAATAAGGAAGGATGCGCTAGATAATAAAGAAATTATTGACGAAGTTTATTAAAGCAACAGACATTGATGGTTGTAAAATTTCAGTGATTTATCACATACTTCATATCAACTATCTTTAATTCTGCCCTGATGTTATAATTCGTGTTTCAGTTTTCTCTTGCTTGAAAGCATTATAGAAATAATATTCAGTAGCATATCATCTGTTTCTGTACCACTTTACACCCAATCTTTACTTTTGTCCATGAGGGCAGGCAAGTAAATAATAATAAGAAGATACGGCTGATATCTTTTAAACTAAAAAGCACGCAGTTTGTTATCAATTGTACCGCTCACATAATTGTAATTTTTTAATTTAACTTTTTTCCACATCATAAGAAACTGTCGTCGCGACTACAAAATGCTTTAAAGAAGGTTACATCTAGGCTCTGATGTAGCTTAGAACTACGTTTAAAATAGTTAGTTCAAATTTGTACACTTTCAGTTGCGGTCTACGTATTTGTATAGCGCAGCCACAAATTTGTAACCACTTTGACACAGTGAAAACATTTCAACTTCCACGGTCAAAGTCAATTTAATTAAAACATTCCGGGCGATAGAAGCGCTGCCGAATGTCAACTGCTTGACAACTTGTCAGCTTCATTTTTAACCTGATACTAAATACCATGTTTGTAGAGAATCGGAGAGTATTAGGTAAAATTATGGAACTCTAAACAACTTTTTTTTTTTAATATGAAATATAACCCTTAGAATGTTCTCAATATATTCAATTTTTAAAAATTTGTATTCGTTTATTTTCAAAATTCGTTAGAATTACAATAAGCAATAAATTAATGAAATTACACGTTAACATACAACGTTAAAATGTTGTGTTCTTTCTTGAATACTACTGTTTGCTTTACTCTATTACCAAACAAGTACTGGGATCCACACAACTTTGCCACCCTTCACATGCTGACCCGACATCTTCATAGCGTCACCGATCTCATACAGCAAAACTGGAAGTGTCCTATCATGTACAAAAGGTTTCTGTCAGCTTTTATTGTCCAATCGGTTTTTGCACATCCGTTATTCTTCGGAGGACTGTATACGTACTTCGAATGTACACGTATCTGTACACGTATTATATGTGGTACAATTTCATTTCCTCAAAAATTAACTCAGCTGCTTCACGAAAAGCAGGAAAATAAATTAACAAAATTTCCTTTCTTTCGTTGCCGCCTATTATCTTATTTAGTCTACTATTCTTCACGACCATGAGTTTTCTTTGAGACGGGGTGCTATTTAACGTCTTTATTTTGTGAAACCGAGTGACATAATTATAGTCACAGTTTATTTTAATAAGACAATAAGTTTATTGCAACAAAGTCAATCAATTCCTGCAAAGCTCTTAGAAATATTTAGTGTGCTCACTGATTTGCGCCCTAATTACGGCTAGTTTCATCCAATAATTTCTTCTTATCCTTCCACAATTCATGTATCAGAGAAATTGCCTGTTAACAATACTCAACATTTTTTTACTGCACAAAGCCTTTGCGACTTTCCAGTTTGTACACTTGGCTTTCCCCCCGCAAACTGTCACTACTATTCTCTCCAGATATTAAAACATGTATTTTTCAAAAATATTTTCTTTTACAGACAATTAGCGATAAAGCTCTTCTACTCGTCCTGAGTGTCATTATTCCTCAACCTATGCGCAGTCTATATTTCTTTCCTGTGCGAGTGATGATAGCCTTCATACGAGGAATGTGTGCGAGTGATGTTCACAACTTTCGTACGATTCTAGCCTTCATACGAGGAATGTGTGGAGCGATGTTCACAACTTTCGTACGATTCTCGTGCCGTTTTTTAACATTCAGTCTTTAATACTATACAAAACTGTTTTCACATCTGTAGTCTTGTAAAACTTCATTTTAGTACATTTCATCATCATTAGGTTTAACTTCTTGAGTAATTTTGTTATTCATTACTTCATATTTATGATTCTATTTACTTAACTTATTAATCACATTAGATAATCATAGGAAACATCATGTCTCGTATAATCAAAATGATCCGCTTGTTCATTATTTTGTTTCCTACATTCACAAATTGGGGCCGCCGATGAACACGTTGTAAACGGCTTACGATGATTTCGATCAATGAGAAGGCGGAGAGAAAACGAGAGGGAATGCATCGCGGTAGAGTGACGTATATGTCACGCGGTGAATGCGGTCTGACAGCTGGGGATTAACAGAGATATACTTAGCCTGCAACCTGTTTGTAACCGGCCCAATGATGATGACACATTTAGTACGCACGTCCTCTCCTGTACCAATGCAATTACACACGAACACTTGCCATTCTACAAACATCAACAATGTAAACTTAAACTTACTCTCTTGCAAATGCATATAAATACAATCAAAATATTCGTTTAAATTCTGAACAAGATCTTAATAAATTTTGACAACAAATCTAATCTTTTAATTATCTGTAAAATGTAAATACACCTACAATATAAATCTCATTACAGAGGTGTGAACATGTATCAAACCGGATGGCCGCCTTCAATCAGTTTCCATCGCAAAAAAGAACAGGCAATTTTAGTAACTAACTTTCATTTACTGTAAGGAGAATAAGATTTATTTTGCAAATATGAGTATTTGATGGCATTCAAAGCAAAATTTAACTGATCAAAGAGAATTTATACACCTTGGTTACACTTTACACTATGGAGATGGAGATCTCTACACTCTCTATCACCCCTATGTAATTACAACCGTGTAATTCACACACAGACATAAATTATAATTATTATGAGTAATGAGGTTTTTGTGCTTCTTCTAATATTTGTCAAGGGTTTTCGTTTTGGTTTATATGTTGTTTTCAATTTCTGTGATCATAAAAAGTTCACGTTGTACTAAAATAATAATGGAATATGAATATTTCAAATTATATAAAGAATTAACAAAAACTTAAGGACCCAAACCAAAGTTGGAATGAAGAATTAGAAAAGACTGTTGAAGATATATTACCTAAAAAATTAACTTAAAAAAGTCGAATAAACAATTTGGATGATCAAACCAAACTTAGTTGAATACTTGAAAATGGCACAGGCTACTGTGTAGCCAATGTACCGAAGAAGAAGAAGAAGAAGAAGAAGAAGAAGAAGAAGAAGAAGAAGAAGAAGAAGAAGAAGAAGAAGAAGAAGAAGAAGAAGAAGAAAAATAAGAGACAAAACAAAGAAAAAGAATTACGTTGAATTTTCGAAGATTTCAGAGTATTTGTTGATTAAAACAGAGATCGGATTCAAAAAAAAAAATTTCTGTTTTAATTTTCTATGTATTTCGAAAATTTTCAACTCTGCTTTTAGAGAGTACGATAACATCTCAAAAATTCAAAACGTAATTTATACGAACTGTTTAATGTATGCAACAATGTGGGGGCAATCTGTAACTACATGTGATAACACACAGTTTTATCATCATAAGTCGACGACAAAGATGTTCTAGTTATGTATCTTCCACATTATGTAATAGCAAAGGACTGCAATATAAACTTGGCTTTTAAATCCTCTCAACAGTGAACAAGAAGTTAACATTTTAAGTCGAAATGTCAGTCTTTCTGTCCTCACTGAGCTCGTTTGTCTCGGATACTTCATAGCATAAGCATCTGACATTTTAAAATCTTACACGTAAGATTTAACGGGTTATTGTTCTTCGACATTGTAAGCAATACTGTGACGTATTACAGAGCACAGTCTCCATACTGACTTGCTACTGCTATTGCTTATCTTCTTGAGAGTTCTCTTAGTCGCTTTCTCTTGTCTCTTATCGATCCCCCTGTCTCGCACTCTTTTTTTGTAATTTTAATTCGTTGTATCCCTTAAAATATTTTCTAAGTTTCTTTCGATCATTCATAAGTGTGTTTTATGATTTCAGTTAGTTCTTCTCAAACCATTCATTGTGATCTACCTTGATGCGCTCCTCAGGTTCTGTCATCGATCTCTTAGAACACTGCTTCTCCTGCTCTCTGTTACTACCACTTATCTGTCTCTTTTTCCTCAGCTTCTCCGTCCTTTCACGTATTATTACTTATTGTTTGTTACTAGTTTTTTGTAGTTACATTACAGGGTAATGTCTTTTAGTATTATGTTTATTGCCAGTACAGTAAAATGTTCGAAAAGGGAGAAACTTTATTTATTTAGTTAACACATCGCTGTCCTACCGTGAGATGTAGGTCAGAAAGTTGGAAATATTACACCACTGTAACGTTTCGTGGTCTTCCTCTATTCAGCGGTTACGTATATGGTTGGAAAAGGCACTTTTTGTAAAACGTATTCAATAAATTTTGTTTGTTACATAACAGCAGGCAGTGCTGTCGAAAGCTTTGGTGATTCATTACACGTACGCGAAGACAGAATGAACATTGAAACGTTCGTTCAGTACCGTAGTTATTCAGTTAATTACAGGCTGCAGAGAAATAAATGACTGAAGCGATGATTTTTGTATTGAACCAAATGGGTCGGTGACGCGTACGCATACGAGTACGATTTGAGCTGGTCTGCCGTGTAACCGACACTGCGTATAACTAATGATGTGCTGGAAACGGATCGTTGTTTCCACCAGTAAATGGAAACCGTTACCGCTGTGTTTCCTGTCGATTCTATTCCCAGTGTTTTGTTATTATTCGAAAAAGACATGTTTCTGTGTTAAGTGTGTTTTGACGTATTGTGCGCGTGTTGCCTTCACTTTCGCATACTTTTTGTGGTTTAGCCTACACCATGCGATTCGAACGCGTTTCTAAACCGTTAGAAAACCATAAGTGAATTATTGAACTATTGACTTTATAACATTTAAATGAATAAGTTTGTTTTGGCGGCAGTACGTATTAAAAATAAAATATGTTGGTAAATACTGTGACACATGTTTACCTATTACTTCAAGATATATGATGTTATCTTTGTAGTTCATGCTACGTAAGATCCAGATTCTAACTCATCTTAAACTCGGTTAACGACTTTGTGTACGACTCAAATACATCTTCTTCTTCTAAAGATTCTGATTTCAAGTTAAAAGCTAGAAAGCGATTATGAATAGACACTTCACACATGATTAGCAAAATGTAACATTTATTTCAAAACCTTTTTGGTGAGCTGAAATTAAAAGAATAACTATGATTTTCTGTTAACCGGTGTTTACTAGGTTTTGTTATTTTGTATCGAATAATAAAAATAAAAAAATATAATCTTCTTCTTCTTCCGGAGCTCTACAGGCCGGGATGAGTCTTGGATTCCGCCGCCACCACTCGCCTCCAATTCTTTTTCTCTGTTGCAACGTTCCTCCAGCTTTGTATTCCCATTCTTCTTAAGTCTTCCTCCACCTCACGTATCCGTCGCCTTCTGAGTCTGTCCCTTCTTCTTGTTCCTTCCATTTTCCATTTAGCACTTGCTTGTGACATTCTCTCCACATGTCCCAGACTTGCCTTTATAAACTGCACTATATCTTCCCGCCGCAATATTTCATAAATTTAAGCATTTCGGAGGCATCGCCACTCTCCTGCTTCCATTATTGGGCCGTATGTCTTTCTCACTATTTTTCTTTCATATAGTCTCAACGAATTTATTGATACAGCCATACAACATTGAAAAAATAAAAATATAATAATAATATTAAATTCTTGAGTAAGAAGTAGGCCTACATCTTGACCGACTATTATGTAATATTTATTAATTAATACGTCAGAACAAAGAACTGTACTTAGTAAAAAATAATGAAATAACAGTAAATTCTGTAGAATAAAGTAATAGAAAGTTAGAAAATGGCAAATTTTTTCCTCTTCAATATGTTTCGGATTGATCTGTAGCTCACGGTAGGGTGGGTCCTAGGACTCTCTGTCAGTGAAAGGGACTATAGTATAGTGCTATAACAGTAAAACCTTCTAGAATCCAAGACATTCATAGTTTTGAATTGATGTTCATTATATTTTGTTTGTTTGTTTGTTCTGCACTTACCTCATTAGTAAACACAACTTCGTGAGAGAACCTCAACGAATGACAATGTTAACGTTACAGTATGACAGAATGGGAGTCTTCCCTTCCATTAATTTTAAAATCTGTAGCCGCGTTAATACTACAACCAATAGTTATTAACGTGTTATTAGTTGGCAGGAACCAATTACAGCGCGCCATTTGAAGCAGATTTCAAAGCCAGATACAATGGGTCTAATATCTCATTTTTGAGAGAAGATTTCTAATTTATCTTCGCTTATAATTTTAAATTTATAACACCACCTTTGATACGGATTTCAAAGTCAAATACAGTATGCATGATATCTCATTTTTGAGCTAGAAGAACTAAGAGTTCTACAAAACAACAATAAGAGAAAGAAAGCTGACCAATTAAGCAAGAGGTCTGTATGAATTCTACAGGGATTCACGTCTACTAAAAGAGAGGTTATGGTTCTTATGCCATTTACCTTTAGGAGTCCTTCTCATAATTTTTCTCGTAAAGATTTTTATTTATTAAATAAACAAATTTAAACAAAACAGCGAATGTGAGAAATAAACAATATATAAATTAATTTTAAAATGAATATTTGATAAGCATAAAGTCTATGGACAAAGTATATTCTTGGAGAATAAAGTGACTGGCTTACGAAAACTCGTTGAGAAACAGAGTGACACCAAAGTAATATGGAATAGGAGAATGGTGAGAAGGAACGTTCGACAAAAAAGGGGGGAGTAGAGGCAGGTGAATGAGTGGTTACTACAAGTTGTGTTAAGTTATAAAATGTTAAGACGTGTCGACACCAAGTTTAATAAGAGACAAATGCCGCTCCAGACACTGTTTCAATTGAACCGTTAGAAGCTGTGTCTGTGTTGATTTACATTACCCAATGTTTAAACGCCAGCGGACAAAACAACACCTCTAATCTCATCCCAGATATTGATTGAATACTGGAGGTAATTCCCAATATGATATCCTTTACATCTAATATTGACTCATTTGTTGTTTCACCAAAGTAAATGAATTGTATATTTGAATGAATAAATTGTACATTTATTGGAGAACAGGTACAGTAGTTTGGAGTTTAGTGTTGACTAGGTAGGCCAGTTTTTATGCTGTCAAGTTAACAACTTCAATTTCACGGTGGAAAACTAAATCTACACTGGTATTAGTAAAACATTTATAAATTATTTAACATACACACCATAAACCCTACATTCATTGACCATAACATAATATTTCTGTATGACGTAATAACAATTTTACAAAACTTTTTAAATAACCGATCTCGGTAAAAATAAAAAGTAATAATGATATCGATACTTTAGCTACTTTAGAAATCTCAAAGTGCCCAATACGTGATAAAAAAAAAAAAAAAAAAAAAAAAAAAAAACAGAAGAACTCCAGATTACGGAAGAAGAGATTGAAAAACCCTTACCACTCAAAAAGAAATTAAAAAATGCCTAAGGTTTTCATGAAAAAGTCAAGAAGAGGACATGTGCCATCTGGACTGACGAAAGGAGGAAGTGACATCGATCAAGAATGAAGGAGTTATGGGAGGGGAGGAAGAGAGAGGAGGAGAAGGGAAGAACCAGTTGAACTAAATGTAGTCCAGAGTGGCTCATACGACATAAAAAAATGATTTTGATAGTAATAATAATAATAAAAAAGTAATAAATGTAATTGTTATTAGTACGTTTACCAACTTCAGGCACATTAAAGAAAAACATTGTAAGACTATGTTATGGTTTGCCCATACATTGACCTACGGATAAAACGGTTCAAGGAAGGAATCCAGGTATAATTCTGTGTTATATGAAGGCAAGAAAGTCTGGCTTTTTGGTATTGCTCATCCAGTAGATCAAGACACTAGTAAACCGGAAATTAAGAACGTAACGAAATGTGTTCCACTTCCCGGCGTATACAAGAAGATTAACAAATGTTCATGTTTGAATTAACACTGCTGATAATCATAACAACGTGCCTGGTAAACTAAACTGTTGTAACAAATCTATCAGAGATATAATTAAATGCAAAAATATAAAATTTCAAAATTCAGTCATCCTGGAAACGGACTCACCAGTCGATATACACATTTAAATTCGCCAGGAAAACAAAATTTGTTCTATAGTCTCTATAACATACAATAACTAGTGATAATTGCTAAGAGACAATGTGACTAATAATAAGAATAAAGAATCCTGTAGGGATGGGAAATATATATTAAATATATGGAGAAACAAAATATCAAATTTTTACAAAGTAAAGATCATTTTAGTTAAAATCTGCAACAGCGATGTAGGTTGTTACGATTTATTGTTTACAAATAGCACCTAAACACTTTAATTTCTATATTCAATTATATTGTAATACACTGTAACCTATAAATACAAAAAAACTACAAAAATTACGTTTTTGAGTAACAATTTTTTGTAGAAACTGAAGGTATACATAGACAAACATACATATTGTAATGCGACAAATCAAGGGGACCCACAAAATAGGAACCTTTAGTACATAAAAGCCAAAATAAATATAAATATTAAAATCTAGAACCCCTGAAGTACAATACAGAAACCAAACTAAAAATCCAGTGTACAATAGTTTTAAGTAAACATTGTTAATAACATTAAGTTGTAAAAGTGATGTGATGACGGAAGGGCAATTGTCAATAGTCAGACAAGAACAACTAGATGGTCTAGTTAAATTCTTCTCATGACAACAAACAGTGTAAAAATCAGTGGAAGTGACATGTGAAGATGCACTACAATGTGTAGTGTATTCAAACGAATGTAATCGATAGTAAGCAATTACATTAAAATGGAATAATAGTGAGATGAATTGTAAAAGTGAAATGGTGAGTAAACAAACCAAAATATAATCAACAATAATCAGGTTAACAATACCAGTGTATGTGTGACATGCATAAACATGGACAAAGCACATGATAACACAAATGTATTTAAAACCTACCATCACAAATTAAGTGGTAATGAAAGTATAATAGAACTAAACTTTAACATTGATAATTAATTTTTCCCCACACCCCTGAACACATTACAATATTACTATGAAAGTGAAGGACAATTGTCATTTCATGATAATCACAAAAGTGAATAAAAACATTCATAAAAGAATGATAAATGAACCTAGTTAGAAATAACTAAACATTAGAAAGGTAGAAAGAGTTGAAAGGAGTTTGTTTTGTTATTATGTTAATTAATTATATAGAGTTCCCAATGTTGTGGGTTAACTAATGCAAAGTTAGTTTAAAAGTTGAATTTTATGTTAGGTATTAAGTAGTATATAAGTCATGGAACCATGATTCCAAGTTAAAATGTTTATAATTTGTCTTACAGTAATAAGAGGATGAGAAAAGATATAATTCAAATGTAATCAAACAGTTAAGCATTAGTAGTATGTAACAAGGGTCCTAACAAAAAAAAAAGATTAATGAACTAAAATGTAACATTGTAATTAATGTGAAACCATGACATAGGCCACTGCTACATTCAACCAACTATTGTCAAAATTAATAGCCTAATAGAAAAACCAAATAATGTAAATTAGTATCAAACAACAGATTTAACAAATAAGCTATCTTTCAGGACAGTAAACATATTTTTTGGAATGTCGGAAGGCGCTAAACAATGTTTCAGAAAATGTTAAACTGAACAAAAAGCATGACCTAGGCAGAAGGTTGAATATTAAAAGTAGTAGTAAAGTCAATTGGACAAAAAACAAATCAATGTTAATTAACAAAAACAAGTCATGATTATTAAGTGGATGTTCTTTTTTAGTAATGATAGAATGTAATAAGAAACTTAAAGAAGTTTGACATGATTTTGTGAAAAAACAGATACCTAAAGGGTCTATAAACCGAGTTTTGTAAATGTAAAAGTTTACCTATTAAGTAACATAAATATGGCAAAAGGGATGTCAAATTGTTTGTAATTAAGTAAGGAATACAACTATGTAAATCAAATTAAGCGAAATTAGTTAATAATTAGGGCGTAACTTGTACTGGGAGGTAAAAAAATCAGTTATTTGAAATAATACAAAATCCCATTATCCCAAGTGTAGCAGAATCAACCAATCAGGAATTAGAAAAATTGGTAAAAAATTCGTTGAAGGGAGAAGAGGAACGAATAACTCAATTGTTACATCTGAAAGTGGAAAGATTAACTCCGTATAACCGAGTGATAAAATATATTTGGAATCAATTCTGAGTTGACCAAAAGCAAACCAAATATTTTTAACAAGAAAAATTTTAAAACCAAGAGGAAAGAAATACAAATTAACAGAAAATATCCTATCAAGAACCGAAAATACACGTAAGAGGCACTCCACACACTAATAAACGCAAGATAAACGAAAAAATCTCTGTTTGAAGTTGGTAAGTTTTAACCAAACTACACACATAATTTACGAATTCGCAAACACCAAGGAAACTGCACGAACACTTGAACACCCAACACGGTGAAGGAAAACACAGAATCCGGCATAATTTCAGTGAACACTATAAACAAAACTTAAATATTTTAAAAGAAAACTGGAAAGATTAATTTCATATATTTGACATGGCGAGAAAGCGTACATTTTTGTTTGACATTACTTGTAATAGTAAGTAAGATTCTTTATTGATATTTGTGAGGTATTGTACTTCTTAAGCATTTCTAACTTTTCAATAGCAGTATAAAAGGACCCTTGAGAAAATTAACATAAATTATAAAACCGAAATCTGTAACTAACGAACTGAATCAGAGTCGAATGTAACTAACATTACTAGTTCAGTCTGAAAGCGACGCCAGTTTTGGGTGAAGCCTTCAGTCTTCAAGTAAAACAATTATAATTTATATTCAAACCGTTTGACATTATTTGTAATAGTAAGTAAGATTCTTTATTGATATTTGTGAGGTATTGTACTTCTTAAGCATTTCTAACTTTTCAATAGCAGTATAAAAGGACCCTTGAGAAAATTAACATAAATTATAAAACCGAAATCTGTAACTAACGAACTGAATCAGAGTCGAATGTGGGCCAAACGACTCAGTCGCCCAGTGAGTCGTAATATGATTTATAAAGAATAAAGAAAAAATTAATAAACAATTTATTAATTGAATTAAACCAGAGCTTTATTTATAAAAAATTACTTAGTTAAGGAATTTCAGGTGGAGAAAGGGGAATTAATTGCTGAATATGGTCGGAAAGAATCAAAAGAGGTGATAACCTATATGAGCCGAGTCGACAACCACATCGAACTGGGTCTTCACCAAAACATTATTTTGAATTAATTTGTACCAGACCGACGAAGGTTGAATAAGAACAAATAATGATAAATACTAAGTAATTAATAATAATTAACCAGAAAAATAAAGAATTTAATAAGAAATATAATACAATTTAATAAAACTGAATATTAAAATAATAAATAGTAATACAAAACGGCACAAAATAAGAACTAGTGGCCAGATAATTATATATTATGTTATAAATTGGCGTTTCCAACGTGGAGCTTATTTAACATTCATTTGTAACACGAGGGATAATTTTTTATTATGTTACAATGTACGAGTATATGTACAAATGTTCATACATACATAAATTTATACGTACATACTATATTTATACATTTACATATTATAGGGCTACTAAGTTTACATTTATTCCATACAAATACATAAATAAAAACATTTCCCAATACACATCCATTCTTTAAGAATATTTTTACTTTTCTCAGTTCTAAATGCGTTACAAATCTTGAATATTTCCATATCCCAACAACAAACTTCTTATTTTTTCAAAAATTTATTTATATTTTTGAACCGTTTAATTTCACTTGCCAATTCTTATCTTGACAAAGTTACTAACTTCCAGATGGCATAACAAACTATCACTTTGATACACCGTCTCCTAAACATTTCGCTTTACAATACTTCTGTACACACAGACCTAGCCACCACTCGACAGAGACTATATGAATATGTTTTTTAAGGCTGTCATGTCACAAACAATAAAGGCAACCTGTTCTTCTGCACGATCATTTTAAATAAGTTTCTATAGTCACTAACTTTGGTTCTATATATCTAATGCTTTTCAGACAGCAACAAGTATACTGCTTAATAATTACATCTGCGTAATTTTTCATCTGCAATTATTAATTTTATCTGAATCAAATATGACGGAAAAGTATTATACACAATTCTATAATGTGCTGTTTACTGCGTCTTTACTTCAGTTTTAAGTTTGTGTCAGATAAACAAATTTTTTCCACATGACACATTCCAAAATTACATTTTTTTGTTTGCTAATATTTGTGTTTCTATATAAAATATTCAAGCAACGGCAAATTTTTGCAAGAGTTATTCTTTTCTAATCGCATTAGACCACTTCGAGCGGCGAAATAGCGAGGTATCAGATTACTACAATAGAAACGGTAGGATAGATGTCAACCAGGCTGGTGTGGAACCGACTTAAGTCGTGTAAGGATGACCCAGCATCCGCCTACCCGCATCACTACGGCAGATTCTAACGCAAAGAATGTTATTTATATGATCGTGTCTTAGTAACAGTTTTTCGATTACTTCTGTGCAGTATCACAATATTCTGTGCTGTTTATATCTCAATGTTGTACTGGAAAATCGAATCAGCTTATTTTGAAAATATTCTGTGCACATCATTTCTGTTTCAACGATAAGCGTTATCACTAGATAACAACTATAAATAAGATTTTCAGACTAAACATCGGAACATGCCTGTTTATTAGTCATACTGAAAGCCGCGGAGCAAAGTCCCCCCGGCAAGCTGTATCGCGAAAATTGTTTAAAACGCTACTGTGCGTCGATAACTTTGTCACTTAGGCCTAAGAACAATATCCAATCGCGTTCGACCAAACTTAAAGAGTTTGTGTTATTCAGTTATTGCGAACAAAAACTTTAGTCATACTAAACGTCAGGAAAAAACGAATAATTTCATTTATTTTAGCCAACTAGCGACGTGGCACGCAACACTATTCGTAAGCAATCCGGATACTATGTTCACACGAAGTAGGCGGCCTTACGATGTTACTACTATGTTATGATTGCCTTACTTCTAAATTGTGGTCTAAGCCTCTAGGCTTAGTACTAGTCACATGTACTAGGCGGCCTTACGATGTTACTACTATGTTATGATTGCCTTACTTCTAAATTGTGGTCTAAGCCTCTAGGCTTAGTACTAGTCACATCATCGTTGTTGTTTCTGTAATGTAGTTATAGTTAAAATAGAGTGTTTGCAACTACTTTTACTCCTTGTTGAAGACTGAAAGGGTAAACGTGAACAAAACAAAGGAATGGAATTAAGAGGAAGTCACTGTGTAAAGGCTTCAGGTTAGAGCTTTAAAGTAACAAATTTTCTACACACGCTATACATAAAATAAAACGCTGTAGACAAAGAATGAGATAAAGATAATTACAGTTGAATGTGTGTTTGGAAACCTAAAGCTTTCCAATGAAAAGCGACACGAAAACGGATGTCACATTATACACGTTACTGATTAACAAGAGATCTCGGGACCTGTCTGCCCAGATCAGGGACACACTTCTCCCTGACGACACGCCATAATTCTTTGAGCAGTGGTCTACAGCAAATAGCGAGCATAGGGAATATAAGTTGTTTTTTTACAGTCGATTATTCATATAAAAAATGTATGCTTATTATTTTCCTCTTGCTGAAATAAAATGTGAACGGAGACTTGTGAGGAAAGCTCCCGGCGAGTTGCGTAGCGACAAGGTTTTAGTATGCTACTGTGTCTAGACAAGTTCATCACTCAAGGATAATATCCAAACGCGTTCCAGCAAACTTAAAAACTTCTGTTATTTAGTTCTTTGCGAATAAAATATACACTATCTAAGGTGGCATACAAACAAAAGCACATGGTCACGTTTTCCATCAGAAATTACGAATAAATATTGTTTCAAAACAACAGTAAACCGTTCTAATCAATATTTTCTTTCTTATTCCAATCCTCTCCTACCGCAAGCTATAGAGGTTGAGCAAAGGTCTTGCCACCGTGATCTCTTCATGGCCAGGGCCTTGTTGTTTTAATCAATATAGATTGTGAAAGTTTAAAATCTGAGTAAGTACAGTGTAGTAACGTAGACAGGGGCATGAAAATGTCGTAGTAACATAGCAGTAGTTACACTGCACTTGTGTCAGTAGCACGTCTCTGGGTGACGCGTTATGGTCACGGTATGATTTTGACTGGAGATGACCTTAAAATCATCTTCTACCATCAGACGCTAGAAATTCGAAGCGTATTGATTCCTATAAGCGTACGCGATGCTGTTACCTGTAAACATTAACCGGAAAGTAACTTGAGATGACTTATTGTCGCAAAGATGCGGTGAGATAAGACACTGTACCGCCGAGATTGTCAATCAAGATTTAGATTTGTAACAGACTCTTCAAACACTTCTTAGTAAATTTGTCTTACTACAGGCTTCAACTAGATGCTTCCCATTTTTTCTTTCTTCGTTTGTCTATAGCGCTTCCCGTTTCTGATGTTATCAAGCACTCCTACATTTCTACATTCTATCCGCTCATACACCTTCCGTAGATCCCGTTGGCATTTGATAGAAAGGGCTCTGCAGCCACCTGTTAAACGTACGTTGCTTTCCTCTCAACCTCGAGGTAGGTGAACATCAGGTTTTATTTTTCTACAAGTCTAGGACCATAATCGCATTTCCTAGACTTTCCAGTCCTTAAAATTATCAATTCATAAAGCAACACGGCAAGCTGGGAGGATAAAGTAATAGATATAAAAAAAATAACATCGGGAGGTAAGGAATAATTTTTTCCTGATTGTATAACAATCTTCACAATGAGCCCCTTCATAGATCTAGTTTACACCGGCAGAGTAATTGGTAGAGTTGATTGGCAAGCTTTTAGCCTACTGCTACGGTAGAGTTGACTGGTGTAGGCTACCTACAAACTGTCCATTCTTGTTATATTAGTACAAGATATTGTTTCAAATATGGGATATTACAATTTTTAATTTACTAGTACAAATAGTTTCAGATTTGCGATACTACGGTTTTCATTTACCAGTACTTTCGCAATTTTCATTTCATTTTCACAAACCCGTTTACCTAGGTTAGTAGTTCCTGATTCTGACCACATCATAATAAACATAGAACGTCAACGGAAAGAAACGGAATGAATTGAAGTTTGCCAATTGTGTTATCCCTGTCGTTTCAGGGCACATGGCCTGTTCCTGTCAATACCATGTTTGTACTGTTACAGAACAACGTGAAATTATATGTTTGTACAATTTGCGAGTTTGCAATTGAAAATGAGGCAACGATTGGTATGAGCGGCACCTTATCGACTTCAACGTGTACATGAATTATTTGAGTGGGAATTTGAGCAGCTGTGCATAAGACACATTTAATAATAAATGTGTTGTAGGCCGGAATGCCTAATAAATAAATTTGGTGTAAAAATCGTAGTGATTACAATTATGTAGCCGAAATATTCAGAAAATGTCAGAATATCAAATACGAAGAGAAATATCCTTAGGGGAAAAGAGAGGCGAGAAGCAACATAAACCAAAGAGGCATCTCCAAAAGATGTTTACGACCAAGTTATTACCAAAACCGAAGTGTAAACATTGAGAAAAATTTAAACCGGATATTAATTTATTGTGTTATTTACGTGGGTGTGCGTAATGTGTGGTTTTTAATAACACACAGCTCTACATCACCTTTACTGGAATCTAAATATGTTAAAGTATAAACTTTCTAATATGCTTACCTATTATGCTATTATTATTATCATGATAACTCCAGTTAAATTATGATGAACATGACGATGACAATGACGATGATCATGGTGGTGGTGATAACGTACTCTGACACTAAGAACGAGTCTCACTGCAATCTCCTGTATGTATGAGTACCTCTCTCTTCACGCCTACACTGCTAACTCTTCCTACTTCTAAATCATCCGACATTGTTAGTCTATTTTTCTCTCTATGTCTGCGATGAGTGCACAAAAGCGCTATGTGCTACTACGTTTGTCTCTTTCAGTAGCAGCTCTGTTTAGTTTGCTTTCTTCTCTATTGACTTTTGGAACATTTCTTAGAATCCAAAACGTTTCGTTTTAAGTCAACAATATTTTGTTTACATACAAGTACACCTACTCACTTGCAAACATTTCTTTTATACTAAAGAACTCTTCAAATTCCGGTAATCTCAAAACTTGCATTTCCAAAGAAAGTTTAGTTAAAAAATTAGAGTTGAATAAGGTAACAAAGCCTAATTCAAAAAGGAAAGGACATATCGGACACAACAATTATATAGTGAACCAGCTTAGTAATGGATCCTCTTCTTACTTACAAAACACATGAAACTCACCTATCCCACTGTTGATAATCTGAAAATTGTTTATTAAATATATATTGTATAAGCTAAGTAAAAATAGTGGACCATATGTTACAGGATTTAATTAGATTTCGAAATAGTTGCGAGGTACTCAATAAAATTATAATTGTCTGTACAGAAGCTTGTGATACCAAGCTTACAATTAAACATGCTGTTAACAAGAAATTAAGCACACTTGGTTTTGTCATTCATTGTTGTGTGAAGGCACCAAATGTCATTTTGTCTTTCATTAAGTTAAATTGTTTACTAAGTCACCAAACGGGACTTCAATTAATACTGTGAAATACGAGGTCTCCAAACACCTAACTTTTTTACCGTAAATACGAATAGTACTGTGATACTATTGGACTATCTGCTAAAAGAGCGTGAAACGCCAGAATCTTCGTTTTTTTCTTACTGTATTTCAGTTCTGAGATTGGTTTACTGCATCTTTCTTTCCGTAGTCTTTTGTCCTCTTAATTATTTCATAAATTCCGCATTATCCATGATTTGCCAACCGCAGTTTAGGTCATATCTGTATGTCTTACACTCAATTATTCCTTCTTGAGAAGTTTCCACTTAACGGTTAAGAGTTTGTCAGTTTATACTCCTCTCATTACCTACTTTGTCCGTCAAGTCTCCATGTTTAATACTACGTACATATTTTATTTTTTAAATGCTTTGGTAACACGATAACACGACATATCAAGCTGCCATTTCGCTTCTCCCCTTAGTCAATGTCAGAATTTCCTTATTATATACAGGAACATACAAAACCTTATACTAGTCTAACCGTTTTCCTAATAAACGTGCGTAGTTTCCATTGTCTGTTAAACGCTATTTTAGCCGACTAATTCTGCTAATAATATTTCTTTTGTCCATGTACATTATTTCACTCACCTATTGAAGTGATTATTGTTTCAGCTAAATGTTTAGTTTTGGACTTTTATTTCCTCTGCATATTAAATATTGTTTTAACAATATTTACTTTCATAGTGTATTTTTTACTCAATGTTTTATCCATCCGAATCGACAGCGGCAGACGTTCGGCGATTTTTTACCCACATATGTCCTAATTACGGCCTGGAGGCCAAAATTATAAGTTACTAATTTTGGCACCTAGAATTGTTACGAAATAAAAATATTCTAAATTCTGTAAATCTAAACGTTTTAGCTAGTGAAAATGTAGATTACTTCAATGTGCAGTAGAGGATTATAAATTAAGAATTATAAGTTGGTATAAAGTAGTAATATCATTTTCCCTCATTATATGTTAGCATCAACACGTACAGTATTGTTTCGCAATTACGGGACGTTCTGGAACAATGGAGAGCATCGTTCTGCACTTTTCTCGGCCAAGCAGGTGCGTGTCTCTGCCAAGACCGCACTCAAGTAGCCTCTAGAGTTTTCGAGTGCTTGTTAAGGACACATATTATGGAGCATTAGTCTGGAATCCTGCAGGCAATAAATAGGCAATAGTTGCCGCTTAGGGTTCAGTGGCGGCTGGCAGTGGCTATTTATTAAGTGCAAATCAAGTGTTTGTTGTGTAAAGTGATTACTGTGTTATAATAGTGCGTAACTCTATTAGTTGACATTATTATTGTGTGTGGACAAATTTAACTGGAATTGATTACAAATTGTTTTTGGTGAATTCATTGGTGTCTGTATTTTGTTTCCACTGTAGCATACGAAGATCAGTGAAACCTCGTAACAGTGGTGTCAGAAGTGACATAAATCTTTAACAGTGGGTCAGACGTGCGACAGAACCGTAACAGTAGTGGTGTCTGTATTTTGTTTCCACTGTAGCATACGACGATCAGTGAGACCTCGTAACAGTGGTGTCAGAAGTGCGACAGAACCATAACAGTAGTGGTGTCTGTATTTTGTTTCCACTGTAGCATACGACGATCAATGAGACCTCGTAACAGTGGTGTCAGAAGTGCGACAGAACTGTAACAGTAGTGGTGTCTGTATTTTGTTTCCACTGTAGCATACGACGATCAGTGAGACCTCGTAACAGTATGTAAAACTGACAGGTGTATGTAAAAATGTTTTCAAACAAACTATTCTAAATTACACACAAACATATGGTGTTTCAGTAGCGTAAAATGTTACAGTAGCGTACTTTATTTATATTTTAGGTCTAAAAATATATATGTTTGTCTGGAATTAAATTAGAAATGTAATATTAACATACAAAATAACGGTGAAAAGAGGTAAAAATCTTTAATTCAAAAACAGTAATACAATTTTAATAAATAAATACTTCCTATATTAAATTTAATTAACCGTTAGGAATTCACAATCCATTTATGAAAATATTTATAAGAAATGATTTTTCACTTGGTTGCGTAATTATTCGCCTATAATTAACTTGTGTTTTTTTAACAGTTACACAAGTTTTTGAGCACAAGCATATGAGTAAAATATACACAAGCACTGTGTGAACGTGTAATGAATTAGACACACCACAGAGGTGAGAGTTGAGTCCCCTCTTTATCGTAAATTCTTCACAGTCGCTACCTCAAGAGAACGATTGTTTTCATTCGACCCAAAAGTCTGTCAGGATTCAGGTCATTGCTTTCTAATTTAATTATTTAAATTGTCCGTGCTAACTAGCATCATTAACTTGCTGTATCGTGATTAAAACATCAAACAATTGATCTACGACATTTTAGTTCATAATTCACATCGTTTGTATCCATTGTCGATATTACACACATATTTTGGCGTGCTTGGACTCTCTCACACACACGCGCGCGCGCGCGGGGGCGCGGGGGCGCGGGCGCACATACACGAATGCGCGTAATTCCGTTTATCTATCCAGCGGGTTCTCAATTCCATAAAACATGTTAGATAATCCCCATGCCTAACCTCCTTCTAGTATCCAGAACGTCCACTTCCTCTTTATTCCATCATATTTTTCTGCGTTTCCCTCTTCCTTCTTCGGGGTCATCCTAAAAATCCCATTATAATATTATAATCCCACTCTAAATTTATTTCCTACTATTTCATACTACTGTTATCATAATCCCTATCATTTTAAGCTCAATGAGTAATAGGGATTCGTGGTGCTATGTCATAAGCAATCATGTTCCTCTTCAAGTCCGTCTTCAGCGTCCACAATCCACTTTCACATGCCAGTTCTTTCATTAATTCAAACTCAGTTCTTTCTATATGTATCTTGGGCTTCGGCGACATCTGCTCATCCTATCGTAATGCATTAAATTCTCCTTTACCATATATTGGATCTCAACTTTTTCTAATCCATCTTTAGTTTTTAATACTTAATGGATATAAGTTTCTGAATTCGCTAACCTGATTGATGGTTAAAATAAATAAAAACACACGTGATAATACGTTGTTAAATTCATTTTTTACTTATGGGATAAATAAATGTACTAGTAAATAATGCAATAGTTATTCAGGAGTGTAATTATAACTATGTTGACAAGACGTCTGTTATAACTGAATAATACTGCAACCCATTAACTCTTAATCACTCCAAGTAATCACTTTATAGCGTACCGCTGTCCCATATAAACACAGACTTATCTTACGCGTTTGTTACAGGTTTCAATGAGTACTCATTACTTATTAGACACTTATTTACACATCAGGAGTTTCTACCATATTTGAAAAAACAACATATTTAAATTCTCTAAACACGATATTCTCCGGACAAAAATCCTACTCTACGGACTAAAACGAAAGTATATTCAGTATATCTCAGTAAGCAGGGAAGAACTATTGGACAATTTATTGTAATTTTAGTCTTTCTCTGTTCACGAGTTAATATACCCACAACTCCATACGAATGCGCAACCGCGCACTTGTGACTGCCTTTCTTGCGTGTATGTATAAAATATTTTTCCTTGATACAGTAAAGTATCGTCATTGATATTACCATAAAGTATTATTCTGCTTAGCACGACGCGTGACTGAAAATATGTCAGTCAGCCTAGAGCCACGCATTAAGTTCATCGATGAGTTGGGAGGTTATTTTGTTTGGGAGTTGTCTTCCTAATAACGCTGTTACAACTTTCCTACCACAGAAACTCAGTTTATATCTAAACCATAACACTTTCCGATTTTGATACTAATCTGGCGCATCATATTTTATAGTAGGCCTTCAATAAAAAATTTTAGTATGCATATATGTTTTATGTCAACACAGAAAAATGTTAACAAGGTTAACCAGAATATGATTACCGTTTATTAAATAAATACTGATTTGATGTACTTTTGCAGGCTTTATTCTATTGTTACAGTTCCAAGTTTATATTTTAGCTTCCACGCTTAACGTTCAGGCCGTATTTTTTAAATTAAATTTAAATAAACTGTTTCTATTTAGGCAGTATAGTCATCGCCTTCGAAGTTATCGTTGATCTTTTGAGGGTGGTTGAAATCAAATGAGAGTAATGAGTTACTTCACTTCTACATGGTTACTGTGTGTCATTTATTTATCCGTGCTATCTGTTAAATCCTATCGTGTCTTTAGATACCTCACTTATATCTAGCACTTCTTTAGGACCTACTCCCAAAATTTAGTGTTGCTAAAAAGTAAGAATCTTTTATAAATATGATTAAAGTTACGGTCGCACAAAATTTTTAACAGGTTTTGAGATAGTTGTACCGTTTTAAACGGTAAAATTTTGTTGTTACTCAGGTCATTGACATTTAGTTGATTTATTCTAGATTTTTAGGTAGTGTAGAGTTAACTGTTAAGTTTTGGACCTTGTGATAACTGTTTGTCAAAAAAAACGCTTTCAAAATGTTAATGAAGTTTGCTAAATAAATTTACAAACTATCGATATTTTACATCTTTGAATGTAGTCTAAAGTATATGGTGGTCTACTTTGCAGGGATAAACTGGTTATTATATTATTTTTCAGTATCGGGTATTGTTTTGATCATAAGTTTTAGTCCTTGCAGAAAATTTAGGCAGCTTTCCTTTCTTGTTCGCTTCGTCTCCCTAGCTACCTAGTTGGCGCATGTATCAACTTTTCTTATGTAGGTTCTCTATTTCTTCTACTCTCGTTGGGGTACCAGACTTTAATATATCTCTATGTAACATTTTTTTGGTTTAAAAGTGATCGACGTACTCTTTAGCGGCACGTTTTTGAACTAGTCATTTTTATACATGTATGTCGAAGAAAATACACGAAATAATATCTGTCAGTGGTGATGCCAAGCAAAGGCGAGCTTGTTACTACATTGAAATGTTTCACTAACTATCAAGTAAAAGTTAATAAACATATCTATTGCTAAAGATAAGTAAAATTTTGCTGTAGCTGTAGCTATATTAATATGACTTCGTTTGTAAAAACTGACATATACTACGTGAACGCGTTTCAAACAGGATTCCCGCCTTTACGGTTTTGGTTTCCTCATAAAAACGTAAACATTTTTATTAAAAACGTTTTTGTGTTGAACAGTTAAATTGCTTCCAAAGTGGAGAGTAGTCATATAAAGGAGCCTTATCACATAAAGTTGGTCCGCATTCCAAGTCCTTGTTCTGAGCAAACAACCGTGCTGCATCGTTAGAACCTGGCGTTTATCGGGCTCTGTCCTGGACGAACAAACCACGGCGCAACATGCCTCGTTCGTCTGTCTGTCTATCTGATACAGTCAGTACGAATCCGTCTCAGTTTGCGACATCTATTCGAACCCCGGGTCTAACCCCGCTGTCTAACCACACTGAATAATTTGTAAATTGTCAAGCTCAAAGAACGTTTCTAGTTCCTACTTTGATGCCTAAAAGTTGTGATGAGGACATACAAGGGCTGACTTAAACGGTTTCATTTAACTTGCACCAGAATAACCTACTGTTGTAAATATGAATATACGATCACATTCGCAGAGGATATTGAAGCACACAAAATAGTAAGTAAGTTTCATTTATTCAATACATTTTCACAAAGTAGAATCAACGTAAGATGTGCGTAATGTATGTGCATTCTCGAAGTCAGAGCACCCTGTGAGTTGTAAAGGGTTAATTTTACACGAACTACGGACAGGACTACACAGGAGACGTTACATAATGCTAACGTGCGGCTACGTAACGTGTAGCGGTTTCCTTAGCTGTCCTTGTTTATAATTTATCAGACGGCACTCCCGTCAATGCTGTGCAAGCAGCAACACAAAAACTAACGCTTATGATACTAACAGCTACCTATCTGCATACACGAGATGCCCTGTGTCTCACATGCTCGCCAATAGCACACACATCAAACCCACTTTCGGTTCGTTTGCTATATATCTTTCATGTATTACAGATTTTCATGGACTAAAGTTGCGAAAGTTACGAAAACATTCTTTACATATCGGAGGGAATCTGTAGCATCATTTTACATAAATTGTTTATTGTGCCCTCTGATATTGTTTAGGAGCAGCCCTTACTTTAATTGCCGTTTTTCGGTCAGGAACATGAAGACCTGTGAAAGCCCTGAGAGGAACTGTGATATACATAGCCAGTGCAATGCCAGTTACAGTAAATTGACACAATGAACATACGAAAGCTGTAGGTGTATAGTAGGCTTCAAACACAAAGAGTTGAGATTAGGCAAGGAATGTTACTACTATTCACAGCAGGTATATATAGGAAAATGTAAAATGGAAGCACGGAAACACCAATCTCTGTTATCAATGCTGTCTGTCTCTGAAACTTCAACAGCAGGTAGTAGAAGAAAGGGAAAATCAAGTTACGACAGTTGTCTGAGAAGCTACGGTAAAAACCAAAGAACGGGTAAAAAATAAATGATCATTGATTTTTGTAAAACATGTTATGCTTGCAGAAGTAACTGTTTCTGGAGTAAATAAGCAACCACGAAAGAAACATGGAAGAAATGGTACTGATAAAAATTCGGAAAGAAAAGAAGGAGAGAAAAGAAGTGGATTTTTGTTAGTAGAAGAGCTGATAAAATAATCTTGTTATTAACTTAAATGACAAAAGTGACGATTTTGGTTTAGCTAAACCTACTTAATATACCTGTTTTTATAAGGCAAGAAAAAAATCGATCTTTATATTTCAACCATTCATACCTGTTAACCTAATGTGGCAGAAAATTTTCAAATTATATTTAAAACAGCAGTAAAAATTTTTACAGATTTACGTATTTAAAAGGACGACTACAATAAATTCGTTTTTGTAAGTCAAAGTTAATCATAACTTTCTTACAAACAATAAACGTTACAGACCTTCTTATAAACGTGTTACACGTTCAAAAATTTCAACTAGTTTTAATATTATCACCGACTTTTTTATACATCTTTTATTTAAATTATACCCAAATACCTCAATGTGCGATATGATTTTTAATTTACATTGTACTCAGTTCTTTTCGTCTCCTGATTTGAACATCTGATAGATGTTCCTTTAGAGACCTTGTTCAATATTTCCAATAGTCATCCGCTAGACTACAGGTTCTCACAAATCTAACAGCCAGAAGTTATTTGTTACTTCGTGCAGCGGTGGTAAATTTACCGAGCCAGAGGCAAAACTCTACCGGTGACAGACAATGCCACAAGAGACGATTATATTATTCAAAGAACTGCCTCATTTATCGCGCTTCGGGTTCATTAATTTACGAGCAGCCACTTCATTCGATTAATGTTGAGTTAACAGCAACTGTCACCGTTATAACGAACTGGATCCCCAGCCTCAACTTTGTACATTTTGCATTGTTGTTACTAGATTTTGACGTATTTTCTGTCTCGTGTCTCTTAGTTGATACCAAGCTATTAAAGTAGAATTTTAATTATTATGGTTTTTTCCACTGCGCAAAGTATTGAAATTTATTTTCCTGAATAAATGATGTGTATGTAAAATATTGGTTACGGAAACTCAAAACAGAAAAGAAAAACTATCAGCACTTATTATAATGTCTCGTAAAATAAATTGGAATGCGATATAAACATCATGTTTAGTACAATCGCGAACCTGCAACACTGAGAAGTGCTGTTCACATCACTGGCTGAATTCGCATAATACAGGGTTAAGTAGCGGGATGTAGTAAGTGGGTATAATGTGTAATGTTGTTAATTTTTTTGTATTCTGCAGTTTATTAAAAGTAAGTAGTGACTTCGGTTGTTTATTGTGACTAGTGCAAATTCCTACACTTCTGAAAACAAGTGTTGAATTAAGTGTGGTTATATTTAAATATGCGAATAAAATAAAGTGTGTTTAGCTAAACTTGTATTTGTTTTATTCTCTCGTGTTTAATTTAATTCAATCACTCTAAAGATTGTTGCCTAGAAACAATTTATTGGAGAAAGGATAGGCGTAAAAATAAATTATTGTTAACAAAACAAGAGTCGTAATAACTGTTATTAGCAGACTGCTAAGTTCAGGTACCTTTTATGATAGATCACGTTATCAAGGTTTGGTGATTTCACAGTCACTACTGTAAAAGAAATTTTAAATATTGGAAACGGTTTAATCAAATTACAGGTCATTAGTACATTAAAAGTACTAATCATTCAATAGCAGGATTAGTTGATTTTAAAGTGATGGTATTTTATGGTTGCTAAATATCTGAGGATTTGTCTTTGTTTCATTTAAATTATAATGAGTTCTAAATTCTAAATTAGAAAAACAGTGACCACAGAAAAGTTGCAACGTAGACAATACCTACCAAAAATGATACACATGATATATTCATATCTTCTGGCTATTCCGTTATAATAAAAGTCTTAAAATAGTTACAATTAAAATATATTTACAGATTTTAGACATTTAAAAAATAATTTGCCGTTAAAATTATTGAAACAATGATTTCTTTAAACAATGAAAAATGATTCAGCTCATTTTTATGTCCGTGAATGTGTATGTTCGTGTTACCTATATATTTTTGTTTTTAGGTAATTTATATACCTATTCGGTATTACATATTTACATTTTTGTACCTACAAATTGTGAAAACTCCTATTCAGAAACCTTGGACACAGGAAACAAGCACTGGAAAAAGTCAGCAGTTATTAAAATAGTAGATTCAAAGGGCGAATTGCATACGTCAATTTAACAGATATGAGTCAATAAATACATAATTACAGACGAGTGTACTGTACTGTACTTAAATACAAAACTAAGAACTTTATCATACAAGTACACGCAAAGACGTAGGCTCACTTAAATATACAATATAGGCCTATGTATGCAAATATTCATTATTCATTGTGTACAAGAAACGAAATACTACAATATTTTAGTCAAAATTATCATTCGATTTTTATCAGTTATTTACGTCACTCAATTTTCATCATAAATGTTGAATGCTTAAAATTTGAATATGAACTATTAACGAAATGTGTATTAAGTAGAAACAATATTGACCTACTTCAATTACTTCACTTTTTAGAGTGTGACGTAGTTTGTTCTTATCCAATAATAATAGTCACCGAGCATGAACCGCAGTAAAACATAGGCTGATGTGAATCTGTATTCTCACTTTGACGGATATACATGACTCGATTTTATTTTCTACTACCATAGACAAACACATAACACGAATGATAAAATATTAGGGTAAAGAATACTTTTTTACGTTTTATTAAATACACTGACACATTTTTACTGGATTAGACAAATATTTATTTGAATAGTAAATAAATATATTGTTAGCGATTTCAGTAACATGAAATGTGTAGGCGACGATGCCTCATTCCATCTTGAAGTACTTAAAGACTCCTTTTGAATAAGTTATTATTATTTTTTAGCACTTCGTATCTTTTCTTGTATTATGGAATGCAATGAGAAAAAATATTAAATATGTTCGTTAGGCTGTCTGTAAGTTCCGATATAATAAATTTTATGTTCTTCAATTTTGACATATTAAGCATATCGTATGCGAGTTAATGTTTACAACACGTTAGGATTTTTGTAAGTCTGTTATTTGGTATTTTCGCTAAATTTATTATCTTTTACATGGGAATGAAGTTAAACCTGTTTCGCATTCTGGAGCCTGAGTTGATGTGTTATGTCTTACATACCTGTAAGTATATTGAACTAACGGTATAAATTACAACGGAAGAACACGATTACTAGTACTAGTTTTCTTGATAGAAAAGAAACAAGCAAAACTGAGCGTGATCGTAAAAATTATATTAATTTGTACTTACTAAATTTGAACATAAATTTCTAAAACGAATTTTGAAATCTTCCAAACTAAGTTTTATAGAGTTTAACACATAGGCCGAATCAGTTTTGTGTACATAGTGTTATGTATAAACAACGGTTTTTATCAAAAACAAAATTTTGATTTTTGCTGATTATGCTGAACTTGCATAAGGCAGCGCTTTCTCGTAAAAATTGATATTTTGGTTTCTAAATTTTTGTAAACGTTGTTCGAATCCTGAATAACTACCCATACCTCACCATAACCATGACTAACCATAATTCACCTAATCTTTTTCGATTCTAATTCACAGTTTTCTTTAATTGTTAAACTTTTGAAATAGAACGAAAACTTTGGGATAAATGCTGTTTGATTTCACATCACCATACAAATTGAAAATAAAAATTTGATGAATTATTTACGACCATATCTCTTTCCGGCTTCCAAATACATCGTCCATACACGTAGAAATGGAAACAAATTGAGTGTGCTGTGGGAGGAACTAAAGAATCGAGTGGCGAGTAAACTGATTCAACGTGTAAAAGTTTACTCCTAGGTATTTGGAGTAAAAGAGAGTTTACAACAATGAATTGAAAATCAAAAAACAGAGAACGGATAACTGAATGAAACGAGGACATAGTGGTGTTTATATGTATTTTAGTATAAGAAGTCGATATTTATAATGAACATAAATAGAGAAATACCACACGTCATTTTATTTTCAGTATCATACATATACAAACAATATGTTAACAAATAATTTTTTTCAAGTGTAACAATATGATTTACACAATATTTAGTTGAAAAGTACAATGCGACAATTCTAATATACTTACATTATAATTACATATATATAATACACGATATTTATAATATTTATATTATATAATCTATTATAATTAATGTACATAGTTCGATCATTTAATTTTTTATAAATAATAAAATAGTTGACTTACTAATCGGATTTTGAAACATAAAAAACTTCCCGTCAAATACAATGTAAAAACCAAAATCGAAATCACGGATCAACTAAAAAAAAGTGCAAAGTAAATAAAGAGACAAAAATAAATTCTTTCAAAACTTTAAACATGTACCAAATATTCTCATTGACGATACTATAAATGTTATAATAAAAAATAGATGTCTCTGGCTTCAAGTTGTTTTTATGAATTAAACAATTAGAAAGTGTTGTAATTAACTAAGTACAAGTTCATTAGTACAAGCTGATTTCGAAAGTATTCAGCTGGCTCTCTCAGCATGTAAATACATTTTCTTTTATCATAAATAAAATTATTTTTTATATTTACGTTGTTCTTGTAATAATATTTAATCATTTAGAATATGAGTTTAAATTATAGTCTGACTTACATTATCACATTCTACAAAACATGATGCTTTCCTTGTGGAAGTGTGGAAATTATGGTAGTTACGTGGGAAAAAGAGGTTTGATTGACCTGAACATTGCTTTATTGTTTCACCTATTTCGTTACACGTTCAATCAGTTTACTGTCCTAGGAGCGCGAGGTGTATGAGAGTGAACCGGCCAGTATACTGCCGTATATGAAGTTCACACTTCAATCATTCCTATGTGCGTGAGAGGACACTTCAGAAACACGGAGAAGTGTTATCTGCTTTCCGTATTGAACTGTGTGAACAATTTTGCATTTGATTTGTTGTAGAGACTCTGTCGTTAATTACGAACTGTTTAACTGTATAAATTAAAGGTGTGTTTAGTGACTTAATTGGTGTCATGTATTTTTGTTTCCACTGTATCTACGACGATCGAGTAGACCGTCGTAATAATATATAAGAGTGCATAATTGAAGCTGGTAAGAGAATAAAAACGCTGTAATTTAAACTGAAAGTGAGGAAAGCTTATGACAGTATTTTTCAGTAATTAATTATACTGTAACGAATAGCGTGACCGATGCATTTAGTTACATCTTGGACTGTCGTGTCATTTGCACCAAAGCGGATCTCACGTTTGTTGTCGCTTCCCAAGGGGCTAAGACCTTGCGTATGTTATGACCAAATGTGTGAAGTACGTACGTGATGTGTTTGTTTGAAATGTACAAAACTCTATTTTCAGTGCGAGGAAAATGACTTAATACCACAGACATGTTTGTGGTGTGTGTGTCTCGGATCTGAATACACATGAAACACACTTTCTCTTTAGTTGCATAGAACATCTTTCCGCTCTTATTAAACGGTAGCAATGATTCCCTCTGGATTTCCCCAATTTACGGAACAAGACTTTCTCAACCAAGACATAAAATTTATATTCGCCAAGCAACCCGAGGATATGTATTGCGTATGTCAATTGACAATAATTATGTTTAAATTTCGTACCGAATATAATTATATGATTGAACCACAAAACAGGAGACAACAAATTAACATGTGCAACACACGTTATCCAGCTTTGACCGATACACAGAATTCAATTATTTAAAAATATTTTTGCAATTAATTTCTCTTTTGTTGAATGTTAATTAGTATTACGTATAATTAGTGTAATTAAACCAAACCAGTGGTCGCCCAGTGGTAGAAATTCGACCGTAATTCATTAAATTTTTAAGTTTGAACGTTACTGAGGTTCTTTTGTCAAAGAGTATACCTCTATAATCATTGCATATAATTTTTTTGAATTTTGTTCTATTACGTCAGCTGCGAGCGTGTACAAATACATCATTAGCGTGTGTTGTTTGCCTTAATTCCCTGCAATACCTATGAAACTTAAAATTTAATGTTAGTAACAGTTAAAAAAAACACAATTACAGCTTGTATTTGTATTTATTTTTTGATATAATTCATTGTCAGTTTTAATTTTTTCATGTTATTATTGAATCAAATAAACGCTAATAAAAATGAGACTTGACATTCATAGAAGTATAAGATACATTGTTTTCAATTCCAGTGGATTACATTTCATTTTTGGTAAGGTACAAAATTCGAAAACAGTTTGAAGATTATCTGCTACAAAGCTTATATAATTTTTTAATTTTTTTTTTTTTGCATTAATTTTCGAGTTATTTGAAAAATATGAAAGATAGGAAAAATGAGGTTTAGCTTGGCTAAGCCATATTTAAAAAGCAATAACGCGTTTTTTGACATTTCCTTGGGTTTTTTTTTTATTGCCATACTGACCAGGTTTCGCCAAGGCTACACAGTTATTTTGCCTATTTTTTTCGAATTATATAAAATTTAAATAAAAAATTAATACAAAATAAAAAATGAAATAAAAAATACGTGCCTCGTATTTTTTCATATATTTTTCATTAAATAAAAAAAACCGGGCGGTTAAAAAAATAAATTTTGTCCATTGAACTTAAAATAGTTTGAAAGTGAATTTAATGATTCAGAACTTCTGTGTAAACGATGTTTTTTGTAAAAACTCTTTCATCATTTGCTAAATGCCCTTGGCCATTATATTCGGAAATATAAAATCTCAAACCATCGAATGATCGAACTCTACTTGCTGCGACGTACAATTGACCATGTGTAAAAACTGGCTGCCTCAATAAAATTCCAATTTTTTCGAATGTTTGTCCTTGAGACTTATTTATTGTCATCGCAACTGCAGGTATAATAGGAAATTGAGTTCTTTGAAAGTTAAATGGTAAAACAGTACCGGAATATGTTAAATTTATACGTGGAATCAAAATTCTCTTATTGCGTGCGGTTCCAGTTAAAACTTCGCAATCAATAGCATTACGATGCATACACTTGATGCGCATTCTTGTTCCATTGACTAATGCTTCCTTTGTATTTAAGTTTCTGATCAGTAAAACGATGCAATTAACTTTCAATACGAACTTATGTGGTGGCAAACCACTAATAGTCAAAGAATTCAAAAACTCTACTGGATAGTTATTGATTTCATTGTCATCATCACAAATTATTTTATCGTAGCTATGATATGTTTTCTGTTCACCTGGTATTCGATTAAGTATATCAGTATTAATAAAAGTACAATCATCATTTTTAGGTGCTAAAATAACTGACTTCAATATGTTATCTGAGAGTATGTTTTCGGAAATATTTCCATACACCTTATTAATAATATTATTTTCATCTCCTATTAATTGCTGAGGTATTTCAATAATATTTTCACCAAACTGAGGGAATTGTGGGGCATCATCATTACCAATTTTTTTCAATAATTCGACAAATTCTATTTCACTTGGTAAGGCTCTCATATTTTGAGTAAACGTTACTTTATGAAAATAAACAAATTTATGCCAACTCGTGACACAATTTTCAATTAAAGTTGCACGTGATCCATGTGGGACAACTGGTAAGATTTGCCGAAAATCACCGCACAGAAGTATCGTTTTCCTCCAAATGGTTTATGTTTATCATTTTCATCGCATAGATCCTGCAATAATCTATCCATGATTTTCAACACTTGCAGTGGGCACATAGAAATTTCATCAATAATTATCAATGATGATGAATTTATGTAACGTCCATAGCCACTATTTGCGGTAATATTCGCTACAGAATTGTCTAAAATACACATTTTACATAGGCAATGTAAACACATTGTGTAAAGTTCTACCTCCAAGTGATAGAGTTGAAGCTATGCCACTGAACGCTGTTGCAATGCAACTAAGATTAAGCGAATTTAATTTGTGAATGATTGCTGTTTGTGTGAATGTTTTTCCACAACCTGCATGAGCGGTTAAACAAAAAACATTAGATCCAGTATCATGGTGCAAAACTTCACGAATCACACGATCAATTAGATTACGCTGTTCAATATTTGCAGCTTCATAATGCTCACAAAACAGAAACTCTTGTTCTATTGTATCAATAGCATTTGCTTCTACTGTTCTCTGCGAATACGTGGGAACTGGTAAACCAAGTTCTTGACATGACAAATTATGAACATTCAAAATATCTTCAATTTCTAATAGAGCTGTGTTAAAGGATACTTCTTCGTTGTAATCTCTCAAAAAATCTTCACTAAGATATACTTTAAATTCATTCCATAACGCCAATGCATTGGCTGGCACATTTAATGCACAAATGTAACCAAATAAATTTCGCATTTGTTTTGGTGAATGTAATTCTTTTGCTTCATTTAAACAATCGCGCCATTCATTATCATTTGAAGCAATGCCGCGAGCATGGCACGCTTCAACAAAAGAAGTGTGTATAATTCCATTGTATGTTCTAACATCCTCAAATGATTTTGGACCACAGACATGTAATAAAAGCAATCGTAAATGGAAAAGTTCGATGTCTTTTGGTGATACTACATATATGCGTGTAATGATTTTATCACCTCCACGCCTTCTCTTCTTCCATTTTTTTCGGGAATCTTCCCACACATAATGCAAAGAAATTTCAATATACTTATATTCATGCGCTGATGGATCTGATCGATTCAATTAAAAAAATGCTAATTATTTTGTTTGTCTTGCATTTTCAATTGCTTGCCCTTCTCGAAAGTAAACATTCTGTCTACGCGGTAAATGAATGTCAAGTCTAACGATGACATGTGATTGAAAATGAATTGGTAATTCATAGATGCGCCATACAGCTTCAGTTGATCCGACATAACGGCCATTTAAAAAATTTTTAACTTCATCAATTTGTATTTCTTGACCTGGTTCATTTCTCTCTGAACCTAATTCAACGGATGCACTGTCATAGCCTTTATACACGTATTTATAAATGTATTTAACACTTTAACTGTAGTGCATACTTCAACATTTATATGGCAATTAAATTTGGCAAGTAAATACGGATTGTATGGTACAACATAACGATTGTCGAGGCAACTACCGCGAACTTCAGCATTAATACCATTATCACGCCTTCTGTATAATGGATATCCATTTAATGATTCACATGTAAATTCATTAAATCGTTTTGGATAATCTTTTGTGCATTTTCCATCTCTCACACATACAGAATTTGGATTAAGTACACCGCATGGACCATGCATCATGTGTTTTACAACATATTCATGTAATGTAGGATGTGTTTGAATGTTAGGAATCTCCGCAGATACAACTTTATCAATATCGGTAGCGTTAACAATTTTATCTTGCTCATTTAAAGAGAGTAAAATGTGAGCATGAGGCAATCCTCTCTTTTGAAACTCAATTGTATAAAAGAGTGCTTCAACTTTACCGAAGATTTTTTTTAGTGTAAGGCCCTCAATTAATGCTTTCAGTTTGGACTTGAATACACGCACAACAATATCAGGTCGAAAATTAGCTGACTCACCTACACCAATATTGCTAACTATTTCAGGCCAACTTGGATTGCAAGTCATTGTAATAAACAAAGAAAGCTTTCCGAAATGTTGTACAATTGACATTGCATCTAAATAATTCTGATACATATTTCTTGGAGATCCATTGAATGAAGATGGTAAAATTACTCTACGGCCAACATTATTGGCATTGGGGTTCAATTCTAAATAATCTGTTAAATTGTTGTAAACTTCAGACCTAAGACTTGTTTGATTTTGTCGAATGAAATGTAACCTTGTGCCCTCTATTCTCACATACATATCAACTATCCACTGCAGAAATAATTTTTGTGAATGGTGCAACATGCTAAAATCTTCTCTAATTGCAAGTCGATAGGCTGCATACTGAAGCATGGTTAATTTATTTCTGGGCGCTCTTGAATTAGATGTAGTTATGAGAAATATTGATATGCCACCCAATATCACCATTTGGAAAAAGTAATGGATACGCTAAAGGGTCCAATGATGAATCCAAAACTGAGATATTTTTAATGGTACCATTAACTTTTGAAAACGAAACCATATTTCGTTCAAAGGGTGGCTCACCATCAACTGTACTAAATATTACTGCTACATCAGTTTGAACTGCATCATTATAACGGCGTAGATATAAATCACGATTTACTTTAATGATCATACAAATTTCTTTATTTCGATTTTCAACTCTCTGACAATGATCTTTCATTGCAATGAATGACCGAACAAAAGGATTAATGCGTTCCAATTCAAGAGAGATTTCGCGCATTATATTGTTATTGCATGTTTGATTATAGTGTTCACGTAATCTATAATTAACAGCAGTGTCAACATCATAAAAATATAATTGCGCATAACATGGTGAGCGACCATATCCAGCAGTCATTGTACCTGATCTGTGATAAAAAACATCATGTATTTTAAAATGATACTCTCCACGCGTAACTGTATCCGAAATTTTAGCTTCTGAGCTAACCATAGCAAATGATGAATTGTATTTACGAATGTTTTCAAAATAATTTTTTGACATTCTTTTTATTGAAGGTTCATTTGAAGTAAGTCCATCATAAAATGATTTAAAGTATTCATTTTGACTTAAGGCCGGTAATATTGCTTTACCCTTATGACAACATGAAGTGAATGCAGTCCTTTCACCTAAAGTGACCTCAGATTCGAAATGTTTTGCATTGCAAAACCTGCATTGTAAATGCATTAATCCACAATCAAAAGTATTAAAATTTCTTGGAATGACATTCAGTGCGCATTTAAATGTATCCCTCAAAATAATTTCATCATTTTGTATACTATTTACACTATTTAAATTTGCATTTGGTCTATTATCATTTTGACTTTCACGCGAATATATATTCCTTCTTCTTTGTCTCTCACTCCGACCCGTCAATGTTATACTATTTACACTATTTAAATTTGCATTTGGTCTATTATCATTTTGACTTTCACGCGAATATATATTCCTTCTTCTTTGTCTCTCTCTCCGACCCGTCAATGTTCTATGTCGAGGCATAATGGAAGTAGGTGCGAATATCTGAATATAAAAAAAAACATGTAATGAAATTACTGAAACTAAGATTAGACAGGGTTTAATTTAAAAATAATAAAATGTACTCACTTTTTTGAAACCACCAATAATAATTAGGCGAGAGTAAGTTAATTCAAATTGCTGCTACAAAATTTTCCTTTTGCAACAGGTGTATATTAAGCAAGCTGTATTTAACTTTCAACTGCACATTAATATATAAAACACAGATATCTAATATACAAAATATAAAATAAACGCTTTTTTACCTTGACATACACTTCACAGACTATTGAAAAAGGAACATTTGAAATCACACAAATTTCACAGCTCATTCAGTCAATCTGTCAGTAATTATTTTTGGCAACATTTTAAAATTCTTTGGCGACAATCTCTACTCTGTGCGACTGTTTGACCACAGACTATTATGTGTTTGACATTGGCAGTATGAACGTAAACAAACGACAGACTATTATGTGTTTGACATTGGCAGTATGAACGTACACTAAAATGAAAAAATTATAATTTTATTGCCTGGCAACAAAATTATTTTATTTTTAACAATTACCATTGTTTGAAAAAGTTTAAATGAATTTTCAAGTGCAAATTAATGTTTTATTTTATTTAATTTAATGTATTTGTAACACATATTATATATAAATTTTAGCTTTCTGCACTTCTTCTCCATATAAACTTTAACTATGCCAAATCTCACACTCCTCCGTGCGCGCAATATGCTTAAAAAGGGGTACAATTTTTCTCTTCACGTATTAATATATAGGTGTAGTTTTAAAATATTGTTGCAAAGTACCCATATTTTTCAATTAATATTGGTCGGCAGCAGATGCTGTTGAGCGATAAAATACAGACTTAACGCTTAATTCTGATAACGTTTGTCAGCCTTGTATTACGCGTATGTAATGATGAACAGTTGTAAGACAGTGATAATAGGAAATTATTTAGCCGGCAAGATTATACGGCACGGAGTTTCAATAGTATTAAGTGACGGATGGGAAGTATATGTGGCTTATATGTAAAAAGTAGACACAATATTCAGTACTTTGCCACAAGAGCGTGCGTGCGCTCAAATAATTCAGAATTATCTGATTAATGTAGATAAACATATTGCGATGTACAGTACAAGGTCGCATAGAATAAGTGGTCGATATTCAGATACTGGAATGCTTCGGTTTCATTAAAGATTTCTCTTTTTTTTAATTTAAAACAAATACTTTACTATAGTTTATGATAACAAACAATATTACTTAACTGTTCATGATACAACTAAAATTAGTTAACAGTTTCTGTTACAAATAAATTAATGAACTGTTCAGTTGACCTATTCTTTACACGCTTAAAATAATTGTCTCCTATATTCTATTTACATACAATCTTAATTTCTACATATTCTTTGTGCCTTTCAGTTTGTGACTGTTTTAATTTAGTCTACATAAATGACTTCACTTCTCTTTTTAATGAACGATGCGATGTGGCTCCTCCTGTTCCTAATAAGTGGTGACAGATATTCCTTCTCGGTAGACGTTCAGGATACTGATGTTCCTTCAGGATCTCCTCCTGCTCTCCAGCGTTCAGGGTCGTTTCCGGGTTGGGTACTTCAACAAAGAAAAGTGAATTAATAATTATTAATGATTTGTACTGTGTATATAACAACACACTACTCCGGCTACTTGAAGTGTTCTTACAGCCCCTAAGCGGACAATCTTGTACTGTACCGTAATGGCACTCGGTGTTATTTTAATCGCGAACTTTATGACATATGCTGGTCACTCTTGATAGACCTACTGTCATAAATAAGAGACAACGATTAAACGTTATTGAGTTCAAACGAGACTGATTTACATCCCATGAAGGATAAAATCAACTAATGTATATTTCGCCAATTTCATTGGTCAAAATATTCCCCCACCCTTACGGCTACAGTCTAGATAACGTTATTCTTGTAAAATATTTTTTACGAATAAAGTAAAACGTCCTAATAAAACCTGTATAATTTTCTTTTTTTTCTTTTGGGTAATACAACTTTTTTATGAAGAAACTCACAAGTTTCGTTCTTTAAGTTATTAATAAATATTACTACTAGATAGGTCTATATTTTATGCACATTCTGGTGTAAGTTGTACTGTATGTCAAAAATGTTTTTTTACAAAAAATTATTTTATTTAATCTGTTTTTTATCGCTTTTTCGTAGCATAGCTATTCAAACCCGCGCACGCGCACTCGCCATATGCCTAAGCATACGTTCGCACTACTTCACAACACTCATTTTTTTTATTGTCAAAAATCAACTAAAACTAACAAAATTGACATATAGCTTACTGTCTACATGTACCTGAATATCTCAGCATTCAGTCTTTACTTAAACCAATTCACATTTTAACATGCTAACATATGCCAAGAGTAAAATTATTATTTTATATGCAAATCTCACTTATTCCAATATAAACTGTAGATTTTGTTACACCACGGCCGTAAATAAACACAGGTATCGACAAAAAGTTAGTAAATTAGTTCTGCAAATTGCTGTTTCAGTATTTTTTTTTCTCTGGTGTTTTGTGATTTGTTCCACTATTCTAAGATAGCTACCCGTGGAACATAGCACCTGTCTATAGATGTTATAGATGTCAGAAAGGTTTCAGTATGAAATTTAATTTATTCTTATATTGCTTTCGCTGATCATAAAAAATTAAGTAATTCAAGTTAAAAATGAAAGCAAATACAGTCACAAAATTTTATGTGTAATGGAATCCTTCCCTGTATAAAAGAAATTATTTTTTAAATACAGGGTAAATTCATATGGAATGACCTATGCATAAGTAATCGCCGAGGGTAAGAGCTTCTTCTCTTTCCAAATTATGACTGTAGACATATTTTGACCTCTATCGGTTTAAATGATTGCCCCAAGTAACTCTTAATTTTTAATGGTTATATCTTAGAATCATTTTAACGGGATTCTTGTGCCTTATACTTTTTCAAGATTCTCATTTCAATTACGAATTATTTGGTAGATTTGTTAAAAAGTAATTTGTAATTCTTCTTTCATTTTTTATTAGAGAATGTACCCGTGTAGTTTACCTTTAACTGACCTTAAAGATTTTGGCTTAGAGATTATACGAAAGTATAGTGAAAAGTTCCGGGCTTGAATAAAAGAACAACACTTTTTTGTATTAATATGGATTTATTTCTCAACATAATCTCTAGTTATGTCTATATAGCTTTTCCAACGATGTTTTAAAGCTGTTATGCCAGACTGATAAGCCGATTTGTCGAGGTCTTCAAAGATGCCATTTACAGCATCAACCATTTTTGGGGGGTAGAAAGTCGTAGAAGTCGCTCCAAACTAAATAAAGCGAATTTGGTGGGTGAGGAAACAATTCGAACTTAAATTCTTTGATTTCAGCCATCCCAACAGTTGACCATGTGAGATGGTGTGTGGTGTCTCATCCGTTTTCGCACAAAATGCTTGAGGCGCTTATTGTGATGTACTGTCAAGCTAATACGAAAAACCTAATTCACTTTAAATATATACATTCAACCTGCAAAGGATGAAATCATACAAAACGATCAAAATAGTGAGGACAGTGGCGTTGTCAGTGTGTCAAATCCGGAACTTTCCACCCTAGCCTCGTAAAAGTGATTAAATGACCAACATTTGTGAGAAATAAGTGGTTTTGGTTGAAGGCTTTGCGGCATGTTTATCGAACCACGGTCTGCGGTTGTAAATGCAAGATAACAGGTTATATTTGTCATCTAAAATATAAAACGTTTAAATAAATATATAAAACTAAGATATAAATGTAGTATAAAAAATAAATAATTTACTTCTCAAGATGAGAACTGTAGCAATAAATGTTTGAGTATATATTATATACGTACATATGTACGTATGTATGTATACATATGTATATACATTCCACACACGCGCGCGCGCGCACACACAATATGTGAATTTGTGTCGTATGCATCGTACCTATGTCAAAGATACAGTTTAATACTGGCTCAGAACATTTAGATGGCAAGGTTTGGTTAAAAAAAGGAAGCAATTAGATAACGTGCAATGAACATTTTATGAGTGTTGACGTGAAAATTACTGATGACAAACATTTTTTTACAAATTAAAAAAAAATGATTCGCTAAAGTTATAAAGGGATTTTTCTGTACTATTAGGGCTACTTCCCGGGGTATCAGGTCGTGGTCTTATGTTGTTTTGTATAGACGTTTCAACCTCGCCACTGGAGGCCATCTTCAGTGTCTGACGGACTTAACTTTTACTCACACGGTTTTAACTTGTAAGTGTTAGAAGTGAGAAAATAACCAATTCATAATTATAAGAAAGAGGAAACAAAGGTAATAAAACAGATTTTAAAAGATGAATAGACAACTAATGTCATAGTGTTAAATAATAATAAACTAAGTACTATGAATGCAATGAAAATAAAACATCCTATGTTAACAAAAATGACAAAGGGATGACTATCAAAATAGAATAAATGATGTTATAATAATGTTCACCAAGATTGTTATTTGTTTAATTAAAAGAGTTGAGTTTTTAAGAAGGAATATGGCTGAAAAATGAACAGACCATAAACCTAATTTTTGTGTTATGTTTTATAAGTAATATTAAGTGATAAACAAGTTGAAAGAAAAGGCAATAGATACGAGTAAGGAGATAAATTTTACAAACATAATAATTAATCATTAGAGTAAAGACAGAAAAAGAAAATAAGAGAATAACAGACAAGCAATGATTTTGTAAATTAATAAGAACATTCAATTATTATAGAACAGCCCAAATTAATTCAAAAGGAAAATAAGTCATAAGTGACACCAAGCAAAACATATGTAAATGAAAAATAATCTCTGATTTGTATAAATTAAGAAGTTATAGCCAGTTACTGCTTAGGCCTATAAAATGCCTAACTGTATACATTCAAAGTAAACAAATTGTAAGAAATTAACTATAGTATTAGAAAATTCAGGGCAAGTAACTCATTAAGTACAATTAGTAAACCATATTAAGATGTCAGAATTATATTAAAAACATAAAATAAGAAAGATGTGTAATAATATAATATTAGCATTTTGTCAAAACTTTAATAAATGAACAAACCCAGGTTTGTGGGATATCAAAATAATCTTTGAAAGAAAATAGAAACAGTTATGTTAATATCAAATACATTGATAAGAGGACCGAAGAACAATAGCCATTAGAAAATATTTATTAATTTTGAACTAAAATTCAAATGTTGTAACAACAGACATAAATGCATTCAATCAATGAGAGTATAGGCAGTTACCATGACAACGGAACGTTATTATATTTAATTCCGTTATAAAACATTAGTCCATTATTGACGATCAAGCGAGACGGAAGCCAAACTATATTCGACTCAAATTATTAATTAAAATAGTAATAAATACTGCTAAATTTACTGAGAAGTGGATTCAAGAAGACGAATAAAGGAACTATTTAAACCAAGAGAACTAATAAACAAAATTTTAATAGTAAAAAATAATTAAACATCCAGATTAATTGAAAAAGAAGCCAGATGAAATCAAAAGTACAAATGATGGAAGATTAATGATCGTGTCAACCCAACCCAAATAACCATAGCGAATCATCACCAGAAATCGACCAGATTTCGTTAAGTATATCTGAATTACCGGAATTTACGAACTAAATTAATAAACTTGTCTCACAACACAAAAAACTCTCACTCCGAACTTGATAAATAAATTTCTTTCAAGGATTGATTGATAATAAAAAGTAAACTTGTATTTAAACCTAAAATAACCTATGTAAGAAGTATGAATTATTAACACACACTTTTTAACACTCAGAAAACGAATTGTATTTAATATTAATAGTATATAAGTCCCATTGATGTAAGGTGGTGTACTTTAGTAACATCTTGTTATTTAACTTTTTGTTGTAATCAAAAGAACTCCGTGACAGAACAAATTGTGTAAATAAACAATATTAGTAGTCATCATGGCTTCGAACAACTGATGTCACTTTAGCCAACCTTGAGAGATATTGTCTGTTTATTGCCGGAGCAACATTATTTTATAACCTTATGTTTTTGTATCTAAAAGATTAATTATTAACTATTTCCAACGTTAATAAACAGTAATGATTAGTAAAACCGTCCTTTATTTCTTATAAATTGTATTAGAAAGTTTGTGCATTTTAGCGATGAGTGAAAATTGTCTGCCAGATTTAGACGTTGGCAACACGACGAACTACAAGCGAGATTCGAATGCCCGCCAGTTTGCGAGGGTAATTCGAATTGGTTATCACCGCACAGAACGACAACTCAGTTTGAACTTTTAATTGTTTTCATAAACAATTTGGCGCCTATCGGGAAATCAATAATAACATCAAAGGACAGGTAAGGCTTACATCCGGGAAGATTTCGGTACTGGTAATTCGTGCGTTCGAGACGGACATCGCCAGCGTAAGAAAATCGTAAAAAGCACGAATTTTAGATAAACACAAAGTAACGACTGCAACGTGTGGGGCTAACACACGCATACAGGTTGCGTCGTTACAATATATAAACTTTAAAATATATACTTTACCAATGCAAATTTATGTAAATATAATATAAAGAAACTATAAAATATTTCCACTGAAAAGTTGTCCGAAGAAAAAACTCAATATCATGACATACATGAAATAATCTAATGTTCAAATTAAAAAAAAAAAGAATATATAAAATCAGCTACTAATTAAAAATTTTGTAACCTTTTCTCTATGACTAAGGCGTAAAATATGACACGAATGTAGAGAGGGTGTTGAACTCATGGCCGGCTTTTGAAAAGTAATTTCGCTGACAGTACTTTCAGATTATATAATACAAAAGCCATGAAAAGTGACTTTACAATTGTTTGCACTACACAGCGTAAAACGTTAGTATACAATGAATATCTTACTTGGTTTATTTGCCTCGAACAAAGCGCGTCTGAGTGTACATAAAGTGTGTAGAAGGTTTCGAAGCAATTAAAGTCAGCAAAATATAGAGTTACTCGGTACGCAGACCAGGAAAAACGTGAAGCAATTCATTGTCCTCATCACAATCAGTAGTCAATACAGCTTCCTTATACAAGTGACAAGTACAGCACATTGGTTTCAGTCCCAAGTAAGGTATACGAGGCAACGCTTCCACAGACCAAGATATTGTTTGCATGCGTGTAGGTGGGAGAATCCAAATATTATATGTATATATTGCAGTGAGACAAACATTCACACTACGGGTGAAATTATAGGGCCATATTTACAATAAGCTTTAGTTGGTGTCCTGTGTAAAAGGGTGTGAATGTGATAAGAAGCTATTGTTATTAGGATAAGTAAGTACTGTATGTTAATGTAGTTTAAGATGATTATAAACAGTATAAAAACAGCAGTACAGTGCAGAGTGAAAGTGAATAAGTGTTGTGCGCGTAACGAATTGTGTGAAGATAATTTAACAGTAAGCCAATTAACAGACACACTATAAGTCATTTATATTAGTGTGTAAGTTAGAGTAACTATTATTAAATAATTATTTTAGTATTAAATATATTTTAATAGCAGTTATTAAACTGACAAAGTACTTAGTTATGAAATCACATGCAGTTGAAAACACGTTGTTTGGAAAGGTCTAGAAACCGGAAATTCATGTTCAACAGCACGTCAGCCCGTGGTAGATTTTCTCAAACAGTCTATAATGTATTAATATGTAAAAATTACGTTGTATGTGTAGGTTTATAAAAGCACTGGTTAGTAGTTAGTTAGTAAGACCTTTAAATTCACTCGGATGTTTGCGGTGGCAAATTCGAGAGTTCCAGGCAGTCTTTGGGAAGCCGAGTATGTGTATTATAAATGTGTGTATATATATACTGCAACGTTATAAGTATTATAAAATAAATGAATACATTTCTCTGACCATATACCCAACGCAACTATAAAGTGTTATACACCGGCCAGGTCGTAGGGTTTTGTGTTCGTTGCGTTAAGTGTATGTGGTTGCCCAATAAACGTAATTTTACAAAGAGGAGTCATGAAATGTTGATAACATGAAATAATTAATTAAAATGAGGATGCCTAATTGATGTGAGCATGGGTTTTATTCCTTGCTGCGTTAACGCCTCAGACCATAGCCTATTTCTAAATTGTTTGGCTTGATCAGTAATTATTGTCTTTACGTGACCATATGTGGGCATACCTTTACAGTATTATCTTCAGATCAGTTTTCATGGTGGGTCGCATAATAGCGTATAGCTGGACAGCCTTGGTAAACACATCTACACATACAAGTGTGCCTAAAACCCCGACTTGATCGTACCAGCGGAACCAACAAGTCCAGAGCTAGTCTAGCATTTGTGATTCTGCACCTCAGTAGGAATGATAAAGCTTGATGATCACTGTGGATTTCAAAGTGCGTTCTATAGATGTAATATCAGAATTGTTTCAATGCGTATACAATGGCCAATATCTCCTTCTCCGAAGTACAGTAATATTTCTCGGCACTTTTAAAGACTCTGTTTGCGTAGGCGATGACTCGAAATTCTCCTCTTGAATCTTCTTGGTAGAATACGCTTCCTCTTGCATAGTCGCTGGCGTTCGAGTGATGATAAATTACTTTCCTTCACGTTGTGGATGGCGTAGCATAATGTTTCCCATAAACAGTGCCTTGACCTTGTTGAATGCAATTTGTGTGCTGCTGTTTCCACTTCCGCTTTACCTTCTTCTTTGTAAGCTCGAATAGTGGTTTGATCTCTTCTGCATGTAATGGCGAAAATCGTCTATAGCATCCCGTTAAACCTAGGAATTGTAATTTTGATACTGCTTATTTTGAATGGATCTGGTCGTATACCTTCCTCAAATACAATATAACCCAAGAATTATATAGACGATCGCATAAATTCACATGTACATAAATTTAATGAGATGCGAGCTTGCCCAGACTTTTCAAAAATACTGCGTAAATTGATTATATATTCTTCTAATGTTTTAGATATGACCAGACTTTGGATTAACGATTAAAAAAATTTACGATTAAATTAATCGTTAAAAAATTGATTCACTTTTTAACTTAATCGTTAAATTTTAAAATAGTTAACTTTAATAATTAATCGTTAACTTTTTTTTACGATTAAAAAATTAACGAGTTAATTTTTCTGGCTGCCCAAGAAGTAGTCAGAATAGTCAATATTGGAGAAAGTTGTTCTAGGTATTCCTAATCCGTTGGCAGACAATGGACTAGTTTTCCCCCATGGCACCGTTAGGTCTCCTTTATGTCATTGTTGACAAGGTCCGGGTAGCAAGGATGGTTTTCTGTCTTTTATTGAATTATTCTCATGACTACCCTAGACAAGTAGACAAACAATTTTTGTTTTGACATCTGAATTAGTGGGAATACAGTGTTGCTAGCATTAGTTTTAATTACATGCTCAGATCTAAAACGAAATTGCACGTTTTTATTTGGTAACACGAACCGGCAACATTCATCTGCTGCTGGGCGAGCGTCATCATAAACGATTGGCTAGTTCAAGGAACGCCAAATTCCACTCCTTCTTCTACCCTAGTGTATAATCCCAGCAATGAAAAGTGATAATAAGGGAGTATATTGAATTAACAATATTTAACTGAATTTTAAATGATTTTGAAATAATAATTTTTGTGTTGATACTACGTTAGTCAAAAGCGATTACACGTGACTAACATAACTAATAATTATGAGTTAACGTATTATTGAATAAAAGTTCTCAATAATATTTTTTTAAATAAAATATTATGAATTTTAAAAAGAATCAAAATGAAAAACTACTAATTAATTAACAAAAATGTATTTGAACATAGATTCTGATTTTGACTTTAATGATAACGAAAGACAATTCGATTCTTAATAATATTTGAGAACTGTCAATAAAGTTAATGATTAACAAATATTTCATTAACTAATATTATGTATAACGATGAGATTTTATGAATTTAATTCAGATATTTTCATCAATTATCTTAGAAAATTTTTTATTCTAACCTACCTGTTGTTGAAATATACAAAATTGATACAGTGCAATGCTTTCAATTCAAGAAAGCATAACTATTTTTAATTGCACTGAAATTATAAATCAGTCATTATATTTTAATGTTTATAACCATTGTAACAAATTAATTAAATCTGTTATAATTTTAAATGTTTGTTTGTGTGTGTAAAAAAAAATTTTTGTTGTTTATATTTTCTTTATTTTTTTTATTAAATTAATTTAAAATTAATTATTTAATTATGTTCCGTGGTGTTCCGAATTCTTGTTAATTGTTTTAATTGATTTAACTCATTTTCTGTATTTTAAATTCCTTTCACCAGTTAATAAGATTGTCTCCAATAACAATCGATAGGTGAACTTTCCTATTTGGAGGTTATCTTCCTTCTAAGTGGTGAAATTCTGGTGTATTTGCTGCTCAATTAAAATTATATATTATACTAATTATTAAATAGGAATAAACGATATTCAATTTTATAGTAATTAATGAATTTTATTAACAAATGTTTATTTAATCGATTTTCTATCGATTGATTGATCGATTCTCAGGGTATATCAATAGTGTTTACAATTATTTATTATCGGGTTCTTTTAACAGTTATTTCATAGATAGTCAGAGAAAAAGGGCAGAGTATGGAAAGTATAACATTACAAAAATATATCAACTTAAAAATTAAAATACATATATGTCATTCAATATATAATGGTGAGTATAGAAATTTTCAAACCGTTCAGTCGAATAGGTAGCGTTGCATTGGATTGTGGGAAGAAAAAGATGGCCGCTTCGAGTTCAGATGCAGGACGAATACACCTCGCTAATTCTGCGTTCAATAAAAGCTGCTTCTCCTGCGATTCCTCGTTCCTGCTGTTGCGATTATTCCTTCTTGTGTTGGTGGAGTGTTCCTGGTTAAGTTTTAGTGTTCCACTTGGATAAAATGTGTTGTAAAAGTTACGTGTCACTTTCGTACGTTAGGTCGAGAATTGCACTGTTTGTTTCGTTTTGTAGAATTAATGTTTAAATCGTTTAACTGGTGTATCCACTGTGTTCTGTTCTTGTTTGAAGTTATTTTAGTGTTTGTTGGTGTTTGTTTCACTGAATTTACTTTTAGTATGTATTTTTACAAAACTCGCGTTTTTCACTTCAGGCTAGGCTTGTCGCTATACGCCATTTATTTCTCAGCTACTAGGTTAAATATGCTTAAGAGCTCGTGTCAAGTGTACTTCACAATATCTAATAATGAACTAATTAACTTCCTTCGTCTTGTCCAAACGTCTTAGCCAAATTAATATTAGCTATCCATTGTTTCAAAATTATTTTGCATCCTGTGCATGTGAGAATGTTACATTATATAACGGATTATATTTTTGCTATTATTCAAATTTATTAACTACTAAATACATAATGTTTTTCTTCAGTTTATTCTGCTTGATTTGATACCAAATAATGTAGTTTTATTAAGTTTTTGATCTAAAATGTTATTTTTACCTCATTTCGAAAATTGTAAGTTTTAAAATTCACTTCCTGTCCTTTTCAAAAATGTTGTCATTTTACATGATATATTAATGATTGTATTAAATCTCAGATTGATATAAAAGGTTTATCTTCCCTTAATTTTTTTGTAATTAGATTAATTGGGTATCTTTTAAAATATTATACATTAATATGTGACTCCCCTCTCTAAATTTTCAGTTTTTACATTTACATTTTTAACAATAATTCTTGCTATCTTTTTACAAAATCTTTCTTACTTATATTTCCAATTACACGACTCTATGATTGATTTACCTTATATAAATCCTATCAGTTTAATTGTTTTTTCTGTACTTATTTTATCAATTTTGATGTTGTTTAGTTTTAACATTTGGCCTAGATTTCTAACAGTTTTTTCATACAAAGTTTTTAAATAATACATTTTGTTTGTACCCTCTCTGACTTTCTATTCTATTATGACATTAATTAACATTTTCTTATCTTAACAAAAGAACAATTAGTATATAATTTATACTCTTAATACTTAATACATAATTGAAATTAACAATGGTCTTCCAAACTCACACATTTTATACTTAATTATTATTAGTAATACAATAAATATTTTATAACTAAAGAATGTTATTTAATTCTGATATTTCAGTCTTGATTATCGCTAGTAACTTATTCTAAATAAACAAAACATCATGGTCCTTCCATCACATACTCTATTTCTTATACTAGGTTCTATTTCAGTTTTAATCTGTTTTTGACATTGGGGTAATGATATTTTAACACTTCACTTGTTATATGCCTTGCTCTTGTTTTATCTATTATCATTCTACTGAATGTTGTATATTTAAGAGTGGCAGTTATTATTCAGAAACACCTGTATTATCTGTCATGATAATACTTTATTTAATATTATTCATGGATACAAATAAACACTTCAAAGTTGTATTATTTCCCAATTTACTTAGTTTGTGAACTGCAATATTTACACATAAGGTTTATTTATTATATCACAAAAACTTGCACTGATCCCCTTTTTATTCTTGGATTTTATTTCTAAATAGTTTTATAGTTTTATCAAAATCAAGAAATCTATTTATAGAAGATAATGAAGGTTTGTCTTTTGGCATTATATAATTATTTCACCTTGGTTCACTTTCAATTCTACTTTATACACTTTTGGCTTATATTCATTTTACATGGTTTCTAAATTTGATATTTTGTTATACTTTCATTTGTGATTATGTTTATCATTTTCTTTTGGGGTTTGGGCTTTTTATAAGAGCACTCCTTCTTCTTGTGGATGCTGTCTTGTTCTGGTTTCTTCATTGGTTTCTCTTATTTTCCTTCTTGTTCCTTATAAACTTTTTCCTTTTCTTCTTGTGGATGTTGTCATGTTTTGGGTTTCTTCCTTACCTACTCCTATCCTACCTGGGTATTACCTTTTTCTACATTTTTAGTTTTGCAGTTTATTTTTATGATTCATCACTCGTTGTAACATTGGTTTTAAATGAACTTTTACTTTACTCTATGATTATACTTCACGGTGGTTCTCTATTAATTTTTTATTTTATTTTGCTTTCTCGGATTTAAACAATGTTTTTATTTTATTTTTATTGATCATTCTACCATTCAGAACTATTGGCATTATCTGTCATGCGACACCATTAACGGAATTTTATTCCGATATACAGAAATAATAATCTTATTGCACATGCGATACCATAACCTGCAGATTTAAATGCAAGCGTGTCTTGTACAGTTGTTTACAATTATAATTAACCTTTTTCTATTTTATGTAACCACTCTCCACAATACGTCATTATCGTATTTACGAATTTTTTTGTAGTAAGTATCTTGTATACTCAAAGAACTCACGATTTTATTAATTATAAATAAGAAATCTAACCAAATCATGTTAGAGAATCACAACATAGAAATCAGTGTTACCAGCCCTGAGTTTTAAGAATATCTGTAACGACTTTGAATTGTTTAATGTTTTAAAAAACTTTTGTGAGGGTTTTAAATTGAACTTTAATTGAATTACATTGTTAATAAATTACCATTTAATATATAATCGAGTCAGTCCATTATTTAAAGGTAGACTATAATAACAACACAACAGAGCATTTATTTCACAGATTGGCAGTAAGGCAAGTAAGCAGCCAAGATTTTGAATAATTTCAAAACAGTCTTATTTACAGATTAACTTTATTTACACAATTTTAACATACAAACAAGTGGTAAATATTATATGAATTGTGTTGTGTTGTTTTCAATATATTACAGAAAGAGAAGATCTACATTAGAAGATTGGCATCGGTAAGTAAGTGGTAATTAAAATCTAAACCAACCAGTGCTTCGAAAAAAGAACTTAAACATTTTTCAGCATTTAAACCTTTTTTGAAACAACTTGAACTATAAATTAAATATTCATAATAATAATTCTAAACCGACCGAACAACGTCTAGTTATAATGTTATATAAACCCGATCAATAAAAATTCTCGTAATGCACTTAGAAAGACGATCCTCCTACATTACGCCGGAAAGTGGGGGGGTAAAGAGATAAAGGGATAAAGATAGAATCAGAAAAGAAGGCGAACGCAAACGTACACGTGCAAAAACAGAACATTGCGTGCTCAACTGTCATCAGTAACGTACATGCGGGCACGTAATGTGACTTTAAAAAGAGAAGTTTATTAAATATTTAGCATGCGTAGTCACTAATGCGTAACAGATAAGAGAAAAAAAAGAAGGATATACGCATGACATGTCAAAACTAAAAACAAAGGTTACTTGTGAAATAAATAAAGTAAATAATGTGATTAGTTAACTGACATGTTCAAAGAATGCGACGTGTATACATGAATTAGCCTCATGCTTAGGAAGAGTTCTCCACTACGCGTCTACAGTAACAGAAACGGAGTGAACGAATATCATATTCTTCATAATTGCACACTCGACGGTAGATTTTCCTGTGCAATTAGTATTATTTCCATATAAGGAATATGTAGCTGACGCCTTCAAATCATTCTCATATACGTTCCATAACGATTAGGTGGTTATTATGTAAATCTGGCTTATCCATTCTGCTGAAGCCTTATCAAAAGGACGAAACGTATTATTTTTTACGTTTTATTGATATCATTGTCAATACCAAACGTTTCGTCTATTCTTAGGACGAAAGAAAGTTCCGACCATGAAAGTCAACGAGCGATAAATCTTGTTTCTTTTCTTTTCGACTTACTGTTATATGACTTCAACAATCTAATTTACTAGATTGCTATGATCATGTGATGTTTACTACTTATTAGTGTCCCATATAAAAGATAAGTATGTCTCATAGGAGTCACGTGTCTGATATTTTCTGTCGCCTAGTACACAGTGGCGGCGCTAAGCTCTTTGGCAAAGCACTGAAGGGGCCCTTATTCAGTTTTTTGATGTGGACATGCAGTAGTTTTATAATAATAACATGCAACATACTTCAACATATTTTTTTATGTGTAACGTGTCTGAAATTCTTCAATATCTAACCGAAAAACTTCAGTGCGTAGTTTCATTTGGTAATTTGACATCATTCTTTTTCTTACTACAATCGAACAGGCTGCAAAGACCCGTTGTCCAACATAGCATCTTCTTATAGGAGGATAAATTTAGTTCTTACTAGAATTTTGACGTTATAGGGACCATAAAATAAATATTAAAATTCTAATCAAAGTACAACTAATTAATTGGTAACCACTGCAGCAAACAAGCATACAGACATACAATCATGCACTTTCCTAGCCCTTCCCACCTCGCACTTTTTGCCACGGAGACAAATAGATGGCTCAAATGTAGTAACTGCTCCGGTAATAATAAACAAATAATAGACGGCGGTATTACCCACTTTAAGCGGCCTACTTTAAGCCTGGGGCTCCCCATAAACCAGGGCCTTCCCTCGGCGGCCTTATTGCCGCCTCTGCTCGTACACTGTATCTGCATTACAACACGAACCTAACTGTGCAGTGTGTTGTTCCAAATAAAACAAACCTTTTCATTTCTTTTTGAGTCGTCTAAACTGAACGTAGACCCAGTAATTGTCTATTTGGCCTGCACAAATACGAATATCTACGCCACGTCAAGAGTACATTTTTATTTATGAGTTTAACGGATCACTTCACAAGCTTTCTGTATCTTAATTTTTTGTACAGTTAGATTTCTTCTTAATTTTTTCTTAGTCTATATCATATGATAAGAGTATCAATATTTAGAGTTTTAGAACTTTTCTCTCTTTTTTTTGGGTGTGTACGCAAGAACCTTCAAGGGCCCTCCGTTACGAATTCTGTGTCCTTGGTTTATCCGCTTTTGTCTGACTGTAGACAGACAACACGATTGGTGATTGCACAAATAATACTTTCATATTTAGCAGGCAATATTTCTTGACAAAATCCTTAACACATGTAAGAAACGAATATATGACGTTCTTCTATAGTGATATGTTTCGGACCATAGTATAGAATAGAGCCAACCAGTACGTTAATAAATCTCAAACGCATTTCTATTAACGGTTTCTTTTGAAATAGGTTTCTAGTAGTATCGAAAACCAACACAATGTTTTTAAATTTTGTAACCATACAGCAATTAAAGTCCTAACAAACATCAGTTATGAAGTCCCTGTTTCAAAGCAGTATTGCCTAGAACACCTCTTACATTAAATTGAAATAGACTCATTTATAATGTTTATATTTCAAGAAAAATAAAACAATTATCAATTTAGTAATATAATTTACAAACTTCATCCGAATTATTAAGTAACTTGAACGACATTGAATGATATATACTTCTTCAGACGAATTGATTCCATACTTCTTCACAGAAACTCTAAAACGTACTTAAAATATAATATATTCCTTACAGCGTTACAGTGGAGTAAAAGCTTGGGTAAGAGAGGTTACGAAAATGTTCCCAGATGTACTTGGTAGTGTAGAGTATTAGCAATCCAAACATTTAGTTGCAGAATTTTTCAGACAATATTCGCTTTCCCTAATTAACCTACTGTTTGAGACAAACCAGGTATCATCAGGCGGCAATCGGTAGAATCGCGGTGTAACAAAGTAGTCTAGTTAACTACGGTCACCCTCGCAACAACAGCTTTACAAATTTCAGAATCCCACATCACCAGCTACCATGAAAGTAGAACGCATTTGCACTTTAAGAGTCGTAAAGTTTCCATATTTATTGTGTTTTTAAGTAAATCTGTTTAAAGTGGGAAGAGCGTACGACACGAGCATAAGATGAATAATTTAAAGATCTTACAGCTGGCGCTTTGTGCACCTTGTCCTGTATTAGTGTCGTTTCATTTGAAAGTAAAATGTCGCGTGAAGAAATATGACGAGGTGATCATGTACACATTGTGCCAGTGATCCGTATACATCGCGTACACTTGTACATATAAACATCTGCCTTGGAAATAAGAAACTATAATCTAATTTGTACTACTTATTTTACATGAATAAAAAACCATGAAGGTTTTAGAATGCACAAATAATAGTAATATGCTAGCGTGCAATGCAATTCATTGCAGGAATAGAGATCAGTTGCAAAGAATGCTAATGAAGTTCATGCAAACTAATGAAGTGAGCAAAATATTATACGAAAATGCTAAAATATAAAGAAAATTGAGTGACAATAAGGAAAGAGCGTTTGAGGCATAAGTTTAATTCAAGAAAGAAGTTATTGAGCATATATGTATCCTCAGTTATCTTTTTATCTTGGACTGGATACATCTAGTTATGATATAGATCAAGAATATTCATATCTCTATAACAAAGTGTTGTGGAATAAGATTTTTGAACTAACGCGAAAACAAGATATGTCTCAAAACCTATAGTATAAATAACTTACAGTTAAGTGCAAAATTAAGACAAGTATAACAGTGTGCCATATACGGTGTAAATGCAGTGAGTGTGATAAAAGCAATTTTCGAGACTCTGTTAAGATCAGTATAAATTTATTATTTTAAAATGACACTGTAGAGACCTGAATAGCATTTGCAGTAGCAATAAATAATGCGTATTTTTTTAAATATATGCTTGTTTAAGAAATGTAATAATTAACAAACACGTGGTGAATTAGAATTTTCTAGAAGCGGAAAGAAGTTTTAGAGAAGCACGTGGTTATAAAGGCAGTTTTAGAAGATAAACATTATTTCTACGTTTTATAAAACATTATAAAATTATCTCAGTGAAGAAGTAGATGAGAGAAATACTGCGAATTACTAGTCCAGGATAGTCAGCCTCGTAAAAAAGGCTCGTGGAGTCGCTCGAAGAAATTACGTGTTTTCGGCTAATGCTTCAGGCTTTTGAGACTTTCAACGGAGTCTAAGGATCCTTAGAGGACGCTGTAGAAACTTCCACGTAGAAGTTTTCGACGGGGGAAAGCTATGAAACCACGGTATAGAAATTTCCGTGCTTCATAAGTTAAAAAAAACTTTATATAAACTTATAGTAAAATTAATTAATCTAAGAACAGTGTAAGACGCCAATTCAATTTTAGAACAGCAGTACATTTTTATATTTGTAAAGACAAATTAATGATTTGTATAAGTCATTTGCAGTCAGTCACATGTAATTGTTTAATTCTGTTCAAAAGACTTCCGTTAATTTTAAAGTGAAGATAGAATAATTTTTTATGGTAATTTTGTGAAAAGAGAACAAAAGTTTACATATAAATGTGTACTATAAATTAAAGAATTAATCATAATTCTGAATTACCGGGATGTGTTGCAAATTATTCTACGAGGATAGAACCTCGTAGATCGGAACGGATAGGAAATATCCTGTCTATACACATACCCGCTCACGCACGTTTTAAGCAAACATAAAGCCACATTTTATTTCATTATAAGTATACACTATACTCACTTTACAAAAAGACCCACGAATCAATGAGATCACTCTTCTAAGAAGGTGTATTAGTTTGTTGCCAAGTTATTAATTTTAGAATGGAATATTATAACTTTTCCTTTGCGCTTACTGTTTACTATACAAAAAACAGTAAACCCAATTAATCGAGCGCGTGGGTACGAGTGTTTTTGGTACTGAAAGCCAACAAGAAGTCCTTACTTTATATGTTTTCTTTTTTTCTTGTACAAGCAGTATCGAAGAATACTTGTGAATGGGCATAAAGAATGGCGGTCGCGTTTTCTTTGCTTTCTCGACTGCACAACTGGCTGCCTTTAATTGGATTGAAAACTTCTCGCAGACTTTTCTTCCTGGCTGCAGTAGCGCGCGTTGTGTTCCAGTACGTATGTTTTAACGATGTAACTCAGCAAATGAAACGTACGCTAACATTAATACGCTTTGCAACGCAGTAGAGAGGTCTGTATAGCCGGCGTCTTTTGTTTTTATTATTTATGCACAACACTATAGTTTAGTTCTCTCGGTAACATTAATTCTCACAGACCGGCCGCCGAGTTCATGAACCTTCTATTTTCACAACTCAGTGCCTACACAATGAAATAATCTGTATTTTCGCTACGATTCAACAAACACAAAAATAATTGTATGCAATAACAAACAAGTTTTAAAACGCCAACTAAACTGTGTGAGATAAATTAATTTCACATCTACATTTGCAAACACACTGACGTTTAGTAAATTAAACAGTGAAGTAATCATAATCAAGTTTAAAATCACCTGTTCTTTTTCCGAGAACATTGTCTTCATGCTGAGTTAAATTTTCAAAACGAGGATTATGTTTTCATTAGTTGCATTGTAAATAACCAAAAAACTTCAGATATTGTATATTTTGGGAGGGAAATTCTGTTTCAACAGATTGTTTCTGTAATGCATTAGACGCAGCGAATGCATTTCAGATAAAACCTTAATTAAAGTGTTTCTTTTTCGCCAGTTTTTGTTTAAGCCCAGAATGGGTTTCAAAACATTGCCTCCGTTTCATCCTCTTACCACATAAGCTCTTCACTCCATTGTCTGGTAAATAATCTTCTACATCGTTGTTATCTTTTTCGTGGCTTTCCTATAATTCGTATTCTAGTTGGCTTCAGTCTGATACTCTCCTAGTAGTTCTCCGGTCACGCATCCTTTCTGGAGGATCCAAACTCACTTAATCTTGGGTTTCCACGGTCCGTATTATATCAGCTGGTTATATCATTCGATACAGTTCATATTTCGTAATCCATTGGCAAACTCCATACAATATCCTTCGTTGTTTCGTACAGAACTACAAATTTCTCTCAAGCTTTTACGTTCGTTCATGCCAAGTTGTTCATGCCTACTGGTTAGCATCCAGGCTAGGCATCCATATATCCACTTAGCCACTTAGCTTGGCTACTGTGATACCGCACAGTCTAGTGCCCGATGACTATGGTTGACCGCTACATCATGGAAGAGCATCTTGAGGTTGCCCCCCATTTTCCTCAGACAAATGAGAAATACAGGATTCTTCACATATTATTATTAAATACATTTTACAAATTCTTTGCGTCACAAAGTTTTTGAGTAAATCAACATCAAGTATAAAGTTTGAAAAATATGCAAATATGGATGATTTCAAATTATTAAGTCTTTATTAATTGCCACTCAAATTAAAGGTAATAAATTTTATGCCATTAGAAGTTACTTCAATTCTACATTTGTATTCTAAACAAATTTTTTAAAATTAGTCTTTTTGAAGAGATTATTTTTTACACCTGAGTTTTTACCCCTTCAAAATTTAATTTAAGGTTATTTTGTAAAGAATGTTTTGAACAAGTTATGAGTCGTGTTAACGTTTATTTTATATAAATTCCTGCATAAAATCTTCTCATTTTCCGAATTAAAGTCCAGAGACTGCTAGTTTGCCTGCGCAAAGACGTCGCCACGGTTCAAACCATAGAGATATTTAGATAGAAAAATCATGACCCAGACAACACTATAAACGGAAGGGAGGACGAAAAGAGTCCGAGAATCGGTGGGTGTTCTAAATTACGTCAATCGTCTGCTCTTTAAAATTCCGGAACTTTTCATACACACTTGCACCATGTAATTCAATGAATTTTTTATTTCTGCAATCTCAATCTGGAGATTGGTGGGTTGCTATACTCTTGAGGTGAAGACACCGTCCTGTTGAAAGGAATACGTTTGACTCCATGTAACTTTTTAACCATTTCCGCGTCCACGTGATCCACAAACCAGTTTCTCGGCCTTTCCATAGAATTTCACTTATCAACTTTTCACTCTAATAACGTGGATACTTTACTGCTGTAATACATAATTACGTTCTCCAGTTACATTCTAAAAGCTCTCTTTACAGTTTTCACTTCTACTGATACTCTTAGCACTCTATCATTGTTCATCATATTTCTCGATTTCCTCAAATTGTCTTTATTTTACTCCAGCACCATGTTTCAAATTTTCATGTCGTTTTATGACCCTCTTTCAAAGTCTAGTATACAGACCCACGATCTCTATAGAATATTGCATGAAATTTACATTTTTTTGAATGCAAAATTGGTTGATTCCTGCAGCCTCTTTACTGTACCTCCCACGACGAATGGCGTGTATTAAAACCAGTGGCCTAGCCAAAGGTAATTTATTGAGGATTACAGTAATACACTGGGTTGGTCGAGACAAAAGCTGTCATGACTTAACACACACGGTAGCTTGTAACTAGCGAGTTCTCTACTACCACCAATATTTCGACACCATGGAAACACCTTAGCCAGTGTCCCTTATTGAAACATCTCGCTACGTCAGTGGCTAAATCCAAGGATAATGTTTGCATTTCACATCAATTCTTACCACATACCAGGATCGTACATAACGAGAAAAGGAAATGGCAGCCGGGATTTCCAAACGTAAGCTATGCATTACACTACGAATGTGTTTCGGGACTTAGTATCTGCCAGAGTAGTTAAGTTTGTTTAATTCACATAAAAATTATTTTCTTATTCGAAGTGAGGTTATTAAAATTGAGCTCCAATTTTACAGAGCAACCAAAGTTATTCGGAGGGAGATGGAATTCTGAATAAAAATTTATTCGAAAAGTTAATACAAACTTGCCTTAGGAGTAATCCGGCTAAGGTAAAAAATAAGTCGAGTAATAGAATCCTCAGCGGCAGCATTTCTGTTTCTCAGCACCGTCTGCAGGAAGAGAATAAAAATGTTAATTTCAAAGTGAATGTAGAACAGAATAACTTATTTCCGTGCACCTTCTGTTTCCTGTGAGACATACTGTACAGTCGCTCGTGTGTGCACGCGCGCGTGCGCGTGTTATACATAAAGTAAACAAACTGGCGGCTAAACAAGGTGTCGTCTACGCGTGCGAGCGAGTGCGTTTTTTTACACTTCATTTCCATTTTAGTTTAAACATTTTTATGAAAGCAGCTCAACAGTACTGCGCAGAGGAGACGCCGTTTCATTCACTGAGAGGCACACATTCTTCCTGACCATCCCACTTTTAACATAACTCCATGTAGGCCTACTCAGTTTTGTTACATTAACACCATATTACGGTCTACAAAGCGTTACGTGATATATAAAACGACCTGTGTATTTTCTTCGACCTATATGACGACCACGTGAAGTAATTTCGTTCTATATTAACGCTAACGTAGAGATTTGAGATACGGAAAGCAATTTTTTTTTACAAACGGTGTCTTGTCAGTATTTTCAGTGTTGGCACAGTCGATAGAGTACCCAGCACCACCCCGTCAAAAAATGTTTTATAAAGACTACTAAAAGTAAAACGACAATCTAAATTAAAAAGAAGCATATAGCAGGGCAGTCGACGAGTATGCATACACGCGTTTTGAATAAGTTTTCCATTTCAGTTTTGTCGCCACAGAGTCATACTTTATCGACCTAGTGACGCTACTGTGATTTCAAGTTACCATTTAATTAGTAATTAAAATAAAAAACTTTATAAAACTTTTTCTAATTTTTTCACATTAGTATATATAGGCTATATTTTACAGATACAATACATATGTTTGTTGTATAAATGCACACGATATTTTATATTATATATTTACACGTTATCACATATCAAGTCACACGTTATACATACGGTATGTCACATAATATAATAATATCACAATTTAAAGCCGGCTGTAACAGTGGAATTTTTATTTACGTAAACATACAACAGTGGACGCTGATGGACATTCTGACAACACATATTAGTGCCTTCAGAGTTAATTATAATAAGCCCAACATGACGAAAACGCTCACGTTCATCCATGCGACTATACTGTTTAAATGTAAGAGTTGTACACAGTCCTGTTTTTATGTTGTTTCTCTTAAATTATTTATAATTTAAATATATTTAATCAATTGTTAGATAATTTAAACATATTGTTACCCACTTACCTACCATTTAAACGTATTGTTATCGTTCACTTTTTGATACCTATTTTAAACACTGATACAGCCAATAAACCTCTCTTAGCAAAGAGAATATGTGTAATATAGGCTATAATGTCAGAGTTATTACATCTATTTTTTTATAGTATCTCTTACGTCTTTTGAATATATCGGAACTTTGTACATTATATTACAGTAATTGGCGCTACAGCCTGTTAAGAGTCAGGGCCTTGTCGACTTCTTGTGTCTTTCATTCGTCTCTTCATGTTGCCAGACGCCTCCAGTTTCGGATATCCAACTTACGCAGGTCGGCCTCGATATATCCCAGCCACCACAGCTTCGGATGATCTGCAGAACGGCTCCCCTCTGGCTTCATGCTCATCAGTTTTTTTTTAACGCAACATTCCCTAATTAAAATTATTTAGGTATTGTATATACAACTGAAGTACTCTGAACATGTCGGAAACGTGAACTGATATGTACGCGTACAAGTAGGGCCTACGTACTGAGGACAGGCTATTTACAGGATAAATATATTCATTTTATTGTCTTGTTACCTCCGATGAGATGGAGTGGAAGGCCACCTCTGGTTTGAGATTTTTGCAGACCAATTTCGATACACTTTTATCATATAATCAGTAATTTTAAAGAACATGAGTGTACTTTATCATTCTACGCACTTCAGGTAGGCTACTGGTAAAATGCATTTCATTCATACATGTCCTTGCTTGTCCAAAACCAGTTTTAAAATGGTTTGAACTTAAGCAATGAATGGAACGTATATTAGAATTGGGAACACATTTGGATGTAGAATATTGAAGTGGAAACCATTTGATTGCAAATTGAAAAATTGTTTTTTCAGAGGGGACAAAAGTGCATACGTACTTAAAAAAGTGAAGAGAATCTGCAGCCGGCTGTCATATACGATCTGCTGCTGCAAATTTGAGATAAATATTGTAATGTTTATTAAAATCTGCTTATGGTTGCGGTAACAATTCGACTCTCATATAAACTTCCTGAGACGTTCAATAAAGGCGAGAACCCGGCCCGTTAATTAATTTGAGTAACGGTACGTATAATGTTGGCAATGCATTCGCTATACTGATCGGCGCGCACTCTGTAGGCAGAGCGGTGATTTGCGCTTTCAACGGCGGTGCTGGTTGAGTTGAGTTCCGGCGGCGGCTACGAACAGTTCGGCTCTTCCTGGCGACCGAGTTTCTTTTGTTGTAATTACTATCTGCCATGCGTACGTAGGCTCTAAGTGAGCTTCCGGGTTTCTGATCTTGGAGACTTGATTCGCTCCGTTTGGAGGCTGTAAACCTGCCACCATGACTTAAAGAAAATGTGATTGACTGAGCTCTCGTGATTCTGGCCGCCAGGGAGAAGCTGCCGTTCATCATGTCGCAGTAGCCCCAAAACATCTTATGGACGAAAGCAGGTGACATTTAAGCCTTTTATAATACACTCTAGGCCGTTGAAGTAGACTCCATGTGCTGTGCTATTCATCAGTAAAAGCAAATTCACTCAATTCAGATAACTATTGTGCTCGCGTCCGTCGGAACAGTAGTGATTACGAACCTTCGTAGGGAGTAAGAATTTTAACAGATTTATGTGGGTTTTTTTGATATATATGTATTGTAATATAAAAGAGGTTGGGTTTTTCTTTTGGGGTTTTAAGGGTTCTGTTGTTCTGTGACCTGAGGCCGACACCTGTTGAGGCAGTTGTCTGCATGCATTGGACCTGTCATTATGTGCTGGAACTGGTATGGGCACATGTTTGCGCCCGGGTAGATTCAGCCGTCTGTGAATTCATTTAAATATTGTCATGAAGCTTAAATTATTTATCCTACAATTTTATAACATTATTCCGGCTCTCTAATAATTAAATTCATGATTGTTTTTTTTAATGCCAAGCTCAGTTCAGGATTTCTCATGTTTTTGTATAGATTTATTATTCTGGTTTCTCACTGTTCCAATTCATAATTGTAAAATTTATAATACCCGTTTCAATTTATTGTTTATTTTCTGGTGATTATACCACACTTGAATTTTCCTGAAAATTCTGTATTCTCATGGAAGCATAATGGGGAGTGAAAGTCTACTATTTTATAGACCATACAGACACGTTAATCTGGTGAGGGTAGTTACTAGCAGGGGACAAGCCCAAATTTTCAGCTATAAATTTGTAATAGGAGAGAGTGTACAGGCTGCTGGGGCAGTTGAAATTGCCGAATTCTAGTCTTTCTAATTAATCCAGTTTTTTTTACTTAGATCATGTTCTTGTGGGGTTCATGGATTTTTTTATGAGAATTCATATAAGGCTGTCTGCTGGGTTGAAATTGTTATTTTGTTTGTAATGTATATGTAATTGTGTATCTATGTCAGTTATAAGTTGCATGTCATGGGGGTTTACAAGAATATTAGATTATGTATATGTCCTGTTTATATGATTACTATGATGATTGATGCTATGTGCCTTTCTTAGATTATGTAGATACATATATACTGCCGAATTATATTAACAAATTTCGAATTATTATGAAATTATGAGCCGGTGAGCAACTAGAGGATGATGAAGATGTGCAGTGTTCGAATGGTGGTAGTGGACGTGAGGGCGATGATGTGGATGATGAATGTGTTGAGGAAAATGAGATTGGAGAGGAGGTTAGTGAAGAAGTTTGTGAAGCGGCTGGTGACGAATGTGATGAAGAAATTAGTGAGGAGCTAAGGGAAGATGCGGTTGAAGAGGGATCTGATGAGCAACTGGAAGATGGTGAGGAGGTGCAGTGTCATGAGGTTGATTTGGATTATGGGGACGAAGAAGGGGAAATTGTAGAAGAAAAGGAAGAAGGAATAGAGGAGGAAAAGGAAGGGTTAGAAGAAAGAGAATTAGGGAAGGCAGAAGCAGAGGAGTTAGATGATGAGGATAATGCAAAGCGGAGTGAAAGTAGAGAGGTAAATTGCCTTGATTCCGATTCAGAAGAAATAAATCAGTACAGCTCAACGCGAGGTAATTTCTCAGAGAGTGGTGTCCGAAAGGAACGAGTACCTAAAGTCCGTCACAGAAAGGTGAGAAGAAGCGGTTAACGGGTAGCGAGTAGATGTTCCCCACAGTCCCAGTGGTGTTCGTCTACTTCAGGGTTGCGCCGTTGCGCCCCTGCCCACGCGAGCCTTGGTTTCCTCCATTTATCCTTATTTACGGAGGGAGCCATTCCTTACCCTTACTCCTAGCTATTGACCCTTCAATGATCCTTGCCCCGTTTCATCTTCCCGATTTTCCTACCCCTCCGGTAAAAAAAAAAAAATCGATAAGGAGTTAAAGACCTTGCCGAAAGTGCACTTGGATCGTGGTCTTCCCCTGTTTCGAAAAGTTACGATGGAGTGGTTAGGTGTGGTTGTTTTGTGGTTAATAGTTGTTGATTTTGAGGTTAGTGATTGTGGGGCCCGAGCCATGCCGCATTCCCAGTTGTATTCCATGGTGTTTTTGTTAAGTAAGAGTAGGGTCGGATGTTCGCGTGCCCTTGATGCGGTCCTCTCTGTCTGGCTAAGCGGGGCCGTCCGCCCTAGTGTAGGGATGTGGGCCAGCCATATGGCAAGGATGGAGATGCCTTGTTGGTGCATTTGGCTGGTCGGACCAAGAGGTGGACGAGAGGTAGTACGGTCACTCACATACCAATGTGGGTTATATCTTGTTGGGTCTTCGGACGGGTATGTGAGTGGGACCGGAAGAAGTAGGTGATGGTCACCGCAGAGGGTGACGTGTTGGGGCGGTCCCGTGGGGTCGGCATGGCGGAGAGGGTCGCATGGGGATGGCCGCGGTGTTCTGAGCCTCTGCTCTCCCGGGAGCCATGCATGGGGAGGATAACGATAGCAACTCGAGTTTTATAGACTATAAGGGGGGGTTCACTGCAGGGTACCCCTGAGTTCTAGTTGGGCACCCAGGTTGCCCTTTTCGAGTGGGGGTGTGCCGTGTTTGGGCGAGAACCCGGCCTGTTAATTAATTTGAGTAACGGTACGTATAATGTTGGCAATGCATTCGCTATACTGATCGGCGCGCACTCTGTAGGCAGAGCGGTGATTTGCGCTTTCAGCGGCGGTGCTGGTTGTGTTGAGTTCCGGCGGCGGCTACGAACAGTTCGGCTCTTCCTGGCGACCGAGTTTCTTTTGTTGTAATTACTATCTGCCATGCGTACGTAGGCTCTAAGTGATCTTCCGGGTTCCTGATCTTGGAGACTTGATTCGCTCCGTTTGGAGGCTGTAAACCTGCCACCATGACTTAAAGAAAATGTGATTGACTGAGCTCTCGTGATTCTGGCCGCCAGGGAGAAGCTGCCGTTCATCATGTCGCAGTAGCCCCAAAACATCTTATGGACGAAAGCAGGTGACATTTAAGCCTTTTGTAATACACTCTAGACCGTTGAAGTAGACTCCATGTGCTGTGCTATTCATCAGTAAAAGCAAATTCACTCAATTCAGATAACTATTGTGCTCGCGTCCGTCGGGACAGTAGCGATTACGAACCTTCTCTATTTAACTCATTATGTAATTACGCCTAAAAAAAAAAAAAAATTGTGAACCCGGGGGCAGGCAATGTGTCCGGCCATCATTATTTGTATTACTAATTTTATTAGGTTGCAGTTGTGATACTGGGGGGGAGTAAGAATTGTAACAGATTTATGTGGGTTTTTTGATATATATGTATTATAATATAAAAGGGGGTTGGGTTTTTCTTTTGGGGTTTTAAGGGTTCTGTTGTTCTGTAACCTGAGGCCGACACCTGTTGAGGCAGTTGTCTGCATGCATTGGACCTGTCATTATGTGCTGGAACTGGTATGGGCACATGTTTGCGCCCGGGTAGATTCAGCCGTCTGTGAATTCATTTAAATATTGTCATGAAGCTTAAATTATTTATCCTACAATTTTATAACATTATTCCGGCTCTCTAATAATTAAATTCATGATTGTTTTTTTTAATGCCAAGCTCAGTTCAGGATTTCTCATGTTTTTGTATAGATTTATTATTCTGGTTTCTCACTGTTCCAATTCATAATTGTAAAATTTATAATACCCGTTTCAATTTATTGTTTATTTTCTGGTGATTATACCACACTTGAATTTTCCTGAAAATTCTGTGTTCTCATGGAAGCATAATGGGGAGTGAAAGTCTACTATTTTATAGATCATACAGACACGTTAATCTGGTGAGGGTAGTTACTAGCAGGGGACAAGCCCAAATTTTCAGCTATAAATTTGTAATAGGAGAGAGTGTACAGGCTGCTGGGGCAGTTGAAATTGCCGAATTCTAGTCTTTCTAATTAATCCAGTTTTTTTTACTTAGATCATGTTCGTGTGGGGTTCATGGATTTTTTTATGACAATTCATATAAGGCTGTCTGCTGGGTTGAACTTGTTATTTTGTTTGTAATGTATATGTAATTGTGTATCTATGTCAGTTATATGTTGCATGTCATGGGGGTTTACAAGAATATTAGATTATGTATATGTCCTGTTTATATGATTACTATGATGATTGATGCTATGTGCCTTTCTTAGATTATGTAGATACATATATACTGCCGAATTATATTAACAAATTTCGAATTTTCAGGAATATGAAAATACTTGTAAAATTAACTTTAATTATATGAAGATGCATATATACTGTTGAATTATATTAACAAATTTTGAATTATTATGAATATGAAAATATTTGTAAAATTAACTTTAATTATATGAAGATGCATATATACTGTTGAATTATATTAACAAAGTTTCTTGAATTAATATGAATATGAAACGACTTGGGAAAGGCACTACAATTGTATGAAGAAGTATCAGAGGTTGAATTGTATGGGTAAATGTTAAATTGAAATTCATGTGCGGATGTGTAGAAAATGAAGTATGCGTATAATAAATATCGGTATGGAGAACCATACATGACTTCCATATTCTAAGATTTATATTTAAAATCATTTTCGAAATGAAATATTACCATAGAAACTACTTCTTTCTACTTACTGCTTCAGCCTTAACCACAGTACTGTGGTCACTAACGTATACCACCTCACGTTATCGCACTCGATTTTCACTGATGATGGAAGTCGACGGCATTGCCGAAACGTCTGGTTTTGTAGAAAACACTGGACTACGGCCAAATATCCCGGGAAGGAATTTTAACAAAAAACTACTTCTTTGTTGCCGATAACGTTGTACACATATATATAAAATATATGCATAAAATTAATGGCTTGTATAAGTTAATGATTGATCTCCATTAAGTAGTGCTCAAGTTTCCAAAGTTTTAATATTATGATGTCCGTAATTAAAACATCAGAGCAGGTTTAGTGTGAATGAGGGTACACTGTGGACAAAAATTTTCAACATTTCCTATTGAGCGTTGCTTAGAGTAAAGCTGCGAATCTACAGTGTATGTTTCACAGAACAAACACGCGAAAAAGAAGGAGCGCTCCGAAGTCACTCATGGACCCTCAGCATCTTGCAGAGGGTTCATTCCCTAAAGACGAAAAGTCTGTCTATGAATCGTTCCTCTGTAAACACGTGCAGTTACATTGCCCAGCGATCCACAGGAAGCAAATTGATGTCCATTTTTTCGGCTTGCACGCGTTATGTTGGTGTGGGTTTCGGCACTTTCCATTTAAAAAGCGTGCAAATGTAAGAAAATAAACATGAGTGAGGCCAGAAATAACGTGAATTTTGTGTGTGTGTGTGTGTGTGTGTGTGTGTGTGTGTGTGTGTGTGTGTGTGTGTGTGTGTGTGTGTGTCTTACCTGCCTTTTTATTGCTGTAGGCATAATAATAAAATGGAAACGTAAACATTACATAACTGAGATACGCTTACCTGCCACGAACGATATATTATTTTATACATGGAGTTCAGTGACATACACACGTACAGAAGTCATCCTCAAAAATACTAGAAGTCGTCCACGCTTTTATGTTGGCAGTGTAACTTACAGGAAGTTTTTTGATGTTTTAAAACATCTAGGATGCAAACTTTTCCCGATAACTAAAAGTTTCCTTTTTTCGGTTCCCGTCATGTTCGCACAAACAAAAACTGTAACTCTGTTTAGAGAGCTTCCCACCAACGCACCTTTCATTTTTAAATTTGAAAGTCTTATCTGGAGTTAATTTATAAAAAATTCCGGCTTCATGTCCATTAAAGATGTCTTCATCTTTATATGATCGTCTAATTTCTGGCCAAGTGTTACGCACCCAATCGCCTGTAACGTTCAGATCTACGCATTTTGCCTCACCACAAATTTTTGCAAAGGAAATCGAGTGTCGGGCCTTAAATCGGTCTAGCCATCCGTTGGAGCACGTAAAATGGCTGGCGCCGGCAGTCCTGTTACAGTGCTTATCGCTTGCATACAATGTATGTCTGTAGCCATGGGCTAGCGCGCGCGCGCACATATATACGTTTATATGAAATTTAGAGTAAAATATCTGAGAAATATTTGACGCTATAACAGAGTAGTACAATATTTAGTGATGTTAAAACCGGGAATTTTTATAATGTTAAAGATATCAGTTTGACCGGACTTATGACAAAATAACGCTACACCCGAGTTGACGTAACAGCCGAGGCCGTAATAACCAAGTTCCACTGTATATATAAAGATATTAACTCAAACATAATATACATTAAAATGAAAAAATTATAATTTTATTGCCTGGCAACAAAATTATTTTATTTTTAACAATTACCATTGTTTGAAAAAGTTTAAATAAATTTTCAAGTACTTTACTCTTGTTAAAACGTAAAAGGTTGCTGGTAAACTACCCCTTCCCCTTAACCGATCTTCACCAAAATCTAAAGGCCTTGAGTCCTCTACAATTCACTGACGTATGCAAAAAATTATTTGATTCTGTTTGAATTTGCGGCTGTTATCGTTTGCCATAGAAAATACGCTTGATAAAAAACGTTGCAGGTAAACTACCCCTTCCCCTCAACCGATCTTCACCAAAAACAATAGGTCTTGAGTACTCTACAAATCAGGGCTGTATGCAGAAAAGTATTTGATTCTGTTTGAATTTGCGGCTGTTATCGTTTGCCATAAAAAATACCCTTGTTAAAAAAACGTTGTAGGTAAACTACCCCTTTCCCTTAACCGATCTTCACCAAAAACAATACGTCTTGAGAACTCTACAATGTAGGGCTGTATACAAATAATCTTTTGATTCTGTTTGAATTTACGGCTGTTATCGTTTGCCATAGGAAATACCCTTGTTAAAACATAAAATGTTACAGGTAAACTACCCCTTTCCCTTAACCGATCTTCACCAAAAACAATAGGTCTTGAGAACTCTACAATTCAGGGCTGTATGCGAAACAGTATTTGATTCTGTTTGAATTTGCGGCTTTAATCGTTTGCCAAAAAAAAAAAATTTCCCTTGTTAAAAAAAAAACCGTTGCCAGTAAACTACCCCTTTCCCTCAACCGATCTTCACCAAAAACAATAGGTCGTGAGTACTCTACAAATCAGGGCTGTATGCAAAAAATTATTTGATTCTGTTTGAATTTGCGGCTGTTATCGTTTGCCATAGAAAAAAAATCTGTAGACACACAGACACACACACACAGACACTTTTCGAAAAACGACTTTTTTTCATGTTTTGAGTGTAGTACAATCAGAATCTGCAATAATCTCGAACACGATTTTTTTTTGCCATGACCATACTTCCATTCCTTAAGGAATATGGAAGTAAAATTGTTGTTGTCTTACAGCAGAGTTTTATTGCAAGTCCCGTCTCACTGGACCCAGCGCATTTTTGCTTCTCTAGGCCTTCTGCCTAGTTTTAAATAACTAGTGGCCCCTCTTTAAAAAAAAAAAAAATTAGAGAATTTTTTATAAAGCATAAAAAAATTGAAAGAGGGGGTTACAGATGTCCAAGTAAAAGTCTCACTCCAGTATCTTCATAGGTTCTTCCTAAAGGCATATTCTCGTGGAAACAGTCATCGCGTTCACGGCTACAAACACCATTCGTCGTTTTGGTAGATCGCGCCATTGGAATCAATAACTCTGTTCAATGTTTTACGAAGATAATCATGAATAATATTTTAAAAAATTTGTGGAATTGTATTAAGCACTGACACAGGTCTATAATTCTTAATGTCATAGAAATCTCCCATCTTGGGAATTGGTGACTCCAAAGCTACCTTCCAGCAGATTGTAGGTTACAATTATATTGTCACACTAGAACTGGAGTAATAAGTTCGGCAAGACATTTGAAAATAAAAGGAGGAATGCCATCAATAGGTCTACATCTGCAGAACCAGCACTAAACTCTTAATGTCTCTTCTTTACTTACTACAAGGGTGACAAGGAAGATTGTCAATAGTGCAACCTTCATTAGTATTTAAATTATTTCTGCTGATAATATTCGGTTGATATACAGATAAATGGTGGTGGTGGTGGTGGTGGTGATGATGATGATGATGATAATGATGATAATATAATAACAATAAATTTGTTATCCTTTTGTTTCTTCGGTATTTCATTATATCATTATTTATAAAAACTTTCTCAGTTTTAATTAGGGAAATGCGACACTTCATTTCAGAGAGTCGTCGAATATGTCAGTTGTGTTCATTTAATTGATTGAGTATCTGGTTACGTTTGTGTTACAGTATGCAGTAAAAAGGTGACATGAAGCAGACGTCTGGTGATTTCGACATAGGGGAAAGTTGGACAAAACCGGGTACCTACAACTTAATGACTTGTAGATCAATACAGTCATGAATTAATTTCTATATTTTAGTAGAAACATTAAAAGGGTGAAGTTTTGTATTAACTAAATTGGTCTTAATGTAATAATTATTTATAGTTTATTTCAAAAATATGTTTTTTTTTTAATTGTAAATCACCCTGTTTTGTCCAACTGGTATGACAAAATGGGGTACTCATTTAAATCAATGTAAAAATGTTTGGTTCTCCTGTTTAAGTGATTTTGTCTCATAATTTTTGTGCAATTCTATTTTATTGATTAATTTTATTAACAATTTTATATACAATACACATTGATTAATATTTAATATATATAAAAATATATTTAACTATTTATAAAAAAAGTGAATATAAATCATCATCAAAACACAAATAAAAATAGGATACATATTCAAGAAATGCAAGCAATGAATCAAACAATACAAATAATTTAAACAAAAATGTAAATCCTAGAATAAAATCCACAAATTAAAGTTACAAGTACTAAGAATCTAAAACATAACAAAAAATCAGTATATTATATAATTATTTTTAATTGAAAAATAATTTTCCAGTGTTCTTATTTAAGAAGCAAGTTTTTGATCACAAAAGTCACACATAAAGATATCATCATTTTCATCGGCTCCACTGCACTGTTCGTGAGCCCAGTTTTTACAGTCTACACACTGTATCCAACCTTCATTTGATGCAGATGTTGAATAAAGTTCATCGCAGTAAAGACAGGCTGCATCAGTTTCTTCATCCTCACTGCTCGAGTCGTTCACTTCTTTCGCAGGAAACAACTTCCTTTTGGTAGCATTTGTTAATTTTTTCTTTTCTGGATCTTGTTCCTTCTGTTGTTTTCCAGTCTTCTGTCCTGCGGTATTTTACTTACGAATGTTACGTTCTGTGGTGTTGGTTCCTGCTTTTTTTGTCTTTGGTATCAGTTTTTTTATTTCCTGAGCAGCAAGTAGTTCATGTTTATAAGGGGATGATGTCAGCACTACAGTCTTTCCACTTCTTGAGGGTTTGCTGCCAGTTGGTCGATCCGCATGTGGAAGTTTCAGAATATCAGATGGTGAAACGCTGAAGGTTGCCTGGTAGTTAGATGAAATGGGGTTGCCCGAGTTTGGTGAAACTGCTGATGTAGCAATAGCTGACTGATGCTGTCCTAAATAACTCTGTCTCTGTGTAAATGTCTCTGTCCTGCCAGAGATTGCTCAACCTGCGGTAAGTTCATAAAAGTGCAATCGACTATCTCTCTGTCTGTTTTTTATTCTTGATGGTTCAAAAAGGTAGTCGGGAAATGCATCATTTTTAAAAGGGAATATCCCCGTTTTTTTAAAAGCTGTCACTGCTGTTTGCATACAAGCCGCTTTGATAAAGGCTGCTCCATACAGTTCAGGAACTTGCTTGTCAGTAACAGGACGGCCAGGATGATTGAGCAACCATTTTGAAACCTTCTGAGAATAATATGTGCTAAGGGGAGCCATGAATGATACATCCAATGGTTGCATCCTGTGGCTGCAATGAGGAGGAAAACATAGAAGAACAACATGGTTTTCTTTTGCTAAATTGACCAGTTCAATGCTTTTTGTATGTGTTGTGTGACCGTCCAACAGCAGAAGAACAGGATTGTTAGCAGAAGGATTTGTAAACTCAATGAATCTTCTAAACCATTTAACAAAGATATCTTTTTGCATCCACCCTGATTCGTGGAATTCAGCGAAACACCCTGGAGGAGTACGGTCAAGAAACTCTGGATTTTGCCGATTTCGGGGATAACAAACATAACGGGCATGAAGTTACCAGAAGCACTCATGAAAACCACGGCTGTAGTAATGCGACCTCTTTCTGCTGAAGTCAGAAAGCCAACTTGTTTTTTCCCCCTCACTGCGAGAATTTTTGATTTTTTCTTTGGAACTGTGGACACTCCCGTTTCATCAATATTCCAAATTCTGTCCCCTGTGAACTTGTGTTTTTCATATTCTTGTTTTAACAGTGTAAAGAATGAATTTACCGAAATTTTGTTAAATCCCATGGTCCTGGCTAGTGATGTTGCTTCTGGTGTTCGCAATTTGAGTTGAGGATGTCTGTTTAGAAACGAATATAACCAGCATTTTCCAGCGAGTTTCTTTTCTTTATTAAAATCATTAGGAATATTATTGGCAGAGGCAAGCTCAAATGCTAAACTTCGTAAGTCACGCAGTGATAACCCAAAGAAACGATTTTCCATGGTAATAATATGCTCCACCAACTCTTTTTCTTGCTCTGGACTAAATACTGGTTTTAATCGCCCCAGACCTGTAGCAGAAAAATGAGTCTGTTAATTTTTTATTCTGCCACAGAAAACTTTCATGCCAACTAAAACGTGGATGGCTTATATAACTATGCATTGTAAATGTGAAATGTATTTGAAAAAGTGTATCAGAGCTATTAAGCTTACCTTTCTTACTTGCTTCTTCTGCAGTCACACCCAGTTTCCGGACTTTAGCGACTCTGGCTTCCAGCGTCGACTGTGGGACATGAAATTCTTTACTAGCTTTATAATAGCCCATGCGCCCAGCTACTACTTCTGTCACAGCATTTTTCATATGCTCCTCCTCCCACGATTGTCGTGTGGTCTTTCGAATATACTTAGGTTTCGGCATGACTAAATTATTTGTTGAGAAACTGAAATAAAGAAAAAGTAGTATAACGAAAAACGGCAATAATAAATTTAATTTACTCAATACAGAAATGTTAAATGATATTTTATTTTGAATAAGTATGACAAATAAAATTAATTGTATATTTAAAAGACACAGTCTGATTACAGTAATTAAGTTAGTGTTAAAATTAATTTCCTTTTTGTATATATATTGATATTATTTAAATATCGTATACAATAAAAAATTAAAGCTTGAAAGTAATGTTAGCTTTGGGTATAGTGATAATAAAAATGGTTGGGCAAAACAGGGTACCCTGTTTTGTCAGACCCTCTGGTACCCCGTTTTGTCCAACTGCACACTGTGGAACATAACCTCAAGGCATCACTTTACCATGCAAGCAAAATTCCAGTAAAAATATTGTATTAAACACAGGAAAGTATACATAAGAAAATAGTATGCTTACCGTTTCTCTACTATGCGTGAAGAAACCACCAATCTGTTGTAGAAATCACAAAAAATCGAAGACACAAAATCTTAAAGCACTGAATTGAAGAAAACCGTTAACTACACGTCCACCTTACACAATGAACTCACACATACTGTCTCCGCTAGCGTTTGGCTACTAGTAGGACGTAGTTTCATGGCGATCCGATAGATAGCAGAACCTACCGATCCTACAGGACTGAGTACTCCGTTCTGTCCATCCACCCCGTTTTGTCCAACCTTTGTGCCTAAATGGCGCGCGTGTGTGTGTGTTGTACCTATCAGTGTGAAAGTTTCCGATTCGATAGTACCATTCATATCTGATTGAAAGTTTTTGTTTTGTGTAAAACCAATCCTGTGCTAATGCATTTGTTTGGAAATACCTTTTATGTGGACAGAAGTATTTGATAACATAAATATGATGTAAATTGTTTCAGCACGTACGGTTTTCTAAAATTTCGTTTAACGCACTTCTTTTAATAACGATTTTGTGGTTTTAAAAGATTGTTCTTTAGAAAAATGAACTTACTAACATTATACGCGTTGAACTAGTACTGCCAACTAGAACGCAGTAAAAGCAGATGTTACAGAAATTTGGTCCATTTGTTGCCCAATTTCCGTAGGTTTTTTCTATACATCGAACTTATCAATTATTTTCGTAGACTTTAAATAAATGATTTCCTGTTAGGCAATTTCTAAAGTTTAACTTGAATGTTAAAAATAAAGCTATTTAAATGTGTAAGCATTAAAGTTAAAAGTTGTTTATTGTAATTAACTTGATTAAAAATTAAACTAAAACAGTCTTTATAGTCTTCTTTTTACAAAACTATTGTCCAAACAACTTTATGAAATCAAATTCTTAAGCTTTTGCTGAACTTACATGGACCTCTATGAACCATATTAAAACTTCAGTTTTTTAGTTCTGTTCACGAATAAGTCTTCATATTGAATTAAAACCTCTGAAACATTTTATCCGTCCTAAAATGTTCTTTTATCAGACAAGAATGAAAAAAAAACATTTTTTCACTTGCCTGCTGTCGAAGATGCACGTTGATGCTAGAGAAAAAATCTTAACCCGCTGCCCTCCGTCCTTCTATGTCCCTGTCGTTTCCCTACTTGAGGATTGATACATCTTGATTTTGTCTCTAGCCTTCGGCTTATTAGGGCGCTGAAAATCTCTCCCAGACTTATAGGTACGTCAAGTACAGTGGTTGCTGAGTTGACGAGGTCATGTCTCGACCTGCTTGATCGACATTTCATCCAGAACTGAACATAGTCATCACTTGTGAAGCATGATTGAACTTTATATGTCTCATGACGTCGTGCCGCGTTGTAGAAAAATGTATATTACAATTTGATTGGCAAATAACACAGACTGACTGGATTACTCTTGAATCCAAAATTTTCGAAAATGTCTTGAACATGTACACCACGTAGTAAAAATGTCTAACTTTCGGTTTCGAGAACATTCGTAAACACATGGCTTAAATAAAAAATTAAATTAGGCCTATATGCATTTTAACTAATGGTTAGGATTAATAATATTTGCAATTTAAATTATTCATCATCAATGCTCTTTCTACACGCTAATATAACTAGGTATAGTTTCCAGTAATGGATGTAATGTTTTTGGTCACGTTTGTAATGGTTAATGCACACTTGTTTTGAACACTAGCAGAATTCGTTTTCTCTTATTTTGACAGCACTGCACTTTAGTTTATTTTGATTAATGTCTAAATACTATTGTTATGTTACGTAATGCGGAACGTTCGGTGGTGTCGTTCTACGAGTTTCTCGACTAGCCCTGCCGGTGTGTGTTTCTGCCAAGGCTGCGGTGAAGTATCCTCTAGAATTTTCAAGTGCTTGTTAAGGACGCATATTATGGAACACTGCAGACTAAAAATAGCGCACACCTAACGCTTAGTTTTCAGTTTACTTCGGGCGATTACTCAGTGCGTTTCAAATGGCTACTAGCGAAAAGTGATTATTGTGCGGGTGATTAATTTACATTATTATTGCGTGTGGAAAAATTTAATTTGAATTATTGTACCGAGTACAATCTTGTTGATAACTCGTTGATTACTTGTTGATTGTTAATTGTGATAATTAAAGCTGGTTTTCAGTGACTTCATTGGTGTCTTGTATTTGGTTTGACATACGACGAACCGTCGTAATATATTTAGTCTTAGTTCTTAACTTACTAACAATAAGTTCTGATTCATTCTCATCTTCGTCATAGACACGTATGACTTTGGCCCATTATAAAACCCACTTTGGCCCGTTTTCTACATATATAAATATTGGTAAAATAGTTGTTAGGTTGCAAAATATATAGTTACTTGTGTAAGCAGATGAATGAAATCGTGTTTTCCGTATTATTTTCCTCTACATTTTCCCTTGGAGTTAATAAATTACGTACTCATATTTAACATGTATATTAATACTTTTTACAACTGTCTCACTTATCGTCGTATGGCACAGTGGAAAACAAAATACAGACACCAATGAAATCACTAATAACAGCTTTAATTATCACAATTTTTTGTAATCAGCAAGTTATCCAAGAAGATTAGTCTCGTACAATAATTCAAGTTTAATTTGTAGACACGCAATAATAATGGCAACTATTAGAATTACACACTAACTATAACACAATAACACTTCACCGCACTTGTGTAAATAGCCACTTGATCGGCGCTAAGGAAAATCGCTCAACACAACTAACTGACAAGTCGGCTGGGTTTTTATAGGTAGCGCACCCCTTCTAGAAATTTTCCATCCCCAATGTGGTGTGTCAGCTACTGCGTATTTCTATTGTTTTCCAGGGTACTCTGGAACGTACTTGAGCGAGGCCTTGACTGAGGCAACACCTGCACTACGAGGAGGTGATGGATGGAGGACACTCTTGGCTGTTCTAGGCGGTTCGATTCGTTTCAATATTTATGTAAGATGATTATGAACACATGCACTCTCTCTCTCTCTCTCTCTCTCTCTCTCTCTCTCTCTCTCTCTCTCTCTCTCTCGTGGCATGTTTCCGCTGTTTACTTGTAGTCAGTAATGTACTGTCGTGTTTCCTCACGAATATTAATAATAAACTGTTAACTAATCATAAAGATATTTTCTCCTATATGTCATTTACGTTATGTGTGTAATATTCGGCATACGGAATATAACGATTGTAGGGTATGTACAGTCTTCATGGTATTTGGAATTATTGTAAAGAGATTCAATACATATTACGTTAATTGATTCCAATACAAAAGCATTCAAATTGTTTCTATTTTCTTTCAGTGCATTAACAGAACTACCGGCTGTACTTTCAACAAAAACAAGACAGGCTTATACTTTTATTATAAGCTTTGTCAACTTCTATTCCAATATTAGGTTTCCCCTCTTACGTTTTTCAGTATTTTCGAAAGTAAAAAAATCATCTAATGAAGGATTACAGGGTGTAATACCTCGGTTTAACAATCGATTCCCGAGAAGATACTGTTGAAAACTTTCCGCACATCTAAATGTTATTGAACACCGTGTTGTTGCCGAGTTATGTTGAGTTTTATTTTAGCAGGGCTATTTTTTAGCTCAGGAGAAATAGCTCCCTGACAGTTTTATGATTCAAACAAAATTTCTTTAATATGTTAGACGAAACTTATAAGACAGAAGTAAACTTACTGCGTCGTATTAAATTTAAAGCTTTTCTTGTTAAATTTAAACAAGTAGTTAATAGGTAAAGCCATGGTTATTGGTGTCTGCGTGACTTGGAGTGAATTTAGCTAGACTTGAATGACCCTTAAAATTCATTGTTAGGAAATTATACTAATATAGTCGTAGGTCATTACTTTTTTGGATGTACTGTAACAAGATTAAGTAGCCTGAAATGGCAAAATGAAGACATTTTTTCCTAGCTGGTAAATACTCCTCTGTATGTAAACCGTAATCTCGTTTGGCGATAAGACAGTACATCATTGCATTACAGTATAGAAGTGCAGGAATGCCTGCAAGGTAACTACCTGGTTTAGGCTGGAAGGTGAGATACTAATGAATGGCTACCACAATCCTATGACCATTCATCTTGTAATTTTTTATATTTTCAGGTTACTAAAAAGAATTAGGGTGGAATGCCAAAGAATCAACAACATATAAGAGATAATATTAAACAAACTATAAACCTAATAATAATGTTAAAGAATTACGTCTTACTGTTGTTGAAAGTATAACCAGCAGCTATGGGATGTGCATTGAAGACGATGGGCAATGCATTAGGTCAAATACAATTTGAACAATTTTTTAAGCAAATATATTTTTATTTTTTGGCCTATATCTTTATACCAATGAAAGCTGAATTTCATTGATTTTTGGTAAGCTGAGTGTAACCAAGTCCTGAAAATTATTTTATTATACCACCGACATTGTAAAGAAGTAGAAACAACGTATTAACATGAGACAACTCACATATTTGGCACATTGCTCAGAGAAAATGAATATAATAAATACATTTGTTTATGTCCATGTACACAATAATGAATCCTATGTTTATGAGTGAGTGTGTATAAACAATATTTATTAATAAGGAAACATATTATATAATTTTATGTAGCAAATTTCTACTGAAATTAATTTCCGTAGGCCTATATCTGACAACCTGTAAACATTCGGCTCACAGTGTCATTACCACGCAGTAACACGATTAGTACGCTCCGTTGAGTGTGTAATGAGTGACACAGAAACAAGCGCCCTCGCACTCATTTTGACTCTCGATGCGGAAGCCACTTGCTGGCAGTTTTCCAGAGAATGATTCTTTTCTCTGCTTTATTTTTTCTGGAATTATATTAACGTAAACCTGAGATATCTTTTGGATTTATTTTCGTAAACGGAAATCACTTTCCAGCCTATTTTAATATACTCGTAAATGAAAAATTACTATTTTCATTTATGTTTTCTGTTCTAATGGCGTGATATTTCGTAATTTTCAATTACGAAAGGAAACACCTAATTAGAATAAAATACAAAAGGTGATTAACTTTCTTAAAAAGACTCTTTGTAGACAGTTAGTCAGTATTTGTTTACTAATTAATCAATGTGCTCTTGCTCCGATAGGAAAGTACTTCATTGTATTCTGTAACAATTAAAAATTATATATTTACCTTAGTTCCGGTGACCGTGATCGTGATTAATTGGGTCACAAGACCGTGATAAAAGTATTATAACAAAGTGACACTTTGTATTATATATGGAATTATGCTTATGACAGTTGAAAAATTATAATGATAAATCAAAAAAGCAATATCCTTTAACAATAACTGAGAATTAGAGTGAATTTTCATAGAAATGTGTAGTTCAAAGTAGTTGTGTACACAAAAATTCTGTTTGCTTGAACCAGTGTGTACAACAAAATGTATATGCTTGTATAAGTTTTGTCAGCTCTCTAGAGTACTTGTACCCATTACAGTTAGTATTAAAGAGTATTAAATAACTAATTAAATTCACTATACATACATCATATGTATGTATAAATAATTTTTAAGGTTGAAACAATTTTAAAAATTAGTCGTTATTTGGATAGTTATAATAAAATAAAATAAATCATTTATTAATCATATTAGACAATACAGACTAGGACTGTATATAGGCCTACACTCAAATATAAGGATGATTATTTTTATATTTATGTGTCTTTATTTATGAATAATTTACTACCACAATTTTAATCATATAGTGAATTATACAATATAGCCTACATATACAATATTTTATTATAAATTAATAAATTAATGTTTTATAAATTAATTTACAGCTAATTATAACGCGCGCGCATGTGTGTGCATATATTGTTCCGAGGATTGCGCTGATTATGATTTTCGGGATAATGGAACGCCATTGGAATTGATAGTCACAAATTTTTATTAGAATTTTTTTATAAAATCTAAGACACTAGTTTGCATGGTTTCTCCAAATAATATATAATTACCCAAACCGCATAAATTCACGAACCGTAATAACCTCACTAAAATTAAATCATTGCAGTAGTTAGCAACACAAATAAGCAGTTAGAGACGTGTCACTGTCACTAAATAGCAGTAATATAACCTCACAATCAATTTTCCAAATTTAACTGACTACGGCGCCGATGTTCTCCTTTATATAGAAAGCAAAATCACTTGTGTAGTGTAATAAAATTTGCTAGAACGTTACACCAAATGTAAGGGAAATAATCGAGTAGCATCTCGGAAGGTGCAGGAATAGGCAGAATGTTCTGAATGACAAGATTATGTTGAGTTCGTAATAAGTGACAAGAGTCCGTAAGATTTACACACACACACACACACACACACACACACACACACACACACACACACACACACACACACACACACACACACACACACACACACACACACACACACACACACACACACACACACACACACACACACACACACACAACACACACACACCTCTTAGCACCAATTTTTTACCATGTGCAGATATATTGCAAAAATTACAAAAATTGATGGTAAATTAATTAATAATAAGGTGACAAATAATGAAACAGTGTATATATAGTCAAATAAATAATAAAAATGACAATAATAAATTATAAACTCGTAATAGATGTTATGAGATCCGCCTGTAGCGAAATGAGTCGATGGAAAAAGCAAACAAGATTCATTTATTCCTATATTTACAACATTTCGTCCTACAGATGTTAAGTCACAGTATGTGTCAGTTCTATATAAAACAAATTTTCTTCCAGCATCTTGTCAAAACTGTCGTTTGTCGTTGAGTTGAGCACTGTGCGTCGTTTTCTCCATACCCTTGTGGCCCCACGTGTTCCATAATACTTTGTGCCTTAATTGACGCAAACGTAATCAAGTATTTCTACATTAGTCTTTAGAGGTTTCAGAGAAGAGTCTGCGAGGAGACTAGCGTATTCTTCCACCTTTACCATTTACTTTGTCCTAATTTTAGAAAAGTATACTCACTTACCAGAAAGGTTTATTAGATTAGACGTTTTTTTAATTATATAGCATACATTGTGCATAAATAATGAAATAGAAATAAAACAAACGCACATACACACACACAAACACACACATACACACACACACAAACAAATGTACGTACTTTATGACAGAATTGCATAAAGAAAGGCGAAATCATGTCTTGATCCAGAAAGATTAATTATTAAATTATTATAGTATTTAAAACATGTTTTGAAGGTTATTACAATGCATGGGTTGAAAAGCAATACGTAGTGAACAAAAATGTGGATTTTATATTTATCATATCATCAATAATTTTATTCATAATAACCATAAACACACACACACACACACACGCACACACACACACACACACACACACACAAACACAAACACACCATACTATAAGTTTCCTTTTCTTGACCTAATATAAACACAATGTCGTGTAGTACTAATTACAATTTACTATCTCAAACGTTTTGCCATGTTTTGAAGTTTTGTTTGAACTTATTCTAGCGTTTCAACACACAAACCACTGGAAACATTCATAACAATAATCCTAACTAAACAACTTGACAACACCGTATTAAAAAGGTTCCATTATTACCTTCCAACACAAAAACTTTACCCTCGCACAATTGCTAAATTAGATAACGAAAAAATTAGTTCCTCCAATTGAACGCCCTTTACATGTTTCATGTAAATGGAAAAACATCTTGATTAGTACCCTATAAATAGCGTTATTAACAATATTACTATTTACACAACAACAAAAACAATAAAAATAATAACAATTCGTACATCAAATTGTACATAAATCAAATTATTAGATTATGAAGTAACTAGTAAGTTCCCTGATCTGAAGAACTCTTTTACTCTTTTGAGCAAAATACAATTATTATCAGATAAAAAAGTAAAAGTAAAAATTTATTTTATTTTTTAAACTTGCGGGTAAAATTCCATGTATTGGTTTTTATAACCAAAGTTAAATTTATAACCACAATGGCTAAACTAAATGACACTTTATTTCCAGCTTTTAAGTGTATGTGTGTTTCTATAGATATCTATAGACCTATGTATAATACTGTAACGATGGGACCATCTCCAAAGGGCGAGAGCTTCCTTCTCCCCGTTTCTCCATTAGCTTTTGGTGGCATCTTGTCGAGGTGGTCCGCAAGTTCTTGTCTTATCGATCTTCCGAATCGAGCTTTTTGCCGTTCTTCTGTTTCCAGTATTAGTGCTTTTTGTCATACTTCTGTCTACTGTCGTCGTCGTTCCTCTGTCTGCAACATCAGCGTCTGGAAATTTTCCATCATCTGACTGGCATCCATGTTTGCAGATAAATTACGAATTCCACTAGTCTTGTGCAAAGGGTCCTCTGTTTCCACCGCTAAAGGTTCTGTCCAACTTCTGACACCACTGTTACGACGGTCTCACTGATCGTCGTATGGTACAGTGGAAACAAAATACAGACACCAATGAAATTACTAATCACCAGGTTTAATTAATCACAAATAACAATTTTAAATTAACTCGTACAATAACTGAAATTAAATTTGTGCACATGCAAAAGTAATGTCAACTATTAAGAGTTCCACACTACTTATAACATAATAATCACTTTTCACTAGTGACTCGTTCCGCACTAAAGAAATCGCTTACTGTAACTCAACTGACAAAGCCAGCCGCTCTTGCTGATATAGGTCGCGCTGAGGTTCCAGAATACTTTACATCCTGACTGTAGCGTGCCAGTATAATGCGTATTTACACGTGCTCTATAGAACACTCTGAAAGGTACTTGAGTGCGGCTTTGACTGACACACGCACCTACTCGGCTAGCGGAGAAAAGGGTGGAAGGACACTCTCGAGACATACCCCCGACATCTCACATACTGTGTGTGTGTGAGAGAGAGAGAGAGAGAGAGAGAGAGAGAGAGAGAGAGAGAGCGTGAGAGAGCCGGGGCCGACAGGCCAAATGGTGCTGTTAAAGTTGGCAACACGCTTTGTCGTTCAAGAGTTATGAATTATTATTATGAATATAAATTAATATTTTTTATTTATTATTTTGAAAGCTTCATCAGAACCATTAGAGCTGCAAAAGCGGTTTCGTAACTAGTAAGCTCGTTGAGCTGCATAACTCTCTCACTGTTTTGACGAAATACATTTAATATTATTAGGTAAATTTCGGTATTACAGATTTTGTCAATTATTAGAAAAAGAAAAATTACAAAAACCGACTAGTATAGGCCTAATATTTTATTTCTTCGTTTTAGTAAAATAACAATTATGAAGCATACAATCATACAATAAACATTCAAAATTCCAAACCACTGTAATTTTGTTTAGTTAAATTTATAACCTTATGACTAAATGACAAATAAGCCCTTGTTTTAAAGTTTATGTGTGTTCGCATAGACATCTGTAGGCATACACCCGATACTTTTCACAAATGTACATAACTAATAGCAATGAATAAAGTTTTTTGTAAACATAGGTTAAAGAATTTTTTAAGCCGATCTAAATTTTCAAGGATTGTTGAAAGATACTGATTTTGTAAAATTAGGTATTAAAGATACCGAGTTTGTATCTAGACTAAAATTCCTCATAACTTAATCCCCAAATAGACTTATATTTTTCTTAAAATTTCATCATCATTATCAACCTCATGGATTAGACACATCCTGAGCCTGTCCGGGACCCTCTCGCTCTCGGCCATCCTACATCTCTCTTCCCCACCGTCTACATTCCATTGCTAGCGTCAATCTTTCCAAATGTTCACACCACCTTCTTTTGTTGCTCCTTAGCTATTCAAACAATGGGTCGACAACCAGTTCCGTCCTTATATACCCATTCTTCTATCTATCGAGAATGGTACAGCCCAGAGTACTCCTCATAAACTTCTACATCTACAGATATCCTTAAATTTGTTTAATTTTTCGTCCTGATTAATTTCTGTTCCATATGTAACGTAACATCCCAAGTAATTTAAATGCTGGATTTGTTTCATAATCCTTCGATTTACAACTATCTTAGTTCTTAACGGTTGCGTCCCTCTGAATGCCATTATTTTAGTCTTGTCTGTTGATATTTGAAAGCCTTATTCATCTCCTAATCGATTTAGTATGTACAGTGATTTTTGTAGTTTATTCTCGCTGTCCTTAATTATTACCATATCATCTGCGTACAAAATGGAGTTTAAAATCATTCCTTTCAGAAAAATCCGAGGGTCAACATAAGACTTCCATGTTTTAAACATGGCGTCTATATATATATATATATATATATATATATATTCAATCACTTTCTGCTACAGTCCGTTTCTTGATGTATATAATACATTTAATATTTATAATTAAATTTACCTCAAGATGTTATTTTTCTATTTGGAACATGTTTCGAGAGTTCCTCGAAAATACAAAAACATATACCACAATCACACACAATAATACAACTTTAAAATACCAAAGACCAACAAACAACCTTAATAGAATCCAGCAGCCAACACACAAATACTTCACCAGAAACAAGATCGCGAAGGCTGAAGATGAGAGAACAGGAACTCTCGAAACATGTTCCAAATAGAAAAATAACATCTTGAGGTAAATTTAATTATAAATATTAAATGTATATATATATATATATATATATATATAGCAACAGTACAATTATGTTGAGTACTGTGCATTGCATTGAGTATTTTAAATAAGCAATTAGAAGATATAAAAAACGCATTTGAATAATAATAATCATTCAGACTGCAATATAAATTGTAATGGAAACACCTGACTTGGGTGTTAGGACGGAGCAAAGCAGCTGCTCTCTGCATGTGTGTACACAAGTAAGTGTATGTGTGTGTCACGACCAATTCATTCATGAAAGGCGCCACCCTTTCAATAACGATATAAGTTAATTGTATTTAATTAATTTACTAGGCCTGTGTGCATAGTAGCGAAAAACTGAAGACACCAAAATGTGCGTTAAAATAACACAAACACGTAGATAAAAAATAGTGCAAAACAAACAAAAAGTGAAATGATAAGAAGTTAAAGTTTAATAATAATTAGAGTAATTAAGACAAAGAGAAACGGTTTTGTGCATGAACGCCTAAAAATTAACGATCGAAGGAATATCGTATAATGTGTCAAAGACTTCGCAATTCGCGAAGACGAGCAAATGAAGTGTCATTAGAAAGCGGGATTAAAAGTGACGCGCTCGACAATTGCGAACAGGCAGAATATTGTCGAGACATGATTTGGGCTCCTTGGGCATAAAAACGAGGACGCGCAATCGTCGCTCTCTTACTCGTCAGACCATCATAGCAGCCGGAGGCGTTGTCCAAGGACTAAAACTTGTTTTGGTTCAATCATCAGGACTGCCGGAGGCTATGTCCAACTACTAGAGTGTCTAGAGCTGATCGACAGCCAGAGCAGCCAATGCAGCAGATTACGAGCAGCTAATGCAGCAGAGCCAGAGCAGCTAATGCAGCAGAGTACGAGCAGCTAATGCAGCAGAGTATGAGGAGCTAATGCAACAGAGCCAGAGCAGCTAATGCAGCAGAGTACGAGCAGCCAATGCAGCAGAGTACGAGCAGCTAATGCAGCAGAGTACGAGGATCCAGTGAAGCAGAATACGAGAATCCAGTGAGGAGGGACTACAAGACTCCAAGACTACCGACTCCAGGACGTCCACGACAAGAAGGGTCATTCGTATCCAGGACGAAGACGACACGCTTCAGATGCACCACTCAAATAACAAGGTGACAAATAATCATGTATTCATAAGAAACTGAGACGAAATCAAAAGACTTTAAATATCAAATAAAAGAGAAAAAGAATAGACAATTAGATTCTACGATGATTCAAATAACTGTATAATTGTAAATGTGTTGTGTTTGAACATTAAGTACCATAATATGAGAAGACTGTTAAACAATAAAAGTTAGCAGTAACTATAAATTCAAAATCTATAATTATTAATAACAAATGACAACCTCGTTAGAGGAAGTAACAGTAAATAAAGCAGATACAGTTATGAAGAGAATTTAGTAGTTATAAAGAAAAAAAGAATTAGATAATTAAAAGATTAAATGAAATAATAATTGAGCTAGCTGAGAGCAGTAGAAAAATTGATAATAATATATTAAACTAAAACATTATATAATATGTTTGTGTGTAAGGTAGTATTAAGAATTATGCGTAATAAGCACATAAAAATTATGATAATTTGGAATCGTAAGATAGATAAGAGAATTATTTGTAATATAAAAGTGCAAGTTGCTCGTAGTAAGCAAGTAAAAATAATAATGAGTTTAAAACCAAAAACCAAATAAGAAAGTGTTAATAAAAAATTACATGAATTTAATAAAACTTTTTAGTGTTATTTATTGCGATTACACGCTCATTAAAATATAACATAAGAACATTAAGAGAGGGTCTTATCGTTATAATATATTGCAACAGTACAAACAGTAATGATACTGTGCATTGCCCAAATAAATAAAATAAGTAATAAAAATAAATAAATATAAATTAATAAACATGATTCAGATTGCATAAGCTGAATCGTAGTAAAAATAGGGAGCACAGAATTCATGCATGGACATGCAGTTTCGACACACTTGTCGCTAGCTTTGTGTACGCGCGTATTTTATTAGTGTGTGTGAAACCTGTCCGTTCCTGAAATGTAACCAACCCTTTTTCAAGTAGAATAGTTATATGTTTATTGTTAATTATAAGAAAACTAGGTACGATAGGATAAAACAAAAGACACCAAATTGTGTAGAAATTAAGATGTGTAGATAAATAAAATGTTAAAAAACCATACAGAGGTGACGAAAAGTGCAATTACTATACATAAAAAATGAATAACTCTTTTTGTGAATAACATAAAGAAGTGCAATTTACGTATAGTAATCACATAAAAATTAGTGATCGATTGAGCATCGAGTGAGGTGAAACAAACTTCGTAATTCGCGAAAATAGGCGAAAATAGTGAATTGAACCAGAGTGGGGGTAGTAACGCCTCGACAGAATCTGACAAGTTGAAAAGTGTTCAGACAGGAATTTTTGCACGACCTGACTATAAATACCAGGTCTTGCTAATAAAGTTTCTTCTTCTCGATTCAACCATTGCCGCAGGAGGCTATGTCAGTCGACGACACAAATTCACAATTATCGTAAGAGTCACAGGATCAACTAGCTATACAGCCAGAGCTGCAAAATACATACGATGGGGTCTATGGACACACCGGCAGCATATGACGTGAGACGAGACGACTATTAATCAGCACACACGGAGGACACGACCAGAGGACCAGAAACACATGCAGAGGACACTACCAGAATGACACGGAGGACGTACAGATGAACAACCACATCAAACGAGGTGATAAAAAAAACATTTAATTACAGACAGTTGAAAGACACTAATTAAAGCTTGAATGGAAGACATTCAACCAATATTAAAATAAATAAATGTAAAAGCAATAAAAAATTAAAATAATATTTCTTGTATCAAATTTAGTAATTAGTAACGTAAATGATAAGAGAAATAAGTAATTTTTGAATTAACGTAATCAGTAAAGTCTTTGATGATAAAGAAAAAAATAATGCATATTGTAACGTACCGCGAGCTTTCTACGTATGTTTCTCTATTGGTGTTACGTCTATTTCATACTCTGACTGTGTTATTTTATTTATTGAGTAATTCTTTCGTTAAAATAAACCACGGGATCCTTTGCCGTTTTTTATCCCCTTGCAGGTATTACAGTTCAGTTGATCGGGAGAGAGAGAGAGAGAGAGAGAGAGAGAGATAGAGAGAGTTCCTCTCTTGGTGTACTGTTTTATCGTTTTATTTAAACGCGCTTTGCATTAGCTGTTTTCAATGTGATAACCAGTGACAGGTTATGTTGGCCGTTGTACTTCATATTCTATGATGACTACGCTAATTTTCGCACTCTTCTCTGCTATTCACCGGTTTCCTGTAAAAAATCTGCTATCTACAAAGAATAATACAAAGTCAATTCCCTAAAAGAAAGGTATTTATTGATTGAAATTGGTTTATTTCTGGAAACTATTAAATCCAGTTCATCGATTTTCAGATCGACTATTATCGAAATTACAACAGTTTTCGATATAAGTTTTTCTATAACACAAGAGATATATTCAATTATAGTTATTAGTAAAATTAATTAATTATATATCTCAGGGTTATTTGGGGATTCTTTGAGCGGTAAGAAAGTCAGAAATGCTTAGATAAGAGTATCATACTTTACAATAAATAATATTTTTATTCTTAAAGTCTGAATCAATAAGTTCTGCTGTGAAGTTCTAATGAGACCACGTTTTTACTGTTTTGGATTAAATAAATAAAGTTTAAAATGTTCACACTAAGTTTTCTTATAAATTGAATTATGTTCGTTACCTGGTAATGATGTGTAGTTTTTTAGTTTATAAAGGTAGGCTTCCTCACCTACTGTACGTATTGACTGTTTCAATTTGTTAAAGCGATCTTATGGTCGGACAAATTTTCAATGTTCTTGGATATTCCCGCATCAATTAGTATGTTTCAATGGAAGTCCCAGACGTAGTTTCTTATCCTGAATCTTTTCGTCAACTTTGAATAGTGAATGGTTCAAACTGTAGTTAATATTTTTTTTAAATTGCTGGACCTTATTTCTGTCATCTACCCTCTTGAAATCAAATTTTACAATTCTCTCATCTTGTTAACGCTGCTACCGTTAGTAACCAAGAAATTGATGAGTTTTTATTGGCTAACCTAGGTACAGATTTAGTAAATAGGCTAATATTAAGATATTATTAGTTCTTCCATTTTTTAGGAAAAATACTCCTTTATAAATGTTAACTCTAATTAAATTTAATTTGCATAATGTTTTTCTTCATATTCTTACATAAACTTAGATACTTGTATGTTATAATTTAGTGGTTATAATCTATAGTTTTTTTATTAACAAGATTCTGGTTTTTAGTCACTATTTTCCCTCAACATTATTTTCTCATACCCATTACATAAACTTATTTAATATGCCTTTCAGTCATTACTTGAAAGTGTTTTTTTATTACATTTAGTTTTATTTTATATTTTCAGTTTATTATTTGGTTTTAATTAGTTTATTTTTGACTTTTATTTCTGTAAATGTATTACTGCTCTAGGCCCTATTTTATCTTCCACTATCTCTTTATAATTTATTCTAATTAGCAGTGATTAATTTCTTACCTAACCCTGGATCCTTCAAACAATAAACATTATAACATTTTACTTACATTGATATTGCCTTTGTGGCCTAACAAAATAAAACTATAATAACTTACTACTAAACTTATTTTTATTACAATAGTTCTGTATCTTTATCACAACTTGTGATTGATGTCTTTTTAATATTATATATCATACTTATATATACATACGGGTTTTGATTTTCGTGTTGTCAAGATTGAGGTTACCAGACTCACTTACCGTAGATTATTACGCTTGGCGAATTTACTTACGTCGTCGTGATAGGGTTCTATCTTCTTATTCTGAAATAAAATTCTTTATTTCTATTTTATTTTTTAATAAAAGACAACTCGCATCAATTGGGTAAAAATATCATTGTTTATTTTCATAACATTGCTTTCGTTGTTCTAATGTTTATTTGGTACAATGCACCAGTCAATTCTTAATCTCAGTTCGATTCAGAGTTACACTTTCGATAGTTATATAAACTCCTGGATTCTTTTGACAGTTATTAAAAAGTACGAAATGCACACTAAGAAGTACAACATAATTCTTACTTACTAACAACAATAAAATTAAAATTAAGAAAATACAATAAAATAGTTGTTTGGCTTGATGCGGGAACACAAATAGTTAATGTCGATTCAGTAATGGTTTCAGTTGGCCGTGACAAGATGGCGGACTGACGCTAAGAGAATACAGTTAATTTAACTCCCAACTATTTAAAACAAGTTTGTAAAATAATATAAGTCAAATAAATGGTTCACTGGTGTTAAATTAGTCTTTTCACTTGGGTTCTGATGAATAAGTGTTATGTGGTTTAGTTCTGGTGTCGTGTAATTATTACTGGTATTATTATACAAGGTTCGGTCTCACCACTTTTGTAGATTACTATTATTTACTTTTAGATATATTATTTTCTTCGTTCTTCTTGCTATAGTATTATATTATCATTTCTTTGTTCTAGTTTGACACTGTTAATATTTTACTTTCACTTTTCTTCTGACTTGGACTTGACTCTATCATATACTTTTTGACACAGAGTTGCATAAATTTGTTCTTTATACCTTCGAGTCTAACAACCAAGTGAAGAAATTTCCTTGTACATTCAACGGGCTTGACCAAAATTACAAAATTTCTCATTGGTCAAAGTCGTCGGGTTAAGAGGTCACATGACCTTAATTATTTAAGATACAAAATTTTACATTTTCTAACTACAATTACTCCCTGTCTATTACGTAATAAATCTCAAATTAGTTTACAGTACAATATTCCTTATAAAAAGACAAAAATTTAGACACCTCACATGGCAGGTGTGTGTCCTAATAATTAATTTAACATTTTATAAAATTCCATCTCATAACCCATTCCATGTAGCTTTTAACATTTCAAATCACATTAAAATTCTATTAATTAATTAAAATGTTGTTTCTGACACTTAAATAAAGCGTATATTAGTATTTATACCATCTTTGACTATTCATTACAGTGCTGTGATGGTTTAATAGTTGGATTTACAATAATTTCTATTTTGATATTGGGCAATTAATTGGTATTTCTTTATAGTACAACGTTTCAATTTAATTTTACTGTATGACCTTGTGGCTTGATACGCTATTATTATTACAAGCATTAAATTATCCATTTTGTTATTATTATCCATTGAATTGATTCTGATATCTAAAGAACAAGATTGACATAAACCAAACATATTACCATAATGTTAGGCCATTGTGGTCAAAATCAAACCAACTTTAAACAATAAAACTTTCTTTCAATAACTTCTTAATATATAATGTAACTATTCGCTTTCGTATGGGTTAAAAGCCACACGTTGGTTGCGTCACTTTGTAACTAAACTCGATTCTCTCTCTCTTCTATATGTGTTATTAATTCTATTTAAGTGTGTTTACGGTATTTATGTTGTTCGTTAACCTTCGCTCTTGAATTAATTTAGTTAATGTATTATTATTTTATTATTTATCAATTTGTTAAACCCCCTCATGAACGGAACAGTAGGTTTCGAGTATATCCGATTTAGTGTAACTGAATTAGGAATGAAGTCCGATGCGGAGCATCGTCCGTGGTACTCTTCACTTGACGTCGACTCTAAATCGGCTAAAACATATTGGGAGTAATCATGTCGGGTTACCATTATTTACTTACTTTGTATGCAGTGTAGTCAGTCATGATCACCTATTTAAAGAAGTCAGGATTATAAATAAACAAATATAATGATTTAATCCTTTCTCTTTCGGTGGGTTTGAGTGCTGCCAACCGTTATACAAGTAAACATAATCTGTCCGCTAATAATTAACTAGTTATTCAAAAATTTAAATGAATTAAAGCTCCATTAAGGGTTAACAAATATAATTTATTCAGCGTTAAATATTACTGAATCATGGTAAATACATTGGTTTACTTTAACTTGGTTTCACAATTAATTAATTTGGTTGAAAAAAAATTACAATCTCAGGGTGTTATTTTGTTACATGAAAATAAACATTCGTAGACGAGAATCGTCTTAGGTAAAATTGAATAAGTAGGTTCTTTTAAACTGCAAAATACGGACTATTAAAACGTTAATTATAATTATTAAATCTCGGAGTAGGAGAGTGCTTACATTCTGTCATCGTAAAATCTTAATACTATTACACAAATGGAGTATGAATAAGTTCAATACTTTTAGGTTATTTGGTTAATCAACTTGAACCATTCTTAAACTTCATTTATATCTACAGTACAATTGAACAATAAAGAAATGATATTGTGAATAAAGTTTAGTGTTCAATTAATAGAATCATTCATAAAAGTGTCATTATTTCAAATTACTTGGTTGTATTATACCATAACATGTAAGTAACAATAAGTACACGATACTTTCCTTTATTTCCCTGAATTGCCAATTATTGTAAACTAGGCAATTCCCTAACCACTTTTAACTTGATTTCACTTCATCGATTATAAATTACAATACTTGATTAAATATTAAACCGCACTGGTTTGGTTATAAACATTTGTTGACATTAGACGAACAGGATGCTGGGTAACAATGGCGGCAATTTGATCCGTAGAATCCGTCAACTGCATCGCATCGAGGTTTGACCAAAAGTGTCTTTAGATGACACTTAAACTCGCCGTTCCAATTTGCACTACTACCGGCTTTGGTCGTTTCTCGCTTCATGATTGGTGGAATTTTCTGCTATTCCATACCGAAGACATACTCACTCTCAATTCGGAATAAATTTAACTGTATTGTCGGCTGGGGTAGCTGGGTTGGAGATTACAAAATAGACGCTTACTTTCTTACTAAAAATCATTGAAATTGTTTCTAATGGACATAATTCTGTTATAGGCCTACCACAAGTAAACTCACATACGGCTTCACCACTATTTTTCTTTTTAATTCTGCACGTTTTAACACCTCTTATGGTATAATTCTGTCCATTAATAACAACGATCCTTAATTTTACTTGTATCTTAATACAATAAATTTTATTAAACTAATTCTTACTATCTATTTATTTACAATCCCATATTGTTTCTATCGAATTTAGCTCCTACATGTCTTTTGTTGTGGTGAGCTAAGATTCTATACTCTTAAATATAAAAATAATTACAATAATTCTTGTTATGCTCATGGTGTCTGTAACATCATGAATTAGTTTATATTTGTATTATTCTCTCAGGTTTCTTAGAGTGTTGTCAATACTTTCTATTTGTTATTGACTACTCTTACCAACTTGTGATTAACATATTCTGGTTACTGATGTGATTCTATTCTTGTACTTTGTGATTAAAAAACATATGCGTTATGGTACTATGGAATGGTTGTAATTTACAATTTTTTCTTTATGAGACTTGATTATTTTCATTAACATCTTATCTGTAATCAAACATGAGGTTTACTATCCAGTTTGTGATATTTTGTCTCTGCTTGATTTTCTTTATCATTACTGGTTTTACTTAATAGATCTTACATCTAGGTACAAATAGTCATATTCCTTCTAAATACATAATTCATGGTTTGACCAGTGGTAGGTATTACCTTGTTTGTATTACAATAGTTAGGTGATTTCTTACTGGTACTTTTGATAGTAATCACTCTCATTTTTATTAAGTATTTAATTTGGTGTGTATTGTACAATGTATGTACCTCACTTCTGCATTACTTGATCAAAGTACATCTCATTAATTATACTAAATACAACCTTCTAGATGTCTTATATTAGTAATCAGAATGATCCTAGTGTTATCTATTTTCATTTAGTTATAATGCACACCAGTTTTATATCCTGTTCATTACATTTATTATCATTATAAGAATGCTTTTATAGGTTGCTAGGTTAGTTTGTTTGCCTCACTTTCCCTTTCTCTGACTAAATCTAATTTACATTGTTGGCTCTCACTGGCTATGGTTTTAAACTATAATCATCTATATACTCATTAATTATACTACTGGTTATTATTATCCAGTTTTACCTTATTATTTTACATACATTTTTAATTAGCAATCAGTCTTTTCTGATATTCTAGGATTTTCATCACTGTCATAGTTAATATTTAAAATACATGGTTATTCTCTTATATTCTGTCTTATTATATTAGTTACACTCATTTATTCTTTATTTTATCACCCTCCTAATCTAGTTGGGTCTAATAGTCTTAAGTCTCAGTCATTATTATTCAGTATTTGGATAAGCCTGGTCTGTCAATGGAGTATCTTGTTTCCTTCACCTTGAACTCATAGTTCTCTCTTAATTAATTTTACAGTTTTATCTAATTCCTCTTCCTGGTGATGGTTATGGTCAATTATCTTTTATCTTCATAATAATCTGGGGTTTCTATTTCTTTTCACGATCTTAGCTACTTTTCATCATGAATACTTTGTTACATTGCATTTGGATGTTGTTGCTGCTGTATTATTCCTAAGTTCATGGCTTATCATTACTCTTTGATCTCTGTACCTTTGGTCATGTTATAACAATGGTATTGTTGGTCAATTTATTATGACTTATTATTAAGTATTATTGACTCCTGGTCAATTTAAACAATATAATTCTTATTACCCTAAATAAGTTTTAACACATTAATTTAAAAAACCCAAATGAATGTATTATTCCCTTCAGTTAGCATTAAAATAACATAGGGAAATATTTTTTACAATCAAAGTTATTCAGTTAACACTAAAGTAAATTAAATTAATAACCTAAATCACCTTTTTGTCCTTTATAGGTTGAAGCCTTTTGGCAAATTGGTAATACATAGGTATATTGAATACAAGTTATTTTATACATTAAATATTATTATTATATGATCACACATTGTCTTTAGTTGTGATTTTATATTTCATTCACTATAAGTTACCACTATTATTAACAGTCCTGTCTGTAGTTAGTAATCAACATCTTACATTTACTTTTACACTTAATCATTTATTGTTCTTGTTGTGATTACTTTTCTTGTTACAATTAGTCATTATTACAATGAACAGTCGCTTTTTATGGTTTTAAGTACATATTTGTTCTACCTTAGTTTATATTGTACTTCTTTTTGATTATTTCGGGTTTTTACCTTTCTCATTGGTTTAGCAAGGTTAGGTATATGATTTAGTTTATGTGATATTATATGGGGTTTTATTCCCTTATTGGGTTATGGTCATTATGTCGCATTACAATATATATATATATATATATATTGTACTGTTATTTATTTACTGGTATTGTAATCAAGATATGTTCCACGTTGGAACTGCCATTTAATGTACTGTTGTTTTTTAATTGCAGGTATATAATATAATATTTGCACCACGTTGGATGCGTCCTTTAGGTGTTGTAATTATTTATACGTATGGTAATGATTTAACAGTACAAGTAAAGAAACTCTTTCTCTCAGGGTTAATGATTATTAAGTTATTTTATCGTATTTACGATTGTATCTATTATTTTCTTTTCTTTAAACCAACCCAGATTCAGTTAATAGGTAGTACTTTGGTAATTAACCATGTAAAAAATAACTAACGTATTAATGTAACTTAACCGTCTCTGAATTCTTCTAGCTGCCACGGGTTCACTTCTGGTTGTTGTTTACCTTTCTTCAACAGCAATATTAAGCTTGGCAATCTGTTTCTTCACACTAATCTCTTATTGCTCTCACCGCTGAATGCCGCTCTCCAAGACTACTGCAACACCGATGTCTCCTTTGAACACTTAATTATTCGTTAGGGCCACTTATACTCTTCTCCAGTCCAAGATTTTCCTCTTCTGTCGTCGTTCTATCAAAGATATTGTTATATTTTTTGTATTATTATTTATTTATTCGATATTACAATCAAACTCTGGTATCACTATTCAAAATCCTTTACTTTATTTTCTTTTCCACGTTACATTAATTTTGTGATCTACAACTGTTATTTAATATAATTTAAGATTCTTCATTTAGTTACTATTAGATATTTAATTTTGGACTAATAATGTTTCTTGTATTAAATATAATTGAAGATTCATAATGTGACTCTGATTGAATTAAAAATTATACTCTATTTACATAATTCCTCTCTTTCATTTTTTAGTATTAGATATTAAATTAGACTAATACATTTTCCTTCATCACTATCCAAAACAATCTCTTAACAATTTAACAATTTGCCACCATGATAATTCCCTAATTTATTTACATCTGTTTATCATATAACTATTAAAACATATATCATTTTTCTATTTCTTATTAACATCTTTATTTTAACTGTAGTATTTGTAATTCTATTGGTTATTTATTAAATTATAATTTTATTACTCTTTACTCTTCTTATAACATTCATTTCAATTTCATATATAATTTTCTGAACATATAACTAAATATGGTTTTACATCATATAGGAATCGACCTCTATGTTGATTAAGTCGATATTACCAATGTTTTCTGTTTACATTCTAAAACATATGTTCCCTTAATATTAATTTTGTATCTTTTTTCTTTTAAAATTGATTATTTACCTCTTATGTACTGTGTGCATTTTAACAGCAGTACATAATACCTTCCCTTATTTCATAATCTCAGATACAACTTTATATGAGATTTTGAAATAATTAATTTCTTATCACAAACATGGTCGAACATTAATATTGAAAACATCTGATTAATTCGCTAATTGTATATCACAAAATTCATTTCATAAATTGGTTTTTTCTTTTATTAACATTGTAGCATAACAAAATTATCACATTAAAATTTTAACTTAATGCAACATAAATAAAGAAGAAAAGGTCCATAGTGAGTGAGAAGAATGAATTGGTTAAAGATTAAACTAAAGAAACTGTACATTAAGTCAATAAAATGTTAATAAGAATAAAAAGTAACAAAGAAAACTATTGGTCAAAATAACTTACTATGTAAAAACCCAATAAACCAGCAGTATACCCAGTAGATTGGGGAAGCAGTAAAAAGGAAAGAAAAGAAAAGGGAGATAAAAAGGTGAAACTATATTAATAAGGGAAATTTATAAGGTCAAGAAGCAGAGAAACCACAAGACAAGAAATTTACTAATATAATAATGAAGAAAGGACAAAATATGTCAAGATTCCTACAAAGAGCCTAGAAATAAGAAGAGCTATTCCAAAAATGTTAATAAAGTAATACATACCTTTGAACTAAATTTAAAACCAACATATTTAGACCCCGTAACTCAAGTTACAAGATACAATCCAATGAAAACCGAGTTGTAAACTAGATATAAGTATTATATGTAACAACCAAAAGACTACCAATAGTGTAGAAACAAACCAAAAACTACCATAGTGTAAAAACAAAAGACTACCATTAGTGTAAGAAATATAAGGTGAAATACCATAATAAATACAATAAAAGTTAGAGACTACAGTGAGTGTAGAGAATAACAAGTGACACACTATAATAAAAAATAGTGTAGGAAATAAAAATTATTTAAAAGGGCTGACAACATTATTAGTGATAAGAGTTTTTTAAATTAGATATAAGAAATAATATTCCCATAAAATGTTTTTTTTAATTACAGTTAAGTAAACTGTGAGAAGGACAATAAATACCAGAGGACAGTTCACAACTGAGGGTATAACCAATAATAAAATGTTTGTTATTTATTGTTAATCAGATAATATGTTAGATATAAGGTGATAATAGATATAAGATGTTGTTATCACAGTTAAGTTGTTACCAGAAAAAACAAATACAAAAGACAGTTAATGACTGAAAGTATTATTAGTAATAAGATGTTTTAGTATAATTAAATTTGTTACAAAAAGAACATAAAAACAAAGGACAGTTAATGACTGAAGGTATTGTTAGTAACGAGATGTTTCTATTATAGTTAAATGATATATAAAAAATAATAGGCATAAGATATTTTGTTATCATTGAATGATACAGTCAAAAATAATAGATATAAGATGTTTTGGTTAAAATTAGGTGATATATGAAAAATAGTAGATAATAAGGTGTTTTGTTGTATTTAAAATCATGTTAACTAATTTTCAAGTTTGTAAGGCAGAGAGGCAAGTAGGAAATAGGAATGTTATAATTTTATTTAAAACTGTAAACCATATGAAAGGTACAAAGCAGACTAGCTAATACACCACTCTAGAAAAACAGACCAGTAATGTAAACCAAAACTATCTATCAGAAAATCAAACTACATAATATAGGGAATAGAATTCTGTCCATACAACACAAAAATATGAAAATGTAATTAGTACATATACAAATAATAACGAATGGAATGACAAAGGAAAGAAAATCAACTTTTTTTGGAAATAAATAATACTAGCAGACTAGCTAATACACCACTCTAGAAAAACAGACCAGTAATGTAAACCAAAACTATCTATCAGAGAATCAAACTACATAATATAGGGAATAGAATTCTGCCCATACAACACAAAAATATGAAAATGTAATTAGTACATATACAAATAATAACGAATGGAATGACAAAGGAAAGAAAATCAACTTTTTTTGGAAATAAATAATACTAGGCCTATAATGGTAATCAACTCAGACTGAAAAGTAAATTAATCAATATTGAAGTGTTATAACAACAAAATTATGAACAACAAAAATAATCACGGAGTGATTAATATTATTCCATGGAAATATTATCAGAAAAACACTTGTAAACCATTTAAACACTAAATTTGTACAAAATATGAGGCCTACAATAATTATCAAAAATTGTAAATTTTAGGCTTAAATGAACTTAAAACAGACCCAGCTATATATCCAATTATGTAAAATTAATTTAAGAATATTGCTGAATAGTTAGATTTTTGTAAAATTAAGAAATAATTGAATTACAGCAATAAATAGGAAAACATGTTATGTATATTTAGAGGATGAACCAAATCTGAGACATGTACTTTTATAAATAAACAATGGAAAGAGGAAAAAGACATTTCATAAATTACCCCAAAACGACGACTTTCAGAGTTTAGTCTATTGTTAATCGTTAAAATGACCAGTTGAGAAATTACTAACAGAAGACCGAAAAAGTATAATTTTGTGCAAAACCGTGAGTGTAGCCTCGAAAAGTGTAACAGAGGTTAACTAAATAAAAATAACACTAACAGATAATAATTAACACCTAACTAATTCAGAACAACAGCAATAACACCATCTAACACGAGCACAAGAAATCAACGGCCATTTTGAGAATATTTTAAACCGTATTAGCAGAACACGAATACAACACATTTGAACACCGGACACTTCACCAGTAAACCATCACGAAACGACATCGCAGGAGAAGGGAGAACACTCTACACTATATTCCAGGACAACTACAACTTCGCAGAGAAGGGAATACTCATTTATTTCGGTGGGAGAAGCTCAACCAGTATCAGCAGTGCATAGCAGAGAAAATCGAGGTTACGGCGGCCATACTTAATTTCCGAACGAGTCCAGGACACAGCCTGCTTGAAGCCAGTGACGTCATTTCGACGAATGGTTCGATGTTACTTTTAATAATTGACAATTTACCTAATAATATTGTTTTTTCAGCCATAATGATTTATTTTAAAAATAGCTGTAAGAATTGTACCTTGTTCCTTGTCCTCTCTGACCATTTCGGCCGCTAAAAGAATCCTAATTAATTAATCTTGTAAAAAATATATTTTGTCAATCTTGTTCGCTACCGACTTGAGCAAATATTAGCCAATGCCTGGTTCACGCGCAGCCAGAATGGCGCATAATTTTAAATGTCAATAAATGAACATAATTATTCAGTTATAAGAGTTTGTATTTATTTGTATAGTGAATGTTAGCTAATCTTTCTTCTAAAAAAATAATTTACAGTGATGAAATAAATATTTGAGAGGAAGAAGAAGAGCAAAGTCAGCAGAGAGAATCAACAGATCTAACTACACAATTAAATTATTAATAGAAACAAATAGTTTCGAACCACAAATTCATACCTATTTAATTGGAAGTTTATAAAACACATACAATTAATTAATTATTTATTAATTAATTGAATTAATTAATTAAACAAAAAAATATATAAGTAAAATTTCATAACTTACAAAAATTTTTTATTATCAACAAATCACACTTTATTATAATACATTATTTATATTTAATTTATTCTTTGTAATTGGGAATAATTACCAATTGGTGAATCCAAAGTGGAGCTGTATCATCGGCGAGTTCACCACCGAGATTCAGACAACATTTATTAGCATCACAATTTCTATCTTTATATCTTTATTTTATTATTAATTATATTAATGTAATAAATTATATTACAACATAACAAGTATGGTTGATCACTATCAAGAATCACCGTATCTTACACACTCATTTATGGCTTAAAATAAAATTAATCAAACCAACTGGTTTTACATCAAAAATAATAAGTATAAAATAACAATTGTGCCTAGTTTCATGGCTAAAAAACTCAAAAACATGAATACAAACATTATCTTTTCTTTTAAATCTCACCTTCCCAATCCTGGTCATAAATTTCATGTGTTCTTAATTTCAGAATTATTTTCCTTTTAATTATAATTATTTTTATTATAATATGGTTATCAGCTTTAATGATGTGATATGCTTTGTAAACCTAATAGCTGTCCATGATAATCAGTATATATTTCCTACATCTCCTATCACTAGTTGATTGGTCCACAAATGTCAATAAAACTTGCTCTAACGCTCTCAATGCTTGATGATTTATCCACCTTCCCTCATATCTGACCTTGGCTACCTTGACTTTTTTTTACAAATATCATATATTAACTTAGCACCTAAAACTTGATGTCGATTCTTCATACACTTTGGGTTATTCTATCATTTATTTGGTTACTTTTAATTATATTCCTGTTTTCATGTTGGAACACTTAATTTATTCTTACTTTTCACACCTTGAGTCATATTGTCATGTTTATTTTTTATTTCTTTACCTCGTCGTTTGTATCATCCCTAAAATACCATAATTCCCTAACATTAAACACTACACATGGGTTCGGATTCGGAGGGGCACTCTTGGCTTCCATTACTCCGCCGTTTTCGCTAAATATATCACCTGAGATCAGAGGAACTTCATCTCTGTCCAGGAAAAAATAAAAGTTGCACTATCACAACACAATACATATAATTATTACCTATAAGGTAGCTCCTTCGCTACAAACTTATATTCAAGGGATTGTTACATGATTTCTTTGAGGTCTCTTCACATTTTATTCCATTACTGTTTCACTTCTGGTGTTTTATCACTTCAATTAATATTCTATCATTCACAGGTAACTGGTTAACATTATTCGACATACATTTGGTATTATTTCCATCTTGGTGCTGTCAATCAATGATATTTTAGATTCTGTCTTCATCTTCATTTTTATTTATTTATTCCCCTTTAATTATGCAGTTAAGTACAGAATTTCATCATTATCGTAAGTTGTATTTGTCTATTCTTTCTTCATCTAACTCATTTCTACCCTTCTTAAATAGTAACTAGTCTTAATTGTTCTTATCATGGTTATTATACTGATTAAAATGGTTATTCAAATAATTATTATGGTTATTAACTGTCTTTCTCTTCTTAATTGATTCAAAATAATTTCTCTTAACTATCCGGTAAGATGTTCTTACTTATTTTACAATTTGGTGGGTTATTTCATCTTAATTCATAATAACTTTCATATTATGTCGTTTGTATTAATAAGTAATCCAATCTTTGTTCCATTAGTTTGCTTTCGTCAATACCCAGAAAATCAGTCCCTTCTTTCCATATTTTTCATATTTAGTTCATCCGTTGTCAAATACTTCATTTACCCTTGTTGTTCGGATTACTACAGTGTCCATAATGATTTCTGTTTTTATTAAATATCTCTCTGTCACCCTGTACTCCCATTCTTTTAATACTACATGTTCATTTGTATCTATGCCTACATCAATCACCTTCCCATTTATTTTATTGATCAGGTATTTTAATGGTATTTGAATTATTGATGACATTACTGACAGTTTGCTACACACTTCTACTTCTGTGATATTTAATTTACCTATAGACTTTCGGACGTTTTTTCTCACTATTTTATTGTAATTCCCTTTGAAAGTTTCTATTGAGTTCCTTTTATTATCTTTAAAATTACTTATTCTTCTGTAGTTAGTACTTAGGATGTTAAGTACATTAATTAGTCCATTATTCATCATCTCCAATTCTTCTCGTGTATTTTTAATTTTCTTGGGACGTCTTTTACCTATCTTCTTCATCTTCTTTTCCACATACTTATTATTTTCTTTGTTTCTGCTATGTTTATCCTTATATAATGATACACTTTTATCTTCTTTATTTTCTATTTTTTCCTTAACACCTTCAAAAGTACTGTCTAGTGTTTCTTGACACTTCTTGAAACCACCATCAAGAAGTTTTACTTAATTTTCTGGAACTTTCATCCATTTTTTTCATTAATTCCTCATGATTTCTGTCCATGTTTTCATTCAGTGTTTTATAGCTTTCTTCTATTCTTCTGAATTGCTCCATCATAACCCTTATAAATTCCTTCATCTCTTCTTGTGTGGGTCCAGGCATTTTTGTTTGTTTCTGGTTTTCCTTTCTCTGTTTTTTCAATTCCTCTTTATTTTTCTCGCTCTCTTCCTTCAATTGTCCTTTTAACTCTTCGTTATTTTGTCTAATATCCTCCTTCAACACTATTACTCCTTAATTCATATCGTTGCTCTGGTTTGTTAGCCATTTTACAATCTTTAACTTAATTTTAATTACAAGGAAAAAAATTGTTATGCTAATTAAATTTAACAAAATTGTGTTATTTGGTGCTGGTTTAAAGAAAATCTTTGCTTTCACGTATGGGCGCCATTTATTGTACTGTTGTTTTTTTTACTGGTATTGTAATCAAGATATGTTCCACGTTGGAACTGCCATTTAATGTACTGTTGTTTTTTAATTGCAGGTATATAATATAATATTTGCACCACGTTGGATGCGTCCTTTAGGTGTTGTAATTATTTATACGTATGGTAATGATTTAACAGTACAAGTAAAGAAACTCTTTCTCTCAGGGTTAATGATTATTAAGTTATTTTATCGTATTTACGATTGTATCTATTATTTTCTTTTCTTTAAACCAACCCAGATTCAGTTAATAGGTAGTACTTTGGTAATTAACCATGTAAAAAATAACTAACGTATTAATGTAACTTAACCGTCTCTGAATTCTTCTAGCTGCCACGGGTTCACTTCTGGTTGTTGTTTACCTTTCTTCAACAGCAATATTAAGCTTGGCAATCTGTTTCTTCACACTAATCTCTTATTGCTCTCACCGCTGAATGCCGCTCTCCAAGACTACTGCAACACCGATGTCTCCTTTGAACACTTAATTATTCGTTAGGGCCACTTATACTCTTCTCCAGTCCAAGATTTTCCTCTTCTGTCGTCGTTCTATGAAAGATATTGTTATATTTTTTGTATTATTATTTATTTATTCGATATTACAATCAAGCTCTGGTATCACTATTCAAAATCCTTTACTTTATTTTCTTTTCCACGTTACATTAATTTTGTGATCTACAACTGTTATTTAATATAATTTAAGGTTCTTCATTTAGTTACTATTAGATATTTAATTTTGGACTAATAATGTTTCTTGTATTAAATATAATTCAAGATTCATAATGTGACTCTGATTGAACTACGACTCTATAACCAGTCGTACACTAGTTTCTACATAAAGGCTCTTTGTAGTTTTTACAATATGTATAGGGTAACCTCTTCTGTTTTGCCCTAAATATTATCCTTTTGAAATTGTCAAAGGCTTTTGTCAAATCTACAATTGGCAATTGTGTTTCACAATTAAACTCCCGGCTCTCTTCAATCATTCTTTTTAAAGTGCAAATAGCATGCACACGTGACCTTCCCTTCATAAAAACGCATCTGTTCCTCTGACAGTAAAAATCTGCTATCACCTTTAACCTCTCATTCAATATCCTTGTGTATACCTTGTATCCTGTATCTAACAGACTTAACCCTCTATACTTACTTGGGTTTGCTCTATCCCCTTCTTGAAAAGAGAAACTACCTTCGCTTGGTGCCATTTTTTTGGAATAATTTTTCTCTTCCAGCACATAAAAATGTAGGAGGCGTGAGTGGAACACTATACTCGCATATTTTAATAATTCAGTGTTTAGTCCATTTACGCTCGGTGCTTTCCGGTTTTTTGATTTTCTCCAGCATTCCTCCGTAAGTAGACTGTCTACTTCAGTGTATGTATACAACCCTACATCCTCTTGTTCTTCTTCCTTCTACCATAACTGCTTATAATGTTCTATCCACGTTTGCTTGTCAACCATATTTAATTCCACATTTTTTCTTTCATTTCCATTTAATGTTTTAATTATTTTGTAGCCCAATGATTGCCTCCATGCTCAACATATCATATAAATCTCTCCCAAGAGTCTGTATGAGCTTCCTTTGACAGTGACCTGGCTTTTATTCGTAGCTTGTCTATATTCTTCTTTATTTTACTCTCTGGGACTGTCCACCTCAAATTCCTTTCATGATTATATTTTGCAGATTCATTTATTTCCTCTGTCCACATCATCAATCCTTTTCTTTTTCCCCACGGCCTCATTTGCTGCTTGTTGCACTATTTTCTGTCAATTTTCCCCTTCTTCCTCTATACCATCACTTGTTGTATAAGCCTGAATTGCCATATTTTGCCTACTCTTATACAAATGTCTCACATTCTCATGTTCTAAACGGTATACTTTATAAACATTACCTATGACGTAATCGATTATAGATCGACAACCTCTGGCCTGTATAGATCTGACAAGTATACTTATGTATATTCCTCTTCTTTTTAAAGGTAGTAGAAATGCTTAGTGCTTTAAAAGCTGCTAATCTCTCAATTGTTCTCCATTTGAGTTTTTTTACCTCTTCGCCACATGTCCCTATTATTTTTGGTATACATATATTTCCTACTCTAGCATTCATGTCCCATATCAATAGAACCTCATGCTTCATATTAAATTTTTCAACTAAGTGCTAGAGAGTTTTGTAAAATTCTTGTTTCTTCTTGTCTCCCTTCTTCTGGAGCGTAAACCCCAATAACAACCAACTACCCCTGACATGTTTCAATTTCACAGTAATGATTCTCTCGTTGACATTGAACCTCCTTTGTTCTCGATTCCCACTTTTTGTCAATAAACAATGAAACTCCTTTTGCTGCTCTCTGTTTCAGACTTACGCCGGTATAAAACATGGCATAATTCCCAACATATTTCGATCCTTTTCGTTTTTTTGTATCTGTTACTACCGCCAAATTTATATTTCTATCCTTTAAAAATCTTCAACAGTTCAAACTCCTTATTTGCTATTACTCGCACATTCCAGGTAATAATATTTAATTGTTCCTCTATCCATCTGCATAGTTTTGATCTCTTTGCTGTGGTAATTTTTCCATTAAAATCATTTCTGAGCCTTTTTGTTTTGGATCCTACAAGTAAGATATTTTAATGTAGGTGGGTCCCTGACCCTATCAGCACAACCTCCATCTGGAGGGAGGGGATGTAATTCGAACTTCCCTTTCCTAGGGGGATTGCCTTCTCCATGGATTCGAGGTTCCCCTCCCCGTTTTGAGCAATATTACAGTCGCCAGAATTATCCAGATTAACGCCTGCAATATTCCAAAGATAAGCCGTTCCAGGATTCCTTCCTTTGTGACTTAACTTGATACTGACTATCCTCCACCAGGAATGTTTGTGCGAAAACACCAGTACTATTCTGCTAAAACAGTCACGTTTTGTAGGATGTGGCTCTTCACCACGTAGTACGGTTTTGACTGAATAAAAGCTAGGGACTCCAAAGGGGCGCCATTGCTTCCTCCAACCATGGGACTTGTGAGGTCCACTGGTCAGTCAGCCCGCAACAAAGGTGCTACCTCTCCATGTTCCCTCGACCCCTTCTTAAAATTTTAAGTTCTATTTTGGTCCGTGATGCTCCTAAACTTAAAAAAATGTAATGTTGAACACTTTATTCAGATCCGGGTTGAAGGTCTCTCTTTCTGTCACTCGGCTACATTTTTTACAATTTTTTAAATTTCTAATAATATTTTGGGCCCTGTAAAATTTTAAAATCTCTAAGACTGTATACTGTGTTCACTTTTAGTTAAAATTATTTTCTAAAAAATTTAAAATTTAATATCCCACATAGATTTTTGCTTGTTGTCAGAATACTGATTAACTTTTTAGGGACTGCTGTCCCAAAATTTTGAAATGTTAAGAAGTGAGCACTGTATTCAGATGTAGATTAAAATTCTCTTTAATCTGAAACCTCACATGTTTTTTGCGATTTTTTTTCAAAATGTTGTCCTTTCGTATTTTTTCATCCCCTCACCCAAAATCTCGAAAACAACTTGGGTCCGCAGGATAAAAAGTACGGATATGCATGTCAAGTTTTACGGAAATCGGTTGATGCGTTCAACAGTAATAGTGAGAGATACTCCAAACAGACAGACAAATGGCAAACGTCATTTACAACTTGTTGCAACTGAGAAATCGCTTCGATATGTCTTCTCGCTACGAATTACGCAGTTTTTCACAACACATCTCAGTTGGGTATTGCGTGTGTTCAAATGAGATGACTGATAGAATCATCTTTGTAAACAAGTGGCCTTCGAATTATTGAATCCGGCGTGAGTTTACATTGTGGAACGATAGAAAAATGGGTTTTTGAACCCATTCCGTTGACAAATGTTTAATACACAGTAGTTTACATGGTTAATGGACGGTCTCCTGCTGTAACTCGTTGTGTGCAGGGTTGATGACACTACTGGAACTTTCATAAAAGTAAATTAAATTTAATACCCTTTGTATTTAACTGGCGCAATTTACCCATTTAAATTCCAACAATACAATAGCCGTGCCACTTTTTTCATCACAACTTTGTATCCTTTTCATTAAACGCTCAAATATCCGTTGGTATGAACGTCAGCAATAATACGGCGAAGTCTATTAATAATATATTAAACGTTCGTGGATTAAAAGGAACGTATAATACTTCACGGCGATAGAAAGTTTCCCTTATAGGTATTAAAATATTCATTGTCCTCTTAATCACGGGCTATACAATTTAGAGTGCAAAACGTAGTCTCTTTGCACAATAAATATTAACGACTATTTGCTACAGACTTAAATGCTTAAAACTACTACTGGGTGCCGCGTGAACTTTGTATAAAGCTTCAATTTTTCCAGGAGGACTGTCCCTTGCGCGCCTAATCAGACTCCCTTGGGCTCTGACTTCATCTGTTTACTCATTTCAGTCATTTTAGTCTTTCTATCTGAGTCTCCCTTGGTCCTCACACACACGCGCGCGCGCGAACATCAAGTGGCTGTGTTTTTGTCTGCGCGCTCGTATGTGTCTATGTGTTTTTTTAACACAATATATTATTGTTACATATACATAATAATGTTTGTGATGGAAACTCACAAGCAGAGAAAGTAAACAATCAAACGTGAACACTGTATTCAGACTTTCATTAACTTTCATTAACAGTTTTTCCCAAACCTCACTTAGTCCTACAATACAATTAAAAATTAGACTGAAAATCAATACATGTAGCGTACTAAATCGCAGCTACAAATAAATACACTAAATATCACTACGCACTAAATAAAAGGTACAACAGTTTCGCTGTAGGTCTAATATCGCTGTAACATTCTGACTCGTCATTGCCGCGCTGTCTCCTTATTATATAACTTGTAACCAAGATGCGTGACAGAATATCGTTATATAATATGAACCAATAGTGCATTTTTATAGTAACGATCTGCTTAATGCATTATAAAACTATATAGGTATTTATTTAGGGTTTACCGGTGTACAAATTCGATTTTTAAGCAATTTTAAATTTGATTAGTCGAAAGAAACTCCAATGCAACCATATCCGTTCGACTTTTGAAACAAAATTATTTAAAATTTTACGAAAGTTTGTGGAGCGCAATAAATTCTGTACGAACTTCATCTTCATTAATTTGGAGTGAAATACAAATAATCGCTAAGTCAGGAGGGGCAAAGTTTTTCTCACAATTACCGCCGACATTCGAAAACATTCATCATAATATTTTAATTAACTTTCGTAATTCGTAAAAGTGTCCTCTCTTGCAAGGTATACCCGTAAATTAACTGACTTGTGCGGATTCTAAATTGTCTCATTCATACAGAAAAACACATTTACATCGTAATAAAACCTCGTCACCTACCTTAAAATTGTAAAATTAGAAAGAGTCTGTAGAAATCGGTACTAATTTAAAGTTGTAATAACAGAGTTACTACTAATGCTATTGCATACATACTTGATAAAAACGGATGTAACAAAATTTAAAATTTTGACAAGCCAATGAAGTTTGTTGACCTATAAAAACATGGAATTTTATTTGACGAGGTGTTTTAATGAACTCTTTGTGATGAACTTGAGCTTATCTTTATTGACATCTGTGAAATGGCGCATTTTAAAGTGGGGAACACAAAACGTATCCAGTTACACAGGACCCTTAAATTTTTCTATTATACATCATTCTGTTATTAGTTCATTCACTGTTGTAGGAAGATGTCTATTGTTTAACGAAATCTTTGGAAGAAAACTTGAATGAAGAAGTTTTGATTATATGTCTTAAATATGCAATACTGTTTTTCAGTGTGTTAATATTCTTTAACTAATTAATCTTATATAGTGTACTGTATGTATCTAAAAAAGAAGATTTCAGAAAAGTGGAGGGAGGGCCAACAGTCCAATTGTGAAAGGAGATGATTGGAAGCGAGGACACATACCACAGATAATATCCACGGTTAAAAAAATTAAAAGATGAAGCTGGAGCAGCTCAGATGATGCCATTGACCTACGTAAAGCTTCTCTTCCTACAGAACTCAGATGGCAAAAGAAAAGTTGCAGAAGTTGCAGAATCTGAACTGGCAGGATATTATGGAGCAAGTTCCTGAAAGGGCTGGAATACACAACTGGAATGTAGCGCAACGAAGAAATCAATAGCACGGTCTATGTCAGCATCCCAACATCCGATCAGAATTGTAACACCTCTGATGATGGTGGCCTTGAAATATGTGTAAAAGTAAAAACATCTGTTACACATAACGAAGCATTACATTAGACTACACAATCATGCCAATATCAGGCGATTTAAAACATGGACTCGTTTAGTGGGGATTAGACTAAACATTATATTTAGGAATCAGAAAATTGTAAGTTGTATACATTCTAGTAATTTAATTTTATACGTGTTAGTATTTAGCTGACCTTACTACTTTAGTATTTCATCATGTTGGAGCACCTTTTTCTGCTCAGCTCACTTAACTGTAAATACTACAAATTTTGTTTGGTCAGACAGATGTTGGACTTTGCCTTAATGTTCAGTGTTATCGTGTTAGTATGTTTTATACACCATGTTTAGAACCAGTTAAAACTCTAATCAGAAGTACAAAGATTTCATTTTTAATACTATCTTTTTATATAAATCAGTTAATAAAGAAGTTTCAAATGGTGAACTGTTGAGGATACTATGTAGACTTGACGGTAGGTTTTGAACAGTAGCTTCGAGATGAGAAGCGGACAAACAACTTCTCGCAAACTTTCATTCATTTCGCATATGCGCAGATCAGTCTTGTATAGTGTTTCATAGTGGAACAAGCCTGTGCACATATATATAAAACAAAACACGTAAACCCCCTAGTTTAGTTGTTCCAGCCGTCCTACCACCGACGATTAATCAAGAAGAAGATGCCTGGATTTAACTCTCGATATATCTTATTCTATATCTACTTCCAGTTTATAGATCTGAATCCATCACATCTATAGTTATGACCCCCTGCAAGTACCATGACCGCTGGCTGTGACTCGGTTCGGTAAAAGCATGCCACTCCAAGGGCCCCTCTTCGTTACACTGAAACCACCTGCTTTCTGTATTTCTCTTTCTTCGTTGCGTCAGCCCGCACCATACATAAATTTGAGCTTATTATAAGTTTCCTCCTTTTAGGCACTGTTCTGCCCACTCTGTTCAAGAACCTGCTGAGTACTATCGATGTCTGTTCCATACTTGAACTGTGCAAAGTACGATAATTACATAATAAATATATAATATGAAAAATAAAATAATGCATTAATATACACAAATTAATTTACATAAACATATAACAAGTACAATAAAAAAATCATAATACAGTAATAATAATAATAGCAGCAACAGCAGCAACAGCAGCAGCAGCAGCAGCAGCAGCAGCAGTAGTAGTAGTAGTAGTAGTAGTAGTAGTAGTAGTAGTAGTAGTAGTAGTAGTAGTATTAACGACGACGAAAACAATTTGATTATATTGGGATTTAAGGAATTACTAATGGCATATTTATGTCGGTAGTACCGCTAATGAGATAGACCCTACCCGAGATTTAGATGTGCCGTGTTTTATCGTATGAACTATCTGTGACTGTGATACAGTAAGGTGTGGTATCATGTAAGATATAGTAATTATGGTATGCTGCGACGAAAGAAGGTTGCGGAACACCGAATTTAACGACTGCGATTAGTTCGGAAATTGTACGTCCCACACATCACCGTGATAAACGAACAGCAGTAACGTCGGTAATTAAAGGATTTGGCATCTGTCGTTCTCCACCTGTTTAAAAAAAACATAATATCCTGATCCATAATAGACTAAATACTAAGCAAAGATATATTATTGTTATATTAGAGCAGAATTTGTAGAAATTTCAGTGTCAAACAACGCAGAGCTTTGATTAAATTCTAACGAATTACAGTAAATAATAAAGTTTGGATCCCTGAAAAGATTACAAACATGAGAATGATAGAGTATCATTATTAACGTGTTTTCTCGGCTGTCTGGAATTATCTGAAAGCAAGTTAAAATAGAATTGTTTTGGACAGACTATACTTGTTAAAATAGACTTGAATGCACAATTTGGGCAATTACACTGACTGGAGAAAGATTAGAAGGCAATGTGCTATCATAATAGTGTATATGGTGTAATAACTGGGATACTAAAATTGAGAGTGGTTGGTTCTCCTGTTTTCTATTTTAGCGTTTAGACATGTTTCTGTTCACTCTTTTCAGTGTCACCTCTTTCTTGGTCTACTTACGTTTTTATCCCCCCTCTTTACAAATTTGTATCATTTTGGATAATCTTTAACGCCTCTATATGTTGTCTTCAGTTAATCTTACATTTCTCTGTCGGTCATTGATATTGTAGATCATTCCAGTTTTCTCCATACGTATCTTACTCACCATTCAGTCTTTTCGTGTGCAACCTTTTACTCACCTGAGAAGGATCATTTATGTTTGCTGCATTTATAACCTGTCCAAGTTATTTTTTATCTGAATTGGTGCACGCCATACTAGTAGAGCTATCATTAGTCTATAGAAATTGTACAATTTTTGCTTTTTTCTATATTTTTTTTAATATCCCGTAATTGTACCACAAACAGCCTGGTACATTTAATTATTCACTGCACTTATCCTCTATAACAAGTTTTTAAACAATTTTATTACTTTACAATTTGACTGAAAACGTGTAGTGATGTGGAAACACGTTTTTAGTTTTTTGAATCAGCGTCAAATCATCACCACATAATGTAACATTTAATAATTTTGCTGTTCTATGTAGTTGCCAAAGTCCATCTTTGATGACATCACTAATTGTACATTAAAAAGAACTGGAGGTAAATTAAACCCTTGTCGTACCCCTTGATATCTAAAAACGTTTCGTAATTTTACCTTATCAATATTTAAAATGATATACGTTGAAATTAAGGTTAGTAATACAATATTAGAAGTATAAGTAATTTCAGCGGTAGTAACAGCAGCTGCAGCAACAAAAATAAAGGTGAATGTTATAAAAACAGATTCCGTTAATTTGGTTGACAACATCGCGACAACAGGAAGTAAGTAAAATGAAATTAATGGTTCGTATCAGGTGTCGTTGCGTACCCGCCCACACGGCTTGCAGTGAAAAATGAACACACCTGTAGCTTGACAAAAAACCAAGCCGGAAAAAGATGTTGTTTTCATGTTTTCGAAACACGTACCATTAAATTCTAGGAATCAAACCAATCACGAACACTCTTGCGCGATAGCATGCACATGCACACGCATGCGCGGACAAACACACGCCCGCATATTTATGCATATATAAAATGGTTTTATAGTGAATCGTCGAGGACAAAGTAAATTGCCTGTTTAAACTTCCGTAGCCTCGGTCAATCCACTTCTTTGTTCTACGAAAGGTATTCTAGGACATTTGGTTAGTTTAATTGTCTGAATGTGAGCGTTAAAAGTGGTTCCTCCCCATATGTTTTACACCACATGAATGCTCTGGCAAAATCTTGCTTGAAATTTCTAATACTACTCATGCACAAACACACACGCGCGCGAGCACACACACACACGATTCTATTTAGTACGCATTCAATCCGTCCATGATCTCCCTTACATCTCCTGATGGCAATTTATGCTGCCTGCAAGCTCTTAAATGTACCTTAAAAAAACCTGGAACAACGCAATTTCACGAGCATTTTAATTTAAAATGCGTACTGGCTCGACAACATCAATCAGGTAGGAAAGAGTTATAAATTATCGTTGAAAGGGTTATAGAAATTTCTGCGAAAAACAACATGGAATTCAGTTAAAACTGTATCGATTTCACGTTTTGTTTGCGTCCAAACATTTGTTTATTACCATGCAAGGTTATCTTTAGATCGGCCACGGAATTGATTGCAGAAATCTCTGGGAGACGGGACAGTCATATGCAGAGCAGGTCGACCAAGTAAGGATGCTCATTAAGTGGGATAAGCAAGCAGTTGACGCTATCACATTTATAATTTTAATACAGTTGAACAATGAATAATTAAAATTTTTAGATTGATTAGTAGTATTTACCGGCTGTGTGTTTCTCTCTTTTCTTTTAGTAACAAGAAGAAACTATGATAAATGACAATAGGAAACTGTAAACCTTTAAAATGCAATGTTCTATATTTCCTATAGTAGTATGTATAGGAAAGTATATTTAGTTCATTAAAAAAAAATAAGAATACCGACAGAAGAATATCAGAAACACACTTTCGTTTTATAAACGTAAACAAAGTGTCAGAATTACCAGAACTGACATTTGCAGAAACGACGTCGGATCCCACGCCAGCAACGACGCCTGCATTAATTATTACATAACGGAATGGAAGAAAGTAAATCACAGTTATGATTCGGAGGAAAATAAGAACGGGGCGGGGGAAAAACAAAGGAACGAAGTCTCCGCGTAAATGTAGTCAAAGGCCGGGACACGAAATGACGTGCGTAAAGTCATTGTTATTCATATTGTAAGTGACAGCGCTAACTGCGTACTTACCCTGCATCGTTATCAAAGTCGTACGCTAGTATCTGACCTTTCCTTTAAGTGACTAATGTAAGTTTTGTTTTACGCATATCGTTACTCGGTAGATTAACTACCCTAGTAACCTCTTTATGTGAACTTCAATTGGGAATTACTGGTAAACGGGTTTACGGTTCCGTGCATATTGAAAACCTGATATCGTGTACTGTGCGCGTGTGTGATTGTCAAGCAGTAACAGCAGCAACCGCAACAAAGTGACTGCGATGTAACTTAAGCAAAACTAATTTATTCGGTATGTAAGTGATTCTGAAAACTTGCGTATTGAACTTTTCTATAAAACTTTATAATTTACAAAAAATTGCAATATCGCAGTACAATTCAAAAACGACTGCTAATGTAATACTTCCATTACTTGTATTATGTTTATTACTGTAAAACAATTCTCAAAACAATTACAAAAATTAAGAAAGTTTAGTTATTTATTTGTATTTTATTTTACTTCTATTTATTTATATTATCTTGTTACGACGATGCTAACTAGAGCAGCTGTGCAAATTATGAGTTTCACGCAGTACGTGTTGCATAGACAACCGAAAACGTCCACCGGTAACCTGAATCAAACTGTTGGCTCTACAGTCCTTATAAAAATCGACCAAATAAATCTAACGCTTTCTTGGCTTATCACAGCTTTGTTTACATTGGCGGCATTCTTTACAAACATAGGACGGTTGCAGTTTAGTAAGTCAGTTCTACGAATTGTTTTACAACGATCAGATTGCGATGATACTACAAGTATTAATTGTTTACTCGGTGTCAGTTTGTGCAGTAATATTATAACTTAGAGATTTAATCACGTACAATAGTACCCATAGATCTATATCCGTTGTACGGATATCTACACACGGAAAAAAGTAATACAAATGTGATTATTTATGATGGCGTGTTAATTAAAATCGTGGTTATCAATTTATCAGGCGTTCAATAAGTTATTCTACTCTTCGTAGGCCACGATTCGCGCTATCCTCGTAACAATTTTTTGTATTACATTTGGAAACTGTAATAATGAGTCAATTGTAATTCCATCGAAACTGTGTAGGGTAGTTACCAGTAGCAGCTGTAAAGCATACAGCCAGCAGTGTTGCAGCTTCGCGCTCCTGCAGCCTATTACTAACCTTATCCACGATATGATCACATATATAATGGACATCTAGCCTTAGTATCTGAACTGAGGACGAGTTGCACGCTTGAAAATCATAAAGCAAAATTGGTAGCAACATATACAACGGTTTGTACATTCGCTAGTATGCTGAACCGAGGAATAATTTTTCATCCATTAATACAAAAACGTAATTGGTTGTGAACTGTAAAAATCCTCAAAATTTTAGTAACATTTGTATAGTATTAGTTCTAAACGACAATGGACAATGGAATTTACTTTGCCAGAACATTGGCTCTATAGCCACTTGATTCGATTCAATTTTGCTTTCTTCCTTTATTCTGGATAGATAGACAGTCTACGTTTGAATGTTTCAATTTTCTGTTACCCATAAGAGGAATAATGGTAGTCCATAGCTAATAGTTTTTGTGTGTACGTGCTAATACTTACTGATAAAATGGGGTTTACAAGTTGATAAAATTTTGACAGTATTTTGTATTGTTAATGCCATTTAGGTAATGCATGATAAGGTAACACTACCGTATACGTTGCCCGTATTTGTGAGTTGAATTATGGGTAATGCAGGATTTGTATGTGTTATTATTATTAGACGTGTATTTAAATTTAGCGTCAGCTTGTAGCTGTGTGTACATTCATAAATATTAGACTATGCGTACTACTTTTATGTAGAATGCGTATTTTATCGCACTCTATCTTTTGTAGTAGCTCAAGTTGCTTTGCGACACTGCTCTAGCTCAGAGAAGGCAAAACGAGATACAGACAAAAGCAGTTCGTTAATTAAAGCAAAAAGACATAAAATTAGATGTGATATCACGAATTCAGTAATAGTACAGCGAATTAAGTGGGTCATTATTAAGGTGTCACCAGCGTAAGCCTTATTAGTAGGTCGAGTTTCAGTTCGATAGTGTTACTTCATTATCACGACTGACGAGTCCAGAGTGGAAGCATTATATTTTGCCTGAGTAAATAATTAACGACAATTACTAATAATGTACTACCGACTGAAACAAAATTGCTTTCTCATTAGAAATTTTAAAGTTTACAGTAACATAATATCTATAAACGTGTCTTAAATACAACGTACGAGTGCCGAACAAATATTTGTTACATTACAAAAATTTTGTACGTTCACACAATAATATTCCTTTACATCTCTACACTGTTGGTGCTAGAATGGTTAAAACAGTAACTAGGGAAACTTACGGTGGATGTAGATGATGTGTTATACTTGAGAATAAAATTGGATAACGGATCACCCTTCTATCCATAAAGTGTATAAAAACATCCAGAAAGAAACTTTGGCAGTGAATAAAAACATGTATAAGTTTTATAAGCGTGTGCGTGTCACTGTGTATGGCGTGGTATGTGTGTGTGTGTGTGTGTGTGTGTGTGTGTGTGTGTGTGTTTACGTTATGATTACACTAGTTTAAAATTTTCAGGTTTGAATTTAATTGTATATAAAACGTTTCTTTTAGATTAAGTACTGATGTAATATACATATATTTATGGAAGAAATAAATGACCGTAAACGGTATTAATTTTAATGCTGTTTCTCTACTTTTCATTCGGCATTATAAAAACAACATTTACAAGCATTAAAACTGAATGGTTTTTATATACTTAACAGTTAAGTAACATTTTATTAATGTGGTGCATAAAGTTCATATTCCCCTTTATTATATCAATATTGTTTTGATATTGCATTAACTACGAGTTTATGGAGTGTAGGTTACCTTTGAAGATATGTTAATACAAGATTTTTATTTTACGTTGTTTTGTAGTGGCATTTCAAATAATTTTAAAAAATTGAAACGTATTCTCTGACTGTACATCAAACACGTAATAACGCAAAAATTCTTTAAATTTTAGTTGTATTCAATTCGTGAATCATTAGACGAATAAATTGTTTTATTTTTACATAAATAACCTTTATTCAATAATGGTCCCCTAATAATTGATACGTTATGTGTCATACGGACGGTAAATACTGTCATCAAATTCCTGACACTATTATCAGTAACGAATACAAGTGCTGAACTTTTCTTCTCTTCATTTCGTTTTATCAAACTTCTCTGCGAACAACGAACAACAGTGACCGAATAATTACCGAGTGGCTTAGCTTTATGTTACATGACTTGTGACACTGCTTAAAACCAGAACAAGCGGTGGAACGATTTCGATAATGGGGAAGCATACAGTTTTAATGTAAAAGAGTTGATTTTACACTGGATGTGGATGATTGAACATTTCAAATTGATTATTATTATTATGTATTGAAAATTTTGATATGCTTGTTTATGTAAATGTCTCATTCGCAGTAGAACTAGCAGTACCTACTGTTACTACTACTATTATTATTATTATTAGTAGTAGTAGTAGTAGTAGTAGTTGTTGTTGTTGTTGTAAGAGGAGAAGGAGATGATGATGATGATATGAAAGTCAGAAGAAGTGATAAAAATGAAAATATATAGAAAACATTATTATTTTAAAAACTTACAAAAACAGAATAAATTTCGAAGAATAATGATCGCTTTTTTATCCAGTTTACAACGAATACGCTATTGTAGGCGTATTCTATCAACTAAGTATGATTACTTGACATTTCAGTTTGTAATAATAACTATGAGCGGCATAAACTAGTCTCGCCTCGACTACTTGTTTACTTCTACGTAATGCCGCGAGGCTTAAGCTAGCCGGTATCAGCTCGTATCATGTTCTTAATACCTGCGAGGCGACTGTACATCTGCTAAAGGTTACCAAAGATTAATCAAGGTCACGAGTTTTGCTTTTATATTGAATCTCTCGAGTATCACTGCGTTGAATATTTGCATCGATTGTATTGTCTAACTATGCAGTTAACGTAACGTCAATTATAGATATATTTATACACTCCAAATCTTTTGTGGCTTTGACTTAGATCACTGAAAACAACACTGTGTTCAGGCATACATCCATTTTAGTATAACTACAATTGTCAGGGGTTTTGCCTATCTCAGTGCTAGGCTGCCGGCATCTTCAGTGACTAGATTAAACAGTTTTTAAAGCGTTTCCACGTGTTTTCCTTTGAAATGCACACAATTTTTAGATCACTTTTCTCCTTGTCTGGCTTTCATTCTTCTTCTTCTTCTTCTTCTTCTTCTTCTTCTTCTTCTTCTTCTTCTTCTTCTTCTTCTTCTTCTTCTTCTTTTTTCTTTTTGTCTACTTCTCTATATTCTCTTCTTCTTCCTCATCCTCCTCCTCCTTCTCTTTTCTCATTTTGTGCAACATGATTTAAGACTCACATTGTTCCGACAATGTGCTTTGTAATAGCTCTTTATTCTGTCTTTCATCTGGAACTCAGCGTTTGCACACTGAAATACAACGTACGCTGTAATTTTCGAAAAAAAGATATTACGTTAATTTTGGAGTAAATAGGCACTGAAAGATTCTGTTTGTAGTTAAGATCCGATGGATTAGGATAACCCTCCCTCTTGGACAAGAACTTCGAATTACAACAGGTTACGAGAGCTACAGACAACAATCCTACCATATAAATGTTCTGTTTTAACTTGGTTGTATACAGACAAATGCACCGAATCTGATGCACAGGCTGACATTAAACACGCGCATAAGTGTTATACACTGATTGCAAACTGGTCAAAGGTCTTCAAAATTCGTGACTTAATATAAAAAACATTAAATACCTTATATTTTTTATTTACAATTAAGCGTCTTCTAGAAAATTGGTAATACAATAAAATATATAGGAGGTGACAACATTGTGTCTCAGTCTTCTTTTCTCTGCATGTACATTGTCGCTGCTCGACTCTGAAACCACAATTTGATCTGCCCAAATTTTCTACACATCTCCTTGGAAATCTCTGTGGATCCATTCAATTGTCAAAACGTAAGCACTACTATTGATAGTAATTGATTTTCTCTTGTAAATTTTCAAGCTTCTACCTGTTGATTCTTGTGCAGTCCGCTACTTATTTTAACAATTTTACTTCTTCACTTTGGGCCCAATTTTATTTGCTTTAGTTAGTGTTCAGACTTACTACAATACAGAAAGGTAAAGACGAACATAATATTATAAAATTTAATCCTCGTTTCTGGTCGACCTTTATTCGTTAAAGTACGATAATAAGCCTGTTAAAGTAGCCTATTTAAATATTAAAATTTTCTTTTGGGTCTAGTTTTCTCAGTTCAGGACGATTGTGCCGTCTAAGAAGTAAAGGTATTTTCTAGTTATAATTTTTCATTAGTTATTTCTTTTATAGTCTTGCTAGTTCTTTTGCAGGTAAAAGCCACAAAAAATTGCAAGTTTACAATTACAAATTTTTTATCGTATTTTGAACTGCAGGGGAGATCTTCTGAATTGGTAGTTAGAATCTAATATGCAGAGCTACCAACAGTATTTACTTCATATTTGCTAACATTTATTGTTACGTTTCATTGTCGTATAGCTTTGGTAATACTTTCATTTTCATTTTGAATTTTGAAAGTTTTGAATATTTTGAATTGCACGAATGCAGTTGGTCAGGAGATGGAACATATGAATCGTGTTCGGGCTAAGATTTCGAAGTATATTTTGTTCTGTGGTACCAAGAACCATTTGTAGAATTAAGCAGAGTCAGTATATTAAAGTATACAATACTTCTAATTATTTCTCTGAATCTATAGCATCGGTGATACGGATATGTAGAAAAAAATTCACGTCAGAGATGTTGTATAAAAGTGACGAGGAAACAAAAACACCACATACAAAGTTGTTCTTGACCATTTCTACCTACGGCTGTAAAGTTTACGAATTAACTTAAAGGAACAAAATCATTTAAAACTAATATAGATTATATGAAGAATATTGGTTAGGACTCCGAAGTCGGTGATAAAACAAAGAAATAACTTAGAAGTCCTATTCTTAACAAAACAAGACGTAGGTTCAAGAAGAATATTGGAAACCAATATAAATAAATGGTTTTGTTCAGGCATCGCTAGAGATTGGACATCTAAAGATGGCAAAAAGTGTTTGGAACTCACCACCCGAACAAAAATCTAATAGTAGGTGTATGAAGACTTGCTAAAACGTTTACGTATAAGAAATTATAATAAACATATGGCTTTAGATATAATAAGGCGTAAGAGAGTGAACCATGTACTATAAAAAAAGAAAGAAGAATGGTACCTGGGGAGCTTTAAAATCTGGTTTTGGCAAAGAATGTTTAGAGTAAATAGACTGATAGAGTGAGAAACGATGAAGTACTGACGAGAATACGAGAGGGAAGAAAAATGCTAAGAGTAATAAGATAAAGAAAAACATTTTGTTTAGGGCATATATTGCGTTGAAACTGTCTGATGTTAACTATCGTAGAGGGGAAGGTAGAAGGATAGAGAGGACGGAGAAGAACAAAGCTGGATTAATTGATGACATCAGAAACGGAAGGATCTGTGGGCAGATGTAGACAGATCCTCAGGAAAGATAAAAATGGTGAGTATCCAGTTGAAACCTGTCATACATCAGTTTTCCTAAAGAGGAAGAGGACATCAATGAAGCGACTGATATAATCGGCCTGGATGCCACTAGCAGAACAGCTTAGTTGATATATTCATTTTGGGGAGATGCAGAACGAATACAATCAGACAGGTGATGGAGCAATCTACGGCTTGTTCTGAGAAACATCGCATAAATGTTAGGAAAGACGTGTCAGTTGATTTTCCGACATGTTATATAAGTTTATTAATAGCTTCTATACATTACTAGTGCAACGTTTACATAGTAAATGTCAACAGCATTTTATTAATATTTCTTAATTAACGGTGTGTTAACACGATACGTCGCTGACAGTGATGGACAAAAAATTGAACGTCTTTCGCTTGCCTCCTCTCCACTTACTTGGAACTGATATTCCGCGTCACTCTTATTTCTGCCTCAGAATAGAAATGTGACGCAAAATAAAACTTCGTTGAAAATATTAGCGTCATGTCGCGAACGATGAAAACAGATAGTTTTTCTAATGAGGGCGTTGGGCTGCCACCAGTGAAACTTGCGGATAAATGTAGTTTAAATGTTTCCGATCCGACGAACTTAGTTTGCTTTCGATTTACATAAATACGCTGGGGAAAAGGCGACACAACTGGAACTGAAACATTACAGCACTTTCATTTGCCCTATTTTCCATTGTGTTACGAGCGTTGTCTTTCTGTTTGCACTCGCTAGTTGGAATTAAAACAAGTTTTAATGTCGTTACTGAGTGTTATTTTTCTACAAAGCTCATTTACGGTACAATAGGAGACGGAACCACTATCACTTTGTTTTCTGAAAACATAGATTTGAATCCATCTAATAATTTCAATTCTCGGCGTCTTGTCAGAGCCTAGGTCCGTTCTGATATAAATTTGACTTTTTATGTTTATTTATTCTATCTTTTATTACCAGACAGTAAGGACAATCGATGACTGAATACATCACATACAGATAACTAGTGCAGTGAGTATACGAATGACTACAGGTATATTTTAAAATGACATACTACATACAATAAATTCAAATTCTCAGCGTCTCAGTAAGTTTAGGTGGAATGTTAGTTTAGAATTTTTTTCTTTGTAGGCTGTTATCTAACAGTTTACCATTAGAGGATTTTTGTACGCTTAAAGTCGTTTACCATAGTATTCACTGAACTGCGCTATGGTTTAATGACTATAGGCAAGCATTGGTCGCTATAGATAGCTTTATTGCTGATGAACTACGGAGCGTAAATTATGGCACGCAGCAATTTGTTCTAAAAACTTCCGATGTTGGTTTTATTGGACCTAATATAAATAAAATATAAATGAAAAAATCATCAGAAAAGTCTGGACCCGTCAAAGAAATTGGTGAGTACAGAAGACTGTACAACCACGAGCTATACAAACGCCTGGAAAAGACAACGGACACGATTCGGAAAAGAAGAATCATTTTCTACGGTCACACGACAAGAATGAGTCTAGAGAGAGAGAGAGAGAGAGAGAGAGAGAGAGAGAGAGAGAGAGAGAGAGAGAGAGAGAGAGACCGGATCTTTTTCTACTTTATTAGTAAGAGAGTAAGAGAACTAATACTAAGGTTTCACCAAGGTGAAAAGGGATCTGAAAGAAGTGGGGACCGCTTGAGGACAACTAGGAACGTGACTGCCTTAAGAAAAAATTTGGAGTACATCGGTGTTTTCAAGAAAAGCCCAAGCTGAGAACAGGCAAATGTGGACCGAAGAAAGTAAGAAAGCGCACCGGAGACGAATGTACTGGGAAAAAGTTAAAAAATAGTTGAAATAATTTGGCCCATTACGGGCCGAAACGAAAAAATGTTTCAATACTCAGTGACTTAAGATCATTCGTTGCTAGTGCAGCTAGAAAACAGAAGAATTTTAGTGTGTATTGATCATCACTCTTCGGATTTAATCTTTGCACTTTATAGACATTTTTATAAATTATTATAGGCACTTCCTTAAAACCATGGGAATCTGCAATAGTATTACAGGTACTGCAGCGAAATGTATTGCATATAACTCTGGGCTTTTCAGTAAACAGTTGCTGTGTTTTTCCTTGAATGAGTATATACCATAATAGGCCTACGTTCGATTATTTTATTTCAGGACAACTTTCCAGACTGGCAGACGCATTTTATCGTGTAAAAAATTGGTTTCGACCTTTAGTACGTGTTAACGACAATACTTATTCTAGCTCCGAGAATTACATGTTCACGATGAAGGCTAAAGCTAATGTAACAGATGTTATTCTGTGATAGATTTGGTCAGTTTGTTTTCACAATCATTGTTAAAAAAAACCTCTGTTCAACAGTACGTTAAAGACCAAGGCATACCGCGCGGCTTTTGTGTTTAGTGTGACGGTTGCATGGCTAGTACAGCGCGCCGCCAGCAGCTAGTTGCGGTATCCGCAGCCAGGAGGCGCTGCTGTTATCTCAAGCGGCTACTCAGTCGTTCTGCCTCACGACGCTGAGTGCACGCCGTACAGAGCCTCCGCCAGGAATTGAAACGGGACTACGAGCACATCACTCGCCCGCGCTAGCCACTAGACCACCTGTAGGCTCCAATTATTATTAGCTTAGTATCGGTTCCTCTTTGCTTTCCGAATTGAATTTTGTGTGTGTTCTGCTTATTTCTTTCCGAACATTGCTATTCCGTTTTTGACCACTGCAGACACCTGATTTTGAATTTTATAAACATTGATACTGATTTAGTAATTCAATTGAGTTTCTAAAATACGTTGAACTATTGAAAATATTCTGGACAAATACTCAACAAAGTTGTTTATGGCATACGAGAACAACTTGGGTTGTGCGAGTGCTACCTAAGCTAGCAAGTACAGGAAACGGAAAATCTGGTCGGCCTGTAATTTGGAAAACTTAGTTTCAAATATATGGTTCTGTATTTTTATGAAACGTAAACTTATCAAATGTTGCCTTACTTAGCTTTCAGGTGAACTGACTTTGTGACTGATGTCATCAATTGACGCAGTGAAGAGTGATCTAGACTTCTAGAGTTAGTTGTAGTGCCGCAAATGTTAAACATACCGAATATGTTGGAGTTACTAAGTAGATATAAAAATCCTTTTAGAAACTGCTACTGTAAATCATAATCTTTGGGCATACTTGCTTACAATATAAAGAAGTAGTTAGTTGTACAAATCCAAAACCGTTTCCGTTAGTCAGATAAATCTGTTTTATATTTTCCCCTTTAGTAGGGATGGATGCAGCCCCTCGTTCAAACGAATAGGAGGGTTTCTTCTGTTTCATCATTGAGTTAGAGTTTCCAGAGTATGACACCGTTGACCACACATGTTAGTGTATTTGGCTTTACGTTTCCTGCAGTTTCTTTACATTTGTCGCCTGGAAATAATTTTTCAGTTTCAGTCAACACACACTTATGTTTCTACATATTAATTTATTTCGGTGTATCAGCTAGTCTTCTTTCGAGTATTTTTTTATGCTTAAAACAAACGTTTGAGATAGGTATTCCTTATTGAGGTTAACTTAATCAAAACAGATTCTATGCAGATTCTTGAAGAATGAGTTCCAATGATTCCAATGAGTTCTACTCGATCAGTAGAAATACCATAAACCTTTTGAACATCGTAAATAAAATTTATCCAAATAGAAAGTAGGCATTATCGTAAATTACGTTATCTGAAAATAATAAGAGTTTTGAATTTTAAATAACATGAATAAATTAATTGTTCCGTGACACATATATGCTGTGTACTTTATATGTTCATTCACAATCTGAAGTAAAACTAGTTGCCCTCCCCCCCCCCCCACACACACCGCACAATGTACTTCGCACGTTAGTCAGATAAACCTTACTTAACTTTATACGATGTAGAATGTTCCCAGAAAATTAAATGTAAACAGACTGACCACGCGTAGAAGACATCTGAACATCAGCAAATATCGGTGTCATGATTTTGATATCCAACGCCCACATTGCTGATTTCTCGATTGTTCCTTACGATACACTTGGAACTGCATAATAGGTAAAATCTCTCGGAGATGGTAAAGAGACCAACATATTAATACAAGTCTTTGTTACATCATGTGTTGACACGTCATAGTTTTTCAATAATTTTATTTTTGTCAGCGGTGTTAATAATATACGAAAAGTCAAAATGCTTAAGTAATAATAATAATAATAATAATAACAAAAACAAGAATGACAACAACAGCAACAATAATAATAATAATAATTATTATTATTATTATTATAGAACGACAGCAACTACAACAATAATAATAAAATTATTTTTAATATTGGTTTATAAAATTAGTTTTTAAGTGAAATATAATAAGAGTACTTAAAAATAGAAATGATGTGATAACAAGACAAAGGCAATATTTAATTATTGAATCCAATTATGTTCTTCGTGTTGTAAATCATGAATATTTCTTAATATGCCTATTATCTAAGTCTTCCATATACCGGGCATATGTATATGTACCCGGTATTCACTCCCCAGGGATTCCCCGGTATTCATCTACCCGAGGTAATTTTTTTTATTCACTAAAAATACGCAATTTATAGAGTACGTTGTGTATTAATAAAGATTTAATAGCCATAGACGGCGTAGAACTATATTCATCCTGAATAATTCATTTTATTTTGTAATTTAACTTTTGTATAGTTATAGATATACGTATAGAGTGATGTAAATAACTAACTTCCAGATATAGACCAAAACGAAAAAACTTTTTAAATAAGATTAAAAGTAGCTAGAAATATTCTATCGCTTTCTGTTTTTAAAATCGATTTTGATAATAATATAAATGCTACGTAAAACACTGCAATTTAATTTGTTAGATACAAGCAGCATTTTAATGTAAATCTTTTTGTGTACTTTTAAAATTGAGAAATTTGGGAAGAAAATGCTTTCTGAAGGCCGATTGAAGACAGTGAGAAATTTTATTGCAAGGACAATAATCCTTAGTGATATACACTAAAGCTACATATTAAACATGTTTTCATATCTTGGTAGCAGAAATCATGTAGGCCTACTTATAATAAGTTACTTACTGTTAAATCAGTACATTGCAGTTTGCTTAGTAAAACGCTGTTAATTAGCCACTCAACAAATGACTTAAGTGAAAAGTTAGGGTCAATCCATATACACATGTTACGGAGAGGTATACGTATTTGGCTTAATCAGAGAATGCGTCAAATCTGCTTAAAACATCTGAAGTATATGAAATATTTGAGAGCACATTGATTGCACAAAGCTGTCTCTAAACAAACTTTGTACTAGTGCATTCTAGATAATTTGGTTTCTGATTTTCATACAAAATTGTCCATACTTCCAGTACTAGCGCGCGAGCGCGTGTGATATGCTTAGAATGTATATCATTTTCGTATTCGAGTGTATATTATGTGTTTAGAGTTAAATTATTCATCATTTTTATATTATTCAAATTCAAATTTTTATAAATTTTAGATTTAAATTATTCATTTATGTTTTTAAAATATTTGTTTTAAAATATATTACATATTTCTTATCATATGTAAGATTATTGTAAGTATATCAGTTATATGCATTACGTAATAAATGTAGTACACATAGGCCTACGACCTACATATTCTTTTTAACAAGCAGTCATGGTATTTTTACTGGGATTCTCATCTGCACTGTGTTTTTCTGAACTGCCGTATTCTTGCAGTTTGTACTCAGTCTTTTCCAAACCGTTGCTAACATTTTAAAAGGTTTTCAGTCAAGTGCCACTCGAATCGTGTTCTGTTAAGTGCGATCAAATTGTTTTATCAATTTAATTTTTGACTGAATAATCGATTAGTATTTACCAAGCGGAGTAAAGAAACAAGAATGGCGTTGAGGAAATTTAATTTTATATTCTGGTTCTCGTTAAAGAACTGTATAAAACTGCTTCTTTATTGTTTGAAACAAAGCAGTCGTTCTTAACTAGTTTTTCAACAGCCTTGTTTAATTTAAAGAGGCCTACTGTTTTAAACAAATTTTCAAAATAAAAATTATGTATAATATTATGTTACGAAAAACATATTTTATTTTGGTTAAAACTACGTAAGTCTTATGAAAAACTTAACAAGTAAATTACTTTAGTAATCATAATCAAATTATAAGCTTTTATATTTACAATGCTAATGTAGATATAGATGTAATATAGATGCTACTGTACTTTCTGTTAAAAAGCATAATTGTAATTAAGTAAAACAGCAGAATTTGCTATTTGGAATTATTCCACCAAGTCATAAGGGATTTTTGCAGTTTCTTCCTAACAGCGTTTCTTCATAGTCTACCTGAACTTCTTATTCTCATACAATTCCTTATTAACGTTGTTTTACATATATGTTTCATACTTCCTTCTTAAAATACATCCTATTCGCATGCTTTTGGTTATGTCGGCTTCAAAGCATACCATCTGTAATGTTCCAGCATGAATCTGTAAAATTCCGAAAATTTTCGTTCCAGCTAATGTTACTACGAACACACACACACACACACACACACACACACACACACACACACACACACACACACACACACACACACACACACACACACACACACACACACACATTCAAATATAAATTTATGTCATATATTTTACACTATACAAATTTTCAGTAATAAAAGGTGAAATTTAAACTTACCACATTCTTAATGTTATGTAGTGCAAACGAAATTGGACTGTTTTTTAATTACTTAGAAACGAGTTATCGACAAGAATAAAGAAGGGAAAACTTTTAAATATATGGGGAAAATCGGTTGTAACTCACCCTTAACATTTACATATGCGCAATTAAGGTATTTTAATTAATATTGTTACGATACCAAAAGCAGCCCCAACACCAGAGAATAAATATAAAATAAAAAGGCATGAAATAAGAATTAACAATTTTAAATCAAGAAAAATAAAAAGACTATAACTTATACGAGACAAATGACAATGACCCAACCCAAGTGATTGGCCCAATGACAAAAAGAAAAAATGACCAAAGAAGTAATGAAATGAACACATGAATATAAAAAGAACCATAAATCATGAAAGAATATTAAGAGTACCATTAATAAGAGAAAGTACAAGCCCAAAGAAAAATATTGTATTAGCAATTAAGTAAATATTGAATGATAAAAAAATGAACAAACAATACCACACACTAACCATGATACAAAGAACAAATGTGAATTTTAATAAATAAAATGATAATAACCAAACTAGAATGAACCAAGAGTGCATGATAGGAGTAGGAAGTGATTTACCAATTAACAATATAATAAGGGTGAGTACACCAAAGTGAATTGAGTTAGAGAAATAAAATAATATAGAATAACCACTGTAAACACTAAATAGTACTGTGAAAACCTTACAAAGTGCCAGTGGGACCCAAAGATAGACAAACATAGTTACTTATAAGCAAGAAGTGAGAGTGCCTAAAGAAAGTGGATAAGTAAAATTATAAACCACAAAAATATATGTAAAAACACTCAAAGAAATGAATAATTAAATAAGTTTAGTGATAAAAAGGAACTAATACCATTCAATTAAATATTAGTCTAAAGAATATTGTTTTTTAGTTAGAAATAAGTATTAAAAAGAACTAAGCCAAACTTTACACCAATAACATGGTATAAAGAAAGGGTATATCAAAAAAGACAAATGAATGTTTAAATGTTAAATGTTTAAAGTTATTGTAATAATGTTATAAGGAGATACAGAGAAGATGATAGTGATAGTAGAATTGTTCTAATGTTATAATTGTTGAATTAGTATTAAGAATAAGTTGTATTAATGATGATAAAAGCTTAAGGAACAAATCATGTTAAAATTATAAAATTAGTTACAGAAAGCAGTAAAATGTCAGAGAAGCTGTAATAGCCATATACTAAAGAATGTAAATCAATGAATAATGTAAAATACCCAAAACAAAACGATAAAATCTAGTATTAAGAGTAAAATAAAAATAAAAATATTATGATAAGAATAGATAAGGGTAGGCCTCAAACTATGTGAACCAAAATTATAAAATATCCACAAATAACAGTAAACAGTGAGAGGAAAAGGTAAGGAAACACAAAATAACAAACCAAGAAACAATATAAATACAAAATAATTGTATAAAACAACATAATAACAAAATTAAGTAAAAAGAATGATAATAGGCAAATGTTAAAATACGCCAGAGATAACAAAACATAATCATGTTTGATGTCTAAATAAGCTAGTCAATGATAATAATAATAATCAGATTGGTAATAAGACAAGGAAAATATCTTAGTTAGAAAATATTTATTCATTTTGAACAAAAACTCAAGCTTTATAACAATGAGTACAAAATACTTTCAACCAATAGAGAGTAATCTGGTGGTAATCTGGCTATGACAACAAAACATTATTATATGAAAACCGTTAAAAAACGAATTAAGAGTCCATTTGCAGTATCAGAAGAGGGCAGATGATAAAATTGTCGATCCACAGAAATTAGTAAAAATAAACCAAATACATGAAAGAAAGTACTCAATAACAACGAAGAGACAAGATTGATAGAACATTTCAACAAAATTAAACCAAATTAAATCCGAATTACAATAAATAACACACATATTAGAGAAGGACGACTCGAACACCACAACTGATGAAATTAATCCACCAAACATCAATGAAATTGTAAAGTATAATACTAAAATACTTAACTACACCCACAAGACTTTTCACAACACTTAACGAATTTATGCACAATTACAACACTTGGTTCAAACTTAATAAACACTGAATAATTATTCAAATATTTAATAACTAGTATTAAAAGATTGTTCAAATTCACTATTAACTCTTTGAGAAATAAGAAACGATTTATGCACAAGTCGAACTTAACCTATGTTGTAAAGTGAACTCACTATTGTTTTAAACCATAAGTAAACTGTTGTAAAGGCAGATTATTATATTTAATTAACTTGATATAAAGGATTGTACTTTCAAAAATCATATTGTAAACCTTTTTTGGCCGTAATCAAAAGAAACTTTTGACTGAATAAAGCAGTGAAAACGTAATAGGCTTTCAGTCGACGACCCAAGGGGAGAGAACACAGCCAACCGCTGAGTGATAAATTATTTATAGCCGGAGCATAACAAAAAATAAGTAATATAATTTTATAATTTCATGTTAGCGTAATTATTAAGAGCAGAATTTACCATTAATAAACCAATACTTATGTTTACACCTGTTCATTATTTTACAAATTAATTATTATGTGTTTAATTCATTAACATAGCACCGTAACAATTCGATCTACAAGAAACACAGGTTGGTAAGACTTCGCGGGTAAACAGATTTAAATTTCTCCGACGACCAACAGTGAGAGATACGGTTGCGCTAGACAACAACTTTTTAATTGTTTTGGACAAACAATTTGGCGCCTATAAACGGGAATATCAACATTAAGAATTAAAACAGGTATTGGCGAGGCAATACGACGCAGGAAAGTCGTTACGTAATTACGACGCAACGTAAACTTTAACGAAGCGTAACACATTGCTCGTTACAAATTAACTACAATTCAACGAGACTTTCAGACCGTACAGAGTCTGGTTGTTACAATATTAATATTTACATTACACACTCGAATCACGTAACCTTTACGGATTGTTAATTTGGCTCAAAAGACAGACGTGTGGGTAAGTTAAGAAGTGAGAGCTACTTGAGAAAGCTATAACGATTTACCAATATTGAATTTCATCTATACTTTTAAGTTGACAGCATATTAATTGTTATTCGTTCGAATCGTTATATTATTATATTTTACTTAATAACATTTTCAGTTACGAAATTTAGACTTCTAGTAGGCCTATATCGTGAACTAGGCCTACACGTTTTTTCAGTAATTCAGCACGTCTTATGTTTTACATGAATTTTCTCCTCAGTAAATGGGCGATGGCGATGTTTTAACACATACGTGGGGCAGTCAAAACTGTGGGGCTGAATTGGGTATTTTCATTAAAGTGTGCGCAGCCATCATCTGTGGGCATCGGCGATTTCGAAAAATTTGCCCGCGTCATTTGGGACATCGCAATCAAATTCCTTGATAAGTTTGATTGGGATGAGTGGGAACACCCTCCTTACAGTGCTGACCTTACACCGTGTGACCAGCGATATCACACTGACGCAGCGCAGGAATGGTTATCGAAGGTTAAACAGACATTTTTCAAAAATAGCATCGAAAAACTTGTGTCATGCTACGAAAAATAAACTTGCCAATTTTGTGGAAAAGTAGATCTACAGTTGTATTTTCAGGTAATAAAAGAATATTCTTTAATATTCCACATGTTTTTTTTTTTACTAGTGCAGCTAACATTCTGACGGCCCCTCGTAATTTACGAACTCTCCAGTTTTTGCACACGTAATTTGAAACAAAATAAAATTATATTTTTTCTTAATTGTTTATGTTTCGTAACGTTACTGCTCTAATTTTACGTCGAAATACCTAAACGACCCTTGAATTATTTCTCCAGTTCATTTCGTTCTATCAGTTCATACTATGTGAACAACAAGCACAATTTACACCCAACTAAACTAACTACTCTAGATAGGCCGTGAATACAAATTTATAATTAAGTACACATCCTCCGGCTATCCTAATGTCTCCGTTAATATGAATTTTCTTGAGTCACAGCACTCTTTTCAGACTCGTACAGTTGAGTTACGGACTCGTTTCAGTACTCTCGACGCATCGTGTATATCATATAACTGTTTTCTTTTGATAAAATATACGCTACTTCCTTAGGTCCTCATTCATATGGTTACCTCCTGATCCTTAGTTCTCTCTAACTTGGCAAACCTGAAGTTTCTCCCTCAACAGTCTATATCCTTGCGATGACATTAATTATTAATATAAGTATATTATGTTTATTATTAATTTTTTGATTCAAATATCATTAAACCTCTGAAAGTGTTTGTTTTGATGTTATTACGATCCAAGAAGATTTAATTAAGTTGTATGAAACAACGTTTTATTTATTTCAGCCTGTTACTTAACGGCATACTGTTGTCCCAAGTTCCAATATTGGTTAAAACAAAACTCTAGCGTGACAATTCATTGTGCCCTTTGGCTTGCTAGACAGCCTTACGACGAAGACCGCTGCTTTACCCGAGATACAATCGCAGTCAGAGCTCAGTGTTACTGTGAACCCTAAATATGTAAATTTTCTGTTCCTGTTGTCTCTTGTTCATAGCAGCGATGCACTCTGCTACTGCTGCTGCTGCCGACGTTTTATTTCTGAGTAATTCTTTGTATGTTTACTCAGTATTATAAAAAAACTGGGATACTTGGATATATTCTTTATCTTCGGCTATGATTAGTTTACTTCACTAACCATCAGAATATAAAGGCGATCCCATCTTTCTAGTTCGTGTTTCCGTGGTTCAAGTGTATGTTGAAGAAAAATCTTTAATAACGTAGAGAACGTAGAACAAAGAAGCCTTTGTAATTTTAAGTGTATCGTACATTAACATACAAGTTGTATTTATATTCTTGTTTTCCACATACTATTTTATCTTATACTGCTAGGATTTCTGAGAATGTCGGGTCCAAATCTGATCGGTCCACGAATGTTTCACTTGTTTCGATTTATAAGGAATGGTTTACTTCATTAAAGAAGGAAATAATTCAATTTTTGGTACGTACAATAACAACTGGTTAATGTGTCAGTATGGAAGTTGTGACACTTGCTCGGAGACCGAATGCAGTGACATTTGCTCGGAGAAACAATAGTTCTACGAAATTCATAATGATTCCAAGAAATGTAGTATGGTATTAAGCAGTTACATTTAATTTGTAGAGAAGGCAACGGTGAGTTTTGAAAACTGTTACGTGGGAAACCTGTATACATAAACTCAACAATGAGTCCTTTACTTCACTAAAAGTTAATTAAAAAAAAGAACGTTTCTATTAACTACATCCAACTAATCATTTAGAAACAACATATGATTGTATTTTTTTTAGTTAGCCTGGCCGAATTCTCTGCGTCTACATCCAAATACTATTTTATATTTTTATTGACATTATTCATTATTTTAATTAGAATTAAATGTAATTAATTACAATAATGTTACATTATAATTGTATAATTTAGTTAAATATATGCATTATTTTATTATAATTGTTAGTATTAACATTAAACGCATGATTATTATTTGTTGTTATTATTATGATTTCATTGCTGCTATTATTTGTTGTTATTATGCATATTATGATCGCGCGCCTACACACACACACACATGATATTAGTCTAATTTTGATACTTCTGATATTGAAGGGCTTCATTCATCCGTATTTTTTAGGTGTACCAGCGATTTTTAGAATTTGCTTCTTTTCAGAAAAATTTCTATAAAATACTAAAAATCAATTTGAAAATTGGAAACTTGAAGAATCCAAACTAATATGTTAACTTCTATCCAGCTTCTGTCGCCAAACCATTTAATTTACAAAAGAATATTCTTTCGGTGATATCGAAAATTGTTGCTCATTGATGTACCTTTTACCATTTTTACTTCCATGTTCATTAATTCACTTTCACTTTATTTACTGATCAAGATCACCATCTCGAGTGGTGATGAAGTTAGACTGGCAATAAGCCACCGGCACAGTTTGTATCACTACGCCAGCAGACTGTTGTTCATTTACACACCCGAATTCCACAGCAAGGATAGGCTCTGACGTATATACTGACGTCAGATGGTCTGATGTGGTTACATAATTTGTTGACAGTTTTTCGTGTGTCATTGTCTGACCTTGGCACAGTTCCGTCGGTTGTTAAGTCTGTTCGCTTCAACATTTATGAATAATTTTGTATTTGATGTCCACAGCAGTGTTGCCGCCGGCGCTATCATTCCAACCACGAAATTTACCTTTCGTTTATAAATTTTGTCCCTATCATCGAAAAATGTTATTTGTTTTATAAAAAAAAAATATAAACTGCTTTATTACCCCAAAAATAGGCCCGTTACAATACCCCCTCAATGAGATATTTTATGCCGAAGCATAAAAAATCTCATTGACACACTCATACTTGCTAAAGGGATCAGCCAGGATATGTCGCCACAACCCCCTGTATGGTATACAAAAAATACAATCAACTCACCCTTGGTCTGGTGACTGTGACCGACTCTTCAAAGACGCTGAGTACTACGGTCACACATATGACAGAATATCCCTCAACTTTAAAGAAAAGAAGAGAAGAATCTTTTTTTTGTGAATATAGTCAACTCATTTCTAAAGCTTGTAAAAAATTTGAAGGTTTTAGAAAAGTTCAAAATTTATCTTTCATCCAAAAATTGCAGTAGGCCTACAAAATCATGTCTGAAAAATTCATATAAATTGTAAGCACTGTGCGGTGAAGAAATTATAAATATTGTATAAATGACTCTTGGCTTAGTAGGCCTATATCAAACTATTAAAAAAAGAATTTAATAAACACGCAAAAAGGTTTCCGGGAACTATAAAAGACTACCTTTCCATGGCGTTTTCTGGAAACGGCACCCTGTAGCTAAATATCTTCTTAAAAATTAATAATAAATAATTAAAATTAAAATCTAGCACACATCTTTCTCTACTATTTATTCTTATAATCTTCGTCGTCAATAAAATTTAAACTATTAGGCCTATAATTTTAACTGATAATTCAGGCCGTCATTCTAAAATATCACAGATAAAGAAGCACACACACCTATACGCTGTCCAGGCAGTGAAGGCGGCTAGAGGATTAGGAGACCCTTGGCTCACGCACGCACACTGGCAGGCCGCCTAACAATAGACTGGGGCCAGCACTTGATCTGCGCTGCTGTCTTTTTAAATACAGTTTACTATAATAAATTAAATTTTGTTATTCTGCTTAATCTTATACTTTTGGTCGTTCCATTTAATTCAGACTGTGATTTCATTTAAAATAAGTCCAAACACGAAGTTTATACGACGATTTTCAAATGTTTTACTCTTATTGTTTATTTTGAAATATTGTGATTGCTAAACTTGTGAGAATTATTTACGCGACTGTTATTAAAAAAATGTTATTATTAAAAACTAAGATTCTGATCACTTAATTTACTTTTCAACTATTTTTCTGAGACACTCCCTTTGGATGCCAGAAGCCGGTTAAATGGCCCTGTGGTTCATTGTTGGAACTGCTAGCGGCCGATTAAATCGGCCCGTCAAATGACACTGAGAACTGCCAGCGGCCGATCTCGCTGGCTTTTTGTATATTAATCGTAGCGACCAGCATGACAGATGATCAATCGTTTGCCTTTACCCAGAGGGCCGCCGAGAGTTCCTTGGATAGTGCCATCAGTCCAACCAGTGTCCTTTCTCGTGTTTTCATTTATCCAGGTCTCGTCCAAAAATATAGTGTTTTTAATATTTACTTCACGCATCTTTCTTAAGAAACGACACCTTAACAGGGCCACTGACGACTTTTCCATGAGGATTTTTCTGCTGCTAAATTTCTTGTACTGAAATCCCATGTCTGTTAATAGCGAGCTCAGTGAAGATTTTCCTCCCATATACAGTCTAGCTTCTTGAAGTGACACACAAAGTTGTCTGAGGGTAGGCGCTTCTTTTCGAGCATAGTAGCTCAATATGTGACGTCGAATAGCTCCTTTTGTCGAAGTCATCCATGTCTGTTACTGGCCGCTTTCTCTTCAAACTTTTCTTCCGAGGAGTATGAATAATAATATTTTCCCTCTTGGTGCTGTTTAAGGTGTTATCTTGTTGATCGTCCTCAGCTGTGATTAAATCAATATCTTCAACTACACAGGGATCTTGTTGATTTTCCAAACTTTTTTTAATCTCTGCGTTGATACGTTGTATTGTTCTCAACGAAATGCCACAAGCATCTGCTGTTCTCTGCATTACTTTCTTAGTACCAAGTAAAGGACCTCCGTTATTCTTCTTTTTCACAAAATAGAACAGAACAGAAGCAATCATTGTTCTGCATTGAGTATGTAAAACTTGGCGTTTTTTACAAGAACTCATAATCACAAATCAACTATACGCTAACCACAAATGAACTGATTCACTCACAATATACGCGACAGATCTGCTCTCTGACAAGACTGGCTGGCCTCACTACCCCGTGCAAGCTATTTAACGACTAATCAGCGGGTAATCAGTGACTCACTCGGGGTACCCGGTACACGAGCAATGACCTCTACTGTTTGTTGGTTTGAGGGCGAATCACCCTCTCTATCTGGAAAAATGACTATAGCGACCAAGTGTAAACCAAGTAAGGAAGGGACGTCTCTCTTGCATGTTACTGAAATCTGTAATACCGGTAATTATTTTCCAAATTACGTGATACAATAATACACATTTAATTCCTGACGCGCTACCTCGTCCTCTCAAGTTATAGTTAAAGTTTAATAACATGGACAGTAAATTTTTAATATATTTACATAGATACATATCACATTTCATTTTATGTGTCTGTAAAACAATAATACGCGTATATAATATTTTTATAATAAATAACCTTTTTAAAAGTTCGTGCTAGTAAAAAGACAAACAATTATTTCGATTACGTATAACAACTATTATTTCATATATTGTTTATTTGAAATAAAAATATGAGGTTTGAAAATAATCTTTATATCTATATATTAAAATCCGTTAAATATGTTGATTAATTTTTTCAGTATTATAACAATAAAGAGGGGTCGTCAATCTGCTCTTTATCGAGTATCACAATCGGTAAATCGGAACAGTTTAAAAAAAAAGCCAAGGCCGACGCCAGGAATTTTAAGATTCTCGTAATTTCGAGGTCAAGTTGTAAAATCAAAAATCAATTTGTAAAAATATTACATATTAAAGGGAGTGTCACAGAAAAATAGTTGAAAAATAAATAAGATGATCAGTAACTTGGTTTTTAATAATAGTCGCTTAGATGGTGTTCTAAAGTTTAACAATAACAATAGTTCAAAATAAACAAATAAATGTAAAACATTTGAATATCGCCATAAAAACTTCGTGTTTTGGACTTATTTTAAATGAAATTACAGTCTGAATTCAATGGAACAATCAAAATTAAAAGTTTAAGCACGACAATAAAATTTAATTTATTGTAGTAGACCGTAACTAAAAAGACAGCAGCGCAGGTCAAAGGCCTGTCCCTGTCTATTGTTAGGCGGCCTGTCAGTGTGTGTGTGTGAGTGAGGGTCTCCTAATCCTCTAGCCGCCTTCACTGCCTGGACAGCGTATAGAATATAAACATTTTTCCTTTCCGTGATTTACATGAATTTAAATATTGGTCTGATCAGAGCTGAGGTGGTTTGCCTCAGTAGTGAAGGGGTGTGTTTCCACTAAAGATGACCTCCGTTGGTGAGCCCGAAACGTTTGCTTTCATTAAACTAAGACCACGGCCTAACAGCCTGGAACGTAACCATACGAATACAATTTCAATGTTACATGTCTTGTTATAAAAGACTTGGACACGCTGATTTTATTCCCTTCATACACAACCGGAATGAAATATTAATCATTTATTATGTTTAATCCTGTACTGACAGCGCTCATGAAGAATCATGTCGTGATAACATTTTCAGGTTACTTCTTTTATATTCAAAGCCGTTATTGCCATGGCCAATGTAGCTGCTTTTTTACTTTATTTCTTGTAAAGCTAACCTCATTCACTACTCTTGAATTTAAGTTGTTCACTTTTTCTTTCACGTTTTGTGAAATTATTATTTAAGCGGTCATTTTCTTTACGTTTTAATTACTTTAAGTACTACTTATTGTTAAGAAACCAAATTGAATTAAGAGAAAAAGACAAGTATAATCATAATGAAAACCTGGTAAGTCCGCAAAGACGGGCACTAAGTCTAGGAAGTAATGAAGCGTCGCAGACAGATACCTGAGCCATTAAGGAAACAGGAGTACGCACTCTTTATCTGTACAGAATGGAAACACTAACAGCCAATGTTTCCATCACAGTCCCTGCACACACAAACAATAACGCGAACTCACGTTGCAACGCTTACAGTGCACTCTGTCCGCACACAGACACGACGCCACACATGACGCGCTACTTTTACTAACGCACTAAACAAACGCTCACAGCACAATTAAGTTTAATTTACACACATAACATAGGATCCTGCCCTATTGTGAACTGTAGATATCGATAATGATAATTATTAGTCACTGACTTCGCTGTTAAGCAATAACCTATTGTTTTTATTGCAGTTACGGTGAAACAATTAATATACATAGATGTACATATAACTTTGAAATAGAGCTTGGAGACACCAGTTTTTTAGGGTAAATTCAGCCACGTTAATGTAATGTTTCCACACACGCGCGCCCGCCCGCACGCACACACTCGCGTGTGTGGTGTTTTCAAAAACTATAATAACAAAGGTCATTTTTGCAGCTTAAACAGTTTAGTGTAGCCAACCACCAATTATTACCACAGGATGTTACCCAAGTTATTAAATTACATTGGCTGAGTCGACCTACTATGCTGAATAACGTGCCTTAATTTTATGGTAGGCCCGGGGATACGATTCGGACCCACTGGTCTAAACCAAATAAGAATATCAAATATAGAATTTTTACTAAGCAATTCATGTTAACATTTTTCATTCTACATGATTATGTGGTACCTTCAATATTATTATTTTCTCCATTAGCCTATATATAAAAAATAAGCCTGTTTAAAAACAATTTATAACACTAAAAAAGTGACGACTTAAAAACATTATGGGTTGGTTTACACATAAATTTTATATTCAACAAACAAGATTTGGCCTGAACTGCTCTGTATTATTCACTTAAGTCGTTTTCCGTATTTCACGCCTCAAAGGTACTTAACATAATGGACGCGTCCCATTCAAGGTGTTCACAAAATACGTAAAATATTTTATAATAGATATACGAGGTTTGACAAAAAATTCATACAATTTTTGCGCACCCGAACAACTAAATATTTGCTAGTGTGCATCTACATTCTTCCTTTTTAAAGTAATCTTCATTGGATATGATATAATTATACCAACGATTTTCAGTCTTAAAAAGATTGCTGAAACTCTCTTTTTGGTACAACCTTCAGGGCGCTTAGCGATTTTTTTTTTTATGTAGACCTATGTAATAATGGCGAAACAATGTCCATTCATGTTTTTTTTCATTCTTGGGGAGAGACTATTAATGGAATGAATGTCACGGAACATCAACCTATGAGGTGAGGTATTCAAAATAAATTTAAAAAAGACCTTGGAAATACGATACAGGCGAAGGGATTTCCAGACAATTGAAATAGAAACGCAAGATTTGAAAAATGTTAAAGGAAGAAACTGCAGAACTGGCAATGTAAGAATAACTATATTTATATGACTATACGTTAGACAAAAATTAAATCACGCCTATAACAAAAGAGCGGAAAACAGATTACTTAAGAAACAGGTAAGAAAAAAATCACTTTTACCTGATGTCAGATGGAAAAGGATTGAAAATTGAAGGAATCGGCAGGTAGAAAAAAAACTTTGAACCGTCAGTCCAGACAACTAAGATTAGAAGTAGAAATTATTCTTCCAAAACAACAGTTTTATTGAAGTAAAAAAAAATAAAATATTTTTTTGGAGCGCCCATTATAGTTATTAATTAACTCTAAAGAAAATTATGTCTTGATATGTCGGTACAATGACTCAAAAGTAAATAAACACAAATTTGTAATGAGTTTTGAGTAATAACAAATACTAGTGATTAATGTTATAAAAATAAATTCTAATTATTTGATTGGCAATATTTTTATAAAGGCGGTCACTAACACTTCACGCTTTTGTAAGTGGACGTACACAAAACTAAAATTGGTGATCGTATACAATTGTTCTCAGAAGAATATTTATAATTTAGTGTGTTAAATTGCTATCTAAAAATAAAGAGAGAGAAATATATAAAGACATATAGGAAGGCAGACAGAAATTGAGAAGAGAGGGAGAGAGAGAGAGAGAAGAGAGAGAGAGAGAGAGAGAGAGAGAGAGAGAGAGAGAGAGAGAGAGAGAGAGAGAGAGAGAGAGAGAGAGAGAAGAAAGAGCGGAGATAGGGAAATGAAGAGAGACAGTGAGAGTACGATTTCATCCTATTTACCTTCACGCTACACGTTTCCTTTCTTCTTCTTTCTTTGACAAAAAATCGTCTTAAAAAACTTTTTAATTCGTAACTTTTTAATAAGTATTTCTCATCTGCTTATTGGAAATTGCTTTCTTACGTAATGTTCGTTTCAAATGTAATTTGTAAAAATCCAGCGTATAAAACTTTTTAGATTTCGTACCAGCCTACACACGCAGGTGAGCAAACATAGAATACAATTTTCTCTCCTACCTATGACTTGGAAAGATGAATCAAGTAGTTTATTCCTTAAGAAGTAGTTTGAATAGGGTCATAGTGAGGATATGAATTGCCAATTTCAGATTTATTCCTTAGATGATCAAACCATAATTTAGAAAACGTTATAATAAAGTCAAATAGGATAGAAGTTACTAGTTTAAATAGAGAATATTTTATATAATCAGATAATTTTGTTTGTTTGTCAGAAGAGTTTGCATTTACATTTTTTCTAAAATAAAGAGATGGAATTTACATTTTTTTATACAAAAATTTTATAGGCAGTCTTTGTGTGGTAATGATTATTATCTTCAGCAGCTTTCAGACTGAATAACCTTCTATTAATGTAAAAAGTCCACATCTACCGATAAGATTAATATTACATGTGATATACTACTATTTAATCCAAAACAAACAATTTATTACAAAAAGCCAATTGATTATTTTCAGTAGCTATACAGTTAATATTTCTAACAAGTGCCATCTGTTTCTCTCAGTGATATAGATGCCAATCAGATTCGATTTGAGAACAAATTACTGCAGATATTCCTTAATAGTCAATAAGAATACATCGCCGACCAAAAGTAAAGAATATTATATCCCGCCCAATCACCTGATCATGATTTGTAAGTGAGACAGTCCCGAATGACTTACGCGTATTGCTTGACTTAAGATTTTCTCTTTTCCTCCCTGTAAACTTTCAATCTATGAGTTGTAAACCAGGTCTTCGTTAGTGTCATGAATGTCTATTAGTTGATTCCTGTAATTAACAAGAATAACTTTAATTCGTTTCTTAAATAGACTTGCTCAGGCGTGGAGAGCACTAAAAACCTCTTCTTAAAAAATTGAAATGATCTTTTTACTCAGAAACTATTTACATATTGTTAATAATAACATGCGATCAGATATCTTAACAGACGAGGTGAAAGCTGTTACCTAACAAATACACTGGAATAGTATGAAAACCTAATTAAATTGAAGCTATCGAAGAACAGTTTAGGAGAAAGAGATAAATTCCACTCAACACTTTAGGAACCACATGATGGGAGAAGAAAGCTAAAGACCTGGAAATGCGCTAGTGCGTGCTCTTAATGTGCTTTTTTCCTACTTACAAATACAAATTTTCATTGCAGATTATGACATTGCCTCTATCTACTTCAACACATGAACAGAAGGGTTTAGTTTTAAAGACTGAACACATATTCAGAAACTTTACTAATGACAGTTCACTGCCTGGTTTAGGTATATATTTAGTGCACAAAAGTTTATCGAACTAAAAGGAAAAATTACAGGTACCAAGAATAAAAGCGGCTTATTAAATAAAGGGCAAAAATTTGATTTTCTATTTAATATTGCTTTAAACACTGGTCACTACGATTGTCTATAATAAACATCGTGCTTACACGTCTTAGTTTATTTAAATACCTATCAGCTGTTAATTTGAATAAAAAGGGTATAGCATTATGCCACCAACACTTTTAGCAATAAAAGTAAAAATAAAATACAATACACAATTAAAAACATTAATATTTGAGTGTGATTTATGATTATGTTTTTATATGTCAATTGATAAAACAATATTTATGGCTGATGCATTTTACTTTTGCACTTATCCCTTCTTATGGTCACTAAAGACGGCTGTCGCAGATGTTACCAACAATTTGAAGAATGATATCAAACAAAGGACAACGGCTTTAACCCCGACAAAGTGAAAGCAAAACGCAAGATCAAATTCGTGACTTAAAAGCCAGAAATATAGAAAAAAATTATCATTAAAATTATTTTAAATAAATAATAATGAAATAAAATAATAATTAAAAAATCACAAAAAACTTTTCATAATTTCGTTGACTTACTTACTCATTCATGTACAGTAACGTGTATACATAATCACCAATATTTCTGATAACGAAGGAACATTTAAGTTAGATGCGATTAAACATTCCTTTTTAAATGTGATTGTTAGATCCGTACTTAGTAATATCTTATTGTTAAGATTTAATGCGTTACTATAATAAGTTACTGTACAGCAAACGAAGCTCGTTTGTGTTCTGCAGCTTGTTTTAGTTGGGTATACAGAAACAAAGGTACAAACTATCTGTAGCGTTGAGTGTGAATGGAAAACGTGAAGCCTGCTTTGATCGTACGGTGTGTGTGTGTGTGTGTGTGTGTGTGTGTGTGTGTGTGTGTGTGTGTGTGTGTGTGTGTGTGTGTGTGTGTGTGTGTGTGTCCGGGAATTGCCTCTATTTGCTAGCAATGCTTAATGGTACTGATGTAATTGTTTGTGTGTGTGACTATGCGAGAAGAGACTATATTAATCTGCGTTACAGTATTCAGATATATAATTCTAGTTTCCAGTAGAATGATTTAACCCGCGTGAAGTAATACTGTTATAAACGCACTGATATTCTCACATCAGACTCGGGTTTGTGTAATTTATTTACAAATGGCTTGTATGGCGACCGAATTTCATCTTCTACTTAGTCTGCATTCACGCTACTAAACTAATTTGATAGTATAAAGAGGAATCATTATTTTTATAGCATAATTATTATGCCACATTTATTATTTATTGTTACACAAATAACTAATTGTGTGTCATAAATATTCTATAGTAATACCAATAAACTTGTTCCCTTTTCCGGCTCCACAGTCGCTTTAGGACATGTAGATATTTGCCACGGGCACGGTTACATACACTTTCATCTCGATTCGATACCGTTACCGCTACTGGTGTATTTAACTTGCACTGTTCTTGCACTTTCGCAGAATAGCACAATTATAATACTTCTCACAGTATCTCAACCAGGATTTTCTATCTCGCGCTGTCGCGATTGGCAGACCGATCGTCATGTACCAAGCGGCATTCACACGTTATCGATTCCGTGTTATTATTATTTGATCGTTCTTTTATTGTTAGCATTAAATACGGTATGACATATATTAACTGAATCCACAATGTTGTTGTAATAACTGTATTTATATTAACAATGAAGCATTTTGCACGTGAAAATAATGTATCGGGAATATGAAAATATATCTGAAAATGAACAGAGATGGAAGTAGACAGAGGCCGAATTGAGTAAACCAAATTTTCAACTTGGCGACGATAAAATGTTTAGCGAAATCACAGAAGACACAGTGAAGTCCACAATGATGAAGGTGAAATTGCATTTGATGGAAAAATATGTTAAGGTGAAAGGATTATAGTAATACAGCCTCGGCCAAAATGATAACAGCTGCACGCCTTTGAAGTAACTGTATTCTATTGTGCACCAATCGGATTGCACTGTTAGTAAGATTAGATTACCGTTTTGAGTCCACAATGTCGTTGTTTTGTGGACCGCAGTTTATCACCATCAATGGAGTCGACCCGTCGTGTCGTCGTCATTTTCCTGTCGGTATAATCGTTGTTTAATAATGTGCATAAACATGTCAACAACGTAACTACATTTATGCTAAGTAAAACATTAATTATCACTGGTAACACTTGCTAAGATATCATCATTTTGAGGGAGGGATCATTACTGACAAATATGCTTCAGTGTTTGCAGTATTTACAAAATGAGTTCGATTTCCAATTCGTCATGTTACGTGTTACGCTGTGCGTTGGACTCATTGTGAAGTCGAGTCTACTCATTGTTGAAGCATGTAGGCCTACACATGAACACACACATATCATCTGCTTGACGTCACTGTACGTGGTTAAATACAGACTGACTGATTCTCTCTCTGGTATGGTGGGAGCTGTACCACGGCCATGGGTCTGATGCCTGAAGCAAAGTGAAGATGAGAAAGGAAGAAATAACGTTACTTTCGTGAGTTGGCTGACCGTACTGCTATGAGACAAGAACCAGAATTCTTGATTACCACAGAAAAAGGTGAGAGACGTATATGAAAAAACTCGTATTGTTGGTAAAATACGAGTTTGTTTTATTGTTCTAACTTTAAAACACACATTAATTTTATAATTTCATGGTCGTTCAAAATACAGCCCACAAAGCGTACATAACTTACTTTTTACTGTCATACTCAGTGTATTATATTCAGTACCAAAAATATAAAGGTAAAGAGTGCGTGTTCATTTGTAACATTTATATGTTTGTAACACAAGGCATGGCTATTACCAATACATAGCAGACTCTTACAGGTGCGAGTTCATCGTTTGAATTAATTCAATGACTAATGATATTTTCACGCCGTTTATAGAAAATCATCCTATATTGTATTAAAAAAGTCCTTCGGAAATTTTATAGTATATATATTTATTAATTAATGTATATAGTAATATTTAGTATTTATATGATTTTACCTCAAGTTGTATTTTCCTTATTTGGAACACAAAACGTCCCGAAACGTGTTCCAAATAAGGAAAATACATCTTGAAGTAAAATCATATAAGTATTAAACATATTATATACACCAAGAAATAGACTGTAGCAAAAAGTGGTTGAATATATATTGCAACGTTACAAAAATTATACAAATATATTACCATGTACTCAACGCAACTAAAATATGTATTACACCGACCAGGTCACAGGATTTTGTTTCTCGTTGCGTCAAGTATATGTGGTTGCACAATAATTAAATACTTTTTAAAGAAGAGTGAGATGTTGTTAACATGAAATAAATCATTTAAAATCGTTCAAATAATCATTCTAAGATTTATTAATTAACAGAAAAAAATATTTCAATATTAAAATTTCAAACATTAGACACATAAATATTGTAACACGTGTATGATGTCGTCTCTGTAAAAGTGTATGTGTTTGTGGGTGTTCGCCTCACACTGGTGTCGTTACTTCTATGTTTTGCGCTAACGATGTCCGTATCGATCCTTCAATTACCAGTACAACGTGAGTGGAAACCTTACCTGTTGTTTAATAGGGGTTTTTAAATCCTGGGTGGCGCCAAATTGTTTATTTAAAACAATTAAATTAATAAATAGTGTGGTAAAAGGTGTTCTTAGCTATGAGGGCCTGGAGCATTCAAATTTTACTCCCGCCTTCGTTCGACCTTCTTAATCGAGCAGTTAGTTCGCCGAATTTGTCACGTGAGCGCTTACCGTCATTCTCACTCTCTTTGCTAAACAATACACAATTTATACAATACACTTCCCTATGAAATAAAAGCAATGGTTACACTCTGTACTAGTTTCTTTAAATGGTGATTGGTAATTACTCAGTTTGACATTAAAATTATATTTGATTATTCAACAAATTTGCACCGACAATTATTGTAAGATTAATATCTCTAGGGTTTGGCGAATCGATTTTGAACGAATTATACAGTCAAAGATGGCGACTGTTTTGTTTGTTTACAGTTTGTTCCGTTCAAAATCCAGGTTCTTGTGATTACGAAAAAGATATTAATAATGATTACAATAAAAAGTACACTACCTTACATTATTCGTACTTAAATAATATAATGTGTAACTATAATTTGTTCCTGCAGTGTAGTAAAGTGTGTTTCAAAAGTTCGTAATTTAACAACAGGTTATTTTATTAGTTAACAAATTTTCAGGGTTTTATTTTTTTTTACTTAATCTTTGAAAGAAATAATATTCAGTTTATAGTGAGAGTTCAGATTACTGTGAGAAATATTTAAAGTTAGTTTATTTCTGAAATTCGGGTAATTTAATAATACTTATCAAATCGGTCGACTGGTGGTGTACTGTCAGTCAGTTGTAATGAAATGGGGCTTCAATTGTGGTCAATTTTCAATTATCTGGGGCTTCTGGCATCTTTTTCATGTTAGTTGTAGCAATTTATTCATTTAAAATTTATTTAAATTGGTCCTTGGCATCAGTTAAATGTTCTCGTTCCTCGTCTGCTTCTTACGTTTCCATCTTTTTGAATTTTGGTTACTTTTTATATATTTTAGATTAAAAGTTAGGTCATTCACGGCCTGGCGTCTATTCTGGAAGAGCGTCACTTATTGAATACTAAGATTTAACGGAAAAAACGTAACCAACGGACCGTTCTCATGGTTACTAATTGATTCCGATTGGTTGATCATGACTTATAACCATTGTTATCAATTTTGAATTTTTATTCAAAATTACTGTATATCTTCTGATTGCTTTTATTCTTCCGTCTTCCTTCCTATGTATTAAATATTATCACTACTGTTTGTATTTCCTTTCAAAGATTATTTTGACATCCCATAAGGTTGGGTTCTCTAATGTATTATTGCTTGTACAATTATGTTAATATTTGTTAATTACATTTCTTTCTTATTTTAAGTCCTTAATATAACATTTATCTTTTAATATGATTCACAAATTATCCTTGACTAGTTATTTGCCTTGGATTTGCTAATTTCCTTGTTGATTTTTTACAATTTGTAGTTATTTGTTTCTGACAGTTAGGCATTTCATAGCCCTAAGTAGTAACTGATTATATTTACTTATTTTATACACATTACATCTTATTTTACCCTAATGTGTTTTGTTTTGTTATTATAATTGATTTGTTTATTTGTTGATGTGTTTTGGATCTGTTTTTATACTAATTGTATGTTATCATTATTTTCTACATCATGGCTTGTTAATTATTTCGTATCTAATTTTCCAGTATTATTATATTTGTATTATTTTACCTTTTTATTTATTTATTTTGGCATTGTTAACAATTTGGCTATTACTTACTATTCTTTATTACATAAAACATAAAATCTAGGCCTATGGTCTGTATAATTCCTTCAGCCATATCCTATTCATAGATTTAAACTAACAATTCTTTAACAGCTATTAAGCAATGTTTGTTAACAGTTTGTTTCATTCTTACTTATTTTTTGGTGATAGAACATCATCACTTTGTTTAAATCTACTTAATTCTATCCCTTACAACATGGGTTGTTTATTGATTTTGCTCTTATTTTCTTTACTATATTATTCCTTAAATAATCTCTACTTTCTATCCATGGTAACACTAACTGTTTACCTTCCATGGGATTCCCCCCTTTGAATACTATTGTATCCCTCTCTTACAATTAAACTTAATTTTATTAATAAAAAGATTCTTTTTTAAATAATAATGTTCACCATCAATCTTCAGTGTTCATTACAGATTATTAAGTGTTTATATCTAATACTATTATTAACCAAATTCTTACTTGTTCACCATTAAATTGTTTAGCGTTTATCACTGATTTATTAAGCGTTTTTTATCTATCACTAGATTTTCTAATTCTATCATTCACAATATTCTTATTTATTAATAATATTCATTTTTAAACCATTTAGTGTTTATCACTGATTTACTAAGCGTTTTTTATCTATCACTAGATTTTGTCATTATTTTGGGGGTTTTACACCTTCACTTTTGCACTTCTTAAATTTTTATTTTATGTGTTTATTAGTGGGTAATCCCTAACATTACTTTCTCTTTGTCACTTAGTTATTTTTATTTTCTCACCATCTCACTATCTCTCTCTTTACAAATGTTATTTACATGATTATATGTTCATGTTTCTATAGAGTTCTTTATTGCATATAATTGTAATTCTTGGGTTAGTGTACTTTTATTTATCGGGTTTTATCAATTATCATTTACATTTATCATTTAGTCAATACTAATACTTATTTTTTACATTGGTTAGTTACTGGTTTCGTTTCCTTTATGATATTTGAGTGTATCATTTCTCCTTTTCATATTCTATATTATTTGTCTGTGTTTTCTCATTCGGTTTCACTTTATTTCCTTTATACTTGGTTTGTTTCATTTCCATTTCCCTTCTTCTTCTCCTTCATTTTCATTTTGTTTCATTTTATTTTGGTTTTCCCCTTCTCATTTGGTTTTATTTTATTTGGTTGTATAGAGTCATTCACTTCATTCAGTAGGTTTCATTCAATCTGGTTGTAATGAGTCAATCACTTTATTCAATCACTTTATCATTTGGTCTCGGCTTTCCCCTTCTCCTTTGGTTTCCTTTTATTTGGTCAATCACTTGGGTTAGGTCATGTCGTCGTTTGCCGCGTCATTGTCATTTTATTTTCATTAAACATTTTATATTATACGAATTACTTTTTATATTGTTGATTCATCTTTTTTATCCCTGGTATTGGGGTAGCTTATTTGTGTTGTAACAATATTTACCTTTATAAGTGTTACAAATATACTGTAACCTGCAATGCTATTCATAACGTACCACAAAAAAATAAACACCTATATAATCTTATTGACTAAAAAAATGTTAAACAAGTTATTTAAATTCTTTTTATTTCTGTGTGTCTGAAATTAACATAACTTTTAAATACTGATAGCAACTCAGTTACAAACAAAATAAGATTAAGTTTCAAGAATGAATTTGTTGTTGCTATAAACAAAAATTAATTAATCTACCATTTACTTCCAATCTACTATGGACTTATACTGACACACCCAAAAATACTACAAAAGATTATTATTTCTTTACTAGATTTGCTTGTTAACTTACTCTCTTATCTAAGTATTATTTAGTCTTAAAACTCTAATTATTATATTCATATTTAAGTTCTTTTTCGAGAGCTCTCTTCACAATAAAAATATAAGTTTAATGAAGTTTAAAAAAATTTAATTGTTTTTGTATCACCTGCGTATATCGCCGTTACCGTTGCGTGTGTGTGTGTGTGTGTGACCAGAATCCTGAGAGTATGATGATGTTGATGATGATGATGACTATGCTGATGCGGTGTTTGTTGTCTCTATGGGTTGTTGCTGTTAGTGATGCTCCAGCGTTCCTCCTTACGTCTTGGTGTGAGTGTGGTTGTGTGTGTGTGTGTCCATGTAGATCTGCAAACGGGGAGCGTAACGTCCTGTAGATTTGTTGAGACCGAGTGTCCGATCGCCAAAAATTGCCAGTGGTATTTATACTGGTGGCGATTTGACAGGAACAGTCCTGCTATTGACAGGTTAGAGATGGTCAGTTCGCTCCAGAGCGTCCTTTTAATTACACTAACTTTTTGGTTAATTATCGCGAACTTATGAACATACTCGTCACATGAGCGATCTCATTGTTAGCGTAATTTTTCTCTGGTCACTCACATATACCACACATATTAATTACTCTTTATTACACTAGTAATTAATATTAATTAATTAGCATCATTAATATTGCACCTCTGGAAATAAATTTTACATTACTGCATTCGTTAAGAATTCATTAATGCAATGGTGCCTTTATAATTGGCGTAAGTCTTTGCTTACAGGTTTAACACAAGTAATTAGTTTATTATAATCTTGTTAAGACCTGAATAATTGGAACAAACAATTCGTAGCACATCACCCCATCGCGTCGTTCAAAACAGGTCACAGCTGGCTCACACACACAAACACACACATGCTGTATCTTACGCGGCTGTAGGTGTATGTTTTTCGACAGGTCAGATTTTGTAAATTCTTGCATTTTCTTGCACAAAACTGTGTAAAACTGTTCCTTATACTTTCTATGCTAATTACATATTAAACATACCGCCCTGGGCAAATATGCAAATATATGTATTGTTGCATATATTCCCAAGGTTGGTTTAAATAAAATTTGACTGTTAGTCAAATTTTATTTACACAAATATACATGTGTAACTTATAATTATAATTACATCTTATTAACTAAATTACAATTGGGTTTTAACTTTATAAAAGTAAATATTTTTATCGGATGGAATAAACCTTTCCCTGTTGTGGAGGGTGATAAATTCTGTCTCCCTACTGGATTATTTCGTATCTATACCATATCTCCAACTTTAAATTCCACTAACTTCTGTGTTCCATTGAATCTCTCTATCCTCTTCATACCCTTTCTTCTTAGTGCTTTATGCCAATCTTCACTCTGGAATTTTACTTTCTTAAACATAACATTCCTTATCATTCCTTAACATTTCCTTAAACATAACATTCCTTAACATTTCCGTAAACATAACATTCCTTAACATTTTCTTAAACATAACATTCCTTAACATTTTGGCAATCATAACATTTCCTTCAACATAACGTTTAACCTTATTAAGCATAATATTACTGGTGAAATCTTCCCACAGACAGAAATAACATCTCAAAGCTGATGCATGTTAAGCTTCCATTTTTGGGTTTTATTAATTTAAGCAACATTTCATTTGATAATACCACCTTCCAATCTTGCTTTACCAATTTAAATAGTACGTTATTTTTAACTCCATACCTATTTATATTATATTCACCTATTATTATTCCTTATCTTACTACTAGTTAAAACCGTAATATATGTTTTTTCTTAAATAATTATTATTTACGTTAGGGCATTAAATGCGGTGTGTCGTTCAACTGACACCCTCCTCTAAGCTAAACAATGCATTGTGTAGACAGGAAATATGCATTGGGTATGACCATTGTCTCGCACCCTCATGTTAACATTCCATTGTACTGCTGTGATTGTGCGATCACCTGATGTTAAAGCTTTTTTTCTTTGATGAGCCGAAACGACTTCTCTCTTCGTCTCTCTCTCTCTCTCTCTCTCTCTCTCTCTCTCTCTCTCTCTCTCTCTCTCTCTCTTTCTCTCTCTCTTCCTCTCTTACCTGCCTTCGAAGAGTCCATTGTATTTTTCTCTTCTCTTAGTATACAATTAGTTTTATTTCTGTACTCCGTACGAAACATGTGTTCGGACTGTCCGAGTGAAGTTAACAATTCTTTAATCGTTTTAATTCCTAGTGTTTTACTGGCGAATTTACTATTTCTGTGAAAGTGATGTGAAACTTTCGTACTACTCTGTGTTGTGCCAATCTGGATCTTAGGTATTTACTTCTTTCGACACGTTGGATTACATACTCCCCAACGGTGAGTGCAAATTTACCTTGATACTTACCATCTTCTGCTGGTCTCTTATATATTTTTCCATGTGTATCTTCCCTTAGCAACCTTTAAACAATGAGTTTTTAAATTGTTCGTTAGCAAAATTATACCGAGCATTTGTATACCATCTTACAGCATAATCTTGAAACTGTTTACTAATAAAGCTATTTTTCTCTTTACTTTATAAATTAACACATTACCTGTTAAATCCATATCTCGTTCCCAGTTCAGTAACAATTTTGTCCTTTTATCACACAGTGTTGGATCTACCATCAACTTCGTTGGTGTCTTCTTCAATTCCGTTCTTAGAAGTATTACCTTTCCACGTTGATTTTTCCCTAGTGTATCTTTTTCACTGAATATTCCTTTGTGGTTTTGTTAGGCACGACTACGGCAATTTCCAACCTTATTACTCTGGTTTCCAACTCCTGCGTCTTATTGATGTTTTCATGGACTTGTTCACTGACTGCTTCAATCTTCATCTCCTGCTCCTGCTTTGCTACTATAAATTTCTCATTCCATTGTTCAGCTACTTGTTTCACACTATCTTCTAATTATTTAGACCATTCCGCCTTCTGTTCTTTAAACTCTAATGCATCTATCCACTTATACGTGTCTACAATTCTATCTAAGATCACTTGTTTCAATTCACGTTTAAATTCACTTAAATTTTCTGTAATTTTTGCAGTATTCTGTTTTAATTCTTGTCTAAACTCCTTTATACATTCTCTTTGTTTTAAACTCGCTTGTTTACATTCACTTAACGTTTCTGTTTGTATATCTAGTTTTTTATTTAATTCCAGCATCATCTTTTGAAATGCTTCTATATCAAAACCTCCTGGTGCTGCCATGTTGTATTATTTTTATTATTTATATTTTAAAATCATTATTATTGGTAAACAGTGACTCTATTGTTTTTTAGTAAATATTATTTATTTATATTTATTATTATTATTAATAATCACATACCAACAATTTCTCTCCTCTTTTAGTTTTGTTGAGCGCCAGTTGTGAAATACACAGCAATATTACAATTACAATATAATAACATTAATAACAATACACTTATTAATTCTAAACCAACTTATTATGGTTCGTTAATTATCGAAGTACGTTTATTTCTTTTAATATCGAGCCCCACTTTGGGCACGCCAATATATTATGCAACGTTACAACAATTATACAAATATATTACCATGTACTCAACGCAACTAAATATGTATTACATCGGCCAGGTCGCAGGATTTTGTTTCTCGTTGCGTCAAGTATATGTGGTTGCACAATAATTAAATACTTTTTAAAGAGGAGTGAGATGTTGTTGACATGAAATAAATCATTTAAAATCGTTCAAATAATCATTCTAATATTTATTAATTAACAGAAAAAATATTTCAATATTAAAATTTCAAACATTAGACACATAAATATTTACCTTTATAAGTGTTACAAATATACTGTAACCTGCAATGCTATTCATAACATACCACAAAAAAATAAACACCCATATAATCTTATTGACTAAAAAAATGTTAAACAAGTTATTTAAATTCTTTTTATTTCTGTGTGTCTGAAATTAACTTAACTTTCAAATACTGATAGCAACTCAGTTACAAACAAAATAAGATTAAGTTTCAAAAATGAATTTGTTGTTGCTATAAACAAAAATAAATTAATCTACCATTTACTTCCAATCTACTATGGACTTATACTGACACACCCAACATACTACAAAAGATTATTATTTCTTCACTAGATTTGCTTTCTTATCTAAGTATTATTTAATCTTAAAACTCTAATTATTGTATTCATATTGTAACGACTTAACTCTTATCGTCTTTTTTGATGGATTGTTTTAAGTGTGTCAGCCCCACACGTCGTAGTCGTTACTTTGTATTTGTCTAACAGTCGTACTTTTTCTAATTTCTCACGCTGACGATGTCCGTCGCGAACGCACGAATTACCAGTACCGATACCTTCACGAGTGTAATCCTTACCTGTCCTTCATTGAGTATATTTATTTCCCGATAGGCGCCAAATTGTTTATGAAAACAATTAAAAAAGTTAAACTGAGCTGTTGTTCTATGCGGTGATGACCAATTCAAATTACCCTCGCAAACTGGCGGGCATTCGAATCTCGTTTGTAGTTCGTCGTGCTGCCAACGTCTAAATATGGCTGACAATTTTGCTCATCGCTAAAGTACACAAACTTTATAATAAAATTTATAATGAAATGAACGACGGTTATTACTAATCAGTACTAGTTTATTAACGTTGAAATAGTTAATAGTTAGTCAGTTAGATACAACAATATAATGTTATAAAACAATGTTGCTCCGGCAATAAATAGACAATATCTCAAGGTTGGCTAAGTTGATTGAAGAGTTTCTAAATCGACATGGCTGCCGTCAATGTTTATTTTCTATAGTTCATTCAATCAATGAGTTCTTTTTATTACGAAAAAATAGAAATAAGATGTTAATAAAGTACACTACCTTACATCAATGGTACTTATATACTATTAAAGTTAAGTACAATTCGTTTTTTGAGTGTTAAAAAGTGTTTGTTAAAATTTCGTACTTTGTACACAGGTTAAAATTATGTTTACATACAAGTTTAATATTTATTATCAATCAATCCTTGAAAGAAATTTGGTTACCAAGTTCGGAGTGAGAGTTTTTGGTGTTGTGAGAAAAGTTAATTAATTTAGTTCGTAAATTCGGGTAGTTCAGATATACTTAAAAAATCTTGTTGATTTCTGGTGATGAGTCACTTCGTTATTAGTTAGGTTGGGTTGATACGATCATTAATCTTCCATCATTTGTACTTTGGATTTCATCTGGCTTCTTTTTCAATTAATTTGGATTTTTTAATTAGTTTTGAATATTAAAGTCTGGTTTATTATCTCTCTTGGTTTAAATAATTCCTTATTAGACTTCTTGAATCCACATCTCGTTAAATTTTGCAGCATTTATAACTATTTTATTTGATAATTGAGTCGAATATGGTTTGGCTTCTGTATCTCTTGATCGTCCATAATGGACTAATGTTTTATAACGGAATTAAATATAATAACGTTCCGTTGTTATGGCAACTGCCTATACTCTCATTGGTCGACTACATTTATGTCTATTGTTATAATATTTGAATTTTAATTCAAAAATAATAAATATTTTCTGATGGCTATTATTCTTCAGTCTTCTTATCAATGTATGGGATATTATCATAACTGTTTCTATTTTCTTTCAAAGATCATTTTGACATCCCACAAAGCTGGGTTTGTTCATGTATTAAAGTTTTGATAAAATGCTAATATTATATTATTACATTTCCTTCTTATTTTACGTTTTTAATCTAATTTTGACTTCTTAATATGGTTCAATAATTGTAATTAATGAGTTTCTTGCCCTGAATTTTTTAATACAGTAGTTAATTTCTTACAATTTGTTTATTTTAAATTTATACAGTTAGGCATTCTGTAGGCCTAACTAGTAATTGGCTATATCTTTTTATTTTACACAAATCAAAGATTATTTTTCATTTACATATGTTTTGCTTGGTGTCACTCATGACTTATTTACTTTTTGAATTAATTTGGGCTGTTTTACAATAATTGCATGTTCTTATTAATTTACAAAATCATTGCTTGTCTTGTCTCTTTTTTTCTTTTTCTGTCTTTACTCTAATGATTAATTATTATGTTTGTAGATTTTATTTCCTTACTCATATCTATTGCCATTTCTTATAACTTGTTTATCACTTAATATTACTATAAAACATAACACAAAAATTAGGTTTATGGTCTGTTTACTTTTCAGCCATATTCCTTCTTACAAACTCAACACTTTTAATTGAACAAATAACAATTTTGGTGTATAATATTATGACACCATTTATTCTATCTCGATAATCATCCCTTGAATATTTTTATTAATATAGAATGTCTTATTTTCATTGCACTCATAGTACTAACTTATTATTAATTAACACTATTATATTAATGGTCTATCCATCTTTTACAATCTGTTTTATTATCTTTGTTTCCTTTTTCTCATTATTGTGAATTGTTTATTCTCTCACTTCTAACACTTACACTGTTTATCACTTTCACTTCCTACCTATCTCTCACTCTTGGGTTTTTACTATTTTATATACAAATTTTTAGTTAGTCTGTCAACATTTTTATGTTTTGATTTTCTTATCATCATAAGGTTATTAACAACATATATTATCTAATAGTACTGGTTTCACTTACTTATTCTGGTTAGTGTACTTTAACTAGGATAATTTTATTTAATGCTTGTTACTAGATATTTATTATTTGTTTGTGGTTTTTTATCATTGGTTTAGTTTATACCTTCTTATTTTATTTTCTTTATTGGGTCAATCACTTGGGTTGGGTCATGGTCATTTGTCTCGTCATAGTCATTTTATTTTCCTCAGTTTAATATAGTTAATTCATTATAGTTCTTCTCTGGTATTGGGGCTGCTTTTGGTGTCGTAACAAAATTTAAGTTTTTTCGAGAGCTCTCTTCACAATAAAAATATAATTGTTTTTGTATCACCTGTGTATATCGCCGTTACCGTTGCGTGTGTGTGTGTGTGTGTGTGTGTGTGTGTGTGTGTGTGACCAGAATCCTGAGAGTATGATGATGTTGATGATGATGATGACTACGCTGATGCGGTGTTTGTTGTCTCTATGGGTTGTTGCTGTTAGTGATGCTCCAGCGTTCCTCCTTACGTCTTGGTGTGAGTGTGGTTGTGTGTGTGTGTGTGTGTGTGTGTGTGTGTGTGTGTGTCCATGTAGATCTGCAAACGGGGAGCGTAACGTCCTGTAGATTTGTTGAGACCGAGTGTCCGATCGCCAAAAATTGCCAGTGGTATTTATACTGGTGGCGATTTGACAGGAACAGTCCTGCTATCGACAGGTTAGAGATGGTCAGTTCGCTCCAGAGCGTCCTTTTAATTACACTAACTTTTTGGTTAATTATCGCGAACTTATGAACATACTCGTCACATGAGCGATCTCATTGTTAGCGTAATTTTTCTCTGGTCACTCACATATACCACACATATTAATTACTCTTTATTACACTAGTAATTAATATTAATTAATTAGCATCATTAATATTGCACCTCTGGAAATAAATTTTACATTACTGCATTCGTTAAGAATTCATTAATGCAATGGTGCCTTTATAATTGGCGTAAGTCTTTGCTTACAGGTTTAACACAAGTAATTAGTTTATTATAATCTTGTTAAGACCTGAATAATTGGAACAAACAATTCGTAGCACATCACCCCATCGCGTCGTTCAAAACAGGTCACAGCTGGCTCACACACACAAGCTCACATGCTGTATCTTACGCGGCGGCAGGTGTACGTTTTTCGACAGGTCAGATTTTGTCAATTCTTGCATTTTCTTGCACAAAACTGTCTAAAACTGTTCCTTATACTTTCTATGCTAATTACATATTAAACATACCGCCCTGGGCAAATATGCAAATATATATATTGTGTGCCGTACGTAGGTGTACGGCAAATAGCGGTTCATAGGATTCCGGGCGTTATTTTCATGTATCTGGGGGAGTTCGCTTTGGACAGGTTCTCTTCGCGATCTATGAGACGTTACGGCGACTGTTTGTTACGCTCCCGCCATCTAGTAGACGTCGCTGTAGCTTCGGACTGGGGTATCTTCCTTTCCCGCTGCTAGAGTGCGCCTGCTGTATTCCGTTGTGGGTTGTAGAGCGCCTTTGGAAATCGTCCAGCTGTAGTTATCAGCTGTGGAGTTTTGTCTTGACTCGAGTTTTGGGTTGATGTCAGCTGTTCTATTCAGGAGCTGTTCACCACGTGTTGGTCTGTATTGTTGAGTGCTGAAAAGTTTCGTGGTTTTCTTTTTTTTATGCCGGCGTTGAGTGAAACCATTATGTCAGGCTAAGGGAAAAGCGTGCTAGGGGTTCTCGGGGGGCCGGCATCCGTGAATCTGGGAAGACCAAGGTGTGAATTATGTGATAGATTGTGTGAGTATTGAACAGGTATTGTGATGTGAGGTATTGATGCACCATGAACAGGTATGGAAAAATAAAATTATTAAATTTTGCCCTGGGACTTTATGGGTCGGGTCTGGCTGATTTCTCTAACTCTACAAAAAAAAAAAGAGAGGGGACAATAGTTTCTTAATACTGGAGTTTTGTCACTTCTTGGTACTCTTGTAATATCATGTACTATTGAAACATGCCGGGTTTTGCAGAACTTGAGTAACTTCGCATGTTTCTCTCTAATGATGAGTAGCTTCGCCGCTGTTTGCGGTGACCTGGTATTCTATGGACAAAACTTTTCTTACCCACAAAAAAAAAAAAAAAAAAAAAAAAAAAAAAAAATGTGTTGGGAATCGGCCGGGGCGTTCATTTGGCCTAGTGAAGCAAAACTCCTTAATTGCTCTTTGAATGACTCAGGGTGATATTTGTCTTGTGTTGAATTGCCAGAGCATGTAATGGCCAGTACATCTTTTACTATAGTCTGTGTGGAACTTGTATTGTGGCTGCCTGTTTATTGGAACTTGTAGATCTGGTTGGGAAAAGAGTTGCAGTCTACCTCCAGTTGTAACAATGCCTTACCTTGTGATAAAACAGTAATTCAGAAGCATCCATCCTATTAAATAATATGTCTGAACTGTTCTGCAAGAGGAAATTTTCTCTCTTTATGTATTTATAATGTTTGCAGAGATATATGTAACTGATTATCTGATGTTTTTTATAATTGTTATAATTGATATAATTTATAATTGTGCACTCTGAAATCTGTAAGCCTTGGGGCTACACCAGTTTATACAGGTTTATGGCAGGGGGGGGAGCACATGCACTTGTGAGTTCCACACAAGTATATATTATCTATCTCATTTTGCATGTTACTTTATTGATTAGATGAGTCTTTTTTCTAGGGTTTGAGTTAGATTTCAGAGGGCGCATGTGGTTGGGTAATGTAATTGTTTGCATTGTTGTGGCTGTAATGCTTGTTAAAGGTTTTATATATTTTGTATAGTGTTCAGTATGGCCTGTAAGAGTTCTTTAAATGTTTTATATATTTTGCATAGTTTTCAGTATGGCCTGTCAGAGTTTTTTAAATGTTTTATATATTTTGCATAGTTTTCAGTATGGCATGTCAGAGGTTTTAAATGTTTTATATATTTTATAGAATTTCAGTATGGCATGTCAGAGATTTTAAATGTTTTATATATTTTATAGAATTTCAGTAGGCTATGTAAGGGTTTTTAAAGGTGATATATATTTTATATACTTTTCTTGGAATTTGTCTTAAATATTAAATTTGAATGTTTTCAAAATTTTAGATTCTGGTTACCCTACCATGGATTTTGAATATTCACATATTTTCTATAATTCTGATAGAATACCTTCTGCCTGGACACTATGAATCATTTTCAGAAAACATGTAATATTTTGTAGATGTTTTACAGATTTATATATTTCTCATCAAATAATGTTACATATTAAATTTTGAATATTTTTTGAAATTTTAAATTGGAGTGTCATGTAATATAGTGAATATTTCACCTACTTATAGATTTTAATGGAATAACCTCACAACCTGATTTTATGAGATTTCATTGTAACAAAACACTATATGATAGCCTCAATAAACTTGTGTTAATTTTTGAAGTTTTAAAACTGAGGTCACCTCATTCCTCCAATTACCCAAAGGTTATCCAGCATGCGGATATTCTTCCACTAGGAGGCCTCTCCTAGTTCAGTGAAATGGTGAGCCGGTCATCAAGGTAAGTTGTGGTTTTTTGAAATTTAACTTTCGGTTGTCAGTTTTGGAAAGTTTAAAATTGTTGTGACGTCATGGGTGATGAGCGGCTCACAAATGGTAGCAGAGCGTGGTTGGACGTAGTCCTGGCCACCTCAGAAACGAAAATTGGAAATGGATGAGGTGACCTCCATATTTTAGTGGGATATGTTATGTTAAGTATGTGATGTTTATCAGTGTTGTAAATCTTGGTCTTTGGGTGCGGTTGCCGGGCCGGGACCCCTAGGGGGGGGTTGAGCACTGCCTGGTGATTTCTGATGGTTTTGGGGGTTCTTGAGTGTTTATTTGTTTGTTTGTGTTTTTGTGTGATCATGGTTGTCTTTGTTGTCGTATCGCACTTCATCTTGGTCTTCCCTGTTGGTCCGGTGCCGGGTCGGGGACCCTGTGGCACCTTGATTGTCAGCTCTTGTTAAATTCAGTTTCTTGTTGTTGGATACTATGGCGGAGCAGGGGCAGAGTAGGAGTCGTGAAGGCCGCGGTCTGGTGCCCGAATATTTCACAAAGGACGAACTCCTTTTCGAGATACGTTTGCGGGGTGGGGTTCCCCAGAGGGACGTGGCGTCCTTGCGGCGTCAACTGCGGGAACTGCTGGTGGGCGACGCTCCCACCCGGAGGGTCGAAATCGAGGATTTGGAGGAGGAGCTGGCCGTGTGTGAGGACAAGTGGACCGAGTTCTCCACCCTGATGGAGGACTCGGAATATATGGGGAGTTCCACCCGTGTTTGGCAGCGGGTGACCCAAAGGATGCACCACTTGTCCGCCCGCCTGAGTAATTTGCTTTTGCAGGATGATCTGGAGGAGGAGGGTAGGCGGACGGTGTCGGCCCTCCAGTCAAAGATTAGTCTACCTGGGGAGGCTCCCGAAAGCCCTAGTAACCTGAAGGAGATGCCCATGCGCCGGACCGTGGCCCCTGAGCGGGTGGGTCTCCTAGGGGAGCCTTGTAGCGCTCTGGTGGAGGAACGTCCGTCTATTTCGGCGGGCAGTCGCCCCCAAGGATTTCAGGGGGAGCATGTGGAAGTGCCTCGAGGGTTGGGTGCTGCACCTGCTAGTGTTAAGTATGAATCGTTGCCGAACCCCATTTATGACCTCCTCCGTCGGCTTCCAGTGGTCGACGGTTTGGACCCTGACCAGCGTGTCCAATTCCTTGAAGGGGTTTTCGGCATTTTTGATGTCCCTGGGGTGACCGGCGCTGCCCTGTTAAATTTGATTTACCCGTATTGTCGGGCGCCCTTGCTGGATCGTGTGGTCTGGCATCTGGGCGCGGGCGGGGATCTCGAGGCGTTCCACAAAGATGTGTTGGAACTGTTTATCCCCGGGAGGCTGCGTGACCGGATGCGGCAGCGATTTTTCTACAGAGTTCAGGGGCAAGGGGAACAGTTGAACGTATTTATAAACTCGATCAAAAGTGCTGCCCGTGTGCTGCGGGTGGATGTGTCGGAGGCTGAGGTGGTGCGGGTTATCTTGGAGGGCCTTAATCCGCAGGAGAGGTCAAGGTTGGTGTTTTTGGAGCGACCGCGCAGCTTCGCTGATCTTAGCGAGGCTTGTGTCTTCGCCCGCACCATCCAGATGAACGATGAGGCTCGCTCCGGCCGTTCCGAATTCCCTGTCCCCTGTTCCTCATCTGGTCAGCAGCGGCCTACCCGGGAGCAACGTGGTGGCAACCTTTGGAACGAGCAACGTGGTGGCCACCCTTGGAAAGAGCAACGTGGTGGCGACGCTGAGAGGCGGGAAGTCCGCTGCTATTCCTGTGGGAAGATGGGGCACTTGGCCCGGAATTGCCCCCTCAAACGATCGGGGGTCTCGCGGGAAAACCGTCCATCAAAAAACGGCCTGCGTGGGGGGGATTGAGGGGACGCCGGTCCCTCCCCACGTTTGGTAGCGATGTCGCATCCCAGGTCCCGTTATGTGCAGTTGAGACGGGACACCCATCCGGGGAGGCCGACCCCAAGCCGATTCGTCCGGGTCTCTCCGTGTGTCCATTTTTGGAGCTGGAGGTCGGGAAGGGCCGGGTTAAGGCCCTGGTGGACTCCGGATCGGCACGGTGTCTTATCTCCTACCGTGTTTACCAGCAATTGGTCCGGGAGTCATTGATCCGGTCGAATACTCCTTCGTCGGTGGTATGTTGGACGGCCTCGAGGGAGGTCTTGCCGACCTCCATATTGGTGGCTTTTAAATTTAAAATAAACTATTTTTCGTGGGTTTGGGAGTTTCTCGTGGCTCCGAACTTGAGCGTGGACTGTATTGTGGGTGCGGATTTTATTATGAAAAGTGGCATGGTTCTCGATATCCAGGGGCACGTATGCTTCTTTAAGTTCAACCGTGCAGTACGCATCCCCTTTCTGGGATATCGGGATGAAGCGGGGGAAGGTCTTGAAGTACTTCAACCCCCGGCGTACATTAATACTTTAAGCCCATCTCTACAAACTGCTTTCCGTAAATTGTGTGATGAGTTCCCCGAGGTGCTGACCGCCAACCTCGGACTCACTCACAATTTGGAGTATCGGATCCGCCTGTGCGACTCCGCGGTAGTCCGTTCGCACCCGTATAAATTCGCTCCGCCTAAGATGACCATCTTGCGTGAGAAGGTGCAGGAATTGTTGGACCAGGGGGTTATTGAACCTTCCACGTCGGCCTATGCCAGTCCAGCATTCCTGGTGCCTAAACCGGGAGGGAAGCATAGGCTGGTCATCGATTATCGAAAATTGAATCAGAATATTGAAGTTGAGTCGGTGCCCCTCCCGGACCTGCATTCGGCCTTTGACTGGTTTTCGCAGGCCCGATATTTCACTATTTTCGACCTGAATTCAGCATACCACCAGATTCCCTTACACAGGGATTCTCGGCCGTTCACTGCCTTTTGCGTGCCGTGGAACTTGTACCAATACAAGAGAGTCCCCATGGGACTGGCGGTTGGTGCGCAGACGTTAACCCGTCTATTAGACTCCGTGTTCCACGACATTAAATTCCAATATGTGTTTAATTATCTGGACGATCTGCTCATTTACAGCTCCACTCTTGAAGAACACATGAACCATCTCCGTGAGGTGTTGTGTCGCTTGAGGCGCGCGGGGCTTACAGTGAATCCCGACAAGGTGAAATTTGCCCAGGAGGAAATTTCTTTCCTCGGTCACCTTGTCTCTCATAAAGGGGTCACGGTTGATCCAGAGAGGACGCAGGCAATTCGGGATTTTCCTCCTCCACGGGATGCTAAAGGGGTGGCCCGCTTCGTGGGCATGGTGAATTTTTACCGGCGGTTCATCCCGGGGGCTGCTGAGATTGCGGCTCCCCTAAATTCCTTAAGGAAAAAAGGGGCCAAATTCGTGTGGGGAGACGCACAGCAACGTGCCTTCGAGTCCCTAAAGGAGTCCATTTTGTCGCCGCCCGTGCTTCGGATGCCCGATTTCACGAAGCCTTTCATTGTGCAATCCGACGCCAGCTCTGTGGCGATCGGGGCCGTGCTCTCTCAGGAGGTGGATGGTGCTCGGCAGCCAGTTGCATTTGTATCCAGGACCCTTACCAACCCTGAAAAGAAATCCTCGGTATACGAGTTAGAGTGTTTGGCGGTAGTCTTCGCCCTTGACAAGTTTAGGAGGTATTTGGAACACGCTGAGTTCCTATTAGAGACGGACAATCAGGCTCTCTCGTGGCTTCTGGCGCACCCCCGTCAACTGGGTAAACTAGGCCGCTGGGTGGTCAAGATCTCTTCTTTTAAGTTTCGGGCACAACATATAAGGGGGACCCAAAATGTTGTTGCCGACGCTCTGTCCCGTATGTATCACCTACCCAGTGAGGAGCCAATAAATGAACCATGCGCCGTACTCCTGGAGTTCCCCCTCGCCTTCACGGAAGTTATCCCTCATCAGCTTGATGATGAGGTGTTGGGTCCCATCATCGATAGAATCAAATCAGGCGAGATGAAGGCTCCATATCATCTGTCCAAGGGCGTCCTCTGCTGCAAGGAACGTAGAGGACGGGTCCCTAAGATAGTGCTGCCGAGCAAGCTGATACCCATGGTCTTCCAATATTATCATGATTCCCCGGTTGGAGGCCATTTGGGTGTTTCAAAGACCATCGCCGCGATCAGAAAGAACTTCATCTGGAAAGGCATGGACCGGGACATCGCCACCCGGGTGAAGTGTTGTCATCTTTGCAGTCTGAGCAAGCCCGCTCAGAATACTAAGTTGGGGTTGCTGTCTTCTGAGGTGGCTGGCAGACCGATGGAGAAGGTTTTCGTCGACTACGTGGGTCCTTTCCCGCGTAGCAAGGCCGGGAATTCGTTCCTCCTTGTTTGTGTGGACGCCTTCTCCAAGTACGTCTGGCTACTTCCCTTGCGTCAGGCTAGTACTGCCAATACCATCGTAGCCCTTCAGACCAGTATTTTTCAGCATTTCGGGCTTCCCTCCATCATTGTCTCAGACAATGGCCCGCAATTCATCTCGAGGCAATTCCGAAACATGTGTTTCCGGCACGGCATCCGGCATGTAACCACTTCCCCCTACCACCCGCAACCTTCCCACGCAGAGCGATTCAACCGCAATCTGAGATCCGCTCTTATCGCCTATCACGCGGAGCAGCAGAATACGTGGGACCAGAATCTTCAGTGGTTGCAGATGGCGTTCAATTCGTCCCTTCATGAAAGCCATCGTGCCGTGCCTTTTGAGGTCATGTTTGGTTTCTCCCCCGCTCATCCCCTTGGTAATTTGTGGAAACTGGAGGATCTTCTCCCGGATTTGCCTAACGAAGGGGTCGTTCACAGGTGGAAAGATGTGAGGAGAGCCCTGCTCCGATCGCACGAGCGCGTGCGGCGTCGCTATAATGCTGGGAGAGTTCCCAACCCTTTTAGGGTGGGTCAGCTGGTTTATTGCAGGAGCCACCCGCTCAGCTCTAAGGTGGAGGGTCGCGCTGCCAAGCTCTGCTATAGATGGTTGGAACCCTTCCGGATTTCTGAGTTTGTCTCGCCCGTCACTGCCAGCCTGGTGGATCCGGAGGATGGGATGAAGGTGAGGGTGGCCCATGTGTATCATTTGAAGGCGTGTGCGCGGATGGAGCTTCCGTGAGAGGTAAATTGGTATTGTTCACCCCAGTTAGGAGTAGTTAGGGTCCTCGGGTTTGGTTTTCGGGGGGCTTCGCTGGAGGGATTGTGTTTTATGGTTTTATTTTTTTAGTGTTTTATTGTTTTAGGTGGGGTTAATTGGGGTTTTAAACGTTTTATCGGTATTTTAGCTTCTCTCCTTTCCTTTCTTCTTTCTATTGCTTTAGGCCGCGGCCGCTCACACTCCCCGTATCTTCTACACTTACACACACCCAGCTACACACCCACACACACCTTGTCCTTCCTTCTGGTGTCCTTTCGTTTTCCACTTTCGCCGGATTTTATCTTTTTATTTGTTTTTAAGTCAGTCCCCGCTTTTCCTCCGGTGGTGGCAGTCCCAGTGTCGTCCAACCCGTTGGACTCCTTTTGTTGTGGGGGTGTGCCGTACGTAGGTGTACGGCAAATAGCGGTTCATAGGATTCCGGGCGTTATTTTCATGTATCTGGGGGAGTTCGCTTTGGACAGGTTCTCTTCGCGATCTATGAGACGTTACGGCGACTGTTTGTTACGCTCCCGCCATCTAGTAGACGTCGCTGTAGCTTCGGACTGGGGTATCTTCCTTTCCCGCTGCTAGAGTGCGCCTGCTGTATTCCGTTGTGGGTTGTAGAGCGCCTTTGGAAATCGTCCAGCTGTAGTTATCAGCTGTGGAGTTTTGTCTTGACTCGAGTTTTGGGTTGATGTCAGCTGTTCTATTCAGGAGCTGTTCACCACGTGTTGGTCTGTATTGTTGAGTGCTGAAAAGTTTCGTGGTTTTCTTTTTTTTATGCCGGCGTTGAGTGAAACCATTATGTCAGGCTAAGGGAAAAGCGTGCTAGGGGTTCTCGGGGGGCCGGCATCCGTGAATCTGGGAAGACCAAGGTGTGAATTATGTGATAGATTGTGTGAGTATTGAACAGGTATTGTGATGTGAGGTATTGATGCACCATGAACAGGTATGGAAAAATAAAATTATTAAATTTTGCCCTGGGACTTTATGGGTCGGGTCTGGCTGATTTCTCTAACTCTACAAAAAAAAAAGAGAGGGGACAATAGTTTCTTAATACTGGAGTTTTGTCACTTCTTGGTACTCTTGTAATATCATGTACTATTGAAACATGCCGGGTTTTGCAGAACTTGAGTAACTTCGCATGTTTCTCTCTAATGATGAGTAGCTTCGCCGCTGTTTGCGGTGACCTGGTATTCTATGGACAAAACTTTTCTTACCCACAAAAAAAAAAAAAAAAAAAAAAAAAAAAAAAAAAAAAAAAAAAAATGTGTTCATTTGGCCTAGTGAAGCAAAACTCCTTAATTGCTCTTTGAATGACTCAGGGTGATATTTGTCTTGTGTTGAATTGCCAGAGCATGTAATGGCCAGTACATCTTTTACTATAGTCTGTGTGGAACTTGTATTGTGGCTGCCTGTTTATTGGAACTTGTAGATCTGGTTGGGAAAAGAGTTGCAGTCTACCTCCAGTTGTAACAATGCCTTACCTTGTGATAAAACAGTAATTCAGAAGCATCCATCCTATTAAATAATATGTCTGAACTGTTCTGCAAGAGGAAATTTTCTCTCTTTATGTATTTATAATGTTTGCAGAGATATATGTAACTGATTATCTGATGTTTTTTATAATTGTTATAATTGATATAATTTATAATTGTGCACTCTGAAATCTGTAAGCCTTGGGGCTACACCAGTTTATACAGGTTTATGGCAGGGGGGGAGCACATGCACTTGTGAGTTCCACACAAGTATATATTATCTATCTCATTTTGCATGTTACTTTATTGATTAGATGAGTCTTTTTTCTAGGGTTTGAGTTAGATTTCAGAGGGCGCATGTGGTTGGGTAATGTAATTGTTTGCATTGTTGTGGCTGTAATGCTTGTTAAAGGTTTTATATATTTTGTATAGTGTTCAGTATGGCCTGTAAGAGTTCTTTAAATGTTTATATATTTTGCATAGTTTTCAGTATGGCCTGTCAGAGTTTTTTAAATGTTTTATATATTTTGCATAGTTTTCAGTATGGCATGTCAGAGGTTTTAAATGTTTTATATATTTTATAGAATTTCAGTATGGCATGTCAGAGATTTTAAATGTTTTATATATTTTATAGAATTTCAGTAGGCTATGTAAGGGTTTTTAAAGGTGATATATATTTTATATACTTTTCTTGGAATTTGTCTTAAATATTAAATTTGAATGTTTTGAAAATTTTAGATTCTGGTTACCCTACCATGGATTTTGAATATTCACATATTTTCTATAATTCTGATAGAATACCTTCTGCCTGGACACTATGAATCATTTTCAGAAAACATGTAATATTTTGTAGATGTTTTACAGATTTATATATTTCTCATCAAATAATGTTACATATTAAATTTTGAATATTTTTTGAAATTTTAAATTGGAGTGTCATGTAATATAGTGAATATTTCACCTACTTATAGATTTTAATGGAATAACCTCACAACCTGATTTTATGAGATTTCATTGTAACAAAACACTATATGATAGCCTCAATAAACTTGTGTTAATTTTTGAAGTTTTAAAACTGAGGTCACCTCATTCCTCCAATTACCCAAAGGTTATCCAGCATGCGGATATTCTTCCACTAGGAGGCCTCTCCTAGTTCAGTGAAATGGTGAGCCGGTCATCAAGGTAAGTTGTGGTTTTTTGAAATTTAACTTTCGGTTGTCAGTTTTGGAAAGTTTAAAATTGTTGTGACGTCATGGGTGATGAGCGGCTCACAAATGGTAGCAGAGCGTGGTTGGACGTAGTCCTGGCCACCTCAGAAACGAAAATTGGAAATGGATGAGGTGACCTCCATATTTTAGTGGGATATGTTATGTTAAGTATGTGATGTTTATCAGTGTTGTAAATCTTGGTCTTTGGGTGCGGTTGCCGGGCCGGGACCCCTAGGGGGGGGGGTTGAGCACTGCCTGGTGATTTCTGATGGTTTTGGGGGTTCTTGAGTGTTTATTTGTTTGTTTGTGTTTTTGTGTGATCATGGTTGTCTTTGTTGTCGTATCGCACTTCATCTTGGTCTTCCCTGTTGGTCCGGTGCCGGGTCGGGGACCCTGTGGCACCTTGATTGTCAGCTCTTGTTAAATTCAGTTTCTTGTTGTTGGATACTATGGCGGAGCAGGGGCAGAGTAGGAGTCGTGAAGGCCGCGGTCTGGTGCCCGAATATTTGGTCCTAGGGAAAGTAATGTTTTTATATCGAGAGGAATGTCGATGTCAGTGAGATTTATCAGCCAGACTGGTAAGTAATAAAAACATTACTTTCCCTAGGACCAAAATTTGCCCTCCCGGATAATGATAATCGCATCCCCACCGAGAAAATTATCACCGAAGTAGAACACGTTCTTCACAACCTACCTGAAGATAAAAATCCAGAAATTGTCAGGAGTGAATGTATTAATATTATTACTAATCACATTAACAAAAATAAATCAAATAAAAATAAAAAACACCAAAACAACCAGCTGGCTACTGTTTGTAAAGCCACCAAACACTTCTTATCAGACAATAAAAACATTTTAGTACTGCAAGCAGATAAATCTAACAAGACAGTTATCATGTATAAAACTGAGTATTTCAAAAGAATGAATTCATTAGTAGGTGATTGTGAAACATATGTTAAGCTTAATAGGGACCCCACTACTTCTTTAAACAACTCAACTGTGACAATACTCAAAGAGGCTTTCAAAAACGGACAAATTGACAACAATACCTATAAACGCTTAGTTCCCCATGCCCCAACTCCACCTAAAATTTACGGCTTAGTAAAAACTCATAAACCTGACAACCCTCTTAGACCTATTATCTCATTTATAAACTCCCCTACATATGAAACATCAAAATGGCTAGCAAATATTCTAAAAAATGCGTCTACTGAAAAGTACAACATTAGTGATAGCTTTACCTTGTTGAAACTATAAAGAAACACACAATCCCTCCCAATCATGTTTTAATTTCACTAGACGTTTCCTCCTTATTCACTAATGTAAATATCCAAACAGTGATCAACATTTTAAACAAAAATTGGAACTGCATCTCCACACATACAACATTAGATAAGGATAGTTTCCTTAAACTTCTGTCGCATTGTTGCAATAATGGTTATTTCACATTTCAGGGACAATTTTTTAAACAAACTTACGGCACTGCTATGGGTAGCAGTCTTGGGCCCATCTTAGCTGACATTACCATGAACCAGTTTCTTGACATAGTTATCCCTACGCTACCATTTAATCTCCCCTTCCTATATAAATACGTGGACGATATTATAACATGTATTCCATATGACCAACACGACACAATCGTATCTCTGTTCAATTCCAAACTAATGGGCTTTGAACGAATACAGTTCACAATAGAGCACGAACAGAATAGTTCCATTTCATTTCTTGATACCAAGGTTATTAGACAGACAGATGGTACTATAGTCACTGATTGGTTCATAAAACCCACCAACTCCGGTAGATATCTGCATTTTAATTCCAACCATCCCATACATCTAAAAACTAACTTAATCCACTCGGTATATAAGAGAGCCACCGGTCTAAGTGATCAATCATTTCATCAAAAAAACACGGAATTAGTATTTAAGATTTTCAAAAACAATGGTTACCCAGACCACATAATCAAACAGGTAATTCATAAACATCGCGTAAATCAGCAGAGCCCCAATCTTACATCTGCCCAATCTAATACACCTGAGCCCAACGCTGGCTCGTACTTTTCTACAACTTATGTAAAAGGGCTTTCTGAAAAACTTAAAAAATGCCTATCAAAAATTCAAAAAACTTTAGCATTCAAAAACCAACATACTGTTCGATCTCTCTTCTCAAGCCTCAAAGACCCGACATCCAAAGATAAACGATCTAATGTCGTATACACTATACAATGCAATGACTGTCCAGCCACATACACTGGTATTACGTCCCAATATTTACATAAGAGAATTTATCAACATAGGTATGATTGCCATAAAAAAATTCATAATGATAACCCCAACGCTTTAGTATCTCACCATTTAAACACCGGTCATGAATTTGACTTCAACAACACCCAAATTAAATATTACGAAAATAATTATTTCAAAAGGTGCGTACTGGAAATGATTCAAATTAAAAGTGACCCTCACTCCATTAATTTTCGGACTGATACTCAAAACCTCTCGTCCAGTTATGCTCAACTTATACACACCGTCAAGACATGAAATTTGAAGAAATAATCAGTAGTCTCCCTACAGGATGTGTTGGTCATTAGTGGCCAGCTTGTCGTTAGATATTAATTAGTGTCACACTCCCCCCTAGTGCAAATCTTTCTCAACTGTCTTCTGAACACATGTTACTTAATTTCCTACAAATGTACAAGGGTCATCTGTTCTGCTTTATAATAAGGTGTTGGTTAGGGAAAATTTACAGTTGTGTGTTTGGCGTCAGCAACAATTGTAAGTGTCTCACTGATCATATTATTTAGTATTAGCTAAGAAACATATAACATTTCTTATAGACACATAGTCGATCAGTTTTAAACTCAGTACAGTGGGCATCTCCGTTGTGCATAATTTACACTTAGATGATAAAAGTAAGTGAATAAAATAGTGTTATATTTATGTATGGATTCTCGAATGTGTAGTTGACTTGTGAGGTTGTTTTGTTGTGTGTGTTTTTGTGTGTGTGTGTGTTCATATGTAATTCTAGCGTGTGTGTATGTACACGTCTGCATGTTAGATTTGTGGTATATATCTGTTTAGTATAGAGTGAGAGAGTGAGAGAGAGAGAGAGAGAGAGAGAGAGAGAGAGAGAGAGAGAGAGAGAGAGAGAGAGAGAGAGATTGAGGGAGCATGTGAGAGAGATTATGACCGACCTACATTTGAACTACATTGACTATGGTACTCTGTATAGACCAAGTTCCAGGTAAATAACATTGACTAAAATGTAAATATTAAGTAATAACCATTTTCATATAATAGATCTGTTATCTATAATGTTGTGTTATAAAGTCTGTAACCCTTTAATACAAGTTGGTAAATCATTTCTGTTATCGTGTGCATAAATTCTCTATTTATATGAGGATGATAGTGTAATAAAAATGGTGAGTGTTTTAGAGTGCCAATCGTGGACAATGACAAATGAGAGGGAGAGAGAGAGAGACCGAGAGAGAGAGTGTGAGAGAGAGGGAGAGAGAGAGAGAGAGAGAGAGAGAGGGAGAGAGAGAGTGAATGAAGAGAGATATAATGAGAGGGAGAGAGAGAGAGTGTGAGAGCGAAGGGTGGAAGAGTGAGAGAGGGAAGAAGGGAGACAGTGAGTGAGATGTAGAAGAGAGAGAGAGAGAGAGAGAGAGAGAGAGAGAGAGAGAGAGAGAGAGAGAGAGAGAGAGTGAGTGAGAGGGAGGGGGGGGAGCGAGTGAGTGGGGTGATAGTGAGTGATAGATCGATTTCAGGTTAGAGTGAGAGGCTGTGAGGATTGGCGGGGGGAGCATGGGTGAAAGAGAAGGGTGATTGTGGACACATACATAAATTACATATTCTATAGTACTCTTGACTATATTTTACAATATGATTACAATTACCGTATTATCCAAGTTTACCTGTTAGTAAAATTTACCAGAAACCTTTGTTTGTAACCTTTGTCAACTATCTGATTTAAGTGTAATGTTTTACAATATTGTGTAAATTGTATGTTTCTAAATTATGATTGTTTGCTAACACCAGTAGGGAGTGAAACATGGTAAAAATAACTTTTAATAATTACGTAGTGAACATCCCCTAATCTGTTTTAGTTATAGGTAATATATTACTTTGCTATATGTTGACTGTTGTAGGTATAAACAATTTATGTACCAATCTACTATAATATCCAATTGTTGGTTACTGTTTGTTTAATTAATTAAAATAACATTATATTTAGTAATTTAAATTGTAATACTGTATAAATTAAGTTCTCTTATACTATAATTTGCTCGCTTTCTTAAAGATAATTTGATGATGTAAACATACTATCATAAGTCTTCACATAAAAAATGATACATACATACACACGCACACACTCACATCACCAACACGTTCACCCAAATATTTAATTGTTTCGTTATGTTTGATATTTCTATTGTATTTCATATACAGGTCCTGAAGATGACAATAAATACTGTCGAAACGTCGACGCAAAATAACTAAAGTTGTATTATTGACCGATCCTCACTAACCATCCACTAAAACATGTATAATTAATAAAGACAAATCTTAACAGTTCCCCCATGATTAAACAACTTGGTAATAAAACTATAAAACTGACTAGTGATAGTATCAAGAAATAACAGGGGACAAATGCAAGTTATTATATTATAATAAATAAACTTTGAGAAAGTACATTAAATACTGTACCTTTAAATAACTTTAAAAGTTTTAATTTAAGATCATGAGTGCTATTTAATAAAATAGTATGGTGAAAGAGCAAGGACTAATATTTCTAATAAAGTGCCACTATTTATGTAATAAAATTCAATGGAGTGAATAAGATAAATAGAGAGCTGCTGGGAGTTAATCCATAAAGTGACAAGGGATACATCCCTAAAATTAAAGAAAAAACAGATAAGACTGTACTCAAATAATTTTAAGTAAGTTTTAAAAATAAAGGAACAGAAATGTTAGGTTCCTATTACAATAAATGAACTCTATGCCTAATGTTTGGAAATAGAGAGTAGTTCTTGTAATTATAAAATGTTATTATGTTTAATAGTTTGAATCAGGAATGCAATGTCTGAATGTGGATACCATTCTTATATGATAAAATGTTTTTATGAGTTACTATGAATAATCAGTACTAAAAGGTATGAATTTAAATTCCACTTTTAATGTCAAATAATTGTTATGTATTAATTGTTTAAGGTCAATACTAAATGTTATTGTAGTAAAATAAGGAATTATTAATGAATATTATATTGGAATAGAAAGTCAGAAAAGGGTATAAACAAACTATATTATTAAAAACTTTGTATGTAACATCAGATAAAAAATAGGCCAAAGGGTAAATCTAAACTACATTATAATTGACAAATACAGTCCAATAAACCAACTAAACTAATGTAATTTATGCAAGATAAACCCATCACATAGTAATATAATGTAAATTATACTTTAAAAAAGATATTGTCAGAAGATAGGTAAAATTATGAGTAAAAATGCAAATGTAGTAACTAAAGTTTCAGAGGGGAGTCATAGATTAATGAATTTTATTTAAAAACAATAATCAATGGATAAAATTGCAAGAAATTAAAGAAAGATAACCAATTATATCAATCTGAGATTCAGTATAACAATAATTATAACAGATAAAATGGCTAATATTTGGAGGAGAACAGGAAACAAAAATGTAAGCCTACTTTTCCAAAATGAAAGAAATATAGCAATTTTAATAAAAAACTTTATAAAACTATATTATTTAGTATCAAATTAAGCAAATTGAGTTAAAGAAACCGATTATGTATTTAGTATTTCATAAAATTAAATAATAGGGAAAATATATTCAGTGATATAATGTACTTTTTAAAGATGTAGCGGAAGCCAAGGCAAAATGAAACAATGTATTATGCATATTAAATTGGCTAAGAATTTCAGGATACGAAGGAAATGAGAACAGTTAATTATTATACGTGGTAGAGAACACTTGAACGAGGTTTTGCTCCTATTAACCTATATAAGAAGCAGAAATGGCGTGCGGTATATAAACACCTAGTATTCAGTGAAAATTTTTAACTTTTTAAATTTTGACCTTAAACGTTAGAATCTGTGAGCACAAACCCTAACACAATTAAAATGCAGTAAAACAGAACAATATAGGACTAAATTATTAAATTAACACCATCACTAATAATTATTACTAACGAAACGAAAAGTGTTAGTTGCGACCTATTTAACCAAAGTGAAGTTAGACATTATCACACACATTTAAACAAAGTGAACTAAGAACACTGAACCAGGAACACTCAATTAACACCAGAACGAATATCTACAATTGCGGAGACGAAGAATCGGTGAAAAGGCATCGTTTATTGCAAGAAATATTCGTCGAGGCAACTACGGTTAAGCTACGCAGTCGGCAGGCGGCCAGCTTTGTCTTCCCAGCATTCTATGCGAGTTTGACCAAATGAACATCGAGTCATCACTGGTTCGAATTTTATAATATATAAACATTCATTATTATTAAATAACCTTGTAATTTTTAATTTTAAGACTTTTAACTGTAAGTGTTATACTTTCATGGCCCTACCCTTCTCTGGCTATTTACAAAATAACCGTTAAAAGAACCAAATATTTTATATACAATATTCATGTACATTTTTTATCGACCGGCCCTGAGAAACGAGTCGATACTATTGTTAATAGTCGATTAACCATCGATCTTTCAGATAATTGTTAATAAATCCTATAATTCTTCAAATTGGTTGAAATTTATTTGTCAATTTAATAAATATAATTAAAATTAAAGAAATTCAAGATCACGGACTATCCGAAAGGCGGTATTTACCAAGAAATAAGTAGAACTGAAAGAAGAAGAAGAACCGTCTATCGACTAGTACTGGAGATAACTATATTAACGCAGGAGTTATCCCAAAAAGTGATACAACAACATAAACAACCATCAAAGAATTAAAATTTTTACATATTACAAATATAAAAATTATTTATTAAATACCTACAGTAAAAAAAAAAAATATTTTTCAGAAAACATAAATTTTAATATTTAAATTATTATTATTATTTTGTAACCAAGAAGACGAGAGAAGTCGCGTTTTGTTACAATATATATATATATATATATATATATATATATATATATATATATATATATAGTACATGTAAAATATAATATTGTCTATTATGATTTTATATCTTTATAAAAAGATCTTGAATGATATAAAAATCGTTATAACATTTGTCAGACGCAAATGTGTCTTATGACATTTGCTATTCTAATTTACAGTATAATTTTCTACAAAATATGACAGTGTTCTATATTATTAATATTAGTTATAGGGTTCTTGGAGCTTTGTAAACTAATGGATATGACACCTAATTACTAACCTAAAAAGGTCCTTGGTTCGATTTCCCGGCATACCAAAAATCAAGATGCGTTTTTTCTCCCCCCCCCCGCGATTCAGCCTGCGGAGTTGAGGAGAATACTTGGTTGGGTAATTGATAATGGGTATACCTAGGATACCATTCCTGGGTGGCTGAAACGTAGTGCTGGCCACACTGCCTTTCTAGTACGCCGAAACCCTCATACACATAAGGCTAGACCGCTTAGGTGGTAATGAAGGATATGTCATTATTAATTATCAGATTTATTTTAAACTGTGTCGTCTCAATTCCTAATCTTACATACTATGCTGCAGTCTTTAAATTATTGTATTTTTATAAAAATATAAAGCATATAACTTGTTCTAAATATGTTGGCTATTCTAGCCCAATCTTTTACGTATGAAGTGAATGTAATTTACTAATTTGATTTATTTTCCTAAATTATAATAATGTGTTACTTAAAACTTCTGTAATTCATAGTGTTTGGAAAGGAAATGTATAATTAATGCGCAGAATAAGCTGGCACGCACAATATGAGTGGCGTGTGAAGCTGTCCGCTAAGCCGGATGCATCATACAGGTGAATCTGTTAAAACCTCTCTCTTTTGTTCAGTCCGCGGACAGCAAATGAAAAATAGTCTGTGTTGTTATTACAACTGTTCGAGGTATCTGCCATCTGCTATTGTTGCAATGTCTTCCACTCTTACACAATGCAACACGTGAATATAATAACATGATTTCAACAAAGACTCTGTATTAGTGAGAGCTGTCAGCATTGAAATACACTCACTTTGGGCATACGCTAGCCGGTAATGTAATTTTGGTCTGGTGATTACTACTGTTGTTTTAACACGTAATTAAAATATCTCTACGTATAACCTACTTATCTTTTGTTAGATAACTTTCTCGTTATCATTTATTGAGTATGCAGAACTTACTTGTAGACGTTTCATCTGATAAACAATTTAAAAGTAAATAATCAATAAAATCGTAAATAAATAAGTACTATTGCTGCAAAGAGAGTTCTTGCAGTAGCGAGGTGAAACTCTCAGTGGAAGCCCAAAAGGTGCAGCAACCCCAAGTACCGTTTAAAGAATTTCATGTTCGGCGTTGAAATGTCGATGGTCGAGAGTGGATGACACTGTTGAGGTTACAGACACCTCACATCAGCATATATATGCATATCATATTTCAACTCAAGAACTTGATATGAGAAAACTTTGTGCAAAGTGGGAGTGTTGCACTTTTTTTGCGTCCACCGTGGGAATTATCATAAGTGTTCGTACGACCTCGACTGCCCACTTACCGTTGTTTCTAAAGCGCAGAATCTACTAACACATTTACCATTTCGGTGTGAATTTCCAGTGACGCCAGACCTTTTTTTTCAATGAATAAGATCACGGTGTTTGATTTTGTCCATTTTCCAAAACGCTCATGGCAATTAAATTTCGTATAGCTGGTAAACAACGAATAAATTGGCAGATTTTGAAATTAAAATGTAAATTTAAAAGAAATTAAATAATAAAGAATTACGTAATGGTCATAGAAAATGTAAAATTATTACACCGAATCAATGAAGGAGAAGTTCTGAATCTGTTAGAGATAACATAGGTTTAAGAAGCTGAAAAACAAATGGAAAACATTACCAAGGAACTTGTAGATTTTGTGAAATGATTGAAAATTGTCTTGGACATATAAGACTAGACTATTGTAAATGATTTATAATGATGTAATTACTTTGTTGTGTTGCAAACTGTAAGAGGACAGTTTTAACCTTTGTTCCGTAACTGCTTTCCTGGGTTTTGCCCTTTGTCATACACTACCTCCACTCCTCCGCTGTTTCATACATTCATTCCATTCTCCCAATTCAAGTCTAACCTGTAAGGCTGCCGTAAATGGTGAAATAATTATTAGGACTAATAAAAAAAATTATAGCACTAAACCAAGTGTCTATTTATTTAATTAAATATTATTAAAATGTTCTACCAAGTGTCGAGCAACTATTTAGTTACTGAAATAATGAATTTATTGTGAACGCATTTAAAGCAAAACTGTTTGATAAAAGATTGTTAGGTCGGCTGAGAATATATTTGGACAGGCAAAGAGGAACAGGTTTTCCTTGTTGCAATTACAAGGCATGATATTTACATAACGAAGAAAGAATAAAGCTATTACAATTAATATTGTTCGAAAGAAAAGAATTATATCTTCTTTCTTTCGGAAGCAGAAATAGTAGATTAGACAGTAAGAAACGGTAATTAAAAAGAATACTTACTTCTTTTTGAATTTGTTTATTATGTGTGGATGTTATATCCATAATGATAATGGCGGTAGTCTAAACATTTATCGAGAAAGTGTTATCAAAGTGGACACCTGTGGTGAAGGCATGCACGCTATAATTTGGAAACACGGCAACTCTGTCATGTTTTGAACAGCCATGACATGTACGAAGTGACAAGATGATACAAGGTTGTGTCACCCACCAACACGTAACAGTATTAAACGTTTTGTTATGCAGAACTATTATCCTTTAAAATAAAAAGGTTATAGCTGCAACCAGTCTTAAATACAATAAGTAAGACTTTATTTGTAACTCCACAAATTTTAAGATTTGCTACAGAATGGCTGTGTATTTTAAATTCTTATCATTAATATAAAAACTCTCAAAGATCGTCTTCCCTTTTTACAGCAGATTAGTCATTACATTGTTTGACACCTCCTTAGTTTATTATATTTAATTTTTAAACCCGTTAATAAAATTCAAACAAATCTCTCTTAAAATAATAAACATGTATTTTTACGTTCAATCTATTTTATCAAAAGGCAGGTTTTTTTAATAAGTTTAGCACATACTGTCTTCATTTTACACGCAAAGCGACGTGATAAGTGATAATGAAAGTGATAGTGAAAGTGATCCTGTTCGTAATTGATAGTGTAGTGAACTGCCGTTGTCTCGCCTGCTAACACCTGGAGTTTTCAAGCTGGAATATTCCGAAACGTGCAGTCGTTATTCATAAGTTACGAAGAAATGACACGATGAACTACGAATATTGTAAATACACGTATACAATATTGCGATACAACGCATAACGTACACTATACAAAATTGTATTTTCTCGACACGCAGCAGGCTAACGTTGAATGCGTACTGACCACATCACATACAGTCAGTATAGACTTATAGACTATTTTGTTTCTAAAACTTTTTTCTCGTACCAGCTATGTTTATGTTTCAGTTTAAAATTATCTTCTCTAGATATTGGCCTGCTTTGTTTTAAACGAAAGTCGAATTTCTTAAACGTTTATTACTTTTCAATTGACTTTACTTACACAAATTGTGTCAGAACTAAATTTGGCCCACAAATTCTATACGAAGTGTATTGGCAAATTAAGAAATTCAATTTATGCTTAACCTAAAACTTGTGTTATTCGAATTAACTTTTTGATGTTTCATAAAAATTTTCTTAGAAATTCTAAAGATACACTTCTTTGACGCACTTAACAAATACAAACGCAGAAAATAATCAAATAGGCCAATTTTTCCAAGAATTTTTACTATAGCCTCGTTTTTGTTTGGTGCAGAAAACATGGTAAAATTTTTCTAGCTTAACACAAAACAAAGCTTATTGAACCTGTGTTTACATAGACCTTTTACTTATTTTTACCAATAGAGCTTATTGTATCCGCTTCCTTGTGAGACGCCCTGTATGTCTGCAACTGCATTTCTTCATTTATACAATCGTCTTAAGCGTACTGTAGTATTTTCTTGACACCGAGGACTTTACGCGACATCAGTAACACAAATATGAAGAACTGACGTGCTAATTTTTCCCGCGTTATAAAATTTTCGTGAACCTGAAACAATATTTGGCGCACAGAGCCGTTCGTGTATGAATGAGCGTTAATGTGTTGAGTACACCCATTGATACATGCAGAGTAGTATCGATTGGGGGCTCCCACGCTCGTGTCCGTTACGTGTACCTTATTGTGTACGGTTAACACCCCTTGACGGGTCGTCAGGGCCGCGAAGCCTGAAATTTTTCGCTAATGTTAGCCTGGCCCGTCTGCAGGCCTACTCCTCAGTCTGAGCGTACAAGCAAAGTGTACTCTACGTATTACAACGTTGCTTTAAAGGTGATTTACTCAGCACTTCTCTTTGTTTTTATCAAACTTTATTACTCTTATATACACACGCGCGCGCGCGCGTCCCTATATAAGGAACTGCTATATGTAAATAAATATTATGTTACATAATATTCTTTGTAAATATGGTGATTCCAGTTGAAAACTACAGCTAACTGTTTTCCTGATAGAATGGACGACATTAAAAATCAATCAGCACATCAAAAACTTTTGCTTTTCTACAAATTGTTTACACACTAGGTTTTAATAGAAATTAAGACTTAATAAAATTTGATTATAGAAATCAACAACTTCCTTGCATTAGGATTGAAAATATTATTTGCGCATAGGTACAGATCCATATCATTATCACTCAGCGAAACAGTCTCGGTCGCAGATAGTAAATCCCTTCCTTATTTTCCAAGAAAAAAAATGAATAGTTTTTTCTCTTATTACCAAAACAACAAAACATACTAATAATAATATTAATTACATTTTTCCTATAATGAGATAATTATTAAAGTTCTCAGATTTGTTAATTTAATTTTTCAACGAGCACAGCGAGTTCTCAGTTATTAACTGGACCGTTTTGCATTTTTCTCTTTGCCTATCTGTTTATATCTTTGGAGGATGCCTCAAGATAACTACTGCATTCAGTTTTTTTATCTTTAGGGGCACCAAAAGTCAAAAGTGGAAGTCAAAATTTTGAAAAAGTTGTAATAGTGTATGTGGAGGCATAATATATTAGTAATTTTACTCAAAACATGAACTCTGTACCTTTAATAATTTGACAAAAATAATATATTTAAACGCTGCTTGCAAAATGTTGGATCACATCCAAACGTTCATAAGGCATTTTATTTGGAAAAAATAAACATATTGTTATCATTTATTGTTACGACGATCTACTTGATCGTCGTAGGTACAGTGTAAAACAAAATACAAGACACCAATTAAATCACTAATCACCAGCTTTAATTATCACAATTAAACAGTGTATAATTAACTCGTACAATATTTCCAGTTAGATTTGTCCACACGCAATAACAATGTCTATTAATAGAGTTTCACACAATTAATAACACATTACTACGTCACTTCGGCAAATACTCAATCCGCACTAGCGAAAATCGCTCACGTAACTGACCTGACAACCCAGCTGCTATGGTTTTACAATCGCGTTACTTTACGGTGGCCACTTCAACTGGGCGAAAAATTAGGGCATTGGGGAGGCTCAGTGTGCTCAGTTGTACACTTCAATTCAAAAACGTCTATCTTACTGCTGCTAAAATAAGGGTAGTGAAGGAGACTCAGTGTGCTCAGTTGTACACTTCAATTCAAAAACGTCTATCTTACTGTTGCACCTTTAATGGTGCCTTTAACTATTTAATTATTACAACTCCGGTTTTACACATTGTTGACATTTCCGGATTTCATTCAACTAACTACTATTTGTAATTTTACTCAGTATTACTCGAAATTGAATCAAATATGTATTTGTAGTACGAGGCCAATGTTATTTGTTACATGATGTAAATAATAAATTATTACTAGTATTGGCCGCTTTTCTGTCCTGAATTATTTTATTTTCCTGAGATATTCAATTATTTTTGCACTCATCTCTTGACGTTCATTTAATACACTTCTATTATTTCTAAGATTCTTCTATTTAAACCCTAAGTTTGTAATAAATTTTATTAAACGTTATAAGCTACCTTGAAAGTTTATACTAGACTTAAAAAGTTGATGAAGTTTTCGTAGCTTAGGATATGTTTTTGTTTTGAAAATAATAATTAAATGAAATACAGACCTATACGGTAAATGTTTTTGAAAACGCATTAACACTCACGCACTCAGTGAGATGAGCCGTAACACTGACAAAAAACTGGGTTCCACGAATATCACTTTCACCAAGCTTGTCGGCCACCATAAAGTACACAAGTAGTATATACGACGCGCTGAGGTCCAGTATACCTTTCCTTCCTTAACTGCACGCCGGCTGCTTAATGCGTATCTCAAGTGTTCCTGGAACTCACTAAAATCACCTACTTGAATGACGCAGCAGCTGCCACACTGGACGGGGGGGAGTGGAGAATGTTCTGGGTTGTTCGGTAGGCTTCTCGTACAGACATCTTGGAAACATTCATAAATTGGAAAGCTAGGAATAAATTATTTCTCATTTAACTAATAATTAATTAAGGAACTGGTGCGTTAGTCTAGACTTTTAGTGTTTATGTATTCAAAGTGTTAGAAAATAGTAACGATTGTCTCTTTATCAATTTGATATTTTATTAATAAAGTAATAGTACGATATTGATTGATGACTCGTTGGGCACTTGGTGAAACATATTAGTACACAGGTTTTGTAAAACATACACACATTTCATTAGTTTCAGAGTTTATTATTTATCTCTAACAATTGTTTCAGCCTATTCTCAGAGGTTTCACAGTCGAATCATCAAAACAAATGTCGCTTGATTATTTTACAAACTTAGGCAGTTAGTAACGCAGTATATATTACTGAATCGTATAATACCGTATCGTCGTCCTTCCCGTTAGTGCGACACCATAAGATGATCGAAATCGTCAAGTGGGTAGACGACGTCGCAAATTCACGAACTTACTAATTTTAAACTGATTTATATAAACTGGACGCCACTTAATATAACTGTACGTAAGCTGAAAAATCAATAGGTGATCTCAACTGTTTACATATTTACGTTTGCAAGTACGAACTTGAAAACTTATTGGATTTTATTGTGTATAACGAGTAAAGGATTGTTGTACGTCTGTAGCAGTATTGTTAAGTGTGTCTAAATAACGTGTTTGTTTTACTGTGTCTGGTGTTGAATAAAGTTTTAGCTTACATGATAGATAACTACGCAGCAGCTTGGCTACAAAAGCGCGATTTATAACGGTAGAAACAATAGAACGACACACTGGATTTCACTGTGAATTGGTAAACAGATTCCACTCAGTCCATGCAAGATCAAACAGATGAGCATAAAAGAAAAGAAACATAGGAAAAGCGCTGGAAGAAGAGGGATGGTAGAAACACAACAGCCAACGGGAAACACAACAGCCAAATAAGTGAGGAAAAGAGGTGGCCAATGAAAACACAACGGAAGACAGCAAAACCAAAATAGTGAAAAAAGAGACTAACAATTTTGAATAACTTATGCTGAATAGTACATATTCCTATAGTCCACAAATATGCTTTATATTAAATAGAGTAAAATTAAGTTCACGTTAGTTTAATTTAACATTTTTTCCATTTGCACATACGTAGTAACACGTGTAAAACGGTTTACCTTTTTCTTTATTATTAATTCTTTTGTGATACTAACTACAGTGCATTTCCAGTTTTTGTTTGTATTCACTGAAATCATATTGCTCATACATATTTACATAGTTGTTTACATATTGTATGTACATACATATTTGTTTCAAAACGTTTTACAGTATGCGCAAAGAACTGGATGATTTACAATGTTCCTCCTACAACTAAATAGTGTTGGTTAATTAATTCCGAATTCTGGGATGTGTGTGTGTGTGCTGCACAGCAAAATGAAAACCAACAATTGTATCAGTTTCAGTGGTTAAACTCGACTCACTGAGAGGTAATCGCTATATTACATTAACAGCCTGAGCCGGAGGCGGTCTGATCGGTATTTTCACGCGTATATGAGTAATTACTTACACTTGTGAGAGAGCAGCAATTTCCAAGCACAATTATATCTGCGTGTTTCACTGTAGATTTACAAGCACACATATTGTATTTTAAAATTTGAATAAATTATCTAAAAAAATCTAATTAAGTTTACGTAAATTATTTAAACGTTATGGTTCAGTGGTTCAGATATTTTGCTAATTATTATTATATAATTGATTAAATACGAGGATAGTAATATTGTCAGGATAGAAGCCTGTATTTATTTATTACGTCCAGTAATAAAAGCCAAATATATTTATTTCATTTTTACATAAATAAAATGTGTAATTAGAATCAATTTATACGTACATGTCGTAACAAGACATGTAATGTAATGTCGTTATGCTATGTAAGAATAATTAAACAAACTGAACGCTATAAGGTTTCTTACAAAAATCTTCACTTTACAAGAGAACATTAAATATTAGTTTCAATTCAAAGACTCATTATTTCATCTACTTAAAAATGTTTCTTAACAATAAAATAAATTTCACATTAGAAGGAACGTTCAGATATAGGCCTACAAAAGTAAGTTAAACAATTTTCAAATTAAGCGATTAGAATAAATTGAACTAAAAAAAATGACACTCCATTAATAATTTTAATTAACTTCCTTTAAACAGAAATAATTATTACTATACCACTGATCGGAGATTAGTTGTAAAGCTTTCAGAACCAATAGATTGACTCAGAATGGATGAATAACTTTGATAAGATAAACTGAGCTAGAAAACGAACACGAAATTTTTAAGAAAACTTACATTTTTGAAGGAGGATTTACAACATGCGATATGCAAGATGATGAATGTCTAGAGGTCACGACGTATCAATAGAGATTAAAGAAAAAACTTAGACGTATGTGCCTTTCACGAACAAAGAAAAGAAAAAAAATAGTATCATGTAATGATTATACATTAATATACATTATTATGGATAAGCCTCAGCCAGCTGAAGAAAGTGTAGCGACTTTCATTAAAGATGATTAAAAGAATCAAGTAGATAGTTTTTGTAAGGCTTTTAGCTTTGAGTATGACAACGAACTCTGAAAATATTCGTATGGTGTCTGTTTACACTCTACAAGATGGTAAACTTTTAACTGAAAGAAAAGCATTTTTTGATGAGCTATAGACTCAACTCCACATACAAGACTGGTGATTGAGACTGAATGATCACAGGCATCTCACGTGAACGTGAGTATCGTATTTTAACTCAAGAACTTAAACATGAATCTTACAACGCGCTACAAATTTTAGTTCCACTTCTAAGCTATAGATGTCTCTCACGAACTTTTCACCTAACCCTCGTATAAAATGTAGGAAATTTTAATTAAGAATTTTTAGTCGCAACAAAATGTCTAAATGGTTCAATTGTATTTTAACAAGGCGTCAAGAAACACTTATTAATTGGGACGTATCACGTGGAGTAATACGATAGAATGTGAAACAAAATTTATTTGTAATAAGCATGCGGTGTTAGTGTACACTGCAGGGGTATAAGATCCCCGTCCCTCGGGAGAACATAATGAAATGCTAATGTGTTACTTGAAACGTGAGTACTCATTACTGATGCAGAGCGGAGTACTTGTCAATGACATGCTTGACACTGATCGCGTCTCTCTGTGTCAGGCGACCATTTCCCAGTCATTTTACTTTTCGTCGACTTTTAACGTTCAGCAAATTAGTCTATTCAATCATCTATCACAAAAGCATTCAATGTAATGTAAATAAGACATAATCTTCTTCTTCTTCTTCTTCTTCTTCTTCTTCTTCTTCTTCTTCTTCTTCTTCTTCTTCTTCTTCTTCTTCTTCTTCTTCTCCTTCTCCTCCTCCTCCTCCTCCTCCTCCTCCTCCTCCTCCTCCTCCTCCTCCTCCTCCTCCTCCTCATCCTCCTCCTCCTCCTCCTCCTCCTCCTCCTCCTCCTCCTCCTCCTCCTCCTCCTCCTCCTCCTCCTCCTCCTCCTCCTCCTTCCCTATCAAGACGTCTTTCATTACTCCATTCTTCGTGTGCCGCCTTCCGCTCCCATCATACCTTACGTTTTCTACGATTTCTTTTACCCATATGGATCAAAGTGACTGCTACCTTTCGGTTAGGATACGTTGAATTATGTTAACATTAAATTTAATTAAGATGTACCCATTTGATTTCATTTCCATATGCTACACGGCATACTGGAAAGAGCTAATCCTATCCGAACATCTTTATTTAGAAATGTTTGTGTAGACTTTTCTAAGTAAATACGATTTGGTCATAATTTCGTTAGATCTTCATTAACGTAACTTTATTCTCATGTTAGTCATACCTCTGTAAGTCATATGACATACTACGAAATTGAATCTTGTACTATTGGCTTGGTCGTAAGTATTACTCTTTCATTTTGTCACATTTATTTTTAATTTTATTCAGGTAATAGTGGTCGTTTTATGCAAGACAGTTTGTCTTACATACTAACTGCACTACATATAGACCAAATATACCACATAACATTCATTAAAAAAATTAACGACAGTTCTAGACCGAATGTGTTGGAGATTTTACGTTGCTTTGAATTGGATTCTTTTTCACTGTTAAAAACCGAATAATTCAACTTAAGTAAAATAATATTATTTTTGGAAGCACTGTGTTGTAACTTTTCCTGACACGACAAACATTATTATTTTAAGTGTTTACAATATTATTTTATGTGCTCAGTTAATACATTTTATAAGAATTTTACCTTCAAAACAAATAAAAACTTATGATACACGTTTTAATTCCCTTACGTATACGTTATAATACTGTAATTTAAAATACAATAAAACATAATTTTTTGTTCGAAGAAGGAAATGGCTGGTCCGTGGCCAACAGCGAAATGAATTTGGTTGATATTGTTGTAAGCCAATTACTTCCTTTCAGTAAATTATTGAACTGTCATTGAAGACTTGTGCAGAAAAAGCAAATAATCAGCTATCAGAAACAGGCCTCACTGTACTTTGTTCAAACGTTTGAAAAATGTTCTAAATTAATAAACCCTTCAAGATCTATTTTAAAGTAAAAATTTGAATATGAACGACCTTAATCACGTATATTATATATGTGTATTATATAATTACGTATAGTAATACATACAAAATCTGGATTCTTATAAAGTCGATATCAGAGACAGTTGAGAAAAGAAGTAAAGAAGTGTTTAGTGGCCAAGGATAGCTGTGAAGAAAACAGGAAACTGTACGTAGTTTACGAACATAAATTACCAATTATGTTAGACTCGAGTGACCAGCCGACTTTCTGAGAACATACCAGAGCAGGACTCTAATGAAAATGTACACGGGCATACCAATCGGAATGCGGTGTAAGCCTCAGCGTTTTTGGTCATCTCAAGCAGTTACCGTTAAATATGATTCAATTCAGAGCAGTGATGTTTGGACTGCAATGATGGGTCAGGCCAAGGGCAATGACCTGGCGAGCCAGAAGAGAAGACGTAGAAGATTTTAAAAAGAACACTGATGAAAATTTGTCATACATGGTCCAAAAACAATCTGTTATTAAATGAAAGTCATACTCTGTGAAATAACCGATGCGCCTTGGTATGTCGCTATCCAGATGCTACGTTGAAATCTCCTAATACTAACCGTCCAAGAGGTTATCCTCGAATCCATTAGGAAGCATCATGCAAGGTTAGAACCTGACGCCAATCCTCTCATCCAGCCATTTATGCAAGAGAATCACACTAGAAGGTTAAAATGAAATTGGGCAATAGACTGACAAAGAGTAAAAGAGTTCTTTGTATTGGAAAAGTCTCATCACGCCACTCTCATCACCAGTTCTTAAGCCTGAAAAATCGCTTATGGAAATTGTTATAAATTTATGATTAGTATTGTAAATAAAAAATAAAAAATTTCCATTTATTTTGTTGTCATAAAGGTTTTATATATCCTATACAGAGACCTTTGTATTCCAAAGATAAAAATATATTGCAGATTAAAATTGAAGCAAATGCAAATAAATTATGATCCTATTATATCAGATAAAACACTATTCGGTGACAAGAGCATAGTCTTTTTATTTCTCCTGTGTGAACAAAATTATACATATGTCACACAGGGATAAATGGAAGGAGAAATTTAATAGGTAACATAATCCAAAAATGTTACGGTGACAGGAAAAATAAATGAAAGGACAGAAGCAGGAGTAATAACATTTTTCTTTGTAAGGTATATAGATCGTACACACTGTGATTTCACCCGTACATTATTTAGGTTTTCCAAAGTAGACCACCTACGTCGAACACTTCTTTAGCAGATTAATGAAATTTACTACTATATAAAGCGAATTATATTTTTATAAAGGTTTCATCTTCAATCGTAATCCTATTTGTTACCCCTAGTCGGGTAGTCGGTCTAGATGAAAGGTAGAGATAGCGAAGTTGCAGTGATGGTAGTTTGGAGATCAAATAACAGCAAGATCGACACGATATCTGAACAGTATACATTCTGAATTAACTACGTGTACAGACGCAGAAACAAAATCGTTCACGGAATCCGAGGCTAATTCCAGGTTTCTGTGTTTGACAGTACAACTGATGGACCAAATTAATCGTGTAAAACAGAACAAATCGTAAGCGAAGTGTTATTTCAGGAAGCGTGATAATTAATGACTAACCATGCCAGTAATACAACGTAAGTTATCAGCACGGTCCAGGGAAATAAACCCAGATGGACTGTGCAGCGTACAACTGAGTTCTACACGTCGTGTTTGTAACAAGGGATACGGCACATTGAGTGCACTTAATGAACACACTGTATGTTTGTTTGTTTTGTACAGTCAAGTAACTGGATGCACAGTTAGAGATAAAGTTTAATTTGGAACTATGGTAATTAGGAAAACTGCGGAATACGTCAATGAAATGCATTTGCGCAAGTTAAGTTTGTTGAAAAGACATAGATATTAATGGGTCCACGCTTCGCATTATCAGGTCGAACTGATACACCAACATTATCAGTTGGTGTCCTTTTGAAAAAAATTATTTGACGACTGCAAGATATGCTTAAAATATTTTGGTTTCCTTTATTACCCAAATCGTTTTTTCTACGCGATGTAATTTTTTTAAAAGTGAAACGTAGTAAAATTAAAAGATTAATAATGTAAACTCATTAAAATGTCGTATATTACATTATTTTGAAGGAACAACATTTATTTTCTTGTATAAGGTCTTTTGATTCTGTTGACTGTTAACATTGAAAATGTCTGTACTAGTTACTTTTCTTACAATGTCAACGGTTCAAAAGGGAGGTTCGGAGGGACAAAGCCTCTTAATAATAAGTTTCTTACATATTGGAGCGAGACATAAAGTAGGTAGGCCTACTTATGCATCAAACGAGAAGTATAGCAGAAGCTAAACGGATTTAATTGTAATCGCTTATATTTTCAAAACTATTTATGAGAATACAGAATATGGCATTGACGGACAAGATAAGAGAGATGGTGATGCAAAAGATTGGGAAAGAGAAAATTAGTGAAATATGTTTAGGAAAGGGGTTAGAACTTTTTTAATTAGGACATTTGTTAGGAATTACCTTATATCAAAAGGAGGAAGCTATTGTAGAGGAATGAGAAGAGATGCGTAGGGCAGACTGAAGAAAGACAGAACTCTTGAATTTAATTATGTTATCTATAATGGGCTGTCAATACGAATGGGGTGCCGTAATCAACAACATGCGGATCTGTAGTTACGATCAAGTAATAGGCTTGTTCTAAGTACTGAAATGAATAAAGCGTTCACTTCTGATAAGAGTTAGGATTCAAACATGTTACAAATCAGTAATTTGAATTATTCTGTTTGGTTTAGATGTGAGGTGTAAAGTCAAATTGGTTTCTCTTCAGCAAATACGTGCATTGGACACGCTAGAAAAGGGTTTTGCCAATTTTTATGGACGGAAATACTGAAAGGGAAATAAATGCTAACAAGAGTAACAAACAACGTTTTGCTGAACAATCAGTTTTAATAACATCTAAGCGTAGAATTAAAAAGCTGCTTAGTTGTAAAAGAAATATAACCTGAGCGTAACATTTTTCAGCTCTACTGCTAAACGAAAACATAAGCTTTTCATACGGCAAAGCATAAAAAGTTAGAAGTTTTACGTTTGTTATCTCAGTTTATAAATTTTTGTCCGTACGTATGTTGTGTTATGGCCCGATGCATGAAGCGAAAACAGAAACGCGGAGACGAGTACCTACCTTAATAATGCGGCCGCTACTTTTGTCGTTTCTCGCCTGTGTATAAAATTTTGTGCGTCTGCCGGTTGATTTTGCAGATTTTAATATTCTTTGTTGTAAGAAAACGAACAAACATCTTTTGTTTGAAATAAGCTCTCAAACGTCTCAAAAGAAATATTAAATTAAACAAATTCTGAAACTCAAAACCATTAAGATTTCCTTATACGAATATCTTCCTCAAACGACAAACTGACTTTAATATAACATTCTTAAAGTTGCACCGTTTAAGATTTCCTTGAACGAAACACTTTCCTCAAATGACGTGTTTCATAAAGGTTCAGTGAACCGTCTGGGCGAGTAAAGCCCGCCATATTTAATTAATGATTTGTCAGGTACAGAATCTGGACCAAAACGGTACATAAACATTGTACTGGGTGTAAATAATGGAGGTTGCGCGCACAACCAGCTTGTGCATTTGGCTGCCAATACTGTTTCCTTTGTTAGCAAACACGCACACACGCACACGCACACGCACACGCACACGCACACGCGCACACACACATACACACACACACACACACACACACGCACACACGCATCATACAATGAAAGCTTCCGTTTAAAGAAAAACGTTAATGCTTTGTTCTTTAATGTAATTCTATAGTTGCAGCAAAGGTCTACTCGTAATACTGTTCAATCATGAGAAATAAAAAACTCATGTAATTTTGTCATTATTTTTTTTGTTTATTGATGTGCCACAAGAGCTTAAACCACCGAAAATTGTATTCATTACACACAGGTGTAGCGATTGAAAAATAGTGAGGGTTAAAATTGCTCCTTGGCTTCCTTACTTAAATTATTACACAATTTCTGTTCTACAGTACAATTAACGAGTGGTGATTCTGTAAATGTATGAAGTGTTATACTCACTTTCATACCGCACGGCTGGAGTACAGAGAGGGCTGTAAGTCGCGTGACTCGAGAATATCTCTTCGGTTTAGTAGGGACGCTGAATTAATAAATGTCGAAGTGTTTTGTGAGGTTCCGTCATTAACTATACACAATTTTGAAACATTTGTGTCAACGTTTCAGCAAAATTTTTTATTGTCATCAGAACCTGTATAATGTATAATGGAAATAGCACTACACATGTAATGAAACATTTTTGTGTGAATGTGTGTGTTACATAAAGAATCGTAATTATTATTATTATTATTGTTGTTAACGTGCACCAACGGGAAACAGCGAATTGTCGGCCAGTGGTAAGATCATTTCTGTTGGCGGCCCTCCGCTTAAGAAAGAGAAAACACCTTCGGAAGGGAAGGAATCTGGGGAGTTCCCAACCAACTCGTGTAAAAAGAAAGGCTTCAAGCCCAACAAAGGCAAAGATGGAAAAGAAGAAGGAAAAAGTGGAGACCTCGGAAGCCTTTACAGAAGTTCGGAACAAAAGAAAGAAGAGTAAGCTTTTTCATTGAGAGTAAAATGGAAGTTGGAACAACAACTAAAGATGAACTGAGGTTACAGACCATACGAAGTTGGCAAGAACGCTGGAATCAAGAACTTAGAGGAAGATGGACAGCCAGGCTTATTAGACATCTAGATAGATGGATCAGTCAAGGACCTGGTGAGATCAATTATTACCTAACGCAGTTTCTCTTAAGGCATGGACATTTTCGTGCCTACCTCAATAAAATGGGGAATGTAGAAAATCCGGGTTGCGTATATTGTGACTCGCTTCAGGATGGGAGATATCACGAGAACCCGTCGAAACTGAGTCACCCTTGATAAGATAGTAAGGAAACGATTAGTACCGAGAAACGATGGTATAAGGTAATCGTTACCTTTGTAGGTAGTGTTCAAGAAATGTTTCAAGAAACGTTACGAAAATTAAATCAACACAGGCCATACAAAACTATACATGAATTGTTTCTACATGAGTAATAAATATGACGGCGCTTTATTAGGGAAAGTATGACTGACATAATGACACGCTGAAATAATACGAAAGTGATTACTGGGTGGACTGACGTCAGGAAGTAAGGGTTTGTGGTTGTGGGAGGGGAGAGTCCCACACACCGCAGCGTGCGGGCCCTCTTCCCGCATAACGTTAGTTTTACACAGTTTCTTCATTTAAAAAATCCGCCATACTATCATCATCATCATCATCATCATAGTCATCCTAATAATCAAAAGTTATTATTATTATTATTATTATTACTATTACTGTATTAGTAAGATATAAATAAATTTAATAGTTTTACGCATTATTATTTGTTACAAGTGTAGGCCTGTATCATACATTTGTGTGTTGTCCATATAGAGGTTATGATGATTGCAATACATTTTTCGAAACATCGACAAAAATGTGTTGGTCAACGATTAACGCTTACAGAAACCTTCCAATACTAGATTTGAATAAAAATGCAATTTGTAAAACCCATTCTGTAATTTTAACAGTGATTTAGTGATTGTACATGACGAGAATAGTAATTAATAATCACACTACTACATCTGACATTAACCCTCTTCCCTCAAATCATGTAAATTTTTTATGCAAACGTTTTTTGAAGGGACATAGAAGTTTCGTACGTCTACTGACTTATAAAAGGTACAACGTCGTGCTTTCAATAAAACAAATTAAATATAATTTGTTTCTGGGACATACTTTCACCGGACACATGCGATTTAATTAGTTTGCCTTTAGGTTGTTTGGTCTCGTTAGAGAAAATCGTGAATTTCTGCAGATGAAGGTTGTACATTTTTTAGAGAAACGAAACTTTATATTTCGTTTCTTGTTATATCATTGCATGCGAAATTAAAATTTTACATCGAGTAGAATTAATGGTGCCCTTTGTTTGCTGGTAGCGAATCTTAAGAAACAAAACACGAAGATTGGGATATAAATAACTGTGTACAAATTAACTTCTTCCTTTCTCATTTAGCATACGCCGGAGCTGGTGCAATTTGTAATTCATCCTAGCAGATCTAATTGTCATAAGTTATGAAGAGAAGAATAATGTAGATGAAAACGGCTCACGATGGTGCTGCATTTGTTCACATTACAACAGTTCACCGCTGACATGATTCCAAGTTCGCAATTTGTTTCTGGAAAGTGTAATCAGTTTTCTAATCACTCCGATTTACTGAAACTATCGAATAGAATACAAAGGACTTTTTATGGAAACGTTCAGATTCACTTGTTCTCATTTACTAGTAGTCTTTAAATATGTCTATACTGTATTAACTTGTTTTTCATTGTTAAAAGGATAGCAATCTTTGGTACAAAGAAAAAATTATTAAATGCCAGAGAAATTAGCTTTAGGCGAAATTCGTCAGAGATATTTCTTACTCTTGGGCGACAATTAGAGGAGGGAAACAAAAATTTTCCCACGCATTATTCACGGTAAATAATAGTAGTCTCGAGGTCAATATATATTTAATATATCGTAATGCCACTTGTCATTATAAGTTAAAATTAAAAAAAGTCTATATATATATATGTATATTGTAACCGAACCTCTGTATGCCGATCGTTACAAAAGATAATAAGTTGATAGACAATTTTATAAAAATAGAATTTTCAAATAGTAAAAGATTTTGTTTATGTTTATTAAGAGGTGTGTATAAGAAATAAATCTGTTTTAAAAGGTTCTTGTAAAAATTTTAATAACAGGCAGGTATTTATTGACCGCCGATGCACTTCTAGAAGATTTGAACCAAGTCTGGAGTTAAATAGTTTAACTCCAGTTAGCAATCGATTGGTGACTTTTCTGGCTGGTCCAATATCTCGTTCAAATAAAATATTTTCTTCTTAGTTAAGTCCTTCAGCCTTAATAAATACTCTTAAATTAACCTGTGAAATAAGTAACAGATAAGAAATAATGGAAATATATAGATTTATTGACAATTTAAATAAATAATCGATTTTTTATCGATGGAGAGCAATTATCGACTCTGTCTCGGGAATTATCGATTGTGTCATACAGAACAAAATTTATGATATTTAATATATTAAAAGACAGGTTCTTTGAGCGATTAAAATTAATAGTCAGAGAAGGGTGACGAGAAAGTATAACATTAACAATTAACACAAATACAATAATTATTATTCAATAAAATTTAAATAATTCCAATAAGTAATGTGTATGTATGTTGTCAAACCAATATGCAGACGATGACGTCACTGCTGGAAGATAAAGAAGGCAGGCTTGAATTTTCAAAATGGCCGCTATTAGATATGGCGAGTTCACTGCAAAATCGGCATGTCCAAAAATCACGACAGAATTACCTTCGTGAATGTCTGAAATCTTCCCGCACTGGTGTAATATGTCTGTTAAGTTATTTGGTGTATTCTGACGAAGTGTTCTGTGTAAACTTGTGTTGGTTAGTTTATTTTGTATGTGTTCACTTCTTTGAGTTAACGTTCTCAAGATATGGTTATGATTTGTAGAGTGAATTGGTTTAAATATAAAGTTTTACTGTTTTCTGTCACTCGTATCATGAAGTTAGATGTTTGTTTTCACTATTGTCGTGAACGTATGGATAGCTTTAGTTTTAAAAAGTGTCTAATTCGTCTAACTCTCGTTTCACTTATTTTAATGGCTAAACGCTAGTACCATTTTCGACTCGATTTAAAGAACGTTTTGTCACACAACTATTCAGCATGATATTCAACAAAAGACTAATTAACTTGGTCATAAATCTGGCCCAGTTAATCTTTGAAAAAGTATTGTTAACATATTTCGATTACCTGTACACATGATAAAATATTACATTATATATGGAATTTATCTATTTTATTCATCACTTTTATGAATTATGAACCTTATTATTGGTTTAATCATCTCATTCCCTTTAAATTGATGTATTATAGTCCATATCTGTAGACATTTTGTGGAAATTAACAAATTTTGTTCACTTTTTGGAAATATAGGCTCAAAATTGGATTTCCGTCTTTATACAAAATTCCTCCATTTTAGGTATCATTACATATTCCTCTTCCTTTCCTTAAATACATATAAATTAAACCCTTGAACTGGTTTTTTGTGTTAATCTGTAAATTTGACATTGCTCTTGAAAATTAATTAATTTATATATTTTGAAAATTTACAATGTTTTAAGGTATATTTCCTTATTATCATTTTAACTCATAGGATCATTTCCATTAGTGGTGAACTGAGTTATCTTATATAAATCTTGCTAGTTTACAGGATTTATAAGTGAATTATTCTGGTTTATATTGTTTCTGTGAATTCACCAAATGGCCTAGATTTTAGAATTTTATATTCTGTCTTTCTCAAATAAATTTAAACTTAACTCCTCCTCTGACTTTACATAATTACAATTATATGAAAATAACATGTCTTATAACTTATTGTGTGGTGTAGTAGTTAATTAACACTACGGTTATTAAAATAAATAATTATGAACATTGTTTAACAATCTGCACAATTGAACATATTGCAGACATGGTTTGAACATATATCTTTTAACTATTTTTGAGTTAACGTAGCATACCTATTTAAACATTATTAATGGTATGTAGGCTATTATTTAGCAAACATAATTCTTTTTAGAACACATAACATAAATCTTATTTTCTAATAACTCTTACAAATACATTTTACTAACACATTGATTTTAGGACTGTGAATAAACAGTCTATTTAAACATTTTACACTTATTAATATTATATTAATCCCAGTCCTTTCTGGTCTAAACCATTATTATTTGTGATCCCCTACATCAGTAAACATGAACTCCTATACTCTATTTATTATCATTTTTTACAAATGTCTTGTAAATAAAGATTTACATTGAAATAATAAAATACTGGAAATCTTCCATTTTATTATTTTATTATGCTGTTTATTATTAGATATTAAAGTTGTTATATTGCATACTGATAAGTTATAGCTTCACCAACTTTAAGTTTATTGCATTTCTAAAAAACACTTACACAAATTCACTTTCACTGTTGGTTCTGATATTTTGAGTCTTATTATCTCAGACCAGACCTTTAGTAATCATGGACTGTTAAGACTAGTTTATTTTCTTTATTACCCAATAGCTTTAGTCGATTCACTTCTTATAACGCTATACAGCACTTTAGTTTTTTTAAATAATTACATTTTTATAGGATTTTGGGTATGTTATACTTTCTTTTGCATAGTTTTTGTGGGTTTGGGGTTGATAGTAGTTTATATAATAATAGGTTTTACAACGGTGTTTCTTTCATACTATTTCTTCCTCTCCTCCTGCCTTCTTTCTTGTCCTTCTTCGTATCTTCCTTCTGGTCTTCCTTCTTGTCCTTCTTCTAGTCTTCATTCTTCTGGATTTCTTGTCTTCCTTCTTCATTCTTGGGTAGACCAAGGTACTTTGTGTTATCTCGACTGAGGTTTAGTTTGGAACATTTAATTTATTCACTGATACTGACTTTATTCTTCTCTACAGGTATCAGGGTATTGTTTTCTTCCTGATCACAAATTTTATTCTTCCCTTTTCTTGTTTTTGGGGTATTTTGGTATTCACTACTCTTTAATTGAGTCTCTTTTTTCTTGATATGGTCTTATATAACTGGTCTACTGCTCTTAGCTCCCTGGGTAAATTACGGATATTATAATATGAGTTGCTTCCAATACTTACTTTGATATTTAAACAGTGGTTTTTATATAATGTAAATGAGGATTTTTATTTTATCGTGGTTCATTCCTTTGATTTCCTTAAATCTCATTCAATATTATTTTAACATATTTTGGTGTAATTAAACTTTATGATTTCATATGACTTAAGATGTAGTGGATTTTCTGTCACGCTACAGAATGCCCTTCTCCAGAAGTAATTTTTTCAGACTATACTTGCTTTGTTTGAAACAATTGCTTATGATAATTATTCTAGGTTTGTTATTATTCTGGACTTCCTTCCATTTTAAAAATTTTCTTATTTATATTTAAGTTTATATCATTATCACTTGATCTCCCTTGATAGTAATAGTGATCTGAGTTCATATTTATTATTTCATTTTCATATTTCTTCTTAGTATTTTCTCCTTGGGATATTTCCTCCCTATCGTTCCCTACTTTGTGAGCTGGTTCAGTTCAGAGGGGCACTGTACGCTACTTTCCTCTGCTGTCCAATACTTCACACATATTTGAGTACAGAGGCAAATCATCTCTGCTCAAAAAACATATTAATCCTGCTGGAATTATCTTCAGACAGATTAAAAAAATTATTCAGAATAGTACACATTTGTTACTATTTAAAAAAAAAAAATATCTTTGGGATACTTCACTTATTACTTATTATATTTCTCAGAGATTTTAATATTCCTATCTCAGTTGTTCTTCTGACTCGTTAACTGGATGTTTCTTTCATTTGATATTATGGTAGGAAGCTCTTTTATTATTACATTTTTCAACTTTTCTTATCATATAAATCTTTTGGTTATAAATTCTTTATTACCTTCTGGCTTTTTTATTATAAACTGCATTGTTTATTGTAGCATATCTTTATGACATTTTTAGACTGTTTCTTTGTTCTTAAATTTCCACTTGTTCTATTTTCTAGAATTTGTAGAACTATCATTATCATAATTGTCATTTAATTCATGAATCATTTTATATTAATTCGTTTAATTACATAAATCTTTGACATTATTTTCACATTATTCTTGTCATTGTTATTATACTTTCGAATTATGGTTTTTTATTAATTTCATAATGAGGTCATAATTTCTCCTCATACCACTTCAAAGTTTCATTATCTCATAATTCCAAATAAGTTTTTTCACTTTATTATATTCAATCACTCAAATCGTATTAAAGAATTTTTTCTTTTTTATTTCCTTTAGCATCATTTTATGGAAAGGTTTTTACTCTTCATATTGAAATTAGACATGATCATACTGTCCAGAATTATTTGTTTTAATTCTAAAGTCTGTTTCCTTTATTCATCCCATTATGATCCTTTGTTACCATGGTAATTATATTCTATGCTTACCATAAATATGGTATGAAATCTCTTCTGTTTATCTCACCAAAGTGTTTTATTAATAATTGGTTGGTAAGTTGTACTTATTCTTGGTTTAGAAACTTGATTTATACACAATTCAAAAATTCACTCTTCTTATATTATAGCCATAAAATTTTCTTAAATAACTGGTATGTAAGGTGGGTTTACCTGTGTTTTGGCTGGTTTTATTTTTCTAAATTCTCTTGGTATTATTGTCAAAATGTTTCTCTTCAAATAAATATTTAGTAAGCTGTCCTTACTAGTTTTTGAATGTAGATGGTTTCTCATCTAAATTCTCTCCTTCTTTATTATTATATTATAGCCATAAAGTTTTTCTTCAAATAATTATTTATGTAAGATTGGCTTACAAGTGTTTTAGAATTTTGAGGATTTTCAAAATTCTATTTTATATATCTTCTTACAAAATGTTTCTTCTCAAATAAATTGTATGTAATGGGCTTACATTGTTTTTAGAATTTGGGGGATTTGTTCAAAATTCTTCTTGTTATATTCTTCTAAATGGTTTCATTAATAATAGTGTAGTAAGATGTACTTACTTTTTCTTTGGAATTTTTAGGATTTTTTCAAATTCTGTTATTGTTCTATTCTTTTTTCCAAATAGTTTCTTTCAAATAAATTGTATGTAATTGGCTTACATTGTGTTTAGAATTTGGATAATTTTAAATTCTATTTTATATATCTTCTTCCAAAATGTTTCTTCTCAAATAAATTGTATGTAATGGGCTTACATTGTTTTTAGAATTTGGGGGATTTTAAATTCTTCTTGTACATATCTTCTAAATGGTTTCATTAATAATGGTGTAGTAAGATGTACTTACTTTGTCTTTGGAATTTTGATGATTTTTTCAAATTCTGTTATTGTTTTATTCTTTTTTCCAAATAGTTTCTTTCAAATAAATTGTATTTAATTGGCTTACATTGTTTTTAGAATTTGGATAATTTTAAATTCTAACTTCTCTCTCTTCTCTTCCATTTCTCATTACATTTTTCATAAATAATTGTAATAGTTTTCATAATTATATGGTAAACATATCATATTAGTTTCATAAATATTGTATGACTCTTTTCTTGCCTTTATTCAAACGTATTTCTTATTATTATTTTTCTTTTATACCCAGGTGGATGCTTTTATTATGGTGCATTGTTGCTCATATTTCCTTTGTAAGGTGTTTTTTCTTAATTAATTTTTTTTTTTTTTAAATCCCCGTTTTGGTTCTTTGTCCCTTCTTCTTCTCATTTTTCCTCAGTGGTAATTATTTTCATCTTCTTTGTGGTGGTTTTTTGCCGTTGTCGGTTATCAAGACATCAGTCCCTTTTTTGGAGGTGTGTGGTATTTGCTTTAACCATAGTCTGTCATTTCAGTTGCTCTCATGGTCCGGATGACCATAGTCTTCATACTTGTTCCGGTACCCGTGACATTTTTAGCTTTCGCCTTATATTTTATCCTTCTGGCCGTTATTCCTTTGTTGGCTACAAAGCTTATGTTGTTCCCCTTATCATATTGTCTTATATACCAATATGTCTCAGGTCCATATGCTGTATGACCTAAAAAATATTTGTGAGGTTCTTCATCTGGTTTATCAATTATTTGCTTCTCTGAAGCCCCATAATCTGGTTCACCATTATGTATCCATCCTGAAGGTATACATTTTTGTGTCATTGTACACTGGAACTGTCCTGGATGGCGCACTAATGGAACACACTCTGGTGATTCACCAGTGCCATCGTCACAGTCTGATAAGGTGTTATATTTCCATCTTTCTGAAATATACTGTCCAGTCCCACACTGAAACTGATCTGGTCCACATGTTGTATTCCGTTTACCTTTGGTCCTTTCCCATTGGTAAACTATTGTCTGTTGGTACTTTATTTCTGATATTAATTTTAATCTCCTTCCGAAAATTCTGGAATTCCTGATTTCTTCATGGTTGGTAATAGGAATATTATTGACATCCATTAAACCATGGTTCATCATTTCTATTTCTTCCTTGGTTTTTATTAATTTCCTTGGAAGTGTTCTTATTTTCTCTGGTTCCACTTCCTTATCTTTAGTATTTTCTTTGTTCCCGTCAGTTTTCTCTTCAGGTAATACTACTATTTGTTCCAAGGTTTTTTCGTTTGGTATTTCTTCTGTTTCGGGTTTACTATCATTTTTTATTTCCTCGGTCTTCTCCTTTCTTAATCCTTCCCTAAACAGTTTATTATCATTACTTATATCATCCAATTTCTCCATCACCAATTTGTGTTGCTTCTTCCTTTCCTTACTTACCTCTTCCATGTTCTCATCCATTTTCTTGCTGAAATTTTCCATATTCTCGTCCATTTTCTTCACCATCGACTCGTGGCTCTCGTTCAATGTTTTCATTATCGACTTGTTGCTCTCTCTTATTTCCTTACCCCATTCCCTCATCATTTTTCCATCATCTCCATTTTTGTAAGTTCTGCCATTTTTGTTTACCTTTGTTGCCCCTCTTCCTGACTGGATAACCGCTGCCAGGCTTATCTTATCAAGCCCTCTAAGTTGGACGCCACTTTGTAACCAGACCTCTGTATGCCGGTCGTTACAAAAGATAATAAGTTGATAGAAAATTTTATAAAAATAGAATTTTCAAATAGTAAAAGATTTTGTTTATGTTTATTAAGAGGTGTGTATAAGAAATAAATCTGTTTTAAAAGGTTCTTGTAAAAATTTTAATAACAGGCAGGTATTTATTGACCGCCGATGCACTTCTAGAAGATTTGAACCAAGTCTGGAGTTAAATAGTTTAACTCCAGTTAGCAATCGATTGGTGACTTTTCTGGCTGGTCCAATATCTCGTTCAAATAAAATATTTTCTTCTTAGTTAAGTCCTTCAGCCTTAATAAATACTCTTAAATTAACCTGTGAAATAAGTAACAGATAAGAAATAATGGAAATATATAGATTTATTGACAATTTAAATAAATAATCGATTTTTTATCGATGGAGAGCAATTATCGACTCTGTCTCGGGAATTATCGATTGTGTCATACAGAACAAAATTTATGATATTTAATATATTAAAAGACAGGTTCTTTGAGCGATTAAAATTAATAGTCAGAGAAGGGTGACGAGAAAGTATAACATTAACAATTAACACAAATACAATAATTATTATTCAATAAAATTTAAATAATTCCAATAAGTAATGTGTATGTATGTTGTCAAACCAATATGCAGACGATGACGTCACTGCTGGAAGATAAAGAAGGCAGGCTTGAATTTTCAAAATGGCCGCTATTAGATATGGCGAGTTCACTGCAAAATCGGCATGTCCAAAAATCACGACAGAATTACCTTCGTGAATGTCTGAAATCTTCCCGCACTGGTGTAATATGTCTGTTAAGTTATTTGGTGTATTCTGACGAAGTGTTCTGTGTAAACTTGTGTTGGTTAGTTTATTTTGTATGTGTTCACTTCTTTGAGTTAACGTTCTCAAGATATGGTTATGATTTGTAGAGTGAATTGGTTTAAATATAAAGTTTTACTGTTTTCTGTCACTCGTATCATGAAGTTAGATGTTTGTTTTCACTATTGTCGTGAACGTATGGATAGCTTTAGTTTTAAAAAGTGTCTAATTCGTCTAACTCTCGTTTCACTTATTTTAATGGCTAAACGCTAGTACCATTTTCGACTCGATTTAAAGAACGTTTTGTCACACAACTATTCAGCATGATATTCAACAAAAGACTAATTAACTTGGTCATAAATCTGGCCCAGTTAATCTTTGAAAAAGTATTGTTAACATATTTCGATTACCTGTACACATGATAAAATATTACATTATATATGGAATTTATCTATTTTATTCATCACTTTTATGAATTATGAACCTTATTATTGGTTTAATCATCTCATTCCCTTTAAATTGATGTATTATAGTCCATATCTGTAGACATTTTGTGGAAATTAACAAATTTTGTTCACTTTTTGGAAATATAGGCTCAAAATTGGATTTCCGTCTTTATACAAAATTCCTCCATTTTAGGTATCATTACATATTCCTCTTCCTTTCCTTAAATACATATAAATTAAACCCTTGAACTGGTTTTTTGTGTTAATCTGTAAATTTGACATTGCTCTTGAAAATTAATTAATTTATATATTTTGAAAATTTACAATGTTTTAAGGTATATTTCCTTATTATCATTTTAACTCATAGGATCATTTCCATTAGTGGTGAACTGAGTTATCTTATATAAATCTTGCTAGTTTACAGGATTTATAAGTGAATTATTCTGGTTTATATTGTTTCTGTGAATTCACCAAATGGCCTAGATTTTAGAATTTTATATTCTGTCTTTCTCAAATAAATTTAAACTTAACTCCTCCTCTGACTTTACATAATTACAATTATATGAAAATAACATGTCTTATAACTTATTGTGTGGTGTAGTAGTTAATTAACACTACGGTTATTAAAATAAATAATTATGAACATTGTTTAACAATCTGCACAATTGAACATATTGCAGACATGGTTTGAACATATATCTTTTAACTATTTTTGAGTTAACGTAGCATACCTATTTAAACATTATTAATGGTATGTAGGCTATTATTTAGCAAACATAATTCTTTTTAGAACACATAACATAAATCTTATTTTCTAATAACTCTTACAAATACATTTTACTAACACATTGATTTTAGGACTGTGAATAAACAGTCTATTTAAACATTTTACACTTATTAATATTATATTAATCCCAGTCCTTTCTGGTCTAAACCATTATTATTTGTGATCCCCTACATCAGTAAACATGAACTCCTATACTCTATTTATTATCATTTTTTACAAATGTCTTGTAAATAAAGATTTACATTGAAATAATAAAATACTGGAAATCTTCCATTTTATTATTTTATTATGCTGTTTATTATTAGATATTAAAGTTGTTATATTGCATACTGATAAGTTATAGCTTCACCAACTTTAAGTTTATTGCATTTCTAAAAAACACTTACACAAATTCACTTTCACTGTTGGTTCTGATATTTTGAGTCTTATTATCTCAGACCAGACCTTTAGTAATCATGGACTGTTAAGACTAGTTTATTTTCTTTATTACCCAATAGCTTTAGTCGATTCACTTCTTATAACGCTATACAGCACTTTAGTTTTTTTAAATAATTACATTTTTATAGGATTTTGGGTATGTTATACTTTCTTTTGCATAGTTTTTGTGGGTTTGGGGTTGATAGTAGTTTATATAATAATAGGTTTTACAACGGTGTTTCTTTCATACTATTTCTTCCTCTCCTCCTGCCTTCTTTCTTGTCCTTCTTCGTATCCTCCTTCTGGTCTTCCTTCTTGTCCTTCTTCTAGTCTTCATTCTTGTCCTTCTTCTAATCTTCATTCTTCTGGTTTTCTTGTCTTTCTTCTTCATTCTTGGGTAGACCAAGGTACTTTGTGTTATCTCGACTGAGGTTTAGTTTGGAACATTTAATTTATTCACTGATACTGACTTTATTCTTCTCTACAGGTATCAGGGTATTGTTTTCTTCCTGATCACGAATTTTATTCTTCCCTTTTCTTGTTTTTGGGGTATTTTGGTATTCACTACTCTTTAATTGAGTCTTTTTTTTCTTGATATGGTCTTATATAACTGGTCTACTGCTCTTAGCTCCCTGGGTAAATTACGGATATTATAATATGAGTTGCTTCCAATAATTACTTTGATATTTAAACAGTGGTTTTTTATAGAATGTAAATGAGGATTTTTATTTTATCGTGGTTCATTCCTTTGATTTCCTTAAATCTCATTCAATATTATTTTAACATATTTTGGTGTAATTAAACTTTATGATTTCATATGACTTAAGATGTAGTGGATTTTCTGTCACGCTACAATATATATATAAATAACCCACCGCTTAATGTCACGTTTGTCATAATACTCGCAAATAATAAATAACCACACATTAATCTGTAAAGGTTTCTTGCTGATTTACTGAACCCTTCGTTTCGCTCCACTCTTTGAGCTCTCATAAAAACGCTGACATGTACTATCGATTTCAAGTTGTTTACGCTCTCATCGTTAACTGATGAGTCTTTGATTATGCTCCGAAGAAACATGTCGTATTACGTGTACTCATGATGGTTTCAAAATATTATTGAGACTATTGTTCTTACAAATTGTTATATACCATTACATACCAGAATTCTGACGAAGGATTCTGATGAAGGGTTTGAGATCAACGCAGTTGAGGATAACATAATAAACGCTACACATAGACCGTCTCATCTTCCTGAATTGATGAAGCTAGACAGAGCTGTACATTTGGGGAATTAGTCAACCGAAACCTGGTTAACCACCATTTGAAAACAATTTAGAATTTAAGTGCACGACGCATCGGTTTGGAGTGAGACATTTGACTCTTTAAAATAGTTCATCGCAAGAAGTTAACGTCAGATTTGCTGAAAATCTAGCTAACTTCGCATTTTCCTGTAACACTGTTTACTAATAATAGCTGGGAAATATTTCAAATTCTGGTGTTTGAGACGCGATCGTCTCAACCTTCTTCTTGTGTGAAGTATAAGGAATCATCCTTCTCGGGTTGGGAATTTTGTTTAGCATAGCTGAAATTAGTTTTGAATTTTTAGAAAATATAATTAAGCATATGTTACTTGGGTACTGAACTTGTATGATGTTGATGTCTAAGACATAACTAAGAAGTATTTTAATAAACATTCAATTTAGGAATGGTTATACTCAATAATTAACAATTAACCATTCTTAATAATTTCTTTCAATTCAGCAATTTTTTTCTTATAAATACAATAATCCATTACGCACTATTTTCTAGTAGGCCATTAGGTTTACTAAAATCCTTTTATAAAAAATAAATAAGCAATATCACTTCGCATTAATAGCAAAGCACAGACTAATCTCTATTAAACAACTGCTGGGCTTTCATGGCATGTAAATTTATAAACGTAATAAATACACGCTCGACGTTACTACTTTTACTTTGTTTTCTGTATTTTTGGAACAGATTATTTTGTTATAAACACAAGATAAACAAAGTGGGTTAAAGTCTGGATTGGTTTCAGTTCCTGTTGAGAGAAATCAAACGGGAACTCTATTGCGAATCGTATCACACACACACACACACACACGTATACTGATGCACTCAGGCACAAGGGTAACAATAATACAGAGATAACCAAGATAATAATAACATTAAGCCGTGTGAAGGGAGGTGATAAATCTGCAGCAGTGGGACAAGCCGTTAGCCGCGTTGTTTCCGTATTCAGCGCACACCATCTGATAACTTTTCAAAACAATTTAAACCTCTGATGTCGCCCGTCGCCCAGATCTGTTGCGCACCACTGTAAATATAACTTCATAACCAGAGAAATTGCCTACTTTAATGGCGAATGCTTACATCAGACAGAACGGGTTTGAACGTACTTTTAAGTAACCGTTTTTATTATAATTCGTAGGGTATTTTCCAAACTAAAAATACTGTGTTAATTTTGTTTTTACCGTATCATTGTTTTCTTGCTACCATTCAATCTGAGGTCCGCCTGTCCAATCTACACATCATCTAATAGAAGTTTACAGCAACAACTTTACACGTCCTTGCCAGTATAGAGTTTTATTTTTAAACCCTTATGTATAGTAACCATATCGGCCTGCTCTCCTTTCGAGTGTAGAGGTCCATGGCTGTCGAGCCGCCGCGTGGTCATCTGTTCAGCTTTCTGTACTGATGCATGTGATAGTTTACTTTGCAAGTGGAGGCACAATGCTACAACTACGAGATAAATTCCCATCTGTGCGAAAAATAAAATATTTTACATTATCTAAGATATGTCAAATTACAAATCTAAAATATTTTAGATTACAGGTAGTGTTATGCTTTTCATTGCAGTCATAAACTTAAGGTGATAAACATTTAAGTCTGAAGAAACGTCAAAAAAAGTTTACTGTCAACATGTAGCAGCAACGTACAAGTGAGTATAGATATTGCAACAGAACACAGGATATGAAGTTAATATAATAGGGATACTAATGCTATAACACATTTTCTGACGGCCATAGACATGTTTTAAATTGATTTTGGTCTTTTCTTTGTAAAGTAGTCATAAGTTTTGAAACAAGCTGTGTTTAAAAAAGTAGGTTATGTCAAAATGTTCACAATTTTATTCTCTTTTATGTCATGTGAAATATTTATGTGTAAGTGCGCGGGTGCGCGTGTGATTTACATTTTATTTAATAACTTCGTTGAAAATTAACATTTCGTTCTGAAATTTGGACAGAGTATTCTCATTATTATAAGCTACATTTTCTACATAAGTACTCAGTTCTCCACAGCTAAAATTTTTATATGATTTTTTAGTGAAATCATTTCTTCTTTTATTTTCGTTATCTCGAAAGTAATAAAATTTATATATTAAATCTAGACAGGCCTTTGCAGAGTCGGACGGAGTTTCAACTTGAGTTCGGTCTATCAGTATGAATCTCTATGACGTTGCTAAATTTTCCTCCAATCAGAAGGTCTAAGAATTATTTGAGTCGGTCGCTGACAGTGTACGGATGGTTCAGTTCTTTCCGAAGTCTTGCCATAGAAAGACGTACTCGCTGTCACGAGATTTTCGTGACAAGACTAGTCGATTTCCATAAGACTTAGAAGTTGGTTCACGGTTCGAGTTCTTCGTTACCATTGCCACTTTATAGAACTCAGATAATTTTAAATATATCATTTCTAGTGCTTTTTCGCGTAGAGTGGAAGATTTTCAGGTTAGGGGCAAAATATCTACCGTGATATTTTGATTATAACCGCGAGAACACTTCAAGAAGCCTGAATTTGTGTAAGCTTAATACACGATCTATTTTTACCCAGTTTTGATCCCTGAGATTAAGAGTATTCAAGATATAAACAATAACAGTTCCATATCGCAGTCTGTGTGTATGCCGAGGCGTGGATATTCAGCGTTAGTGATCTTCGGTCAGTCGACGTGCAGAGTAACAGCGATGCGGACGAGCAGCTAGGGGAGCACCTGGTGTCCACGCAAACAGTTGGAATTCTACGTACAAGTAACATATATGTAAAACAAGCCAATAGACTCATTTATAGAAAGACAGTTATTTAATAAACAATTTTATATTATAAATCCATAGTAAATTTTAATGTGTTAATGAATAAAATTTTCTTACCTCCAGATATAGACTCTGTTGTAATAATTTCAATGTAACCTAATTATTCAGTTTAATTTGTATCGTTGCAATATGTAATAACAAATTCGAGTGTATAAAAATTCTTGCTACCTATAGTACAATGAGTTGTACGTCTAGGTGTTAACGAATTCTGAGCTTTATTCTGCTAAATAAATCATAATCACACACATTGACTATGATAAAATCGTTTCGTAATTTTCATATTTTAGACTAGAAAATATTCAGTTAATTATTTAGTCATTAAAAGTTCAAATGCACTACTTTATTGGTACACTCTTGAAAATAAAAGCCGCTAGAAGTATATTATAAAAACGTTATAAAAATCTATTCCTTTAACCATATAATTGACTGCTTAACATTCCTAAACGTTAATATGTATCTCCGCTAATAAAATATAAAAGTTTCAACAAATTAAATAGATATGATAATTATACCCTAGTTATTAATTAAGTCTTTTTTCAACATTTTCGTGTGAGAAGTTTATTTTATAGACAATAAACGAACCTGACAACAGAATGTTAGGTGTGAGTAACGTAAAATAAAAAGATATAAATGTCCGAACTGAAATATCCGAGAACGTCAAAGGATGAACGTTCTCTTAGGGTGGCAATATTAAGACGTCATAACGAGGGACGATAAATATGATACGCTGAAGGTATGAAAGAGAAATGAGATTGACAAATTCTAGCAATATGATGTTTTGGATTGAATGAAACGAAATATGGTGATCGAAAACATCGACGCCGCACGAACGGAATAGACAGAAAAGAAGAGGACGACGAATGAGAAGAGGTGGAAAGACAAGACAGAAAAATAGAGGAGGAGAAGAAGCTAATTAAAGTAAGAAAATACCGTTCGCAGAAGCGAGATACATAAGTGGGTATTTCGCGTAATGCATTTATACAAGTCTGTCACAGAGTACAAGCCTATGTGTAGTGTTTGCGCTCGAGTCCGCTAACATGCGGTTTGCCTTTGCGGTTTATAAATCCTACGCTGTAAGTAGTGTTAGCACATTGTAAACGAAAAGCGTTTACCAGTACTATTTAGTTAACTATAGACGTTACAGCACAGCAACATTATACGTTTTCATTAATTAATTATTTAATCCCTCATTGAATTAACTTTGCTTTTTATGGCGACTTCGTAGTTACAAGCGGAGTTTTGTCCAGGTCATGCTTTGTTTGTCTGTGTTGTGCTAATATCACTTAATAATGCAAGATGTCTTCTCAAAGCGTTACATAAATTATAAATATTTTAAAGCTGGTACATCATTAGAAAGATGCTTTTACTTACATTACCAAGAAAGTTACATTACGCATAAAGAACTTCTCTTTAAATAAAGTTACAAAAGCAGGCTCAAACGCTTGATTTGTTGACACCCTGACTGTAGATATTTGTTTGTTAATTACATACCGTAAACTGGTTAAGATAAACACACCATGAAGTTTTAAAATATTTTCAAAACTGATTTTTTAAATGTGTAGATATTTATTTAAAAACTGACTTACCAGTGTTACGTTAGCCTCATCAAAGTTTTCACCTTCCGAGACCAAATACTGAGTATCAAAAATGCAACATTCTTTGTGGCATATAACGTTATTTCATGAGACGGATTCAAAGTTTCAATACTCCACACATATTACAATGTTTACTACAGAGACCTAAGTTAAACGTTCTTGAGGATACTGTGCCTTTATAGTTAACATTTGTTGTTATTAAATAGTTTTATTGATGCTGTTGATGATAATGAAGAAAACCAACCGTTAATGGTAAAACTTGCTATACTAAATTTAATAAAAATTTATAAATTTCATGCAATTTCTTAATTTCCCGCGTTACAAGTTTCCCTTTACAAACAGTTTTTATATGCTGACGGTACACTTCTTAATGACAGTCGTCTAAAATTTTACCCCTATTAGATTTATAGTTTAGATCTAACAACTAATTGAATAAGATCTGATTCGATGTATTAGAAGATTATGCTAAGATTATACAATGCAATATTGAAGAACATGAAATACATTTTGTGTAAAGAAAGCACAGATCAGATATAAACTGCTCTGAAGTGAGGAAAGTATTGTAGAAAACTTTTACCGAGAATGCTATGCATGAACAAGCGGTTTACGAATGGGACAAAAGCTTCACAGACTCTCGTGACTGAGTTGTAGATCGTGATAATCAGATGAACATTATTTTATCGCGGTCCATGAGTTTTATCGCTAGGTGCAACGGTAAATAAGCAGTACTATTCGGGCATTTTACGCCACTTGTTTGAAGTTACATGTATAAAACAATCAGATTAACGAAAGGAAAACAGCACTTTGATAATACACTACACCGCACGTCATTGCTTGTTCAAAATTTAAGGCCAAAAAAATAATTCAGATGACACACAACCGCCGTATTAGTCAGATATGTCGCAGCTGTTTCATCCTCCCATAATGAAAGTACAACCAAACAACAACTTTCCAAATTGCTAAAGGTAAAATTTGCTGACCATAAAGTCAAGGCTGTAAGAAAAAGTGTATTCAAGAAGTGTTTTGAAGACTAAAAATAAGCGTTGGCATTATCGTGTTTCATTCGACTGAAACCACTCTGAAAAGTTCAATGTAAATGTAGACGAATCAAGGCATAATTTTTCAAACAAACAAAAATTGCAAGAACGTTTTGACCATACCTCATACGATGGCATTTTTGTATTATAATTGACATTATTTTGCAACGAGAGTCGTATAACTCCATGAGGTAAATAATACGATGATAAGTAGACAAAGCACCCACGTGACAGTGGATAAATCTCGGTGGCGAAACTGAGACTTTTCGTGGTTTCAGCTCAATGTTGAATCAATCCAAGTCCGCTCCTTATAACGGTAGTATAGCTTGGTCGGTTAGCTTAAGGTAGTATCAAGGCTTCACCTGCACGAGAGACGCACAACATTCTTTTATAGTTAGTTATATTTGCCGCAGCACCAGTTTGTCCTTAATTTATATTTGTAAATTTAATGTGTGAAAGTTATGATGATGGTGATAATTATGATACAGATTGTTATTCCCATCTACAAAATACTAGTGAATTGAAACGACTTAAACTTAGTGAATGGAGAACGAACAATAGTGTTACGATGGTCTACTCGATCGTCGTAGGTACAGTGGAAACAAAATACAAGACACCAATTAAGTCACTAATCACCAGCTTTAATTTTTACAGTTAAACAGTTCGTAATTAACAACACAGTCTACTACAACAAATCAAATATAAATTGTTCACACGCAATAAAATGTCACTAATATTAAACACAATTGTATTACAATTATACCGACCGATTATAAAACGCAACACTTCACTAATAACCACTTGAACGTACACAGTAATGTCGCTCGATAATAACTCTCGAACCGAACTGTAAATATATCGCTGCTATACTGACTTGAGCGTCCCTGAGTAATTGTATTTATAACCGCCGAAAATCTAGACGATTCCTAATTGCGTCTTAGCGTCCGTATGAACTACGTAATTAACTGCGGCCTTGACACAGTCCGCACGGCTGGCGGCATCGAGAAGCCTCTCGCAAATGGTCTACAAGCACGTACGCCACACGCGTTACATCGAGATTCTTCTGGCACATTCGACAAACACGTAGATTGTTCTGTGATGTCGTAACAATAGGCATTAACAGATATCCGATAGCTGTTGTATTGTAATAATAGCGAAACAGTTTACGAAGCGCACTAATGTATGTGAACAGTTAGGAGTACAAAGAAGGTAGTGTGGCCAGCGCTACGTCTCAGCCACCCTTCGTTACGTTAGGATATAGGTATTCATTTTGAAGCCAGAGTCGAACTAGTGGCTGAGAAGACGGCTTGTTTTTACAAAGCTACTCGGGAATTGAACCCGCACCTCAAGGTGAGTAGCAAGGCGTTCTAGTTATTTTTGATGGAAATAATCTTACATTAAAAGGTAAAATACATTTAAAGGTTTTCATAAATACAGATTTCTTAGAAGTAAATAATACTTTTGGAATCCATTGACAAATGAAACTGAAGTCTGTGAGGCGACTGACTGTACGCGGTGACCCGGAGACGGTGAAAATTACCTTAACTAGCTGAAATCGCAGTCAACAGAATTGTCGTGTATTCTCCCTTGAATCATGTAGGAAATGTGCTGACTTCGTACAACACGTGTCAAGCGATGTTACAACCTCAGTCAATGTTATAAAATTTACACATAAATCTTGCATGTGGGCAAAAACTGTTGTTCGAAGCAGCATTACATTTCACAAACGAAACTCAGGTCGTTAATAAAATTAACACTGGAAACATATAATATTTATGTTTGTAACATTGACACAAACCTTGTAATGTTTTGGAATTTTTAATGTGTGATTATAAGTTTTAAGGACATTGATCATTCCCTTTCTGTAACCGTCGTTCAGATTTTTGATTTTAATGAGTACAGAATTTGGAGATGGAGACGTAAAAACATTAGTTGACGATTTTCCTAACAAACTGTATAATTTCTAAGAGTAAAATAATAAGTGTTCTTCAGTTTTAGAATATTCCTCATCTTTCCTGTTTAACGGAAAAGCGAAAAGCAATGAAGACAAGAAAGTTACCATTTCAAAGCTCTAATGTCATCAATATTTGTGTTTTTTGCTGATAACTTTCCTTTTCGTTTATTCTTCCTTTATTATGTTTTACTTGTATCTATCTCACGTTCTTTGCCTTATGTCGGAATGGCATCATTTCTTGGTGAACTTTACACTTTCTTTCTTCGCAAAGTTTTAGTCAGCCTCTGGCACTTAGGCTTCACTCTGGTTTGCTGCACTGAAAGACTTTTGGTATGAGGTTATCAGGGTAACAGGTGCTATTTATTATGGTCAGGTGTTTTTACCCAGTCCGCCTAGTATCTCTTTACACTCTTATAGCTTGTTCCGTTTTGTCTTGTTACTTATTTTATCATCTTTTGTAATTTTTTGATTCGTCTGACAAATCTCTTCTCTGTTGTTCGGAGTTGATGTTCATGTTTCGCTCCCGTACAGCACTGCTGGGAAAGCCAAAGTATATTATATAAGTGAACATATGTTTCTAATCTGTCTTTATTTAAAAATGAGCTGTAACTGTTTCGTATACGGTTTGATACATCATAATTTTTCCAAGATCTTTTTCTTTTTCATTCCTGGCATTATGTCAAAGAGAGTTACATTGCAAAATAGGGGGTTTGATTCTTAGAATTATTGTTCTTCTTTGTCGTCTCTTGCCATCACACTTTGTTATTATTCTATCTGAGAAAAATATTTGTTTTTGGCCATAAACAATATGAACGATACATATAAAACAAACATATTCTTAGGCAACATAATCTTCATCCCGTGGTCGGTGTACAAGCCACTGCAGTGACTATCATCATTTTGCTATAATGTAATAAATGTTTTCCCTTCAAAATCCTGGATATTCGATAATTTAAAACTTTGCCAACATAGGATTAATTTTTCGCCTATACCAGTAGCCTACAAAAACAAAAGTGACTCGAATGAGCATAAGAAAGACACGTTTCTACATGTTTCTACAAATTAAAGGGACATTTTGCATATGTATAAAGGCGTTATTCCTGTTGTAACTGCAGTCAACAAGGAGAATGATGAATTCTAAAAGACACTCGTTTTTGTGTAGTCAGTGCGTTTTTTTTTTTTTTTTACAATACTAAAGAAATTAATTGTTCAGTCTTTCAGAAATAATATTCAAAGAGAAGTAAATAAATAATATACTATGTGGGTATATGATGATCAATAATTTAGGAAAAGAAAAGTAACAAACATTTCATTTAGCATTTGAGAATATGAAAATAATTATCCAAGACCTTTAAATCTTCAGCAGAGCAGAAAAAAATACATGGTTTTTGTAAGGAAAACAGGCCAAAACTTTTGTTGAGAAAGACATGTAACAAAGTAGTTACTTTTGTCCGTATTCCATAAACAACATATCGTTAGATTAAGAATGAAAGGATTAATACTTTATCTAATACACCCGTTTTGTTATAAGCACCGATTTTCGTGAATTAAAGATTTTAATCGACCGTCTTTAAACAATTTTTGAAAATAAAATTTTGTTTTGTTTTGAACTTATAGGAAGTGACAAACTTGCTGTGTGTTTCAAATTTGAACTCCAAATATCATCCTATTCGGCAGGAATTTATTAAAAAAAAAAACGAAGCAATTATTGGCTAATGTTTTTTGGACGTTCTCCTTTAGTTTAATGAGTAGTGTCACTTCCCAACGTTTAGCACGCACCACCTTTTGGTAATATTCTGTATATTACAAATACAGAGTGAGTCATAAGTGGCTTGACAAAAATGTAGCTTTTTTTTTATAAATTGTACTGATGAAAAGTTCTGTAAGGTTAGCTGGACACAATTTTGAAAATTTCTGTCAGCATTTCAACACATTGTTGCTGAGTATCAAAACTCATTATGTCATTATGTCGACATCAGGGTACATAAACGGGAACTACAAAAGCCATTAATTTACGTTTAATGAATGTTAATGGGCCTATGTATGGATAATTTTAATTGTTATAAGTTATTGTTATTGTTATTAGTATAAGAGTGATAGTATATCCGTCATAGTTCTTATTATTCTTTGCATAACATTTACACACATATTCGCACAAAAACACTCAAGACGTGTATTATTTCTGTATCGCCCATGTACAGATCCTAATGACAAATTCTGTAGAAACTCCCGTTACAAATCTTTAAGAATTACGTTTAGCTAATAACCGAAACGTCACAAAAGTAATCATTACTAAGTGATAAATAATAGATTTAAAAGTAAATGAATAAATCTTACCAATTCACAGACACTTCTAAACTAAGGATGTTTCTAGTGTCGAGTAACTTATTGCCCACTTTTTCCTACTGTAAATAATATAATTTTGTTTGTAAGTATATACTTTCACAGAATTTTAATCTTTCAAGAAACTTTTACTGTCTAAATTTAAAAATAGATATTTAATTTCAGCTTAAATATTTAAACTAAATGTGCAGAGGCGTCATTTGTGTAAGCAACAAAAAGATTTTATTGTGTCCCTGCATATTTAAACGCAACAACATCGATTGGCTGTCTACGTTATTTTATTTTTGATTGTTACTGTAAATTTTCTCGCGTTTAATTTTGACACAATAACGGTGATTACAATAATAATTACAATAATGTTTATAATAATAAATATAGAAATAGCACTAATACTGATGACAGGATTAATAATGCGAACAATGCTTATTAAAATTGTTTAGTTTATTTTATATGTAAATTTTATTTTATTTACATATTTACTAAACATATATTTCTCTCAATTATGAATTTTGTAATACAAAGTGGCCCATACGTCGCTTGGAAAAGTGCAATCTTTGACAATCTCTAGTTATGAAGCGTTCTGTGACGTTCCATCATGTACTATCCACGGTTTTAAAACGTTAGTGTTGAAGTTTCATAAAAATTTTTTGTCATCATCGAGACCAGTATACGAGCAACGCACAAATAATTAATAAATATATATAGTAACAAGACTTACATAATTATGAATAAATAGTTATGACAAGAAAATATTTTGGAATTGATATTAATGTCATGAAAACCAAATTAGTGAAAATCGGTAAAGAAAAGAGTGACGTAAATGTGATTCTAGAAGATCAAAAGTTTCGCTAACTAGTTCGATTTTCTGTCATTCTTGACGAAGTATTTTAATATATAGGCCTATACACTTGCTGTAGAAACTATTTGTTTTATATATAATAATTTTAATGCACTCTGAACGAAAAACAATTTCAGAAAATATTTCTCTGATTTAAAATAGTCAGAACAAAAACCCAACTGAAATGTCTAAGAACTGGACTCCGTTGACATTGAACAAACAGAACTAAGAACAAGCAGATTGATTGAAATACCTTAAGACTATAATCACTTTGAATGGAAGTAGAAGTGTCCAGTAGAGTAATAAAACTATTGACTACAAGCACAACTAATGTGAAGTTAGGAAGTGTTTTATATGGAGCATTGTAATGTATGCATCGGAGACATGGACAATTAGAAACAGAGACAAGAATCGTCTGGAATACTTTGAAATGTGGTTGTGACAAAAATAGATAAAACTTGTTGGGAAGAGAAGATAAAAAGTGAAGAAGTGATTTGGAGAGTAGGTCTAAATGAACAGAAAAGTATTATAAGAGCAATAAGAAAGTATAAAAAAAAACTGGATTGGTCACATTTTGAGAAGGAACCGTCTACACAAAGTACTAATTAAAGGATAGATAGAAGTTAGGAGAGGACAACGAAGAAGAACATATGTTGTGTTGGTAGATTTTACGATGGGGAGAAATTGTGAAAGACTGAAGAGAGCGGCACAGGATAGAACAACATGGAGAGTTCAGTACTATTCAGCTAAAACCTGTCTTAAGACAGATTCACCATTGACGATGGTATAATGAATAGTAATACGTATGGAATAAATATAATTGTAATTTATGTAAAATAATTAATTAGAGAAATAATTAATTAGTTGATATAAATAATAAAAATAATACTATTTCTGTATTCCCGAATAAGGTTCCCATGGTGACAGTAAAATTGAGTCTACTTAACAAGGAACCTTACGAAACCTTCCATTAACTAACAGTCACTCATAAGCTAAGGATAATTTCAAGTGTCAAACGACTTACCGCTCACTCTGTATGTATACTAACAATGCAATATTATAATATATCATTATAAAAATTCAAAAATTGACACAGCTAATAATAACCATCATCATTGTAGTTACTATAACGGTTCATTAATATTACTGTTACACTGTATTATTAGTATTATTATTGCCACGACAATGCTTGCTATTTTTGTGTACATTCGTATTTTAGGAAATGACACAATAGCACGAATTACTGGTTCGTTACAGTTGCAAACTTCCATCGTTAAATATAATAACATGTGGGCCTATTTTAGTTGTAAAAATTGATGACTCTAATCATAAACTACGAGAGAGCCTCGGTCGTGATAAATTGGCACTGGATTTGCTTACTACAGCACAAATAGCATTTCTCTTTAGAATCCAGGTACAACTGTCTGATTTGTTTTGACGTGTCTCACACTGCTTTAGTGGACATGTGGGTGCACGCCCATCTGTTTTTAATTAACTTACTAACATTAACACGCGTTAAATGCTTTACAACTTTGCGTGACATGGAACGTGTCATAAACTTACCAGATACCAAATTGTCGTCACGTTTGACAAATATTTAACATTACAGAAAATTGATAAATTTATGACACAGTGGCTGAGAAACGTGTCCCGAGTGTCAATGTCATGTCCACGTACGTGTGGGCACAATACACGCGCTTAGACACCCCAGTCATACATACCTATTTTCAGTTTATTTTCGTACTTAAGAAAAGGCGCTTATTAATTTTATGAGTATTATTGAGTATACATGATGTACATGTAGCATTAACATATATGACAATAGTGATATACAATTTCGCACGCTTTATTCCAGCATCAGAACCGTACGTGTAAACGTCTCAAACTCCAGAGCTGATTATTTGCATTTTAGTGTAATTTTGTGCGAATAATTGTCAAAATTTATTATTAACATGCGACATTTTAAAACATTACGCATTTATGTTTAAAGGCACAGAAAATTTTGTATTCTCAGGTCTACATTTTTAAATAATTTTAATGTATTTAATATTTATAATATTTATAAGTACTAATATCAACTCAATATTACTACACAATATTAATAGCGTTTGAACGTTATAGTTTATTACTGTAATTATCTCAATAGGAGTTTATAATTTGAGGGAATGCTCTTGGAAATAAAGAAACAGCTCGCTGCCGAGCACGATAGCTACACTTACTTTGTGTGTGTGTGTGTGTGTGTGTGTGTGTGTGTGTGTGTGTGTGTGTGTGTGTGTGTGTGTGTGTGTGTGTGTGTGTGTGTGTGTGTGTGTGTGTGTGTGTGTGTGTGTGTGTGTGTGTGTGTGTGTGTGTGTGTGTGTGTGTGTGTGCTCAGCTGGTATGTTTGTTGAGTCTTTGTTCAAACTTCACGTCATTTAATATCGAGGCGTCGTTTCTTTGTTTACTCTATAAACATTATTCCTCCATATAAACATTTTCTAACTGAAAGTTTGTATTTCACAGTGTTATTGTAAATCACGGCTTACAGTCAACCGACACGCTGTATCCGTGTAACTGAAATAAATGTGCAGCGCTCTGGAAACTCGAACTATCTAACAAGAGGAACCTGTGCATACAGATGCTTGTTGCACATAGTAAATTATATTACTATAATTCTCTTTAATAAATTATATTTTCTGGGAGTATTTAAAGAGGCCTGCATTCCACAAAAATTCTCAGTCTATCTAAGAACATACAAGAAAAGTAATTAACGGATACCAATAACTGGAATATACACCAGGAAACTTACGAAAAGAAGAATATGATAAAATATCAACTGATAATCAATTTTTAAACGGTTTTAACTAGTTTAAATATAAATTTTCTGCAATAATAGGAAAGAAGTATAATAAATATGAAGAATTGTGTACAGAAAACAAGTCACTACTATAATAGTATAATAAAGCATTATATAGAGAAGTATGTAAACATAGTATATCTGTAAACTACTCAGAATACTGCGATCTGGAAAACAGTAGAATAAACAAAATCGACAATTTAGTTTCTTAAATTTCCAGCAGCAACATTGAAATAATGTATGGAAAGATAAGTGCAAAAGATGGAAATCGCACTCAACAACAAACACTCTAACAGCAAACATTTATAACAAAAAGTCCATAAGCAGAAACGCGAAATTAAGACTTTAATAACAACAATGTGTCCAAAAGCCTTATTTATATATATATATAAATTTTGGAAATCTTTTCCGCAGATAAAATATTAAAAGCAGGTAGAAGAATATCAAGAAACATTCCATAGAAATGCGGAAAAGAAGATCAAACTTGTATGAACATTTATTTAGGATGGAAAGTAAAAGATTAACTAAACGGATATTTTAATATTTAAGAATCCTATAAACAAAATTAGGCAAAAATAAGTACAGAAAGATTTACAACACATCTAAAGACAGAAGACGAAGACTACTTTATAGGAAGGAACAATTAAGGTCAGGAATAAGTGCAGAATAATAATAAAGGAATTCAAGCTGGGAGAAAAGATCAATAGACAAGGGAGGCGAGGTGAAATCACAGAAGAAGAGAGAAAGATCAGAAGCAAAATAATTAAAGCCTAGAAAAATAAGAAAAGGAACAAAATGTATAACGTTGTCCCAAGTGGCCATAATTAAAAGAAAGTTAGTATAGATAATAATATTTTTGTTGTTTAAATTATTCTCGGTTGCGGTTGAAAATGAGCACCCTGTATAAGTGATCACACGTGACTAATATAACAGTAGTAATTTATGCAAAATAACTTGCGGTTAGTGTAAAGGATCTCAAGTGTTCAGCCTGAGAACACCGTTCCGATACGCTACAGAAAATACAGTGATTTATAGCCCTGCGAAAATATTTTTTGTCATTTGTTACTGTACCGTACAGTTGATTAAAGACTAACAAAAACACATCAGCTCTCCACCTTACGCACTCAATCTCTCACTCTCTCACTCTCTCACTCACTCTCTAGCTCTCTCTCTCTCTCTCTCTCTCTCTCTCTCTCTCTCTCTCTCTCTCTCTCTCTCTCTCCCTCTCTCTATCTCTCACCTCACTCACTCACTCACATACACAAATGACACACGGGCGCCTGCGCCTTTTCTCGTCTACCTTTCCTCTAAGCCATTAAAAATCGTGTTCCTTAGGCTTTTCTTCCTTTTATACTGAAACCGTAAAAGTAAAAGAAAATTACAATCGCATATTATGAAAGAACTTTATTGTCTACTTTTATTATTCATGCTTTTAGTATTGTTCATAAAGCATGAACCTTTTAATTACCACGATCCATGTCACGCAAAGTTGTAAAGCATTTAACGTGTGTTAACGTTAGTAATTAAAAACAGACGGGCGTGCACCCACATGTCCACTAAAGTAGTGTGAGACACGTCAAAACAAATCAGACAGTTGTACCTGGATTCTAAAGAGAAATGCTATTTGTGCTGTAGTAAGCAAATCCAGTGCCAATTTATCACGACCGAGGCTCTCTCGTAGTTTATGATTAGAGTCATCAATTTTTACAATGAAAATAGGCCCACATGTTATTATATTTAACGATGGAAGTTTGCAACTGTAACGAACCAGTAATTCGTTTTATAGAAAGGTTTACTGCTATTGTGTCATTTCCTAAAATACGAATGTACACAAAAATAGCAAGCATTGTCGTGGCAATAATAATACTAATAATACAGTGTAACAGTAATATTAATGAACCGTTATAGTAACTACAATGATGATGGTTATTATTAGTTGTGTCAATTTTTGAATTTTTATAATGATATATTATAATATTGCATTGCTAGTATACATACAGAGTGAGCGGTAAGTCGTTTGACACTTGAAATTATCCTTAGCTTATGAGTGACTGTTAGTTAATGGAAGGTTTCGTAAGGTTCCTTGTTAAGTAGACTCAATTTTACTGTCACCATGGGAACCTTATTCGGGAATACAGAAATAGTATTATTTTTATTATTTATATCAACTAATTAATTATTTCTCTAATTAATTATTTTACATAAATTACAATTATATTTATTCCATACGTATTACTATTCATTATACCATCGTCAATGGTGAATCTGTCTTAAGACAGGTTTTAGCTGAATAGTACTGAACTCTCCATGTTGTTCTATCCTGTGCCGCTCTCTTCAGTCTTTCACAATTTCTCCCCATCGTAAAATCTACCAACACAACATATGTTCTTCTTCGTTGTCCTCTCCTAACTTCTATCTATCCTTTAATTAGTACTTTGTGTAGACGGTTCCTTCTCAAAATGTGACCAATCCAGTTTTTTTTTATACTTTCTTATTGCTCTTATAATACTTTTCTGAGTCCAGTTCTTAGACATTTCAGTTGGGTTTTCGTTCTGACTATTTTAAATCAGAGAAATATTTTCTAAAATTGTTTTTCGTTCAGAGTGCATTAAAATTATTATATATAAAATAAATAGTTTCTACAGCAAGTGTATAGGCCTATATATTAAAACACTTCGTCAAGAATGACAGAAAATCGAACTAGTTAGCGAAACTTTTGATCTTCTAGAATCACATTTACGTCACTCTTTTCTTTACCGATTTTCACTACTTTGGTTTTCATGACATTAATATCAATTCCAAAATATTTTCTTGTCATAACTATTTATTCATAATTATGTAAGTCTTGTTACTCTATATATTTATTAATTATTTGTGCGTTGCTCGTATACTGGTCTCGATGATGACAAAAAATTTTTATGAAACTTCAACACTAACGTTTTAAAACCGCGGATAGTACATGATGGAACGTCACTGAACGCTTCATAACTAGAGATTGTCAAAGATTGCACTTTTCCAAGCGACGTATGGGCCACTTTGTATTACAAAATTCATAATTGAGAGAAATATATGTTTAGTAAATGTGTAAATAAAATAAAATTTACATATAAAATAAACTAAACAATTTTAATAAGCATTGTTCGCATTATTAATCCTGTCATCAGTATTAGTGCTATTTCTATATTTATTATTATAAACATTATTGTAATTATTATTGTAATCACCGTTATTGTGTCAAAATTAAACGCGAGAAAATTTACAGTAACAATCAAAAATAAAATAACATAGCCAGCCAATCGATGTTGTTGCGTTTAAATGTGCAGAGACACAATAAAATCTTTTTGTTGCTTACACAAATGACGCCTCTGCACATTTAGTTTAAATATTTAAGCTGAAATTAAATATCTATTTTTAAATTTAGACAGTAAAAGTTTCTTAAAATATTAAAACTCTGTGAAAGTATATACTTACAAACAAAATTATATTATTTACAGTAGGAAAAATTGGGCAATAAGTTACTCGACACTAGAAACATCCTTAGTTTAGATGTGTCTGTGAATTGGGAAGATTTATCAATTTACTTTTTAATCTATTATTTATCACTTAGTTGTCATTGTGGTTTCCTGTTGGCCTCTAGTACTTTAAATTGGTATTATTGTGTGTGATTGTGGTGTATGTTTTAGTATTTTGTGTATTTTCGATGTTGAGTGCTTTAAAAATTGTGTCATGTTTTGAATTGATTTGTATTTGTTCAGGTATAAGTTTGTTTTGTGTTTTATGTTTCTATATTTGTAATTTTAATGAAACTTTTAATTAAACTCATATCCGGATTACAAAGTTATAACACACAAAGAGACGAATTACAATATTTACGTCACGAAACGGTTCTCTAAACTCATCACTAAATGGTTCACGTCTTTATTGACTTATTAAATGCAGTAAGAAGCCAGTACCCTTGTTAAGATTTTAAACTTTAAACATTTTTGGATTGTATTGTTAAATATCTTTTTATCTTGTTTTTACATGTGTACTGTATATTTGTAATAATCTTTACGGTTGCGTTACTCATTATCATTATACGAATTATCGAAACTGTTTAGGAGAGACGGTGTAGTCTGCTGATAGCTTAAGATGGACGACGCACAAAGAAAGTTGTGTAGTCAGCGTTACGCTTAAGCCGCCTGTAACCTAGGTAGTTGCAGGTCGCGGGTATTTCCGGGTAGGTAGTTGTAGTTGTAGGTTGGTTAGGTAGTTGCTAACACTAACTGATCTGACGTGGAGCTGCAAAACACGCCTCGATATTTTATGCCATCCTGAAAAAGAACGCGTAATCTTTAGGCCATTAGTGAAGCGAAAAATACGAGATTGCTATGCTGAAACTATTTATCGGCGAAGTTTTTTGTGGACAGTGTGTCGTACAAATACACATAGTGTTCCCTAAAGGTGGTGCCAAATCTCCTGAAACGATTTTACTTAATAACCTGAAGGAAAATGTCCAATAAACGTATGCCGATAAATTCTTCGTTTTCCATCTGGGTGTCTTCATATTCGTTTACCGAACGGAATGATACGTGGAGTTGCAATTTGGTATACACAGTAAGTGTACTATTTCTTATAAGTATAAAAGAAATACAATTTTTATCTTCCAAAATTTTAAATGTTGATTGATTGAACTTTTTAATTGTAAATTTCACAAAAATCGGTACTCATAAAAAAATTGTTTATTCCATAAAACTTAGCTCTTCCGTTCGTATCTAATGAAACGGGAAACGAAACCTTTTTGACATTTGTATAATGGACATTTTTCCTTCATTTTGATCAGTAGAATCGTTTCTCTAATTCTGGACACCATATTTTGGGAACATTCTGGCAATACTTTCCTCTACTAAGAACTGTGATATTCTTACGACTGTTACCGAACGTTCTCGAAAAGGCGAGAGTGTCGTTCTACATGCTTCTCGACTAACTCAGCGTGCCTCGTCTGTATCAAGGTCGTCCACTCACGTAGCACAAAAGTACCTTCCAGAGTGTTCAAGAGCACTTGATAATACGCATTAAGCTGGCGCGCAGCAGGATGGATGGAAAAGTATTCTGGAACACTTGCGCGACCTATAAAAGCCACAGTTGCTGGCTTCGTCAGTAAGTTTACGTTCTGCAATTTCCTTGGTGCGGATCGAGTCATTGTTGAAAAGTGTTTACTATGCTGTAATTAGTGTGGACTCTATTAGTTGACATTATTATTGCGTGTGGACAAATTTAACTTGGATTATTGTACGAGTATAATCTTGTTGAATGACTTGTTGATTGTAAACTGTTATTTGTGATTAATTAAAGCTGGTGATTAGTGACTTCATTGGTGCAGACATATTTGTTTCCTCTGTACCATACGACGATCAGTGAGACCATTGTGACAATGTGTACAATTGCTTAGTTCCTGAACCAAGAAGGAACGCTACTGTTTTATTCAATAACATAGTTTGCATGTAGTCTATTTATATATTGCAGTGACTTCTTTTTAGAATGAATTTTGTTAGAATACCGCAATACTTACGTAGTCCGTTCGCCCGTATCGTTAAGTACCTTCGTCGCCGTCTTCAGTCTAGTGACCTTCCTTACCGTCCATCATTTTCTAGCCTGGCAAATGTCCTTAGCCATTATCAATTTATTTTCTGAATTCAAGTTTGGTTTCATATTTATTTAATTTCTTTCTTACGTCTTCTTTCTATTCGTAGTTTAGCCCAACGTATAATGTGCATCAATTATCATTTAAAAATAATTACAATATAAATACAATACAATACTTACACTTATATAACTTTTCATTCTTGTTTTGCCATCTCCAGTTTGTATATCAGGATGTCCTCGTTTCTGACTCGTAAGTCAAAAGGCACGTAATGATATAAAACATCTTATTTTTAACACATCGAAGTTTTTTATTATTCATAATCTTGATTACCTTCTTAAAGCCAATCCTTTACAAGCACGCATGCATGAGCATTATCACTTGAAGTGCGTGCGTGAGCGCACGCGTGTGTAGTTATAATAACATTTTAAATATCGCAATCTTTATAATATAAAAATATGAATTACCTTTTCCGGTTCAATACATTCACCAAAACTTCATTTAAGGGTGTTATTACTGTTTAAGCAGATAAAAGTGCTCATAAATCTTGTGTAGTTCAATAGAAACATTTTAAAATGAAAAGTTGTTCAATTTTGATTTTATAACAAAAAGCCGGTTTCATACCTATTATACAAATGTTGTCAAACATAACTCTAATCACTATACAGTATGGTACGGTACACAACATGTACAACGGTAGTTTCCTTAATGCCAGGGCACTTAAGGAGCTCTCTTATCTTAGCACAGTTATCCTCCGACATCCAGAAATTAATGTTTTTAAATTAAAATTAATTCAATAATTAATTCATTAATAAAAATTTATTTGCATATAAAGTACTTCTCTTTGTCCATTTCAGATTATGACACCTTCTAATCAATTCTCTTTTACCTGTGCGCTTACTAAAGCCGAGTTTTGAAACCCTGAATAAAAAAATCACTTTAAAAATGGCTGCTTAACGTGTCTTAACAAACAAAGAATATTCACAACAATTAATAATTACATATATTATTAATTACTGTGGTTTTTATTATTATTTTCACTGTTTAATTATTATTATTATTCAACATTATAGTTTTTTAAATTATAATGAGATATAACAATGTCTGTAACGCAATTTGTATTGTAATATGTTTGAAGATTTATATATTACATACATATTTAATAAAAACTATAAATGTTACATAAACAAACTGAAAAAACGTTATTTTCAACATCTAAATGCATACAAAAACTAGAAATATATAAATCTAATTTGGCCACACATGCAACAAACACAGGACATGAATTCCCAGACATAACCAACATAACACTAATAAAACATATACCACACAAAGGCACCATAATGAACATATGGGAAAATTTACAAATATACAAACACAAACACAAAACAAACTAATACCTCAACAAATACAAATCAATACAAAACATAACACAATTTTCAAAGCACTCAACATCAAAAATACTCAAAAAACTAATATATACACCACAATTACATAATATAATAATACCAATTTAAAATACCAAAAACCAACAGAAAACCATAACAACAACCAACCAAAACACAAGTATTCAACAAGATACACAATTAAGATGACTGAGGATGGGAACAATAGGATTCCCGAAACATGTTCCAAATAAGGGAAAAAACATCTTGAGATAAAGAAATTATAAATATTAAATAAATTTTACATGGTTCAAGAAATAGACTGTAGCAAAAAGTGTTTGACTTAATTATAAGTGTGTAATTATATTATATATGCAATTTTTTCAAAGTAACTCTTGATGTTCTGAATTTCTTTCTGTAATTAAATATTTCTTTTATATAGCAAATAATAAATACGTTCTACAGATATAGTCGTATAATCACACTTGGAGAAGAAATTATTTTGTGTATAATATATATTATGTATACAATTATGCGCCGTTTTTAAGTACAGGTTTTAATTTTTAGAGAAATCTTATTAATTAAACTGTTTAAATTTTATTATAAAATTTAAATAGAAACTTAATTATTAAGTCACTAAGTTTTTACAAACGAGATTATGAAGTACTTTATATTGTCGTTCCACAGCGCTGCTCTTACGAGGCTCTTGGTTTACACTTTGACATTAGTTTCAAAATAGAAACTTTCTTCTTAGCAGTGTGCAGGTGTTTTTCTTTGGCTCACTATCGATTTCTGTCGATGTTGAACACGCAGTTAATGGCTTGTTGTACACAGTCGTCGACCCAAGACCTAGTACCAAAGTAATTATTTGAATTTTCAGTAAACACAGTACAGTTACAATAACAGGTTAGAGAAATTTTATTTATTGGTTTAATTTTACAATTTCTATTACAGGTCTATGATATAACTTTTTTTTACATTTGTTACAACCATTTTCTAAAAATAATTATATTATAAAAAAATAATACGTTATCAAATTTTCAGCGTATTCGTCCGATCACAGGAGAAGCGCTGAACCCAAGATTAGGTAAAACATTATTATCGAAATATATGTTTTATATGTAAAATTAAAAATAAAATGTTGTGTTCACTACTTGAATTTTGTTAAAATGACTTAAAAGTACCAAAACATAAGCAAAAATAATCGCCTTTTTATAAAGTAATTATTAGGCAAGCAAGACAACACAGAATAGTAATCAACACTAAGGAAATTGAACAAATGGAGACATTCAAATATTTAGGTGCTGCTTAAAGTGAGGATGGCAGAATTGAGTTAAACATGAGGATCTCAGCTGCAAGCAAGCTTTAGGGTGCTTTCAACAGAAAGTTTCTGGGAAAAAGTGAAGTGTCACAGAAAACCAAACAGGCAGTGTACAAATCTGTATATGCTCCAACACTGACGTACAGTTGCGAGTCACGGACTCTGAATGACAGACATAAAAAGAAAATACAAGCAATGGAGATGAGATTCCTGAGGGGAATTGAGAAGAAAACTCGTAGAGGTAGGATGAGAAGATATTCTCTTTAAATGATAAGATTTAAAACCCGAAACTGCGTTGGTTTGGCAACGTCTGTATCATGAATGATTAAAGGTACCCGAGACGAGCATGGGAGGCAAAACCAGGCAGAAGATGAAGAGGACTGCTCAGAACGAAATGGGAGGATAACATCAAGAAGAGTGTAGAAGGCAGGGCAGCAGTTTGAGAACATGCCAGGGTTGTAGCACTGGACAAGACGAGATGGAGAACTCTCTCGCAAACCTCGACACCCGACGGGTAGAAGAGGATGACTAAGAAGAAGAAGTATATGTATCGAGCATAGACTATATGTAGCTGATAATACAATTGAGTTAGTAAATTACAATATTGCAACACAATTTAACACTACACATTATACAGAATTTTAACATCATGGCAGTAATACACTTCACATTTCAATAATTCCAGACTCCGATCGCTGTAAAACCATTCACATAAATTATAATCCACGTTGTCGCTACTGTGCTTTACATAGATCAAAACTTTATAAGTCTGATTATGACTGGAAGAATCCAATTTTCCACATTAATGGATTCAGGAATGTGCAGGCGTATTTTCAGTAACTGTAATTGTTTTAACAGTACTCACCAGTCCGTACCTGGTAACATAACGTAAATCTAGATCGAGTAACTTGAATCCACAGGATCGAGTAAATCGTCAAGTAAACCTGATTGTATAACACGTCAAATAAGTCGTTCGAGTTACAGTGCGTCCACAAGCTCAGTATATGCTTTGTCAACTCCTCAGTCATCACGAACTAACCACGCAAGAAATATATAGCTGTATATGTCCATTGTTTCGGTAAGTGTCACGCTGTAAAAAGGGGAAAACATATTAAGCAACTGCAGTGGTCTAGTTGGATCAGAGAACTGATTTTAAGATAGATTCTAACGGACAGGGAGTGTTGATATTTTGCTATTCACGTTCTTTACTTCACTATTAAATTCGCTATGAATTTTAATGAAACAGATTTTTATTCTTACCAGGAATTTGTATATCTCTTTTCACTTGAAGGAATACGAATAATAACACGTAAATAGCAGACAAACTAAAACTAAAATCTGAGAGACACTGTTCAGTTTGGGACGACGCCGTTACCTTGAAAATTAAAATATTCTAGAATATTCCTTTGCAGCTAACACTATTGCTGTCTATCCATCTGCTACAGATGTTCACCTATGCTTTAGACATAAGCCATTATCGTATTTTCTGCTTAAAACAACATGCCCCTATATGATACCGAAACGATTTTGTTGCCAAAGAAAACATTCAGTCAAAAAAATTTGAATCAGTTGCCTAATAAAAGCAAGGACAGACTTATATATTAGAAAATTATGCATTAGTCGTCAAAAATGTATTACCTTTTACGTCTATGTAAAGTAAAGGGCCAAAATCGCATAATGTAGATTGTCGAAAACCTTAAATATTTGAGAAGTGCTCTAAACGTCATAAATTCGAGGCAGTTTTACTAATCAGTGGAATTTTTAGCGTGTACCAGCTGCTTATGGATCATTGGTTTTGGTGGGGATGTCCTCTCATGCGACGTCACATTTTTTAACGTCGTTCTGCAAACATCAGTCTTTATTTCACTGTGCCATTGACCTTGGCTGTGTGAGCTGTTTCCAGTATTGATGTGAGCCTAAAGTGCTGATAGTTCCAAGTATCGGCAGTTGTGAAATTACAAATGAAAGATCACATTATTAGTGTCCATAGTGTCGATTGTCTTTAGCGTTCTTCTTATGATTTAGTGAAATTAAGGTAATAATGATAAAACATAACGGAAGCCAGTTCTAGTTTGAAAATTATTTACATAGTTGGGTTAAAATAGTTTTAGGTAATCAGGCACGTGATATTATTTATAACGTGTCAATCAATAAAACTAAATGAACAGAGTGAAAAACTTAAACGAAGTGAACGAGTTCCTGAAGCAACCGGCGTTTCCTGAAGGATACGTCCAAGAATTGTTAGGGAACAAAACGCTGGTAGTGTTACTACATTTAACACACCACATACAAAACGTGTAAGACGATATTCAATACTCAATGGTTTTGATAAGCGTACTATTAGGAGGATTAAAAATGGTGGTGAAATTTCGACTTCAAAATCACTGTTTTTGAATAGAAAATGAAGAACTAAATTTCAATGGCATTAAATGTTTATTTTAAAAAAATTTAATGATTAGTTTTTAAATGGAAAAATTCAAGATAACAGAAAAATACTAACTGAAAGCACGAGACTTTGTGAAACTAGATTTACTATTTGAGGTGAATAAAGCGTTTTTGTGTAGAGGTCGTCCGGTTATTTACATGGTTGATATATGTATCCACGCATTAAATATAGTGCCTTACGCTTGGACTGGTGATTTCCAATCCGGACTGTTAAAATCAGACAACGCGCTATTATAGTTCATGCCAGAAATGAAAGAAGCTACATAAATATGCAGAGTTAACATTTAAGTCGGATATTAAAAAGGGCGATTTCCATAATGAAATGAATTCAAAAAAATTATGAGAAATGGTTACTTGAAAAACGTGTTCTAAATTCACCGGAAAAATTACAGTAGTATTATAGTCAAGAGTGCGTCTTACACAGGACCTAAACCAGGCAACAGCAGACAATAACAAATGATTCATTACAATTTTGAGACACAGTTATCTTTTAATGAAAATATGTGTAAAAGAATTATAGAGGATAATGGAAATGTCACAGACTAGCTTATAATATGTATGCAATAGACATATTTTTACAGCAATATGGTCATAGAGTAGTTCGGCTTCCATATTATCAATCAGACCTAAACCCCATTGAGACGACGTGAGCTAATTTAAAACATTATATAAGTAAAAGTGTATAACTTTTAGCTTAAGAAGAGTAATTTACTTTAATTACCTGAAGAAAAATTCAGTATAACTAGCAAAGAGGTCTGATCTTCGGAAGTGAACCATGTAATAAATATAGACGATAATTATTTGCTAGTACGATCTGGGATTGAAAACAACGGACATTATAAACAACGGATATTATTATAGTAACAGAAAACGGTGATATTCATAGTGACAGTGACACCGACTAAGAAAAAGTGTAATAGAAAAACTGACTGTAATATTAACAGCACTGATAGAGTTCAGTGATTTAAAGATAAACTATGATGTTTTCACAGTAGTATAGTAGCAACTCCCACTCCTTACTGAAACTGGCAGCTGACGTCATGCGTTCGACAACCTTTAGAACACGCTATTCCCGCTCGACTGTAGATACGTAGATAAAATCTTTTGAGCGAATTTTAGTAATAAAATATAACAGTTTTACAGTAATAATTGCTTTAGTTAATTTATATGAACACATTCAATCGTGCACATAAATCTACCATTTTGCTACATCAAAAGGGAAATTTATACAGAATTTGCAGTCGCTCCGTACATTCACTGGCCTGATGCAACAAGTCGGTACATTCAATTGTTGATAAATATGAAAATAAAATACGTTTCAGAGAAAAATACGTATCACATATATGTACAATTAGATGAACGGTAATGGAAAACCCGGTCATAAAATTGGATTGCCTGCCATTAGTGTTGCAATCGCAAAGTGAATTACGCCGGAGCGGTGTGGCCATTGTAGTACTCGGTGGGTACCCTACAGTTGTTTCTACTTTTATTGTACGTACACTCTGCTCCACGATAAACACAATACGATATCCACATTTCCTAGAACGTTTCTACCTATGTTCGACGTTATCTCAAATATGTTAAGAATATATTTTAAAAAATCACACACACACACACACACACACACACACACACACACACACACACACACACACACACACACACACACACACACACACACACACACACACACACACACACACACACACACACACACACACACACACACACACACACACACACACACACACACACACACACATCAAAAACAATCATTAGTCATTTTATTAGTTACTAAACAAAAATATTTCCTTATATTTGGTGGTATGCGCCTAAAATTCGTATCTTTTCAATACCGCGGATTGAAATGGATAAAATTTCCTGCTATTTCTGTATTTGTTTGCAGACCTTTTGTACTTCCTTGCTTTTAACTACTATGAATTTCCACCATCTGAATTTACTCTTTATCTAATTCCAGTTTTTTAAGCAAAATCGTATTAATGATTTTAAAATTATATTTCTTCTATAATTTACTTTAATGAAGCTGTGTTTATAAATTATTCAATTTTTAAATTACTGAGTGCATAAATTTTTTATAAATTTTTTAAACACTGTTTTATTGTATATAGTTGATCAATTTTGAATTTACAATTTCTACAAATTTTGGTTGTTCTTTACTTTACATACACGCATATCTAGTTCTATATCGGTATATATTCGGTTTATAACCGCTTAAAAAAACATAAACTAAAAGGTTTTATAAACGCCTTTTAAAATATAACATTTTAACAAACTTTTACGTTTAATGTTACAGTTTTTATAACGTCAAATTGTTTTTCGGTAGTAGCAGTTAACCGTTTTGTTATATTGTTTATTTAATTAAAATATTTAGGTTTTAATTTTTTCGAATGTTTATAAGTTTCAATTTCATTGTTAATTCTTGAAGGGAGAATATGTGTGTGCGTGTGTGTGCACATGTATATACAGTTAGATGTATTTGTGTATGTACTCTGTTTGTGTGTAAATTGTCTATAGTCTATAACAAACACGTAACTCATCGCTGAATTAGATACAATACCTGTATCCCTTTTGGCAATTACAATAATAACAATATATCACTGTTTAGGCCTACCTCAGGGCTACGTACTGTTACGTAGCAACCTCAGGGTTGCTACGTAGCCCTACATCTTGTACGACAGTGAAGTGCTTACTAAACCACAGGGCCAACCACAAGACAACGCGCTGCATCAGTAGTACGACCATCCATAACTGGTTGAACTTCTTGTCTGTATTTTTACTATAAATTTCCAGGGTTTAAATCACGAAAACATCGGGTTCTTTATTATTAAATCAGATTTATTATATGTTTAAGAAATAGCAGTACCGGCTACTAATTTTAAGGCGTATTGACATAAAGAACTAAAATTTGAATAAACGTCGTACATGTTACAACTGTAAACTTCAATGACATAGTAGGCATTACTGGTTGCAATACAAATTTCAATAGGCATCATTTGTTTCAATACATATTTCCAAATAGGCAGATGATTGTAGAAATCATTAGTTTCACTTTCCCGAGTTACCGACACGGAGAGGAATAATCCAGGTGATTTCTTGTCTGTAAAGTTCCAGTTTCCTGACGCGTTAGTGGTATAAGACCTTATTAAAGACCAGACTGTCTCACTGTATCTCACTGAAACATACAATAACCAAGCGAACTTAATACAAATTAATCACAAATCATTAACACAACTATAATATGCAATGTATCAGGTTTTAGCTGAAACTTCCTGCTCAAGTTTGGTAGCTTCCTATCCAATATGTCTTCACCTAAAAATCTATTGTTGTTATTACGTATTGCACGTTGCACGATGAACATATTGCACTATCTGTGAAACGGAACATACACTGGATGCGCGACTCTGTGACTTCTTACGTCATTGGATTGCCAACTCGCATCAGTACAAATATATGAAAAATTGTAATTAATAAATAATTTTAAGATTACTACTTGCCTGGTATCCAGTAATCCACGCAGTTGGGGTTAATGCTCAAAACTGATGACGCGTGATATATAGAAGTGTTGGTCTCGCGTGAAGGAAACAACCTGCCTTGTTTCTGTTAGTAGAGTCCTTGCTTGAAGCAGAACGTGTTTTCTGCACAAGGGCAGGTTTTACAGGGTACGCTGCCTCCATGTTTCCTATACTGCGCGCTAGTCTCTTCATTTTCTGATATCTCTTCACCTGTATACCGTCTATCAACTGGCTTCCCCTGCGTCCTGTATTCCGCTTTCCGTTTACCAACTCCTTCAGTGTTTCTATCATCACATTAACTCATGTTTCCCGTAGTGTTCCAACCAATTTCTATTCCTGCTCTTGATGATATCCAATGCTCTCCTTTTCTCTCCTACACTTCCAAGCATCCATCTTACTTTTCCTACTCTATTATTTAAGTCCTTTTCCATGTCCACAGTATACATGTTCCATCCTTATCTTCCTTTCTTCCTCAGTGTCCAAGTTGCTGCCCCGCACGGTCCAAACAAAACACTTCACCATCGTCTTTCTCAGCTTTATGTCTAGTGGCCCAAACAATAATTTTTCCTTTCTATTTTTATGAATAAGAAGATCAAACTGTGGATTCATAATTGAACACCGACAACAGATAAACGTATAGCAGTTTTACTGAAACTGTTAATGTCGGCTAACTCTGTCTTAATGTCGGCTAACCGTTATGTCAATGCAACTCTGTCTTAACTGATTTTTAGTTCCACCCGTATAGTCGCATTGTTAACACTTTCCTGTATCACTTAAACACCGGTCTACACTGACACCACAATAACGACAACACTACGTACCGGCTTTATTGAAGGCGATCAGCTGCAGTCTACGACGCCGAGTCCACGTGGATTAAACATATTCATGAACGGGACAATCTAATTGAAGCGTACACGCAGTCCTACCGGTCTAAGAACAGACTACTAGATCAAAGCGATGAAAAGGTTAACTTTTCGACAGAAGCTACTATAACATATCAACATCAAATACATCAATGAGGAAAAGTTAAAGAATACTACGCAGGATTAACACAGCGCCTAAATCTTTGCATTCTTTACACCCACGCTAAACTTTATATTAAAAAGGCAAAAGAACTTGAATCAGTGTTAATTACAGAACATCAATAACATATGCTGTACGTATGGTATAAAAAACAGTTTGATAAAGGTAGTCACTTTAAATTGAGAGACGTTCGTCATATCAGTCCCACAGAGCTATACTTCTATTCCTTGCATACAGACAAAGTAACGTCTGTACGGCCGATCACAGTTTTGTAACGTTTGATTTCAACTCAGGTAAGCGAAAAATCTGCTAGTCTAGATACTCGTTATTCGAATAGCTGTAAAGCTTCTATTTGTACAAAGACTCTGTAGTAAACAATTTTGTTTAAGGCACGAACAACGTTTTGATTGGAATTTCGATGCGTGTTCCCAGCTTACAGAACTAAAAAATATATTGCAAAGATAATCGTTGCTTTGTCAAAGGAAACGTAATCAAGTCCCTAAACCCGTTAATATTTACATGTTTCATACGGGCGCCAAAATAAAAATCTGTAGAAAACTAGAAATATCCACGTTAAACCTCGTAGACTGTTTTAAAAATATCAAATTACTGATTTGTATAAGATAATAGTGTCCTACGCTTTACGTTTTGCAAGCAGAGAAATCAGCGTACGTTTTATTATTCAATTACCGCGGATTGCAGATAAAGGACTCACGTTGACAGAGTAGCGGCATTAGTTTCGAAACTGGACCCCGTATTTAATTTTACTTGCATACTTCTAAACTATTCTAAAATTACTTGTCACCTTTACAATTGAGTAAATGTTATAACTAAGGGAAATGTATAGCGGCGACCACCGAACCCGTGACAACTTACACTACTCTTTTTTATGGTGTTTTTTGTGTAAAAATAGATTCAATTTAAAATCTAAGTGTGACAATCACATAACCATTGCGCACTTTGTTTACCTGGTGAATTTGTTTTTGTCTGTTCGGAGGTAATACTATTTTATTTGTATACAGCAACTTTTACATTATTCTTTTATACTATTATCCACTTTTTCAAGTTTTTTTAACAGCCCATACAGGCCAAGAGCTTTGCGATTGCTTCCCTATAATTTTCTACCTCTAGTTAGACTTTTCCAATTCATAACACCCTTTTCTTTTTTAAATCTGTCCTTATAGCATCCCACCACTTTTATTTAGACTTTTTCTTATAACATGGTACAATGCCGGCTGTATATTGAATATATAAAGAATATACGTTACGAGAAAGCGGGGAAAACGTGCAAGCAGTTGAACAAATAGAGTTCGTGTTATTAGTGGCGGACGTAATAGCAAAAACAGGGAAAGGACGCAGGTATAAACGTATTACAGAAGGTAAAGGTAAGCACAAGACAAGTAACTATAGCGGGAGGATGGTGACATAGTTTACGGAAGTAAAGGATATATGAGCGTATATTTTAATATAAAAGATATGTTTGAAGAAAACTGGATAGTCTTAAAATGGGAGTATAGGAATCAAGTAGATTATATCATTGTATCGACAATATCAGACAAACGGATAGTACCAGAGAGGAGTGTAACGTCATGAAGGGGTGAAGATGTAAACTGGTTATAAACTCTTAGTAAGAGCGGAGATGAAAATGCAGGATGATCAAAAGAAAGAAGACGAAAAATGGATGACGAGTTCAATATGGAAGTGTTGCGAAAAGAAATACAAGAAAGGTAGTGGGAGAATAATGCAAAGGTGCCTATGAAAAGGACAGAAGAATAACCAGAACATAGAGGAAGAATGAGAAAATTTGGTGTCAGTTGTACAGAGAGCAACGCAAAAATTATTACATCTCAAGAAGTGCCAGAATGAAGATATGAAGATAAATGGTGGGTGAAAAGACTGCATGAGAGAAACTGACATAAGGAAGCAGTTTAGGGTAAATGAGTTGCAAACTCAAAGTGAGATCGACAGGTAAACGTATGAAGACCAGAGAGTCAAAGTAAAAAGACGTAAGCGGACAAAAGAAGCCGGTGAGAAATAAAAAGGAGGTTGAAGAAACTTAGGATTATTATAAAAAAATTAACATTTTTATAGGGAAGCAAGCGTTTAACCAGTCACTGTACACGAAAGATAAAGATTTCCTACAGTTCTGTCACCCCCCCCCCCACAAACACAGTAGTTTGAACGGCAGCATTTATACACACTACAACGGTACATGGTGTCTCCAAATAATAATCCGACGTTTCGGTGCCTGTGACTGAATTTAAATTCGAAAAATTCATTTCATATAACGTAATATCGTATTTGATTACTATGTCTTAATTATTTTATAGCTATAGCTTGTTTATAGTTTATAGGCTACAATAACTTACATTTTAAAAGTAGTCACTCGTTTTTTTAAAACCAAATTTTAGTTTACTACGTTTAAATTCTTAGTATGGTTATGAGAGTACTCCTCAGGTGTAATAGACCTGAAAATTAGTTTGTTGGTAGTTCGTTGTGAAAACTGAAGGTCAACTGTTCTCTTTGACAGGATCTTTTACAAGAGCGACAAAACTAATTAAACGTCTTTCTGTTTCTCTAAATTTATTTTTACGTTATTCCATAGAGAAAGGATGGATTACTGTAATACTAATAATATTATATGAAAACTACCATTATGATAAGCATTTTCACCGTATGTAAAGCCATACCCGCTCTGACTCCCAACAACAGTCACTTCACATGTATTTTATTGGTTTGGCTTTTTGTTACTGTTATCTAAGCGCTCGCTGTCAAACGTCCATCTTCTACTTCGTCGTATCCCTGAAGAGCAAGTCGTGGAAACTGATATGACCACCAAAGTCCAGGGCATACTACTGGCTTCTTTTCAATATATAAACGGAACGATTTCCTTAAGGAGTTCGGGTGACGCATGATGAACTCGTCTACTCACAAAGCCGGCACACTTGAGATTAAGCAGCGTGACAAGCAACCCCTGCCAAGTGGGCCCGGTGACGTGTCCCATACTAGCTTTCTTGACACGAAGTAACCCAATCCTTGACTGCATCGGAGCCAAAAGGGGTGGGATAACTGGTTGAAAGAAACCTTTGAAACAACTAACATCCCAGTATGCTCCCAAAGACATATTAAATGCCGATGAAACAATCCTTTTCTTTAATTAAATAATATACCTCACGATGGCAATCAAATGCTGTGGATGAGAAGCTGAGTAAACAACGTACAATCTTGCTGCTGTGCACAAACAGTGACAAAGTGAAACACTACTGTAAACTCAAGGTGTTTTAAAAACGTCCAACATTCCCTATTAAGGGCGATAACGTAAAGTCGTGGACCACGACGAAAATGTTTGTAGATTAAGTACGACGCGTCTAAGTAGAAATGCACACACTCTTATTATTGCGTGTATTATTTGCACATAACATGAGCAGTGCTTTCTAAAACGTAGCGTTCTATTACATTTTAACAATAGATTCGTAGAATTACATAAACAATAGTTCTGTTTTTACGTGAATAGAATTACTTTAAATTAGAATTTACTTTATAAAAAGAGTGATGTTATCAGCACTGTATTGACTAGCTGTGAACTTGAAGTATTTTGTATCTAATATTAAAAAGTTCGTTATAGAATTGATATATTATGCATTATTTTCGCTTGAAATGAATACACTTGCTTAGCTATAGTTTCGTTGATTTCTGAAACATTAAATCACTTGATTCCAAGAGTGGGAGGTCCTCGTAGGCGCTTTCTTCTACTGGAAGAGATTTTTAAAGAATTCTCTCTCTTCATGCACTCAAACGGCGTATATATAAGACACTTGCGCGTCTAAGATAATTTTCCTATTGTTCTGACTATAGTTTTCATTTACTGAATACATTATCCCTAATGGCAGGAAACGTTTTGCAATATACGTACTTTTAAAAATTATGATTACGTATATATGTAAATATGCATATTGAATATTTATTTTAAATTTCCCGTTATGAAGGAAACAATTTTTTCCCTCGTCCCATCTCTCTTCTCTCTCTTTCAATATCACTCTTTCGCCCTTTATCTCTCTCCCTCTCCCTCTCTCTTCCTCACTATTTCTCTCACACATGCACGCGCGCGCGCACACACACATACGCTCACACACAAAACTACCAGATATTTTATATTTATATTGACATTTTATGACTGAAAATTATGATTTGTCAGAAATTATTACGAGCGATGATTAGAAAGGAAAAGTAAATTATAGATATATATGTGAGTGGAATATATCGTTGCCAATTACTGTGCTCTGCCTGAAACAATGCAGGTGTAAGCACTACCTTATGTTTCATTCATAAGTTAATCATTTCTGCTAATCGTTAATCCAACTGAGACAACTTTTACATCACCAGTGCATTGCGCTTTGATGCACTATGTCTGCCCCAGGGTTTCGTAGTTTGCTTGTTCACTTAATCGTCTTTTCCTTCTTTCCTTTTTCTCCTCGCTCCTCCATTTCTGTTCTTTCGTTTACGTAATTGACTCCGTTGTCCGTCCACGTGCGTACTTCCTAAGACTAGCTTCTGCCTAGTACACGTAGGCGTACATTGTTACTGTATAATAGAGTTACTTAATTGATGAGGAGTTAAACTTCATTAAACGTGGTTTTCAATATTGTTTTCATTTTCAAGAAATTGAAATACTACAGCAGTGTGGGCAATGTTAGACGGAAAAATCATATCTTGAGGATGTTTCAAACTCCTCCATTCTATAAATGGGAAAGAGTTTGGTGGAAAGTCTAGAAATAGGTGGTCATATTATTTTTTCATAACTTCAACTTTAGGAACTATTAAAAAATAAGAGGAAGAAGAAGAAGAAGAAGAAGAACTGATATTGAAGCACTCACATAACATCACGACTAAATTGATAAAGCTCTGTTTAGTCTGAAGAACATTTTATGATTAATGAAATAATGCTTTCGCTACTGAGTTAAAGGGGCATAGACTATGGAGCTTGCTTACTAACCTAGAGGTCCAGGGTTTGATTCCCAGGTGGCACCATTATTAAAGATGCCGTTCTCAGCCACCAGGTCGACTTAGCTTGTTTAAGTTAGTACACTCAATAATATTCTGGGGTGACACTACACGGTTAAAACGCATTGCTGGCCTTTTACGTTGTATGGCTGAAGTTGACAACTTATCCTACTTAGAAAAAGTTGACAATTTTCTAAAATACTTCGGTGGTATAAAAAGGAGCTTTCCATCAAAATAAAGAATAGTAGGCCTAATCGTACATCGAATCTCACTCACAAAACATGCTTCTCAATCCAACCACATTGAAATATTTTTAGGTGCGTAGCTTTAAAGTACAATCTTTGATCGGGTCCTGTGAATTGACTCTACGACTTGCCTTAGTTCTGTGACTTATGACATCAGGTAGGTTACTATTAGTACAAGTTGTGTCAATTTTACTCCTTAAGTAGAAGTTGTGTCAGTGTTCTGAAACGTTCATATATCCAGCATGTTAAGTCTTTTTAAATGTAAACATTTGAAGACACAGCCTATGTATTGTGTATTGATACTAGTTTGGTAGAAGTATTCATATCCTTCTAAAAAATGTTTTTATAGTAATAAGGCGAAAGTGATTTACATAAAGTTATTTATCGTTTCAGTAAGTGAGATTCCCTAAATTAATCTAACTCAATTGTTTATAAGATTAGGTTACCCATACTAACATACTTTATTCAACGTTTTACTACATTCAATGGCCAGTGCACTATTTTCTATTCAACTTAAACTTTTCAAGTTCAAGGGAAACAAACGTTTCTTTTACTTGACTTTTCAATAGCTATTAGCAAACTTAAGGACATTAAGATACCACAACATCGTAATCTGTACTGCCACGATACGGAATTGCTTGTCTTTTAACAGCATAACAAGTTTTTAATTGAGTAGTTACAGTTTTGTTCTCACAGTCTCCAATGATGAGTTGTTCTATTGAAGGCATCTTCGGTAAAGCAGTCAGTCTAATATAGCCCAGTAATATTTATTTGTAAAACTATTATGTTCTTGTTTAATAAACAATTATTCAAAATTATATTGTTAATGTATTACAACGTGCAAATCTAATGTGAAACGTTACATCTTTTGTTTTTGATCGATTTTCGATTTAGTGACGAAGTGTGTAACGCGTTTTAATATTATTTCGTTCAATTTCAAAATTAGTTTCAATCATTTTGAGGTACACGGTAAATAAAATCAAACAAATTTTTATCTAAACTGCATAAATATAATAATAACATAATACAAAATGTTAATCACAATTTAATAAATTATATTTACTGACATCACTATAAAATTATTTAATTTTAATGTTAATATGTAACAATTAACACTAACTGAGTAACATAAGTTGAAAAAATGTTTTGATCGTAAAACTAAAATTTAATTAAATTTAGTAATTCATTTATTATTATGATTCGTAAACTATAATTCTGTTATAGAATAATAGTAACATGTGAATAACTTTAATGAATGATATTAATAAAAGTAAATTATTGTAAATTTTAGTGATATCGGTTACACATGGAAAAACGCGGAAATAATCCATTACTTTGAAATGTATTGCATAATACGTTAGCAGTACTGTTGCAAGTATTTCTTGATTAAGTACCAGCAATTGATGTAGTCCTATTATTAGTAGAATATAGGCCTACATATACACGTTAGTTAATTGCATTGTAGACTTTGAGGATTTAGATTTCCGAGTGTAACAGAATTGTAAATATTTAAATATGTTCTTTCGTGGACAATCTATGAGATGCAGGAAGCTTCAACGATGGAAAAAATGGATATCAGAAACAAATGAAACCCATAAACTTTATTTAACATTTACGTACACTGCCAACAATTTCTTGTTTATAAATACGCTAAATATTTGTTTATGAATGCGCTAAATACAATGGGTAAAACTTTGAGCAAAAACTAGAATATTTAATGAGTTGACATTTTAATAGTATTATGCGATCTTTGTAATTTGCCAATATGTGTATATGACATTTACCGAATATGGATAAGCGTTTGATAAAGTAAACTGAAACACACCATACAGAATAATACTGGAACGAAGAATACCAAACAATTTTCAACCAACACAAAACTGTTACGTAAGAAATAAAATACCTTTACCACCTTTCTGAACACGTGTAAATTTTTTATAACATTCAAGAAAAAATATTTACACGTTTTACTAATTCTGAAGAACATTTACACAAAACAACGAGTAAAATATCTTACGAGTGTAATCTGGCTATATCAGTTACCATAATTTTTTTGTTAATAAAGCGAAAAATATTTTTCACCTTAATAATAGTAATAATAATGATAGTAATGAAAAAAATAAAAAATTTATTATTATTAATAACAATAATTAATAGTTTTTAATCAACCTATTAAACCAATAAATTTTTTTAATTACCTTGGTTTTAAGATGATTTAATATCAGCAGGGATGTTCATGCCTATATAAATATATTTTAGAATTTCTAAGGCTATCACGGCCGGCGTTAACATTGGCAAGAACTTCTGTAGCTCAGTACTGGGGGAATTGGCGGCCATCTTGCTAATTACTCAATAATTCTGATATACTGAAGATGGCATCCAATGGTGGGGCCGAAACGTTTGTAAGCAATGTCAGTAGTAGCCCCGCACAGAATAGTATCAACAGTGTAAATTAATTTAATTAAAAAATATTTGAAATTTAAAAGAACACTCAAACCGTATTGCGAGATAAAAAAATTGAAACTTTACAAAGCTATGGAAATAGCCTAATCGTTTTAATGTACGATTTGAATGTTGGATCTTAACATTTAAAAAAACAAAAAATAATCGAAGCAGCGAAAATGAAATACCTACGCTCGTTTGCCGTAATTATCACACTTGCTGTAATGGTAAACAAAAAAAGCAAACACATTTTAAGGAATTTAAAACGTTCAATTTAAACAGGATCTTGGAATAAAGATGCCAGTTGCATGAACAATTGGTCCGGATGGATGTCAACAAAATTTCCATGGGGGCGTCATGTAGACACCACTTGGGGAAAGGATTGTTAAACGACCTTAAAAGTCTTAAATTGTTTGTCAGATCAATTTTCATGAACACGATGCAGGCTTTGGTTTCTCTTTACCTCTGCTGTTGATGACAAGGCGAAGATATTAATCTGAACAAAAGTTTAAATTTATCCCGCGTTAAAACCAATTGAAAACAAGTGGGCAATATTTATTTCAAATTGGCTCTAATAGAGTAGCCCTACAAAGATTACTTAATATTTTTTACGACTATTGTTTTCTTGTAATAGCAGAAAGAAAACTACACAAAATGGATTAAAATCCTGAGGCGAAGAGGTTACTTTGATAATGTTATAAAAACTGTAAAGGTCAATCCAGCTGTTGACATTTAGTTGTATTACTTCTTACTTCGTTTATTGTACAATACTAGTAGAAGGTTTTAAGTAAATTAAGATCTTACCTTACAGACAACGATCATCGTTTTGTCAGATGAATCAGATATCTTTTATCACTGTAGAAAAAACTGTAACAAAAACTCCATCCAAAACTCTCATTCAGAAACTGTTATTCGTTTACTGTGATACTGAGGAGATTATAAACTTACTTCTGTTATGCACTCACATAATCACCATCACTGTTTGGAAGGGTTGGACTCTGTCGCCAGTTGCAGTGTTACACGTCAGCCCAGGAGTGTCTCCAACCTCCTGTCTACACATCGTTACAAACTCCATTGTTCGTTTTCGCAATAAAATATTTCCAACGTGACATATCAGTTTTGTATATACTGTTTGTTTTTATCATATACATAGAAATACTTGTATAAATCACCAAAGGGTGTTAAATCACCTGTACTTTTTTTACAAAAGGGTGTTCCGGCTGCGATAACGCCTGCAGCTAGCATCAGGCCTTATTTAAATTTGTCTTTTATGTATCTTTATCTAACTGTATATCTTGATTTCTAGATTTGGGCTTATACATACATAGATATTATGTATATAACATAATAAGACATATATTAAGGTAATCACATTGGATTTTATCAGTTCCAAATGAATTCAGTTGACCTATAAAATTATTTATTAGACGTATGTAACAAAAAAATATTGATTATTTACTTATGTACAGTAAAAAAATGGATATATGAAACCTAACATTAGTTAATAAAAATTAAAAACCTATTCAATAAATAATTCTCATAATTCAAATAAATTTCCTGGCTAAGTTAACAAAAAAGTAAACATATTTATAGGTAGAAATAAATATTTTAGGAAATTTTTATATTTTTACGTAAAAAAATAATTTTTTACTAGACTTACAAGTACAAATAAATTCAATTTAAAACAAATTAATTTAAAATTGTACAAGTGTTTAATGATTAAAAATAAACACTATTAAAACATGTAGTATAATATATTCAAGTAAACTAAACTAATATAATATCTAAACCATAATGTAAAACAATCGATTCACATTAAACATAAAACATACAAAAAATGTAAAAAAAATCATAACTAAAAGCAAATAATGCTTTAATGTAATGTACATTATAAAACTGATTAAATAAATGATTACGTTTTAATTTAATTGTGAATATAAGAGAAGATTAAATAAATATACTAACGTCAAAAACAGGAGGTAATTGAAATGAAAAAAATGTGTTATTAAACAAGCATTGAACAGTCGTTGCTGGAAGCGCAGTAAAACAAAACAGACAGTGGTATGGTATGGTATGTACATTTACAGGGCACCTAACGTATTCAACGGAAACAGCGTCTTCTATGACGTAAATTTATATTATACCTTCAGACGTTTTTCTAGCCAAAACGCAGTTGGATAACAGTATGGCGATGTCAAATGTCAGTTCTGATGAAACTAAGGTTGACGCACCACTTTCGCCTTTGAACATCAAGTTATAGTAACTCACTGCAAATTGAATAAAAACCTCTCTCTGATTTCAGGTGGATTAAATTTAGTAACCCTATGGACGTGTGTTTATTGACATTTTCTATTTCCTGTCGGGTTTTTCTACAACAAATTTAACGGTGCTGAACCGTTTGTCTGAACTGTCTAATTGGTGGACCGATCGTTAAACCGGTTGTTCAAACAACACCGCTCACCTTTTTCTGGACGGCTAAAATTAATTTCATTTTGCTTGGAAAGAAATCTGTTTGTACAACCTTGAGGCGGTGTTATTCGTCTCAGTAGCGAACCAATATATTTTGACTAATTTTGAAGTGTAGTACCTGATCATTACAGAGGCGTAAAGTAAAAACAGATGTTGGAGACGAAGGATGAAATATTTTAGAAGTAGTAGTACCAATATGGATGTTGGGGAAACAAGGTAATAACGAAAAATTAGATAACAAAAAAAACAAACATTTAAAATTTAGAAACTAAAATTAATCTTATTTCTGTAATGTTTTCATTTGTTAATGTAATATGAATTACAGTAAAGGGAATGTACGTTTGAATTCAGTAAAAACAACAGCTTTATGGAAACTGTTACTGCTTACACAGATTTTAAAAGAACATTGCGAATCTGGTTTCAAACAAATTGAAATGTTCAAGCAGTATTTTATAAAACATTTTCTAAAGCTATGGTACTCTAGTGGTACTCACAACAGTATTAAAATGTAATTGTAGAAATTTTACGATTAGAAATCTCATAATGGCATGGCTGCTAATAGTGTTATTTCTTCCACAATTTTTTGTATTTATTAATTTTACTTGATTTCAAGCTGTTGGTTCTAAGACCAAGAAAATAAGCAGTTTTTCCTAAAATTTTGTCATCATAATAAATAAAATAGGAACTTAGTAAGTCTTTCGTCTTTCGTGAAAATCAAGTTTCATAACGAAACTTATTGTCAAGTTTCATAACTGAGACATATCCTCGATTTTGAAATAATTGGTTTAGCAACTAAATTGATGACATTAAAAATAAACAAAATGAAATCATTTTGATTTTATAAAAAAATACTGGTATATAATATAATAGATAGCACATAATCTATCGAAATAGGACTTATTGAAGCTATTGAAAGCACCATCATTTCTGAGGATTTCATCAGGCAAAAAGGTGTAATTAGATTTAGTCTATCTTTTTGTCACTGCTGTTGTTATTGAACTGCGATTTAGTGCTCGTGCAACAACAATTAATGAAAAAACGATTGGTTTCGAGGATGTCTCTAGATACACTACATACATGACATTGTGTGTGTAAATAGATTGTATTACTTATCACGTATTTACGGGCACCAAATACTTGTCAGCCAACAAACATTTGGTTTTTCATTTGTGTAGTGTACAAGCAAAAACGAGTAAGTGTTGTAGACGCGGAGGGGTGTGTTTTGTTGGGTAGCGTTCGCAGCTTTAGAAAACGCTAAGCCCCCGATTGATCGGCAACATTGACGTAAACATATTCACACTATTCACACGTTGTGTTTATGTCTGCCTGACACTAAACTGTATTGCAACCTTCCCGGCGCGGCGTACTAAATAATTCAACAAATTTGAATCTTTTTTTCCTTAAACAGGCCGCGTTTACTTTAGGTTATTCTCCGTATATTAGTATCGAGTCTTATTAAACTGATGTTTCATTAAAAGGCATTGATATACAGAACATGTAGTGTTATTAAGTTTCAACCGTGAAACTACGACAGTCGTGTTACTATAGGTAACACTTGTTACTCAATACTTGTCTCCCCTGAGGGATATAAGGCGGCTTATGGAGTTAAGTAACTTTTAAGGAATCTATTCTATAGATTTTTTCTATTACCTCTAGTCCTACGCCGTTTCAGCTATGTCAACCGGTTTTCTCCTATTTTATAATCTATTTTTCTTATTTAATTCTGCTTATGCTTATCTTCTTTAACCGTCTTAAATTGTACCCTTATCGAGTTGTCCTTTCTTTGCTCATTATAGTTTTGTTTCTAATCTATCTGTAAGTGTACCGTTACGTATTTTGTCGATGACTGTTTTCATGTCCATTTTTCGTACAGCTTTTATTTCACTTGCTTCTAACTTTCTCCCTTGTTTATCAGTAATTGTCTATGGTTCTAATTCATAAATCGTTATGGAGACAATTGAATATGTCAGTTCTTGTTTTTCAAAATTTCTCTATTATCTTGAAACTATTTTCTCTATTATCCATTTCTTTTTTTGTAGTACTAAATAGCCTTCCAGATGCTAGTACTATGAAATAAATAATGTAAGACTAGGTGTAACGTTCCGGGCTACGTTAAAAATCCAGGGAACCCATCATAATTGACGCTAGCCAATTATACAGGCTGCCTACGTTGTAACGAACTGAAATTAAACTCAACACAAACAACAATAATATTTACGCTAATTATTAGGGCACAAGGGGAAGGTATTCCACTGATTTATGCACTCACTTCAAAGTGTAATAAGACGACATCTCTTTATTAACAAATTATATAAAAAAGATTCCACAACATAAAAATTTATACTGAAATAATTAAAAAGGGTTTTCTGTAAAACAAGGGATCATATAGATCATGTAATGTACCTCGGATCCGAGTCTGCTATAAATATAGTAAAGACGTCTGAATTATACTATGCTCCTCTAAGAGCTTGCAAGATTACATTAACCATTTGAAGAATGGTATTATTTATTAAAGGGATTATAATTTACATTTCAATATTAACGTTAAAACGTATGATTTTCACTACTACAGTTTACATTTCTTTGGTTTTATTTATTGCTTAGAGAAAATTATTGTCTTTGAAAAGTCACTTTCATCTATAAAAGTTATGTTTCAAATGTAATTAATTCTCGATAGCCAAGCTATCGAGTCACCTCTAAAATAAGCTTTGCTGACTTCGTCCTGGGGTGTGACTCTTCGGAATTCTGGTAGTCGGGGTAGTCATCTGTGTCGTGTCTCTGGTGAATATCTAATAGCCGTATTAGTGAGTAGATTGATGTAATGCTGCATGAAGTTGGGTTGATCCACGCCGGTCCTGGTCAGCGTCGTATGGGTTGTAGACGTCCGTATGTGCAATTAGGCAGGTCACATATTCACATGTAGAGTTGTACTGGAGTTTACAACTTAAGTAGAGACGTCACCTTGTTTACGTGTTGATAAATTTTCTTATATTACTACATTTCTTGAACAAACTTTTTCTACATCATATACATTAAATATCGGTATGGAGAACCATACATGACTTCCATGTTCTAAGATTTATATTTAAAATCATATTCGAAATGAAATATTTCCATAGAAACTACGTCTTTCTACTTATTGCTTCAGCATTAACCACAGTACTGTGGTCACTAACGTATACCACCTCACGTTTTCGCACTCGATTTTCACCGATGATGGCAGTCGATGGCACTGCCGAAAAGTCTGGTTTTGCAGAAAACATTGGACTATGGCTAAAGAGCCCGGGAAGCAATTTTAACAAAAAACTACTTCTTTGTTGCCGATAACGTAGTACAGATATAAAAAATTCTCCCCTCCACCTTCAACTATAATTTTTAATAATAGAAAATTACCCCCACCCCGTTCACCTAACTTCTTCATTTAAAGATATTTCATCTACGTTTCTACAGTGGATTACTATGAGCTTCTTATCAGGATACTTTATTTATAAAAATTAAGTACTTTACTCTTGTTAAATCATAAAATGTTTCAGGTAAACTACCCCTTCCTCTTAACCGATCTTCTCCAAAATCAACAGACCTTCCGTCCTCTACAATTGAGCGAAGCATGCAAAAAAATATTTGATTCTGTTTCAATGTGCGGCAGTTATCGTTCGTCATTGAAACATTTCTCTTGTTACAACATAAAATGTTGCAGGTAAACTACCCCTTTCCCTTAACCGATCTTCACCAAAATCAATAGACCTCGAGCTCTCTGCAACTCAGGGGGTGCAAAAAATTATTTGATTCTCATTGAATTTTCGGCAGTTATCGTTCGTCATAAAAAAATTACCCTTTTTAAAACATAAAACGTTGCTGATAAACTACCCCTTCCCTTAACCAATCTTCAACAAAATCAACAGACCTTGAGTTCTCTTTAGTTCAAAAAGGTATGCAAAAACCTAGTTGATTCTGTTTGAATTTACGGCAGTTACAGTTCGTCATATAAAAAATTACCCTTGTTAAAACATAAAATGTTGCTGGTAAACTACCCCTTTCCCTTAACCGATCTTCACCAACACCAATACGTATTGAGAACTCTACAATACAGGGCTGTATGCAAAACATCATTTGATTCTGTTTGAATTTGCGGCTGTTATCGTTTACTATAGAAAAAAATTATCCTTGATAAAAAACCGTTGCTGGTAAACTACCCCTTTCCCTTAACCGAGCTTCACCAAAACGACAGGTCTTAGGTACTCTACAATTCAGGCCTGTTGCAAACAATTATTTGATTCTCTTTGAATTTACGGCAGTTATCGTTCGTCATAGAAAAAATACCCTTGTCTAAACATAAAAAGTTGCCGGTAAACTACCCCTTTCCGTTAACCGATCTTCAACAAAATCAACAGACCTTGAGTTCTGTATAATTCAAAAAGGTATGCAGAAGAGTAGTTGATTCTGTTTTAATGTACGGCAGTTATCATTCGTCATTAAAAAAAATTACCCTTGATAAAACATAAAATGTTGCAGGTAAACTACCCTATTCCCTTAACCGATCTTCAACAAAATCAACAGACCTTGAGTTCTGTATAATTCAAAAAGGTATGCAGAAGAGTAGTTGATTCTGTTTTAATGTACGGCAGTTATCGTTCGTCAAAAAAAAAATTACCCTTGATAAAACATAAAATGTTGCTGGTAAACAACCCTATTCCCTTAACCGATCTTCACCAAAACCAACAGGTCTTGAGAAATCTACATTTCAGGGCTGTATGCAAAATATTATATGATTCTGTTTGAATTTGCGGCTGTTATCGTTTGCCATATAAAATACCCTTGATAAAACAAAAAACGTGTTTGGTAAACTACCCCTTTCCCTTAACCGATCTTCACCAAAAACAATAGGTCTTTAGTACTCAACAAAACAGGGCTGTATGCAAAAACGTATTTGATTCTGTTTGAATTTGCGGCTCTTATCGTTTGCCATAGAAAATACCCTTTTAAAACATAAAACGTTGCCGGTAAACTACCCCTTTCCCTTAACCGATCTTCACCAACACCAATAGGTATTGAGAACTCTACAATACAGGGCTGTATGCAAAACATCATTTCATTCTGTTTGAATTTGCGGCTGTTATCGTTTACCCGTTTACCATAGAAAATATCGGTATGGAGAACCATACATGACTTCCATATTCTAAGATTTATATTTAAAATCATTTTCAGCCAAACAGCCAGGCTGTGTCTTACCTGCCTTTTTATTGCTGTATTAAATGAAAAATATTATATTACATTAAAATGAAAAAATTATAATTTTATTGCCTGGCAACAAAATTATTTTATTTTTAACAATTACCATTGTTTCAAAAAGTTTAAATAAATTTTCAAGTACTTTACTCTTGTTAAAACGTAAAAGGTTGCAGGTAAACTACCCCTTCCCCTTAACCGATCTTCACCAAAATCGAAAGTCATTGAGACCTCTACAATTCAGGGACGTATGCAGAAAGTTATTTGATTCTGTTTGAATTTGCGGCTGTTATCGTTTGCCATAGAAAATACGCTTGTTAAAAAAACGTTGCTGGTAAACTACCCCATCCCCTTAACCGATCTTCACCAAAAACAATAGGTCTTGAGTACTCTACAAATCAGGGCTGTATGCAAAACATTATTTGATTCTGTTTGAATTTGCGGCTGTTATCGTTTGCCATAGAAAATACCCTTGTTAAAAAAACGTTGCAGGTAAACTACCCCTTTCCCTAAACCGATCTTCACCAAAAACAATGGGTCTTGAGAACTCTACAATTTAGGGCTGTATGCAAATAATCTTTTGATTCTGTATGAATTTGCGGCTGTTATCGTTTGCCATAGGAAATACCCTTGTTAAAACATAAAACGTTACTGGTAAACTACCCCTTTCCCTTAACCGATCTTCAACAAAAACAATAGATCTTGAGTACTCTACAAATCAGCGCTGTATGCAAAACATTATTTGATTCTGTTTGAATTTGCGGCTGTTATCGTTTGCCATATAAAATACCCTTGTTAAAAAAACGTTGCTGGTAAACTACCCCTTTCCCTCAACCGAACTTCACCAAAAACAATAGGTCTTGAGAACTCTACAACTTAGGGCTGTATGCAAATAATGTTTTGATTCTGTTTGAATTTGCGGCTGTTATCGTTTGCCATAGGAAATACCCTTGTTAAAACATAAAACGTTACCGGTAAACTACCCCTTTCCCTTAACCGATCTTCACCAAAATCAACAGATCTTGAGAACTCTACAATGTAGGGCTGTATGCGAAACATTGTTTGATTCTGTTTGAATTTGCGGCTGTTATCGTTTGCCAAACAAACAAAATTACCCTTGCTAAAAAAAACCGTTGCAGGTAAACTACCCGTTTCCCTCAACCGATCTTCACCAAAAACAATAGGTCGCGAATACTCTGCAAATCAGGGCTGCATACAAAAACTTATTTGATTCTGTTTGAATTTGCGGCAGTTATCGTTTGCCATAGAAAAAAAATCTACAGACACACAGACAGACACACAGACAGACAGACAGACAAACACACACACTAACACACACACACAGACACTTTTCGGAAAACGACTTTTTTTCATATTTTGAGTGTAGTAGAATCAGAATCTGCAATAATCTCGAACACGATTTTTTTTGCCATCACCATACTTCCATTCCTTAAGGAATATGGAAGTAAAAATTACCCTTGATAAAAAACCGTTGCTGGTAAACTACCCCTTTCCCTCAACCGATCTTCACCAAAAACGACAGGTCTTGAGAACTCTACAGTTCAGGGTTGTATGTAAAATATTATATGATTTTGTTTGAATTTGCGGCTTTTATCGTTTGCCATACAAAATACCCTTGATAAAACAAAAACGTGGCCGGTAAACTACCCCTTTCCCTCAAACGATCTTCACCAAAAACAATAGGTCTTTAGTACTCAAGAAATCAGCGCTGTATGCAAAAACTTATTTGATTCTGTTTGAATTTGCGGCTCTTATCGTTTGCCATAGAAAATACCCTTTTAAAACATAAAACGTTGCAGGTAAACTACCCCTTTTCCTTAACCGATCTTCACCAAAACCAAAAGGTCTTGAGAACTCTACAATTTAGGGCAGTATGCAAAACATTATTTGATTATGTTTGAATTTACGGCAGTTATCGTTCGTCATAGGAAAAATACCCTTGTTAAAACATAAAATGTTGCCGGTAAACTACCCCTTTCCGTTAACCGATCTTCAACAAAATCAACAGACCTTGAGTTCTGTATAATTCAAAAAGGTATGCAGAACAGTAGTTGATTCTGTTTTAATGTACGGCAGTTATCATTCGTCATAAAAAAAATTACCCTTGATAAAACATAAAATGTTGCCGGTAAACTACCCTATTCCCTTAACCGATCTTCAACAAAATCAACAGACCTTGAGTACTGTATAATTCAAAAAGGTATGCAGAAGAGTAGTTGATTCTGTTTTAATGTACGGCAGTTATCGTTCGTCAAAAAAAAAATTACCCTTGATAAAACATAAAATGTTGCTGGTAAACAACCCTATTCCCTTAACCGATCTTCACCAAAAACAATAGGTCTTTAGTACTCAACAAAACAGGGCTGTATGCAAAAACGTATTTGATTCTGTTTGAATTTGCGGCTCTTATCGTTTGCCATAGAAAATACCCTTTTAAAACATAAAACGTTGCTGGTAAACTACCCCTTTCCCTTAACCGATCTTCACCAACACCAATAGGTATTGAGAACTCTACAATACAGGGCTGTATGCAAAACATCATTTCATTCTGTTTGAATTTGCGGCTGTTATCGTTTACCCGTTTACCATAGAAAAAAATTACCCTTGATAAAAAACCGTTGCTGGTAAACTACCCCTTTCCCTCAACCGATCTTCACCAAAAACGACAGGTCTTGAGAACTCTACAATTCAGGGTTGTATGTAAAATATTATATTATTTGATTTGAATTTGCGGCTGTTATCGTTTGCCATAGGAAATACCCTTGTTAAAACATAAAACGTTGCTGGTAAACTACCCCTTTCCCTTAACCGATCTGTACCAAAATAAACAGATCTTGAGACCTCTACTATTTAGGGCTGTATGCGAAACATTATTTGATTGTGTTTGAATTTGCGGCTGTTATCGTTTGCCAAACAAAGTTACCATTGATAAAAAAAAACCGTTGCCGGTAAACTACCCCTTTCCCTTAACCGATCTTCACCAAACACAATAGGTCGCGAGTACTCTACAAATCAGGGCGGTATGCAAAAAATTATTTGATTCTGTTCGAATTTGCGGCTGTTATCGTTTGCCATAGAAAAAAATCTATAGACAGACAGACACACAGACAGACAGACAGACAGACAGACACACACACAGACACTTTTCGAAAAATGACTTTTTTTCATGTTTTAAGTGTAGTACAATCATATTCTGCAATAATCTCGAACACGATTTTTTTTGCCATCACCATACTTCCATTTCCTTAAGGAACATGGAAGTAAAATCACTAGCTCCCCACGTTTTTGTAGTAGCTAACCGTTATTTTAAAGTTTACATAACACACTTTTGAAGAGCCCTCGTTTTGAGGTGTGTACTATCTGAACGCCGCATCGTAACTCTTAATTTGATACGACTGGTACATAACAACGAAGCGGAGCGAGTACTCCGCCATAATATAGTTCCAACTTTTATTTAAATAGATATTCTTATAGCAAGATGAAACAAATTATTTAGACTTATTTAGTTTACAGGAATTATTTTAACTACTATTTGTGCCTTCAAATTATTAATTACTTACATTACGATTTTCAAATATTTCTAAGTTACAGACTGTTCGCTAAGCACGTTTTGTCCGGAATTAAACAGGTCAACGCATGATGATTTACTAAAGGGTTAACTGTAATATTATTAACTATTAACAATACGATTTTTTATTACTTGTTTAGTTAGACCTTTTTCCATTTAAATCTCGTACTTATTCTTAGTTAGTACAGGGGTATTAGGTTTAATTGTGCGATTTAAAAATACTTAAATGCTGTTTCAATTTTTTTTATTTTTAATATTTTATTACCAATTAAATCGTCACATACTCCGCCGCTTAAAATCCACATTAGGAATTTTAGTAAGGAAAATTCAAAAGTGGGGACTTCAAGTCTGTTTGGCGTTTTGGCGTTAATGTGTGGAGTTTCTCTCCCCCCCTTTTTTTTTTTACATTGTTATTGGCATGTTTTATGCACATGTATTTCTTCTCTATAATAAAACAATATACGTATATATTTTCTTACAAACTACCTTTTTCATTACATAAAATTCACACTTAAGATCTACTTTTTAAAACACAAAACTTTTTCTTATGTCTACTACTTAAATCTACTACCGGTTTTTTCTTTGGGTTTTAGTTACTCTCTTCATAGAGTAATTTTCTAAATATTTTGTTATTTAGAGGTCAGTTTAGTGGTCATTGAGTACTCATTTGCTTATCTTTCGCTGAACAGGATCTCAGGTTGATCAGGTCTCATTTCCAAATTCTACGATTAACACTTAGCATGGTTACTGAGGTATAAGATAACTTGTCTACCTAGTATTACCTTTTCTGTTTTTGGCTATGCTATTTCCTCTTTTCTTCTTATACAATTTTATCTGCGAAATATGTGTTCTCCGTACATATTCTCGAGTCGCAGGTTTGTACAGGACTACTGTAGCTGGAGTTAAATACTTCTGGATTTGGTAAGGACCACACCATCGGTATGATAGTTTAGAGGTGGTCTTATCAATTGCACTACTAGTCGGGTATGTCTTGTACATTACTAAGTCACCGACTTGGTACCTAACTAAATTGTTAGTGTTATGAACGTTTCTTTCGTGGTATTTTCTGGATTTCTCTAGGTTCGCTCTTAAATTAGCGCGAGCTTTATTCCATATTTGCTTAATCTGCTTATCCTTTATTTGCGGAGGTAGCAAGTCATGTATTTTCCATTTAGTGGACAAGGGGTGGTTTGGTTTGTATTTATACAGTAACTCAAACGGGGTCGACTTGTGTCCTTCGTGATAAGCTGAATTAAAGGCGTATTGTATCCAGGATAGGTTCTGGTCCCAAGACGTATGATCGTTCGCATGGTAGGCGATTAATGCAGATTTGAGGTTTCGTAGAATCCTTTCAGCAATATTGCCTTGCGGTCGATACTCCGTAGTGGTAATATGGTCTATTCCTAACTTGAAACACATATTCTTAAATTCTTTCGCCTTAAATTGTGGTCCGTTATCTGACACTATACATACAGGTGTACCATAATCTTTAAATAATCTCTCTTGTAATATATTTACAGTCGTCGACGCTAATGCTCGCCGCATGGGATACATCCAAACAAATTTGGTGAACGAATCTACACAGATGAGTAACATAGTATTACCTGATTTAGATCGTGGGTAGGGACCTGAAAAGTCTAAATAAAGTTTAGAGAAAGGGGTCTTAGGGACTTCTGAAATTAATTGGCTTACCTGACTGTTTCTTGCCGGTTTACTGAGAGCGCATAAATTACACTTTTTTACAAAACTAGCTATTTCGCTGTTCATATTGTTCCAATGATATTCCTTTCGAATGCGATGTATGGTTTTATTGATTCCCATATGGGCTCCAATGGTAGATGAATGGAAGTACTCCATCAGCATGGGCTTAATCATATCAGGGGCGATTATTCTTAATTCCTTTCCATTTCTTATTTTGTGGCATAGTATACTTTTATTTAATACGCATTTATCGGATTTAATACCTTGCTCAAGTTGTTCTATAATCGGTTTCAGAAGAGGATCTTGTTGTTGATATAGAGCAATGTTGGTAAAGGCAAGGGGGAATTCAGTAATTACGGCGTTAGCAAGGGCTGTTTCCGGACTCTCTTTGTTTCCGGGAGTATTTGTGGGCGACTGGAACATACGGGACAGGGTATCAGCGACTACGTTTTGTGTACCTTTAATATGCTGCACTTTGAATTTGTAGCAGTTTAACCTCAATACCCATCTTCCAATACGTCCTAACTGTTTAGGGTGATTCAGTAACCAAGATAATGCTTGATTATCAGTTTCCAAAAGGAATTGTTTATGTTCTAGAAAGGGTTTAAACTTCTCAAATGCAAAAACAATGGCTAAACATTCCAATTCATATGCGGAATATTTTCTTTCTTGGTCGCTCAAGGTTCGCGATGCATAACTAATAGGTAGTCTACTGTTTTCTGTTTCTTGATAGATGACTGCACCTAACGCTACACTAGAACTGTCGGTCTGAACTACGAAAGGTTTCGTGAAATCTGCTAGTTGCAATACTGGGGGAGATATGATGCTTTCTTTGAGTTGTTCAAACGCATTTTGGTGTTGTGCGGTCCATTCAAACTTTGCTCCCTTCTTTCTTAAGGAATTCAGCGGTGCTGCTATTTCGGCAAGATGGGGAATATACTTGTGGAAATAATTTACCATTCCCAAAAATCGGGCTATAATTTTTGCATCTCGCGGGGGTCAAAATTCTCTGATGGCGCGGGTTCGTTCGGGGTCAATGCTTACTTTTCCATTTGCTTTCACGATGTGACCTAAGAATGAAAATTGTGGGACGGCAAAATTTACCTTTTTGGGGTTAACTGTTAATCCTGCTTTTTGTAACCGAGATAACACTTCACGTAGGTGTTTAAGATGTTGTTCCATTGATTCGCTATAGATAACGATGTCGTCCAAGTAGTGATACATATATTTAAATTTAATATCATGAAATATTCTTTCTAATAATCTACTACATACGGAACTTCCTTGAGATATTCCGAAGGGTACTCAAGTAAATTGGTACAGGTTAAAAGGAACGGCAAACGCGGTTAGACGTTTGGATTCTTCCGAAAGGGGTATTTGGTGAAATGCTTGATTCAGATCCATTACCGTAAAGACTTTCGCTTTTGTGAAGTAATGAAAAGCACTAAGGATGTCTAGAAGCGGGATAGATTCAAATTCTATTCGTTTGTTTAATTGCCGGTAGTCCACAACTAGTCTATGTTTATCGTGACCTTTTGGTACTAAAAAGGAGGGTGATGAATATGGAGACGTAGAGGGTTCAATGACTCCTTGTTCTAACAACTTGTTGATATGGTTTCTCATCACTTCCATCTTGGGAGGCGACAACTTGTATGGGGGTAGGCGTATTACTTTCTGATCGCTCAGATTGATCTTATATTCTATTAGTTTCGTAAGTCCTAGCTTAGGTGTAAGAACGGTGGAAAATTCTTTTATTAATTTCTGCATTCTCAGCCTATCTCTACTTCCTAGATGAGACAATTCAGACTCTTGGTGTACTACGTGTGCTGTCGATGATCTAGTTGTTTCTTGTTTGTTAGTATTACAATCAAAATTATACTTCCGTGTACGGTCGAATCGAAAATAATATATCTGCTCATGGATGTCAAGAATCATTCCCGTTTTACTTATAAAGTCTGCTCCCAATATTAAGTCGGGTCCTAACTCATTACATACTAACATAGTAAAAAACCACGTTAGGTTCTTGATTTTAACTTTAATGGTGATGCTAAGTTTTATCATTATATTCCGTTTATTGGCGGTAGCACATTTTATATTCACCGCCTGACTCCGTTTCACTAGGTGGTGTTCGAATAATTTATCTGCTAACTTTTGACTGATTAAGGTTCTGGTAGATCCCGAATCGATTAATGCGATTGTGGAGGTAACACCTAGGTCAATTTGTATTAAGGGTAATAGACTTTTAGTCCAGTTACATTTAGTTATCGCGTTACATTTTTCAATAAACTTTCTAACATAGGGATCTATTTCTTTAGAGTTTCTTTTCCTTCCTTTTTTTTTTATTGTCGTACATTTCTTTAGGCTCACCGGATCTCAAGTTGCTGCGGAAGACACAGGATTTCGAGTCTCCCTGCCTTACATGTTTTTTTTTGGATTGGGGTGTTTACGTTCGTATTGCTTGCTGTTACAGTTTTTACTTATGTGTTCATATTTACCGCAATTATAACACATGTTCTTATTACGAGGAGGGTACCTAGTTTCCGTTTTAGGTTGTGTTTCATTTGACTTACCAGGGCTGCGCAAATTGTGAGGTCTATTGACCTTTAATTATCGCCTTTCATGCTGGGTTGTTATATCGGGCACTAGGGCTTGCAATTCATTTCTATTCGCTTCGGTTGATTTCATCGCATGTCTATTCTGATCTGAGTACCATACATTCGAAGAGTGGATACTGCATTGTTCTGGATCCGCAAAGGTGTTAGGTCGATTTATCAAAGCTAAACGAGATCTTTCTTCTGGTGACAATCCTACTAAAATGGTGTCGAACATCTGTCTTTCATTCCAATCTACTTGTAGTAGTCGAGATGACTCCCTGATGTCTGAGATGTAATGGGCCAATCTCTCGTGATTTCCTTGTACTCGTAGTACGGTCTTTCTTTTAAGTTCTTCATAAATTCCGGTGGGAATAAAATATTTTATTATTGAGGTATGCAGATCTTCTACTGGAAGGGTAGAGCTTAATGATTCTATCACACGATTCTTTAACGGGAGTTTACATTTCGGTAGGAGAACTTGCAAAATTTGCCAGTCATTCAGCTGCTGTAGATCTTTTATCTGCAGGAGATATTTGATGAAATTCAGTAGTTTAGTGACATTTAATCCATCAGTGTATGGGATTTCAGTTAAAAGTTTCTCCACGGGATGAGTGATTTTCCATAGAGGTCTGCGTTATAGTTCAAGTGTGGCATCGCTTTAGGAGGACGATATGATGCATTCGAGGTTGTCAATTCGTGCGTTTCGGGGCGAATCTGGAAACGATTGGGAGGAGGGGCTTCAAATATAGTCGGGGCATTTAAATCTCTATCAGGGTATTGCTCGTGAGTAGGTTGTATTTGCGATACGGCGGGTGAGTCGCGATCCGTGTTGGGTGGAGGCAGATCTGTCGTAGGGGATTGAACTGGGGAGATGTGTAGTTTCTTCAAGGACTTCTCAATTTCATCCATTCGGAACGAGTCGGATTTTCTTTTTAACTCATTGATAATAGTGGGTAATCGACGTTAAGCTTCGTCAGCAAAATTTTGGACTTCTGGAGGTATTTCCGTAAGATTAGGCCAGATCAATAAATTTTTCATTCGCCGGGTTAAATGCTCTATTCTTTGAATAGTCCGCAATATTATCGCAGGAGATTTCTCGTCTTGGAGGGTTTGAGACAATAAAGTTAGCTCGCTATACTTGGCATTACAAATTTCTCTCTCGCTCTCATAATCGAGTCCGCTTAGGTTGCTTAATTGCGCGGGTGTATCAAATCCACTTTCGCGTATTGACTTACGCAATTCCGCGACTGTTACATTAACATGGGGTAGACCACGTAAAAGAGCTTCATAAGACAGCTCGTCCTTTAATAGTAAATCCGGATTAAATTGTGCCATCTTTATCTTATTTCTAACACATTAAAACGTACTTAAAATTGATTTTACTACACTATACACTTATTACATAGACAATTTATTTCTTGGTTATATCATTTGCGTTGTTCACAAGAGAATAATTTCTCTTCTAAGGGAGATACAAAAATTCCACACACACACTTCAATGTAAAGTCAACGATCAGCTGTTCGCTGGAATATAGGTCACCCTAGTTTATTTAGTAAACAATAACAAGGTAGTTGTATGCGTGGGAACGCGAGGATTACGCTCAAGTATTGTTCTCTTCAACAATAGCTAAGGGTATCTTTCTCGACCGGTTTCAACAGGGGACGCGAGTTGCACTAAGGGGTGAATCTGATTCAACGAAACACGCTTTACAAGTTACAGGTGTATTACGGTTGTGACAGTCTGAGTTTAGTAATTAATTGTCTTACTTTCCACCTTTAATTTTTGAAATTATTTTTAATTTTTTTGGTAACAAAATTAAGTTACGAATTTCTTTACACGTAATTAACCGGGTCTACTTTAGACAGGAGTTTATATTTCTCTTACCGTGACGACAGACATACACTTACATTCTATGCAGGCATATTCAGGAAACTACAGGTCTTGAATTGTCACAATATAAACCTGTTAAAGACTGAACAGTTTGACAAGCACTAAAATTCATGTACGTACTTGCATTGGCGTAATACAATGATAGTCTGTATTATTTTGCGTATCTTAAATAAATTACATCATACGCAAGTTAGTGAGTAATCTTGTACAAAATAAATTCACAAGGTGAATTTATTTATGAAATTAATTTTATGAAAATTAATATTAACATGAAATATACAGTAACTGAGTGCATAGATCAGCAGAGAGTTATATATTTTACTACTTAACAATTATTTTTAATTATCACAGTGACGTATCTTTGTTTGCGTCACGATGCTCATAAACCTTTTATACAAAACAGCAGAGTGGCGCATCTTTGTAACGTTCCGGGCTACGTTACAAATCCAGGGAACCCATCATAATTGACGCTAGCCAATTATACAGGCTGCCTACGTTGTAACGAACTAAAATTAAACTCAACACAAACAACAATAATATTTACGCTAATTATTAGGACACAAGGGGAAGGTATTCCACTGATTTGTGCACTCACTTCAAAGTGTAATAAGATGACATCTCTTTATTAACAAATTATATAAAAAAGATCCCACAACATAAAAATTTATACTGAAATAATTAAAAAGGCTTTTCTGTAAAACAAGGGATCATATAGATCATGTAATTTACCTCGGATCCGAGTCTGCTTTAAATATAGTAAAGACGTCTGAATTATACTATGCTCATCTAAGAGCTTGCAAGATTACATTAACCATTTGAAGAATGGTATTATTTATTAAAGGGATTATAATTTACATTTCAATATTAACGTTAAAACGTATGATTTTCACTACTACAGTTTACACTTCTTTGGTTTTATTTATTGCTTAGAGAAAATTATTGTCTTTGAAAAGTCACTTTCATCTATAAAAGTTATGTTTCAAATGTAATTAATTCTCGATAGCCAAGCTATCGAGTCACCTCTAAAATAAGCTTTGCTGACCTCGTCCTGGGGTGTGACTCTTCGGAATTCTGGTAGTCGGGGTAGTCATCTGTGTCGTGTCTCTGGTGAATATCTAATAGCCGTATTAGTGAGTAGATTGATGTAATGCTGCATGAAGTTGGGTTGATCCACGCCGGTCCTGGTCAGCGTCGTATGGGTTGTAGACGTCCGTATGTGCAATTAGGCAGGTCACATATTCACATGTAGAGTTGTACTGGAGTTTACATCTTAAGTAGAGACGTCACCTTGTTTACGTGTTGATAAATTTTCTTATATTACTACATTTCTTGAACAAACTTTTTCTACATCATATACATTAAAAATCACTAGCTCCCCACGTTTTTGTAGTAGCTAACCGTTATTTTAAAGTTTACATAACACACTTTTGAAGAGCCCTCGTTTTGAGGTGTGTACTATCTGAACGCCGCATCGTAACTCTTAACTTGATACGACTGGTACATAACAACGAAGCGGAGCGAGTACTCCGCCGTAATATAGTTCCAACTTTTATTTAAATAGACATTCTTATAGCAAGATGAAACAAATTATTTAGACTTATTTAGTTTACAGGAATTATTTTAACTACTATTTGTGCCTTCAAATTATTAATTACTTACATTACGATTTTCAAATATTTCTAAGTTACAGACTGTTCGCTAAGCACGTTGTGTCCGGAATTAAACAGGTCAACGCATGATGATTTACTAAAGGGTTAACTGTAATATTATTAACTATTAACAATACGATTTTTTATTACTTGTTTAGTTAGATCTTTTTCCATTTAAATCTCGTACTTATTCTTAGTTAGTACAGGGGTATTAGGTTTAATTGTGCGATTTAAAAATACTTAAATGCTTTTTCAATTTTTTTTATTTATTAAATAATTTATTACCAATTAAATCGTCACATAGGTAATAATAAATAGTACTAATTTCTATAAAGGAATGTTGTTATATAAAGAAAAGATCCATTATTAAACTAAAGCCTCAGGTATCCACGATCTTTCTGCTGTCAGTCATATATAGATTGCCATATGTAGGTTATTTGTTAAATAGCTTAACTTAGTCATCTGACAGAAGTGCATGCAACATAATTATATACAATATTGTTATTCATGACGATTTTATTCATTACTTTACTAATAAATTGCTTTATTATAAATTACTTTATAATATTAATTTATGTATTTATATTTAAAAAGCCCCTCAAAACTTTGTGTTAATGTGCAATCTTTTAGTTTGATCAAATTGTTTGTCAAAAGTTTTTTGTTTTCTATTGCACTTCCGTCTACCATGTGCGTGATTTTTGTAAATTAATTTATCGGCTACCTTACGTTTTTGTCTAGTCATTAACATAACGCTGTTTGTAGACGATTTTTTAAACGATAACAAAGGGCAATCCCCCCATAATTTGCGTGTCATTTCAGTACAGTAGCCTACTTTAAATTACTTCCCTGGCACTTTTGTCTCATTGTAATTGCCATGGACAATTTGCAATCATGTTTGCTTTCGGGAGGTGACTGTATGTATGATAATATTATATAAATATTATATTATACAATATATTATATTATATTATATATATTATATTTTTTATATATTATATAAAGTTATCTACTTACACAAAACTAATGCATAGGTACGCGCGCGCGCGCGTGTGTGTGTGTAGAAACTTCTGTCAACGACAACTTTTGTAAAGTCCAATAAAATGAGACGCTATTTGCAAAAGAGCATTTGTCTTCATGAGAGAAGAGGCATATTGACTTTATTGCCAAACGGAACTATAGTTTTAGAGCGATGTGTGAAACGTATACGTCTGTTTACTGGGATAAAACAATACGCCTCTACTTATAAATTTCTTATTCTAACGATTACTCCATAAATAACCAATGATTTGGATAAATAGGCAAACGTTATACGTCGAATCAAGCAGGCGTTAGCTTCATAAGTACTAAAATAGTAAACCTATTAATAATATTAGTAAGTAACAAGTATAAAATACATCCTACTATAAATTCAGTTTAAGGCGATTGAGACAATGGAAATTGTTTATATGTCATGATTGGAAGAATTTTAACTAGTCTGGTAATGTAATTAGACTTTGTTCAATTTTTTAGAAAATGATATAAGCAACTTTCGATTATCAACTCAACATAACTTGGATGAAAAAGAAGTAACCAAAACCTCGATTAATGAAAAATTCGATGTTAATGCATTAGGTTATTACTCAATAACTAAAATAATTCATGTAAAAATAATTGTTACCTTAATCTACTACTACTATTACTATTACTACTACTACTACTATTGTCAGTTGATAATACGATGTTGGTGTATAATTTACCAATTATATAAGTATTGGCGGGTGTATTTTTATTTTTTTACTAATGTTTGTTAGCATACGTTGATGATTCGCATATAGTTAATGGTATTATACCAAAATCGTAGTTGAGGAACTAGGAAACGAAAGTATGATTATTCTTTTACAAAGTATGATGTGATCGTTTTTTATTTCGATCAGAAAAACATTTTCTTTAATGAAATACAGTAATTTTGTGTGATTTCGTTATGTCGCACTACAACTAAGTGTAGCTCAGAAATTCCATCTGATGTAGGACTGTCTATTAACTTGGTACTATAGAGTACAAATGCAGTCCCCAAATTAACACGGGTCTGAAAAGTATTTCTAAATATAGCACTGAAACTTTTATTGGAGCATAGCGTTAACACAGGTATAACAGATTCGAAGTCATCAAATAAGTATATCCTTCCTATTGATAATAAAAATACAAGCTTTTTCTTGCCACTTTATTTGTATATTGTGTTTTTTGCATACAAAGGGATACAAAGTTTTCTCTTAATAAACTGATTATTTCTTATTTCTTCATAAGTCGTAAGAAATAATGATGTACAATTTGTTTGTATTCAGTTCCTTTTGAATAAAAAATGAATTGTACAATTGAAAGCTTTAATTCAACCTATAACACCATCTAAAAATACTAAAGATTTAATTATTACCGATTTGTACATATAATGAAATCAAGTAATGTGTATGTAAATTTAGCAAGATCATGCCCATTATTTCAAACGTTGTAACACCTCATGTATTAATGATAATTATCTTCGTCTTTACCTGTACTGTCTGAATCAATGAAATAAAAGATTTAAAAAAAACTTTTGTAAATATTTTCTATTTTTTTTTTATTTTATAATTAATTATTTTACCTTTATTGGGTTAATTTATATTTTAAATATTATTTTTATTTTTGTTTATTTAATTTTAATTAGGGTTCGGGTTAAAAATTTGTAACCATCCACATTTTATTATTTCTTACTCTCCTCTTAATCTCAATCGTGTAGTAGAATTTAATTTGAAGAAATGTTTTGCGTTAGCTGATTCGATTTGACAATCGATTCGTAATATAAGAATTACTTACTTCTTCGTTTCGCCCAGCTAATGTTATTCTTCGCAAGTGTTCCTACTTCTATACCTGAAATTCTTCTAACTTACTTATTTTTATAAATAAAACGCAATTAATTGATAATTAACCTCATTTAATTGCAAATTGAGCAATTAATCGACTCTGGGGTCGATATTGTGATTCCCGGCTCGACTCCTCAATCTCAGGTCGATTGCAAACAACTGTTATTTAAATAAAATTAATATAAGAATGATTTGGGTTCTTTGAACTGTTACTAAAAAGTCAGAAAGGAATTTTTTCTAAAAAGTACAATACTTAAAAATAAATTTTTAGTTATTAACAAATAAATATTTTATTTTTTGTTAGGAGATATACAACAGTAATTAAACTTTTATGTGACCAAAGCTTAAAAGATGGCGTCAGTCCGCCTTCATTGGAACGGCAAGATCAGTTTGAGAAAACGGCCGCCATGTCACACCTCAAATTTTATGTTAATGTAATTATCTTGTTGATTCATCCTCTTCGTTCACTTTATAAATATTATTATTATTATATATATATATATATATATAAATTCTCAAAATTGAACTTACTTTCATTTATCTTTCCCAAACGTTTCGAGGTGATGTTCTTCTTCCTCAGTGGGATTAAATACTGAATGTCATTTTAACAGTATAACGGTTATGGACTGGTGTGTGTGGTGGGGGTTGATGGTGGGAGCGAATTGGCGCTGAGGTTCAAATTGTGTTTGGATCAATGTATCGAATAGTGTATGTGATCTATAATGTAATTGTTCATTTAATATGTTGTTTGGTTGTAGTGCGTGATGTCTGTATATTTCAAATTGTTCAGCTGTGTTTAGTTTTCTACTTTTAGGTAAGTAGTGTAATACAGGGTGATTCAGATAAGTCAGAACTCCAACACTTATTTACCAACATCATCTAATACCGAACCGTAAATGTTTATGCAGTTTGTTTTAAAAGTAATAATGATTTCTCTGTGTTGTTGATTGTTGATTGTTAGATTGTTATTCATAGCGTTGACCTTGACCTTGGGAAACGTTGTCTAGTAATGCATCATTACCCCACTCGCGCGCTGGTGTTAGGTGGCGGCTAGTCAGTCCGCCACGATGCTCACGCAAGAGCAGAGGGTCGCATTATTGGAAGCTTATTTCGCGGTAACATCTTACAAGCGGTGCGTTGAGTTGTTCCACGAGAAGTTCCCTGATGTCCCTATTCAAGGGAAAACAACAGTTTATGACATTGTGAAACGTTTTCGTGAAACAGGAAGTGTTAATGAAAGGTCTCGAAGCCGTCAGCCTGTTATGTTAACACCGGAATTTACGGAGCGTGTTCAGCAGTCTCTGCTGCGATCTCCCGGTAAATCACTTCGTCGGTTGTCTCAACAGCTTGGAGCATCTTATTCACCCTGCCACAGAGCCACTAAACGTCTGAGGTTGCGGCCATACAGAGTTCGAGTAGTTCAAGAACTGCGTCCTTTGGATTCAGAAAAGCGTGTCGCCTGTTGTCAGTGGTTTAAGAGATTCACTCTTAACGATGTGAATAATAAGCTGAACAATACGTTTTTCAGTGATGAAGCATGGTTCCACTTAAATGGATATGTTAACAGCCAGAACACTCGCATTTGGGCTGCCAATAATCCTCACACATTGCATGAGACCCAACTTCACCCACAAAAAATTGGAGTGTGGTGTGATATGTCTAGGCAGCGAATTGTTGGACCAAAATTTTTTAACACAACTGTTACTTCAGTTGTTTATGCAGACATCATACAGCAATTTATAGCCATGCTTGAAGCGAATGAACGTTATTGCTGGTTTCAACAAGACGGTGCAACGTGTCACACCTCCAATGACACGATGACGATGCTTCGTGAGTTCTTCGATGATCGATTAATCTCTAACAATCTGTGGCCCCCACGCTCACCAGACCTGACTTCCCCAGATTCCTTTTTGTGGGGCCATCTTAAGGAGAAGGTGTACTGCAATAATCCGAGAACGCTGGAGGATTTAAAGAATAACATTACCGTTGCTGTAAGGGAAGTCACAGTTGATGTACTGAGACGAGTATCTGAAAACATGTGCCGTCGAGTCGATATGTGTTTACTACAAAATGGAGGACAATTTCAGCATCTTTTATAAAGGTATTTAAATGTATTAAAAATGTATTAAATGATATTGATATTAAATGATGTTGGTAAATAAGTGTTGGAGTTCTGACATATCTGAATCACCCTGTATTTCCATGTTGTGTTCTATGTTTGTGTAACTGTGGTTTTCGTTTTGTAAATGTGTGGCAAATGTGGAATGTATGTAGTTTGTGGTGAGGGCTTTTAAATGTTCTGAAAATCTGGAGGAAAAAGATCTTCCCGTCTGGCCGATGTAGAATTGGTGACAATCATTACAATTTAATTTATATACCCTTGTTTTGCTGTATGTGTCTGTGTTTTTGTTAGTATTATTTATGTGTTTCCTAATAGTGTTGTTGGTTCTGTAGGCTACTTTATAATTATGTTTTCTAAATGTGTTTGCAACTTTGTGCGTATTGGAATTGTAGTATGTAAGTGTTATGTATTTACTGGGCTGTGGGCTGTTGATCTGATGTGTTTTACTTTTTGTGTTTAAGATGCGTTTGTGTAGTTTATTTATTAAATCGGGGTTGTATCCATTGTTGCCTGCTATATATTTGATTGTGTTTAATTCTTCTTGGTAGTCATGTGTGTTTAGGGGTATTGAAGTGAGCCTATGGAGCATGGGCAGGTATACTAGCCGAAATATTTATACACACCATAGAACAGGAACATATACTGAACAATAACAAATACAACGATAAAATAATATATTGGCACAGGTATGTTGATGACATTTTACTCCTCTACGGCAACGGCAACAAAAGACAAATAGAAAATTTCCACAAATACATTAACACTATACACCATAAATTAAAATTCACGCTTGAAATAGAACTAAATAATAGCATAAACTTCTTAGACCGTACAATAACCAAAACAAACAACACACACACATACAAAATATACAGGAAACCCACCACATCAGACATGGTCATACATAACTCATCCAACCACCCAACTCAACACAAACATGCAGTTTTCAACTACATGCTCCATAGGCTCACTTCAATACCCCTAAACACACATGACTACCAAGAAGAATTAAACACAATCAAATATATAGCAGGCAACAATGGATACAACCCCGGTTTAATAAATAAACTACACAAACGCATCCTAAACACAAAAAGTAAAACACATCAGATCAACAGCACACAACCCAGTAAATACATAACACTTACATACTACAATTCCAATACGCACAAAATTGCAAACACATTTAGAAAACATAATTATAAAGTAGCCTACAGAACCAACAACACTATTAGGAAACACATAAATAATACTAACAAAAACACAGACACATACAGCAAAACAGGGGTATATAAATTAAATTGTAATGATTGTCACCAATTCTACATCGGCCAGACGGGAAGATCTTTTTCCTCCAGATTTTCAGAACATTTAAAAGCCCTCACCATAAACTACATACATTTCACATTTGCCACACATTTACAAAACGAAAACCACAGTTACACAAACATAGAACACAACATGGAAATATTACACTACTTACCTAAAAGTAGAAAACTAAACACAGCTGAACAATTTGAAATATACAGACATCACGCACTACAACCAAACAACATATTAAATGAACAATTACATTATAGATCACATACACTATTCGATACATTGATCCAAACACACAATTTGAACCTCAGCGCCAATTCGATCCCACCATCAACCCCCACCACACACACCAGTCCATAACCGTTATACTGTTAAAATGACATTCAGTATTTAATCCCACTGAGGAAGAGGAACATCACCTCGAAACGTTTGGGAAAGATAAATGAAAGTAAGTTCAATTGTGAAAGTTTATATATATAATAATATTTATGTTAATGGTTTTTTGTCACTTTTCCTTAAATAAATGATTCTTAAATTGAGTGTCCACAGTTATAATAGTTGTTAATCACTTTTTCTTCGTTGTATTGTAATTGAAAGGGTATTGTGAGTTTATTATAGTGTGGTGTTATGTTAACAGTGCTTAGGTTAGATAGTTCTGCTCACCAAAATTGACGTAGGAATGTTCACTTTCAAATCATACTTTACGTGTTCTTTTGCGTTCTTGATTTAAGGAATTATTATATCTTCAAATTAATATGAGTATTGTTTTTTCTTATTTTTCGGCTGGTTTCTTCTCAACATATATATTTTTTTTTTATTTCACTTAGATCTGATACTTTGACATTTTAGTTTTTTGCTGTATAGGAGCTGACCCGCTCGTCTTTATGTCTAACAATCAACTCTCGCCGTTTCTTCATCATTCAAACGGATTTGACCAGTTTTGTCAAATTCTGATTGGTTCATTGGGGTGAACTGTGATGTGACTGTGTTTGTTCAAAATAAAGTGCCCCTTCACCTCCCAGTCTAATTTACTCTCTAGTTATAATATAATTTTACTTAATTTAGTCTACTTAGTTAAATTCCTTATTTTATTCTGAACAACTTGATACTAGACATGATATCCTTAGCCTCAATATTAAGTGATTTACCACTTTTACAAAAGACTCTGCTTATAGGCTTTTTAAGTAATTTGACTTATACAGATTTATTCTAAATTTCTTTAATTGTCTACTATGTTGTAGTTATTATATAAAAAGAAAACACTGAATTAACAATTCTTGCTCATTTCATTACTTACCAGTGGTTTGATCATGTATTAGGTAATTTGAACATTATTTTTAATGTTTGATCTTTTTTAGGCCATAGTTCTTTAATACAATTGAACCGGTCTAAAATTATCGTGTAAACCCCTTGATTACTTCCAAAAAATATGATTACAATTGTAATAGATAACCTATTTGTTCATTTTACAATATTACATGGATTTACATTATTTTATCCCCGTGTTTACTATTTATTTACAATAGTTATGGGTTTTGATATTGGCCTATGCACTGGTAATAGTTTCATGAACAAGTTTATAATCATTTCTAATTACAGTTACCCTTTCAGACTGATTTACTAAGAACCCTTTAACAATTAAATTGTTACATTAATAACCTTAATAACTATGAGAACCAACTTAATGTTATATAACAATAGCTTAACAGAACAAATTATATCTTATCCTATTAGTGTACTTTCAGGAGTACATGGCTCTAAGTTTGATTGAACATACAAGTAACTAAAACACAAATCTTACTAAAACTATACTATTAATTAACATTAAATAAGAATATTTTATTCAGTTCACATTGTTTTTATATCATTTCATTAATTATTGTTTTGTTCTCACTTATGGCATCCCCTTACCTTGTACATAGTTATTGGCATATAGGTTTTGGGGACTTGGAATATAAATTCCCATTATAACACTAGTTTCTCACATGCTTTATATTTGCATTTTACTGGTGATATTAAAGGAAAGGAAAAACACGTAGTTTCTTGTATTATCACTAGTTAATATTTCACTGATGTGGTTTTGTTTGTCACACAATTAGATAAATGTCTTCACTCATTTTCTTTTTTTTATTATCTGGCCCCTTCCTAGTCACCTCCTTATGATTCCAATTTTAGTTACATAGTCTTATATCTAACACTTTTCCTTAACCTAAGGTACGTTGTTTTATTCTTTAATAGTATTGTACTTTTTGTTATTTTATAATGGGTTTACTCTTATTTCTATATTATTTTGTTTATTTGGTATGTATTTTCTTTATGTAATGGGAAGAAACGTCACGTTACAACGTATATCGCATTACAAAAATTGTTATAAACATTATAACAGTTATAACACACTCACACATTGCTTTAAAAAAATTTCTTAGAAATATAGAAAATTTTATCTCTCCTACCCCTCCACCAAGTATCATCAACACTTTTTCTGAGATCGTTAATCTACAAACGTTTAAATGCAACAGTCACCTCGAAAGCTTCAAACTTTCTGAAAAGTTACCGATAATCTGGGGTACGACAATGGAAAGTAATATTTACACATGATTGTGTTTCATTGTAATTTTTTGTACGTATATAGCTAAACGGCACAGTTTTACCTTTGGCGCTACAATCACGTGGATCACAATTTCTGTAAATGTAGGTAAAGTCTGAACACAGTACATGTCACGATCACTGAATTACACTAATTGTGCAAAAGTCAATTGTTTTATAAGGAAACACAGAAACTACAATGTTAAACAACTACTGACGTCATCTAGCCAATATGAATGTTAGTCAGTGACCTTCTTTGCGCGACATTTTTTAGCGAGTTACTGCCTGAAGTAAACTAGCAAACGCCTCGTACTCGCGAGAAGCTGAACAATATTGTTATTAAAGCAGGAATTACATTGATTGCTTCAGCGTCCTTAAAAGCTCTTTGTAGACGCGATTTGTTTTCAGTTCGGATCAACATAACGCCCTTTCACGCATGTCCTTACCCACGCGGGCTATCATGATATTACTACGTCACCTATCGTCGTACAAATATGTACTAATTAATCTATATCAACCGTTAAGTTCATGTTTTTGAGGTATACTCAATTCCGTGTATTCCAAATGTATTTATACTGCCAGTTAATACATTTTAAATTAGTTTTCAGTCAATTTCATTAACATGTTTCTCTACGGTGAATTTAGGATGAAAACTAAACACAAAATAAAAGTCTTGGATTTCGTTGTCCATGACGTGTCCGTTACTTAACTAAATATAATTATTTCACTACGACTCGGAACACAAAACTTTTTATTGGTAAAATGTTTTGTGTTCCGAGTCGTAGTGAAATAATTATATTTACAAAATAAAAGTTCCATGGAGTGTAGTTTTTCACAATCGATAAATAACGAATTTATATTATCCTGCACGATTGCAACAGGAAACTTTGTTCTGCTTGACACAATGCAGGCATAAGTGCTGACGCACGTTCCTATTCATAACACAACGCTTTCCGTCAGTTGTTAATCAAACTGACTAGACTGTTACACCAACAGTCCGCACTACATCTGCCTGAGGGTATCATCGTTTGCTCTTTCGTTTATTCGTATTCTCCTTGTTTGTACTTTCACCACTTGGCTTTTGTTCTTTTGATTACATACTTAAATCTGGCTACTCTTTACTGCTGAGTATGCTTTGTCTAACTGCAAGCGTTCTTCCCCAAGGTAGCTGCTGTCTTCACATTGTTTAGTACATTTTTATGTCCTTATATTAAAACATTTTAACTTATTTTCGCTTTTCGTGGTACGACTTTATGGATTATTTAAGCTCTCGCCAAGGCGACTCCCCCGTGCGTGACTGTTCAAACAGAGCGAGTAAGAGAGTTAAACTCTACATTTTCGACTCTCGCAGTGAACTGCTCCGAGAGTTTGTTCGCAATCATGTGAAACTTCAATAAAGCGCCGTTCATTTTATTTACGTTTGTGATGGATACGACTTTTTCCGACAAAACAGGTTACGACAGTTCAATTTTAAGGCTTAAAATGTCATTACACCAACCGCTTATATTTTGCAAATGACAATACCAGTATGGTACCAGTAGTACGAGTATACCAGTAGTTAGTCTAGGCAACTTTAACTAAAAAAGTAAAGTAGTGAAATTCATTCGAAATACGAACTATGAGACAACATTCTGGTTTGAAATTCTAGTGACAGAATTAAATCGTGCGTGCTTGGGGTCTTGTATTTTAGTCTCGGCCATTAAAGACAGACAACGACCAGGAAAGGCGAGGAGACAGGTGACATGAGTGTAGCAACTTGCACAATCTAAATGCTGTAAAAGAAAGCTAAGTAAGCTGCATACAAGGAAGGCATTGTGACTAACATAGTATACACGATGTGCTCACTTCCACAAACTGAATGTCCGTGTCACTGCACTTTTTCAATTATTTACTCCCTACAATAAGTAATAATACAATAAGTTTCTTAGTGTATAATTAAGTTAGTTTGGACTTGGCCCAAGGATAAAAGTGTAACCACGGATAAAACTATATACTTTTTAAATAAAGTTGATAAAATATTTTCATCCTGTCTCTTTAAAAATTTCGAACGCCACCCATTTTATTTATTCTACGTATTTAAAATTTAAAATCACAAAATTAAAACATTCCTTAAAGTACTTCGTTTCTATAAACTTTTTTTTTATTATAAAACAGTTTCTACACCAGCGTTTGTTTCTTTTATTTACTGATCTACATTCGTTAAAAAACTTTACTCCTCAGCATCAGTAAATAAAATTAGGATGTTGACAAATGAAGGTGTTCAAGAAAATTTACATCAATAAATAAAAGAAATAAGTACTTGTGTAGATAATTTCGTATAATAAAGTAAAGAATATATATATATATATATATATATATATAATATTTATAATATCTTTACCGTTTTTGCCGTGTTTGGAACATGTTTCGGGCACTTAGTGTTCCCCTCCTCAGCCTTCCTAATTTTGAATCTTATGGAGTACTTGTGTGTTGGTTTGTTGTTGTTATAGCTTCCTGTTGGTTTCTGGTATTTTAAATTGGTAATATTGTGTGTGATTGTGGTGTATATATTAGTATTTTGTGCATTTTCGATGCTTAGTGCTGTGAAAATTGTGTTATGTTTGAAAATATGTATCAAACAACAAAAATACAAATGCAGATAACATATTAAAACAAATCAATAACATACATCCAAAAATACAAATCATAGAAGGAAAAGAAAACATAACAAAATCAACTATTTAGACATAACCATCACAAGAAACAATAACCAACTACAATACGGAATATACAGAAAACCAACTTCCACTAATATCATTATACCTAACCATTCTGACCACCAACCACAACATAAAATGGCAGCATTCTATTCACTATTTAACAGAATGTACAAAATATCCATAAACTAACAGGAAACAGACAAAGAAAGAAATATAATATACCAAATTGCTTATGAAAATGGGTACAATAAAAATACGGTACTTTAAACAAAATGGAAAATAAAATTAAATATAAAATAAAAACTGAACAATTAAGAATTAAACAAAATGATCAACACATAAATAATAACTGTGCCGTTGCAAATTTAGATAGTAAATTTTCCCGGCCATATTTCGCGCCGACAATGCGGATCGAATATCAGTAACAAAGGTTACGCGCGGGCTAGGCAAGAGCACGGCAATATAGCTCGGTCTTGGCCGCTATATTGCGATAGCTTGGAGCGACGTAATCTAGTCCGCGGCGACACGTCAGCTGTTTTTAAAAGTTTTCCATACTCGAGTCGGCAGGCAGGAACCGCTACTAATTCTGATTTTAATTTTTGCTCTCTGACGGCACGCTTGGTCTGGCGGCGTGGTACATTGTGGTCCATCTTTACGAAATGAGTTCGTAAGATTTTTTAAGGTCTTTAGGGTTCCCGCATAGTCAGGAGGATAAAGGGTTGCGAGGATGGAGACAGGCCATCAGTTTTCATCGGCAGAGCATCGCAATAACCTCCCCAACGCCGTCAGACCCGGAGGAATCCCAATTACACCAGCCTGAACAACTGCCCAGAAAATGAAGCATACTATTCGGAGCTCAAACTCACCAGTTGCCTCACCATAGTCATCATCATCTCTAATTCCGGATAACATGTAATCTTCCAAGTACAGGTGGGAGTATTCCTTATATTAAACCATAAACTCAGGATTTCATTGGATTTAACATATAAAAAGAAAGATACCTTCATAAACAGTAAATGCAGATATTCAATTATAAAAAGTTCTGTTATAGCATGCCCTTGAGACATGTTGTTAATTGTGTGATTAACTATATTAAAGAATCTTCCTGTTAATATATGTCCATTGCCACACTGTATTATATAAAACACTAATTGTCTTTTGCTGTGTGTAATTGGCAAAGAAAAAATTTAAAACTGTTAGTTGGTCAGTTTTTATTATACAGTTTCTGGTGAATGTAAAATGGCAGTAACAACGTTATGAATAAAGTAATGGTAAATTATTATGGGCTAGCTTTTCTAAATCTTCTTATGAGAACTAGTACATTATCGTGATCTATTATAAAACTTGGGTGAGAATAAGTTTCGAAGTATCAGAACTTTATGGGACAATTTTTTCTGAGCAACTGGTGCATATAAGAATATTATGGTAGTGTCAGTATACATATATATATATATATATATATATATATATATATATATATATATTGTAGCATGACAGATAATGCAATCATTCTGAATGGTAGAATGATCAATAAAAATAAAATAAAGAACATTTTAAATTCCGAGAAAGCAAAATAAAATAAAAATTAATAAAGAACCACCGTGAAGTATAATCATAGATTAAAGTAAAAGTTCATTTAAAACCAATGGTACAATGAGTGATGAATCATCAAAACAGACTGCGGAACTAAAAATGTAGAAAAAGGTAATACCCAGGTTGGATAGGAGTAGGTAAGGAAGAAACCCAAAACATGACAACATCCACAAGAAAAAGAAGAAAAGGAAATACTTTTATAAGGAACCAGAAGGAGAAGAGGAGGAATCAATGAAGAAACAAGAACAAGACAGCATCCACAAGAAGAAGGAGTGCTCTTATAAAAAACCCAAACCCCAAAAGAAAATGATAAACTTAATAACAAATGAAAGTATAACAAAATATTAAATTCAGAAACCATGTAAAATAAATATAAGCCAAAAGTGTATAAAGTAAGAATTGAAAGTGGACCAATGTGAAATAACTATATAATGCCAAAAAAACAAACCTTCATTATCCTATATAAATAGATTTCTGGATTTTAATAAAACTATAAAACTATTTAGAAATAAAATTTAAGAATAACAACGGGATCAGTGCAAGTTTTTGTGTTATAATAAATAAACCTTATGTGTAAATATTGCAGTTCACAAACTAAGTAAATTGTGAAATTTTACAACTTTGAAGTGTTTATTTGTATCCATGAATAATATTAAATAAAGTAGTATCATGTCAGATAATACTGGTGTTTCTGAATAATAACTGCCACTCTTAAATATACAACATTCAGTAGAATGATAATACATAAAACAAGAGCAGGGCATATAAAAAGTGAAGTGTTAACATATCATTACCCCAAAATCAAAAACAGATTAAAACTGAAATAGGATCTAGTATAAGAAATAGAGTATATAATGGAAGGACAGAGATGTTTTGTTTATTCAGAATACATTACTGATAATAATTAAGTATAAAATGTCAGAGTTAAATAACAGTCTTTAGTTATAAAATATTTATTGTGTGACTAAGATTAATTAAGTATAAAATGTCTGAGTTGGAAAGACCATGATTAATTTCAATTATGTATTATGTATTAAGTGTATAAATTATATACTAATTGTTCTTTTGTTAAGATAAGAAAATATTAATTAATGTCATAATAGAATAGAAAGTCAGAGAGGGTACAAACAAAATGTATTATTTAAAACTTTGTATGTAAAACTGTTAGAAATCTAGGCCAAATGTTAAAACTAAACAGCATCAAAATTTATGAAATCAGTACAGAAAAACAATTAAACTTATAGGATTTATATAACATAAATCAGTCATAGAGTAATTGGAAATATAAGTAAGAAATATTTTGTAAAAAGATAGCAAGAATTATTATTAAAAATGTAAATGTAAAAACTGAAAATTTAGAGAGGGGAGTCACATATTAATGTATAATATTTTAAAAGATAACCAATTAATCTAATTACAAGAAATTAAGGGAAGATAAACCTTTTATATCAATCTGAGATTTAATACAATCAGTAATATAACATGTAAAATGGCAACATTTTTGAAAAAGGACAGGAAGTGAATTTTAAAACTTACAATTTTCAAAATGAGGTAAAAATACCATTTTAGATCAAAAACTTAATGAAACTACATTATTTGGTATCAAATTAAGCAGAATGAACTGAAGAAGAAGATTATGTATTTAGAAGTTAATAAATTTGAATAATAGCAAAAATATAATCAGTTATATAATGTAACTTTCTCACATGCACAGGATGCCAATAACTTTGAAACAATGGATAGCTAATATTAATTTGGCTAAGACTTTTGGACAAGACAAAGGAAGTTAATTAATTCATTATTGGATATTGTGAAATACACTTGACACGAGCTCTTAAGCATTTTAACCTAGTAGCTGAGACATAAATGGCGTATAGCGACAAGCCTAGCCTGAAGTGAAGAACGCGAGTTTTTGTAAAAATACATACTAAAAGTAAATTCAGTGAAACAAACACCAACAAACACTAAACTAACTTCAAACAAGAACAGAACACAGTGAATACACTATTTAAACGATTTAAACATTAATTTTACACAACGAAACAAACAGTGCAATTCACGACCTAACATACGAAAGTGAAACGTAACTTTTACAACACATTTTATCCAAGTGGAACACTAAAACTTAACCAGGAACACTCCACCAACATAAGAAGGAATAATCGCAACAGCAGAAACGAGGAATCGCAGGAGAAGCAGCCTTTATTGAACGCAGAAATAGCGAGGTGTATTCATCCTGCATCTGAACTCGAAGCGGCCATCTTTCTTCTTCCACAATTCAATGCAACGCTGCCTATTCGACTGAACGGTTTGAAAATTTCTATACTCATCATTATATATTGAATGACATATATGTATTTTAATTTTTAAGTTGATATATTTTTGTAATGTTATACTTTCCTTACTTTGCCCTTTTTCTCTGACTATCTATGAAATAACTGTTAAAAGAACCCGAATATAAATAACTATAAACACTATTGATATACCCTGAGAATCGATCAATCAATCGATAGAAAGTCGATTAAATAAACATTTGTTAATAAAATTCAGTAATTACTATAAAATTGAATTTCGTTTATTCCTATTTAATAATTTGTATAAAATATAATTTTAATTGAGCAGAAACTACCAGAATTTCACCACTTAGAAGGAAGATAACCTCCAAATAGGAAAGTTCACCTATCGATTGTTATTGGAGACAATCTTATTAACTGGCGAAAGGAATTTAAAATACAGAAAAAGACATAATTAAATTAATACAATTAACAAGAAGTTCGGAATACCTCGGAACATAATTAAATAATTAATTTTAAATTAATTTAAATAAAAAAATAAAAAAATAAAAAAATATAAACAACAAAAATTTTTTTTACACAAACAATTAACATTTTAAACAAATCAATTATTAATATAATTAGTTACAATATATATATATATATATGTATATTTTTCTTTAATGCTAAATTTTTTAATTTTCATTTATCAGATATAAACCGACATACTACAGACATACTACATGTTTCTTGTCAGTGATGAGGTATTATTGTGTGAGCATAAATTGAATTAATAAGGAACCTATAGAATTATTATTTAGCAACTTTACTTAAACTGTGATTTAGACAATGTCATTTGAATAAATGTTAATATATAGAAATGTCGGCTTATGTTGCAGCAGTGTAGTTAAATGTACTGAATAATTTGTTGTTTGTTAATAATATTGCCAATTGTGGTTAATACTACTTGATAGACACATGTCTATGAAATGAACGTTGAGAATTCAATTGTGTACACTGGATTAAAAATGTTATCATGATATGTAATATGAACACTAATAAAACGCTGTTATAGTTATGCAAGTGTTTTATTGCAAGTCCTGTCACGATGGGCTCACCACAATTTTTCTTCCGTCTAGGCCACAGGTCTAGTTTTAAGAATTAAGTAACGACCTCTAAAGGAAAAAAAAATATATTAACAAAAATTTAAAAAAAATTCAGGGGGACGTTTCATAACAACAATAAAAAATAGGCCACATTCACATACATAAATAATAAAATGACAAAGCTAACACAACTATTTAAAAACACAGACATTAAAATAGAATACAAAATTAGTAAAAATAATTAACAAAATTTAAATAATACACACAACAAAGATAATACAACCAATGGTATATACAAAATTGAATGCCAATATTACAATAAATGTTACTTAGGACAAAAAAAAACTGAAAAAACGTTATTTTGAACATCCAAAGGCATATAAAAAAACAGAAATTTATAAATCTAATTTGTCCACACATGCAATAAACACTGGACATGAATTCTCAGACTAACCAACATGACGCTAATAAAACACAGACCACACAAAGGCACCATAATGAACAGTTGGGAAAATTTACAAATATACAAACACAAAACAAAATAATACCTAAACAAATACAAATCAATACAAAACATGACACAATTTTCAAAGCATTCAACATCTAAAATACACAAAATACAAATATATACACCACAATCATTCATAATAATACTAATTTAAAATACCAAAAACCAACAGGAAACCATAACAACAACCAACACACAAGGTACTCCACAAGATTCATAATTAAGAAGGCTGAGGATGGGAACACTAAGTGTCCCGAAACATGTCCCAAATAAGGAAAAAATATCTTGAGGTAAAGTTATTATAAATATTAAATATTATATATATTGTAACGTTACATAACCCCTGCCCAAATATGATAAATAAATAAAGGAGGATTAATGTAATCACAAACGAAAAAAAACCAGTAATCACGCATTTTTGAAAGTCAGAAATGGGGATTATGTATCAAACTATGAGAACCTTTGTACTCTAAAAACACTGTAAACATTGTTTTTAATACTAAATGTAATCATAAAAGTGCAGTGTACAAAGTGGAACATAGTATGATAGATGAAAGTGTCAAACATTTAAAAAGAGCATCTCACAAATTTGTGCTGAAGATGAAAAAAAAGCAGTATTATAGCAATAGACTATGATACTATTGACAAGTTGTTGTAGTTTTGTATTGTGTAGGCCACAAAGGCATTATAACTAGAATTAATATTTTTGTTTACTATAATTACTTTGTTTAGATGTAAAAAATCCAGGGTTATATTAAACGGATAAAGGCCAATTAAAACTATACTAAAAAGATGGAAGGGAAAATAAAGTAGTATAGAGTAAGAATACATGGACCACAGTATAAGTAATAAATAAACTCAATTAAAAAATCATTAAATTATAAAATGCCAACAGCCAAGCTTAAATAAATCCATGAAGAAAAATCTTATATAAATTAAAATTAATCATACCTAAGATTTGTAAAGGAGTATTTTTAAAAGCAAGAAAAGAAATAATAATATTATATACTAGCCTATTTACCTAAAACGGTACCTAGGGTAGCCAATAAAAAACCATCAATTTATTGGTTACTATGAGTAGTTACTCATAGTTATGCTAGTTAGCTAACAAGAAATTGATTGATTGTTAAATGGTGTTCAATGTGAGAAGATGAAAAGTGTAATGTCCTATAAAATTTTATAAATTTAAAAGAGTATTCGGAATAAACCACTCCTAAATTAAGAAAACGAGTCAGCACTAGACACTACATCAGTAGAGTCTATTAGATGTCCAATGAAGTAAACTGATTCACACCAGAAAATCGATGAACAACCAATAAATCCTGCTAACCACCTCTCAGTCAAGACGTCATTATTGAAAACCATTGGGTGAGATCGCTTCTTTTTAAAATTTAACCAAATTACACCTCAACTATAAATCTAGAACACCAGAAACAGCACCATCTCTTTAAATCCATCTGAAAACAAGGTGAACATAAACTTTATTTTAATTAACCAAAAAACAGAAAAACGTGGCTTGGCTAATAACATTACAGACGCCATTAATTTTAGTGTTCGTTTTTGTCAGTGAAGAAACGTAGCCTGCGCTCTAGCGGTCAAAAAATCAACTGAATGATACAGATTATACAAATTTTAAAATAATTAATGTAAAGTTTGATACAGACCCATATGCATTTCTGACTTCCTCAAAGTTCAAAGAACCTTAAATAACCCTGGGAAATTAATTAGTTATTTCTTTTTATTTATTAAAACTGTAATAAAAAACATTTGTTATGTGTTATATGTTAGTAAACTTAAGATCAAAGTAACGCTGTGATTTGTGAAGTAATCGATTGTCAATTCATGTTTTGGAGACCATAGTGTCCCGTAAATATTAAATAAATTCAAGGAATACGTTGCGTTTAAATAATAAAATGTGTATTATTTCTAGTAGATGGTAGTTGGTTACAGATAATAAGAAAAATCGAGAAGAGAAAGGGAATCAGTCCGGTCATCAAGAAATTATTACGTACTACAAAAGCAATTTAACCTCAAATGGGTTCGTAAAAGGAGAAAACAGCTGATGCCACGAGCGGAAAAAATTTAAAATACTCGATTGTATACAAAGAGAGTAATTCTCTTTGACTCTCTTTACTCTCTCTCCTACCTAGTTTCAAACAACGGTATTGATTTAATACAAACAAATTTAAGAAAATCATTCAGTATTCTTTCATAATCACACACACTCGATTTTGAAGGCATATAACACCAACAGATAAAAACTTTGTAACTATTAATTAGGCGAGAGTTTCGAAGAGTATCAAAACACGTTATTGTTACAAATGGCGCTAACAACGTGTGGCAAATAATAGATAGATTTACATTAAATATTACAGAGACGAAAGGTAGAGAAATTACTCGAAGTTACTCGCGAGACGTTACAATATATATTCACACACATACACATACCTTCACGTACCTTCACATATACATAAACGAGAATATGGTTGTACGTTTGTGACGGATTTGCTGAACGGTTGAAGAATCTCTTTGAAGGAGAAAATGTTAAGGGTGGACTCAACACGACGCCATCCCTCGCGCACACACATGTATATTTATGTATATTTATTTATGTACTTATAGGAAGAGCCCCTTTATAGTAGTCTTTGAAGGTCTTCTATTCACTACAAATAAAATCCAATATGTGCGTAGAGTAAGCAATATTCACTATTTATATTGTAATGATATATTTTTAGTTTGATATGTTAAAATTATAATATAACGGTTAATTCTTTTATGCCCCAGAGTTGGTGTGCCATTTATGTAATGTATGATTAATTAGTTGGATTTTTGATTTATCAAAAATGTATTTGATTGTGTTGATATATTTTGATAATAATTTTCAAATAAAATTTTCTTAGGCCTCACGTTGTGGACGCCTTTCATGTAATATAAGAAAATTGAGTAGTGTCCTTTGTTTCTACTGGTTCTATTATTTTATTTTATTAAAATAATTATTTAATTTGTTATTTACAATTCTTTAATTTCTTTTAATTCCTTTCTTTATTCCGTTTGAATTCACTTACCTATTTAAATAATTCAAACCGCACATGTTATACAAGCAAGTTGGTAGTGTACTACCAACTTATTCTTCCAATGTTTATGAAACCGCTAATATTCAGAAACTGACAAAAAAAAAGTTAAATATTAAAAATAATTATTCATACACAATTATTCCCTTCAATATTCTTTCATTTCTTTTTTAAATTCTGTTCTTTTCTTCTTAAATTAACATGAACAACGTTTTTCTTAATTTTAATTGTCCAAGCTTGTTACATTTACACCTCAGCGGTTGGTAAGATGATCTTAAAGCTCAGGCCTATTTCAATGGTTAGGTTATGTACATATAACCTCGGGTTCTTGGGACTACAATAATTAATTACGAAAATGTACTTTGTGACCTACAAAACATCACAAATATCGGTATGGAGAACCATACATGACTTCCATGTTCTAAGATTTATATATAAAATCATATTCGAAATGAAATATTTCCATAGAAACTACGTCTTTCTACTTATTCCTTCAGCATTAACCACAGTACTGTGGTCACTAACGTATACCACCTCACGTTTTCGCACTCGATTTTCACTGATGATGGCAGTCGATGGCACTGCCGAAACGTCTGGTTTTGCAGAAAACATTTGACTACGGCTAAACAGTACAGTACCGGGAAACAATTTTAACAAAAAACTACTTCTTTGTTGCCGATAATGTAGTACACATATAAAAAAATTCTCCCCTCCACCTTCAACTATAATTTTTAATAATAGAAAATTACCCCCACCCCGTTCACCTAACCTCTTCATTTATAGATATTTCATCTACGTTTCTACAGTAGATTATTATGAGCTTCTTATCAGGATACTTTATTTATAAAAATTAAGTACTTTACTCTGGCTAAATCATAAAATGTTGCAGGTAAACTACCCCTTTCCCTTAACCGATCTTCACCAACACCAATAGGTATTGAGAACTCTACAATATAGGGGTGTATGCAAAACATCATTTGATTCTGTTTGAATTTGCGGCTGTTATCGTTTGCCATAGAAAAAATTACCCTAGATAAAAAACCGTTGCTGGTAAACTACCCCTTTCCCTTAACCGATCTTCACCAAAAACAATAGGTCTTGAGAACTCTACAAGTCTGGGCTGTATGCAAAAGAGTAGTTGATTCTGTTTGAATTTGCGGCTGTTATCGTTTGGCATAGAAAATACCCTTTTTAAAACATAAAACGTTGCCGGTAAACTACCCCTTTCCCTTAACCGATCTTCAACTAAATCAACAGACCCTGAGTTCTGTATAATTCAAAAAGGTATGCAGAAGAGTAGTTGATTCTGTTTTAATATACGACAGTTATCGTTCGTCATATAAAAAATTACCCTTGTTAAAACATAAAATGTTGCTGGTAAACTACCCTACTCCCTTAACCGATCTTCACCAAAAACAACAGGTCTTGAAAACTGTACAATTCAGGGCTATATGCAAAACATTATTTGATTCTGTTTGAATTTGCGGCTATTATCGTTTACCATAGAAAAAATAAAAATTACCCTTGATAAAAAACCGTTGCAGGTAAACTACCCCTTTCCCTTAACCGATCTTCACCAAAAACAATAGGCCTTGAGTACTCTACAAATCAGGGCTGCTGCAAAGAATTATTTTATTCTGTTTGAATTTGCGGCTGTTATCGTTTGCCATAGAAAATACCCTTGTTAAAACATAAAACGTTGCTGGTAAACTACCCCCTTCCCTTAACCGATCTTCACCAAAAACAATATGTCTTGAGATCTCTACAATTTAGGGCTATATGCAAATAATCATTTGATTCTGTTTGAATATGCGGCTGTTATCGTTTGCCATAGAAAATACCCTTGTTAAAACATAAAATGTTGCAGGTAAACTACCCCTTTCCCTTAACCGATCTTCACCAAAACCAATAGGTCTTGAGAACTCTACAATTCTGGGCTGTATACAAAAGAGTAGTTGATTCTGTTTGAATTTGCGGCTGTTATCGTTTGCCAAAAAAAAATGTATAGACACACAGATAGACAGATAGACAGACAGGCACACACACAGACACTTTTCGAAAAATGACTTTTTTTTATGTTTTGAGTGTAGTACAATCAGAATCTGCAATAATCTCGAACACGATTTTTTTTGCCATCACCATACTTCCATTTCCTTAAGGAACATGGAAGTAATAAAAATTTGACTATAATATAACAAAACAATATCTTATATCTAAAATAACAAATAGTTCGTATGTGCCGAACAGTGTCGATTTTGAGGTTAACCTAGTCTTAATAGTTTATACTGCTTTAAACATTAAACACAAAGAAATAATAGTTTAAACGTGAAAACATTACAATAGTGTTAGTGTTTTTGTTCATTGATAGTGGAATCAATAGTTCACAAGTGTACATAAAGTGTTACAGTTGTATTATTATAATTCGTTATAAGTCGTTTAAAATTTTAAGTATGAACACTATACTTTCATTTACTTTTGCATACACTTTGTTATTCACTGTTAATATTATTAATTCACTATAACTCCTTTCTGATTATGTAAACAATTCACAACACTTTTCTTCAATTTTTGGTTATGTTTTGGTAATCACGCTTCACCTAACCTAGCCGAGGTTCGATTCTGATGGTACTTTCGTGGCTATAGGTGTCGCGGAGGAGCTGTTCTTTACTCTACGAATTCCAACAATAGACTAACTCGCTTGGCGTCACTTTTTGGGTTACTACACGCACAATGTGAAAAATTCCCATTGGTTGAAATCTCAAGCATTGTTATGGATGGCGTCGGTTTTCTGAGATCAAAATTACTAAATATTCTTAAATTTAACATATTTCCCTTATGCTATGTATAATTGTAAAGATATTATTACCAATGAAATGCTGTTTTCTCACGATCATTTTAAGATCTCACAAGATATGTTTCTATACAGTAATTCCAAAAATAACATTTTTAAGGTCTAACAAATTATGTTTAAAAGTTATCTTTTTTGTTACATAATTAGTTTTCTTGGCTGTACATGTAATTTTATGTTAATAAATGTAATTTATCACTAGTGATTACAACTATGAACATTAACTTGTTATAAAAACATTGGCTTGTACACTAGGCCTAATAATGTCTTGTGTACTTTGGACTATTATTTGTTTCTTACAGTAAAATTGCTTAATTCTAATACAAGTTAACATTTATTTATTCTTTATGCATTATAAACTACATGATATATTACTATATATATCATGCTCTAATATAGCATTTATACATTGTAATGTCCCTGTCTACCTTCTAAAGTAGATGTAGGTTTTTTACCCAAGTTAACATCTTATTAATTACCTTATTACTTGTCCATTACAAACACTTATGATTACTTATACCTTAATCTAATAAAATACACTATTTCTTTTTATATATGGCACATTGTCTAGCACCATTATTCTACACAAAATTGTCTCCTTTTACCTACCAAGTAGATGTAGGTTTTGTGTAACATTTATCTCTTACTAACTACATTATTATCTTGTCCATAACAAACAATAGTTATTTCTTATTTCATAATCTACTAGTCAGCTTATCTGTTACACTTCTATTACTAAATTATTTACATCACATTCTTCTTTACATCTTTAGAATTCTTTTAACATACAATAGTAGTCTTTCTTTCCTACCACACATTATAACATTTTTATACAAAATTAAAACTTTTATCACCCATTTATATCATAATAACCTCTATCTGAATTGGCTATGTGCCTATCAGTCACCATCAGATATAACTACTTAATCTAGTTTTATAGTTTTATTTTAACTTTTATTTAGTTTATGTTATCATGTTTCCAGTTACTGGTTACCCAGCTAGGCTCTGCATTATAGGCTTTTACCTATTCTGGACATAATTTCTTATGCAGTCTACTGGAATTGTTGTTATTAAGTTCAATATAGACATGTTTGATATTTTAGTTTTCTTATTCTACCTTACAATGGCCTTACATTTCCTTGTTAATACATTTATTTCATAACACAGGTTTATTACTTTATTATTGTTTTGTACTGCAGTATATTTATATGACAATCTTTATGTTGAGGGAAACGTCACGTTACAATATTGTACACGAACTGATTAAGAACTATTATGTATGACAACACGTTATCCGTGACTTACACGATATTTCCCCGATATTGTTAATGGAGAAATATTTAATGGATGGATGAATGAATAGTTATGGTTACACATTTAATGGGTTACGCAAAACACTCAAACAATAAAAAAATACATTAAAGTACAAAACATATTAATTTTTAAATCTCTGAATGTACGATGCAATTAAGTGCACGATTAGGTAAAACGGAATCGGACCATAAAAATATATTTCTTGTAGAAACAAAGCGAGTAATGTGTCTGCTGAAAATGTTTATTTTTACAAGACAGATTGAATTCTTCGTGGAATGTATCGGTTAAACGATTTATTGGCTACAGTGTTTTGATTAACGTTTCCATTAAACATCTGCGACTGAAAATATATTTGTAACCAGTTTCTGTTTGTTAAACTCAATATTCATACACTGCGCAAATTAAATACTGAACGGGAAGATTGTGCCTAATACTGCTATTAACACAGTAAGTATTAGACCAACTGGACGTTAATGGAATGAATCTAAAAATAAAAGTAAGCTAAATGATGGATACGTAAACAAAATAAAACAAACATTGCAGGTTAAAATTGAATAAATGTAAATTGCAAATTAATATTTTTGAGAAGAAACAATAACGTTTATTAATATCCCCGTTATGTCGCTGTCAACAGTAAATTCATATTTTCAGCTGAAGTTTTGATCACACGCACCGCGCGTGACCCCAAACGCGCGCGCACGGACGCGCGCACACACACACACACACAGTCCGAATTGTTGGCACTCAAGTCACACAACACACACACTCGTTTGGAGCAATACACATATAGGCCTAGCAGTGAAGCTAGTGCCGTAAGCGAGTTAGATATACAGCACTCGTTCCGAAAACAGACCGCATCGTATAATTCTATAAGAAAATTATTTCGGATGGGTGAAATTACCATCGGACAATACAGCAAAACTACTCTTGACATGTTCATATTTCTATACGAACCAAGTTCGGTATATTTCTTGGAATAGAAACAGATGTATAGGCTATGTTACAACCAGTTTTCACGTGAAGGTCGAGACACGTCTTCACTTCTTGGGTATTCTTCAACAGATTTATTTGATTTAATTAAACAATACATCGAGGTCTAAATAAATAACTATAAAGCTATACGTTTTAATGAGAAATCAATTAAATCAAATAAATATCACTATTACATTAACGACTCGGAACACTAGGTTTTTTATAAGTAAAAGCATAAAGTTTCACCTTACAGCCTTAACCGGTTTTCTCCTTTAAAAGGCTTCTTCAGAGGCTGCCGCAGGTAGCGCTGTCCGTCTTGTTGTGGGTGACGGAATCGAATTTTGCTGTGTGTGTGGGGTGAGATATGTTCGAATAATGCGTGCGATTTGAATTGTGTCTGTTCGTTTAGGATGTCGTTTTTATTTGTTTTTGTGTGTTTGTATATTTCCAATTGTTCTAGAGTGTCTATTTTTCGGCCTTGGAACGAAAAAAATCAAGTTTGGATTTTTAATTTGTAATAGCGCGGAAAAGTTGCCTTTTGGTGTAGATAAGATAAAAAGAAGATATGAAAAATATTGGAGCACGTCTTGAGGTGCCGCTAGGACGATAAATTTTCATAAAATTGCAATTTTCGCTACATTTTTAAGTTTTTTTAAGAAGTTGTCAAAAATTTTTTTTTATTTCAAATACTGTCAAAAAAGCAGTTTTTATATCAAAAAAGACATACAATTTTTTTTTAACTTTTTGGATTATGTCTTGAGGTGCCGCAAGAGCGGTAAAGTTTTATAAAAACACACTTTTTGTAACTTTTTCAAAGAATTTTACGTGTCTCGATTATGCAATAAAAAGTTTCAAATAGGCGTTTTATTATGAATAGAAAGATAAAAACGTTATCCCAGCGGATGTTTTGAGGGGGAAGGGGGCGGAAGGCGGAGCTTTGTTTGCGTGTGGTGACAAGCTCAGATCAGGTGTCAGTCGCTTTGCCGAGTTCAGTTGAGTTGGCGTCTATTGTGTAACAGATTAACGTAATATTTTGTTAGTTTGTGTGCTACTTTATTGTTGTGAGTTAAAATGGCTCAGTCTAAACAAGTGAAGACAAGACAAATTTCGGAATGTCCTATTTTTGGAAGATTTAGTGATTTGTGTGAAATTGTACTGCCTACTTAGTCTACGGTCACACTTAGCGTTTCTGTCGCCGCGTTCGATACGCCGCGTTAGAATCAAGAAGTGTAAAGCATGTAATAAAATGGAGCCGGTCACACTAGGCGTACGACGTTTGTGACAGCGTTCCGAACGCAGGACAGAGCGTTTTTCCTACGCGGCGACAGATACGCTCACCATGTTAACTTATGGAGCGGGACATACTTGGCGTTCGTGTCGCTGCTTCCCCCCCCCCCCCCACGAGAACTCGCTTGGTATTCCGCATTCATTCTTCGTTGATGGTTGCTCTAAGTTGTATTGATTACTGAATTAAATTAATTATTTTTGTTACTTGTTATTATTGTTATTACTGTTATTATTATTATTTAGTAAAAAAAAATTTTTGACACTGAATTGTTTATTAACGAGATAAGTGTTCGTCCGCCACTTTGGGACATGGCACTTTAAGTTATTTTTAAATTACTATTTAATATTTAAGTTATTTAGAACATTTAATTTTTTGAATTATACTAGGGGATAACTAAAAATGTGTTTATTACAATAAATTCATTATTGTTACATTCATTTATGTAAATACTATAAATTCATCACTACTAAACAAAATACACTTTCTTTTTGAAATATGAAAGTCTATGGCAGTAAAAATATTTGTACAATGATAAATCATATCATACTGCCATGGAACACTTCCTGCTGGTGCAGTGAAATAGTCAGCAAATATATCCCTGTTTCTTTTAGAACTCAAAGATGATTCTCCCGTACCGACCACTGGTATATTTCCCATGGGACAAGTTAGAGTATCGTCAAATCGGAAACCATCTCTTACTCGAACAAAATTGTGCAACACACAGGCAGCCAAAACAATTTCTTTAACAAAATGTGGATAAAAAAATAGACGTGTGAAACACTCTCCACTTGTTCGCAAGTATGCCAAAAGCACATTCCACAAAACGACGAGCTCTTGACAGCCTATAGTTAAAAACTCGTTTCTTGTTATCAAGGTTCTGTCTAGCATATGGTCTGATAACATGATGGCTCATGGCAAAGGCTTCGTCAGCCACAATAACGTGTGGAACTGGAGTATTGTTTCCAAAGTTAGGTAATGGTTTACTGTCAGGTAAATTAAGTGTTTTGTTCATTAATTTTGTATACAAGACAGATAGTCTGAAAATGTCAGAGTCAGACTATCTAAAACGTATAAAACTGGCCGCACGTCAAACGTATAGCGTTGATCGGGTGTACACCAAATCTCTTTTTCTTCTTTTTTAAATAACTTCTCACAGCAACTGCGAGTAACACATCAGCTTCACTCAAAGAAGACATCTCGATCACTGAAACAGTGCGGGTTAGTCGCCAAGTGTGACACCCCTTCAGGCCTGCGTTTCTGTCGCTGCGTTAGCCGGCGTATCGAACGCGGCGACAGAAACGCCAAGTGTGACCGTAGACTTACGAAGATGTAATGAAGTGCTACTGTTTTATTAGACATAACCTTAAAGTTGCGTCAGGGAAAGATCCTACTGCAAGTGAAATATCTGAGACTTTAGTTCCAAAAATAGAACAAATATGGTCAATAGCTTCTATTCCCGTTGTTTCTAACCTTAGAATTTCACAAATAATAAAAGTTTATCATGCTAAATATAGGAATTTATTAAGGTCTAAAAGTAGAAAAGGGTCAGATAAGTTTGACTCGAACCTCGCAAAATTTAGAGAAGAAGCTGAACGTTTATTTGATATTGCTGCCTGTAAGTGTCAAAACTTTGATACTTGTAGTTGTATAAAAGAAAAAAAAGTACCAGTTTTAGAACAAGAGTTTCTAAAAGATCAACCCTCTACCAGGAAAATGGTTATAGGTAATGTTGATATAGCTACCACAAGCGCTTTGAAGAAGAAAGAAGCAAGAAAAAGTAAAGAACTACAGAGAACAGTTAAGTTTAATCAAGAAAGGACAAAAAATACTAGTGTATCAGAAACGGTTACTGACGACAATGACAGCGCTGAAGAGGCAAACCAAACAGGTCCTTCAAATATACAAGAAGAGATAAATCTACCAGGCCCTTCAAAACTGAAAAAAGAGAAAAAGATAAGCACTCAAATGCGTATTAAATTGCCATCTGTAGCTTCCATTTGTGACCGTACCGGAATATCAGATAGAGCTGCTGCAGCTATAGCTAGTGCTGCTTTACAGGACTTGGGTGTAATCACAGGGGAAGACAAAACCAAAGTAATAGACAGGATGAAAATTAGACGAGCAAGATCAAAAAATCGAAGAGATCTCATTAATGACAGTCTTTATGATCAGATAACCGAAAATAGAGGATTTTTTTTGATGGAAGAAGAGACAAAACAATTGTTCAAGAAAAGAAAGGAATTAAGTTGTATAAAAAAGTTATTTCAGAAGAGTACGTTTCACTAATAGAGGAACCAAACTCAAAGTTTTTAGGCCACGTAACACCTAAATCTGGCACTGGAAAAGAGATAGCAGACAGTATACTGGAGTTTCTTGAAGATAGAGAACACAACGAACAACTTTTGAACTTTACTGCTATTGGATGTGATGGAACCGTTGTAAACACTGGACATAATAATGGTATGATTTCTTTGATAGAAAATGAAATAGGAAGACCTTTACAATGGTTAGTTTGTTTGTTCCATGGAAATGAGCTACCTTTGCGACATCTTTTTTGTCATTTAGATGGTAAAACGAAGGGACACAATAAGTTTAAAGACGAAATAGGTCAGCAGCTGGAAAACTGTGCTAATCTTCCTGTGGTTACTTTCTTGCCAATTGAAAATAACCTTCCTCTCTTGGAGAACATAAATGATTTAAGTACAGATCAGAATTATTTATTGGAAATGTGTATCGCTGTATCAAGTGGAAATTGCTCACTAGATTTATCTTTAAAAAACCCTGGAAAACTTGTTCACTCCAGGTGGCTTACATTAGCAAACCGTATACTTAGATTGTATGTGGCAACTGAAAATCCAACTGAAAACCTTAAGACTCTGGCTGAAGTACATTGTGAAAGTGTATGCAACTGTGTGGTTTAACATTAAGTTAAAACCTTCATGTACTTATGGTTCCAAACATCTGTTTAAGCTTATCTCATATACACGCTATCTCTCTGATGATTTCAAGAACGTTCTAGACCCGGTTATTCAAAGAAATGGGTACTTTGCTGCTGCAGAAAATCTCCTTTTGTCCATGCTATGTGATGAGCGCAAAAATGTAAGAGAACTTGGTTTACGACGTGTTTTAAAAGCAAGAACAGAAAGTAGAGGCGGAGTCAGGAAGTTTAAAGTTCCAAAGATAAACTTTGACGCAAAGGATAACATCGACATGATCTCATGGGCTGAAAATGACGTAACTGAACCCCCCTTGGTAAAACATGTTTCCATTGACTCTCTCAAAGACTTTATACGGAAGACATCTGAAGCTCAACCAAATAGTAAAGTGGACCCGCTTATCGACTTTCCCCGGCTTCCTTGTCACACGCAAGCAGTGGAAAGAGCTGTGAAACTGGTGACCGAATCGGCTCAAAATGTCTGTGGTTCAATCGCAAGAGAAGGATATATAAGAGCAAAAATTGACTCACGTGAAAACATGCCAAAATTTTATACAAAAAAACAGTTTATTGTGTCAATGAAGTAGAAACAAACATTTTGCAGCTGTAACATTTGTAATTATTAAGGGTTTTTTAAATCATAAAAAATGAACTCTCAATGTCTTTAAAAGTGTATTATGATATTTTTTTACGTGTGCTCTAATAAAAAAAAATATATAATTGATTTGACGAGCTTTTATTTCAACCTTATTTACTACTATTTGTAACAACCAAAATGTTCGCAAAAGTTTCAAAATTATCAAAAATACAAACTTTTAGACATTAAAAAATATTTTTTTATTATTATTATATTTTGTAATTAATAATTTTTTCCAATTCTAATGCTAATATATGTATTTACAACTATCTTTTGTAACATTATATGTACGAGAAAACCATAAAAAATAATTTTTCAAAGTTTATAATTTTTCAATTTTTTTAATTTTTTTACAAAATTTAAGCTCTTTGCCGCACCTCAAGATGTTATAGTATAGCAACCAAATTTTTTTTCTTCTTTTTGAATCTAAAAGGCAACTTTTCCCCACTATTACAAAACTAAAAAAAAAAAAAAAATTAAAAAAGGCCATTTTCGTTCCACGCTAGTGTACGTGTAGAATGTTCATGTTATTGTCGATGTTTTTATATGTGTGGTTTGCTTCAATGAGGTGGTTTGCAAAGGTGGATTCTGTAGTGGAGTGGAGTGCGTTTGTGTGTTCAATGTATCTCTGTTTGAAGCTACGTCCTGTCTGGCCTATGTAGAATTTACAGCAATTTGAGCAATTTATCTTGTAAACACCGGGTAGATCGAATTTGTTTTGTGCTTTGTGTGTGTGTTTTGATAGTGTGTGTTCTGTTTTGTTAGTAGTTTTGTAAGCGATTCTGTATCCTGCTTTTTTGAATTTGTGGGCTATTTTTTCAGTTTGTTTGTTGATGTATGTTAGTGTTATGACTTTGTTGTTTTCTGTCTTTGTCTGTTGTTTGTTTTGTGTAGGAGTTTACTGACTATTGTTCTGTCATATCCGTTAGATTCTGTTAGATATTTTATCGTGTTTAGTTCGTCTTTGTAGTCTTTTTCATCTAAGGGAGTGTTGTTAAGTCTATGTATCATGGTTCTGAAGGCAGCTAGTTTGTGTTGTATTGGGTGATTGGAGGTGTTGTGTATTAGTGTGTCAGTTGTAGTTGGTTTTCTGTATATACTGAATTTGTGCCTGTGTTCTAGTTTTGTGATGGAGAGGTCTAAGACGTTTATGGTATTGTTGTGTTCGTATTCGGCAGTAAAGGTTATGTTTTAATGTATTTTGTTTATGTGCGTTAGTAACTGTTCACATTGTATTTTGTTTCCCCTGTATAGTGTTAGAATGTCATCAACGTATCTGTGCCAATATAGTATTTTATGTGAGTGTCTGTCATTGTTTGTGAGTATTTTTGTTTTTTCTAAGTGTTGGAGGAAGACTTCTGCTAGAATGCTGGATATGGGGGAGCCCATGGGTAAGCCATCGTTCTGTGTGTAGTATTTATTGTTATAAGTTTTAAGTTATAAGTTTCCGAGTCGTTAATGTAATAGTGATATTTAGTTAAGTAACGGACACGTCATGGACAACGAAATCCAAGTAAATCAAATAGATTTTAGTACGTAGGCTTTCACGGCCGGTGTCACTATAATTATTTAAAACTTCCGGGCTGAAAGGCCGTGGTCGAATGCTTGATGTTCTGCAGCTAGACGTTTCGGCCACACCACCGGTGGCCATCTTCAGTAGCAAAAAATGTTCGAAATAGGGTGGTATGCCGAACAAGTCGCCCAATGAACTGGGAACAAGCAACTCAAATAGACTTGACGTTTATAAATAAACTGTTTAGTATTTTGAACTTATAACTTAACAGCAAAGCATATTTCCTTAAAATTTGCTCTCAAAGACGCAAACAAATATCATTAAAAAATAAGCAAAAATATGAATTTGCACATAGTTGATACAATTTTGGTGACTACTGCATGACACTGATATGAAGGAAATTACCTCTGTTAAATATTAGTTCCCTGATTGCACCCTGAGGGACGTACAGATGACTTCATTGTCCAGAGTATTGGTTAATAACGAGACAACGAGAAGTGCAATACTTTAGGAAGCCAGAAATAAGCAGCCAAGAAGAAAGAGGTGGTACACCGGAATCTAAAAATTTAGACACTATTAAACTATGAGTTACCTAGAAATTAAATATTGCGGAGCCACAAATAACAGATACGAATACAAATCGAATTGAAGAACATTACGGCCCAGACTGTAGGATATACAGATGATATTAATATTATGATAAGATTTATGCCAAGGAAGAGCAAAACAGACCTTCCAGGAACTCAAAGGTGAAGCAGAAGAGGTTAAAATAGAGCATATGCTTCGTTGACAACTGTATTCAAGACAAGGAATATTCACCGTCAGTCCAAGGTCACATTGTATAAAGTGATGATTAGACCAGTCATATGGATATGGAGATATGGAGACTGCGTCAAAATGAGGAACTATACAATCTATACAAAGACAGTAATCTGACCACCATCCGCCTGCATAATTACAATGGGCAGGACACATAATTAGGATGGAAGGCAACCGAATACCTAGGAAGGTACTGTTTAGTCAAATCGATGGTAGAAGGCCTGTCGGAAGACGCAAGCATCGCTGGATTGACGCAGTGGCTTAAAATAACACGATGGGCATCGATCATCAAGGACAGCGAAAAATGGAGGCGGCTTATTATGGAGGCTAAGGTTCGGCTTCCAACTGTGACGCAATATAAGAAGAAACTATGAGTATTAGATTACTTTCTCCTTTCTTTGTACATTCTTTTGGTCCTTGATGAAGAACTAAAGCCTCGACCTGTTTTAAAGAGATTGAAATTGAAGTCTCGGATTGAGTTCCGTATTATGATAATAAAGAGAATTAAAAATAAATTCAGTGTCAGTTATCATTTCTCTGCTCTTTACATTTTTTATATACATTTCGTATTCACAGGCACGAGGATTAACGCTCGATTGTAATTTATCTACGTTAGGTTTTCCTCCAGGAAAGGAATACTTTAAATTGTATCATCCTCCAACTCTTAAGTTCTCTATAGTAATGACTTTTTGAGACTTCAGACGTTGAAATTAATATTACATATCCATCTGTTACAATATTTTCAGTCATTGTTACTAAATGTGGACACGTTATCCTCGGAAGATTCTTTTATGTTGGTAAATAAATATGGCCTCGTTATTTCAATGAGACCATTCGCGTTACAAGGTTAAGCGACGAAGATGTGGACTTACACAAACGTTTGTGAGATATGGAATATTAAGCGATCATGACAAGACTCACTGTGAATGAACACTGCACTTATGTAGAGAGCATTACCAGCTGCATCAATTGACCATCGCATACATAATTTGAACAAATCTTTACACTCCTTGTTACAGTGTAATTACATTTTTCTTGCAGTTACATTAAGATCATCCATCCGACCCTGTACAAAGTTATAAGTTTCAAATCGTTTTTTTGGTACTGACATAACTTAGCAGAGTGCGGTCCCTATGCAATTTGTTACCATAGATATATCGTGTCATGCGAATATGAAAAAAATTCCAACGATCGTTCGTAGTCTTGAGGTACGCCAGACGTCACGTTATGCAGAGTAACGCACGGGGAGAGAGTACAGAATTGATGGACTGGCGTGTTGAAGACGAAACGATGACAAATGGCTGTCGGATGTTGCAGTACATTGAGAGTGAGCCGGCTTAACGAAAAGGGTTAAGCGGGATCGCGACAGTGTGTGTAGGGTGATGGGGAACGTGTGAGTGAGTGAATAAGTGAGTTGAGGGGAGTCACAGTGTGAAACGGGAACAAGATTCTTCTTAATCGCGCATAACCCTTCCTTCCGGTTTCTGCTAACTAGAATAAATTGTTGCGTGTACATCCAGTGCCACGCACACCTACGGTACTAATTCATTCACTGGCTTACGAATCGTTTGAAATTTTTTAATAACTAATTATTAGAATTTTCTATAATAATAATAATATAGCAGTACACATATAATAAATATTATATTATAATTACTAAATAGAAAGTTGTTAGGCCGTGGTCGGTTGCTATTAATTCTCGGTTGTTAATGATTGCATTCTTCAAAGGTTGTTAATTATTATTATATTTATTTTTATTTGCGATGTGTAAAAAGTTGAGTTTCCTATTTTTGCTGTGAAATAAAAAAATTGTTGTTGCATAACAACGTATTCAATATTCAAATTACCTCACTCTATAGGATTTATATTCCTAGAAGTAATCACCAATTATACTTTCAAGCCATAAAAGTACCCATAACTTTTAAGCCATTTGAGATTATGATAATTATTTACAAGCGCTCTCGCGGGAACACAAAACCACACACACACACACACACACACACACACACACACACACACACACACACACACACACACACACACACACACACACACACACACAACCTCTTTAAAAATCCCTTCAAACATGTGTGAAGTTACAATCATAATTGCAGCGGTAAACAGCTCTCATAAGGCCCACTAGATCAACTTTATATTAATATATATATAGAAAATTTTTTAATTTATTCACAGAGAAAAATGAATTGAGGAACTGTCTGGGAAGTGCATTTACACCGGTTCAATCTACGTGGAAATGGATATTCAAAATAAGGCCTATGTTGGTGAACCATCTTGCATGAAAATTACCGGGTCTCGAATCTGAGGATTACCGATTTTCTCTCCATGTCTCGAATCTGAGGAAATGTAAAACTCTAGCGTGTCCAGACAAATGCGGCCTGTAACTGTTTGCTCCATAAAGAAGCAAGGGCCTTTGACTATGTTGTGAAATTACGCGCACCGCACATTCACTTTTGCAGAAATATTAATGTACTTCAGAATCATATGTGGTTGTTCTTTTCAACATCCTACAAGTGTGACGGTTAGAACAACCACTGACGTGAAAAGTAGCATCACGTTTGAACAACACAAGTGTAAAAAAATTGCACACTTACTGATTTAATTTTGCATAAAATAATTCCACGTTTAGGAAGATAGTCCACTTGTGTAGGCGTACAGACGTAGTCGCTGTTGGAGAAAATTTTGAATAAGCCTTAATTACGTGCCTCTATGATTTGTAACTTTAAATTCCGACGACGAGAGATTTACTTTCTGTCGTCCTAACACAACATAATCGAATGCGTTCGACATTCTCGTCCCTGCTTTTGGAGGCGTGGAGAGCTTTGTTCGCTTCACGAAACTGACACGACCACCGACGAGTAGGTTTATCATCAGACCTGCCTTGTCTAGGACAATCAACAACTGAACAGATTTAAATTTGACTTATCACAGAGCAGACTGCGCTTTCTGTTCCACACCATAAGTGATGCGTAATAGGATCCCGACTAATGCGGAACATACGCGTCCACCGATTTACTTACGGCACAAAAACTTAATTTTATTATAGCGCCAAAAACCACAGTACAGTATTTCATTTAGTAGGTGTTAAAAAAGACAATTTTTTAAATCCTTGTATTCTTTAATGACGATCCTGTTTAATACTGGCATTTAGTAACTCACATGGCTGTGTAATATTAAAATATAAAACGTCTATCTTTCGAAAGAACGTCATAAATCGTAGCAATATAAAAGCTCGACAATTAAACCTCATAGAAATTTACATGTACATGTACGTCGAGTACGTAATAAGTCGATGTATATTTAGTGTAATATAATTACATTGACACCAGATACAGTGAAATAATCTCCAGTTGTATTCATCACGTTTATAAAATATCAATCTTTCCAATTTGACAAAAAAACTTTCTTCAGTCAGAATCCTCATGTAGGCCTAATTCAGCAACCTTCTACCGTTCCTCTTCTTCCTCTGTAGGCTTTAAACCCTGTGTGATTCACAGTTTTACAATTCTAGTTGTCACAATTATCCAAACTTCTTACGTGACCAGCCCAATCTAATCTTCGACTTTTCACAGACCGTACTATATGAGCTTCTTGTGTCAAGTGATTCAGGTGATGATGATTTAATATTCTCCAAGATAAGTGTACCTTAATACGTGATTATTGAATGTCCTCCAATAATCATCAATTCATATGTGTACCAGGACAATTCTTCAGAATTCTGTGTTCAAATATTTGAAGTTGTTATAGTCTGTTGGTTAGTGTCTAGGCGTAACATCCGTATGTCACCATTTGTCTAACAACACTTTTGTACGTCTTCGACTTTAATTACCTGGTAAGTACCTCTGATTTAAGTAGCTTTTGATACGAATAGTAACATCTCATTCCCTTAATATTACAATATGCATAGTGATATTCTTGAACCTCCTCATAGGAGTGTAAAAAGGATAGTATGTGTGATATTACGATTTTAAATAATGTCTTATTGGGCTAGGCGTGTTGAAAATGTATACACTTTTTTCTAGACAAATATAATAATCGACTACCACGCTGTTCAGAACATACAATAAGTTATCAGTAAAGATATTGAGCTTCTAAACCAAACTTGAAAAAAATAAATGTCACACTATATCCCATGGCTTTTATAGTTATTATATTTTCATCCCCTCAACAAGGGGTTTGTGGTTATTGTGAAACAACACTCTCATCTACCGCTGCACCTGTTCCACCTTATAAGTCGCAATTAAGTCATCGTTCAAGTCAGGATCACGATGGCATCATGACTGTACCGACATATAAAGACACTTCATTTATGTACAAATACGTGCTATTTATAGTTTGTTACGCATCACATTTACATTTGATGGATCAATCGGAATCATTTTCAGCGTTAAAATTTGTTCTATTTTATTTTAGGCCTATATGTTATTACTTTTACTCTACTAGTTAATGGAATATCCTCACATTGACGGAGTACAATTTACAAAACAATTATTATTGACACCTCGTTTCCAAACATATTATTAGCCTCTGTGTTAAAACTACTATTATTTTTACAACTTAAATACCATGTGAAGCCTACGTGACCCCAGTTAGTAGACAGACGCAATTATTCAGAACTGTCTGGCAAAGCCTAACTCAGTTTGCAAATTCTCGGCATTGTCTGACTGACGTAGACTTTTGAAACTTCCTTGTCAACATTACTTGCTACAGGTGATGACCTTACCTACTTGTATAATGACAAAACGGAGCAACCAATGGGCATTTATCTTTGCGTTTCACGAATTACATCAGCGATTTCATGTGGAGTGCTTGATTCAGTCCAATAAGTCAGAGTGTTAGAAATACCACAATAGTGAAAGTGTCAAGTATTTGAATGCTTATTTGTATGCGGACTACCGTAATTCTAAACTAGGTAACTATTATTATTTTTAGTGTTATTGCGTATTGGACAATTGTATACCTAGAAATCTTGAAAACAGGTCATTTTGTCTCGCAGGAGCCTTATCAAAAATTTGTGAATTTCAATTTTTCTGGCGTTCAGTAACCTGTTACAGTGACTTAAATTCACAATCCAAGCATTCTTTGTAGTCATATCAATAAAACTGCATTATTAAAGTGTAAATAACATTACCTTTTATATTTGTATTACGCCTTAATAAAATATATTTTCCGTTTGCAGCTCGTAGTCTATATTATCAGAGTGGTATTTTCGCTAGTGCTTACGTTTTTAGCGTAATATCGTAAACCGCGGTTGTTCACAAAAACCGTTATTGTACTGGAAACATTTTATTTATAGTAACATTCTCTTTATAGACCGTGCGCGTACGTTTTGAATTTTTATTTCAGCCAATTGACTGCCAAATAGAAACGCTACCAGCATAGGTGTGCTTCATTACACATAGTACGCGAGCGCGGCGCGAATATCTGTGTGTGTTTGCGGCTGCTCAATTACCTGAAGTGAAGTGTAGTAGGCCATTATCGTATCGATCAATTTCTGTTAATGCCAGTTTTGAATTTCATCAAACTTGAGCTGTGTTTCTGTAACACCGATCCGAATGTTGGTTTACCCGCTAAATAGAGCTTCTGAGTTGACGAACAAATGTTTTTTAATCTTCATCAAAATAACACATATATTATTGAATTGATAGACCTACTTAATTGTTAGATCGTCTTAAGACGATCACCGATTTCTATGAATCTTTGTAACTCAAGTAGGTTTGTTGTCGGAATGAAGAATTGGATGCGAAGAGTAAAATCTGGCTTGCAGATCACGTATGAGTAACGTCTATATTGAAATTGAGCCATTTACGGTAATAGTCGTACAGTATATGGTAGGTAATTTGCGAATCGTAGAGAAATATCGTTGAAGCAAAAGTGGAAGTTTGATACCAAATTTATTCGTCCCGTAAAACAATCACCACCTATATAACATTTTCTTATCCAGCGAATAAAATTTCCGTATTACCAGTAAATATAATTTTAATATTCGAAGTATGCAACAAAGTTTTTCATATGATTCATATTCATTTTTCCGTATCGTTGTATTCAATTTTTATTTTTTTTTTACGAGAGAGTGTAACTGGACACCGCAGGAGGGTCCATACTTCATCAAGTCATAGTGAGGCTTTCAGACAGGGCTCTGATTTACCAATGTGTTCAACTAATATGATCAGGGCTCGGATCAATGAATAAAAGACAGGGTTTTCGTCAGTGGTCATAGACACAGAGACCTCAGTATTAACGCTGAAGATGGCTGCTGAAACTGGAGTCGTAACGACTCTACAACCTACAGAAATCACGTTTCACTTTTTCATCCGTTTGACTATGCTAGTTTCATATTAAAAAAATGTCATACAGTATACGTATAACTTCACAGTTCCGTTGAGTTTACTGTGAAGTAAATATGAATACAGGTTTATCGGAACAATCAAAATTAATTGAACCCAGCACATTACCAATGCTGAATGAAAACAAGTTTAGAAATTGAAAGACCTGTAGGCGTGGAAATCTGCATATTTTAGCCACATAATGAGACATTGTACCTTACAGAGAAAGACAGTCAGAAAACGAGGTCTACAAGAATCGAGGTAAGTTTTGGTTTGTGACTCTGTAACAATAGTATGGAGACCATCATTACGATTGTTTCGAGCAGGAATAAATGAATTTACGAGCCTCGTATTTTCTCCAACCCAGAGCACAGTCCGGATTTCCTTCTGGGGTCTGCAAGGTTCTGGGGGCCATTCATTTTAGTAATTAAAACTACAGAAACTAAAATAAAAAGAACTCACTACCTGTTATTTATTTGGTTGTAATAAAAAAGATAAGCGTGAAAACGAAAGGATTGTAGTAATAAATATCTGAAAGTAAACAGAACCATGAATTAATAAAGTGGATATCTTACATTACAGTACAAATAAGTTAAATGATACAGGTAAACTGGCATAGATTGTCTCCCCCCTTCTGCAGACAGTAATAGCGCAATGATACAGGTAAACTGGCATAGATTGTCTCCCCCCTTCTGCAGACAGTAATAGCGCAATAATACAGGTAAACTGGCATAGATTGTCTCCCCCCTTCTGCAGACAGTAATAGCGCAATAGCGTAAAATATTTTGTACGAATTTCTTAACACTTCATCTTAGTAAGCACGTGTTTGTATAAAATATAAAATATTTAAAATATTTTAAAATAAATAAAGTATAAAATATTTGTTTGCAGCAAATGAAATTAAATCGTCTACTGTTCTGTCACAGAAACGAATCAAACATTTTCATAAAATGAGCACTATAGGTCCTCAAACTCAAGCATTTCTAAATCACGCTATTGGTGAACAAAATTTTCTTGAGGTCAGCATACAAGTCAGTTCACCCGTAGAGACCACGGAGTGCTTTTATTGTGTTCCGAACACCAAATTCGGTTTAGGTTTCCGTATGTATGGAACAATAGACATGTTTTAAAAATTTAATTGATGATTAGTAATAAATTATTTTTAATGGTAATTTAACTGTAAATGGTAAGCACTACATTAAAAATTAATTTAGTGTAAGCACTACATTAGAAAATACAAAAACCTTATTAAATACACACCAAAAACTGTCAACAACAATCTTTGTAAGATTTGTATAGCAAGGGAGAAACTGTTTAAATAAGACACACTTTGAATTGCTGTGGAATCACTACAAATATAGTAACCAGAGTTAAATACACTGTGGACTTAATAAAGATTTAAAGGCTACCCGACTACTTGTAAAGAGGACATAACCTCTAAAACTTGGATAACATTTGAAGCATCCCTACACAACCAGACAACTAGCAATGCTTATAAGAAGCAACACAGTACTTATAAGACAGATATAGCGTACCGCAATTTAAAATATTCACACTCACGTAACTAATTGGCATAATTATTTATTTAGACTAATTCGAATTATAAGACTACATTTTTACTGGCACACTTTTTTAATTTTTGATATTTCCATTCTTTTTATATCCCTGATAGGAGGGTAAATGGTCAAATCCCCCTCGCTGCGCCATTTACTCATTCAATGTCCGCTTGTTGTGATATAAAAAAGATCACAATGTGAGTTGCATCGTTTTCATAGATTATGTTCTTCCTTAACCAAATATCGTATTTTATGACGAAATATGTACCCAGTATATATGTAGTGATCCCAGAACAGTAGAGTTATCATTAAAAACCATAAAAGTCGAAACAACAAAACTTATTAAAGCCTCTACTAAATCATTGTATACTTTTATGCTCGTCCCAAACAAATCTATTGATGTAAAGTATACTATCCAGAAAACCTTCCGTCTTTAAAATTTTCTCTGTCCTTAAAATCTTCCGTCTTTGTGTTTATGCTGAAGTGTGACGTGTTGAAATTTGTATTTGGTCCTACAAAACACAATCAAAATACTCAGACTGTTTTCCCGAATACAGGCAGTTTTTCCTCTGCCAGTCATCCGTAAGACTTCACTATTCGACACTCACACCACCTGCAGAAATTTAAGAAGTCTTCAGTATACCCAAACCCTCAATTGTATTCATGTTGTTCCATAAGTATTCATGTTGTGTTTCTTAAGGCCTTGAGTCTCTGCGCCATTTACTAAGTCCGATAAACTTTACAGCACATCGTATGAATTCTGAAACTTAGATTCAGACATACTCTGGTGAGCAGCGTTTACATTTTTATATAAAAGCAGTTCTTACAATTTCCATTGGCTTAAACATATTAATAGTATAATTATGCTCATGATTCAGGGGTGTTTGTAAACACTAATATTTACTAACTGGCTCATTTTATGTGTTGATGATCACCTATTGATGCAGGTCGAACAATGGTCTACTCATTATCATGTATTTTGTCTTAGTAAGATTCAAGTTAAGGCCATAGACATCACTGTTTTTTGTAAATTCTTTCCATCATCAATTATAAAAAATTAATGATAGGTGCAAGTATCGCTGTGTCATTAGCGTATTTATCTTTGTTAATATAGGTCTTTCGTGGACGATTACACCTGTTGTAATACTGTACCTGAGAAAGCTTGTCTAAATATTTTTGAATATATGTTAAATACTTTGATAACACTCGCTAAATTCTCCACTCACTAATCGCTGTAAAACACATGCCTAAGTGCTGCAAGCTCGAGTTTTTTTTTTTTATATCTAACAAGAATAATTTACCGAGAAGTCATACACGTTTACTCGATTATTCTGCAATATTTTTGAAGGCAACATGGAAATGTTCTGAAAACCTAGATTTTTACGTATCTAGGTAATGCATCACAAGCACTTCCCGATTATCACTCATGAAATTAGTAAATACGTCTTTTAAAACATTATGAAAACCTATGCTTTGTTGAAATTGAGTCCTGTGACGTAGAAGTTTACACGCAAAAAGCACAGAATAATGCTTTCACAACTTTGTTAGTTAGGTGTGTGTGTGTGATTCAGTCTGTATGTGTTCATTCAAAATGCATTAAATGGAACACGTCATACTACTGCATCCTACACACACGCTTACCTTACAGACGATTTAATTGCAAATCTAGTTTTCATAACTAAATAACGTAATGAAACGTTACACGTCCAGTGCATTTAAAGAGAACGCCATAGATAGTTTTTATATGACTGTAAAAAAAAGGAAGACTGCATGAATACAACTTTTTTTTTAACAAAACATTTTTCGCTTCTACCGCCTACGTTATACTACCTGCAGTTGATTATTATTTTGTGTTTTATAATTTTTCGGATACTGTTTGTCATGTAACTCAGATAACTTACATAACATACTCAAGACGTACTGATTTTGTTATTTGTATATACGGTTTATGGTGATTGTGATGGGCGTAGTTGCGAAAAGATTTATAGGAGCTAAAAGGCAAAACGTTGCTACCTAAATTATAAGTGACAGATAAAAGTTGAAATGTTAGATGTTTACACGCGCGAGCATACGCCAAAAATATATCATTAGGGTTTGATGGCAAAGGTAGGTCAGATGTTTTTGAAAGATATTCGTGTAGATGCTCATCCAAACATAATTCGGTTTGGGAAAATTTTGTGACCTGTAGGTAATTTTATCCCATTTAAAAAAAAAAAGTAAAAACATCACATTTTACAAAAAATTATTTATTATATATGATTAACCTTTTCTGTGAGCTACGATGACACAACTTCTGAAGTTCTTTCCTCCTTATTCAGTATTCCTTCATAGTATAGCCTCAGTATTGATAGTTGCTTTCCTGTAACAACCTTTTGGTTGTTTGTTTTCAGACAGATTTCTTATATCCCGATTTTATTTCAAACAGTTCTCTGTTTCCTGCATCTTCTTCCCTGGTTCCACATTTTCTTTTAGTTCCTGATAGTCTTCATTCACCCGTGGAATTTATTTCTTCCATTAAAGTTTAACCCATAATTAATTATTATTAAGTTAGAAACTTTATACAAGTCGGTAAATTCAATTTTTAATTATTAAAACAATGATTAAAATGAAGTTATGTAAAACAAAAGTATAGAGACACACACGCCTTTGATAGACGCAGTCTGTGTCTGTTGCTTATAGGACGATATTTTCGATATCAATTGGCTGGGTTCAACTTTCCACCTTGGTCGCAACCGTCAAAGTTTTATATGATTGGGTAGCAACTGACCTTGGTTAGAAATTTACTGTGTAAATACGGTTAGCCTGTATTTATTACATATATTTATATTTACTTATATTACAAAAAAGTGATACTATAACATAACGCTATGTAATATTAATTTATATTTGCAAAATTGAATGCGCACTAATAAAATGCAAGAGAAGTAGAAGCGCAAGCAACGCGTATACGCGGATTTGTGTGTGTGTTCGCGCGCGCTCGCGCGTGTCTGACTCTATGTGGTGTGTTTATTCTTTACCAGTATTCATATTCTGTTGAATACAAACGAAATCATATACAGAAAAAGTCTAAAGCTGATCAAATAAAATACATATCTCTCGACGTAGAAATCGTTTCTTATTTGTCATTCATTACAGTACTGTAAAGGTTCGTTTTGATTTGGGAGTGATAAATCAAAAACAAAGCAGCCAATAGGGTTCCGTGTCGAAGGCGTACACCTTTGTACAAAAGATCTCTAGCTGAATATTCTTTCACAGATATATTTTCATTTATTATTGGTATTTATTCACAGTGTTTTTATGTCACGGTTTCTTCACTTTTTTAAAAGATATTAATGTATCGTCAATGACAACTTTTCATACTCAAGTTCTTTTATAAGCTTTACTGTCGCTATTGACATTTCATAATGTAAAAATACATGTTAAATAATAAGCCAGTACAAGTGGTTCAAAGTAGCTTGTCACCTGGAACTCCTCCTTCGTTTATTTGCGAGTCATGACAACCTCAACATATAATGATAACAAAATAAATAAATATCAGTCGGAGAAGTAAATATAAAAAAAATCGATCAATAACTTAGTGTATATTTCAAAATATTTTCCTTTAACAAATAATTAATATTGAATGATGATTTTTCTAACTTCAAGTACACGACAATCAAAAACACGATTGGGTTTACTTTAAAATAAAACATATATTTGGAATGTTTTATAATTGCATTTAGTTCAGAGAATCTGTATTGAATTGCTATTTTTCTTCAACATCCGTGTCTTTAAAAGTTGCTTGGGTTTTGTTTGTGTTTTTCGTACACAAACGCTGTGGATCAGTTTTGATTGTTTTCCCCTACATCTGCTGTAGGTGGCAGCTAAATTCGGCGACAATTGTAACTCTAGATTCGTACAGTGTTCTGACTTTCACAGAAAGTGACACCATACCAGCTCCGTAATAATTTTTATCTTATATGCTCTGTATGACGGTGGTTGGCGTGTGGACCCTTAGCCTACCTGTTGCCTCTTCACCATTGTAATACTTCCCCCCGGGCTCGACAGCAGCTAATTGCTGCGTGAGTCACCTCACTGTGCGTCCAGTATGAAACAATTTTTTTTTGCGTCACCCAATACTGGTAAAATTTTGTTATATTTGAAATCAGCGAAATAATACAATGAAAATGACACCAAACACGACTAAAAAATGTTAAATTTTAAGGTGTTTCAAGGTAAAAGCTCAACAACTACTTTAATACACATCTTCAATGCATAGTGCTTTATAACGCCCAATTTTTAATATTCCTTAGTCGTGTTTTGTGTCATTTTCATCGTATTATTTCGCTGATTTCAAATATAACAAAATTTTACCAGTATTGGGCGAGGCAAAAAAAATTGTTTCATACTGGACGCACAGTGAGGTGACTCACGCGGCAATTAGCTGCTGTCGAGCCCGGGCGGAAGTATTACAATGGGGAAGAGGCAGCAGGTAGGCTAAGGGTCCACATGCCTACCATCATCATACAGAACATAATTTATATTTTATTTGGGGTCGAGAGACCCGCGATTGGCGAACTGCTCCCCTGCTATTAACAAACGGGATTTATTCCAAGTCTCAGCAGTTCTGGAATATATTTGTGGAGACCGGCAGTCAAGGAGGTGATGGTGCTTTGACCTATCTGTGCACAGAATTTACGCGAAAAAAGTCTTAAGGTGCTGTCCAATGAGCCACCTCCTAGTCGAGAAGAGGGCAAGAGTGTAACATTATCTGCTAGCGTATGTTCTATGTTTAATATTCAGAATGTTTTTTTTTTAATGGTAGCAGGCAGGATATCCCCATACGGAGACGCCCACATAATCCCCAGCCGTGCTTAACTGTATAACAGGTGTATCATTTATATTTTTTGTAATAGCCGTTTTCATTGGCTTTGGAGAAGGCCAAATGTCATTCTCTCCTAACATCTAGGTAAATTGGGAAACAAAAAACGTTGGTAAGGGAAGAATAGTAAACATAATAATTGTTATTAATACCACACAACAAACAATTTTTAATCACTTAAATGGAAAAAACATGAAACACGGCAGAAGTATGCTGTACGTTTCTAACATTAACGAACTTATTAGACAGCTTTTCTAACTATTAGAAAAGTTATTGATAGAAGGGACTCGACGTAGTAATAACATATCTGCCTACTTCAAATATATCAGAAACATTAGTAAATAGGGGTAAGAATTGCAATAAGCATGTGCAAGTTTAAAACAAGTTTGGTGAGAATTTAGAAACATCAAAAGACCAACATAAATAGATAATTTACATAGTTATTAGGTTGTTTTGGGTTCCGGAAATGTGAACAAATTACTATAGAAAAATAAAAACGCGTCTAAAAGATTTAATAAACTAGCTATTATATGGCTAATAAGCTTATGGATAATAAGATATGGACAATATAGCTTAAAAATATATTAAATGCATATCAAATAAATCATCGAAGTTATAATACTCAATGCCTTATCGGAGAACAGGAGCGTCCTCCCACAAAAAGATCCAAACTCCAAAAAATTATAACAGACAGTGTATGATAGTAGCGTATCTGATACGTGGAAAAACTAAAGGTGCTGTCATAAAAATTGGAAAGATTCTTACGTATTACAAACCGATATTTCCTTCTTTCTAAGATTTCGTTTCTTCAAAGTGTCTGTAATGAAATCTCATTAATACTACAGTACAATGACTTCTTTGTTGCCATTGTTCCCAGTCTTATAAATTTGTAAGATCAAACTCTAAAGTTACAAAATTACACAATGCATATGTAAAAGACTATAGAATCAAAAAATGTTAACTATACATAAGTAAATTTATAAATTTTTTAAAATGTTAAATATTCCGGAAGCCTTTAAGACTGTTTTATTTTAATAATCTCGTTTTAGTAATAATTAATCGTTACGCCTGCAGGAGGGTTCTGTTACAAGACAAGTATTCTATTACTCCTTAAGTAAATTAGGGAGACGGTGGTTGTACAAATTGTAAAGTAATACGTAGTCGCGACCAAGATACAGTTTACTGTAACCGAACTGATGCATGTTTTTATATCAAACAATAAATAGTCACAAGACCTCGGCTTAGTTAATGAGAACAAGAAGATCCACAGAGAGGGATGGGACAGCAATAAATAATTGTGTGTGACCGCGACAGTAGCGGTGCGCGGCGAGGGTTGAGTTGCCCCTCCACAACCAACAACGGGTTAATCACTGTTACCGCACACGTCCCCAGGGCTTACGGGAATTTCAGATAACATCATCACACCGTCGGCCGGACGTGCTGTATAGTCTTCGTTTAATCTAGGCCTAAAATAATTTAATCACGGTGAAAATTTGTAAGATCACTAGTTGAGTGGGCTTTACGACTCGTACGTGGAGCAGTTAACGACTGATGATGAGTTGGTACAACGATAAACCAAAATGGCGTCAACTTTTAGAGTAAAAGTTATTTGAAGTTCACGTGACGACGTTTCTGGTACGTGACGACTAGGTGTACCATCGAAAACCGGAACACTTTGATTATAAAATTATAATCAGACATATAAAAAAATTAATGTAAAAATTATTTCGCTTGGAAGAGAGTAATAAAAACAATTTTAATACTTTAAAATTAACAAAAACTAAACCATACAATTTTCTAATAGAAACGCTTAGAAAGGGGAAATAATATTTAAGAAACACTGTCAGGCATCTGTCACACATGACTCATTATAATCGTTATGATTATTATTATTATTATTATTATGTAATTATATAATTTCTGTAAGTTATGATTGTTGTCGTATTATTGTAATAATTTTTTACAATTTAAATAGCCATTTACTAGGGGGTAACGTTTACCTTTCTAAAATTATTGACTGTAATATGTTTAATATTAAAAAAAAATAATTTAATAACAAAAATTTAATTATCAGTTCATACTGAGTGTATGCTTGTTAATGCTATTCTACACTAGTAAATTGGAACAGTAAATTACACTAGTATTTTTCGACAGAGACAAGAACACAAATAACAAAGACTTTAGAAGCTGAAAGGAAAATAAATCAATAAATCACTACACTGGCAGTTAGGTGACAAAGTGATTCTCAGTATACACTTACCTATATACTCAGTCCATAAAATTATCTAAATGACGCTTTCATAATTACCAAAAACAGATTAGTATTTTAATATTCTAAATTCTTCAATGGCTGAGTTTAATATACTTCTGCTCTGAGGCTTCACTATACTGTTGGTTGATTTTGTCTGATTTATACCGACTCAAAACTCAGTGAAATATACTTCACTTCACTTTTTACTAAGAAATGTACAAATACTTGGAGAGTCCAGATCTTAAGTAATGATTACTTATACAATTAAATAGTACGTATATTAAGACGGGCTATCTTCGACATAAACGACAGACACACACACGCATTAACTGCACGTACGGTACATTGTTCCATTCATATGCGGCAATAAACAGTTCCTGAGGGTCCACCTTCTCGTTTCAAGTATACGCCTTTCTTCTCAGAAATTCTTTTTGCATTTTAATGACTCTGTCTCTTTATATGTATATATATAGTGCTGCGCGCGTGTTTATATGTGTAAGACGTCTTTCAGACGTTTCTTCTTTTCATCCTATTTTTCAACTAAAAAGTTCTCTCTCTAACATAATAATACCAGCAACAACGTAAGAAATACTCCATTACGCAGAAAACAGACCTTGCGAATGTGTGTGTGTGTGTGTGTCTGAATTGAGAGAAAGAGTTATATGTGAGCTCGTATATGTATATTATTTAGTTTCAACTTTAGTCCGTAGAAGCCTTTTTGCTTTTGATTAATGAAAAATTAGTTGTATATGTCTGATCAATGCCGTGTTTTATCTTCGTGTTGTGTAAGTAATGATGATATCTTAATAATCACTATAGGCTCATATATCGGCAACTCATACTTTACATGGCCGCTGTGGAGTGCATCTATTGAATTAACTACAATACTTCATTTCGCTCCACAAAGCACACAGAATAGTTTGGACTATAAGTAGATTGTCAATGCGGATCGCGTTCTTGGCTACTGGCGACCAGCGTGATAGGGAAATACACAATGGACAGCATCGCCCAGGGGAGTAGCGGAACAAATTACTCGCCATTACTCTTACCCATTCACCTGTTATCAGAACACTAGTTATGATGGTTCCATATGTCGTTGGGAAATTGGATTCTGTTGATATGTTTTTTTATCCGATTGTACTACCTTTGTTGCAGAGAGCTTTGCTTTGTCACAATCGTTTACCTACGAACTACCTCTTTAATTCCTTATTAATGTTACATATTTTAGATTAATCGGGAAGCATAAATAGTGAACCTTATTTTAGATATTTTAAAATAATTAAAACTCTGGCTTCTTCATTACCACGCATTCACAGACCCATACACTCACGTATTTCTAAGTAAGCAGTTAATTTAAAAAGGCATTACTATTACGATAAAAAACACTTTATACACACAAAACAAAATATCATTTAACAAGTGACAATTGCCGTTGCATTCTTTTTCCATTGTAAAGAGATTCTCTTTATCTTTATATACAATTTTTTTATGTATTAATGATATTCGTTAGTGATATATTAATATGCAAATTTATGGTACTCTAGTAAAAGAAATAATTAATTATAGTTACTGAAAAATGTGTAAAAGTAGTGGTATAACAATATTGTTTAGAAACAACAGACAAGGTGTTATTCGTCTTTAGAATCGTGTTTATCTTCATACCCATCCCTTCAGCCAGCAACTCCTCCTTTCATTTTACTGTATCAATTGATTATCACCTATCAACTTTTCCTAATAACAATTATTCTGTTCTTGGCTACGCCTAAATTAAAACGTCAGTTAGCAGTGTATTATTGTCATGAACCTTTTTTTCAGTTTTGATCATTTTAATGGGTCTTCTCAAGGCTAAACTAAAGTTGGTGCATTAAAACACCATACACTTCTATAGAATCTTCTGAAGTATCACCCACCTACTTTCTTGCTGTATTGTTTTCTCGTAATTCAAGATTTTGACCCGTATCGAATCACACAGTACTTGTGATTTTCACCGTTTATTTTCTAAGGGTCTTCTGCCTGGCAGCTAATTTTTTATATAAACGCTATTTTTGCCTGTGATATCCTAAATGTCTAACTGCGTCTACGGAAATTTTGTCTACCGAGACTGTGTTATTTAGCAATCTAAAATTATCTCCGTCAACTTTATACGTCTCGGTTGAATATCTAACTCAGCTTAGCATTAGATTCCATCAATTCCACTTGCACATAAATCTTCATGCCTCGAAGATTTTTTTTTGAGAGTCGTCAACAAGACTTTCAAAGTTTCCTTTGTGAGTTGTCCTGTAGACTGGATATTATACGAGGTGTTGTTAAAAAAAAGACCGAACTATTTGTATAGCTCGTCAACCTGCACATAGAGAGAGCTGCACAATTTAGTCCTGCTAGCTACAGTTTTTGACGACAAAATGCTGTTTACCCCCGTACTGTCATAATCATTATGTGTTGTCTTCGGACTACATACACATTGTAGCAGGCACGTGCAAACGTTGCCCGTCGTATTTTTAACAAAGTCACAATGAACACACGCGCGCGTGTGAAACTGTCCGGAAAATTTGACAAATTTGGTAAAATCTTTACAGATAAATTACAATTGCATTCAAAGTTGTCAATACCATTTGCATTAGTACGTAGTTGCTGGCCAATTTCTAAACGGGTCTCTTTCTAATCATCAATCAAATTTTACGAACTTATATTGATGAACACTCTCTCAGGAATTCTTGGTAGTTAAACAATGATTTGCAATTAGCACATCACGAGCTCTCTTATCATGATCTTTGGCATCACCTCTTATTATGACCTGCACCGACCAATGTTTCTTTACTTTACAAAAAATGTTTAACATAATTGTTTCGCTTATGCAGGCCTACCCGTATGTTTAGTTTGTACAACCACAATGTCTCTGTAAAATTTTAGCTTAGTTTTGCAGCAAATTTTTGTACGCATGCGTTGTTCTTTGAGGTATTTCATAGTCACTGTGTCAATAACTCGACGGGCAACGTGCCTACTTTCACCACCATTGTAATTCGCTTTCTTCGTATTTTCTTTACCCACTTTTAAGATTGTTTAATGTGTGTTTCAACAGTTATGGTGACAAAAGACCATACATCATTCCTTTCAATGTTTGGGGTGCGTTCTGTTCCGACACATTCTTATGCCTTACTCCCCTCCATATGAATTTTGAAAACTCATACACTATTCACTTTTATATACGTTAAAACAACATATTGTTAAACAAGAAACTCAAGTTTTTAACGTTTTCACATAAAAATATCACAACAACCGTAGTGGAATTATTACGACCTCTGTTTATTCACAACTATCCTATGTTATCTTTTTATGATAAACCATGTACGCAGATGCGTTAGTGGAAAACAACCTAAATTGTACAACACATCAACTAACAATATTAATCTTAACGATATTATGCATTCATTTCTTTGTCTGCGATTTAAAAAAATTATATATTCATAATGTTCAAAGCTACTTCTGATTTTGGTTATAAACATAGTTGTAACAGCACCAGTTATTCTGGCAACATTGTTTACAATAAACGCTAGCGCGTTGCATACTCTAATTATGGGCTTGGAGATAATTAATTTTACTAAAATACAACATGCCTTAAAATACAATATGCCTGTCCTCTCTACACATCTACAAAAAAAATAATAATTTTTACACGTGTTTACAACAAACAATGTCAATTTAAGAAAACACTGGCCGGCTATTGATTACAGTAAGTAGCACAGAGTAAGTGTTGTACACCACACAACACATACAGACACATATTTATAAAACAATTCCTGTCGGAAACAGACTTTCACGCACGTTTTCAGTCTGATATATGCTGAACATATACAGTACCTGCCGACTTAAAATGGAACATACATTTTTGTAAACGTGTATTTTGTGTTTCTTTCACAGTCATAATTATCAGGCGTGTAGGTCGCAATAAAAACGATCAAAATTCACGTTTGGGTCAAAATTACAAAATTTATATGCACTGTCTTAAAAAATGCAGCGTCTTGGGCAGGCTGGAACGTTTTACCATGACGTCCATTTGGACTTTGGGAGCGTCCAAATTTGATGGATACTAATACGTAATACTAATCACCACTTGGCCCTACTTTTTTAATATACCGTACGTCAGTTTTGCCCACATTGCTCTTAAGCCCTGACAACAGTTATGAAAGTGGCAAATATAACTTTTAATTTAAATAATAAAAGTAAATACAGTTTTTTTAAGATACAGGACGATTGGTATTATAAAACTGTTCTTTTAAGCAAATTGAATAAGAAAACTAAGTAAACACAATTAAAACGCATTGTTCTCGCGTCACCTGACGGTTTGATACAAAGTGTAACGAAACCGTGAGTTTCAAATGAATGTTTTCCGTCCCGTGGAGGTAGTCTGCCTTTTCTGTGCAGTTACTGTTATACGTGGTATACTCTACTATTTGACTGGGGTATACACTGATGGTATACCATCTGGAAAAAACGTTGTATCTTGCTATCAAAGAAAGAAGCATGCTGAGGAACCTGCCCTGTTACACACTACCCTATATGACGAAAGCACAACAAAGAAAAATGAAAAGGATATTTCAACACAATAACATAGTAAGCAACACTAGAAGTATAACTATATCGAACTATACTATGTTCAGACAGAGGAGAGACCTGATTTTATAACTTAATAACTTTTACTATATGTGAGATGAAAAATATATATAAATCGGCCAATATAATCCTCATTTATTTTCTACCGGAGTGTATAGTCTCATGTTGGGGGGGGGGGGGTGATTACTTAATAGTGTAGTCAAATCCGCTAAAGTCACGGTTTTTCTGACACGAGCGCCTACTTTGTGAATAAACCAAGAATCAGACCTTTTTCTACGTTTACGTTTTTCCTAACAAAGTCGATACTTGCAACTGAAGACCGAAACAATTCTGACATATTTGTCTGGTCTGTGCTGCAAGTTAACGAAAAAATGCAAAAAATTTTAAACTAAATAGTCAAATATAGAAGGAAGTGCAGTAGTCCTCTACACAAAAGTAGAGCAGTCCTTGTATAGGAGGATCACAAGGTTGCATTCGTTTCATTTTAATCTTAAATATTGTAAAACGATCTAAAGTCAGGGCTTTCCTTTCTTTAAACCGAACTTAAAATTCCGAGATATGGTGAGTGAAGGAAAACACAAAAGAACCTTAAGCGTAATGAAAACAGAGTTTTGAAGACGAGCAGCAGTAGGTGTAGAAGAGAAACTATAACAAATAAGCCATAAGAGATACGATATAATGGAAATTAAAAGTGACGTTACAAGCAAACAGTTAATATGATATAGACGAGCTTGAAATGTACAACACTTTTTCCGTTCGAAATCGCGTTTATTTGACCTTATTACAGTAGACCGTTAGTTTGAAGACTAATTGGGGCCGACAGTAATTCGGATATATAAAAATTTGTGTAGTCTTACAAGCAAAATATTTGCAAGTCTGTAACAGTATACGACAATTTGGATTAAGCCGCGTGTACTATTTAAAGCTGCTCATATATTCAAATTGTGAAAACTTGTATATGCGGTTTCGTTAATATCTGCACATAATTTTTCTCACGGCATATTACACTACACTATTAACATTGCGTGTCACACTGCATATGAAAAATAAAAATTATAATAAGATGTTCAGCTCACTAAAGAAATGTTTTAAAGTTCTATTTATAGATCTCGGTTGTAATGTTTAATATAATAAGCCTACGAGTAGTTAACACGTGTAGAAAAAGTCACGGTTAATGGGTAATTTTCTAACGTCATTACCGGCTAGATATTTCAGCAGCTTTAATAAATTCATTGTTTCCAAATTCACCGTTAAAAACAAGAACAAGTATTGTGGTGGTGATACAGCCTACTATACTATCAGTATGATACGTCTTGCTCTCGCCTATTCATATTACCGTTTATATGTATTCTACCTACAAGATCAAAAATTATAATGTCAGTAAAAAAGACTAATGTAATGCTAGTTAATTCCTTTTTGATAATATAAAGTGATAATATATTAAATAATTAACATCAAATTGAATTGACAAAAATGGAAAATGGCGTCGCGGATATGCCGGCCAGCAATAATAATCAAATACTGTTTGCAAATTTTCGTTTTCTAGCTATTTCGGATATTTGACTTTCGAATAACTGACGCTCTACCGTATTAATACAAAACGTTTCGTATATTTTCTGATTTGGTTTCCTCAGTGGTAAAACTGAGACCATATTTTCAGTGATGACGGTCTTAGCAATCTTACGATTGGCGAATTAGCAAAATGTTTAGTTTAATTAAGAAAGTTTTGTTAGTGGTTATAATTACAAACAGAATTATCACTGTAGCACCCCACTATAGAAAAATTATTTCGATTAGCGCTTTCAAGCTTCTCAGCTCATTGTGAGATTGGAAATAGGATATTTCCGATCTGGCGATAAGCTGAGAAGCTTGAAAGCACTAATCGGAATATTTTGCTAGAGTGGTGTGCAACAGTGATAAAATGTTTAGTGATGAAGAAAATAGTAATATCAATAAATCAGGAATGGAAATCGTAATTGTCAACTGAAAAAGTGTTGTTTTTAATAAATTTCACCGGGATCTTCTTCCAGTCAAAAACAAAACTTGAGAATGGTTTATGGAACTACCGAGGAAGATGAAGATTGGAAAATGTCGGGAAACGGAGAACTTATCTCCGATGATTCCATCTGAAAATATGACTTTAGTACGATTCTTATTGTCTGTTTAATACTGGTTAAAATTTTATGCAAGTTTTTCACCTTATTGATATAATATAGTCTACGCTTTCCTGCATTCTCTGAATAACAATCTCATTTTCTGCAAAGCAGACCGCTTCTCACTCATAAAAGTATTATGCTTAGAGGAAAACTGAAAACCATTTCTATTTTGACTATGAATTGGGGTTATTACATTTACTACATGAGGGATATTCAACAACCTTAACTTAATCGTTTCAAATACATTGTGATGTTTTTCTTCTACATCATTTTTCTTTGCTTATTTAATTCTGAATAGCTATTGGAATAAAATTGTTTTGAATTTTATAAAAATTTTAATGTTTTTATGTTTTATTCGTTACGATTTATACTTAGGAATTTATTGTTGTGTGTTATGTTATAATTTTTAAGTTATGGTAATTGAGTACAGCAATTTCTTTGTTTCATTTCAATTTTCCCAACAACAATTCTATCATTAGTATTGGGTAAAACCACAATTTGCATATAATTAATTTGAATAGGCTACATGTATCTGATAATTTGTAGCTTAGCTAGAAGTAAAATATGTGTGTTTGTGCGCGCGTGTATTGGTCCTCGTTTTACTCCGTATTCATTTACGGAGACATTTAAAAATATCTTTTAAAAGTACAAAGTTCAATGCTTTTTGAACCGTTTAATGATGTAATAGATTATTAGTTTATGTCTTAATTTTAGGAACATGATTTCATTCTTTCAATAGCCACTGAAGTTACAGAATAGCGTACAGAAGTATACTCAAAATATAGAACATTACAGTTAGAACTTAACAGAGTTACGAAACATCATTAGCCTATCTTGTCTTGTCTCATATCTTGAACTTCTGCTGCTACTATTTATGTTACAGTCTGTAAAAAGGAGGTTATACAGACTACAAATGAAGTAATTCGTTAAATTACTTACTTATGAAGACTGATATTGTAGTAAGACCGGTACGGGGTGTTGTTATAATCCCGTTTACTTTCGTTTAAAATTTAATTTAAAGGTTTATGTTTAATTTATTTAATTAAATTCAATTGATTAAATCCGGTGAATATCTCTTGACGTTGTTTAACGAAGGTATTTAAAATGTTGACAATTTAGCTCAATGTATTTTTCTTCTGTCGACTAGGCGAATCCGTGACGTGGATTCCTCACTGAAAGTACATATAGTTTTGTAAGAAATGATCACTTACTTGGAGTGAGTCTGGCTGACTTCGCAGGGTCGATGTGGCAATCTAATTTTTAGATTGACTTACCGTAATTCAAATTGCCGCTGTCTGTCGTGCCATCCAATGAGAGACGTTCACCTATCCTGTAATGCTCTAGTCTATTGAAATAAACTAATTGACTCTGATTTGTCGTATAAAATTAGAATTTATTCCTTGTTAACACTTCTTGAATGGTTTAAAATATCACAAACCATTTTCGGTTCAAATTTACTTAACATTGGAAATTTGTTCGTATAAAAAATTATCTCAGGGTGGTAGTACAGATCTACAAACGTCAGACTATGGTTAACATACTTTTTGGTTAAATATTTTAATTCAAGTGTAGGTTCTTTTAGCCTGCAGAATACCAAATAATTAACTAGAAAACTTACTCTACCATTATTAGGTAGTCGGAGATTGATTACAATTCAATCACCTCTTAATACATAACATATATAATTATAACCATGCCTGATTTGGCATTGTAGGTTAACTGGTTTAATAGTCAAAATCGAAAATAAATATTAAATGACTTAATGAACATTTATAAACGTTAAAAGAACTTTTTTTTAATATCTAAAATGTGAACATAATAAAATAATAACTCGAAACAGTGTTCTGTAAAGAAACATCTGAATCGTCATACTGGATTCCTTCTAAGGTAATCGTTTAGTTGTCAGTATTTTATATAGCTTAATATCACTAGCTTTTATTCATAATAGAAAGAAATATTTAAATAGTAGTAGACTCTACCTAAATTAAGAAACATAAGTAATATTTGCATTTTTGTTAACTTTCGTTAATTAATTCTGTCAGTTGGCAATCCTCAATCTCTTACTAACGCTCGTTAGTTTAATCTAGGTTTACTGTACAATAACTTCAATCAAGTGTGTGGTTATAGCACACTCAGTGTTTATTCATAATAAACTATTACTGTCTTCAATATTCTTATTTATGAATTATTTAATGAATTGAGAATTATCTCTACAACTGGTGACTGAGTGAAATTAATTAGGTGCAATGCCTATATACCTTATTTTACACACACTACAATAATCTTGTTCGATTATATCGTTATTTTTTCAACTTCTTAACTAATATTAGAAAATCACTGTACTCCCTTTAAATCCCGGAATTGCTAGGGATTATACACTTAGCAATTCGTATTAACGCACTGTTTACTTTTCAAAAATCTTCAGTAGTAGTGTTGTTATTATCGCACAAATTTAGGTTATGTTGATTTGTTGACATTGATGACGCGCAAAAACTAGGTTAACAGCTGTTTTCTGGCGTAGCCGAGCTGCCGTCTGTACTGATAAAAGGTTAAAAAGTGCCTCGAGCCGACGCGTGATGCTGTCGTTCTCTCCTGCGATCATTGTAAAATTCGTCAGTTTCTCTGATTTGATTGGCTGACGATCTTTAATCTAGCGCACATACCCCCTTCACTAAATATTTTAATTGTTGTTTTAAGCTTGGGGTAGCCGGGTTTGAGATTACAAACTGATGCTAAACATTTTCCCAAATTGACTCAAATACTTTATAATTGATATAACTTTCTTATTACTGCATAGATTTTGAATCTAAGTTGGCTCTTAATTTAGAGTCCACTCATGATATGTTTTCGTCCACTATTAAGGGAGTTATTGTTTGAGATTATCACTTTACACTATTTACGATTAATTTTATATATTCTTGAATTATAACTATCTAATGACAATCATATCTCTTTGAGAGCATGCCTTCCAAGTCCGTCAACACTTCTCACTTATTGTTTACTTATAATTATGGACAAAATACAACTCTTATTCTAACATTGGTTTAGCCTAGGAGTCTACTAACTGTATTAACAAATTATTTTAAGAAATAGTATCTGGGCAATTTCTAATTTGCCCCAAATGTATACACAGTGTTATTGCAACTACTGGCTGTCTTTATCAATGGGAATATATTGTTATTCCTTGGTATTTTAGTCTATAAGGTGACCTTTGTATAACACTATCAAGTGTCCCTTTATTTTAATTCTTGTTTAAGAATGTAGTGTCCTTCCAGTCCACTATCTAGTTTATAATAGTTCACTATAGTTAGTACATTGATTATCAATCTGGTACTTTAATACACTTGTCTGTTCTTTTGTATAGATAATTGGATAATAGTAGTTACATCTAGTGTCACATGTCAGATGTGCTTATTTATGCTTATTACACTTTATGTTACTGATAATAATTCTCTAACACTATTATAATAGTGATATTATACCTTATTTATTATATACGTATCCCCTTTTTATTCCTGTCTAACTTTACAATATGGTTTTATTTATGTTTCACATGGTGACTTTCATTTTGGCTGTTTTTGTTCACTTTGTTTACATTAATTCTTATATAAATACTACTCTGGTTAGCTGATTTTGGTATTGGTAGAAACCTTATTATCTCTACTTGATTTAGTGTACAAAAGATTTCAGTTTAGACATGTTTTATTTATTATTAAATATGGAACTAGGTGGAAAGTACCTGTATCTAGGTTATATGTTTCCCTTTTTTGTAGCAACAATGGGTGAATTGAGTTGATACAAATTTACATTTTCTAACCTTGTTTTTACAAGTATTATGTCATTAATTACTACTACCTGTAATTCATTAATTAGTTCTTTTTTCTATCTGTTATGATTTTTCTATTACTTAGCTAACAATTATTACACTTATTAGACAATTTTAATTCTCTTTTATTTTACATTAATGCTGTGCATAATATGTCATTATGCTGTTGTTTACAGCTTCTTATTGTGTTAATATTATTGTTACCTTTACTCTCTTGGCTAATATGGGATGTCTTATTCATTTACAATAATATTGGTCATATAAAGGTCATCTAATTTAGTCAGTTATTGTTTTGCCTACTATTGGTAAGTCTCTCATTTCGTGTTTTGGCTGGTGTTGGCTATTTACTTCATCTTAGACTTTCTTATCTCGATGTCAGTGTATTTTGGTGGTTCTTCTTATATTATCATTCTGGTGGTTGTCATCAGTGTTATTATTTATTCCTTATAATATGTTTCTTTCTTGTTGTAGACTTCTTACTGACCGAATCTATTGGGTTATTGGTTCCTGTTGTATAATCACTATTTAATGTATCTTATTTCTTCTTATTAATTATTATTACCATTACTTTTCTTAACTCCTGCGTTGTGAGTTCATTCTTCTTTATTAGTTGTTTATGTAGTTTCATGCTTGGCATTTTCAGTGTAAATACTTGATGGGTCTTGTTACCTCAATTATCATGACATGTGCTTATATTTTGATACTTAAAATATCGGGGTCATATGTCTTGTTACAATATTTATTTCATTGGATTAATGTTAATATTCGAGCTTCCGTTAATACTATTTAAAAACCTTTTATAAGAGGAAATACAACAAAATAAATCTTTTTTTTAGTCGGTTTGAAACGACCGATGTTTTGTCGACCAGTACCGTGGTGTCGTTCTCGTTCTCTCAACAGTGCGGTCTGCGTCAGATGTTATCAGTCCAATTTTGTTCCGACTGTAACAGCCAGTGTGTCTCTGCAGTAGATCTACATATTTCTGACAATCCGTCTGAATGGCTTCCATTCATAGATTAGTTCCGGATATCTTTGTTTCCGTCTATATGTGTTTACTGAACAATATAGACCATTCAAACATAGAATATTTCCTGAAATATACGTTTAAAACAAACAATAGGCCTACTTCATAATTTTTTTGGAATATGCAGAAACTGAAGATATTTGTAAACTGACAAACATTTATTCTTGTAAATTTTAATATCGTTGAAGCAATAAATTGCTATACTGAAATTTTATCTTACTGAATGATGTACATTTAATAACTAACGGGACACAGTTGTAATTATTTGTAAATATTTTTGCAAAGTTGATAAACGTATTGCCATGTAGGCAACGCCCTTTGTGTGTAATTAATGACACCCAGAGACTGGATACTGTCACATGGTTTAGTTAACTTTATCAGTTATCATACGCGTTAGTCAACAGTTATGTCTTAAATTAGAGATTCTATTACGTACTATTCACAAGACATAATAACAGCCAATAAGTCAGTAAATACTATAACACAATTATAATAAATAAACTTTTAATTACACTTGTAATAACTCTAATATAAGAAAAAAGTCTCTTACTCAACTCACTTTGCCCTTCTTTCTATAAAACTTGTCGTTAAAGTAAACAATAATATAATTATCCAGGAACGTGTGTGTTAATCAAGGTGGTCAATATGGTTAATCTTGATTATTCCACAACATACAGAAACGCTCTATTTATACACTTTTTTACAGTCACATTGTAATCTATTGAGGTGCCTGTCACGCAATCGATAACTAGGCCCTCCCGACTAATAGCCACGCGTCCTCATGACGATACGTCACTGGTAACCTTGATTACGCTATTTCAGTCTTTTATTTGGTCTCCGTTAATTCGTACGGTCTCAGGAGTAACAACTACATATGTTAGTTGTTGTGTATTTCAGCTTTTGGAAGAATTAAGAACCCGGATTATCCGAAGACACAAAACGCAAATAAATGAGGCGTTAAAAGGGATTGGCAGATTTTGTGTGTACTCTCATGGATTTTACACCGCACTTTAACCTCACTATTTTGTTATAAGATTTTGAAGTCTCAAGTCGATAAATACTCTCACAGTACGTTTTTCAAAAAAGATTTTCTGTATGAAAGAAATACTAAACTATTATTCTTATGCATTTAGGTAACATCTTGACTTACTCCACAGATGCATGCCGCGGCAAAGTCGCGAACTTTAAATTTGTGTAACGCGAGTAAATCGCATTTTATCTAACAAAACGCTGTAAATTCAGTAATTCACTGTATAAATACGATTCCTTAGTCTTATAGGAACACTCAATAAAAGTATCACTGAAATAGTATATAAAATAAATTATAAACTTAAAATAGTAATAAATATGATCGCATGGACCGACGTGTTTGAACAATGGAAACTGAATAATTGGCGCCAAATGAAATCGTTGTATAAACCGTTAATTACAGTTTAAACAAATAAAACAAAAATAAACACTCATAATACAACAATTCTTTAAACTTACGAGTGTCCAACACACAGCAATGTAACGTACAATAAATATAACGTATTTAACAGTATCGCAATAAATAGTACAAGTCAACAAATACAGATGTCCCCACACAATAAGTCACAACAACAAGAAAAACGATTTCCAAATCAAATCGGAGATCTAAGTTAAACTGAATCTACCACTTGAAAAAGTTGAGAAGGTGTAACAGAGTTGCGTAATACAACCGCTCACACAACGCGTGTAAACCTGTCACGTAGTCACACATGTTAATTATCATCTCAGCACAACAATGTTTTTTTACACACTTTTATGAATATTAAATAACAGCCTCTTTTCTCGTTCTGTTTATCTCTGCCTATGTCTCTTTTTGTCTACTGTTAATATAACTTGAGCTATAAAGCTATTGGTAGAAGAGACGTGGGTCGTCCGAGGATGAGATGGATGCCGGAACAAGTTTATATAACCTAATCCTTAAAGAAGAAAAGAAGAAGATTAATATAACTTAACTCTGTTAAAATTTAAGCCACTGTATGGGTTTTTGTAGGGTTAATATAACTCAGCTTCCATTATTACTCGTTAATGAAAGAATACTCTACTTACTTATTCCCTTCAGTTAAGACTTGATATAAATACACCAAGTTACAGGACAGGCAATAAAAGTAGCTAGATTATTAAGTGCATTATATGGAACCATATGGTGGTGTACATGTTTAATTTAAACCAATATGGTAAAACTAGACTACGTAAAGCCATCGGATGGTATGATCTAAATATGTGCATCACAAATATGAGCAGACTCAATGAGGAGGGAGCAAAATCTGGAAACATAAAAAATGTTAAATTTTCATAAACTCTGGGAAACCCAGATGAGACAGGATGAGAGGTGAAGATATAAGAAATAATTTGTAGCATTAGATTGATAAATAAATAAATATAACAAAGACAAACTTGGTGTTGTCATATTGCACAAATAGGACAGGTTACAGTAGACAGAAAGCGGTGGGTATGAAGGAGACGGCCAGTAAATGCCTGTAACTTATAGATCAAACGGGAAGTGACTCATTGATTTTAGTCGTGCAGCACACCAGTAAGAGAAACGTAACTAACGCTGCGTCCACAGTGAGGATGCGTGGCTTGAAATCCAAGTTGGACAAACGGTTTACTCACAGGACAGCTCGACTCCACGACCCTTCGATGCATCCGCAATGTAAGGATTAGGATTAGGTAGGAATTCATAACACACTCATTTGTGTTGCTTATAGGAAGAATAACTCACACTTTTAGATTTTAGGTTGTGTACTGCACTTTCGGATACGTAGTATTGGAAAATAAAGTAATCGCTTCACAGTTGTAACGATAAATACTACTGTGAATCTGTGGCGTGTGAAGAGGGATGACAGTTTAACATACATCATACAGGAAACGATAACTTTGGTTTACGACAAAATGCAGTTTTACGAGTCAGATTGTACTGGATGCGTGAAACACGGGCACCAAACAACACCTCGGCAGGCATTTATTGGATACATAAAAGTGTATTTTGCCCAGTACATCGACCGCAATACTCTTGTGGATAGGTTTTAACGCTCTTGTATGTGGACCATATCGAGTCGTGTGTATTGCGCGGGGCATAAAATATGTCTAGGTGTTGGCGTTGATCCCGCTGGTAAGTCTGGAACTGTTACTTCTCGTTCGGTTATTCTCCGTTTGCTAGTTCGTACTGGTATTTACTGAGCCATATCTCGGCTTGTAGAAATACCTGATTTAATCGTAGTTCCCTGTCTCTTTTCTGCGTTGTTAAAAATTTCAATAAAGTTCAAAGGTTTACAATTCCCAAATGTTAAATGAAAAAAAATTTAAATAAATATTTAATTATTTATGTATATCTTCTTTTCAAGTCCTCGATCATGTTATAGGTCTACATGTGTATGCGCTACTACTAAATATGAGTGAGTATCCGTTTGAGGCATGAGTTGCTATGTAGGATAAATACAGTATTATTCAATAGAATTAAAAATTGTCAAATCGCGGTAAACAATTTAAAGTAACATTAAATAATTTTTAATCCAACTAATCGTAGTAAAATAATGTAAATTCAAATACGCGGTTCTTATGAGGGAAGTACATTTTGTTATAAAAGAAATGTAATGTCTCCATTATATATTTTCTTATCTTTATCCATTTATTCGTTATATACGTTTATTTATATTCATATTTATCTTTTCGTTATTTATTTATCTCCTTAATTATCCAAATTTCATAATCATGATAACATTGGATTACGAATAAAAGCCCTAATATTTTGAGAAAGTTACTAACATATTTTTTGATATAAGTACCGACTTTTGTGAAATGTAGAATCAAAAATTTCAATCAACCGCCATATTGAAAATTTTTAATTTACTTTGGATTGTTTGTACGTATGAGAAACGGAAAACGATAATTTGATAACATACACAATTCTCTAAAACAATTTATCGCATAACTAAATTATAATATTTTACATCAACCTACATTAAATTCATTAGCAGAGATTGGACATAATTACTATAATTGACTGTTAACAGCTGCAAATTTTATTTGGTTTAGAAATTGTCGTGTTCAGTAATTTATTTAGTTTTATGGCTTTCTGCGTAGTTTGTAGATGCATTTCAATCGATATCTGTTTTCTGTGTTTGTGTGTGTGTACGCGCGCGCGCGTGTGCGACAAAGCGGGAGGGAGTGGTGTGGGGAAGAGAGAAATAAAAAGAGAGAGAAGGATAGACAGTGGGAAAATGTGAAAGAGAGAGAATGTAATTTTGCATAGGTGAAACCACACACTGTACATCGTTCTGGTAACGTATTTATTAAAATTAGTAATATCATTAGCAGAAGCGCATTTAAACAGTTTTCCATTGAAATTTCACAAATCCAGTGTATACATTTATTACCCAGTTAAAACAATTTTATATAGGCTATAGACAAAGTTAAAATCATAGACAAAAATACAGTTTAAAAACTTTCCAGCCAGTTTGCGGTTTGTGTACCTCTCATAATTTTCAAAGAAGTACCGCTTTCTCCCTTGTGTCATAAACTTAATGTTGCCGTCTCGAAACAAATTTAAAAATCAAAATTAATAAAATAGTTTTCTCTTTAAAGACGTTAAAAAATAATTCCTGCCTGTCCCTTCGGAAGCGCATTTTATTCGAGCTACCTACGTGAAATATCTGTTGCCCTTGGGAAAGATTTCTCCTTGTTAAGCTTCATGAGATTTCATCCTTGCACAAAAAAATTAATATATTTTATATTATTTTTCTCATATTGTATACCTTACTTCGAGAAAAAAAAGCACTTCTTTGTGGACTATATTTAATATAATACATCAATAAATGTATAGTCTACAAATGTTTGCTATTAAGAGATTACTGTAGTCGAAAAAATTAATTTTCCTATTCTTCAGGGTTTAGACATTCTTGCACAAACGCCGTTTGTGTTGTAATTTGATAAACTACGTAGCTATCACTGATTTAATTTTTATAAGACAGCAGCGTTTTGACACACTAGGAATCGACATCCGTTTTAAGACCAATTGACAAAACAGCTTTATTGAATATAAACATTTAAATAACATAAACACTAATCTATTCCTTCGGTGAGTTTTATCAGCTATAAGTAGAGACAAATGACAGCTACTAATAGCTACGTACAGTAAGGAACAGGTTTCACTTGCAGAATGAGCGACGTAGTATCATCAAAATGCATAAAACGCAGACAGTTCAAGCTAAACGGGGTTTCCTTCGTGTGTATTGTGAACTGTATGTGATAGTGTACCGCTCATTCAGCGGATTCTGCAATTTAAGCATATTCGATCACTTAAACGTATTTTATTAGCTGTTATTTACAGGTGATTCCTTAATCGATGGAGTAATACATGAGTGTTTTTGTTATTTTTTCATTTTTTTTTTCATAATTATTCACCGTGGTGCATACCGGCACAATGGTTTCGTTTGCGACTCACCATCGCAACGGCTGTACATCTGCCTGCCCCTTCCTATCGCTGCGGACCAATACACCGGTCGGGTCTTCTACAATATCACTCACCACATTTTGTTTGTCTTTCATTAAACTGTTTATGTTTCAACTAATATGAAATGGTCAATTTATTATCTTCACGTAGCCTACCTTATCAGTAGCCACCTGCAGTAATCATTCTGTGTTTTGACTACCGTAGCTATAATCATCTACATTTCTTCTCTGTTCTCTCTCTGTCTCTGTCCCTCTCTCTCTCACTCTCTCTCTTTCTCTTTTCTCTCTTCTCTCTCTCTTTCGCTCTATCTGTCTATCTACCTCTGCCTCTGTCTCTGTGTCTGTCTGTCTGTCTCCCTCTCTCTCTCTCTCTCTCTCTCTCTCTTATTAATTTATCTCAGAAAGTCTGGATAACAGACTTCTCTTGAGGCCCCTGTGACAGGACTCCCTTGAGGCCAATCTCGCTACACGCGCGCGCGCGCGCGCACACAGTAACATGTTATGGGACATTTTTCATGCAGAATCTTATACCTCAGCGTGCTTCAACTATCGCAATGTTACAATGTCGTTGTTAACGTTGATTCTTGATATTCCTAACAAAGCCAGTACCGTTGAATTTTTCAAAATAAGCATATTCTGGTTAATCATGACGGTGGAACAAATAAGATTGTCGTACGTAAGTTCCACTGCGTAAGGGCACTTGGTTAGAAAAACTGAAATTAACGTTTGATACCGTTATATTGTTTATCTACGTTTGGGCGGAGTGTATACAACCACGGAGTTTTGCGCTGACCAATTTGATTACTTTTACAGACTGAAAGAGTTATATAGGCGTGATGTATACAGCCGTTCTGTACTATGTAGTCCCGTAGTAATAGGGGAACCGGGATAAACTGTCGAAGTAGACGAATCGTTCATTTTCCGCAGAAAATTCGAGGTCGGCCGTATACACCGACAGCAGTAGGTCTTTGATGGTATCTGCCGCAAAGATACAAATTGTTTTGTTTATGCTGTGCCAGACAGAACCGCCGAAACCCTGCTGGAAACATTTAGTACCTGTATAAAAAGTTTGGCATCAATATAATTTATAATTTATGGAGAGCGTACAATGGAGTACCCAATTTGCAGGGGATGAATTTTCACCATTTCCTGGTCAATCAAAGTCAAACGTTAGTAGTTCCTGTAAGTTATTTTGTCGATCGAGTCGTCATGGACGGCCGTTAAACGTTATAACAGGCGTGAATGCGGAACTAACCGAAATCAGCTTGATTCGTACTGGGAGATGTCAAACTGTAGATTTACATTATGTTCTACATAATGTTAATTCATGTGGAGATGTCGCAACAAAAGAAATGATTTATTCCAACAAATGTGGGCAGATACTCATGCGTATTGACCGAAAGAATAGTTTTTATGTGTGTATTAAATGAGTAATAGGTTTAAGTATATGTGGTTAGGTTTCTACATACTAATTTTGTGCTTGTACAATCTACAGATGTTAATTGAATAGGAGGTAACTCACTTAGAGTAGTTTTATAGTCTTCCTACTGTAGGTAGACAATGAAGAGACAACGTAGTTTAGTAAAAGATGAACATTTACCGCGAATTATCAAATGCGGGAATTAAGTGTAAGACTCAGCGTAAGATACCCCAGAGTTGTTCACTGGCATTCATACTTACGCTACTTACACTGTAACTGGACTTTTCTTGACTTATGTGTGTTGAGATGTGTTTAATTATTATTATTATTTATGGTTTACGTGTTCAAAAGGTTTAAACAAAGCTGATAAGTAATGTTTTAATTCTCTCTTGGAGCACTGGTAGATTTACCTTTCACTTACCACTTATTATTGTTGTCGCCCTTCCAAAGTAGATCCTGTAATGCATTAAAATGACACAACACAGTTTATAAAATTTTTCACAAGTGTATATGTGTATGCACAGTAAATAAAAATATTTTGTATTTTTGAGACTGTTTTGAAGTTTCAAATATTGGCCGCTCGCTCGCTGTACTGCCACTTTGTAAAATAATTGCTCTGTTAATGTTTTCGTTATTATCTACTTTGAAATGAAAGACTGATTCAAGTGTAAGTAAATTTGTAGTTTATTAACAATAAGTTAATTTCAATTAAAACCCTTTAAAACAATTTATAAACATCAAAAAGTAATTCAACTTGTCACCGAGATTCTTAAAGCTCAGGGCTGGTAACACTGATTATTTATATTGTATTGTGCTAACCTGGTTTGGTTAGATTTTTGTTTATAATTACAGAAAGTCGTGAATTCTTTTAGTGTACAGGATACAGGATACAAAAATGCCAAAATACGACAATAACGTATTATAGAGAGTGATTACAAAATCAAGAAAACAAGTTTAATTATAATATTGAAAATTATCGTATCTGGTCCACCTGCTATCAACCTCGTAGGTTATGTTGTGGAATGTACGACACAATTGAAATTGCTGTGTGTCGGAATAATATTTTTGAATGGTTATTAATAAAAAAAATATAATAATTAATTCATAATATCATTTCAATTGAGTATATTTAAGCTTGTCTAGTGTTAAAGCACAGCTCTGTATGGTTGTTACACCTTTTCGTAACAGGTAGGTTAGAGTGCCATTTACTCTAAGTGAATTAGTAAAATATTTAAATTGATGGCATTGAAATCTTATAACTATACATAATACTTAATCATGGTACGTTCATTATTCATTAACTGTATTGATAGTTCTCGGTTATTATTTATAAATGAATTGACTTCGTATTAGTTATAGTCAAGTTAGCATCTAGGTTTAACCTTGTTTACATCAATGTTGGTTAAAATATTAAATTCGATTGTCATCTCTTTCTAAAATCAATAATATTTTATTTAAATAATTAAAATTGAGAACTTCTGTTCAATTACTGGTTAATTGATAATTATTATTTAGTTTAGGCATGTACAACTGTACTTGACTAAAGTAGTACCAACGTAAAAATTTATTATTTGATAAACATTAGTATTCATTAAAATATCGCTAATACTAGATACTCCCTTATTTTCCCACTCATCATTGCCGATATTATACACTGGCAATGGTTTGTTTATTATCTCACATCACTCGTTGCGCTTCACTCGCTATAGGTTATAAACACTTTAGTTAGGTTAGAGGTATATGTTTACACTAGGGAGCGCGCACATTTTTAAAATTTATTCCCGTCGAAGACTCGTTCCGTACACTTTGATGGTCAGTTTGCTAGTAGTCTGTTCCCTCAAAGTCGCTCTCGGCGTCTATTGAAATCAGCTCTTCTTATTGGTTGAAAATCTCTTAATCTCGTACCCATATGCCTTAATAAATGAAGTAATTTTATTTCTAAGCATCGAGTTTTGGGTTTGAGAGTACTGAGATGATGCTATCAATTCTTTTGGAATTGAAGTAAAATTTATTATCGTTTATAACGTTTTTAGTACATTTCGGATTAAGAAATTAATGGTATCACTATTTTGCGGATACTCGGCTCTTTATTTTGAGTCCACTCAAGCTATAAATCCGTCCATGATTAACCTAATTAACTTTTCGATGATGCACTTTTCGTGGTTCTTAATTATACATAAGTTTTTTCCACTTTATTATAATACATGTTATTTCTAACACTCACTGTAGATATTTAGAGTCATTATCATTAGTCATTAACTACTCCTTAAATACTAAATTATGTACAATGTTTCTAAATGCATTTTCAGGCGTGCAGGCCCTACATGTCCTTGCATTAATACTTATTAATTCTAACATATATCTTATAATAATACATTTCCTTGGGGTTTATCTTGTACATTAGAGATTAATACATGTTTTGTGAAGCTTTGTTTCCATTAATGTTGCTTCATTTATTTACACTGTATGGTTTTAACACACCATGTCATAGTTCTGTCATCTTGATATTCATGTTTTATTATTATTTGTGCATTAGGGATGTAGTTTCATCCATTAATGTGTCCTTAGACTTTGCCTACAGTTTGTCTTGTGTATATAATACTCCCTGCTGTGTTAATTATTCATAAATCTCTGTAGGATTGCTATTTACATCTAGTCCCATTTGATATGTATATTTGTTTATTATTATTTTCATATAAATTTATATATTTAATGTCTGTTAATGGTTCTCAAAGAGGTATTGAGTATTCTAGTAACTACTGTCATGCTACTTTCCTCTCCTTTATTAAGTTTAAGTGAGTATTTTATGTAATTCTGATAGTCACCTTGTGTTTTGGTAATTTGGCTATGATTTGTTTAAACAATATAGAGTATATACTTGTGTTTCTCAATTCATATTGGGTTCATTATGTTAAACATTTATTCTAGTTTGGTTGTTGATTCAGGTAATTACTTTTGTTTGCATTTTTCTAATTGTTATTTGTGATTCTGTGTTGCAGATTCTGTTCAGTTGAGGTTATGTGTATCCTACTGAATTGACAACAATGCTTATTTGGATTTGTTCAGTTTCTTGCTTAATTCTTATATTTTTACTATGATATGTTATTACTATTATCTAGTACAATATTTTCCTTATTTAATTTATATTATATACTATTTGTTCACACATTATTATTTAATTCTAACTTGTTATTGTCATACATATTATGTTTTTACACTTGGGTTTGGGTAAACTGTTTTGTTTTTCTACTACAGGTTGTCTTATCTTTAATACATTAATAATTGCATTCTGTATTGATTTTACCCTTCACTCTCCTGATATTTAAACATATATTCTATTAAGGATTTTACATTCAAATTCAGTCATTATTGAGCAATTATTTCTCTCTTTATTATAAGTACATTTGTGGTCTTTTTTATGTTTTATTTTGTTATATTCTTGTCTCATAAATAATACACTAATTGTTTGTGTTGTTTATTTGAGTTGTTATCTATCTTTGTTATCACTTCTTATCTTCATCTTCCATAAACATTGCACTTTCATTGTTTGTGTTGTTTAGTTTGGGATTGTGATATTTTGGTATTACTCGATGCACTTATAAGTCACTCACTATTATTGTTTGTGGCTGCTTATTATTTTGTCGACACCTTGTTCGTAGTCACCTTGTTTTTTCTTCATGTTCTTCCTGGTTGGGGGTATCATGATTCACTTATTTGGTATTCTTCATACTTGCATTATTATCTTCTTATTAGTTGGGTATTTGTTCCATTTAATCAATACCTTCCTTATTTATTGTGTCTTCCTCACACTTGTAATGTTATTGTCTTGTTCCTTGTTAAATATTTTTTATTGTTTATTATACACCTTTCCTCTTCTTAATTATATAAACTTTCCTTCTTCTTATATACAGGTTTCTTCTTCTTCTTATATATATGTTTCTTCCTCTTCTTATATATATGTTTTTCACTTATTGGGTATTTTCCCTCACTTGTATGATACATTGTCTCACTTATATGATATATTATCTCACTTGTATTATAAGTTGTCTCACTCGTATTATGTGTTGTCTGACTTGTGTGATATATTCCCTCACTTACATGATCTATTGGGTCCTGGTTGCTAACGTAGTTGTTCGGTTTATTTTTCCTCTTCTGATAATATTGATGATGCATTCAATTATATTTCCTCCTTCTACGGTGTTTATTTACTTCGACATTATTTATCCATGTATATACGATTGATTTCGATATTTTAGAGTTTTTTGGTCATTTTGGCTTAGACATGTACATGGTAGATTCTTATTCTAGGTATTTGATATTATTTTTATGTAACGACAATTTTGATACGTTACAACACACACACAAACTGCCTCTCCACCATGCGGCTAGCCGTGGTTGGTTTGTCTCCGGTGGCGACGGAACGTGAGTTGTATCACGGCCAGGAGGTGCAACACGTTGTAGCCCTAGTCCTTGAAGGGAGAAGAAGCAGAAATTGTAATAATGTAAATACTTGCTTTCTCAGACCGCCTTGTCTCTAGTACAATGTGTAATAATGTACAGAACGTACGAGATAGTGGAGCACATTACCAAAGGAATTCCTGACTAAATTATAAAGTAGTCGTGATATCCAGACATAGGCATCGCTACTGTACGATGCAAATGTCAGTTACATATACAACACACAACTTGCGTTCCTCAAGATATACTGTGTATTCTTGGGTCCTTTCTTTGAATTACCGTAGATTACAAAAAATAACTACAGACAGAGAAGAAAAGATTTATTCGCTTGAAGAAGGCTACCAATTCGTATCCGACACTTTTGTTTTGTAGAAAAATTAAGTCAGTGATGATGGCTAACGTCCGACTTTTTAAACTTGCACACAAATGTTCATTCACTTCTAACGTTGAAACACGTTTGATTCTAACGGACTCTTTGATTTTACCAAACAGGGGTTAACAAAAATAAGAGTTTTAAACAACCTATGACATCTTAAATACAAAGAGCCTTATGCCTTTAAAATATAACAGTGCAGAATAATATTATCATTTTTATAAAATTAGATTAATTTCTCAGTTTGACGTTGTTCTTATCGTTACAATAAATTTTGTGGTTCTCTTTTGTCTTGTTTACAGAATACCAATGCCTTGGTCAGTTATTGGTTAACGTTTCGGCCACTTATACGATAGTCCTGACAAAGTTATCCAAGGCGGAATACCTGGAAAACTAAATAAAAATTACGGATAAAAATTTGACTGTGAAAAACTAAAAACGTGTTTGCCTTCTCACTATATAATTGTTTATTCTCCATGCCAAGTAGCTTTCGGCTACATTTCATTTCGCATAAGCCATTTGGAAAGATAAATTAATTTGGTTAATTATTTGATAATTATTACTACATAAATTGATTAATATATGTAACGATTCGATGTTCTTAATTTGTTCAGTATTGACAATTTGGAAACCAAAACACGCATAGAAGTTTGTAGACACTGTGTTGAGTGACGTTCATAATATTATTGCATAACTAGTCTTCACTACTCATTAAACATTTGTCATTTTGGTCGGTTAGAGCCAGTAAATATTAAAATTGTAACAAATAAGTAATCGATTGTATTCACACGCTAGTAAACAGAGCAATAGTAATTATCATAACAGTCGCGAAAGTTCAAATCGCTTACGGCTTAACTAAAAGTAATGAGGATTGTTACCTTTTGTAAACTTTTGGAAAAAACACCAAAATGTGTTTTTCTAAGTAACATGCTTTTCGTAGTCTAGCTTGTGGCAGACTGTGGCGACTGTGTTCATGTTGATTGTGGCTCTATCCGACTTTTCTGCGTATTGTAATTGTTGGTTTAGAATGTACTACGTCCTTGTTCGCGTCCTTATCGACACCTATTGGACAGATCTAATTTCAGACAGATCTCTCTTCCTCTGAATCTAAAGTTTCCCGCTCAGACTATCTACTCAATTTATTTGTACTTTCTGTGTGAACATCGCTTTCCTTTATGACTGGCCACACTGCTATAGCCTTACAAGACTTCATCCTACTACCTGAACGAGTTTAATTTCTAAATTCCTATTATATCTATTTATTGTCCCACATACATGACACAATTTAATAACGACATCCCTATCAGAATCATACGTAATGACACACCGAAGATTTTAATTATCATTGTCATCATCATTATTTGCAAGGATCAAACCAAGGATGGTTTGTTCCGGTCTCAAACAGGCACTAGTTTGGTCACTCTAGCGCTTCCTCGGACGTCCCACACCTCTCCTTTGCTTATAGCTTCATAGTTGTTTGGGAATGCGGCAGTTCATCCATTCGGCAAAGATGTTCCCACTAATTCAGCCGATACTGGGCGATCCTGTTTAGTATACTCATAACATTCAGTTTTGCCTTATATCTGTGTTTCTTCTAAGATCATGGAGAGTATACCCTTCCCGTGCCTGAGAAATCTCATTTCAGCCGTTTGGATGCGACTGACCTGGCCTTTTGTTAAAGTCCAATTCTCAGACCCATAAAAAAGTATGGGAAAGGCCTTCAACTGGTAGAATTTTAGGCGTGTGTCTTTACTTGCTGACTTTAGAGTTCTCGTAACGGTCCTGCACATTAGGTTAAACTTATGCAGCTTATTCACAACGCCGTTGCTTGTATTATAAGACATACTGTAGTTCAGGTATATAGATTTTAATTATTTTTGTTGAATTATTTTTTTTGTTTTCATTATCTTCGTTCTTGTTGGATCCTTCTGTAAGAAGTCTACGGTTTCTTTTTCTTTCGGAAATCTTCAGCTGATACCACATGCAATTAGCTGAGTCTCTTTTATGGGTCTTCTCCAACCTGAATATTTTGAAATTTTATTCCAATTATAAAGGAATTGTAAAGGAAACGAAATATGCTACAAACATCGTCCTACAAATACATAAAGTCGAAATGTAAAGTCGTCTCGTGTTAACGCCACGTGGTGAACGTGAGAAATATTAATGGCGCGGGGTTTAATCAGGCTGACAGGTTGTTAACTAATTAAAACACTGGTCAGGGACTGAGACACCGCCACCGCGCCCCGCCCCATCAAACCCTCTGTCTCATCAACCGTTTATTTATTGATACCACTAGCATGCACGTGTGTTGGCACAGCCAGTTACATATATGTGGCTTTAATTGCGCTGGAGATCACATATGAGTACGTAATTTACTTGTGATATTACGTTACACTAATCTGATACACCTCTGCACGACTAAACATTCTATAGCGTGCGCAGTTTATTACTTTAATGTCAAACTTTGTGCAGGTGAGACCGAACCAAACGGAAAGAGGGTATTTATTACAAAAATATAGGTGTAAAGGAGTCGCAATCGACTCAGATATTCCCTACAAAAGTATATTTCGGGTCCTGTTATGATAGGCTAACATGTACTTCACAAATTCAAGGTTTTTTGAAAATATGTAATTAAAAATTTTATTCTGTAGAAGTTTATTGAATTGCGTTCAGTGATGTATCCAGTTCTCAAGTTCTTGGTGTGCTGTACATTGAGATTGATGCCGTACGTTTAAATCAATGGTTTATGTACATAAAAATTATTACTAGACGATATTTGACAGAATTATACCGTGATGTATGACAATGAGTAATATAGGTGATATTTTCCTCAATTTTAACATTCACTAAATATACATATATTATACAATAACAAAAAAATTAGCTCCAGAAAATAATGTAATTACATATCCTTGATTTTTTAGTGGGAATGGAGAGTATATCGTAACTTTTCTTCAGCCCGTTTCATTTAATAATTTGCTGTCAGTGACGGGCAGTATACCTGTAATTGACAATGGTAAACTTAAAAATAGGAAAATACGTAGTAGATTCTATTGTTTGGTTTAGTGATTTCTAAGCAAAGATATGAGTTTCAAGGTTTCGAACCTGCACTTGACCTGAATAGTTGTTTCAAATACACTTACATCTTTATCTCACGTGCAGCACAAAACCCAGTAAATGTTATATACAGAGGCATTGAAACTTCACTATTCTTAGTTTTACAATCTGCTGGCAAAGTTAATTAATTAATCTACTGGGAAGCTAGGAATTCATATTAAAAAAAATATGATGTTTATTATTACTGAAAAAATATCAGTAAAAAATTAATATTATCATAGTTATTATTAGGCCTAAATTAATACTAAATTAACTGAATAATGTATTAAGTCTGTATATAGTTTATACACTTACGCGTCTCGTAAAACATGAATTCATACTACAAACCTTAATGACGCCGGTACATGTCAATAATGAAACATAATGAATCGTAATGAAACATGTGTATGGTTGCGTGTATGCATCGGTGAATTATTATTAGGCAGTGACGAGCAGCAGCAGACAAGATACTTTTCCTAACCGGACAGCTCGGTATGAACTTCAGGTCATCGGGTAGTACTTTTATGGGGGAGCGACAACAGCTCGACCGCACAATTTTTGCTTCCACTTATTTCAAAGCATAGGACCTCCACTATGCAAAGTAATGCAGTAATGAAAAGAAAGTGTCCGCATTACTATTTAATTTACGGATATATTGGTATCTTTTCCTATGTTATTCTAATCAAGCATAACTTCAGAATTGTCTATTAATCTCGTCTTTTGTTCCATGTTTGTACATTCATATAAGCGTCTGTTATGACGTCTTCTTCAGGATTATTCAAAGTCTCTTCTTTTCGTTATTTCTTTTCTCTTGTCAACAAATTTCTGTGTTTTCCAGAAAAAATTTACACTTTTTCTTAGACAACGATCAACAAATGTTTGTGTTTCATTTCTGACTTCCAGATAATTCCCATATACCAGAAACAAATAACATCACCGTTGTAACTAATGATAATGTGATGTGTTTATAATATACACACACTTATTGTTTACTAATGGTACCTATACCTCAATACCTCAATTTTCTATTGTATTGTATTTATTGTTCATAGACTAAAGGTACCATACATACGATTTGCAATAAAATTTTTTATTACTCACATTATTAAAAATGATCGATTTCGGTCACAGACCATCGTCAGGTCATACACAGCACATTTGCGGTCACAATATATTAAAACATTCACTATTTACAAAAACGAATTCTTAGACATTGATTAACTTGATACGTACGTCGTTGTCCAAAGTTTCCCGAGAACTGATCTTGTTACAGAGTGTTCATGTTTACATTCCGTTCTATACATTATATCAGCTGATTATTGAATGTTGATTTTCATTTTGCCGCAATATTTCAAATGTGATACGATTTTTGAAGTCTGTCATGATGTTCAATAGATTTTCATGGCCCTCTTCTTTTACATGTTTGTATATTCGGTATTGTTCATATATATTAGATTTTATTTCATCACTGCATGTTTTCAAGACGGTTAAATGTTGCTGTATTGGACCATATTCACAAGACTGTTGTTTTATGTGTTTGGCTACTGTTGAGTTCGGATTTGAGTGCTGAGAAAGTTTGGTATGTTCAATATATCTGTGTTTAAATGATCTTGAATTGAATCCTATGTATTTTTTGTTGCACCGTACATCACATTCTGTCGAATTAGCAGGCTGACATTGATATTGGTAGACTCCAGCTTTTCCATAAATGCTTTTCTTTTTTGTATTGCTTATTTTCAGATTGTTGTAGATGTCATTGCTTGTTCTGAACACTAATTGATAGTCGTATTTTGCAAATTTTCTAGCTAATTTTTGAGAGTTGTCGTCAATCTAATGTGCAGGTATATAGGTTTTCTTCCTTTTGATTGATATGATATTTGTTTCTGATTTATTTCTTCTTTGTTTTTCAATAATTTTATCAATCATTTGAGGCTGATGTCCATTGCTTTGAGCTATTTGCTTTATGATGTGTATCTCTTTTTCATACTGCTTCCTGCATAGAGGATATATGAGGGCTCGATATACCATGCTGTTGCATGCAGAAATTTTGTATGAATAGGGATGGTTGCTCTCTGCGTGAATGGTAATATCTGTTTGAGTATCTTTTCTGTATATAGAGAAATGATGTTTGCTTGGATGGCGTTTTATGGTAAGGTCTAGGAAGTTTATTTCGCCTTTATTCTCTATTTCTTTTGTAAATTTAATGTGAGAATTGATGGAGTTGATGTATGCTAGAAGTTGGCCGATTTGTCTAGCAGTACCTACAAATAAACAGATGACATCATCCACATACCTGTACCAATATTTGATATGTTGTATAAATGGATTTTTGGTTGTGAGTATAAAATTTTCTTCTAGGTGCTGTAGGTACATTTCACTCAAGATTGATGAAAGTGGAGCCCCCATTGCAAGACCATTTTTGTTCTCATAATGGTGATTTTCATATACGAAATAATTTTCGTTAATTATCATTTTTACTAATTTGACCAAATTTTCAAATTCATCTTTTTGTAATTTATTGGTTTTTTCTAAATTCCTTTTTAATACTAACAATAAATCATCCCTCGGTATACTGGTGTACATATCAGAAACATCAAATGATGTAAATTTACTATTGCTAGGTACATTTAAATCTTTCACTTTACTAGTAAATTCAAAACCACTCTTGATTTGAGACTTCGATGATAACGTGATATTATCTTGGATTAGATGTTGTAGAACTTTGGCCACTCTGTATGAATACAGAGGCCTTAGGTGCTTAGGTACAATACAATAGAAAATCACCGTTGTGTTAAATATTTGCACCTGTTTTTTCTTAACCTTAGGATCTCATGTTGGTTAGCTTCACGTATGTTGTCTGTATTTGCCTGTCTGTGTTGTATATCTTCTTGCGCACCACCTTTCATGTTTATCACACTGCCTAAATTGGATTTTTTCGAATACAGTCGACTGCCTTTTGATATCCAGAAACTGGGATACTAAAGACATGAGACCAACAAGGGAACTAAACAGAAAACATAATATTGTCAACTGGTCTTGAGATGGATTAAGAAGATAGTTGCAGTAGCTTTGCGCCTCAATAATAAAAGAAGAAAAAGAAATAATGCTACTTCAAGGACGTAGTAATAAGTTCATTTACTTTTTTCCAAGTTCACTACCAAATAGCTCAACAACTCCTACAATTGTTTTTTCATTTTACAATTTCAGTAATCAGCGAATACGACGTGCACCGAATCGCCGGCTTATCTATTTACATAATAAATCTTTTCGAATCGAAACACGTCATTTTTAATAAAAAATAAATTCTTGAACCTCTGAAGAAGCCTTTTAAAGGTGAAAATCGGTTCAGGTTGTAAGGTAAAACTTTATGTTTTTACTCATAAAAAACTTTGTGTTCTGAGTTGTTACCCTAATAGTTGTTTTTAGTTAAAAAATAAATATTCAATAATGATGCAATGGAAGTTGGAATGACACAAGGAATCTTTTTTCATAATGTGAGAGTGAACGGGATAGAATCTAGTTGTTGACTGGTTACCACCACGACCACCATGTGATAAGAACAAGCTGCCCTATTGGTTACGAACTGGTTCTCTGGTCGCGAAGTAAGTTCTCAACTTCTTCTTCAAGAGCTCAACCGACTGGTTCCCGCAACTGCGTATATATGAGGGAATTTCCGTTATATTATCAAATAGTTGCTGTCAACCTCTTTTGTCAGAAAACGCTATGTCCACCGACATTCACTTACCTTCTATTTAAATTTAATGTCACTATAGTGGGAGAACTGAGCAGACTCTGAACGGATCTTCCGTGGAGTACCACCAGCATACATCTATTACGATTGCTAGCTTCTAGACCACAAACCAAGGTACAACTAAGTAAACAGAAAATAAGGACGAGACAAAAATAGCTGTTAATGTATTAAATTCGCATATTGAGTATGTACACATATTTAAGAAAAATTAAAATTATAAAATGAAACAGATGAATACAGAAAAAAGAATGCGACAAAAAGTCAAAATTTCGTGTTAAAGGTAAAATTAAAAGATATGCCCTCCCTGTAGTGTGCATGTACATTACATACGAATGTAAATAATCATATAAAGCAACAAAATTTATTAATATATAATTTATTTAATATATATTTTATTAATATATAATTATTAATATAAAAATAAAATTTACTTTATATTGAATGACTGTCAAAATAATAAATCTCATAATTTAAAATTCTGAGATTAAACAAATTTCAAATAAAAACTAACCTAATGTAAATGTTGTGCATACAAAAAATTATTTGATACTTAGCGTTTTCACTCAATTAAATTTTCAAAAAACAATTACTCAATTTCAATTCTTTTTATAAATTGTTACATCAGCTACAGTATATACAACTTTTACGAACTTTTACAGATTTACATTTTAAAATTCTTTGAGCCGCAATTTTTGTCCCTGTTTTTTCTATTTCTGTTTATTTTAAATCATAAATTCTTTGTCACCTGATGCTTTCGATCACTCTTTCCATGGCGTATGCATGTCCTCGGTAATCAGTCTGAAGGCTGTGTGTGTGTGCTTATCTAAATACTGTGCTTGCGTATACGCCATAATATATTGCTACTGAATACAGTATTACTACACCAGGGTCAGCTGAACAACAAGTAGCTGATACAAATTTGGGCTGGGGTTTTACACGGGCAACTGACCGTTTGTACTAGATTAGTCACAAAGGTGTCACAAAGGTGCAAAGAATAACGCCATGTCTGCGCAATCCTCTACCACTGATGCGTGGTAATCAATCTGCCTAGTTCAATGGAACTATTTGTATGCTAATGCCTTGGTGACACACTCAAGTCAACACACGCTATCGAATTTACGTAGAATTGTTTCTGCGTGAGAACGAGGTGTGTGTGTGTGTGTGTGTGTGTGTGTGTGTGTGTGTGTGTGTGTGTGTGTGTGTGTGTTGGGCGACTCTTGTCTATATTTCGCGTTACATTAACGAAACAAATGTATGGCGGAAACGTAGTTTGCCGTCGGCCAGTCGGCTGATTGACAGAGAGGAAATAGAATATACCCTAGGCCGACATGAATTATACAGACATATTATATCTGAATACAACACGATGTTTAAAAAATATTTTAAATACTTTAAACATTAGGTAAATACCTATTTTTTTGAAACCTGTTTGATATTAATTAAATAACATTAAAATTGTGGTAATGAAGAAATAACAATTCATGCCGTTGAAAGTTGGTTTAACGTTTCATTCCTCCCGTACTATAATTTAATAAACTGTACCTGTTAAGTCCATTATCTCCCACAATGCCTGTTGCCTCATTCAGCACTTTTTCGTCAGCTCGTTGGGGAGCTCCAAATTTTCGATTTTCATATTAGTCGCTGTCCTTCATATCTGAACGCAGTTTATCCAGACTGCTTAGAAAATTGTCTTGCAACTCTATACGGGTACTGGCGACTTCCTTCCGAGCGACCAGTACATATGTCTGAACTTGTGTTGAAGTTTCTTATTTTTTGTTGTTATATGTTTACCAGGTAAAACGGCTGCCAAACATATCATGGTGACTTTCTTTTTTATATTTTGTTTGTGGCAACTGGGTATTGTTAGGTGGTATACACCCATTGTTGCTTCGTCTCAAGCTTACTGTTAATCTTACTGTTACTATTAGATTTATTCGTCTTCATTTGCTATCTCTTTCCCCAGTTTTCGAGTTTGTTTACGTTTATTAGGTTGTCCTGTAGATTTGACATAATACTAGCAGAGTACATATATGCAGCAAAGATAATGCTACGACGGTCTCAGGATCGTCGTGTTGCTCAGCGGAAACAGAATAACTAACACCTATAAAGTCAGTATTACAAACTTTAATTGGACACAATCAACGGTTAGAAATCAACTAAGCACTCTTATACAAGAACTCAAATTAAATTTGTCCAACACACAACAAAAATCATTACAGTTTTGCACTAATTAACACAACAATCACTGTCCACTAATCCGCAAGTCACAATAAAAAACACTCCGAACCTCACTCTAATATCGCTGGCGTGTAAGTGAACTGTGCCGCTTCAAAATCCAATATTCATACGACGCCCGCCTTGCTGTGTAGTGATATAGCGGGTCTGGATGCCGGGAGTAACGTCTGGAAGGGGCAACTCGAACCATCCACAGCGTTACCTAATTCTGCCGTGCAATGCGTCACGTGGTCAAGCAGCGATGCGGTACTATCTATTTCTTCAGCGAAGCAATAAACTAAAATGTAAAAAAATGAATCTTACTTAACTTAAATTTAAGAAGAAAAAGAATTAATAAAGTTTATTAAAAATCAGGTGTTTATGTCATTATTATCAGTTTATATTCATTAATTTTAAATGTTTTGAAAATGTGGATAATTAGTTGTTTAAGTCAAATGGTATTGAATTTAAAATACTTTTCCGTATAAAGCGTTATTCATATAACACAAAACTTATTGACTATACTCAAAAATATCCAGAACGCCGTGATATCTGTTTTTATTTTAACTTCAATTAATTATATTTTCAGACAAATGGGGAGGGAACAAGGAAATTATTAAAACTCAGTATTTTAACTAATTTATTTCTAACATATGTAACGCGTATTAAAAGGCTTGTATTAGCTTAACCAAAATTAAAATTACGTATGAAATACATAATAATATCCTTAAAAATCTGAAACAATAGAAAAATGGCTATTTAACAGAGATCATGACTAAACCACTTAATTTTAACACTAACTGAAAATTTAATAGCCCATCAACATTCAGACTTCCTCTTCTCTACATTAAGACACAATAATTAGAAGATTTACTAATTTTGGGCCAAGAATCATTTAACAAGAAGTCTGTGCAGACTCCATTTCAGCTGTCAATCAAATATGAATTTGTCAGAATACTCAGACTTGTAACAAAAAAATAAAATAAAACAGATATTTCAGATATTTTTAATACTCACAACAAGAAATGAGCCATGTTATGAACAATTTTTAAAGCTCGTGAAGTGTTTTTGTAATAAAAGTTTAATTTACACATCTGGTGTGAAGTGTTGACACCGCTTTGTTTTTCTACTTTATTTCTTACATTCAATCAATAAAAAAAGATGCGTTTCCAATACATGTTTGGATGTACGATATTAATTTTTATGTATAAATTTAATGTATATTTAATTATTTTAAATTCGCGGTTTAGGCTACTGTTTGTATGACTCTATCAGTCAGTTAATAAAAACTAATGGTGTTTTCTACGTTTTTATCAATTTTTGTAATGTTAAATTTTATAATAAACTGTTTTTGCTTTGCATGTAACTGGACTGAAATTATTTTCCTTGTGTTACAGATCCATGGATGTACCGATGAAGCTGGTGGCCATCCTGGTGTTCCTCGTCCACTCGCACTCAACGTTCTGTTCAGTCGTCGAAGCGAAACGGTACGACCACACCATGGTAGACCCACTGACAAGGAGGAGTCCTCTCGACAAGAACTTCATGCGGTTTGGCAGGTCAAGCAACTCCCAAGTCCGCGTACACGAAGACACTGCAGAAACGTCACCGAATCCAGTGGAAGACGACTTTCTTAGCGACAAAGACGCGTTCGACAGATACGCAAGAGGAAAATACGACAACTTCATCAGGTTTGGAAGAGACCGTGGTAGCCAAAATTTTATTCGTTTTGGAAGAAACAGGAACGCTCAGAATTTTATAAGGTTTGGGCGCGGACGAAACGAAAACTTTATCAGGTTCGGCCGAGACAATCAATATAGTGTTCCTAACGATGCTAATGAAAAATCACTTGATATAAACACAGCAGAAGATAAAAGAAAAGACAATTTTCTTCGGTTCGGTCGCGGAAGGCAAGAAAATTTTATAAGATTCGGTCGGTCACTTGGAGAAGAGGAACAGGATTATGAAAACGACAGTGAAGAATCCGGTATTCCCTTAAGTATGCGAACCGGAGGTGCAAGAGGGAATAATTTTCTAAGATTTGGAAGAAGACAAGAAAATTTTATTCGATTCGGAAGAGGCGGTCAAGATAGAAATTTCCTGCGTTTTGGCAGAACTTCCAACAGAAATTTTATGCGTTTTGGAAGACCTGGTAACAGAAACTTCATGCCCTTTGCACGTAGCGATGAACCAGAAGACAATAAATTATTCCTATTTGATGAAAACATACCTAACTTTGGCGATGACAGTCTTGACAGATCAGTTCGTGACAGAGGACTGATGGGTCTGGGAAGACAGTTACCCAATGAGAGAAGCGACGGATTCATCAGATTCGGTAGGAACATACAAAAGGAAAGTGAGAATAACTCGTCAACAGAAAGGATTAAAAGATCGTTGAAAGACGAGAATAAGAGAGACAGGCGTTCGATTTTAGAAGAAGGATCATCGGATCAAGTTTACAATGATTTAACCAACAATGACGACGAGGACACAATTCCTGAAGTTTTCAAAGTAAATTCTCGGTCGTACTTCCCAGTTGACGTTGATGATGAATACGAAGGCGGCGTTCGCCGAAACTTCTGGAACAGGAAAAAGCGATCTCTAAAGGACAGCGTGCATACGGAGTCGCCGGAGATTTTGAGCAGGACCGGCAGTGACGTTTCGCGACAAATTGTCGACGACCAGCTACAGTACGACTTCCCGCCTCTTGACTACTACCCTTCACCGCTATCGGCTGGCATCCCCAACTTCATCGTCGGACCCGAATTTTCTCTGCTCCCTCCACTTGACGTTTCGACAAGCAAGTTCAAGAAGGGCAGACCCGGTGACAGGAACTTCATACGACTTGGTTAGTGACGGGAAAATTTGTTATTTGTTTTACCTATGTCGACGTTAACAGAGAGATTAAAAATTTAACTAACTATTCACTGTTTGAATCAAATCATTGTAATTATTAACTATAACAGTAATAAACACAGAATGCTTAAAACAACTATGTATCTTTCAATAGTCATCTGAACAAATGTAAACATATTTTGTTATGGATTTTTGTGTAGATTTATTTACATTACCTATGTAACAGTGTTTGTGTGTATGTGTGTATATGTGCGCGCGCGCTAAAGTAGTTCGACTTTGCAAAACAAAACTGAATATTAAATCACAGTACATACTACATTAGAAAATCGACCAAAAATAATGGGCTATGGAAACTTCATGTATCTCTACATAACGCAGACACAAGTGTGAATTCTTCCTACATATAAGAACATGCCGAGAGTGCTACTAAACGTCGTGTTTTTGTGATTGCCATAAAAAATGTCGTTACACGGCATTTTCAGGCAAAATAATGTGTTGCCCAGTTTTAGAGGGTATACAAAAAATTACCTATAGAATTCGCTCTTATGAGCAAACACAGCCTTTAAGATATTGTAATTTGTATTTTATATGTTATATGTGTCAGTTTGTACAATTTTATTATTTATTAAAATTGTAAAAATACGTTTTTTAAATCTTAATCTGCAGGTTTGACAGGTTTTTAAAGACAATATTTTATGATTAAAATAATTATATTCTTATCGTCATAGTAAATTAGCTCAGTATGATAAATCAATTTGTCACGTAACCCTCTGCCCCCATAGTAGTACTCTTTGTATCTGACGTTTCCATCTCCTGCAATCTGGCATCGTCCTCACAAGCCATAAAACATAAAAGTACTTACTTCAAAAGTTATTAAGCAAAATACTGGCAAAATATTAATAATTACGATTACAATTTGTATCAAGAAAATGTAAATCTCACATAAATTAGGCGAAACTACAAAGTATGTAACACAAAACTTCTTATTTGTGAATGGCGGTTGAAAGACGTAAAAACGACTGTAGGCCTATAGCTGTTTTTGCAGGTAGGCGGGTGTATAAATACAAAAGAATACAGCAACCTCAGAAGATAGAATGATAAAGGATGATATCTGATCTAAGAGATTATTACCAACAAAAAATCTTACAGCCACTGGATACGACCGCTTGATTGCAACAACTCCATACTACTTACACGGATTTTACAGTATACTTTTCACGTGGTACAATTTTCGCGCTAACTATAAATGTCAAGTTAGTAAGCATAAGGCACGAATCTTCACGATTTTTAGTTCCTGATTTTCCTGATATCGTTACCATGACTAACGAGATCTTTGCCAATCAACCCTTTTCATATACTGATCGATATAAACAATTTTATTTGTTTCTTCTCGATTTGACTTTGAATGTTTACAGGGAATCCCTTCACGCTCTCGAGTTTTTCTATTCTTGAAGGTTTATTAAATTCCTTCCTTCTTGTACTTCAGCTTTAAGTACTTCATAATCCAATTCATTACCTCTTTAGGTATTCTTATCTTCTATTTTCTCTTGATCGATAAGTAATATCTTATTCTCGTGTTTACCTTACTATACATGTTATAATGAATTTACAAGTTTCATCTATATCTCCCGTATTCCTACCATCATTTATTTCTTTGATTCTATTCCAATAATTGTTTCGTTACCGTTACTTTTCTACTATTTAATTTTATATTATTATAAATACAGTTCTTCCCCAAATTCTACATTAGAGTATTTACATCCCTTATAATACATTTTAGGTTAGTTGTCCCCAAGTCGCTTATATTAATATATATAGACGTATTTACCACATATCCGTCGTGCGACTTCGTTTTTCTTGTCCTTTATGACGCGTTTCGGCAACGAATTGCCATCTTCAGAAAACTTGATCACTCATTAGAGATCGTTAAAAAATTAATATACTAAAATCATTACAGTAAAAGTGCACTTTTACGACAGCGGAAATTCACATACGCGAACATGAAATTTTATTTTTATTATTCTTTAATACGTTCCTGTGTTGCCTCAATTTCTTGTTTATAGCTCTTGTCCCTGCACACACATCTTTGGTACAATTTGACATTGTTAACCACAGTTAACAGCACCCCAATTTAGACTGACTTGTATAGTTTAATATTCATTGAACAAACAAAGCGAGTTCTCAGTTTTGACTCGACCGTTTGCCGACTCCATACTTTTACCCTACAGAACCCTTTTGTTTTTTAGATCAGTTCCTCTAAGAATAGAGTGTAAAAGCAAAAATATTTGGAATCAAAATTCTAAAAAGCTCAGGTGTAGTATCAAATTATAGATATTTAAACAGCAATCTGAATATAGTGTTCATTTTTGAGTAGTTCAAAATTGTTTGATATCAGGTTCTAAAACACTGGTCACGTTTTTGCTAAGGTAGCAAGAAGTCATATGGGGTATCAAGTTAAAGTGAATTTTAACTAACATTTGAACGTCTTGTCAAATTTTAAAAATTTTGCGACTCAAAGCTCAAAAAAGGGATCAATAATTTGAAAAATTGTGAAAATTGAGTAGGGTGTCAGACTACACGGTATTTTAGCCTAAATCCGAATGTTTTAAATTGTTAGTGTTTACTGTATGATTGTGTACTTTACAATTGCATTACTAAAGAAATACTAGAGAAATTTGGATTTATGGAATATTTTCTATAATTGAAAATTTATCTAATCTCAAAATTTATGTGATAATAAATATACATCGTTTAAAACTGTAAGCCAGTTATGCAGTTCCGGGGTGTACTAATTATTTAGATGTTTATTAAATTATTCTTCTTAGTTGACCAGTATCTGCATCAATAATTTCCTTTCATTTTTCTAGTTCCATTTTAAAAACTTTAAAAGTTTTAGTTTAAACTAACAAATAATACTATTATTATATATTACAAAACCTAGTTGACTTTTACATGATCTAACTAGATTCCTATACTTTGTTACTTTTTCCTGACAATTACAGTACTCTGTTAATTTGGTAGTTTCTTGGCTCCTACGTTACTTTCTACTTGAGTGATTGTCAAGTAGCACATTAAATTAATCGCATTCATATCTTTAAAATCTCAAATACATCTCGCACGTTTTATTATTTTAATTAAACTCAATAATTACTCTTAGAACGTCCCCTGCCTTTCCTTAACTTCAACAAAAAATAGGGGAGAACTAATAAAATTAAGTTTTAGCATAAAAGTTTTTATGAGTTTGAAATATACATATGGAAACTCACAGATGTTCGTGAATGAAAGATGACAAAAGTATACACTGGCTTATCGAACACTTGCCAGTAATAACTGAGGTGACATTCCTGACAGTGGTGTTGAACATATTAAAATTCTTCTTGTTACCACCTTCTACTAGTATGTAAACACGGAACAGAGTAGTGGCTATGCAAGGTTAATGGCTGTCAGAAGGCCATATGGTAAGTTACAGCGGTAAGTAATAGTGGTAAGTTATACGTAAAAAGTTTCACAATAGTTTTCGTAACTACTTGCAATAACATTCAATTTAAATTACAACAAAAAAGGTTATAAGAGTTCATGTGTGACATACGTCGCTCCAAACATTGGTACAACCCTTCACACATGCGCTGTTATTTCTTCGTACGGTGCCAAATCTAGTTAGTTATGGAAAATGTTATTTGAATTACAAAATAATTTGTATTTGTTGTTAAAATTTATCATAGTAAACAACATTTCATTATTATTTTGGAAAATTAGTTGTTTCATTAAAGTTGGATATAGTTTTTGTAGTGATGCCTCCTACAGCAATTGCCCTCTGAATTTAAAATTAAATAACCTTTTCACTCTTGAGTAATGAATATGTCATAATATTCTTTACTCTAGCCGCAGTATTGTACATGAATAACAATGCGCTTTATTCTATCCGTTATATTGTACAAGGACAACAATGCGCTTTATTCTAGCCTTACTATTATAAAAACACAATGAGATTTATTCTGGCTATTCTACTGCACAAGAAAAATGATGTGCTTTATTCTAGCAATACTGTTGGACAAGCAGTAATAATACGAATACATAAAATTCATCTTCCGTGCTGATACTATAAGTTTAGATAGCTACTGCAGTTATGCGTTATGACATACGATCCAACTGAATACAGATTAAAACCAACGACTTGCATTTTTAGAAGCGAGATAAGTTCAACAAATTGTTACTTGTACACACTAAACAACTTACTTAAGTATACAGTCTGTTCCTTCCTACTTTCTTCAAACATATTGTCTCATAAAATTAAATCATAAGTACGAATACGCAACGAAATAGGTGTAAACAAAGACGTAAGGGCCTTTTAATACAGACGTTTTGTTTTGTATTATGTAGCTTGACGTAATAAAATTTAAATTTAAAATTTGGTGAAGTAGGTTACATAAGAGAGCCTGGTGACCTAGTGTTAAAAATAAAGTTTAAATGAGGAGAAGGTAAATAATGAAGTCAAAAATGAAAGTGTTTGCTCTGAAAATAAATGAAAAGAGACAGTCAAGATGTTAAATAAAAGTGCAGTAGTTAAAAACGTAAAAATTGTTTGTAAGGGTCAAAGAGCTGTAATACTAGCATTAATTATAAGGACACTCCAGACATAAAATGAACAAACTCACTATAACAAGATCAAGGCAAACTGTTGTCGGAAAACGACAAAAATTGTAGAAAAAGAACGCATTACGCTCGTTTTAAAAAGAATAGATTTTTACCAGTGTGTAATGTCTTTACGAATTGCTCATGATCGTGGTCAGTAAGGATAATGACGATGTTGTAAACACTTCTGTCTGTATAGATAAAAATTTAAAAGACTAGTAAGAATAAAATATAAAAATTAAAGTAAAACAATAAAACGTATACTCAACCAAGCTTCAACAGACGATATCATTTACAGAAGTAAGGCAATAAGATGTAAGTAGACAGAGTGTCAGTTAGACAAGAAGATGAAAGATGATCACACAGACTGCTTGATTATATACCAGGAGCAAAGAGGCTACAAAACAGTCGTAAAGAGACTGTTGGAGACTGCTAAATGGAAGACCTATTTTTGTTCTCTAGTAAGATGAACTGGGCAAATTGTGCTCTGGACTGAAATCACTGTCTTCTTAAAATTATTGAGTGTAACATTTGATTTCAAATATTGGCTTTCCTCTACAAGTACCGCTGCCAGTCTCTGACTTTACGCTAATGCTTTTCAAGTAGTTACAACAACGTACCTCTACCCGCTACGCTACTATGCGCACGCAGTGGTCCCGCCATCAAGCGCAACGTCATGCGTCGTCATGTATGTAGAATTTAAGGACGTCGTAGCTCCTACTTACTGTATTGTGGACACTGTTTAGACAAATAATCAGACTGAAACAAAACATTACATTCGGTACCTGTACACCTAAATAGGTATCTACCTCGTGCGTATGTCAGTACATGCACGTACTCTATACTAGAGAAGTCTGCTTACGAATCCCATTATTCATTTTTAAAAATGGTTCTTTTACAATCAGTAAATATTTTACGTATAAAAATGGTATGTCGTCTACAAAAAATTGCAGATAATAATAATAGTGTACTACTAATGTAATAAATCAATATTACACGATTATTATTTTTAAATCCATAAGGTTACTTTTTCTGATAGTACTGTATAAATTTATGGAGTGCCTGCACATTTTGATTGATCTAGTGCATTCTTTATTATTGAAAGATACAATGTGTAATAGTTATTTTAGTAAGTACTAGACAATTAACAAAAGTTAGTAAGTTTCATTGTTGTAAATTATATTTAATTGTCTTTTAATTATATTATTAGCCTTATGGACCTTCGTATTCAACATTTTAGATAGCTAATAGTCAGCCCATTTTAAAAACAAAAAAAATTTCATTTTATTTCAATTAAATCAAATTTTTGTATCAATATTATTCCAACGTGCATTAAATTTTAAACCTTCCAAATAAAGACAACTTCTTAATTAGGAAATCAAATAAAAAGTTAAATTCTACTCCTAGCAATTTACAAAATTACATTATAAGGCGCATACTAACAGTAATTTTTATATTCTTAACATTCATACACAACCGCGGCTACCTTGGGGGTACTGGAGATTAACACTACGTTTTCAAAAGTGAAATATTAACAAAAAGCTACTTGCATGAAAATAATAAAGAAAAACTTTTATAATTATCAATTAAACCTATTTTGTATGAAGAATAAATTATTTAGTAATTTTAAACAAGTGGTATTTCAGTAGACGATATACTGTAAATAAACACGACTTGCTCGAGTTTATGTTATGCCCCCACTGTTGTGAGCACCAATTTTTGTAAATAAACGAAGTTATTTTACAAATAAGTATAATAATTGTTTGATAAAAATTTTATTATTTATTTATTTTATTTTTTATTTGTATAAATAATTAATTTAATTTTTTAATTGTTAAATTATTATATTACTTTTTATTATTTTTAGTGTTCAATAAATAAAAATACTGATTAATAAGTGGGTATGATTTGGTGAAGAATTATTTGTTTCTCCGCGTTAAATAGATTGTCGTGGCCAAATCGATTGCATGTCGCGGTCCATTCAGTATCTTTATTTCTTCTTCTGCTCGTTCCTTTCCCTCAGAAGTTCTCGTTTAATATTTAATAATTAATGTATTTTAAATTAGTTCTCAACTAATCAACAAAACAATGTTTTAAAACAATAATTATATTTATTATGCTCAAAGTAATTATTCGACTTGCGTCGACTAATTCGAGTCGGAGTCGAGACTAGATCCCAGGTCGGTTATTACATATACAAAATTATTCAAATTAAATTATTATATAATAAGCATTCTTTGAACTGTAGAAATAGTCAGGAAAGCCAAGAGAATTCAATACTTACAATTATAAAACTTATTCATTAACAGACAAAAATAATAAAATATATTGTGTAGAAAAATTTAGATTCAAACCAGCTGATTGCTCTGACGTCACTACGTCCCCTTCCGTTTAGATTCGTTCGACTTGGAATGACAAGATGGCCGCCTTCGTGAGTTGTTCTGCGATGTAAATCAGGCTCCGACATTTTCCTTCAAATAAATGTATCAGTTGATTAATTCCTCTTCTGTGATGCCGCTATTGGAATATCCACAAGTTGTAGTGTGTAGTTTTAGTCCTCCACTGGATTTTGTTCGGTAATAGGTGTGTTGTGTCAAATGATCCCTTCCAAACAGTTGCTGGTTGTATGAGGTTAAATTTATTCTTCAATCGTGTCCATACGTAGTGACAAATAGATTTGGTGTTGTTTAATTTAGCTTTGTGGTTCCAATGACTGTTATTATCGTATTCATTAATTTAATATTTATTCTTTTATCTTTTTATAATTTCATAAAATATCTTGGTTTGTGTTAGTTAAAAATTCCCTTCATTTGTTTTTTTTTATTATATGTACTCTGACACGTCAGTTCTGCTTGGCGTTTAACAATCAACTAACTATATTTGTTTCTTCATATAGAAAATTCTGTAAGATTTTGGTCTCATTTCTCATTGTTCATTATCAGCTGTTTTCATAACTACTAATTCAATTTTATAGAAATAGATGACATTTTTTATATTTTATTGGCTATAAATTATTTGTTTAGTACTTTTATGGAATTCTAATTATATAACAATATTCCTGCTTTTATTTTATATAAGTTAATACTAAATTTGACCTATTTTGGTTTGAATTAAGCTTCTGAATTACATTCCTTGAAATTTACCTCTAGGCCTTATTCTGATTCACATAATTACCCATTAAATGGTTTATAATATGTTTTATGTTATAATTTTCCTCAAATACGTTTACTAATTAAACCATTGTAATTTACTTTTTCAACCTGGCTATTATTCTAACATTTAACAATTTATTTGTATTTTACTAGTACTTGCTTTACTGATTATGGCATTATCTTGTACAATCACCATTTAAGTCAATTTTACACTCTGATTCTTTTAATCACTACTACAGGTTGTTGTTGTAATTATGATAATGTATTTGTATTCTGAATGGGACAATTTATATCAATTTGGTCTAGTTTCTATTAATTTATTTTCTCCGATTTGATTTACAGGGTCAAAGTTGAATTTGGCTTGGTAATCAATTTTCAATTTTCCTACCAATGTTATAATCAATTCACATTATTATTTTTATATTTTCTGATTCACTATTTATAGGTTTGAATTAATATTTTGTCTTTCCTTACTTCACAAAATTATGACATTAATTAATATTATTCAAATACAATAAACACGTACATACTAACATCTAGTATCTCCTACTATCAACATGGTCTGTATTGTATACACATAAAATAATTAAACATAATAATTAGATAAATAAACAAATTAAAGTCTTATCCTATTGATTGTTTTTGTTGTCCTTTTAAACTGGTTTGGGGTGTTCCCCTCAATCACACACTATTTTATTTATACCTAAGTTTACATTAGCTCTGATTATTTTGTATTGTATTCTCTTACTTTGTTATTTGTTTTTCTAAATTGGTATAACTAATATGGTTTAAGTTCTTCCATTTATGTGGTTTGCTGCTATAGAGTGTTCTGTCTTTAAAGTAAGTTTTTGGGTATCTTGAGATTTTTCCTTTTTATTAATTGGTTCTTGGCTGTAACTCCTTACTACTCCGTATCTTAAGATTTTTCATTTTAACTAATTTGTTCTTGGCTGTAACTCCTTATTACTCCGTATCTTACTGGGTATACTAATTATTTTACTGGGATGATAATCATACTATTTGTTTTTAACACATTTTGCTATAAATTGAACGTATATAATTTCTTTGAATCGAGATGTTTTCTAGTTCTGTTAAGGCATTTTATTTATTATTGTGATTATTTCTTTCTGTTACTTTTATTTAAGTTTATTGTACTTCTTCCAGATGACTTCTTCCCTTCTTTTTCTATGTGATATTAACTTGTAGAATAAGGTAAAAACTTCGTTGTGCTACAATACGTATGAAGCTAGATGAACTCTAGATACCAGAAAGCAAAAGAACTACACGGAAGGATGATGAAGACCATCATGTTAAAACATAGTACTGGTTAGATTATTTAAATATGTGTTATCGAGTTGTAATAAGTTAGGGTTCTTTAATAATTCACTCTGGCTTTACTTCCGTTTATTTTATAAAAATTCGTTAACGTTTAATACATTATGTTTTACTGTAGTAGCATAATAGATTTACTTAAAGTTACTATATTTCTATTAAAAACGTTTAGTAGACAGAGAAAACCTTCGTCAAACTGGTTTGAAATCAGGACACCTCGAATATATAAACTTTTCTTTTAATGTGTGTTGTTGAATTCATCTTTAAAAACTAAATTCCCTTTATGCATAGTAACTATGAAAACTAATAAACACATCGTCATGCGGATAATTTGTTCTTTAAATTATTCAGACTTTATCCAGCATTGTAGTTAGATTACAATTTGTGACGATCAGAATTGGAAGAGTGTGAATTAGTAACAGTAATGAGTATAATAAATAAAATTAAAATACAGTACATACAATTAAGAATGCTAATACGTAACTAGGAATAAATGTAACGTAGAAAATAATAAATTACAGTACAAGTAAATAATATTCAGCATTATTTCACATAAATCTGTAATTAACGTTATCTTAATCACTAATGAACTAGTAACTCAAAACTCTGTAAGCATAGCATTGTATAGTAGGAAGCCTAATTATAGGAAAACACAGGTTTACACTATATTTACTTCTCTTTCTGTACGATCCAACATTAACAACTTACCTTTACATTCAATAAAATTGTACAAAGCAGCTGTAAATGATTATTAGCTGCATACAAAAATCTGCAAGTAAGAAAATCTTAAGTAAACGTTAAACTTTGAAATTTGAAAACTTCAACCAATAACCTGTACACCACACGCTCCTAAAGTTTTTAAAATATTTAAGATTATTAATCAGTCTTTTGGTAGCTATTCTTGTCAAAATCGAAATCAGTGTTAGTCGTCAATCAATGATATCGTTCCTCCTGCACATGAGAAACTAGATGGTTCTGTTCTATCAGTGATAGTGGCAGACCACTTGGTGAGAGAAGCACACTTTCACATGGGGTACTAAGAGAAGTAACATCACAGTATACTAACATACGAGTACATTTACGTTATGTGTAATTATATAATTACATGATAAAATACATACTTACATACATACATACATACATAATTACATGATTACATAATAAAATAATCATGGATGTAAGTAATGTATAAATTGGGTCACTTACGAATTAAACATTTTATTTGTAGTAATTTATAACAATTCTCTCTCAAAGGACAATTAAATTATTTTTTAAGTAACTTGTAAGTCACAACAGGTTGTAATAATATTACGGTTTGCTCAGAAGAGATAGACTACAAGTTACACATCTTTTTTACATTCCAGTAGCCCAAACTTTATCTGTAGGTAAAGAGCAAGGTCCAGTATTTCATTGTAGCATGTGAGACAGTTTCCATATACAGTATTACGAAAACACGGAAGTTGTTACAAGTACAAAATATCGTGGCCAGCCTATACTCAGCAAGTAAACTTAACAATCAAACAACTAAATTGGATAAGAGGAAGGAAATCGATTTTATCAGAAAATAATAACATCCTAATGTCCAACATAGTAATACTTATATGTATCTAGGGCGATGAATACTAAGCCAGTCAATCCAACAAGCTGTTACCAAAAGATGCCAATCTGGATTAGTGAGAATGTTATTTAATACCCCCGTGGCTTTAATCATACCCTCTACAGTGGCTTTAGAATAAGTTATGTACACGACGTCATTCACCACAAAAGTAGGCATCATCAAGCTAAACACGAAATCCACGAACTTGTCCTTCTGGACAAGGAAAATGATAGAAGACTCAAAAGAAGATGGCCAATGGACCTGAGGTAGTCGAGATATTATCACTTCCTAACCGCGTCAATTTTTTTTTGTTTTATCAGATTAGCTTACAGAATGTACAATTCTGATTGATAATTCAATTAAGAAAAAAGCAATGTTATAACAGAACGACATAAATAGAAATTCGAATCGTACACAAGGTAAGGCGAGAGCAAACAAACTGACACGTAGTGGCTCAAGTGTCCCTATTGACAATCCAACATGCCGAGCTTCGTGTAACAGCAACGCTAATGAATATAAAGCGAAGAGTTTACGAGGTGCGCCGTGACACCCCGCCACTTGCAGCGCATCACACGTTCATTTCAATAATTACGATATTTATTTAATCCCTGAAACGTGTCAGCCACACTGCATCGACAATATTCTACTTTAAAGTGAACGGGTAGCATCTCTCTAATCTAAATATGTTTTTTAAAATAAAGGAAATAGTTGAATACACAAAATAACCCCCACCCCCCACACAAACACATACACATATTTTGTTATATATATATACTGCAAGGTAACAGGTTTGAAGCTGACTGCACTTGCAGAAATAAATTTTGATTGGGTGAATTAATACATTTATTGGTTATTCCTTTTTTTATAAAATATATACAGTTATATATAAAAATACGAGTTTTAAAATATATAAATTTTAAAATATTGGCAGTTAGCAAATTAAAAAGAGAGTCTTTAATTGTTTTATATGTTATAAAGAGTTTTATAATTTGATTTTCCTTGATTTGCTGGGTTAAGTTGCATCGGTCCGGACGATCTCGCGGGCCAGATCCTACGTTTTCACACCAGCCGTTGTCCTCCTAAGGTAGCATGTCGACCTCAGGGATTCCTCGTAGGTGTTGTGTCCGTCAAAGTTGCTCCTGATTTAGTCCATGTTGACAGCCATCGGTCGTTGAAGATCAGGAACGCCGTCGCTGTCTTCGTGGTCTAATTCAGCCGCTCTCTCGACAGTACACTCCTACTTCCCAGATACTATGAAAGATTGCCTTATTTGAGACTGCTTTACGCACGGCTCACCCGTGCTTTTATGCACCTACGCACATGACGTCATTTTCACATGTTAAATGGTTTGTACGAGACTGTACGAGAAAATCGACTACCTGTTGGTGGACATGAATTTCCGGTTTCTAAACCTTTCCAAACCACGTCACCTTTTCAACTGGATGTGATTGCATTACTAATTACTTTGTCAGTTGAATAAATACTATTAAAATTTATTTAATATTAAAATAATTAGTTAATAATAGTTATTCCAATTTGCACGTTAATATAAATGACTTATAGTGTGTCTGTTAATTGGCTTACTGTTAATTGTCTTCACACAATTCGTTACGCGCACAACGTTTATTCACTTTCAGTCTACACTGCACTGCTGTCTTTTATTGTTTAGTATCATCTTAAACTACGTCAACATGCGGTACTTATTCTAATAATAAAAGTTCTTATCACATTCACACTCCTTTGCACAGGACACCAAGTAATCAACATACGCTGGAAAGTGTTAACATTCTTCTTCTTCTTCTTCTTCTTCTTCTTCTTCTTCTTCTTCTGCTTCTTCTTCTTCTTCTTCTTCTTCTTCTTCTTCTTCTTCTTCTTCTTCTTCTTCTTCTTCTTCTTCTTCACTTCAAGGATTAGGCTTGCAGCCTGTTCCGTCTTCACAGCCACCGTTTCCTTGGTCTGTCTCTATCTCGTTCTTAACGGGCTTTTACTGGAGTGTGGGGCATTTCGGCATTCTCGAGTCACCCATTCTATTTATGTGTTGTAGCCAGTTTTCTTTATTTTGTTTAATTTTATCGTCTCCCGAATATATATATATATATATATATATATATATATATATTGTTACGACGGTCTACTTGATCGTCGTAAGTACAGTGGAAACAAAATATAAATCACCAATTAAGTCATTAATCACCAGCTTTAATTTTCACAGTTAAACAGTTCGTAATTAACAACACAGTCTCTTATAACAAATCAAATAAAAATTGTTCACATGCAAATAAATGTCAACTAATATTAAAACACAATCGTATATAATATACCGTCCGATTATAAAACACAACACTTAACTAATAACCACTTGAATGCACACAGTAATTTCGCCCGATAATAACTCTCGAACCGCACTGTAATTAATCGCGACTTATACTGAACTGAACGTCGTTGAGTACTAGTACTTATAGTCCGCCGAAAATATAGACGATTCCACATACTACGTATTAGCTCTAAACTATGACGTAATTGCTTGCGCCCTTGACACAGTGAGAGCGGCCGCGCAAATTCTCACACCGTCTAGCAAATGCGTCGACAAGCATGTACGCCACACGCATTACATTCCGGATCCCTCTGAAACATTCGATAAACACGTAGATTGTTCTGTAATGTCGTAACACTTCCCCCTCCTTAAGCCGGTTCGTCCCGAACTGGCAATCCGTCTCTGAAGTAATACTTAGCTAGGCGATCTAGGTGGACGACCTTGAACTTTCGCTGTCCTATTGAATCCGATAAACAACATCGTTGAATCTTTTTTTCACAGAGTAGGGTCCTTCCAGTTAATTTGCAACTTAAGTGAGCGACCACGACGGCGCTTTGGGTTGAACAACCAGACCTGATCTCCTTCTTGGAAACCCACACTATTGCTGCAAATGTCATACCGAGTTTTCATTTTATCACTGGCAATCTTCAGCCGTCCCCTTATCAAGCGATTCATTTCTCGCAGTTGGTTTTCTAATTGCGAGGAATAGTTCTGTTGCTCTTGGGACTGAGTCTCAGGTGATCCGAACATCAAGTCCCAGGAAGACGAATCTCCCCCCCAAACACCAATTTTTCTGGAGTCATGCCAGTTGTGTCGTGTACTGATGATCTATACGCCATGAGGAATAGTGGTATACGTTGGTCCCAGTTCTCGTCAACAACCTTCGAAAGATGCTGCTCAAGTGTCCTATTGAATCTCTCAACCATCCCGTCCGACTTAGGATGCAGTGGTGTTGTCCTGGTCTTTCGATTCCTAGTAGACGGCATAATTCTTTAAACACTCCTGATCCGAAATTTCTCTCTTGATCCGTATGGACTTCTATAGGGGGTCCATTACGGGAACAGAAGTTGTGAACTAACTGCTTTGCCACAGTGGTAACCTCCTGATTTGGAATTGCGTAGGCTTCCACCCACTTAGTAAAGTAGTCACCTACAACCATGATGTACCGGTTTCCATCATCAGTAACTGGGAATGGTCCAGTAATGTCTGTGGCAATTCTCTCGAAAGGCAATCCAACGTTATACTGTCTCATTTTTCCCCTGCTTCTGGTTTGTGGGCCCTTGCTTGCAGCACATATTTCACACGTCCGAACCCATTCCTCTACGTCGTGGCGAAGATGAAGCCAATAGAATCGCTTCCGTATTTCGTCAAGGGTTTTGTTAACGCCAAGATCCATCATTGTTTTGTTCCATCATGCATGTCCTCCAAAACAGACTGCACTTTACTTCGGGGAACTATCAACTGCATGACCACATCTCGTCGATCTGTACTTTCCCAGGCCCTTTTTAGCAATCCGTTTTCTAAGGTAAGAGATTCCCATTGTACCCAGTAGCCCTTCAGCACTTCGGAGCCATGGCAGATATCCTGCCAATCCGGGCGGCGACCTTCCTCTTTCGCTGTCAAGATCGGTCCGATGTCTTTATCAGTCATCTGTTCTTGTCAACAGTCTACTTTCGTCCAGCCGTCTGCCAGGAAATCTACAGTAATGGCTTGAACATGTTCGCTTGAGTTTTGTTCTTCCTTTCTGTGGCAATGTCGGCAGTCTTCCAGGAACGGTCTTCGTGGTAAGCCATCTGCATTACAATGCAGGCGCCCCCGTCGATGTTGTACCTTGAAGTTGTACTCTCGCAGACGTTCGAGCCACCTTGCAAACTGTCCTTCCGGATTTTTAAATCTCAAGAGCCATACAAGCGCGGCATGGTCGGTACATAGTAAAAACTTTCTCCCATAAAGGTATTTATGGAAGTGCTCCAAAGCTCTGACAATTGACAACAAGTCTCTCCTTGTAACATAATAATTTCTCTCTGGTTTAGAAAGCGTCTTGCTGTAATACGCTATTACTCGTTCTTCACCGTTCTACACTTGAGACAAAACTCCTCCTAGACCAGTATTGCTTGTGTCTGTGTCTACGATGTACTTCCCTTCGGAAGCTGGAAAAGCGAGAATTGGCTGCGAACATAATGCAATTTTCAAAGTCATAAATGCTTGATCACACTCCCTCGACCACTGGAAGTGGTTTATTTTCGTTTATTTTCCGTTAGCTCGTGTAGCGGTTTACCAATATTAGCGAAACCTTTCACAAAACGTCTGTAATATGAGCATAACCCCAGGAAACTCCGAACTTCGTGTCTACTCTTCGGCACTGGCCAGTCTCTTACGGTGTCTACTTTATTAGGATCCATGCTAACACCCGCTGCCGAAACCAGATTGCCGAGATACTGCACTTCCTTTTGAAATAGAGAACACTTCTTCGGGCTCGGCTTCAGTTGGTCACCGTGAATGGTATTCGAAAGTCTTCCCGATGACTATGACATAGTCTAAATAAACAAGGCAAGTTTTCCATGTCAAGCCTCGGATTACCAGGTCCATCACTCTTTCAAATGTTGCCGGTGCATTACAGAGTCGAAATGGCATGACGTTAAATTGGAATAAACCACTTGGGATCGAGAAAGCGGTCTTTTCCTTGTCTTCTTGATGAAGTCCCACTTGCCATTCATTCTTCAGGTCCAATGTAGAAAACCACTGTGCTCCAGACATCGTGTAGAGTGTATCGTCAACGCGAGGTAATGGATAGCAGTCTCTTTGTAACGTCATTTAACCTCCGGTAATCTACGCAGAAACGCAATCCACCATCCTTCTTCGCTACCAGCACTACCAAGCACTTGACGAAGGCTCGATTATTCCCTCTGTCAACATGTCCTGTACCAACCGAGACATTTCCTCTTGCTTAGCTAATGGAGGCCTTCGAGGAGGTTGGCGTATCGGTGTTGTGTCCCCGGTATTGATGCGATGTTGTACAAGAGAGGTTCTTCCCAATGACTGTCCCCGAACTGCAAACGAATCTTTGAATTCATGTAAAAACTGTCTGAGTTCTTTTACCTCACCACTTGAGAGGTCGTTAGAAGATCTGTTTAATAATTCCTGCAGTTCCTCTGGTAATTTGGACGTATCCGAAGAACTGGATCTTCTTTGCGTCATTCCGGCTACCCAGGCCACAGGAGTCAATTTGCCTTGGAGCGTATTGCTTTGTAGAGTGACAGCTTGATCCAAAATATTCGCCACTCTAATAGATACATTTCCGGTTTCGTCAGGTTTTACTAAACTTTTGGCAATTAGTATGCCCGGTGTGCGACTATTATCTGGGGTTCGAATATAGAGCACTGGTTACCCCTAGTATCTGCCTCGGTTCTAACCATGATGATCTTTTCGGAGTTTGGCGGAACAGTTACGGCCACTCGGTTTATGACGTCTATCGATTTTTCTGTTGTAGTCATTGTGGAGAGCATTACCTCTTCTCCTACGATTCTCAAGACATTGTCTTTGAAGTCGACTATAAGTCCGTATGCGTTCATAACGTCCACACCAAGAATTGCTTCATCCACAATGTCTGCAACAAGTACTTGATGATTAAACTCAAGTCGACCGAGGCGTAGGTGTATATCCACTTTTCCAAACACTTTTACAGGCCGTCCAGTAGCTTTTCGCAAGCTGCAAGAGCACCAGGTTGGCTTGAGATCTTTCACCACGTCGGGCCGCACAATGGAAACTGTTGCACCTGCTTGTTTCCCTGCTGCTGAATTCTAACCCGACAATCTCGTTGTAGATGTCCAGGTTTCCCACATCTATTACACTTCGGTCTTCCATCCTTTCTTATTGTATTCTGTGGCGCGACCGTCGAGTCACTGTTCCTTGTTCTTCTTCCTCATCGTCTATGCCGTAGCGATCTTTTAGCGCTCGCACTTTATGACTTGTCCAACCAGACATTGATTTGGCGGCCTCAAATACCAAAGCATGTACCAGGGCATCCGCACTGTTCTGGTGTCTTGCCATTCGTAACACTTGCTGTAGTTCGTTATCTCGGACACCGGTAGTAAATGTCTTCATCGCAAAACTCGTTCGAAGATCTTCTGGCGCTTCGGGATAGGCCAGTCTAATTAGTCTGTCGATACTTGCTTCAAACTCTTCTCTCCCCGGAATGCTGTCGCCTTGCTCTCAACTGGGTGCAGTACGCATCTCGCAAATGTTTATCACCATACCGTAATTCTAGAGCTTTTACAACTCGGCGTAGGTGTTCTGGCTATCAGATGGCATTTTCTGTAGTAATTCGACCGCAGGTCCTTTTAATGCAAGGACGAGTGAAACAGCCTTGTCTTTCTCTGTCCAATTATTTGCGCATGCAGCAGCTTCAAATTGGCGGAAGTACGTTGCCCAGTGACTGCTTCCGTCAAAGGTTAGAGCTTTGACATGAACTGTCCCTACTGCAGGCAAACTGAGTTTCCCTCAGTGTTTTTTCTGTCTTTATCATTGATACAGTCTGTTCAGAAATTTGTTTTGGTTGTATCTTTATGAAGTTCTCAGTTTCACTTTTAATTTGTTCTCGTATGTTTGCCATTGCGTTTTCTACTGCAGATATTTTTGTTGACATAGCTTCTTCCACAGTCAAGAGAGATTTTACTACTTCAGCTATTTTTAATGACATGGATTCTTGTACCTCCGATATTTTAGTAACTTGCTTATTAAGCTCACCTCGTAGGAGACCCAATTCTACGGAACTGTGTTCTTGCAACTGTTTCTGCATAGCTTCAAAAAGAGCTTCCGTTTTATCTTTTTGTCTTTCTTCTGTTTCTAGCATTAATGCTTTCTGACGTTCCTCAGCCTCTTGTCTTTCCTGCCTGCGTTTTACATCCTGCCGTTTTTCTGCTTCTTCCGCTTCCTGTCTCCGTCGTTCCTCTGTCTGCAACAACAGGGCCTGGAAATTTTCCATCATCTGGCTGGCATCCATTGTTTCCCGATTAATTACGAACTACACTCGTCTTGTACAAAGTGTCCACTGTTTCGACTGTTAACCGTTCTATCCCACTTCTGACACTACTGTTACGACGGTCTATGTGATCGTCGTAGGTACAGTGAAAACAAAATACAAGACACCAATTAAGTCACTAATCACCAGCTTTAATTTTTCACAGTTAAACAGTTCGTAATTAACAACACAGTCTCTTATAACAAATCAAAAAAATTGGTCACAAGCAAATAAATGTCAACTAATATTAAAACACAATTGTATTACAATATACCGTCCGATTATAAAACACAACACTTAACTAATAACCACTTGAACGCAGACAGTAATTTCGCCCTATAATATCTCTCGAACCGCACTGTAATTAATCGCGACTAATACTGAACTGAACGTCGTTGAGTACTGGTATTTACAGTCCGCCGAAAATATAGACGATTCCACATACTACGTATTACCTCTAAACTATGACGTAATTTCTGGCGCCCTTAACACAGTGAGAGCGGCCGCGCAAATTCTCGCACCGTCTGTAGCAAATGCGTCGACAAGCACGTACGCCACACGCTTTACATTTCGGATCCCTCTGGAACATTCGATAAACACGTAGATTGTTCTGTGATGTCGTAAAAATATATATATATAGCTTTTGCCTTGTGTCTGCATTTCTTATGTGATCTTTTAGGGTGCATCCTGTAACTTTCCTTAAGAATTTTACTTCAGCAGCTTGAATTTCACTTTTCGGCAGTCTGATTTTGGGTTAGTGTCCACAAATCACTCCCATACATCAATACTGGTACTGCCATTACTTTAAAAATTTCAATTCTGTATCTTTTCGTACTTTCTTTTTGAAATAGACAATAAAATTATTGGACAAATATCGCACTACAGCTACCTAGGATGCGACGTAAGCTATGGAAAGTGTTAATCATCAGTTAAGAAAACGCACTGTTTTATACACAAACGTGTATAGGCTTTATCACACCTTAATTGCTTGCGCAGAAGGACTGGAGAATAGGACTTTCAGCTATTGGCGATTTTAAAGGATGCCATAGTTGATCGTGCGTAGAGAAATGAGTATCCGCTGAGGACTTTCAGTTATAGACTAAATTGTAATAGTTTATTTGTTTACAGACTATGAAGCAGTTCTTAAGTGTTATTAATATAAGAAAAGACATAAAAACTTGTGAATGAAACTTGTTTTAGATCATGAGTCAGACAAAAGGAGAATTAATTTTTATTCTTTACCTTATGTTACTTAAGTATATTAGGTGACCATTGCTCGGAATCCATTACAGATATGTAACATTGGAAAAATGTTACACACGTAAGACAATAATTGTTATCTACTTCCTACATCCAGAAAATTTGTAAAGATTAAAATTTTAGTTTACTTCTTCTTTTTCCTTCAGTCATTAAGACTATTGTGCAACCTAAATTTTAGACATAAAATACAACTTACGTTCCACCACCGCAATACAGAAAGTAACCACATGCGCTAGTCATAGATGTATATATACTACATCTGTATATAGATGTAGTATATATGCATCTATGGCGCTAGTGTGCCGCACCGTGGAGAGGAAGTTGTGTGTGTATGTGTATGTGTGGTGGCCTTTGTTGCTTGTCTAGCCAGACAGCAGAGCGTTCGAGCGTACAAGAAGACACGAACCGGAACCTCCTAAAAGAGGAGGAATCGGGTGTGGCCCACCAAAATCGACAGGGGTCTCAGAACACACACCCGAACTCCCAGAAAGACTAGTTTTAGAACAAATCTATCCTATCTGGGTCAATCAGAGCCACCATGAAACCATTCCGCAACTCGTGAAAACCGAGGGGACAGGACTCCCCGGCCACGCTTGCTCACGATTCCGTGGTAGCATTTTTGAGTACGTCGCTGATCAACACGACCCCCGAGGCCCACAATGGTCACGGGCAATCCACTGGATCTCCCTCGGAGGTCTAAAGCTTTTCCTTCACCTTGTGGCAGCGGCAGGAAAACAACACTACTCCAGTGATAAGGCAGGTTGCCGTATCCTCTCGTCTTCCCACTCTCCCCCCCCCCGTTAATAGGGTTCATCTGTGTAATTAATTGACATTACGGACTGGCGTGAGAAGTCCGACCCAGCTACTGACCAGGGACTGCGCACCTGGTTCTCGTTTGCAAAGGCGTTACTAGGATTAAGGGCGCACCCTTTGACGTTAGCGCGAGTGATATGCAATTTTCCCAACCATCAGGGGCGATCCCACCGAAGGAAGGGTACCTCCTGCGCTCGGAAGCAATACGTTTGGCCTGCCATACATTAGCTCCATTCCATCCGAAGGCCGGGTTTTGCTCCCACGCCGCGATGAGGCTGTGTGTGTGCTGGGCAGGGACGACGTTCGGACCCCACCGGGTAAAGCGGTATAGGCCCCCAACCTCAGAACGCCCTGGGGGAAAAGCCCCAGGCCCCGGATTGACTTTGCGATAAGAACGGCCCTGTAGATGTAGTACAATAAGACGGTAGAATCCGTCCAGTGTAAAAATGGTTCATGAAGTACAACGTAGTTCGTAACGCTTGTCTTATGATGTAGTACACGTACAGTATAAAACGTGCAACATTTTACTACAACCTTCATTCTGTAAAGGTGTGTACCATGAGGTTTTGCGTTTACAACTGCATTAGTAGTGTAGAATTTCTGTTGAATACCTTTAAATGCGTACAACGCTTGGTATAGCTGCAAGAGCGTAGTTTTGTAAGATCTAGTGCTAGTTTGAGTCTAGAATTCCAAGTTACTTTCGATACCAACAGAAAATGCTGATAACAATTTGACTCTACACAATAAACTGGCAGGTTGCATACAAAGTGTATGCCTAACAAAAGTCTTGAAAACAATTTAATATTGCACTGTGAAAATATTTGGTACATAACAGCATAGAAATAGATTTAAAATTATTTGTTACCCATTACATATTTTAATTAAATTACATATTTTTTACACAGTTTCAAATTCGAATAAAACTGAACTGGTTTTTTTTTCTATTCTGTAAATAATATTTTAAGTGTTTTATTCATATTTATAGTTACTTCGGTAAATACAATAGTGTTTTTGCAACAGCATGAAGTTTAGTGTAATTCTGTAGTTAAAACGGAAAACTGTCGGTAATTATTTAAGTTGAAAGCCAAACACAATCATAGTGTTGTAAAACAAACCTTTTTTATACTTCGAATCATTCGTGTACTCGGTGACCTGTTTAGCACAATCTACGTTGTGACTGTCTTTGCTATTGTTGACAGATCGTTTAAAATAATAATTTTACCAGAGCGTTGACAAATTATTAAACTTTTAATGCCTTATCACAACATTTTTAATAACAAATTCCCTATTTCCCTTTTTATTTCAACTTTTGTTTAGAATCTATCCTTGAGGAATGGAAAAGAACTTCCAGAACTGGCAATTCTTATGGAAGACAGCTACCTGCCAGACCTTCAGCTAGAAAATGCGCCGCCCGCAGTAGAATACATTTTATCCATTCTAACATGATCTAAAAAATTTTGCTCTTATCTTTTATTCACAATTTTTACTTTTTAAGATCTCATTTAAGTTAAAAATTACAAAACACAACAAATTAAAAATCTTATTGACTTAATATTGAAAACTAAATTTTCGTCACTTGGAATTGTGTGACCTCTAGATGCTGGTTATAGACTTATAAGTGCCACACAAGATCACGTAGCATGTTTTACAAGTGTACCTGACATCATTTTAAGCGTGGATTTCTGCATAGGTTATTTGTTGAATAAAGCCTAGGCATAGGTGTAATGTTAGTTTTGTTATAAGGACAGTAGTTTATGTGAGATTAGTGTGCTGAATGAACTTGATATTGACCAAATGTGATGTAGAAGTGACGTTTACCAGTCTGGCTTAAAGTTGGTTTTAGAACAAGAAGCCTCGAATAGAATACGAAGTGAGTAATCTTAAATCTTGTAACTCTAAATACACGGTAGACTTACGCAATCAATATGGTAGTGCAGCAACAGTATCATTGCAAAGTGTGCGTAGCAAGAACTGAAAACACTAATATTTTGATTTTGTTACAAAAGGTCAACCAATTAAGCAAGTCTTAATTCACGGCTTCCTGAAACACAGAATTACCTTTGTTTTCGGCCTGCCTGATATAATCATTTAAGTGGCTGGAGTACTATGGCAAAAGATTGCTACATCTATGGCACATTTTGCTACGGTGCATGAATTTTAACAACAGGCCGTTTTGTGTACAAGTATAAACATTTCACTAACTGAACAACTTGTAGCTGTCAAACTATTCTTGATAGTTTTAGAGGCAAGGAAAAAGTATAGATACTCACTCATCTCATACAATTAAATTGAAGAATAAAGGCATTAAACTACTATTTAGTTACGTTAAAAATTTTAGATGACACGGGCTTAATGTTTTGGAATTTGATTATTTACAACGCAATACCAGAATCTCTTGATGAGATCAAATATAGGAATCAGGAGTTTGAGCGGAAATGAATTTCCTTCAAACGATAACACATGGGACAGCCCAGCAAGGACTGAGGTGGTCCATCACATAACTTGGTGAACACTCAAAGATGACTTCACGGCAACCATCTGGAACAAGAAAGTAGAGTCCTACAAGGACTTAAGGAACAAAAATTATCTTAGAACACTATGGCTTAGAAGAAGAGGACGCTATCTATAGGAATCGGTGGAAATCTATAGTTGGGTGTATATGGATTGACAGATAGGAATAAGATAATGACACTTTAGGATAAACTTTTAACAAATATACTTTTCATGTATTTTTAAGAAAAAATTGAAGATTTATTGTTTCACACTGCAAGTAAGATAAAACCGACTGTTTGCTGGTATGTAATGTACAGGTGTGATATATTAGAAACGCCACAGTCATGGGAAAGAAAAGTATACTGAATCGTTGCAATGATATCATGTAGAGCGGTGCAGGAGATAAGGCGAACTAGTAAGTAGGTAGTATGAGTGTCGATATTGACACGGCAACGTGCTGAGCTCGCTACACATTCGTATGACAGCAACGCTAATGAATATAAAGCGCAGTGTTTACGAGGTGCGCCCGTGACGTCCTGCCACTGCCACTTGTATCGCACCGCAACACTCGCTCATTTCACTTAACCCTACCCGGTTTATATCAACAGAGAAACGTGATCGCTCACTGTATTACGAGTGAACTGGCAGTACTTCTTTAATATAGCCAAAAGCAAAATTTTAAGTGCACAAAGTGTAAATTAATGTAGCCATGTGTTGAAGTTTTACAGAAAATTGTGCATACATGTTCACATATAAAATAATAATAAAAAATTGTTGAAGACACCTACTTTATGTTGTAAATAAAATTCCTCACTATTTGATTCCCACATGACTTTTAAATTTTTGATTAGATTTTTTTGCCTATGGTGCTCCGGAAATTATAAAAATTTCAAAGTCAACACCAGATTGGGATTTGTGTTAAATTTCCTTTAGTCTGATATAGGCCTACAGTATCGATTTATATTACAATTTTTTTAAATTTTGTTTCCTATTTTTAGGTTCTGATAGCCTAACAGTTTGAAAGTTTTTACAATTAAATATTATATTCCGATATTGGTTAAAAATTTCTTTAGTTTAATACCCAACATGTACAACAGTTTTTTTTTCAAATTTTGAAGTGTTTTGCACATTTTTTCCTCCAGTTCCCTATATTTAGGAAATAATCTCAAAAACAATAGTGGTATGTGTAGTAAAAGTGGGATTTGTAGTCTAAGTTTTACGAAAACCGGTTGATAAATTCAAAATTATCCTGAGACATCCCCTAATGAGGCAAACACTTACAGACAAATGTAAAGCCGTCGCGCTAAAACTGAGAACTTGCTCCGCTCGTTCAATTTAATATTATTGATACTTTAATTAGAAGCATTTTCTTTTGTTGATCTAATAAATCATCAAACGTGATAGAAGGAGGGTAAAAATGATCAGAAAGTGGTATACACAATGAGTGACAGAAGGAATGAGGTGAAGTGTGAAGTCACCCCATCTTTCCTACTTGCTTTCACGAGTCAGAAGAATTCGAAAGAGCGGATATAGCTCTGCAAGAAGTGTAGGTCACATGATGGTAATGCTGATAATGATGGAAATTCGAACAAGTTTCCTTCAAGAACTCTACATCATTCTTGTTTTATTTATAATACTACGTTACGGTGAAAAATAACAAAAGTTCGTACGCGACTCTCAACACGTGGCAATGCACGAAGATGATCCAGACGTTTTGAGGTCCTTCTGCGCGGCGTTATCAAGGTCGGCCATTGACAAGTCTCTAGCGAGTTCAAGGCGCCTATGCAGAATGTGACAGATTACTCTCGAACCTCAGCGGGTAAAAATATAAGCACCAACGGCCAGCTGAACAGTTACCTTTGACCAGCTACATTACTATGCCATTGGGAATGATTATTATTGTGACTTGCGGGTTTCAGATTATTGTGTTAATTAGTGCGAAATTGTTATAACGTCAAAATTGAATGAGACACAATTTTTACAAAAAATTATTATTATTAAATAGATATCAACACAAATATGTAAAGAATAACTGTAGAGAATACCGGTAGAAGATATCAGAACGGTGTTTTTTCAAAAGAACGCACCCTTGTCTCGGCGACAGCTAGACGGTTAAAAGTACGAAAAAGCCACGTACGGGACAGAGAGCCATAAAATTGTATTATATTTAAAATACAGCAAAAAATAGGTGAAAACTTGTGAAAGCTGAGTGCTTACAACAATAGATATCGTTATTTTAAACAGAGAGCGTTAGACAGAGTCACTTCCCACCATAACTCGAAAGATTTGCACGTGCTGTTAGTTAACGAATAAGAGAAAGCGTCATTTTTTTAGCGTGTAAACTCTATAGTTGGGTTGGATAAAATCAAACATCGCGGTACTCAAATCCAATGGGAATGTGTTTTGTAAATATTAAGTGAGGGTAGAATTAGTTAGGGTATAAAAAAAACGTAGTTTGGAAATTTGTAGGGAGTCAACGAAGGTATTACAACTAAAAGACTCGTAATTTGCGTATTAGTAAAATCGTAACAGTAATTTAGGTAATCAGAAATATTATAACTATAATACTCTTAATCGGCGTGTAATAATTGTTAATTCAGTGAAGATATTGTAACAGTTATACCAGTATTCATTATTTTAATAAAACTAAATAATCGTAAGTTTGGAAGAAACTGTCGGAGAAGTTATAAGCGTAAAGTGTAATCGATAATTTAATCAACGGGAACAGTTAATATTAGTCTTTGTAGAAGCTACTGTAATTCAGCTGAGACCAGTATAAAAGTTCATGTCGGAAGTAAACGTGAATCGGAGAATTACCACAGCGTGAGTCGAAAAATTAGTAAATCGTCTGACGGTATCGGCCTGAAGGATCTGTGTTGCTTAATTTAATATACATGCAAAGGTGTTAAATATAGTGCCTAATACAATATATTCTTGCTTTAAATAATGTACTAGCTGTGAATTGTGTATGGTGAAAGTGATGCCTATGTATACCTAAAGTGTTATAATCAACGAGTGCCACCACCAAGGATCTACTGCCGCAACAGAGGACATCAGCACTCCAGGACAACACACTTCAAGCGGATAACCTTCAGCGCAGACTGGAATTCGACAATCAAGTAACCCATAATTGAACATTCAAATTTATATTATATTTCATGTCAAATCTATCATATTCATATTGGCAATTCATTCCGTCTAAAAGAATCTACTATAAAAAGAGACAATTGCTAATAAAGCTGAATTTTCAATATTGTAATCATATAAAATCTTGTGTTCTTGTAATAAGCAAATGCAAAGAAATTGTTAAATTTATAATTTATGTTATTTACAATTGTGTTGATAAGTTATTTCATGCCCTGAGGTAATTCCTGAGAGTCGCTGCAAAAACAAGAGTTGAAAGTATAGCATTTAATACACAACAGATTTTAGCATATTAATTAATACTCCTCTCTTGTGTACAGTAGTATTTGGCGCCCAACGCACGGCTTAATATATAAGCTTAGCAGACTGAATTGAATTGCAAATAGAATTTAAGGAAAAAGTAAAATAAGAAATATAGACTATAAAAGAAAATTTTATGATTACACGAAGTAAAAGTAGGCAAACGAAACACATACATAACAACACAAACAAGGTAAACGACAAAATGAACACAGAAACAGCAACAACTCACAATAGCGAAGGGAAATTTGATATCAACAACCAATTAGTAGACCCTAATACTATTGCCCAACTTACAATGGAGGATCAAGATTCAGGGACGCGGGGACAAGATAACGAAGAAATAGAAACACAGCAAATAACACCATAAACACAGCACGAGATCAGACCGAGACCAGCACAACAAACAACACCAGAAGCACCCAAAGAAATTGACATATATACGATATTACAACAAATGTCAAAACAATTGCAAGAACAAAGGTCAGAACAGTCGCAACAGTCAAAACAAATGCAAAGACAAATATCACAAATGTCACAACAAATTATACAACAAAATCAAAAACTTAGAGACGAACTAGCCACCCAACTTAACGAATTCAAGAGAGAAAATCACGAAATCATTCAACAATTTAGAGTAGAAACTAAAAAAATGATTAATGAAGAAATTAATAGTATTAATGTTGAAATTAATAATAAGTTTAGCGATACTGAGAAACAAATTAAAGAAATTGATGATAAACACAGCAATGAAATTAAAATAATAAACAAGAAGTTAATCGTGACTAATAAACATTGTGACGAGAGTTTCGCTGCGCACAAATTAGAGGCAGAGAAATTACGAGTATTAGAGAACAAAATCGATAATAATTCGGGAGAGACTAACCTCAAATTACAACAACTTCAGAGCGACGTTCGAACAAAAATTGCATTGGTAACTGCGTCACCTATCAACCGAAGCATTGCTAATGAACAAATAAAGGAAATAAAATTTAATGGGACAAGCAACTTTCCTATGGAGTTTATTAAGGAGTTGACTGAATTATACCAAGTAGCCATGGTACACAGGTAGCCAAATAAATGCTATCTCGGAGTTATTGAGAGAGCACAAAGTCCATACATTAATCCGATGGTGACTGTAATAAAAAAGGATCGACGGTAAGATTATGTTTGGACGCTCGAAAACTAAACTCAGTAACTATACCGGATTATGAAGGTGCAATCCCGATTAATGAGGTGTTAACCAAGTGTGGGAACGTCAAGGTTATGTCCACGATTGATCTACGGAGTTCCTTTTGGCAGATTCCTTTACACCCGGATTGTAGGGATTACACTGGATTCCTGTATGAGGGCAAGTGTTACCGGTATACTGTGACTCCATTTGGCTTAAAAAAAAGTTTAGCCAGCCTGACCCGCGGACTGGATCGAGTACTGTCTGAAGAGGTGAAAAGTTTTACTATCTTGTATGTGGTCGATTGCTTATGTATTTCAACCAGTGTGGAAGAACAATTACGACATGTGAAGTTATTATTTCGGGATTTGAAGCAGGTTAATCTCACTGAAAATTTTAAAAAATCGCAATTATTTCGTATGGAGATCAATTATCTGGGTTACTGTCTAACGACGCAAGGAATAACAGCTGCTCCAGATAAAGTTCTATCCTAGCTGCTCCAGCAGCTATCCAAGAGTTCCGGAGACTAAAGAACCAACAACAACTCAAGGGATTTTTATGATTAACAAACTTTTACAACAGATTTACGAACAAGTACGCTGAAGCCACCCAACCACTGCTGAACTTATTAAAGACAAAGTCTACCTTCAAATGGACTAAGGAGATAGACCAACATTTTCAAAGGGTTAAGGAGCTATTTATTGAAACAGTAATTCTTAAACACCCAGACACAAACAAACGTTTTTACCTGCAGACTGACGCAAGTAAATATGCTCTAGGAGGACAACTTTACCAGCTGGACGAAAATATTGAAATCGGCGTGATCGCATTCACCAGTTGTGTGTTACGAGGCGCGGAACTGAATTACTTCACTACAGAGTTAGAGTTGTTAAGCGTTGTGCACTGTCTACAGAAGTTTCGTACATATGTGTTTGGAAAACCATTAACTATAATTACAGACAATAAGGCCTTAATCTTTATCAAAAAATGTCATTTGAATAATTCACGTATCACTAGATGGATTCTTGCGATACAGGAGTATGATTTTGATATAATCCATTGTAAAGAACGAGACAACGTCGTAGCTGATGTCCTTAGTAGATATCCCGAGGACATGAACGATTAGAGATTGATAGACTACACCGAAGAATTAGAAATAAATCATCTCACCATTACCAAGGAGGCAATTCGTATTACCAAGGAGGCTAAAGATAAATTGAAGAATATAAAAAGTCACCAGTTAGCAGATCACAAGTTAAAACAAATCATAGAAACTGTTCAAGCAAATCAAAACCACAAACTTAACGACAAATACACTTGGCACAACAATAAACTCTACAGAAATGAAAAAGGGGCGTGGAAGCTTATGTTGACAGAGGACCTGAGCCGAACTCTGATTTACGAGCTACACAATGCCTATAGCCACGTGGGAAACCGACGGACATACCAACTATTCAAGGAATACTTAACGGGGAATTCCGTCAACAAAATTACACAACACATTATTAAAACCTGTCAGACATGTCAAAAGAGGATTATTATAAAAGGATGATGGGAGAGACACAACCCGTCATACCAAAATCAAAAGGGGAATTAATTAGTATTGACTACTACGGTCCCTAACCAACGTCAACAAGTGGGGTTAAATATATATTTATTATGGTAGATAACTTTACTAAATTTGTAAAATTATACAAGTTGAAAAATGCAACCACAACAGTCACCATAAATAAAATCACACTTTACTGCGAATAAATCGGGAAACCGGTCGCAATATTGACTGATAATGGAACACAATTCAGAAGTCAGCAATGGGTAACGACATTAAAAGAGTTGGACATCAAACCAAAATTTACTGCTGTACGAAACCCTTGCACCAACCTAGCAGAACGAGTTAATCGACAACTGGGAAACATGTTTAGAGCATTAACATCAGAAAAACATTCCAGGTGGGCCAAATATTTAAAACTGATCGAAGCCTGTATTAACCTAACGTATCATGAGACGATCGAAACCACACCATACGAAACTCAATGGGGAAGAAAGCCGGAACGTGATTGGGCCAAGTACATCGACAGTGAGATGATACCAGAAAGTCAGCAAACCACTACCAAAATATTTATCTAAGAATTAAGGAGAAGGGAAGGAAACGGACAGACCAGATAAATTTATCAAATAAAATTACAAGATTTCAGGTCGGCGATAAAGTATTACTACGAACATACCCGATATCAGACCTAAACAGAAGAATAATAGGGAAGTTTTGTAATATGTTCGAAGGACAGTATAAGATATGTAAAGAAGTAGGAATGGCTACGTAACAGTTAGAGGACATTCTACAACCGGAACGCATCAGAGGAAATTTTAACATCAGACAGTTAAAACCATATTACGGAAATTGACACATTACACCACACAGGGACAATAGATTTAAAACAGGCATTACCAAAACAGATTCTAACAAAAAAAAACACACAAATTTCATATATGTATGTAATAACTTATAGTTAGTTTATAACGAGTTTGAGTTGACAAGATTTAGAAGTTATAATTAATTAAAATTGTATTGTATTTAACAAGTGTGTAGGATTATCTTTCAATTAAGTTATATATTCAAGAATGTATGTAAGATTGTGATGTATACTAGAAGTAGAATAGTGAAAGTATTTTGTAAATCACTATGTCAGGCAGATAGGGAAACCCGGCGAAACCATTATGGGGTTCGTTGACAGCAGGTAGCGCTGACTGTAGAGGGGATTTGTTTGTAAACAACAACTCTGCGTCAACTGACAGATTGTAAACAGCTGATTTGTTTTAAAAGGGATAAAATGGATCAATAGAAAAATCTAAATGTACGGTAGTTTATATAAATAAATTTGAATTATACGAGTTGAAATAATATAGATGTAACATGTATAAGAACTTAAAAATATTGTAAAGAGTTACAAGTAAAATATTGTAGACTTACAAGAAGAGTTCCCTTAGAACTGTTCTATGGGACGCAACAATAAAATTGTTATCAATTTTCAATCAAAAAATTAAAACAATTCTATTGCGGGACAAACATAACGTCAAAATTGAATGAGACTCAATTTTTACAAGAAATTATTATTATTAAATAGATATCAACACAAATATGTAAAGAATAACTGTAGAGAATACCGGTAGAAGATATCAGAACGGTGTTTTTTCAAAAGAACGCATCCTTGTCTCGGCGACAGCTAGACGGCTAAAAGTACGAAAAAGCCACGTACGGGACAGAGAGCCATAAAATTGTATTATATTTAAAATACAGCAAAAAATAGGTGAAAACTTGTGAAAGCTGAGTGCTTACAACAATAGATACCGTTATTTTAAACAGAGAGCGTTAGACAGAGTCACTTCCCACCATAACTCGAAAGATTTGCACGTGCTGTTAGTTAACGAATAAGAGAAAGCGTCATTTTTTTAGCGTGTAAATTCTATAGTTGGGTTGGATAAAATCAAACATGGCGATATTCAAATCCAATGGGAACGTGTTTTGTAAATATTATAACGACAAGACTCAGTATGGTCTGAAAGCCTCACTTTGTTGTCGTCAATTTATAACTAAACGAAGTCGTATTTTTTCTTCTTTCTATCGCTAACGATGACGATCGCGAATGACTAATAACCAGTACCGAATGTGTATCATTCTTCTCCTTACCTGTCCTTATATTAATGTACCTTACTTCCCGATAGGCGCCAAATTGTTTTACTAAAACAATTAAAAGTTTCTTCCTGGGTCGTCTTCTTTTTCTTCGATAATAATTTAAACTTACCCAAACGGACTGGCGCGAATTCAAATCTCGAGTGGAGTCTGACGTGTTGCCAACCTATAATTCTGGTAAAAATGTTTCTTCACTGCTAAAATACACAATTATTAAGACATATAGAAAATAAAACAAGGAACGATTATTAGTGTTCAGTACTAATTTATTAGTGTCCAGATTCGCTAATTATTTTAAGTTAAGCACAAATATTGGTTATTATAAAAACGTTAGCTCCGGCTATTAAATTTTATTTGCTCAGAAGGTGGTCATGACGTGTATTCAAGCGTTCTGTTAATGATACAGAGGTTTATTCAGAACGATGAATAAGTTCTTTGGATTACGGCAAAATAAACAAGATTTTTATGAAAGGACACAACCTTACATCAATGTTAATTAAGTACTATACAGTTTTACTTACAACTCGGTTCTTAGTGTCTAAAAAGTGTGTCGACTTTTAGGCGTCGCATAGAGGTTATGTTACAGTTCATATATATTTTTATTATATAATTTCAACTAATCCTTAAAAGAATTTATTATACCAAGTTTGGAGTGAGGGTTATTGTGTTGTGGAAAGTTAATTAATTTTATTCGCAATTATATAAAATTCATTTATACTTAACAAAATCTTGTTGTTTCTTCTGATGAGTCCCAGGTAATTCTTCCAAATATTGTTGATTATAGTTTTTAGTTCTTCATCACTCGGGTTTTCTTTTTTTCTTTTTTCTATTTCATTTAGTTAAGGGATTTTTAATTTTAATTATTGAATTTTGATTTGTGGTTTCATCATGGGTTCAATGTATCCAGATTCAACTTCTATTATTTATGTTTGTTCATTTTGAATACATTTCCCGCTTATTATTTTTTAATTAGAGCGGATTCAGTTTGGCATCTGCATACCTTGAGCGTTAATAATGGACTAACTAAAAATTCTAACGGTTTTCTCAATCCCAAGCATAATTCTCTGCTTCTGATCGGTTAAGAATTTTATTTAAATTCTTATGACAGCTTGGGTTTTTTGTACAAAATTGACCTAATATTTTATAATTGCTATAATTCATTGGTGTTACTACCAATGTGTGAGGTATTAACATCAATGTCTTTATTTTCTTTCAAAGATTCATTTTATATCCCATAATGCTGGGCTTGGTCATGTATTAACGTTTTGACCAATTTACTAATGTTACTTTATTACATATTTCACTTATTTTTTTCTGTTTACTCGATTTCTGACATACTCTTATTGTTAGATAATTAAAATTAACAAGTCACTTTATTTCGCAAATACAATGGTTAATTGCTTATACATTGTTTTTTCTGAATTTTGACAGTTAGGCTTTTTATAGGCCTATGATATAAATGTCTAGAACTTCTTAGTTTACACAAATTAAACATTACCTATTACTTTCATATTTTCTGCTTGCCATTACTTAGTTATAGTGTCTAATTTTGAATGACTTTGGGCCATTTTACAATAAATAAATGTTATTATAATTTTAAAAATCATTCCTTGTCTAACATCCTATTTCCCTATCTTATTACAATGGTGAGTACTATTGTGATTATTACACTTATACAATTGCTTGTCTGTATTTTCTAATATTTCTTACACAAACTTTTTATCACTTATCTTACTATGGTAACATATAACATTAAAATGGTTTATGGTCTTTTAATGATCCAGCCCCATTCTTTCTTTTAAAATACAACTCTTTTAGATAAACTAACAACAACTTTGGTGCATGGTGTCTTGACCCCATTTACAATATTGTGACCACCATCCTTGTTACTATTATGGAACATAGAATGTTTTACTATTATTTAAATCCTAAGTAATTTGTTTCTTAGTTATTAACACAATAAAATTGGTTGACATACTAACTTTGTTGTCTACCATTTGTATGAAAATTTAACCTTATTTCTTAATTGAACAAAAGGATTCCTTGAAATAAATCTAGCAATATTGTTTTTAAATTGATCTTATTTTATAATAAAACTTATCTTTTAATAATCGTCTAACATAATCCTTATACCATAGGTTCTACACACTACTACTGTTTCTTATTGTTTATCTATCAACATTTTATTATTGTTTATTGTTTATTACCACTGTCCTTTTCTTTTATTAATACTATTAATTGTTTATATTAATTCATTCCTATCCTATCTATCACCTTCACTGATTACACTGGTTAATTGTTTATTAAATTACAGTCACATTTGTAATACACTCTGTTTAAAATCACAGTAGTGATTCATCTTCAAATTCTTTAAGTTTTACAATCACTTTTGCTATCATATATTAGTTTGGTTCACTGGTTATCATTAACACTCCCTACCAACCTCTCACTCTTGGTTTAAATTAGTTTTGACAAATCTAATTTTAAAGTCAGTTTTTTAAAACTTCATGTGTTTGTTTTTTATATCAGTAAGGTTATTTTAAAATACACAATATTCTAAATCACACAGTTAGTCTTACAACTTTGTGTAAAGTTTCTACACATTATTCTACCCTTTCTTCGTAGTATTTTTATCATCATAATATAATAACAATGGGTTTACATGTTTATTACTGGTGGTGTACTTTCTTTTACATAACTTGGCTAATACCTGTTACAAAATGAAATATTAGTTAGGTTTTTTATTAGTTTACCTTTTATTTTATAGCCTTTATCTGGCCAATCACTGGGGTTGGGTCACAGTCATTTGTCTGTCAGTCTAGTCTATTCATTCATTTATTATCTTTGTTTACTGTTTTTCTTTTTATTCTCTCATTACCTTTGTATATTTATTGATCATTATGCTTTAAATTAATTTACTTCTCTTACAGCTATATTACATTTGTGGATCCCCTATAGGGTCTGTGTTCTGCAACGTTATAATGTTAAGTGAGGGTAGAATTAGTTTGGGTATAAAAAAAAACGTAGTTTGGAAATTTGTAGGGGGTCAACGAAGGTATTACAACTAAAATCGTAAAATTAATTTAGGTAATCGAAAATATTATAACTATAATACTCGTAATCGGCGTGTAATAATTGTTAATTCAGTGAAGATATTGTAACAGTTATACCAGTATTCATTATTTTAATAAAACTGAATAATCGTAAGTTTGGAAGAAACTGTCGGAGAAGATATAAGCGTAAAGTGTAATCGGAAATTTAATCAACGGGAACAGTTAATATTCAATCCAAAGTGATTAGTCTTTGTAGAAGCTACTGTAATTAGGCTGAGACAGTCTCAAAGTTCTTGTCGGAAGTAAACGTGAATCGGAGAATTACCACAGCGTGAGATGAAAAATTAGTAAATCGTCTGACGGTATCGGCCTGAAGGATCCGTGTTGGATCCTTAGTTTAGTTTAATATACATGCAAATGTGTTAAATAGAGTGCCTAGTACAACATATTCTTGCTTTAAATAATGTATTAGCTGTGAATTGTGTATGGTGAAAGTGATGACTATGTATACCTAAAGTGTTATAATCAACGAGTGCCACCAGCGAGGATCTACTGCCACAACAGAGGACATCAGAACTCCAGGACAGCACACTTCGAGCGGATAACCTTCAGCGCAGACTGGAATTCGACAATCAAATACCCATTGAATATTCAAATTTATATTATATTTCATGTCAAATCTATCATATCCATATTGGCAATTCAATCCGTCTAAAAGAATCCACTATCAAAAGAGACAATTGCTAAGAAAGCTGAATTTTCAATATTGTAATCATATAAAATCTTGTGAACTTGTAATAAGCAAATGCAAATAAATTATTAAATTTATAATTTATGCTATTTAAAATTGTGTTAATAAGTTATTTCATGCCCTGAGGTAATTCCTAAGAGTCGCTGCAAAACAAGAGTTGGAAGTATAGCATTTAATACACAACAGATTTTAGCATATTAATTAATACTCCTCTCTTGTGTAAAGTGGTACTGTAATAAGGTGACATTTATTTTTTTGCACTGGACAAATTTAACTGAAATTATTTTATAAGAGTGCCTTTGTTGATTTCTGACTGTTGTTTGATACTAATTAAAGTTGAATTAGTGACTTTTTCTGGTGTTAGTTATTCCTTTCCACTGTACAATAAAACGATCCGTGCGACCGTTATAACATGTGTTAATAAATTGTACAAACTACTTTTTTTTTTGTAGCTTATAACTCATATAAGATGAACTGTTCATCTAAAAGACGTTAAAGCTGCTTTTGACCACTAATTAATTTCGGATCTTGACACATTACTTAATAGAATTATTTTATTTAATAGAATTACAATTTAAAGATGACGAAATGAATGCAGTACGACCAGCTAACAAACATTGAATTAACTAAATTAAAAAGGACTGAAGTATTGTGATTATGAAACCACGGAATTTCAGAATCAGAAAATATGAATTCTCTAAAGAACACATAAAAATTGCTCTGCTGTCTTAAATAAACATTTTTAGTAGCCAGTATTCAGTGGCCAGTTTGATTACCATTTTTGCTTATTTCTGAATATTTCATAATTTCTATGTCCTTTCAAAAGACATTAGTCTTTACGCCCATTCAGAGAGAGAGAGAGAGAGAGAGAGAGAGAGAGAGAGAGAGAGAGAGAGAGAGAGAGAGAGAGAGAGAGAGAGAGAGAGTTTATTCAAACACTTGTTACTACAGTTCTTTTGTTGATACATAAATTACTAATATCACACTAGTATACAATCTGGATGTTTATTTCGTTACTTGGAATTCATTTCGAGCATCAGCAGTATGTTCATCATCAACCATATTGATTTCTAATCTAGTGATATATCTAGGTGCTGGTGGGTTACTGCTGCTGGCTTTTGGTTGGTTATATTGGTGTCATTGTTATCAGTATAGAGTATACATTTGTTATTTTTGAGTGTCCCAAGTTTAGTGTTTTAAAAATTGTGTTGTGTCTTTTGTATTGATTTGTGTATGTTACGATATTACTTTTATGTTTGTGAATGTCATAAATATTCATTGTAGTGCCTTTGTGTGGTACATGTCTTATTAGTGTCATGTTGTTGATGTATGGGAATTCGTGTCCTGAATATACTGCATGTGTGGCTAAATTAGATTTACAAATGTTTTTTCCATTCATGTGTTCATTAGACAAATATTAAACATTGGAAATACTTCAAGAACAATTATGGGCCTAACACATCTGATCACAATAACACCAATAAGTCGCAATCCGCAAAATACAGGCAAAAGCCAACAGGATGGCCAGCCAAGTCCAAAACAACCAGCAGCAACCAATGAGCACACAGATATCAGACTAACAATATGGCTGCTTGATGTTGGACGCATGCTCAAAATAAAGAAATAAATATCTTGAGTGTGTGTGTGTGTGTGTGTGTGTGTGTGTGTGTGTGTGTGTGTGTGTGTGTGTGTGTGTGTGTGTGTGTGTGTGTGTGTGTGTGTGTGTGTGTGTGTGTGTGTGTGTGTGTGTGTGTGTGTGTGTGTGTGTGTGTGTGTGTGTGTGTGATACAGTGTTTTCGAGCATATTACAATCTGTTTGTGTATACGAACAATTTCGAGCAATGCGTAAAGATATGGCCAACGAGGGCCAATCTGCACAGACTACCACAAATACTAAAGGATGCGCACTCAACTTTTACAACTCCCACTGCCACCTACTAGATATCACTTCATCAGCCCTAACGAGCCCATGTAATAAACAATACCTATACTAATCAAAATCGAAGTTTATTGATCAACTACGAAAACATCGACCGACATATGCTAATCACCGTAGTACCAAAATGAGTGCGCAATTATGAATGCTTCTGCTGCGTTTGTGCAAATCGGTCTGTCTGGTCTCAATTACGCGCGTTGAGAGTCAAGATTTTGTAATTGAAGCTTAGTTTTGCAACCGGGCATGACAACAAAAGCGATCAGTGCTATAAAGTGTGAAGTAAAGAGTCATATTTAATCACCGGAGAATCTCCATTACATTTACAAAGCTGAGAAGACACACTATGACTGAAAAGTGGTAAACCGAAAGGGAATAATTGTGTACACGAGGGGTAGAGCAAATTTACAAAATCTGCTTTGCTGCCCAGCAGCCCTCGATCCTTGTTCACGGCACAACCCAGAGTAAATGACGTATTATCTATCGAATAATGATCAATAAGTTATTAAAAATCTTATCTATACGTGAAAATACAAATAGCAAGAAATATGACACTTAATTTTCTGTTTATACAATATTCGGAAACAGTTACCACGATTTCAATAACCAGTTACGGAATTTCAGTTTATCTGCTAAGATGTTTCAATATTTTTGTTAACTAAATTACCCAGAGTAAAGCACACGGAAAATTAAACAAGTTCATATTTTTAGGAATATCTTAAACATCTATTTAGAATAGAAGAAAACCCATAAATCCTAGCATACATAACACAAAAGCAAGCTCAAATATCCGATTAAATTCATTATGTTTGTAGATTTCTTAAACAAGTATTTTAACTTAAAACGTAAACGCAGTTTTAATGTAAGCAATACATTAACTAATCGTTATGTTTGTGGTTTCAATGTACCTTGAAAAACGTAAATGATTGAAAACCCAAGTCTACTTGAAACTATAAAGTGAGTGGTAAATTTTTAAATATGTCATTTTCTGTTTACTTGCAAAAATGTGAAGTTTAGAAACTCAACTAATTAAAAACCAATAAACTTTAGTGCGTTTATCGTAAAACTAACATTTTAATTATTTTTAAGAGCCAAAATCAACTTCAGGAAACATAAAAGATTGTTGTTTTAGTGGCAAAAATTATACGTATTTGGTGTCTATTAAAATGCCACCAAGGGGCGCGTTGGCGTAACATGACAGCTTGTGTTATTCTGTAATTCGTTAATACTGATACATCAAACTGAAAGTGTTGACACTTTAATCAAGGATTATTTTTGGATTCTGTTACTGCTACTAAACTGACTACTACTACATTAGTTTTCCATTTAATGCTGTAAAGGACCATGTTTTGTACGATGTTCTTCAGTACAAATAAATGCAAAATTTTTCAAACTAATTAACAGATAATGTTCATTTATATACTAGACAACACCTAAAACAATATTTTCCAATTTTTATAAAAGACACGTTTTTTAATGAAACATACGGTTGTGACTCCGTTCTTCCTAACCGCATTAATCTAAACATACAGTTTTTAAGCGTTAAGGAAATAGTACCAAGTTTTCAACCAGAGATGTCAATATCAAATTTCAATTGCATCGACACAGGAATTAATATAATATTTTGACACCTCCCAATTAACATGTGTTAATTATTTTGTGCTTATGTTCTTGCCTTGCACAACAATTGAGGTGAGGCACATGAAACCTGGACAACTCTAAAAAGTTCTACAAATACACACTTCATTGTGGATTATCACCTGGTACTATCCTTCTGGCACTTTTAAATTTTGTTAAACAATAGTAGATTTAAATACAGTGTAACGAACATACAGAGTGTGCTACATACGGATGAATCAACAAAGTTACCCAAAGATATTCATAACTGACCTCTTATGCACATAACACTGACCTTTTCTACGGTCTTACATCGTCCATTGTGTTACCATAACAAGGCATACTTACACAGATATAATTCTATACATATTTAGAGAAAAGGAACATATCTTTTGTTTAAACATTACTCGCGGGCGGGCACACACACACACACACACACACACACACACACACACACACACACACGTGTACATACATAAATATAAAACAAATTCATAACAGTCAAATATGTATCCATAAACATGTACACAAACACATGATATTTATACACACACATGTATGTGTGTGTGTTTGTGTGTATTTGTATGCGCATCATCATCATTAACACGTAATTGGTCTTAATTTTTAACCCACTACTGAGCAAAACACTAAGAACAAATCTTCTTAACACATCATTACTATATCTTGCAAAGATCTCTCGTCTTTTAGTCTCCACGCCTACAATCTAAGTCACCTTAATAAGCAACTACTATATTCTCGCCTAACCTAGTGTCTCCCTTTTCAACTTTACCTTTTAAATAATATAAATGTCGTCTGTTCTATTTATGGTGCATATCCAAAATTTGCCTCCGCATATTCAAAATTTGCCTCCTGTTTTTTCATTTTACTTAAAGCACTTTTGTGCAAAGAGCTCCGTTGTTCTCCTTGAATTACTGTATCGTGGTTACATCATGGTTGGGATCATTGCAGACGGCACTCACTGTTTGAAAACTTTCATTTTAAATGTCATGCTGTCTCACAACATGCGGAGATCTGCTTTCTGTCTTTACTTGTGATCGCTCTGCCCATGAGACGAATCTTCGCATAGTGCAAAGACAATTTACTCGGAACAATACAAACTCACGATCATTCTAACAGTTTGTTTTTTAGGTGGTAAAAGTTTAGTCTGCTCCAAGTAAAGAAATATTTATTTTTTAAACAAAATGTGACATTATTTTTTATGTTATTGCTCAACTTTGCAAAGCAGTCCACCAAGACCTTAGGAGTATGACAATTTGCGGCTTCGAATCTCTATTCTTGTTTCGTATTTTATCAAAGTATGTCACTTCGTTTACAGTTTGAACAACTGTACTGGTACAGGTCTTTGTCATCAGTTTACATCTCCTCATATCTTGCAGTTTGTATATAAATTCAGTTTATATCTACGCTTATGTGATTTCCAACAAAATATTTTATTAAGATACAATAGGGCTATATACAATATGCCCAACCTTTATTGAACGTGCGGACATACTACCAACCTGTCTGTACATGTGAGTATGTTTGTGGTCTTGTTGCATCAATACCGTACATCAACGGACGGTAAAAGGGGGGGGTTAAAGGGGACAGCTGTACCGGGCCCCGAGCTCAAGGGGGGCCCCGACAGGGGCTCCATTGTTTTTGTGTAAAACAATTTTTAAGTATAAATAATTTTAGTTTGGTTATGATTTAGAAAAATAACAAAATATTTCTAATTAAACGCAGTAGGACCAATATTAAATTTGACCTGTTCGATTTAATAGCTATGAGTGCATATTATTGTTTTCCCGTCTCATAGCTTTCTCCCCTATCCACTACCAGTGTTGTTTAATTCGGATGATAAAATGGCGAATTCGGTAGTCGCTAGTATATTTTCGCAACAGCAGCTATATTCAGATCATTACTAAAACTATTGTGACTGTCAGTTCGCATGACATGTAGTCCAAGCGCGAAATTGTAGTGAAAAAAGTATTAAAGCGACGAAAAAAAAGAATTTTAAGATGTAACTTATAAGTCTTAATGTATTTTGAAATAATATAAAATGTAAAATTATATGTTTTGAAAAATTAAATGTAAAAAATTAAGTATTATACCTGTTATTTGACAATCTGTTAAATTTTGTTTATGCATCAGGTTATTTTCTTAATAACTTTTTGTTCTTTAAAAATAGTATATATAAAATTATTATTACGATATCATGTAAGATAAAAAAACGTTTTATTTAACATAGCTATCAAAAATTTTAAATGACAATTATACATAAACAGGTAACACCAGATATGCTTTGATATGATTGGGCAACATGATCTAGAGTTTCAATTTTAGTTGTCTATGTTCCTTAGTCACCCTGTATGTGTGTAATATTTAAACATGAGTGTGACGGTGGTGTTTGGGTGGGGGGTCGGGGTGGAAACAAGGGGGCCCCGTGGGTTTATCTGTACCGGGCCCCACAATTTCTGTTACCGCCCATGCCGTACATGCAGGACATCAGTCAACGTGGTGATTACACCCCGTTCTCTCATTACCGCCTGATAGTACTCAAACGTAACAGACTCCAGTAGTGAAATAGTCATCATTGAACTTGTGGCCTTTTACTTCCGTGTAAGTTAGGTAATAAGGTTTAAGTCTTCGCAAAAAGCTGATATGATTCTGGTGACTGAATAAAAGTATTTTCTATCTAGATTACTAGAATCGTATAAACGGTCAGTTTTATGCAATGACTGATTCTTACTTGGGCGAAGTTTTTAACAAGATGTTTTGAAGGCCTCATATTTAAGGCACTCAGCGTATTTATTATTTAATAAAACAATTATCCGTTGGTTTTTCCACGATAACCAATAGAAGCGCGACCACACTCTCAGTGGTTACAGTCTGGGTAAATTCTGTACCACTTCTACCGCATGAGAACTGAGAAACCAGAAGACTCCGATCCCGGCCTTCGAGCAATTATGATTGGTAAGGTAAGGTAATGGAAATGCAGTTGCTTCATTTGTCAAATAGTATCAATAATTTTGTTTATTAATGCAAAATATGGAATCTAGCAAAGAAGACTGAAGAAAATTTGGACATATTTTAACGTTTTATAGTGAAGAAAATTTTCGGGACAGGTAGAAATAATGAATAGTGGCGCATTAAGTTCAGTTTCGAAACTGCGATAAATGTACAAAGCACCCAAAATTATAGACTAAACCAGATTACAACGTTTAAAATAGACAGGACATATAGAGCGAACGAGTGACAATATGTCTAATACCCAAGACAATAATAAAGGAACGGATGCCGGGTACCAAACGAAGGCAGAAAATGTTCGACGAGACTCTCAAACTCTTTTGAGGGTGGCGAAAACTGGTCAGCACCCGTAAGAGTCAAGGCTCAGTACGAACTATAGCAACATGGGCTCATAAACTAGTGTTGACGTAGTTCACTCCCATTAGTTCACTTATAACTCGAAGTCTATGAGCTAGAAGACAAGACTTTGTAAATTAACTGATTAAGAAAAAATAACAAGCACGTTGTATTTATTTGGTCTACAGGAAAACAAAGATGTGCTATATAAAACGCTTGCGGACGGTTAAGGGAAGGCATCAGTTTGCTCCAAAACGAATTACTTTTTTATTTTAATAGATCGTTTCCTTCTTTTGATGTAACCATAGTAAAGCAGTTTTTGACCTTCGACTGGATAAAATACACGAATTCACTGTAAGCTGTTATGTTATACTAGTTCTGTTACAAAATTTCAAGAAACTCACCACTAGACTCTCTTTCTATCACTCGAAACTGCTTTGATAGTTTTTCATTCAAAATTATATTGCTTCTATCTCGAAAACTCAAAACTACATTTTTCACTAATAATGGACGCTAGTGACAGACTGCATACTGTACAATATTCTGTTTACAGAGTTGCGCTTGCGTGTCATTTGTGTCTGTATACCTGTTTTCGATTGTCTCCCCTCCTTTTATGTATTTATTTACCTGCCTTTGTGTCCTTATCTCCTTCTACCTATCTGTCTTGTTCACTCACATTCTATGTCACTCTGTGTTTCTCTCCTCCTCTCTGTATGTCTATTTGTCTATCAGTCAGTCAGTCAGCCGGTCTGTCTGTCTGTCTATCTGTCTTTCTCTGTCTCTTTCTGTCTGTCTGTCTCTCTCTCTGTCTCTCTCTCACTCTATCTCTCTCTCTATTTGTCTATCTATTTATCTCTAGCTATATATCTTTCTTTCTTTCTTTCCTTCTTTCTTTCACCGCCTCTAACTCTCACTTTCTTTTCCTGTTTTCATTTACTTTATGTTCAGGAACATTTATGAAATCAATATCTAAAAGCGATAAATACGTATTGATTTCTAAATAATACCTCCTAAATAATATCATCATCGTCCTCTCGTCCTTCTCTTCCTCCTCCTTCTTCATTTTCTTCTTCTTCTTCTTCTTCTTCTTCTATTTCTACTTCTTCTTGTTTCCACTTTCTGATGTTCTCTATGGAGTCAGAGAAAGTAATTCTTTCACTCCTTTACCTTTTTGTAGCCCTATTTATTAAAGAATTTATTTAGTTTTCGCTTTAACTGAGTTCTTTATCAAGTAGTCTTCACTATTCCTGGAATCGTCACATGTTTCCTATGTTTTCAAATTGACTCCTACTCCCTGTTTTCGAAAATTGAATAGTTGCTTGAGTACAGTTTTGTACCGATATTAATATTAATTACTGGTTTCTTTATGATGGCAGATTTACATGAACTTTACACGAAAACATGACTGTTCACATTACGTAAGGAATACGGTTACAATGTATAGTATAACGAAACGAGTATCGATCAGATAGACAATCGAAACAGGATAATCGTAATGTTCAGATTATGTCGAGATTAATGTTAATTGAATCAGCCAGACAAAGACACGAGGACAGCGCGCGTGGGTACGTTACATTGATTTCTTTGGCTGAGGAGTTGTACGGTTTCAAATACCCTTAATAACGCAACAATTGGATTAAAAAATCTACCACTGGAAGGGATACACATAACATAGATGTCACTTCGAAAGTTTTATTCTGCTTCCTAGTGTACAGACTACCTACTTTACATCCTTACTCGTCTTCGCTCTCCAAGTTATCCGCTGCTTGCCTCAATTGCCTCTGCTTGCAACGTATATTTAATTCAAATTAATACATGCTTAAGGATTGTCCTGCTACCATGTCTCTTTACGGCTTGCAAAGAACAAGTTCGTTTCAACAATTATCAACAGAAACAAAGACTGTCTTTTTCAAAACAGTAGTACTTGTTTTTATGTACTAAGGCATTAGCGTTGTATGTCTCAGAAACTTGGCATAAATAGTATAACGACGCATTGGACGCATGTGAAAACATTCTAGAGGAAACTATAAGAATCGACGCGTTTGAGGAGAGAAGAAATGGCGTTACTGCAGGATAGGATTGCGTTTAGAAATATAGAAAGCCGGACAGCTTAGAAGGGTCGGTCAGTTTGTAAATATAGATCCTTCTGGCTTGTAGTTAGGAGGTAGTCGGTTAGGGATACACCGCTGATTATCGGTGGCTCCTTCTCCTTCCGAGATCTCCACCCTGGCGCACGCTGACTTTCGGAGCGCGGAGTTACCCGATTTTCAGCGGTGTCAGGTCTGAAAATCGGAACAAAACGTACTTCCAGCGCTGGGGAGCGCGACTCTGAGCTCGGATATGTGCAATCTGCGCTGTCGGAGCCTGAAACCTGACTCTAGTTTGATGGCTGGCTCCCATCGTCGGCTTGTCCGGGTACCGAAACGATTCCTCAACGAGGCCTCACTGAGCAACGTTATGTCTGGTATTATCATTCGTTTTTTTATATGCCGTAGCGGCGAAGTGCGTCAATCTCCTTTCCAGGAGAGGGTTCCAGGGTTCCAGACCCACTCGTTGACGTACCCAGTGGATGGAGAGCGGGGATTTTTCCTACCCTTCCCGGAGTGCTTTATGTGGTTTGCAGCGAGAAGTCAGTAAGGATTAAAAGGGACCCTATTGGGGCTGTAGGAGGAAAACCCTCAGCGTACAGTTATGTGCGCTACCCAGCCCCTGTAACGTCTCTCTTCCAGCTGGCATAAGAAGAGTTGACAAAGTGCACATGGCACTCACATATACTTTAGCCCACTGATGCCACAGAATAAAGAGGATTTTGTATTTAAATAGCTAAACAAACAAATACAGCTTACTAAAAGCATATTACGGTAAAATTATCTTTTACTAATAACAGTTAGTACAAACAATATGGAGATAAGACGCATGAAAGCAATATTAAGAATCAAAGAAAAACGTGTACAAAAAATCCTAGATGAAGAACATTAAGGAATGACTAAAAAGGCAAAAAGGACTTTAACACTCAAAGCAAAGTACGACGAGCAGTTTTCCACCCTATCTGCAGTCTCATTATAGATGGTACTCATGCAGAGGATATAATGTTTACAAATCTAGGTAAGCCGCTGTTCTATTTCATTCTAAAATATAAAGCCTACGTACATGCGTACTAGTGAATGTATGTATGTATATATGAATGTGTGAGTATATACAGACACGTTTACGTGGGTTTGTTAAATGTGGGCAGCAACGGGTTAAAATAGGAACAAACCTACACGGGTTATATGCAAATGTACAATTTTTAAGACAAAGAAGATCTTTCGAAAATTGAAATTTATAGTTAAAATAAATAGACCTCGAGTTAACTTTCAAATATTTTGATCGCAGAATATTCAGCATTCGGAGGGTTCCATAGATACGGATCGTTTTTACAACTGCTACATACATGTTTCTTTTTTATTTTAAAATCGAATACATTAAAATAGACGAAATGGCAACTGAAAGGACGCAGCGTATATACATTCTGATAAATTATTCATCAACAGCGAATTACACAGTGCATGAACAGTATTCATGGGTGATGTGCAAAAGGCAAGTGAGAGCTTTTTTACTGGAATTATTTAAATTTAATATTAAAATAACATTTATTGTCATACAATTAATTTAAACGTATAAATACAAAATGAACAAAAATAGATTCGGTACTGAGTGCAAATAGTTCTGTATAGAATAATTTCACCCACAAGTTAATTATACTGCTCTTGTTTAATTATTTTAATACTACAAAGTATCCGTTAAAATAGGGTATATATGTTTATTTGTCATTAAAATAATAATTTTACTTTAGTTGCTACACAGGAAAAAATTGAAACGATAGTAAATAAAACAAGAGTAACGAAAATAGAAATTGCAAAGTTAGTAGAAGTACCGTAAACGTCTTGGAAATCGACAGCTGAATACCTCCCTTTATTGGACCAGTCATCCTACGTTAAAAATAGGAAGGAGAAGACATTAAATTGTACTTGGAAAATGTCAGAAAAGAGAGCGACGAATCCTACATGTGATGTCTCGTGACTACTACTGTTTAGAATAAAAAGTTATCTGGAACTCGGAGAAACAGATGGGTAATTAGAAATTACGAAACAAAAGTTGGCACGCATTTAAACTGCGGTGGTATCAGAGATCTGTAGACTCTAAATATTATAAAACTCATAAAACTCAGAGAAAAGATAAGGAAACATAACTGAGATAATACACATGGCAAACTTGAGACATACGATATTTGTTCATAAAGTAGCTGAAAAAACAGTAGAAGAGATAAGGTGAAGAATATAACGGTTATTGATTACATGCAAATGAATTCGTGTACTCAAATCCAAAGAAGAAGTAAATGAGGAGGCTGGTGTAGATTTAGGTTGTATAGTATATACTCAACTGATAGCATTAGCACAGGTACGTTGGGACTGACAAGATTTTTAAAAAATAATTTGAAAAATGGAACGTGAAGGGGACCAAATTATTTGAAAGTGTGAATAGGACCTTAATGGTCACTTTAGCTAAGCAAAATTTTTCCGACTCAGTCTCATTAGGTGATAATAAATTCTTTTTTAGCAATAAAACATAGGGTAATGTGAACCTTACTTTGATTTACACTCGTAGACACGATTTACACTCGTTACCTACACGTTAAAATTACGGGGGATGTAAAACAAAATGTTCAATTAATAATGTTGTGTTAGTGGTTATAATCACAAGCAGAAATAACACTGTTGCACACCACTATAGAAAACATTCTAGATTAGCGTTTTTAAGCTTCACACCTCACCATCATATCGAGAATATCTGATCTGATCTGATGATATTTGGAAATGTATTTCCGATCTGATGATGAGCTTAAAGATTGAAAGCGCAAATCGAGAATTGTTTCAATCGTGGTGTGCAACAGTGTTATTTCTGTTTGCCAAAACAAAATAATTTTGTTTTCCAATATGATAGTATTTGGAAATGAATTTCTGATGTGATGATGAGCTGTGAAGCTTGAAACGCTAATCGCAATAATTTTTCTATAGTGGCGTGCAACAGTGTTATTTCTGTTTGTCAAAACAAAATAATTTTGTCTGAGGATTTTTCAACACTATTACATTTTGTACAATACAAGTTAATGTAAAGATGTTCAAAACATTCTAGTTAACTAAACAGTACTCGTCGTAGAGTGACGTACTTTGAAGTTTGTACAGGGAAAAATAATTAGGGAACAACAGTGACAATTATTAGCAAGTTATAATTTTATCTTAACAACCTAACATTATGTTTATTAGGCAACAGTCAATTTTACAATACTCTCTGAAAATACTATGTTACTGTATTAATTAAATAACTAATGTATACCGACGTTTATATATAGCTGACGTTACCACACAAATGACACTGATGAACGTTTACATGGTCACGCATTAATTACTTTGGCTACTTATTGCTCTTTAAGCAGATTGTACACAGTTAATAATCTGACAATTAAAAAACAGTCAAGGAAGGAAGCAATATCAGACGTAGACAATCTTGCATACGGTACATACTGTATGCGTGCGCATATATTCGCAAACTCGCGTACTCTCACACACACACACACACACACACACAACATACACACAGACCGGCAACACACGTATGCCTAGGTAGTTGTAGGAGGGCTTCCTGTACATAATCGGAGGAACAAAAGTGAAGAGTGCGTATGAGACAAGAAAGGAAAAAGGAAATGGGGACTGCGGAGCTGCGGGCAAGCTTAGCGTATCGTACGAGAGCTGAAGACGCACGGTATGTCATAATGATACGTCATACGGCTTGCTTAGTTCCACATATAACAATACGTATCCCCCACGCGCGCACCAATATTATCGCAGCAGAAGTGTTGTTGGATAACCTTATAGACTTTACCCTCATCAGTGATTTTAAATTGAAGCCAAAGCATGTGTGTGACATTCTTCAACATACTTTTATTTTTCTTCCATGAGAGGCTCGATATCCAGCTATCTACTCAGCCCCACAACGCTCCTGATGCTTTCAGTTTCAAAATGTTCCAGTCTTGTGTATATCAAAGGGATCACAAAAAGATATGAGAGCTTTTATCATTGCTCTTGGTCACGACCAACATATTAGGAACACAATTTTATAGACAAGTTTTTCATGTAAAATTACTAATCTCCGTTAGATCAGAATTCCAGGTACTCAAATGTATTAGGTAATTTGTGAAAAAGCGTATTAAAAGAAGGATGAGTCTAATTTTTGCAAGATGTTAAACAAAAAAATTTCTCCGCTATCGCTACACAAGGCTTGCAAGATAGAATTGTCGGATGCTAAAACGCACAAAGCAAAATATTTTACAATAAACGTGAAGTTTATTCATACCTGAGAGAGACGCGTTGCCTTTGCCACACTTATATATACGGACGCGGGCTGTTCACGATCATGCACGCGAGAAATTAATTTAGAGGCAAGCTTCCAGGTTTTATGGCCCAATGTTCTTTTGTTTGTTTGGTTTTCTTTTCTACACATCGAAAATGCTACTGGTCATCAACTGCAGGAACGAACTCACAGAAATAAAAATAAGTAAAACTCCACTTCCCGAAAAACTTTAAAAAACATATTTGACAACTCACTGGAAGGTAATGGTTTTTTTTAAGCTTAGTATTCTTTTAAATATTCGAAAATCCTTGTTATGACACATCAATAATTATACTTAAAAATTTTAACGCTATAATTTAAAACATGCTTCTTATTTAGTCTTTTCCTTAACGCTTGTTGTTTATAGTTGTGCCACGATGCTTTCTGTTATAAAATATAATAATATTATTCACAATATTTAATAAACAATGGATCATTGTTTTAAAGCAAATAACAAAGTCTAAGTAACTTGCCAGTGTTTAATTACTAAAGAACAACATAGTTAACATTGAATTAATGTAATACTATCTATGAAAGTGAAGTAAAGACATAAGAATAGGTAAAACGAAAGTTGAAAAGTAACCTCATTGGGCTACCTTGGATTTCATTTCACATCCTTGGACAATGGCGGACACAGCAGAGACAATGCCAGAATGGTTTAAATGGTTTAATACCAAAACGGTTTCAAAAGCAAACAATTTTAGTTAAGAGATATTGCTTCTAAATATCTCTTCTACAAACAAATGTTAATTTTAATACTTGATCTGGAGTTGGAAAAAAGACTTTTTTGAATTATGAGTATAGAATACACCAGTTCACAATAGCGAGAACTAAAAATATAATCACAGAGAGAAGGAAACGGATAATTGAAATAACCTAATTAAAAGTAACTACTTATTGCGTAATTTCTAATATTAAGAATCCAATTAATTGAACTGAATAAATTTCCTTACAGGAAAAAATATGAGATTCTAGGAAGGCTGCGTAAAACCAAGTTTATAGAGTAACACAAACCAATCGCTTCTCGTCAGTCCGCATCAGAAACGCAAAGAAAGACGTAACACACAGAACGTTGTACTCGGTATTCTCTCAGATATTCTTGAAGTTATTTGTCGATTCATGATAACGCTGAAAAGGTTTACGCTTGATGTAAATGTTCTATTGCCCGCGTGTAGTTAAACTTCAAAATTAATTTGAAACGTGGCATTAAGGAGTTCGACCAAACTATTTGATATTTCTCACAGGCTCGGTTGCATATAATTTCACCACGAACCGATGCTGTTACTGCTTATCTTTTGTGTTATGCTTGCACCTTTGCAGAAGGCTTCAAGTGTCTACAGTATATACTCTAAAAGGAACATCTTGCACTTTCGCGGAGAGCGCACAATAATTATAATACTAGCGCAGTAATTCAACAGAATTTTCTAACTTGCGTTCGTCGCGATTGGCAGACCGATCGCCATGGACCGAAGCGGAGTCACTCGTTATCGATTCCGGGGAGAGACTGACCTATACGTTCAAAGTCATTTTCTTCAACTGAATTTCTCGTAATCTGATAGGTACTTCGGTAAACCTTTCTTATGTTCTTCCTACCGATAACAGATTTCCTGAATAAGAAGAAACAGAATCATTCTTGCTCAAAAAACCTGAAATATTTTACGACCAATTTTATGGGCTATAAAAATTTTACTTACAAAACGCATACATTCAGTTACTAAATTATAAAATAGGCCTAACTACTGTCGTCAGGTAGGTCTTTTTATTACGAGTATTTTTAACTAAGTCCTATCTTAAAATTTCCCATATCTTGATAGTTATTTAAATTCTCGTGTTTTTTATCAATATCCCGTCAAATAATTATGTACCCTCATACACGCGCATTACACAGGCGGCTAAGTATCCATACGCACCACTTCACTACACTTAAAGTTTTTCTTGCAAGTCTTAATATACCTAAACTAACATTTTTCACAATATTTCTTATCAGCTATTTTAACTTGCTATCTCTACTTATTCAAATAGCTTCTTTATGCCATATTCTCTGCTGCATTCCATATGCAATTAGAATGTTCATTGCAATATATATATTGAAATCGTCTTTACCTTAAAATGAATAAGAGTCTTTACCTTATTCATAGTTAATCGGTTGTATTAAAGTCATTAAAAAACTTTACTGAAGTGCACACATGTAAAATAAGAATACGATTTACGTTTTCAGTTCCAATTGTACTTCCATTTATTATGTGCATAATAATAATTTAATATGACATTGGGTTTTCTATTAAATCTTTTCATGTACATTTGCATAAAAAAGCAATGTGTAATAAATGAGTTTTTGTTGTATAATTTAGTGTCTCGGCGTTAAACATAAAAAATCACAATTCTGATTCTGATTTAAAAGCAACTATGTGTCAATCTTTATTATATTTAATAATAAATTATTAAAAATAATTTGTACACTAACTTAATATCGCACTAAAAATATAAACTGAAGTAGATAATCTACAAATATAAGCTGAAGTAAATAATAAAAAATATTACAATATTTATAAATAATTTACATTTTTTGGAATTTAAAAAGCAATGATCTGCGTTTCTCTTACTAACTTTTCTGTCTCCAATACAACCAATTTAAAAGTGTGGGGCCAGATAAAATATTAGTAAGCAATACGCAATACGTAAACTATGCCAGTTACAGTGTAGAAAACAAATAAAACTTGAGAATGAAAGTACACAGACTTTACGTGCAAAATAGACACGTCTTAGTGCGGTCTCATTTCCGACGCTTGTACCTGAAAAAAGGCCTACGCTCTATAAAGTCTTAATTGAAAAGTGATCATAACGGTTGTAGCACAAACAGTTCTCAAACATTACAGACTACTGAAAGAGTTGTTGATAACTTTCCAAATATTTCAAATGAAAACAGAAGTATAAAATTACTTTAGTATTTACGCTGAATCATAAGCTTCCCTCAAGCATTAAACCCATGGCCTTCAGCCGTCTGACCGTGGTACTGTTCACAGCAAACAGAAACCATTCTGCATTTAACTACCAGAGTGGCGAGCTGCTTGGTAGGGAGGGACGTTGTTGCATGTAAACTGTCGTATTGCGCTGATTGGTTTTTGGGATTTGGTTGGCTGGGATCCAAACCCATAGCATGACGAATAAACGCTTTACAAAGCGACATCCCTGTTGCTCACAAGTTGTATTTAATTTGGAAAACAATGAGCGGTAAACCTAAAAGCTTCTCAGACGTTTAATGAAGAAATTTGTGTTAGTGGTTGAAATCACAATCAGAATGATCACAGTTGCACACCACTATATAAAAATTATCCCGATTAGCGCTTTCAAGCCTCACAGCCCATCGTCAGATCGGAATAGGCAGAAATTATTTTAAAAACAAACCCTTCACCCCTCTCCCCCACCCTGCTCACACACAACAAGCTATAATATAAATGACCCTTCCCCACCCCCTAAACCCTGTCCCACACCATCTGTACAGTTACATATCCAGACATTGTTTATTAAACCATATTTTACTTAAAACCCTCTTCAATTTAACTTTTAACTTAAGATATTTAAAAACTTTACTTACCTTATTGTTGTCGTTTATTACCTCATTGTTGTTGCCCATTACCTGTAGTCGATTGCACATCTTAACAGACGTTTAATGAAGAAATTTGTGTTAGTGGTTGAAATCACAATCAGAATGATCACAGTTGCACACCACTATATAAAAATTATCCCGATTAGCGCTTTCAAGCCTATTCCGATCTGACGATGGGCTGTGAGGCTTGAAAGCGCTAATCGGGATAATTTTTATATAGTGGTGTGCAACTGTGATCATTCTGATTGTGATTTCAACCACTAACACAAATTTCTTCATTAAACGTCTGTTAAGATGTGCAATCGACTACAGGTAATGGGCAACAACAATGAGGTAATAAACGACAACAATAAGGTAAGTAAAGTTTTTAAATATCTTAAGTTAAAAGTTAAATTGAAGAGGGTTTTAAGTAAAATATGGTTTAATAAACAATGTCTGGATATGTAACTGTACAGATGGTGTGGGACAGGGTTTAGGGGGTGGGGAAGGGTCATTTATATTATAGCTTGTTGTGTGTGAGCAGGGTGGGGGAGAGGGGTGAAGGGTTTGTTTTTAAAATAATTTCTGCCTATTCCGATCTGACGATGGGCTGTGAGGCTTGAAAGCGCTAATCGGGATAATTTTTATATAGTGGTGTGCAACTGTGATCATTCTGATTGTGATTTCAACCACTAACACAAATTTCTTCATTAAACGTCTGTTAAGATGTGCAATCGACTACAGGTAATGGGCAACAACAATGAGGTAATAAACGACAACAATAAGGTAAGTAAAGTTTTTAAATATCTTATGTTAAAAGTTAAATTGAAGAGGGTTTTAAGTAAAATATGGTTTAATAAACAATGTCTGGATATGTAACTGTACAGATGGTGTGTGACAGGGTTTAGGGGGTGGGGAAGGGTCATTTATATTATAGCTTGTTGTGTGTGAGCAGGGTGGGGGAGAGGGGTGAAGGGTTTGTTTTTAAAATAATTTCTGCCTATTCCGATCTGACGATGGGCTGTGAGGCTTGAAAGCGCTAATCGGGATAATTTTTATATAGTGGTGTGCAACTGTGATCATTCTGATTGTAAAAGCTTCTCGACAGTATCTCTTCGATTAGTTTATAAATGTTATAAGAGTTATATCTATTAGTCGAGCCAACGAAGCATTTTACCGTCGGAATTCTATGCAATAAACAAATTGGCGAGAAACCTTTTGCAGTAGCTTCTATACAGGGTCTCGGTAGAAGATGAAAACAAATTTTTGGTGGTCTCTCTCAAGGGCTTGTTGCCACCTCTTCTCAGTAGGTGGAAAGTAACAAATAAATGATCCCTAAAATCGATAGACTACGGAATTCTAAGAAAGAAAGTTGGCATGTACTTTTTTATGGAAGCCAATGCTTTTTGAGTTATTGGGAGTAAAAACTTATAATTTTCACCTTCTTAAAATCGTTACCTGGTGAGTGTCTTTGTTAAATATCTCGCATATATTGAATCTATTAAAAAAACGATAGAAACTCAAAATAAAACTCATTATGCTCGAAACAAGTTGCTAGTTTCTTTATGCATGTAGATCCAGTACTTTGAGTGGTATCTTTGATTAAACATGGTATTTTGACTTATTTCCGCCAAAACAGTTTTTGACTCTCCATAACTCAGATGTCTGAAGAAGATCCATATGACATAAATTAAAGGTCGCAGACTTACATTTACAATAAATTTGAATGTATCATTAATTTGCATGACTCTCAATATGATAATTTTTTATGATTTTTCAAGCTGTTTGTTTGGATACTACCGTATTAGACTTTGAATTTTAAATCAATTTGGTAATTTCATCGAATGTAAAAATATACTACTAAATAACCCTTCAAAAATTATATTTAATAAAATGAAAGTAAACATACTCAATAAAGCTAATTTATAACAAACAATCTGCTTGTATTTTCATTACAGTAGACTAACACTTCAAGAGGTACGACTGTTTAAAGATGGCGCTTCAATTTTTTTACCCCCCCCCCAAAATAATAACAGTACTCTCAAATTAACTAAAGATATTTATATTTTATTTCCAGTAATTTTGTTATACTATTAATAAAAGTAACGAAGTTGTGGTCAATAACTGCGTTTTCCACACTTGTTTCGGAAAATTGAAGATTTTTCTCGTGTAATTTGTTATTAAATAAAAATTACAAAATTTCTTAAGTGGTTTTGTTATCTTACATTGTTTTTACCACCCTTAACTTTTTCAAGATTTTTCAACTATCACTTTATAAGTATTATACTTAGAATATTGGGTTAAATAAGTGGTCATTGAAATATTTTCTGTTTTTCCTAAACAACGAGAAAATTTTTAATTTAACAAAGTAGTTTGACATAATAAGTAAGGCGTATTATCGAGTAAGATTTTTCATTTTTTGAAGGATGAATACATTGTGAGATTGAGTGTTTAAATATGATGGTAAACTTAACTGAATTTCTAACTATACAGGTCAGCACTGGAATCATCTAAGGAAGGCGCTGTACCTTCGGCACTTATAAAATGATAAAATGTTACATTAATGAAGACATTTAAATATTTTCTCAACTATTTTCTTTTTTCAGTTCTATATTTTTCATTTTTATTGCTCTTTGTATAAGAATCGTGAATTCTAATATACCGATATTTTTTAAATTTCACCGCCCTATTAAATTAGCCATTTTGACTTCCCTGTGTTTTACAATATTTTTGACCTTATATCTTTCTTAACCAGCAACCTCGATAACGTAGGCTAAGTATACAATTTTCAGCAATGTATTCCAAATAGCTTGCTACAAAAGAAATGGACAGCATTTTTGGGTGATCTCGACCCTGTTCTATGTAATATACCAATAAATGTTTGACCACTATACTTCTTTACTTATGTTTTCACTTAAAATTAATTTCTGAATATTGTAAGAAAACAACTTAATATCGCCATTGTATACAAGACATTACATACATTTGTTATCCTTCAAATTGCCTATAAGTGCTGTACAAACCATTTGACCTTCGATTCATACTCCTGAAAAGATAATTATACCCAATTTTATCAGTTTATTCCAATATTTTACCAAAAAATAATATTCGGTCATTTAAGGGTTTTTACCCTTTAGGGATGAGAAAACCTAAAACTTTTGTTTTAACTTTTATCTAGACACTATGGAGAAGAGAATTAGTTTTATTACAGAGATTGACGAGGATGGGCAGTTTTTCTGGCTTCACTGAATCGACTAGATACCACACCGCTACTCTGCTTTGACACTGAACATTTGCACTTGCACTAACTAGAAAGACTCTTCTTTTGAGTCCTCTTATCATATCCGCATTGGGTAGCACTTGAGTAGTCTCATCGTTTTGATAATGGTGTTTTACAGGATGACGTAGACGATGAAACAACAAAATTTGTAACGTTGCATGGTGTTATAATTTACGCAGACGAGGTGAGTTTAAACCTAAGTTCATATCAAGCAAAATAATACTTGTATCACAAATTCAATTTACTATAGGTTTTAAATGTGTCCTGAACAATAAACGATATATTGTAACACTCATATACGTCTCTATTATGATAGTGTTAAGTTATATATATTTTTGTAGTTTCCAAAACGGTGGATACAGTGCCGGATTTAAGCATAAGCATAGCATAGGGGCCCGCACTGCACACAAAGTAAAGAAAAAAAGAACAGTCAACTTGCATAAAAATTATTTAGTTTGCGTTTCAGAGAACAATAGAAGTTATTAGAGTGATATTATGAGGTGATATTTTGAGCCATGTGTAGCTTATATTGAGCCCTCTCAATATTTCTTCAAATAGCGCACTCAAACTGGCCATTAGAACGAAAACTATTGGTTTTAGTTAAATGTGTTGTCGCTAGAGCGGTGAGGTTAGGTTACCGCTTGCATTCGTGAGCAGATCTACAATCTTTTTATGATACAGAAAAATAATGATTTACTTACAAATTTGTACAATGTAAATATATTCTAATATTTGTATGTTCTTTTTAAATATATATGCTTAACTTATAATAATTACAATGGCATTGTTTTACTTTCGTTTGGAAAAAAGTTTTTTTTCCTACATTTTTATCCTCTTGAGTGTAATATAAAAATGAGTGCAATCTTTTATTATTATTTTATAGATTCCAGAATGCCATTGTACATTGAGATACCTTGAAATCGTTAAATTGTTTAACATAGTATTGAAAATTTACAAAAAACAGTGTATCCCAATTTAATTTGTACATTTAACAATTATTTACTTTGCAGTTCTGGAAGATATATTTTTCTTGGATTTCGTTGTCCATGACGTGTCCGTTACTTAACTAAATATAATTAATTCACTACCGAGTCGGAACACAAAGTTTTTTATAGGTAAAAATGCGTGTGATTTGAATTGTGTCTGTTCGTTTAGGATGTCGTTTGTATGTGTTTTCGTGTGTTTGTATATTTCCTATTGTTCAAGAGTGTCTAGTTTTCGGCTTTTGTGTGTACGTGTAGAATGTCCATGTTATATTTGATGTTTTTTTATGTGTGGTTTGCTTCAATGAGGTGGTTTGCAAAGGTGGATTCTGTAGTGGAGTGTAGTGCCTTTGTGTGTTCAGTGTATCTTTGTTTGAACATGCATCCTGTCTGGCCTATGTAGAATTTGTTGCAATCTGAGCAGTTCAGTTTGTAAACAAAAATTATATTTTTCAAAAAATTCTGAGAGAGTGACCCGAACCTTCCGTTTTACTTGGGGGTATTCCATTCCCCCAGACCCCCCGGTATTTGGGGGGCCCGCACGACATATTCAGCCATGTTCAATCTAAAATGTCCCAACCGCTCTGCAGGTGGTAAGTAAAATACTGCCGTCCAACAGGTGGAGAGTGCTCCTAACTTGCTGAGAAAGCAACCTGCCCTTGAGGAGGCATTTTGATTCATCCTCTAATTCTGATTCTTGTTATCCATCAGAACATTGTTCCATCACGCTAGCGGAAAAACCATAACATTCTCTTGTTAAATATACGCAGCAACGACTCGGAAACTATGTAAACGATCAGAAACACGAGAAAGAGGATGTAAAAATGAAAGATGGAAAGAAAAAGTTGTAAGAACACAATTTCGGAAATATGAGTGATAGTATTTAGGTGTGGGAGTCACAAGATGCGATAAACCGACAGGTTACAATGAAATAACGGAATATGTGCTACAAAGGTAAATATAGGAATTCATTGTATTATGTGTATTTCATATACGCGTATTATCAATACTTAGAATTCATCTTGTTTGTAAGCCTATACCATGTTTCTATGAACGTATTACATTCTTTATGAAGACAAGTCGTAGTGTCCTGGCAGTTCTCTAAGGTAAAAATATTTATCACATCTGAGGATGCAAGAAAATGGTTTAAATATAACCTACTGTATATTTTGTAAACAGTATTGAATAAACATACTTTCTAATGAACAGACTTGAAATCTGTCGAAACGCTTTGAAATTGAGAAATATTATAAGCTCTTTGTATTTGTGCAATAAATATTGTGTTATTAGTAAATGCATATTTAGGCTAATCAGTTAGAAGAGTGACGCATGTCCTGAATAGCGCACAAACTAAACCCTTTAGTCTGGAAACCTTAGTAATCCATGTATACAAATGGGGTCGACAAACGATAAACAGCTGTTTCCATTTGTTGCTTTAGAGTCAACGAAATGGAAGTGCCCTAACGCGTTTATGTCACATACGCATTGATAAAAATTTAAAAAGTTTTATTAAGTATTACAGCAGTTAGGTCCGAAACATATATCCCAATGTGTAAAATAACTACTCGATTATTCGTAGTTAAAAATGGATGGTAGTACAAGATGCAGTGAGACCATTAATTAAATTGTTTACCTGTTATCATCAGTGGATTGGCTAGAAGCGATTATATATTTCTGTCTTAAATTGTTCCTTATCATGTTTCTTTATTATCATGTTTCTATTGTTACACGGATATCGACGTTAGCGGTTACAATAATAGGTGGACACTAGCGATTAAAGTTGTATTAACTGAAACCAAAGTTGTATTCATCAGTCCTCCTACTCAACTAAAATTTGTTAGGGAATAAAAAAGTACAACCACTAAAATCGTACGTTTACAAAGTCACAATTAAAACAAACGAAATCTTGATTTTCGCACTAATATAACGCATAAATATTCGTCATAAAAATACTTGGTGACTAAACTAGAAGGAAAAAATTATGGTTGTTTTCTCATGCACATTGTGAAAGTTGCAACATCCTGCCCGCGAAAAAATAAAAAGTAGGAGTCCTGACAGTTCTGATAAATGCTTAGAATCATACATAACACTATAATATTATGTAATTTTAGAAGGAGAATGTGATTGTAATTTAAACAGAAATAATTGACATACTAAACAATTTAACTGTTTTAACTATTATACTTTATAGTTGTGCTTTATAGTTAAACATTTTAACTAATTCAACTATTAAACTGGACAAAAAAATATTTGTTGTTTTTGATGAGCTTAATCATGTGCAACGTACACAAGCCGGTGTGATTGAGATACATTCAAGTATTAATACCAACCACAGAGTCCTCTGTATTTTTGCTTTCTCGGCATGACAGCTAGTGAAGTGTATTGTTTACCATCCGTTTTCGTGAAGACTTTGTAATGCTTTGTCGTACTGATATTCCTTTCTTACCCCAAACATTTTACTACATTGTTTTAAATGCGTAACATAAATTTAGAGATGCAAAGATTTCCTTACCCCGGCGACAGATTGCAGTTGTAACAAAACATTTTGCTTTGGGGAATTAAATGTTTTCGTACACCGGTTTCATGCGTCTCTGTTTAGTCTTGACAAAAAAAAAAAAGAAATTCGCCAAATAAAAACTACGCGCTTTGCCTCGAAGGCTGTTGAGAGATTGTTTAGGAGAGAGCAACGACTACGGGTGTTAGTTTTTTACTAGAAATGAAACTAATATTTACTTTTAAATCAATATTTGTAAACAATACGAAACAAAAATTGTATCTTAATTAAATGAAATAATAAATATAAAGTGAAATTAAATTGTAAAACCATCTACATGAATAAAATAAATTCGTAATTACAGGCACAAATATTTATAAAAGTATAAATATTTATTTATTCGTATTTAAATATTTTTCAAATTCTAACTATTACAATTATGATTTAAATAGTTGCAATTTTGTGTTTTTAATGATCACGTAATTTATTAATAAAATACTCCGTCAGTAAAAATCCTTCAAAGCCTTAAGAGAAAGGAACGAATTAAATGAAAGTTTTGAAAAAAATTAAAGGACTATCACAGTGATTAAAGAAGATTTTAAGTGTTACAATAGTTAGACCGGAAACTGTAATTAAGTACATATAGCCCAATGTGTAAAATTCTATTATTCGAACGTAAAAGAAGTAGTACTAGATTTATAAGTTAGTTGTATAGTTAATTAAAAACATTTATTCCAAATAATAATTATTTGTTAACAAATCCAAATAGGTTTCTCATTAGTGTTTGTTTTAACAAAACATAAATTCTGAATGTTAGTTAAATAAATAACAAATTAAAATTTACCACTTATTGACAAGAGTAACATTACAAATAATGTAAGGGAATCAAAATCATAACAAAATAACAATAAGGAAACACTAAGAAAGCTCAATCATTTTACATGTTTATAACTCCTTGTACAACAAATATTTCATAATTTTTTGTATTTTTTTATAAAATTCTGTATTTTTTGTAGCTTCGTGAGAAAAGTGTAGCGTATATCTTCTTACAACATTATCTTCTTATAAATATTAATCTATATTATATTATGAGACATACGTTACATTACGTCATATCGTTTGGTAATATAATATATTAGTTACCGTTACAAGTCTATTTCAAAATTAAAATAGTCACTTGTAACACAAACAAACAAAAATATTTAAAAAAGTGTAGACAATTTTCCTTGTCTACAAAAATACAAAAAATATTTGTGAATTCCCAATTGTTTCTACAAAAATTAGACTATAGTTGAGTGATAATAAACTAAATGAAACTAAATTCCTGTGCACAAATCAATTTATACAACAAAATTATATATAAATTAAAAACAATATACAGAGTGTTCCGGTAGAAAAAGTAAACAGTTTAACAAGGCGATAACAAGAGCTAAAGATAAGATAAAAATGTCATATAAACGTAGGTCTAGAAATGCTTTGTTTACCAGTTACGACCAGTTTCAAATTTTGACCATATTTCTGTTGCAAAGGTAAATTAATGTAAAAACAAAAATTTTGGGGACATAAATTATGGGATAAAATTAGTATTTCCTACGTTGTTATCCTAATAATACACAACAATGGGTTTCAGTGCTGTGTAGTAGTTTGCATGAAAACTACTAAAAAGTGCAAAAAATTGAGTTGTAAAACAATTTTTTAAGTATGTTGTACAGTAACTTGTTGAGTCGCCAATAAGCAAAGAAAAATGTTTAATACAATTTGTAAAGTATTTATTCTAGATGTAATTAATGCTAATTAAAAACAAAAACACGTTTAATAAATTTGACTTGAATAAAAAACAAAACAAAACAGTTTAATGGAAACAAAAATTACAAAAACAATTAATAATTATGAAATATTTAATTTTAATTTCTATAAGTGTGAAGAAAATTTTGATATCACTGACTAAATGCTCTGGTGATGAGAATAATCTAATCAGAATGTTACCCATCGTTGATCACAAAGAACGTTGTTTTCTTAGTTGAATAGCTGCCTGAATCGTGTTTGTGTTCAGGAATTAAATTTAATCTGTATTTACTAGAAGGATTCCCATGTCTTTCCTAGAAATAGCCTCTCTGTCAGTACGAATGGACATGTATTTTTAACACTATGGAGCTCCTGCGCATTCTACTCGTCATGTGAGGCAATTTTAAATGGGAAAATTTGCTGGAAAGTTAACTGATCATGGAGTACATATTAACTGGCCACCGAGATCTCCAGACCTAACTTGATTAGTGGTTTTGGGATTGGATGGAAAGACTCTAATTTTTGGCAAGTTTCATCATCATTTTTGTTTGAAACTACACTAGCGATGGAGCTCTGGAATCATTTTTTTGTATATTTTAGGTCAAACGATATAATATGGGACTACTAACATTATCCTATAATTTGTGTTCCCGGTATTTTTCGTCTTGTATTACTTTACCTTCGGAACAGAAAAACGGGTAAATTTTTCAACAGGTCCTAACCGGAAAACAAAGGATTTTTGAACCTAAATTTCTATGACAGTTTTTGAGCTTTAGCGTCACCTTGTGAAATAGTTCCCTTTCCTCTCGGTATATCTCTATTTCTCTGTACAAGCATCTATATCATGAACCAGAAATTGTGTTGTTATATCACGCGGAAAATAATAATCTTAATCAGGAAAATTCAAAATCACCTAGTTTAGTTAATAAAGGGTGATTTATTTGTTATGTTACAAAATTAACAATGTAACTCTAGATACCAGCACTAATAAGCAATAATAGTGCTAGCAACACACCAAAATATTTTGCATGAAACAGTAAAATGATAAAAGTCTAATTACCTATCACTGATTGCTCTATTTATCATTGCAGAGTTTTCGTATAAGCGACGTATGAAAGAAAATTTTAAACGTTTTGAGTAGCCGCCTTGTGAAACGTAGTGAAATCAAAACATGCTGTATATAACAATTAAATACAATACCCACTGCACCTTAAAATAGCCTTTTTCTGCTCGTAAGGAGGCGATACCCATAAATGTAGCCCTCTCTGTGTTTTACGATTCTTAAGGAAACACAATTACAATGTTCAGTGTCACATAAAGCCAAAGCAGTATGCAGTTCACAATCAAAATCCCCCAGTTAGCGTGTCAATTTTAACATTTCTTTGTTACAGTACGTCACAGAATCTACCACTCATGTACTTGACTTAATGGTGACACAGTTTTTCAATTCTCAGTAATAGATCATTATTATAACTATTGATTTTGTAAATGTGAAGTGTTGTGACGGTGTGGCCAGGGCTATTCTTGAATAATGTGATTATATAATTGTGATACGGGTAGACGTTGATTTACACAAACACGCGATGCGTAACAATATGAAATTCCATCGGTGTCATTAATCGGCAAGTCATTTCCACAGGGGTCTAGAAAGACCGAGTCAACAAGTCTAATGCTTTCGTGGCTAGCACAGAGGTGGTTCATTGTCGCTATCCTGTACGCCCTGTTCGGTTCAGCAAACTGTAGATCTGCACAGTCCTGTTCAATACAGGACGTTGTCAATTCTACAAATTGTTTTACAGCGACCAGAGTGCGATGTTTTTGCAAGTGTTACGAGTTTAATTTTAATAATTGTTTTTGTGTACAATATTATAATTTAGAATGCCAATAATTGTTATTTCTTGTGTGTAGCGTTCATTTAATGTCGTAAGTCATAAGGCAACAAATATAATTTATTCTTTTAAATGTAATTTAATAATAATATAATTTAATTTAATAAATATTGTTATAAATAAATGTTGCTAATATATAGGAATAGATTTTGTTCCTATATTTTTTCTTTCGCTTTTATTTTATTTTATTTATAACTATAATTATTTTTATAATATTATTTACGTGTTAAGAAAAAATCTTACTGTCGATTTCTCTGGCATTTGGTAATTTCTTTTACTGTTCCAATACCACGATCCACGCTATTCTCTTAATGATAGTTTAATGTTATGTAAGGATCACAGCAGTGGTAAACGTATATTGTAAAATGACGGGAACCAGTCGTATTTTGCATTAACTAATCGGATGTAATAAAAGAAAGAACGAAACAAGACGATAACTTAAAGAAATAGATAATTCATAATGCAGTGAAAGTAGAATATATAACTACTGTAAACATAGTTTTTATTTATCCCTCCCGATCATTATAATGAACTCAGTGGCGGCTTTACAGTAAGTACCGCAGAGCTGTAGTACCTTCAGTTATACTGCAAATTATTAATAGTTGTATTCTTTTGTAACAGAACATAACAAGCAACTGCTTGAGTTAATGCAGATGCAGCTTTTCCATTCCTAGTAATTAATCGTTATTATAACTATTGGTTTTGGAAATGAATAGTGTTAGGAAGGACAGTTTACGCACTTTGTATTTTAATCGTAGTAGACTAAACGTTTATTAAATGACCAAAACTTTCACGGTCTGCACAAACAAACACATTAACAGTAGCGCCTGTCCCGATCTGTGGCGCGATCCTTGCGTATCTCTGTTACACAGTTATTTGATAATAGTAAGTCTGTTATTTTGCTAGCCCATGAGACAGCCTTGCAGCTGCAGCTTGTGCAACTCTTGACCACCTGTATGAGAATCGAGACGGAAAAGTGACACCTTACTACCTACTGAATGTTACATTATTTAAACTAAATTTTTAAATTCGTATTATTTTTTATTGTTCACTTAGTTTCGTGCAGAAAGACCAATAATTTAACCGGCGAATTAATTATTTTCCTAAAATTGATTCACTAAATTAATTATTCTTGAAACTTAGCATACACACACACTAAATTGTTTCCAGTTATCTTATTAATTTGGTTTTTTGTCCAGTTTTGTGTAGTCTTACTGTTTAACAGTAACCGTTTTTTCAAATATTAACGTTATATTTGTTAAACCAGATTGTTATCTTTCTCTTTACATAGTTTTCAACTACTCTATTTTCAAAAATAACTATTGATGTCGTCAACATTTTGCATTTTGAGTTCCCTTCCGAAAGGGACATCGACGATAATGCAGAAGTAGGAACATGTTTTATGTACCGTATTTAAATCTACTGTACGTACACGTTACAACCAAATAGACTTTGGACCATTTACAGCAATGCAAGGGTCAATGAACCATACATTTAGTACTGAGAGTAACCCAGTGGTATGATGAAAACGATTTAGCAAAATAGAGTATGGTTCTGCAGCAGGTACACACATAGCCGACTAAATATAACGTAGTAGGCTAAACTGCACAGTAGTCTTTGCTTCTTTGAGAAGATTAAAAGATTCCTTATATCGGAAAGACGACAGTAGACTAGGTACAAAGATGTGTCATGCTTTTCATGTTTCATGTTCAATACAAAAAACGATATTCTTCAACCATAAATAACCGTAAATATGATCTGAACGCCATTTCTTGTTAACCAATATACGGAGTAAGTAGGTTTTTAATTGTATGTTTTCCTGTGTAGGTATATATACGTATTCACAAGTACACATTAGACGAATTTTATCATTTATTGAGTGCTAGCATTATCAATCACGGATAATAAGACACCACACTTGTACTCTTTACTTAGTAACTCTTAATTAATTAAGGCGTCACATGTCGTACCTATACAACTGTCTATTGATTTATAAACCAAAACGTTATAGGTAACAAAATATTTCACGCGTCTATTTTTGTGAGATCGGCTTTTTACCTGACAAGTGCTCACAGACAAACAGTTAATAGAAGCTTTGTTACAATATTTTTATTCACAAGTTTTTTAAACGTTTAGGAAAGAGTGCTTAATTATTTTAAAGGTCCGATGTCTTTAAAATTATGAAAAGCATATTTTTATTTGGGCTTTTTTTACTATAGTAACTCTTGAAGTTATTGCAATAATTAATAGCATATTGTATTTAATAATAAATTATTTTTGTCCGTGAATTTTGTTATATCACTTTACGTACGAATTGAAAAAACAATCCGCAATGTCAAGAGTATAAAACATATAGTAACGAATAATTTAAGTATTCAGATTATTATATTTTGATTGTTATAAACTTTTACATACTTAAATATTTTGACTGTTAGATGTCTGTTAAAAGTTTTGCGTGTTTATGTTTTTATTTATTTTGATAATACTTAAAATTTTAAATAAATAATCGTGTTTTGTTTTCATTTGAATTTGTTTTATTTGTTCACATTATTTCAAATTTTGCTGCGCACTTCTATAGTCCCTTTGGTTTAGTTAACATAATTTAATATTCATCATTTTTAATCCGTACTGACATAGGCCTATCTAAAACCAACACTGAAATGCATGCAGATCAAATAAAATTAACTTGATTCTTAAAACGTGTTATATGCATATTTATTTTTAGTAATTGTAACAGCAATTTACAGTATCAAACGAAGTAATTATTACCGATTAAAACTTTTTTCAATAAGAATGAATTATATTATTTAAATTATTTTGTATTATACTGTATTTTGAGAATTTTCAGAAATACTAGCAACTTTAAGTATCGAAAGAAAATAAAAAGTTTTTCTTATTTTATTTCTGTAAACGACGATGACAGCTTTTCTAAAATTGTTAAACTACAGTATAATGCAATATAATTTAAATTTAAAACAATAATTCTTTGCTATATAAGTTTTATTTATTATTCAATAGTGGGGCTAATACAGGAAAATTAAAACAAAATAATTTATAACAATAAAGTGAGTAATTTGTGAACACAATGCTGTAAAAGAATGAGGAGGCTTATGTATTTAATTTATACAAAAATGTGCGCTATGCCGTTTTTGTTTACTATTTTCCAATCAAAAAATGTTTTTTATTTTATGTTTGCATGTTTATCAAAACATTTTATCGTATGTGCAATCTTGCATTTAAAAGGCCGATTCATTTCTGTCTTTTTCTTTTTAATATTTAGACATTTGTGTCCAATTATTCTTAAAATTGATGCACTATTCTCAAATACTCTTAACTGTTCTCAAATTCTCTGCACTATTCAAGTAGATAATACCTGAAAATACAAGGTATACACAGTGCAGTATCTATTCAAAATTAATTTTTCTGTAATGTTTTAAGTATTGAAAATATAACAAATTTTATTCTGTTACATAAGAAAAATTTTTTTTAATCCGCGTAACTTGGTTCTTGCGTGACACGTAATCTTGTGCTTGAATTTAATGCAGTATAAATATTTAAAATGAGAGGTAATATAAGTTTAATTATCACTACATACGAATTGACGGTATGTGTACTGTACGCCCTGTGGCTCGAACCTGTATCCATATACAGTACTGATATGTACCCATATCACATGACTATTAAACATACCTTCTCTTGTCCGCAGATGGAATAACTAGATAACTTCACCACTAACAGTGATAAGCCAAAACAAAAACACGGATTTCATACAAAACTTGTTTGTTCCCTTCCCGTCTTGTTCAATTAATAATGTCTTAGTATTTTACTTTCAATTATTGAACTTAGTTGTATTACAATCTACCCAGCTAGGGTTATCAGTAGTATTAACGATTTTATGTCTTCCTAATTAATTAACCGTAGTGCTACGGGGGAATGCAGCCCAATACAAAGGGAGTACAGCGCAATAATGTTAATTACATTACACGCGCAGACATTTTTTTAATACTGAACGGCACTGTTAATATTACTCGTACATGTTAGCTATTAACACCCGAACTGCAGAACCTCAGAAGATGGAAAACAAATAAATAAAGTCTTTATTTGTATAGTTCCAAGTATTTATTTATTTTAGTTCCATTTAGACCTTCAAAGAAAATATAGTACAAAGTAAAGCAATTATGTTGTTTGTCGGTAGGTCCACTTCTGAGAAAACGCCTCTCCTGTCACTTTGCATACGACGCCATGTTATGCCTACATAATTAGCAAATACGCAGAAGTCATTAAATTTAGAGTGACGGCTCCCGCTTAGTCGCCCGCTGCGTTTCTCGGGTGACCAGATTATGACGAAATTTTCTTGTTGCATTCTACTGTTGCATTCTCTGTGTGTGTGTGTGTACGCGCGACCATTTAATTACTTTATGCTAGCGTGTTACTCTTGATATGGATTTATTCTACATCCTTCTCAATGAGTCAATTGCTGAATTTGCGCGCTTCACTAGCCTCATTAATTTGTTATTCTTCCGGTATGTTCGGACATTTCTTTGGTTTCCAGTTAATTCTATAAAAGGCTTGTACCTCATATTTGAGCATTTTGTATACTGTGGTTTCCATTTCCGTAAAGCAATTGCTATCGCCTGACGGTATGAAACTAATCTTAAAATATTTTTGTCAATAAAAAATGCAGACTGAGCAGGCGTCACGACTTGTATCGAAAGAGGCAGGAACCTTGTTGAGTGTCTTCGAGCCGACAGCAGCCTAAGTCAGGCCTACGAGCCCTCAGACCAGCCTGTGAAGCAATTACCACTACCGACCTTACTAGAATCAAAAAAATGCAGAACTTTTAATTCATAATTACAAGAAAAGCTTGGGCTTTGTAAATTTTTAATTAAATAAGTCGGATATAATGTAAGTGTAAAAATAAGTTTTGAAATGACAGTTGGCAGAACGTATGAAAAATATGTCCAATTTTCAGTATCAGTAATGTAAAATTTTTAACCGTTATAAGTCATCTCGTCATGATTTTTATATTTCGGGAACGTGTTTTGAAGTGGTGTTGGAGGAAGCTGCAAGAAATCGAGTAAGTGTAAATGAAGCATGAAGGTTATGGGAAACATGGTCAGGAAAACTGGCGATGGTTGGGGAACTTAAACAGGCATTTTAGCCATATGCTAGATGGGAAAGTTAATGGAAGAATTGCAAGAGGGAGAACCAAGCAAGTACTTGCATAGCCCTTGCAATTTTAATTTTAATTTTAATAGCACCTGGTTCAAGTGGTTGGAGAGTGGGATTCATATTCAGATTCTGTAACGCGTTGCTGAATAAGTAACAAGAAAGCTTAAATGCTCTAATGACATTTATTTATTTAGTCAAGTATACATTATGCTCAAAGCTAACCAGTGTAAAGCAGCCACCAACTAGCTAGCTGGTTACAGCTGGTTTTGTATGTTTATTACAAAACAACTGGAAAATCGAAAGGTATTCAAAAGTATTGATTTCTCTTTTACACGTAAAAGCTGATTTTTCATACACTGAACATAATAAGATATACTTTACTCTATGTACTTGAAACTAATACATGGAACTCTGAATTTACAAAATCAAACCTGGGTAAACTGAATTCTTGTAAAACATCAAAATGCAGAGTATAAATTATATTTACGCATTACAGAGCGTTCCTGGTTCGGTCTGCTGCTAATTGGAAAGTGTTATCCCCAGATAGTACTACGAACAAGTGCCTCAGATCTAATTGCCCTAGGCCAATTTATACCCCGTATGACGTTTCGAGAAAAACTCCCAAGTTTGAGCCAATAAAAGGTCTAGATTCCACGTGTCTCTGTTCACGCATAGTTCACAGGTGGAGTTGGATGATATCATCTGTCACCCCAAAGACGGATCTTCGCGGTTCACGGTCAGCAATTAAATAATTTTGTTTTCGCAGTAGCCATATTTGGTTTACGATAATGATCCACTTGCTCAGACTATATTTAATTTTGTATAATTTTTATCTCACTAAAATATTTTATAAAAAAAATTATAACAAATTATTGTTGTCATTATTATTATTATTATTATTAGGCTATTATTATTTTACTTATGCGACGTTTTGAGAAATAACTTTCTACAGCATAATAAACTAATGCATTGAAATAATACATGATAACATTTAAGAAATCTCTCTGCTCAACGCTACACTGAGAAAAACAAAGGTATGCTTATTTTATCCTTACTTTAAAACATATTGGCATAAAAAGAAGAAAGAATCTGATGGAGCATGGCTCTGAATCATTGTCCGCTGGCATGAGAGACAAGAAAAGATGAAACGTTTCGACATATAATGATTGAAGAGAAAGCGTGAGTTTCGTAGAAAAATAAAGTGAGGTATAATGAAAAGTTTAAGAGGACACATTTGAGAAAAAATATTGTGGGGATTCTATTAGGTGCAAACATATAAAAGGGGAATCAGCAAAACGTCTGTTTAAGGGTTGATTGGGAACGTTAGTAAATGATGAAAAAACAAGCTGCGTTCTGTTTAATTCAAATATTTTAAACAGAACGACTTGAGACATCACCTGTGGACTCCCCCCCCCCCAAAAAAAACAATATATGCATTGTGATTAAAATTAGATGAGAACTTTAACTGTCAGGCAAAATTCTTATCCATTACTGGGTAATTATTCGTTGAAGTATAAACGCGACTCGTACAGTGTATCTTCCAAAGCAATACTTCCGGGTAATGTGTAGGGAAGCTGTCAAGTAGATAATGACTAATCGTACGATAGACGCGAGCGAGCAACGTGACTGCTTTAACGTAATTATTGTTGCTGTAATAAACCGTATCGTAGCTTCATAATAAGTGATGATATGATCTCATACGTTCGTACACATGCAGTGCGGTTATGTGCCTGTGTGTATTAATCTGTTTGTGTTGTGTGCGTGTGTGTGCGTGTGTGTGTGTGTGTGTGTGCAGGCGCACGTGCGCTCACTTAAATCAAACATGTATATATAAAGTGCTGCTGTAAGAGGATCCAAAGGCAGATTGCAAGTCCAGTAACAATGTTTAAAAAGTTAAAATGAACATAACAAAGCATATTAAACAAAAAAATAAACATTTTATCAAAACAGAAACGTAACACTAAACAATTTATACAACCAGTTTAAAACAAAATCTTGTATAAAACTAATTCTGTTTATTAAATGACGAAAGTCGTGGTAAAATTCGGTCATTTATGTAGAGAAGTTTTAAAATTGTTGTCCAGTTAACTGCCAAAATTTCCTATAGTTTTCGTAATTTTTCCTGAGCACCGTCGCTGCTATAAGGTTCTATCATGATTGAAATAAGCTATTTTATTGTTAATTTACGAAATATTTAAATAACTATATTTATAATAAATTTAAATCGCTAAATTGCAACGGATGAATAGAAGTAGTCAGCTTTTACATTTTTTACGCCGCTTGTTATATTGTACAATCCATCCGGTTGTATTTGCCTATAAAATCCAAATGTTTTTTATGGCATACCAGCCCGCCAATTTAGTCTGAAGCTGCCAGCTCAAAATTCCAAACGTTTGGTTTCTGTTATGGATCCTTCCTTAAGTGGTATTTATTGACTCCAATGTAACAGGCTCATATTTTGTGCTCTACCTCACTCTCTCTCTCTCTCTCTCTCTCTCTCTCTCTCTCTCTCTCTCTCTCTCTCTCTCTCTCTCTCTCTCTCTCTCTCTCTCACTCTCCCTCACTCTCCCTCACTCTCTCTCTCTTTCTCATATCTCGTCTTCATCTCCTCTACCTTTTCCTAATCTCTTTGCCTTTTACAAATATTCTAGCGTGTATGGGTTACCAGAGCCACATTAGTCACTCCATATTTCTACCACGATCACGTGTGAAAGAAATTTATCTTCCACCCTCACATACTTCTCACCCTTTTTGATGTCTTGAGAACTTTGAAGTAATTATACAGATTTTTTAGAATTAATACTTTAGAATTCAGTTCACATACAAATTACCTTTAAAGTCTTGGTGTGTAGGCAAGAAAATATGTAATTCGGGTAATTAAAATTGGTTCATAATTTATTACTTAGATATCCTCAATAAAACCACTACGCATTCGTGCGCCTGCGTGTAATCTTGCATTGCTACACCATGTCTTTCTCCTATATCAATGTCTATAAGCCATGTTCCATCTTAAATATCATTTTATAATGTATAATTTAGAGAGTGATCTTGTGCCAGATGCAACTAATACTGTTAATAAACGTAAATCCTTAACGCTATTGCCGTATTTTGTAACGCTGAGAACAAATTATTTTGAAAAAGTACTGGAAAATGGCTCATCCAGCAGATCTGGGAAAAATTCAAAAAATATACAGTTCATTAAACAAACCAGTCGATATCTGTTTAACTTGAGACTTAATATCTCCGCAATATATTAATAATTCGTCTTTCGGGTAATTAAAGAAATTACTTTTGAAAAATCCAAAGACGCTAACAAAAATATTTAAGTTTTCCAACCTACTGTTCAAAAAGGATAAGTTCTGATCATGGACTTTGTGAAACTAAAATTCTACTTTGAAGTTCCTTTTCGGATCCAGTGAATTTTTCTGGGCTTCAGTGTCTTTTTGAAGTTACACTTCTTTAGGCGCGTTGAGGGTGAAATTTTAGTATGTAACGAAATGCGCGCACCATGCAACGGAAACAGGATGATTAACAGGATGAAGTTAGTCGTGGACAACGAGTCTGAGGCCAAAAAATCAAAACATTTCGGTCGCGGCCCCGATGGACCTGCTGCTGCTGATCCTGAATGGATATATAATTAAATAACTTTATATACATTGTGCTGTGAAATATTTTTCGGCGACAAAAATTGTGTAACCTAATTTTAATGTGTTTAAAAATATTTGAGGTTAATTTTTATTATGATGTGTGAAAATAATCATGGAACTGTTGGGTCGTGAGTGTCTATTTTTATTCAAACCTGACAAGTTGCTGTATAAAACAAATCATTACACCACGTAAAACAAGTTTCTATACACTTTGTAAAAGGCTATAAATGTCAAAAATTTAATTTTTGTATTCAGAATATAAAAACTTTGTTTATACATATGTTATTTCAATCTTTTTAATAACTATAGACATTATGAAATAATATCTATCAGTTTGTGAATTTTAATGGTACAAAATGGAGTCTTTATTTGTTTCTATTCATAAACAAAGGTCCTTACTGCAATCAGTTTTATGCAAAATACACTCTTTGACATTTTTTAATGCAATATAGGCTATTCATTTTATATCGGTTTCAAGTGGTTCTTCCAATTTATTTTCCATTAACTTAGACCAATTTAAATTCCACAATAACCAATTACTAATAATTAATCATTTACATATTGATAGAAACTTGCACATTGGTTTTTATTGCATTAGGTTGAAATGAGGATTTTACTGTACTTCTTTCGTTATAAATTAGATTTGTTTAAATTCTTCTTTGTAAGGTAATAATGTGGTGTAAATGGGAACTAGATTATAATTTCGGTCCAATAAATTCAGAACAAGGAAGGAAACTGAATTATGCTTTTAAAACAATAAAACAATTATGCTTTTAAAAGGTGAACAGGAAAATCGCCATTGATCATATCAACTTTCTTTCTTACAAAATAATGGAAACTTCATAAGAATTATACTGGAAGAGAATGGTAATAGGGAATCATGATTCAGCATGGTCTCAGATTCAAAAGTACAGCCGTTTTTTGTACACTAATTACGGAAATTTTTGTTAAAACGTAGGTTTCTTCTAGTCCCAACTAATCATTTATTTTTCGTAAGTATTAATTTCAAAAGTCTTTTTTATATTAAATGAATAAAAGTTTCGATAAATATTCTATTATTATGTTTACTTTAATCCAATAATCTAATATATATTTCTATATTTAAAATTGTAGATCACACTTAAATATTCAGAAGTTTATTGAAAAGTAAATCCATTGCTGTAATACACTATTCGTAAGTATTTTGAGATATTTGATAAAAAATTAATTTTTCTCTACTAAAATACTATAATATTGAATTTACATTAATTCAATTGAATTAAATTTTTATCTTTTAGTGTACGAGTCATAATAGTCATATTAATTTTATTTGATGCATATATATTATAACTGTGGTCGTTGTTTATTCGTTGTTATTTATTTATTGAAACACTTATACACTATACAATAAGCTATATATTATATTATATATTATACACAAAAAGTTTATGTATTATATACAAAAAGAAGTATAACTTCTAACGCGCGTACATACACGCACAGTACACGCACCCAAAATTTTTTTTTAATCCATTCAAAATGGATTTATATATGGTTTATGTATTATATACATGGTTTATGTATTATGGAAGAAATACGTAATATGTATGCAATTGGAAAACTTTATGATACATTAACAATTTGAGATTGATCGGGTAAAACATATCATTTATAGACTACACGTCGATGATGATGATGTGATTTGCCGCCCGTGAGTAGTGCACATCTTGCACGCTTACGATGGTTCTGGATATTCTTATCACAACAATATTTATACTAATCGTAATCACAAAACTTGTTTCAGATGACAATCATGTTCTCTACTCAATGTAGGCTATAGCTCATATTACGAACGTAGTAGTGTCTTCCTTCATAATGAATGAATACAGATATAAAGTATTTCCGGCAATTTTTTAAATTGATTAGACCTGATAACAGGACTAACGAAACATTTTGTAATATGGATAGGCCAAATAAATTAATCGTTGCAGAGTGAGTCATAATAACATTTTTTGTTTAAAATGTTCTAAAGACCGTATTTATTAACGAATTCAAACAAACATTTTTTAAATGCAAAAAATAATTTAAAAAAATATCTTGAATTGGATTTTTGAATTTTGACAGCGAAAATGTTTTTATTATGCTATAAACATTTAAAGCGATAAAAGAAACGAACTTGATTATAAGCATTAGCCAGCACAGTATTTCTAGAAACATGGTAAAGGAATCTGATATTAGGACAAAACATTTGTCTTGATCGTAGACAAATTTCCTGATGTTACAATTACATAAGCTGCAAGTGGGCACACAAACTCTAACAATAGGATCCAAAACATTAGAATTATACAAAACATCAGCTGGAACAACTTTTTTAATTTATGGCTATGTGATACACGCATTGTAGGATTCTTGAACTTGGAACTTGGAATCTGTAATTTGAAATCTGGCTACAAACGCTTTTTATAAATGTGTTTGTGAGTATTTAAAACGTTTGGTCCAGTCCGTTAAGAAATGAGGCCCTTTAGAAAGTTTGAACACAAAAATACTTATAGTTATATTAGACCACTGTGTGTTGTAAGAACAACTTGAAAAAATTTCTATCCTGTAAGTAGTAAGGGTCTCTGTTATAAATGTTATTCCGAATAGGAAATACAAATTCCTTCTGCCACTCCTTCTGGTTATCATATGCAGATAATGATAAATTCAGAATTGCACAAAAGAATTTTTGACTAGTTCAGTGTACATAAAAACAACTATGAGCATTTATTTAAGATCAAAGTGTCATATAGTATATGGATCGCCAAATAAATTGGGCAAAGGAAAATGAACGTAACCTTTAAGGCAATTCAAGTGTTAGCGTGTAATAGCAGAGAGAGTACGCTCCGATGACACCATCGTTCAGATGACTCCAGTTCTCTTTCATCTGACACTTTTAATGTACAGACTTTAGTATCTTATAAAAATATATAAACATCATAAAATCTTAATAATTAGTGCCTTTTTTTTATGAATTTACGTGTTGCCACATAGCTCTAGGAATATTTGCACTGGTTCTGATTTTGTTAATATTTTTATTTAAACGTGTTTCAAGCAGTATATTTATTATTATATAGTGTAAATAATTCGATATTTTATAAGTTACATAAGTTCTGTTTATTTAAATTTATTTTTAACTTCAATCTATTCAAGAACTACATCGAATTACATCGGGTGTGGTAAAAGCTATCGGATTCGGACCGTTTGGCAGATCTTAATTGGGTTTTCGCTGTACATTCAGGCGACTCCTCCGGCAGGCTACTCTTCGGTAGTCTGGAGTAGATGGAAACGTCAAAAGACTAAGTTAACAACACTGTTGCCGCCGAAACGTAGGCCTATAGAAGAAAAAACAATCAACAACATGCGGAATGGCCCGATAGCATTTACCACCTCTGATATGGCTCGTGCTTTATTTATATTCCACTCAGTAATTTATATGTAACGTATTTTATACGTGTAACATACCGTAATAATGTAGACATATTGTAACAGTTGCATTTTTGTACATCGTCATTAAAAATTAAGTTAAGTCAAGTAAAATAAAATGTTACAAAAAAATTCAATTTCAATAACTGTTTAATAAAACAGGAAATGAAAAGAAATATTTTTCATAAACAGAAATGTTTTGCTGAAAAACTCAGAATACCATTCTCCTTCCTTTAAACAGAAATTCTTTGTCCCTTTATTTACGATATAATTCCAGAGTAAAATATGTCAGATTATTAATTCAATCAGCTGTGTCTCTCAAACCGGCGGGCTGAACGTAAAGTAACATTTCACCTCCAATTACGACACGGCGTGGGCCGAAACTAATTGAGTTATGGACATACGCGTACATAAACACTGTCAAACACGTTCATGTCTGTACATCGATAGACTGCTAACCGCCTTGCGTTACAAAGTAATTTATGAGATTAGAACAAATCTGAAAACGAGCAAACTCTCAATACTAATTTCTACGGTACCGGAAGGGCACGAAGGGGAGAGACCACAGTAGCTCGTGTTGAAGAAAGAGGGCTGCAGTGGTTTAGTCGTGTGATGAGTATTGAAACGAACGATGGGATAAAGAGGACATTGAAGTAGACACCAGCTGAAAGACAGAAGAGAGGAAGATGGAGAACAAAATAGCTTGGAAGAACGGGAATAGAGTCTGTAATTAGGTCTTAGCTTAGGGCGCCTGTCGTTCGGTATCCTGTTCAAATTATCTTTCCATTTACATTTATATTAATAGATTCTACCGTGAACAAAAGGCATTCAAAGTCACACTTCAGTCTATCAAACTCTCGCACAGCCAATGACGGCCAGAAGGCTTTTCAATTCTGTTGCTTACGGATTATGTGTCTGCGACAGAACCATTCACTACCATGTAACGTAACTAGTAATGCTAAAACATTGTAAAATTTTGTCTCTGTTTTATTGTATTTCCTCACAGAGCTCTTCTGAGAGAAATTTAATTCTACTAAACTTTTATATTTTAACATTTAAATTACTGTATTGTTAAATTATTTCAAACTGTTCAGAATTAAATTTATCTCATAACTAAAATATTAAAATAATCAAATAATAATTAATGAAAATAGGAAGACATATACTAATAAAACATTATATTAATATTATACATACAAAACATGTTAATATAAAACGTTAAAAAGTATTAAATATTTATAGTAAAAATGTTAAAAACGAAATACTGACGACTTCAAAATATTAAAATATTATTTTACATTAAAAATTATTTTAATAAAGTCAAAATAATAAAATATGTTAAAATATAACTGAGCAATATGATATTGGAATATAAATCCTAGAATTCATAGTAATATAATATGGTTTACGCAGTTGCGTGTTACCAGAAACCTGCTGCGTGAAACACTTTTGTATGGGTCTTGTATATTTGTAAGGTGGTCTTTATACCCACTTCTGACTGTTTAACTTGGAACTTGCATAAACATTTTCAGCATAAACTTTAAAATTTTTTTTGAACTTCATTAGCGCAAAACCACTAACTGGAACAAAAAGGAACATGATGTTAAAGACATAACAAGCGTTTACAGAAGTGCTTAGGAGTAACCACTGACACTGTTTTTGTACTGATAATGATAAGTGTCTGTTTGCTGAAGGGCTACAAACCAACTAGTAGTAGGCCTAATGGCCAATGGTCGAATGACGGATACTCGGGTTTCTCCGTACGTATGAAGATTACTGCCAACTTATCGGATGTTGAGCACAAGGGCTGTCACTGCAACAATCTCTGGACTTCAGATACAAACAACAAAAATATCTTGTCTTCTGTTCCACTCACTTAAGCAGGGTACGTGATGTACAGGAGTGAAATCACAAATCTGCCGAATTCGACCAGAACGTCATTTGGAGCAACTGGTATTTAGAACTGACAAAAATTACTTTCCAGTAATTTTGTCGATCAGTATTAAGATAATAAACAAAATACTAAAATTATATTTTTTGGTTCTAAAATGAATTTACAAAAATATTTAAAAAAAGGTGTTACAGCGAGTTATCGTTCCGACTAGTTAGTTATTTTACTTTAAATCCTATTTCTTATCGTGTTGAAATCTGAACAAACGACGTTATCTTTCCGTACACGTCTTAGTCATGATTACAAATAATTGAACTCCCCCCACTCTTGCTTTAATTACTACTGTGTCTTCTTACACACACACACACACACACACACACACACACACACACACACACACACACACACACACACACACACACATTCCTGTAACATTTGTTATGAGCGAGATTAACACTAAATATGAGAATACTGTCTGGTGAAAAATGCAACAAAAAGCTGTAAATGAAAATGAGAAATGTAACCAAACAGTTTAACTTTAATTCCTACAATAAATAAAAAATTTAATTTGCATAAACGGTTAAAAAGTAATATTTCTTTATACTATTAAGAACACTAACTACCGGGCTGTTGTTACTGGAGAAGCGTTGTTACTATTAAGAACACTAGCTACTGGACCTCTACCTAGATGTGGCCAAAACGTCTAGAGAAAATGAAAACGTAAGCAAACGACCATGGCCGGTAGTTAGTGTTCTTAACAATGTTGACTCCGGCCGTGATAGCCGGATTTGTTTCTTTTACAAATATTCCGTTCTCGAACAATTTTATACGCCTCTTAACATGCTTAATATTTTTGTCTCAGTTTGACTTTTCACTGTTGGAGCTAATTTTTTCCGCTATTACCTACATCCTTCGTTTGAACTACGCTTGTCACCGGATTGACAGCGAATGAAACTACTCAAGTATAAACTTGGTGTTTGAGACATTACTCTAGGTTATATCATACCACGAGCGGAAGGTTATCCTTGCGGAAACAATGTAAATTGCATTCTTCGTTGACAACATAATGAAATTTTGTACTAAATATAATTAAATCGCTACCGATTCTGAACAATATCGTCTAACCTGCAAATCTGTATCGTGATGCGCGTTTAATTACATTTTTTACACGAACAGGCAAGCGTGGACCACGCGAATATCATTTCCTTTTCTTCTCCAGCCAGAAGGCCCTCATTCGCACAGTATGCCCCGCCTTCCTTTCCACTGTCCACCCCTTTCTCGTCTTCTTCTCACCGCAGAGAACCTCAAGATTTTGAATTTTGTGTCCGTAAGTATTTCTATCTACACAGTCGTTCATAGAGATACCCAGTTTCATCATTTCCTCCTTGAGTTGTTCGGTGTATCCGTTCAGACTGGAAAGTTGCCAAATATAGTTGAACAATTTTTTATTTAATCTGGACCGATCCATCCGAACCATATGTCTAATATGGTTATAGTCTCAGTCTTTTCCTTCAGAAAGCCATTTCCAGATCTTCCAGATCCCTGTACAGCTCTCCTTTGGGTCTATGCCTGTACCCGTCTTCGGTTTTTTTGAGGCCATAAATTTTCCGAAGAATTCTTCATTCAATTTTAAAAAGAAGTTCAAAATTTTGAAAGCACGTTGTTTCCACTCCATACATGATCACCGGCCTGATCACAGTACTATAATGGCGGACTTTCTCACTTCTGGAAAGGTTTTTCTTTTCATACAGTTCCCGGGTTAGAGTAAAGGCCTTTGCTAATTTGAGTTTCCTTATCTTAAAGGATTCTTTGTCTGAGGTGTTTCGGGATGTGTTTTCCCCAAGATATCCATGATATTAATTAGTTTTAAGGGGGTTGAGATAAATCCCAACAAAAATATAACTCCGGTTGTGAGCCGGAGAGGCTTATAACACAGCCGCCCCTCAAATGGGGAAACAGACGCTGATCAGAACGCCGCCCGATACGGGAACAGAGGCGTCTGGGTTTTAAAGTTCTTCCGCCCTGTCCACGGTTGGGAATACTTCGCCTTTGATGCCGTTGACTGGTTTTCACCTGCACCCTAGGCAGGGGCCCTTACAGGGTGCTATCACCGGGGCCAGCTGAACCCTGGTTTTTTAACGAGGTTGTTACTCCTCCCGCTCCTCCTTCCTCATCACCTGCAAGTTGAGGCCTCGGGCTTGCGACCGGCAGTATTAAACAATACCGTTGGCGGAGTTTAATTACGTTAATTACATTTTATTCAAGTTATTTTTTTTTATTTTTTTGTACACATAATAGTAAATGTAAATACATGCAGAAACACACATCATATACATAATTATCATTATCATCGTCGTCATCATTATCATCATCATCATCATAATCTATACCATTTGTATGTCTAAGTCATTTGGCTCATTAACTTGTAAATTACCAATGTAGAATGCGTGGCAATTAATATGAAAACACAAGTTAACCCACAATTTTTTAATTTTTTATTTGCAGTGAAGAAATATCTCTCGAGACTTGTAAACCGCCTACTTTAAGTTTTTTGTAAACAAAGTTACTCATAACGTAAATGTTGTATTCTAGAGTTATCGGAGCGTGTCACTATGATCAGACAACGAGATGTAGCGTCAACATAAAATAGAAACAAAGTGGTTAAAATACGATTAACAATTAAACATCTAAAGAAAATAAAGAAAGAATCCGGGGCCAGCTTTCTTTTGAAACAGGAGAATATTTATTATCATCTATTTTATATCGTGCTGTATGAATGTTACTTATATAAAATTTTCTTGAACCCTAGATTAGAAAGACTGTGAAGACTGATTACACTGTTCTCAAAAATTAGTTTTCATGTAGACAAAAAAAGTATCATATTCTTAACCAAATTGCTACTCCCTCAAAGTTCCATAGGATTGTCATTGGTGATTTTATAAGATTTCAATGATTCTAATTTATCAGTTTTTCTCTTCGCGCCAAGTTAACAGTCCTGCTCACTGCTTTTCTTTTTCTTAATTTTGTAGATTGTATCATTCTTTCTAGTCAGGTAAGCGATTCCCATGGTTTTCGCCACAAATTTTCTCATTAGTTACTGTAATTAGCATCGTTTTTTCAATGAAGCCTAAGGTTTTTCTACTATACTGGTATCAATGTTGTGGTCTATAAATTGTCGCCGGAAGTACGTAGTGAGTAGACAGTTCTTCCTTTTAAATTAGGGCAGCTTATTATCCTACGCAATACGCTCATCTTTTTTAAGAATAGTTTACGCTGTTTGATTAAAGTAGTACTGTATTTCTGATAGTGTATTAATCAGGAACATCATTGCTCGTCTTAACTTCATTCGAAGCTGTCTTAGTTTCATAACATCTCGTAATTATATCGCTTCCGCAGATAGTACGTTCTTTATATCCATTTTGTATTTATTTCCAGAACAACTTTACTTATTAGAATCATTAATTATATTGTCCGTCTCGACTGCATTTATCATTAAATATTTGTCATAAGTATATGGTAGATTAAGAATGCCTATTTTAGTTTCCCTGTTTAAATGAAACAAAAACTACAGACTACTGCAGCCTCAAGTCTACAAAGCACAGCGTTTCAGCTTCCACGTAATCAGCTTCCAGCCTCGGTAATCATCCTGCGGTAGGAAAAAGCCTAATCGCAAAAGCGGTAACGTCAAAAAATAAAGGAGCCTACCACCAAACTTGACTACAAGCTATAACTAAAAAAAATCACTATGATCACTATAAAAAATAATAACAATTTAAATAACAAAACAAACTTACCCATATCATGGAGTAAAACCTTTAGCTTACGATTATTTTGTCAAGAGTATACAAATTTTCCTGTTATTCCAGTCTAGTCGCTCTCCGGCAGTCTGACGGCAACTTCAGTGCTAGGCACCTTCCTGTCTTATTACTCCTTACATCTTTGTGTTTATGTTTTCTCTATGCTTGTTGTTGCTAATGTTGAAACATAATCACATGTTCCATCCCTTAAATTTTCAATCAGCAGGGTCAGAAGTCTTCGTCTGACGATGTACGGAAATGTGCTGATATGTTAGAACAAAACAGTCCTCTTCACTGGTAACGATCTACTTAAACGGGACTAACAACATGAGAAAACCAACAGATACAAAGTTTTCCACCCAAACGTCTAAACACACATATACACGTGTAGTGTTTTGTGTGTGTGTGTGCGCGCGCGTGTGCGTGTGCGATCGTTCTTTTTCCTTACATATTCACAATTTTATAGCATACAAACGTTTTTAATAGCACAGAATATTGTCATAACATATGCACACAGGTCAAAGTGAAGAGCCCAGCGTGTTGCTAACTGCATTTGCATGATATCTCATCGTCTAACGGTGTATTCAATCAACTGTAACTAGACACATCTTTCACGATTTCTTCTAGTATAAACAAAGGCGTTGGAAATGTTGGGGATCGATGAAGAAAAACTGAATAGGCTAAGCGGTTATTTTGTAAGTTCACATTTGTTCACTACCCGCATACTTTGATTTTTTCAATTGTCAGTGTTGCCATAAACCACCTACACCCCCTTCACCACTAACATACACATCGTTCCCTCAGTTCAGATTTAACCACTGAAGCTGCCGTAAATGGTGAAAATTGTCAGAAAAACCAAAGGTATCTGTAGAACTAAACTAAAGAAAGTGATTGTTAATTAAATTCAAATAAAAAAATTAAAAAATTACCCGATACATTTTTTTCATCTTTTATATCAGTCATTTCCAACTGGCGGCCTGCGACTTTATCTTAAAAATCCAATTTAATTACTCCATTAACTTAAATATTAAAATTAACCATAAAATATAATTTTAACTTTTATATTGGTCTTGCTGAAGAAACCTCTGAAAAAATGTTTCACTAATTCACTAATAGTGCAGTAGCTTTTACTTAATCTGTTTAGTAGTAAGTGTATTTGCTGTAGTCCTCTTTTACTTTCATCCTATTACAATACCAAGTATATTTTCTTCCATCCTCGACTAGACAAAACTGACGAGCTTGTCTGATGTTTCGTCCTTGGTTCGTAATCGATCGTATCTGTTAGGTACTCAAAGTTATGTTTAAGTGTTTTCAAACTAGAACTCGACACACAGATAAGACCCGCAGACTGAGTTCCTGGATTTCATTGATAAGAGAAATGAACAATCGACCTAAGTTTTCACATTGAAGATTTTACGTAAATATACAATGTTTAATATCTTTGTTATATCTTTATGCTGACATCATTAAGACTGTACTGTTCAAGATACGTAGTAAGATATGTCAGATTTGTAAATTAAAACTTTTAGTCGTTTATAATTAAATGCTACTTTTTATTTTTATGCTACTTGTCGCTTATGATGGGCCCGCCGGTAGATTCCTTAGTTTAACTGAGGCTCTCAGGCGCTTTCAAGTTAGAATCCATTGGTTTATACTGACTGTCAAACACTAATGTTGTACGTTTTCTTAACAATACACACTGAGTTTTGGTATACAACGTTCTCAACGTTCTGTTTGGTAGTACAGGTGATGTATTCTAGAGTGTCAGGTGCACAGAAATATAATCAGACGTGAGAAAGATCAGCTGCACTCAAACCGTTGGAGGACGTAATGGAAAAATCCAAGGACAGAAATACCCACATAACTGTCGTCTTTAGATTTTATGTAATTCTGGTCCATACCACTTTTAGTTGTCAAAAAACAAGAATTATTGTTGTTATAATTTAATTTTTCTTCTTGTTATGCGAAGCGTACATAAAGTAGAGGTTGCCTGGATACCAGCCTGGGAACTGAAGACTGAATACCTATTAGAAATGCTTATCAGTTATCAGTTATCAGTCAGTATCAGCTGTCAATTTAATCCATTTTGAATTAAAATATAATGTTAAAGATCAGTCTGATTAGCATGGTTCATACTAATACAACTTCACCTACACGCGCAACAAAACTGTTATTAAATAAATCTATTACACATTAATTTTACGTACGCTTTTAAAAACGTCGATATTTTTCCAGTTGAAAAAAGATTGGTTATTGTTTCGTCATATTATTTTCTGATGAAATTTTTGCTTTGACAATTCAATTAAAAAATTAGATTACAACAAAATTGACAGATTACAAAAAGAACATTCCATCATCATTACGACACGTACGTGTAGGGCAAAGGCTCAAACGAAAATATTCGCTTAGTGTATATTCAGAAAATATTCCTAAGTGTTAATATTTCAGGAGACCAGCCCTGTGTATTGAATAAGCTAAGTGCGTGCATACGATGTTTAAAAATTAGGCCACAGTATGTCTATGTTAGATGCATACCGTTAATTGGTCTTTCTACTAGAGATTTAATTTGTATAAAATACTGGTTAAGTACTATAAGTAAAACGAACTAGAAAGAACCACATACGAGTACAAAGTGTAGTCACTACTGTGGATTTAATTTCAAAAATAGGCGTACTTATAGGATTCCTTTACCTCATTGTGTTGTCTTTCCCCTTTATATGTAAAATACAAACCAGAATATAAACACTGACATCACGAGCACGATTTCATTCCAATTTGCACCTTATTTAACATAAAATAACCACGAAGTAAAAGCACCTGTTTTACATAATATTAATATACTTCTTATTCATGAAGTTCCTGCTTTCGAGGAAACAAATTTTCTCCGTGATGTAGTGGCAAAACTATATTACATTTCAAACTCTACAGTAAGCTTAGAAAACTCTGGTACTTTTTTGTATAAAACGTTTACAACAATCATATTCAACGCAATAAAAAAGCAGTAGTCCCAAGTACTTCCACTACTTAAATTATTTTCTAAAAGATTGGTAGCACTTAGAAAACTGTTGTAATAGGTTGTTTCAGAAATATGATTTCCTTGAGTAAAGAACAAATACGAGCGTAGATTGAAATAATATTATCTTATATTATAAAATTAAAATTTTGGCGATTCCTGACATGATGGGTACGACAAGCATCGACTCTAAGCACAATATAAGCACAAGTACATAAAATTCCAATACTAGAAAATTATGCAAAAATATTCAGGTACGCACTTGTTTGTGTCACTATGAGACAAATATCCATCAAATCTAATTAAGATAAGGGTTAAAAAAGTGCCGTTTAGCAAGCTGTGATTCTACTTGCTAGTTAAAAAAAATTATAATTATAATATATTCCCAACCATGTGGGGACCGAGAAATAAAACAGGAAAAATTATTCTGAGACAGTTTTTGGTGGGTAGAACAGTTTTTTAAATGTGACTAGATGTTGAATAGATTCACTTGAAATTATATTCCATCCGTCCGTCTTTCCTGCTGAACTCTTTAATAACGTCGTCTTAAAAATCAAACTCTTCTCAAGGTATTCTCACAGCCTCCAATAACTCTTTATCGCATGACAAGAAACTTAAGGAACTCAAATGGTTCAGCCCCATTGTATTCTTCTGAAATTACTTAATTCGTTTCAGAGCCGAAAATGATCTTTCAACACTCGCAGAAGTAGCTAGGATTGTAAGAATAAGCTTACAGAGCTTACACAACTCGGAGAGAGCTTCTTGAAGGTCGTTTTCCACAATAGTTTCTAATAATTTCCTTTGTGACTTATTCTTACAATTGTCATGACTATAAATAACGTTCTGTCCTAGATAGGAATACGTAAATTTTTCCGGAAAAGTCTAGCCTGACAGGTCTAACTTTTAGTAGGAATGACTTCTAAAATTACTATATTTACTAGCACCAAAAATTTCAAGAAACTTAAACTGAGGGAAGTTAGCACATCTAGAATCAATACTGACAATTAGAACGTCGAATATCTCATTAAACAACTTCCGAAACTAGATCTACGTTTGCTTGTCTCCTAATGATAGTGGGCTGCCCAACAAAAGCAGTAGTTTCTTGTAAGAGGTCGTTGAGAAAAGAAGATCTCAAGTTATTTAAGTATTGTTTGGTAAAAGTTAAACATCTTAAACGTGAAACTTTGAGTTTAAAAAAGTTAAAAGTTAAAACCTCTAGCTTTAATAATAGCATAATTTTCCCATTTGCTTTTATTGTCTACTATTTCCCAAAAACAATTTATGATGTCAAACCTATAATGACACATGGTTTCAACCAGTCTATCATTAAAATTCTACAGTGTGGGTGCCATGGACAATTTGCATCAAGTAAGTGAGTTTGGAAGAAGAGGAAAAAAGAAATAAAACAAGACCGCCCAATGTGCAGGAAAAATTCGACATTCAGAGATAAACTTACTGACTTCGTTAAGATGAGATGCAACGCATGGGAAAACAACGCGTGGAAATCGTAGATGGAAAATAAGCTCTGACTCGTTGTTGAGTACCAGACAACGGTCCAGTCATAACTGAAGCCCCGTCGTACGTTTGACAAACGATTTTCGAACTGCATCCTACCAACAATTTGTACAATTTCAATGATATGCTCCAAAAGTGGCCTAGCGGAACGGTCGGAATTGACATCCGAGAAGCCTAAAAATCTTTCCTGGACCATATCATTCTCATCTACGTATCATGGTTCACTGAGACGTTTTTGAACATTCAGACGTTTCGTCTATCATTACCGCAAAGAAATCTATTTTATTAAATATTACATTTTTCACGGCATAAATTAAGTCGTTTTGTATTTAAATCGGAAGACCAGTGAAACGGTAGCCTCATCTAAGTGTTGAGCTAATAACGGGTCGTACGAAGAAAACAAAGAACAAGTTCTCTGTAGTCGTCTCGATTGTTAGATGATTCCGATTCATCACGATCCCGATAACATAATTCCTGTTTGGCAAAAAAGCAGGTAATATCAATGAAACGTTTAAGAATGAGTCGGTTCTTTGACACTTCTTTCGATATGAATAGTAATATCTATTTTTCATTGGTTATCAAGTTCATTGGCTGCAAAAGGCTGGCGAGAACATTGGAAGCATGTTAGTGTCGTTGCGAAGCGACTGGATGTGTGAAAATGAGATGGCAAATTATCAAAAAAGCTCTGACATTATCTTGTGATTTTTAATAACCGTTGCTAGCGTTAATCATATAATTAAACATTTGTACTGTCATTCGGATTGGCGAAACAAATATAAGACCAGTAAATAAGTAGGAACTAGATGTATATTCACATAGCCAAGAATATTTCTTATAGTAAGAGATATTAAGTATCTTGTTACCTGGGTTCTGGTTAGGCTACTTAACTCAGGCTCTGATCATGGACACGATGTGGTTTCTTTTTTCTGTTCGTACGAACTCGTTTTAAACGGTTACCGTAGAAGGGAATGAATAACACAGCCGCACTGCATCATAGAAGCTGCTGAACTTAAATCACTCATAATACACGGACTGATACTTTATGGATGGATAGGACAGATTTAAACAGACGCACACCGGAATCTGCCTTAGCTTGAGACTTGCAAGTCAAAAGGTAACCTCAAACAGCGACAAGATGGGTGCATTTTACCGAGCCGGGACCCTGTTAGCACTCTTAGTGTTTTAAAGCACTACTAAAGTGTGCTTGCTTTTTACGTCTCAGACAGTGCTGTGGGGTTTAGCATTATAGCTTACATAGATACCAGCAAACCATGGTACCCGTAGGTTAAATTGTTATAAGTTTGAATATTTCTAACCGTAGCCTAATGTAAAAAAAGAATATTAGATAATGAAAACGTAGTTATGAAATCGTAAATAACTGTTGAGATTTCTGAAATGGCCAACTCATAGTCAGTGCACCGGATCATTTTTTGGAGTAATTTCCTTGGGGGCGGAGCGGTCAGTCAGCTGTTAAAACTGCGCACAAAACTGTAAGCGAAGTGATAATAATTACTTTGATCAAATTAAGTCATCAATAGCGTTTTGACTGAAAAATAGGTGACAAATGCGCCGAAGTTTTTCAAAAGATGAGAAATAAGAACGCATGTTAAACAGTATTTATTGACAACAATAATTTTGATTACCATTTATTTACTTTTGCCTAATTTTCATTGGGCAAGCACTGCTTGCTTGCTTGCTCTGAGGATTCGCCTCAGAATAAAAAAATCGTTCGCCTGGCCAAAAACGTTTCCAAGACGTAACGTTTGTAAAGTTGCCAATTGATTACCCTTTACCAGATTTGTAGTTAGAGAGTTGTACACGATCCCATCCCACTTTTGTGGAACAAACACAAGAACTTCTCTGTTTTCACAACAGCAAACGGGACACAAGAACTACCCCGGACCGCCTTCCACTTCTTCGGTTGATGTGACCAATAACCTGCGTAGGCTAAAACCCTAGTCGTACATTGACTTGATACAGTCTAAGACGTACGCAACCTAATCATCAATGTAAATTCAGTAACTACAGTACAAAAACGTCTGAATACTTTTGCAGGAAAGACTAGTAAGTTTTTTCAAGTTTTTAAGTAGATATTTACGAATAGAAGTGGCATGTTTTTAATTTGTAGTTGAAATAACATATACATCGAAATATAATTTTCTATTAATACTCAGTTCACAAGGGATGGTACACTCTATTTCTTCAAGTAGCGTTATATACCTAGGCCTTCGTTTCTCCCTTAGATCACAACTTCAAACATATCTCCCCATGACAACAAATTTCTCATCCCAATGTCTCGACCTTTCTTGAGCGTGAGGCCGGTTATAGGATTGACGATAGCGTTTTAACAGTCTTCCAGAGACGGGCAGCGGACAAACACCTCGTTGCGGGCCTTATAAATTTCCCTTTTATTTCGCACATGCGCACAACAGTCTTGTACAGTGTTTCACAGTGTGGACATTGGCTGCAAAATAGTCTGGCGAGAACATTGGAAGCATGTTAGTGTCGTTGCAAAGCGACTGGATGTGTGAAAATGAGATGGCGAATTATTATCGTGTTGTCACCTTTCTCTCCTACCTACACAACTTAACTGTACTCTTAAGTGGAGGTAATTCATTCGCTGGATCGGTGTAGCTTCCCGTTCAAGAAAGTCTCAGGTATAAGTAGGAACCGTACCTTTAGTCATTCTTTCCACAAGAGGGTAGCAGGCGTGTGATGGGTGGCAAGAGGGGGCAGTCGGTTTGAGAAAGACTCAACCTCAGAGTACGTAAGTAGCAACCCAACACTCTACTCACTGCCAACACTCCCCTACACGTAATACAATAACATCTTGATAGTATGAATTAATTGGGACCGGGTGGTTATGATTATCAGCATGTTTGGATTTGAAACATTTGTATAATGGAATATGAATTTTAACGAACTGTTATGTAAGCCCACTAAATTAGGTAGAAGGAATAAAATTCTAAAATCCAATTACAAAAATATTATTTTGGCAACAGACTAACCTACATATTGTTACGACGGTCTCACTGTACAGTGTAAACAAAATACAGACACCTATGTAGTTTCAAAACATAGACACTTGACACAGACGCCGCACGCTGGGCTAGTCGAGAAGCGTGTTGACACTGACACAGACGCCGCACGCTGGGCAGTGGAGAAGCGTGTAGACACTTGACACAGACGCCGCACGCTAGGCTAGTCGAGAAGCGTGTAGACACTTGACACACAAGCCGCACGCTGGGCTAGTCGAGAAGCGTGTGGACACTTGACACAGTTGCCGCACGCTGGGCTAGTCGAGAAGTGTGTAGATACTTGACACAGACGCCGCACGCTGGGCTAGTCGAGAAGCGTGTAGACATTTGACACAGAAGCCGCACGCTGGGCAGTCGAGAAACGTGTAGACACTTGACACTGACGCCGCACGCTGGGCTAGTCGAGAAGTGTGTAGACACTTGACACAGACGCCGCACGCTGGGCTAGTCGAGAAGCGTGTAGACACTTGACACAGCGCCGCACGCTGGGCAGTCGAGAAGCGTGTAGACACTTGGCACAGAAGCCGCACGCTGGGCAGTCGAGAAGCGTGTAGACACTTGACACAGATGCCGCACGCTGGGCTAGTCGAGGAGCGTGTAGACACTTGACACAGCGCCGCACGCTGGGCAGTCGAGAAGCGTGTAGACACTTGGCACGAAGCCGCACGCTGGGCAGTCGAGAAGCGTGTAGACACTTGACACAGAAGCCGCACGCTGGGCAGTCGAGAAGCGCATAGAATGTCTCTCTCGATTTTTCGAGAGCGTTGCGTAATTGTCGTGACAATATAAAAGCGTTTCTATACAAAGGATACGTGCACTCACGTTACTCTATGTTCTGAACAATAAAAATAAAATCGAATTCTTCAGTTTACACACATTTTTAACTGTGTTATTCGGCTTACTAATACAAAATAGTAACGGTTAAATAAATCTTTATAAATTAAAAAAATTAGTTTAACACGACACAGTTAGGTAACAGAAAATAATCTCCAATCTTCTTTTGTACGAATCATCGTCTTTCCTTCGAGCCCTTACAACACTCATAGCTGTAGTCAATTGCATTTAAATTTTGTATCGAATTAAGTTCAAAAATGAAAATGTATTTATTTTTATTAAGTTACATGATTCGTATTTTACTTATTGGTTAACTTAACTTACATTAAAGTTTCTTTGATGATCTAAACGTGACTGTTCTTTAGTTATACTTGTAACCCACAGTAAGTTTGATATATTAATTTACTTGGGGCGCGTTTGGATTGCCACGCTTTCGATTGTCAAGATTCCACTGTACTATTATGAACTTAAACTTAAGATCACTATCTACATTTTACATTTTACAACGGTTCTATCTAAAGTGCAACTCCCCACATAGACCAGTTTATTGGTCACTTCACACAGAGACAGACACATACACGCGCGCAAACTCACAGACGCAAGCACGTACGTGAAATGCTTACATGCAACTGTGAGTATTAATAATCGTACTCCTGGTAACGTGATAAAATATAATAATAAATTATTTGCAGTGTGCAGTGAGTACGTTTCAATAATTTGACCGTTAGAAATTATAATTAAACTGTGTATAATGAAAACAAACAATGTTGGTTGGTTCTCAGATTCATTTCCGCAGTTCACAAGACACTCTGACCTGTTTAATTAAAATTGCAACGTTATCCAGTCCGGCAAACTTGCCAACATAACTCTACTGTTAATTAACAAACACAACGTGCGAACTAATTATATTACGACTTACTTATCTTAATGTATCAGCCAAATTGAAATGCAATTCAATAAAACCAGCTTGTACCGTACAATTACAACTTAGTTTGAGCGGTCCACTAGCGCAGCGGTAATAAATATTTATTTTAAAATGGCACAGAGTAGTAGTCGAGGGTGAATTACCTTTCTCCAAGTCTGTTACTCCCTGACTGGTAATGATACGTTGTTTTGTTCTGTAAAGATCATCTCTTAAACAGAATATTGCTGTTTGCGCACAGCGAAATGCATTTCTACATTATATTTACAATTTTTTGCTCAACCATGTAAGTAAAAAGCGTCTTTCCTTTTGAAGAAACTATTAAATACTTTTGTATAATGTTCGCCATGTCTTAGAAGCATATTATTACTTTCAGATACAGAGGTTTCCTTATAGCTTTAAGGAAGTGTTTAAGGACTGGGATTGAAAATATAATATGGAATTTTTATTTTTTATACTAACAAGTCTTACGTTTGCTATCATTAATTAAAATAGCAAAAACGTTACACGTATTAAGTAAGGATATTTTTAAAAATCAATGAAATCGCTTTTATGAAATGGAACGTTATGGCATCTAGTAGTATATGCACTTTAATGTCACGTCAAGAAAAGCTTAGAACTGCTCATAATAACCGTAATCAAAATAAAACATTCTGGAAGTCTAACTAGAAACCCAAAAACACAAAATAGAAATGAAAACTCCTTATCTTTTACACCCATATAAACCTGTGACCTGCCATAAAATAACAAAATTTTAAAATGATTTGCTGTCTCTGAGTCCTGCAGTTTCGATGAACTGCTTACGGGACAAATTACTCAACACTAAGAATCCTTCACATTAATAACACGTTTCTACTGACAATTATTTAGCGAGATGATTTTTAGTAGGTGATCGTCCAAGTGAAATAGATGTAAAAAGAAGAGGGTTCTGCTAGACAGTTCATGCAGCAAATTCTTTGAACAAATGCCAACCTTACATACTCTCAATCACGAGGATCACAGGCTTCTTACTGGCGACGTAAGCTATAAGACTCGATGTTTATAGCAAAGAAGAAATATCATAATCATTTTTTATGCCTAGAACGCTTTCTAAAAGTTTAAAGCGAAACTCTTTAATTGTTTAATAAAAAGATGTATCACTTGTTTTAAAATCTGTATAATATTTACCTTATTTCTACCTTATTTCTACCTTATTTACCTTATTTACCTTATTGATTAACGCGTTCCGAAACATATGTTTCGTCTTCAGAAATAAAAATTCATTCTTAGCGAGGTCGTTACATATTAAAATTTCAAATATTGGAAAACAATTCCACACATATCCGCGTCACCTGAGTGCGCACTCGAGTCGGACCAATCGGACACTGACTGACTACCAATAGCTATTGTGTAAACATGTTTATTGCGGTATCGTAGAAACCAAAGCACAATCTGAAGGGTCAGACAACACTATCCAACTTAAAATCCAACTACGCACGTCACTTGATAAACGAAAATCATAAATATACAAGCTTTAATTCCAACTTGAAACCCATATATTTTTGTAATAAAGGCACTTACATGAACGCCTTGGAAGAATTCGAGATATACAGAGCGTACAATGACGTACACAGTCGTGACTTCGTGCTAAACGATCATTTAAATTTCAAATCAAACCCGCTCTACGATACCGCAATACATATGTTTACACAATAGCTATTGGTAGTCAGTCAGTGTCCGATTGGTCCGACTCGAGTGCGCACTCATGTAACGCGGATATGTGTGGAATTGTTTTCCAATATTTGCAATTTTAATAAGTAACGACTTCGCTAAGAATGAATTTTTATTTCTGAAAACGAAACATATGTTTCGAAACGCGTTAATCAATCGAACTCAACACGAAGACACACGACGGAAGAAATAAGGTAAATATTATACAGATTTTGTCAATAAGTGACTTGGATACCAATTCAAACATGTCTTTCACTTGTTTTAATTGATGTCTATTTTATATACATACATTAAATATATATATATATATATGTGTGTGTGTGTGTGTGTGTGTGTGTGTCTCATTACGTCGACGCGCCGTAAATAACATGTTTAAGTGCTTAATGAGGCGTAATACAGCGTCTGGACAACTGACAAGACGTTACACAATACGCTTATGTAACTGACCCGAAAACTCCCAGGGGTATCACGATACAGCGTGAAGATTCTACAGTGATCCAGAAGGGTCGAGTAAACAAGTCTTGGAGTTTCACCGCTATCACACTATTCTTTGTACTGCCGCATGCTTTTTCTGTACAGAGCGGCTGCAGTTAGTCAGTTGCTTCTGCGAATTGTTTTACATTGATTTCAGTGCGGTATCAGTACAAACGTTTAATATGCATAATTGGTTAATTGTTTTGCAATATCGTTATTTGTCAATACAGTGATTGTTATTACTCGCTGAGTAGAGTATGTTGGTTAACACATGGAGAGAGATAACAATGGATAAAAAGCTGATAATTTCGAGAGGGTTGTAAGTATAAACGTTCTGTTCTAAGATCACGTTTCATGCAATTCCCTTAATAATATTCTCTTTACTAATATTACTTACATAATTACACAGAGAATAATAGTATTTTTGTTTAAGAAGGGAAGAAACTTAATTCCTCTTTTGATACAGGCCTATTATAAATTCATGTTCTTTATGTAACTGATTTAAGTTTCATAAGGATTACTGTATGTCAGTTTTGTTTATGTATTACCGACTTTAGTATTATGGTAATCAACCATAATACCTTTTACCAGTCTTGTAAATGTGTCGTGGACTAGGTGAACATCAGTTGTCATGACTAAGAAGACAAATGTTAGAATACTGTGTTATATAATACGTACACCGCTTTAAGTGTTACCATCAGAACTAGGTTGCTTTAGGATTTGAGGACAAACGTAGAAAAAGACAAGTGAATATTGTTCAAGGTTTCACTACGTAACTCAATTATATGCCAAGGACTGCGTAATGGGGGTTGATCGATGACCAGTATACTGTTAGCTCTGTGCCATGGTCACACCGCTCAAGCATCGATCCAGCCTAACATACAACTGACTTTGTCTGTTCATTGTGTTAGAAAGGTAAACATTATTTACGATCTGGACTTGTGGTGCCTGTTATTGGATTTACACTATTCGACAGTACATAGTTTAGTTTGGTAATGCGTATATTTGCTCAAAGTGTTCGAAGTTCTCATGAGCTAAAACAGTTTAAATTAAATAATTTGTGTTAGTGATTATAATCATAAACAGAAAATAACACTGTTGCACACCACTAAAGAAAAAAGTTTCCGATTAGCACTTTCAAGCTTCACAGCTCATCATCGGATCGGAATATATCTCTGAGCTGTGAAGCTTGAAAGTGCTAATCGAAAATGATTTCTATACTGGTGTCCAACAGTGATATTTCTGTTTGTAAAACAAATTAAAGTAACAAGTATATGTACTTGTATAAGTGTAAAGGATGCTTTTGAGTGTGTTAATATTACCATGACGTTGTGTACCCTTTCTCCTACGATACCCCTATAAAAATGATTATTATTGCCTAAGTTTCCTTACTGTAGAAATAACTATTGTATGCACAATTATTCAGTCTTGTGTTTCATTTTCAGTTCAAATAGTACTGATATACTTTACTAAGTATAACTAACATCCCTAAAAGGGTGGTGTTAAATTAAAATTTTAAACGAAATATTTTAAGATATTACAATTGAAAAATTATAAAATATTTAATAAGTCATAATTTAGTTTAAGAAATTAGGAGTTTTTTTATTTTTCTAATTGTAGTACAAAACGTGTTATTTTATCATCAATAAAAATTTAATGAATCAAATCATCAAATCAGTATAGTTATTATAAACAAGCCATACGTAATAAAATAATAGACTTAAATCGCTGTTGTTTTTTCTAATTTACACCAATTTTGCTTCATGTATAAAGTGTCATTATAAAAGTAGACTATCTTTCCAGTTGATTAGTCTATCAATTTTCCTGTCTCTAGATTGCAATTTATTTTATGATAAAAGTAAATATTTTTAAGTAAGAATTAACAAAAACAATTAAACGCTATATTTTTCGTTAATGAATTTTAATTATTTTTTACTTCCTATTTTCATTATGACCACAATTTAAGAAAGAAAACTATGAAATAAAATAAAAAATAATAGAGTTTAATTCGAATTTTGATAAAGAATATGAGGCAAAGGTAAAGCTAGACTATGTAACACATAACTAAATAAATAAATATGATAATATGATAAATAATGATAAATAAATAATTCATATGATAATTACAATTCCTATTCATATACCTCGTACTAAACTGTTTATATACCTCGCTATATAAATGACGCATCACTTATTAATTCCCACCCACAGCCTATTGTTATAGATTAGAACGTCCATTATGTCTGCACTTGAATAATAATGTCAGTACTTTTTCAGGTAAACGAATTTTTTTTTTATAAGCAAAATCTCAAATTAAACAGCTTAATTAAAATACTTTACGTGTAATAGAATAGCAAATTTATGCTGCAACTTTAATATAACCTATATTATATTAAGTAACACAGACCAACTCAGCCTGTAAAAATGTGTCCCTAGGGTAACTTTTAGAGAAATATGAGACAGCTGAAGCTTAGAGCTGGCCATACCGCTTTCGCTGGCAGCCTACCTTGCTTTTTCTAAACTATGTAGATGGTACAAGAAGAAGACTATTATTATTAATATTAATATTATTATTGTTCTCTTATTTGTATGAAAAAATAACAATTAACATTACATATATTGAGAAAAATAAACTTTGCAAAATATAGGCCTATGTTATACATAGAAAAGAACACTGGATAATAAGCGGTCAATAACAATTAATTAAAATAATGTAAATGCGGAATTGTTTTTAAGAAAATTATTTAAATAAAATGGTTAACTAACGATTCTGAATTTTTGAGTACACGACACTCACACGATAGTACAATGTTGCTACTAAACTGATTAGTTTGTTTTCTAGGAACTATATTGTGGCCCATCTTTTATGTAATTTCCATAAGTTTCATATTCCAGAAACACATGTAATCCTTTCGAAAAGTGTTAGGCAAGTGACGCACCAGTTTTCTTCCAGTAAATTGACGCTTTACTGCTTTTTCCACTTGATGTTTTTGAATGGGACTTATTTCTGCAGAGTCTTTACTTTCTATCTTCTAGAGAAACTCATTTTGTTTACAAGTCTGTAGAGAAGTGCAACAAAAAAGATAATTCTGATTAAATATCACAAAGAAATAATTAAAATTAAAATATTGTCACTGCAAGATTACTGTTGAAGAAATTTTTCAACTAAAATAGAACGATATGTCTGTTAAATTTTAGACAACACGTCAAATGAAGATCACAAAATCTAGACTACATGTTCAGGCAATCAACCGAAGCGAATAACTAAAACGGTGGACGTACAAAATTCGTGAAGGTAAAATTGTGTGACGTACGCAAAGATATATACGGTATTTCAGTTCAGTCGTTTGAGTTTTAAGGAAGATTATTCACTTAAGTCAGGGAGACGAACCCTCACCAGACACAGACGAGTCAAATACAAAATATATGCCAACACTCCACACTCCGGTCTGTCTGTCTGTCTATCTATCACTTATTCAGTTTCGCTCTACCTCCTATAGTCAATCAAATTAAGCATAAATGTCTCTATATGCTAAATTAAACAAAACCAACAAAGTGAATTATAAACTAAAATATAAATATACAATCTATATACAATATATATAGATAACTATGTTTATATATAAATCTGAAAGTCTGAGGATTTATGGATACTGAATACAAATCAACACCGTTACATCGATTGCCACCAAATTTTGCACAGGTAACATTTGACACAAGGCAAAAAATACTGTCTAACTTGGAATTTGATATTTTGCCCAGTTCACACGATTTAGGTCCTTTTAATTATGCCTTTTCGTTGACGCGTATAAAGATGTCAATAACACCATGGGGACCAGAATTAATTACTATAATAACAAGTAAATAAACAAATGATATTTAGCGGCATCAGAACTGTACCTTTATCCGTTCCTGCAGTTTTTAATATGCAATTGTATCGATATATTTTTTTAATTTTGTATACAGATATGTCTACATACTTTTTAATTGTCTAAAACGATTATAAAATTTATGTTTATACGTATTTCTGATGATGCAATGAATAAGTAATGAAACGTATTAAATATTACTACTAAAGATGTCAACATTACAATGGAGACCAGAATTAATTACCATAGTAATAAGTAAATAAACAAAAGCTATTTAGCAGCATCGGAACTGTACATTTGTCCATTCCTGCAGTACATTTTAGATGTTTGATATAATATGCGATTGTATCTATATATTACGATGTGAAAAAGAAGAAGTGTACTAATTGTAAATACTCCTATTACTTAATGCAAAGCGAAAGTACGTGTTGTTTCCATTTTTAAGGTTTGGTAACAACGTTTTTGATTTTTAATTTACTGCTAAAATAAACAAAAACCATGGATGAGGAAAACATAACGTTTAATGTGTTATACAATGCTTCTAACACAGTAACACTTAGAATAAAGAATTTAGCGATTTTGATTTAACAGGTACTTAATAAATATCTCCAAATGCTTTATAAACGGGTACTTTTAAATCTCCAAAGGCTGTTGCACCAACATAATAATTTAGTACAAGTGTTGAAAACAGCTTTGGAGAGAATTTGACTATTGAGTACAAAATTGTTATATGAGTTGATAGAACGCCATATAGACAATACATATAGACATAGACAATAAAAATTATATTAAAATGCTTATTAAAAGTTAAATATTTGCGTGCGAAGCCGCGGGTAACAGTTAGTTAAATATAAATTCATCCATAGTAATATATAAACATGAGTCGATGTCTGTTTTTTTATGCTTTTACACTTCAACTAATTAACATATTCATTTGCAATTTTGCACATGTATTCCTTAGGCTCTATGTTGGGATATAGGCTAGTTTCATTTCGTCATCATATTGTGCAGCCAATTAATTCATTTTTTTTTTGTCTTTGGTTCGCAATTCTGTTGGTATCTCAACTTCTCTTTAACACCTAGAGATAGTGCCAGATAAATTAAATAATATTTGAAAAAAAATATTAATTTGAATACTTGTTATTTGAAAACATTTCAATGGACATAAGTAGGAATAATAAAATTGTAGTTACATAAACATGTTATATACTTATTGGAAAACAAAAAAAAGAAGCGTGGAAAAAATTGAAAAGAACGCATTGGTTATTTTACGCGGTCCTTAGACGCTCAAAATTAAAAGAATAAGAAGAAATACATGTTTTTTTTATTTTTATTCATCACAATTTTAATTCCCGTTTTATATTTATTGCATTAAGTATTGTTATAGGATAGTGTCATTTTCATATTGTGTTTTGTGTTTTCGTATTTACCTAATGTAATTGTCTTTTACTTTGGACTTATTATTGTTATCTGTTATGGCATTGGTTTAGCACTGTTCTATTAGCATAAAATCTCCATTAATCGCGTGGTGTTAACATATCCCAAAAACAAAATATGAGAAACAACGTATATTACCTTGTTTAGCGCTAAGAACGCAAAGAACTTTATTCACAGTTTAAAAAAAATAAAACTTTCTTTACAAATTTAATTTAATTTAATAATACATATATTTCATTCAAAATAGCAAGCAAGTTCTACAGTTGAGGGAGATTACTAGTAGGGCAATAACATACAAATTTACCACCAAATAAATCAGTGTGTAAATAAAAATAAAATATCGGTATGGAGAACCATACATGACTTCCATATTCTAAGATTTATATTTAAAATCACTTTCAGCCAAACAGCCAGGGAAGGAATTTTAACAAAAAATACTTCTTTGTTGCCAATAACGTAGTACACATATAAAAAAAAATTATCCCCTCCCCCTTCAACTATAATTTTGATTTATAGAAAATTACCCCCAGCCCGTTCAACTAGCCTCTTCATTTATAGATATTTCATCTACGTTTCTACAGTGGATTATTAAGATCTTATCAGTATACTTTATCAAAATTAAGTACTTTACTCATGTTACAACAAAAAATGTTTCAGGTAAACTGCCCTTTCCCCGTAACCGATCTTCACCAAAATCAACAGACATTGAGTTCTCTATAGCTCAGGCACATATGTAAAACATTATTTGATTCTGTTTGAATTTACGGCAGTTATGGTTCGTCATATAAAAAATTACCCATGTTAAAACATAAAACATGAGATTTATAAAAGATATCTAAGATTTATATTTAAAATCATTTTTGAAATAAAATATTTTCATAGAACCTACTAACGCTGGGGAAATCTGAGGAGCCAATCAGAGTTGGGCCTACCTGTCACTCTGCTGAATTTGGTGGAAAGCCCTGTCACTGTCGTCAAAGTATCAGCCTTGACAGGGTCCTCTTTTTCTGCAAAATGGGAGAGGCTTGAGATGGAGTGAGTGACATGGTCCCCACCTCAATGAAGAACCCATTGTTTTATAAAAATATATTTAAATTTTGAAAACTGAAAATTCTTTTCTTGTTGTAAATATTTATATTTTATAATCAAAATGACTTTATTTTTGTTACCTGGCAACAAAATTATTTTATTTTCAACAATTACCATTGTTTCAAAAAGTTTAAATAAATTTTCAAGTAGGCCTACTTTACTCTTGTTAAAACGTAAAAGGATGCAGGTAAACTACCCCTTCCCCTTAACCGATCTTCACCAAAATCTAATGGCCTTGAGTCCTCTGCAATTCACTGACGTATGCAAAAATTATTTGATTCTGTTTGAATTTGCGGCTGTTATCGTTTGCCATAGAAAATACCCTTGTTAAAAAAACGTTGCGGGTAAACTACCCCTTTCCCTTAACCGATCTTCACCAAAAACGAAAGGTCTTGAGAACTCTACAATTTAGGGCTGTATGCAAATAATCTTTTGATTCTGTTTAAATTTGCGGCTGTTATCGTTTGCCATAAGAAATACCCTTGTTAAAACATAAAACGTTACAGGTAAACTACCCCTTTCCCTTAACCGATCTTCACCAAAAACAATAGGTCTTGAGAACTCTACAATTCAGGGCTGTATGCGAAACATTATTTGATTCTGTTTGAATTTGCGGCTGTTATCGTTTGCCAAAAAAAAAAATTTTCCTTGATAAAAAAAAAACCGTTGCAGGTAAACTACCCCTTTCCCTCAACCGATCTTCACCAAAAACAAGAGGTCGTGAGTACTCTACAAATCAGAGCTGTATGCAAAAAATTATTTGATTCTGTTTGAATTTGCGGCAGTTATCGTTTGCCATAGGAAAAAATCTACAGATAGACACACAGACACACAGACAGACACACACAGACACTTTTCGGAAAACGACTTTTTTCATGTTTTGAGTGTAGTAGAATCAGAATCTGCAATAATCTCGAACACGATTTTTTTTGCCATCACCATACTTCCATTCCTTAAGGAATATGGAAGTAATAAATGTAATTTTTTACTTCCATGTCCCTTAAGGAAATGGAAGTATGGTGATGGCAAAAAAAATCGTGTTCGAGATTATTGCAGAATATGATTGTACTACACTCAAAACATGAAAAAAAGTCATTTTTCGAAAAGTGTCTGTGTGTGTGTCTGTGTGTCTATGTGTCTATCTGTCTGTAGATTTTTTTTCTATGGCAAACGAAAACAGCCGCAAATTCAAACAGAATCAAATAATTTTTTGCATACAGCCCTGATTTGTAGAGTACTCGCGACCTTTTGTTTTTGGTGAAGATCGATTGAGGAAAAGGGGTAGTTTACCACAACGGTTTTTTTTTATCAAGGGTAATTTTGTTTGTTGGCAAACGATAACAGCCGCAAATTCAAACAGAATCAAATAATGTTTCGCATACAGCAATGAATTGTAGGGTTCTCAAGATCTGTTGATTTTGGTAAAGCTCGGTTAAGGGAAAGGGGTAGTTTACCGGCAACGTTTTATGTTTTAACAAGGGTATTTTTTATGGCAAACGATAACAGCCGCAAATTCAAACATAATCAAATACGTTTTTGCATACAGCCCTGATTTCTTGAGTACTAAAGACCTATTGTTTTTGGTGAATATCGGTTAAGGGAAAGGGGTACTTTACCAGCAACGGTTTTTTATCAAGGGTAATTTTTTACTTTTTCTATGGTAAACGATAACAGCCGCAAATTCAAACAGAATCAAATACGTTTTTGCATACAGCACTGATTTGTAGAGTACTCAAGACCTATTGTTTTAGTGAAGATCGGTTAAGGGAAAGGGGTAGTTTACCAGCAACGTTTTATGTTTTAACAAGGGTATTTTCTATGGCAAACGATAACAGCCGCAAATTCTAACAGAATCAAATGATTATTTGCATACAGCCCTAAATTGTAGAGATCTAAAGATCTTTTGTTTTTGGTGAAGATCGGTTAACGGAAAGGGGTAGTTTACCTGCAACGTTTTATGTTTTAATAAAGGGTATTTTTTCTGTGACGAACGATAACTGCCGTAAATTCAAAGAAAATCAACTAATGTTTTGCATACAGCCCTGAATTGTAGAATTCTCAAGACCTATTGTTATTGGTGAAGATCGGTTAATGGAATAGGGTAGTTTACCAGCACCGTTTTATGTTTTATCAAGGGTGTTTTATATGGCAAACGATAACAGCCGCAAATTGAAACAGAATCAAATAATTGTTTGCATACAAGCATGAATTGTAGAGTACCCAAGACCTGTCGTTTTTGGTGAAGATCGGTTAAGGGAAAGGGGTAGTTTACCAGCAACGGTTTTTTTCAAGTGTAATTTTTTTCCATAGTAAACGATAACAGCCGCAAATTCAAACAGAATCAAATGATGTTTTGCATACAGCTTTGTATTGTAGAGTTCTCAATACCTATTGGTGTTGGTGAAGATCGGTTAAGGGAAAGGGGTAGTTTACCAGCAACATTTTATGTTTTAACAAGGGTAATTTTTTATATGACGAACGATAACTGCCGTAAATTCAAACAGAATCAACTAGGTTTTTGTATACCTTTTTGAACTAAAGAGAACTCAAGGTCTGTTGATTTTGTTGAAGATCGGTTAAGGGAAGGGGTAGTTTATCAGCAACGTTTTATGTTTTAAAAAGGGTAATTTTTTTATGATAAACGATAACTGCCGAAAATTAAAAGAGAATAAAATAATTTTTTGCACTCTTTCCTGAGTTGCAGAGAGCTCAAGGTCTATTGATTTTGGTGAAGATCAGTTAAGGGAAAGGGGTAGTTTACCTGCAACATTTTATGTTGTAACAAGAGAAATGTTTCCATGACGAACGATAACTGCCGCACATTCAAACAGAATCAAATATTTTTTTGCATGCTTCCCTGAATTGTAGAGGACGGAAGGTCTGTTGATTTCGGAGAAGATCGGTTAAGAGAAAGGGGTAGTTTACCAGAAACATTTTATGATTTAACAAGAGTAAAGTACTTAATTTTTATAAATAAAGTATCCTGATAAGAAGCTCATAGTAATCCACTGTAGGAAACGTAGATGAAATATCTATAAATGAAGAGGTTAGGTGAACGGGGTGGGGGTAATTTTCTATTATTAAAAATTATAGTTGAAGGTGGAGGGCAGAATTTTTTATATGTGTACTACGTTATCGGCAACAAAGAAGTAGTTTTTTGTTAAAATTGCTTCCCGGACTCTTTAGCCGTAGTTCAATGTTTTTGCAAAACCAGACTTTTCGGCAGTGCCATCGACTGCCATCATCGGTGAAAATCGAGTGCGAAAACGTGAGGTGGTATACGTTAGTGACCACAGTACTGTGGTTAATGCTGAAGCAATAAGTAGAAAGACGTAGTTTCTATGGAAATATTTCATTTCGAATATGATTTTAAATATAAATCTTAGAACATGGAAGTCATGTATGGTTCTCCATACCGATATTTTACTTCCATATTCCTTAAGGAATGGAAGTATGGTGATGGCAAAAAAAATCGTGTTCGAGATTATTGCAGATTCTGATTCTACTACACTCAAAACATGAAAAAAAGTCGTTTTCCGAAAAGTGTCTGTGTGTGTGTCTGCCTGTGTGTCTATGTGTGTCTGTGTGTCTGTCTGTAGATTTTTTTTCTATGGCAAACGATAACTGCCGCAAATTCAAACAGAATCAAATAATTTTTTGCATACAGCCCTGATTTGTAGAGTACTCACGACCTGTTGTTTTTAGTGAAGATCGGTTGAGGGAAAGGGGTAGTTTACCTGCAACGGTTTTTTTTTATCAAGGGAAATTTTTTTTTTGGCAAACGATAACAGCCGCAAATTCAAACAGAATCAAATAATGTTTCGCATACAGCCCTGAATTGTAAAGTTCTCAACACCTATTGTTTTTGGTGAAGATCGGTTAAGGGAAAGGGGTATTTTACCTGTAACGTTTTATGTTTTAACAAGGGTATTTTCTATGGCAAACGATAACAGCCGCAAATTCTAACAGAATCAAATGATTATTTGCATACAGCCCTAAATTGTAGAGATCTAAAGATCTTTTGTTTTTGGTGAAGATCGGTTAACGGAAAGGGGTAGTTTACCTGCAACGTTTTATGTTTTAATAAAGGGTATTTTTTCTGTGACGAACGATAACTGCCGTAAATTCAAAGAAAATCAACTAATGTTTTGCATACAGCCCTGAATTGTAGAATTCTCAAGACCTATTGTTATTGGTGAAGATCGGTTAATGGAATAGGGTAGTTTACCAGCACCGTTTTATGTTTTATCAAGGGTGTTTTATATGGCAAACGATAACAGCCGCAAATTGAAACAGAATCAAATAATTGTTTGCATACAAGCATGAATTGTAGAGTACCCAAGACCTGTCGTTTTTGGTGAAGATCGGTTAAGGGAAAGGGGTAGTTTACCAGCAACGGTTTTTTTCAAGTGTAATTTTTTTCCATAGTAAACGATAACAGCCGCAAATTCAAACAGAATCAAATGATGTTTTGCATACAGCTTTGTATTGTAGAGTTCTCAATACCTATTGGTGTTGGTGAAGATCGGTTAAGGGAAAGGGGTAGTTTACCAGCAACATTTTATGTTTTAACAAGGGTAATTTTTTATATGACGAACGATAACTGCCGTAAATTCAAACAGAATCAACTAGGTTTTTGTATACCTTTTTGAACTAAAGAGAACTCAAGGTCTGTTGATTTTGTTGAAGATCGGTTAAGGGAAGGGGTAGTTTATCAGCAACGTTTTATGTTTTAAAAAGGGTAATTTTTTTATGATAAACGATAACTGCCGAAAATTAAAAGAGAATAAAATAATTTTTTGCACTCTTTCCTGAGTTGCAGAGAGCTCAAGGTCTATTGATTTTGGTGAAGATCAGTTAAGGGAAAGGGGTAGTTTACCTGCAACATTTTATGTTGTAACAAGAGAAATGTTTCCATGACGAACGATAACTGCCGCACATTCAAACAGAATCAAATATTTTTTTGCATGCTTCCCTGAATTGTAGAGGACGGAAGGTCTGTTGATTTCGGAGAAGATCGGTTAAGAGAAAGGGGTAGTTTACCAGAAACATTTTATGATTTAACAAGAGTAAAGTACTTAATTTTTATAAATAAAGTATCCTGATAAGAAGCTCATAGTAATCCACTGTAGGAAACGTAGATGAAATATCTATAAATGAAGAGGTTAGGTGAACGGGGTGGGGGTAATTTTCTATTATTAAAAATTATAGTTGAAGGTGGAGGGCAGAATTTTTTATATGTGTACTACGTTATCGGCAACAAAGAAGTAGTTTTTTGTTAAAATTGCTTCCCGGACTCTTTAGCCGTAGTTCAATGTTTTTGCAAAACCAGACTTTTCGGCAGTGCCATCGACTGCCATCATCGGTGAAAATCGAGTGCGAAAACGTGAGGTGGTATACGTTAGTGACCACAGTACTGTGGTTAATGCTGAAGCAATAAGTAGAAAGACGTAGTTTCTATGGAAATATTTCATTTCGAATATGATTTTAAATATAAATCTTAGAACATGGAAGTCATGTATGGTTCTCCATACCGATATTTTACTTCCATATTCCTTAAGGAATGGAAGTATGGTGATGGCAAAAAAAATCGTGTTCGAGATTATTGCAGATTCTGATTCTACTACACTCAAAACATGAAAAAAAGTCGTTTTCCGAAAAGTGTCTGTGTGTGTGTCTGCCTGTGTGTCTATGTGTGTCTGTGTGTCTGTCTGTAGATTTTTTTTCTATGGCAAACGATAACTGCCGCAAATTCAAACAGAATCAAATAATTTTTTGCATACAGCCCTGATTTGTAGAGTACTCACGACCTGTTGTTTTTAGTGAAGATCGGTTGAGGGAAAGGGGTAGTTTACCTGCAACGGTTTTTTTTTATCAAGGGAAATTTTTTTTTTTGGCAAACGATAACAGCCGCAAATTCAAACAGAATCAAATAATGTTTCGCATACAGCCCTGAATTGTAAAGTTCTCAACACCTATTGTTTTTGGTGAAGATCGGTTAAGGGAAAGGGGTATTTTACCTGTAACGTTTTATGTTTTAACAAGGGTATTTCCTATGGCAAACGATAACAGCCGCAAATTCAAACAGAATCAAAAGGTTATTTGCATACAGCCCTAAATTGTAGAGTTCTCAAGACCTTTTGTTTTTGGTGAAGATCGGTTATGGGAAAGGGGTAGTTTACCAACAACATTTTTTTAACAAGGGTATTTTCTATGGCAAACGATAACAGCCGCAAATTCAAACAGAATCAAATAATGTTTTGCATACAGCCCTGATTTGTAGTGTACTCAAGACCTTTTGTTTTTGGTGAAGATCGGTTGAGGGGAAGGGGTAGTTTACCCGCAACGTTTTTTTATCAAGCGTATTTTCTATGGCAAATGATAACAGCCGCAAATTCAAACAGAATCAAATAATGTTTTGCATACCTCAGTGAATTGTAGAGGACTCAAGGACTTTCGATTTTGGTGAAGATCGGTTAAGGGGAAGGGGTAGTTTACCTGCAACCTTTTACGTTTTAACAAGAGTAAAGTACTTGAAAATTTATTTAAACTTTTTGAAACAATGGTAATTGTTGAAAATAAAATAATTTTGTTGCCAGGTAACAAAAATAAAGTCATTTTGATTATAAAATATAAATATTTACAACAAGAAAAGAATTTTCAGTTTTCAAAATTTAAATATATTTTTTATAAAACAATGGGTTCTTCATTGTGGTGGGGACCATGTCACTCACTCCATCTCAAGCCTCTCCCATTTTGCAGAAAAAGAGGACCCTGTCAAGGCTGATACTTTGACGACAGTGACAGGGCTTTCCACCAAATTCAGCAGAGTGACAGGTAGGCCCAACTCTGATTGGCTCCTCAGATTTCCCCAGCGTTAGTAGGTTCTATGAAAATATTTTATTTCAAAAATGATTTTAAATATAAATCTTAGATATGTTTTATAAATCTCATGTTTTATGTTTTAACATGGGTAATTTTTTATATGACGAACCATAACTGCCGTAAATTCAAACAGAATCAAATAATTTTTTACATATATGCCTGAGCTATAGAGAACTCAATGTCTGTTGATTTTGGTGAAGATCGGTTACGAGGAAAGGGCAGTTTACCTGAAACATTTTTTGTTGTAACATGAGTAAAGTACTTAATTTTGATAAAGTATCCTGATAAGATCTTAATAATCCACTGTAGAAACGTAGATGAAATATCTATAAATGAAGAGGCTAGTTGAACGGGCTGGGGGTAATTTTCTATAAATCAAAATTATAGTTGAAGGGGGAGGGGATAATTTTTTTTTGTATGTGTACTACGTTATTGGCAACAAAGAAGTATTTTTTTGTTAAAATTCCTTCCCTGGCTGTTTGGCTGAAAATGATTTTAAATATAAATCTTAGAATATGGAAGTCATGTATAGTTCTCCATACCGATATTTTTATTTTGTAACTCAAAATTCATTGCGTAATTTATTAAAATTTTAGAAAATATCCGTGGTAACTAATTGCTTCAACTTTATAGTAAATGATTATTGCTACTGTAATAACAATGAACACAGGTTAGTTTTTATCGTTGCTCTCAGTAATTGTTTTGAGGACAGTGACACGATGCTGAGGGCTGAAAATCAGCAAAGGCATATGACCCACCTTAAACACATTTATCTGTATAAAAATAATCATTCAGTTGTACAAAGCCACAGTATTTTGTAATAAAATGGCTCAACATTAAATGAGTAATACTAATTGAATTCAAATGAAATATTTTATTGGTGACAGTGGAAGAGAGAATAAAAAAGTATGTGAAGTAATAATAAATGTTAGGCGTAGAAGAATATGAAACATTATTAGCTCTGCATATAACTGTATAAATATGTAAACAATTTCCTTTAGGGGCTATGAAACGCCATTTATACGATACGTCTATTTTCTTGGTTAAAAGAGGTAAGCTTTTACCTCACGTCTAATAGAAGAATATTCTTGAAGTAATTTTACGAAAATTTTAATGAGAATAAGACAAGTTGGCCCAAAACAATTACCTCAAAATTGCATCAAATAGCTAAGGTGGACTGTCGTTTGAGGATTCACTTTGCGTGTTTTGATCCAAAAAAGGAATAATCAAGCAAAATCGGGCAGTGATTTTAAGGGTGCTATCACGCGACAGTTGTAGTATATATTGGTTTCGTGAATATTCACAGTTTTGAAATCTTCTTCTACCACATTTCCCGGTCAGTTGGTGGGAAAATAATCGCTTAGAGATTATACCTCCCAAGATTTTTTTAACGATTACTGAATGTTCCTCACTTATTCTTATTCGCTGAGAGCATTATTAGTCCTTTGTGTAGATCTGGTACGGCTTGCAGATCAACGGAATATTTTTTAACATGAAACTTTGGGAAACCCAGTTTTAAAGAAATGCCTGGATCTTGACAGCGTATGCATACCTCCTTCACCTGCCTTGTGATATTTTCTTTACAAAATCGGTTAACTGAAGTTCGGAAAATTTTTCTAGTCATGTAAGCAAGAAATAGTTATACAACAACTTTTTGGAAAGTTAGTATTATATAAATGTATAAAACACAAGCAAACACTAACATTCATAATAAATTATAAATTTACAATTACACACATGCAAAAGTGGCTGAAATGAGATTTCGCAGGCACGTGGCAGGATATACTCTCCATGATCATAGAAGAAACACAGATATACGGTAGGAACTGAATATTATGAGTATACTCGACAGGATCACTCAGTATCGGCTGAATTGGTGGGAACATCTTTTCGGAATGGATGACTACTGCATCCCCAAACAACTATGGAACTATAAACCGAGGGAACGGAGAGGTGTGGGATGTCCAAGGAAGCGCTGGAGTGACCAGCTCTAATCTTTGTTTATTTGAGACCGGAACAAACTATCCTTGGTTTAATCCTTGAAGATGATGATGATGAAAATTACAGCTCATACGGCTGACACGCAATTTTATAATAAAGTAATACATTTAAACTTTTAGCATACGCATAATCACATAGAAACAAAACATACGTACAATAACAAAATTATAGTTACAATGGAGATAAAACAAAAGCGGGTTGTGTAACAGGGGTTTCTTTATTCCCAAAGTAATTCAGTCGCACTGATGAGAGGACTCAGCCTCATTCCAAAAATTGTATGTGACATTAAAACAAAACAACTTGATAAGTGATTTAGTAACTTACAATAATAATTATATGTAGATAATATTACATTATGTAATAATGTACAATATTATAATTATTGTTTAAACACTTTATAACTGAAAATAATATATACGTGTTTGAACTTACATTTTGTAAATAATTAAAAAGATTACGCGATGGAGAATTTTGTAACTAGTAAGCACGCAGCAACTCGACAGTGCTTGAACAAATAAAGGAAATAAATAAAATTACATGCCAGGATAAAACGAGAAAATCCGTTAGCGGACAAACAGAATTTTAACCTAGACAGGAATTTAATGTATGTTCGCATAATAGGTAAACGAATTTTGCTGGAGAACAAACGCGATCAGAAGACTAAATAACAACCTACGAATAGTAAAGTTTTGTATTTCATTCCTGTAAAATCGGATCAGGTGGGATATCTGATACGGAACGAACGTTACGATGTTTGCTTTAAAGTAAAATGATGCGCGTTGACCGGTAACACGACTAATTGGATGTGACGATTTTAGCTGTATCAGCGCCAACGTAACTAGCGCTTCTTCCTATGTAGAGCAGTCTTCTTAAACTCGGTCAGAGGGAAGGTGTTTGTTGGTGTATGTGTGATAGTGTGTGCAGGAAGCAGCGAATTCTGTAGGATGCCTAGTAAGCCGATTGTTTTGTGAGTATTTTCAAAGTCTATAAATAAATAGTATTCCTGTAATTATTATCTACTCTAGCCCCTGATAATAGGATACACACTCAAGATTCTTCCCTTTAAAACTTCCAAGCAATGGGTGATTTCAATCAGGTAAACCCGCTGTGCTGACTCCGTCGTAATATTTTTACAGCTCAAGTTTCTCAAAAGCTAAAGAACATAAAAATGCTAACAATAAACAATTTTTAAACAAAACCTTTGTAAAATAAAAATGTTAACAAAATTTAAACAATTACGATTAAAATCTTATCAAAACAAGTGTAAATCGGACAAAACTTAGGAATAACATGTATGAACAAACTAAAAAAATAATATAAACTTTTTTACCTGTGTCTAGAGGTTGAAAGACCTTGTTATTTGTTACGTCTAAAGTTTGTTATTAGGTTTTATTAGGTCTTTCAAAGTCAGTGCGAGTAGACCGTTTACCTGACGTACAGAATTGTTTACTAACGACAATGATGATAATATTAACCGTTACTTTAAGAGTTCATTAAGCTAGTAATCAGCAGATACTTTTCACTGCATATTAAAAATATTGTAATATGCACATTTTTGTTGTAGACACGATTTCCGTGTTCATGTTGCCATAAATTACATAAAAGTATAATACCATATATCCAATAGTCTAAAAGTACACGCACTGTATCCCTTATACCAAAAATGTTTCATTCCTTGCATTTTGTAATATTCTCTGCCCGTAATCCTGTACACGCCGAAATTGTTCAAATCCCTGTAGATAAATGTTACGCAAGTACAACTGGGTGCATGCTGGGTGCCCTATATGGGTACAGAATTTAGCTAACCACAGAGTGTGTATCTACACGTCTTCTTCGTCTGTACACGGATTAGATTTCCACGATTCGGTTTCCGAGTTGTTGTCTTATTAATTCAACTTGTTTATACATTTATACACTCCGTTCTTTCGGTTTATAGACCACTACATCCTCGGAATGCTTTCACTATTGTTTACTTACAAGGATTTTGGAAACATGACAGATCATATGAAAAATTCTGCGAATTAATGTCATCTTTATACGTTCCCCCAATGTAAAAGTAGACTACATTTCACGCAACACTTCGGTAAGTTTGGATAAAAAGCACACGCGCGAGCATATTTGAGCACATACACACTACATGTACACTAGACTCTTTTTTCTTGAAACCTCAAAATGGGGACTGGACGTCGGCCATATTAAAAAATGACCAGCATTTCCTGTTGTTTACTCTGCACTTATAAATCCTCGTATTTTTATAAAAACCAATTTCTGCAGATATTATTCCCAATAACCCTTCTCTTGCTCTTCCTCTAGTATACTTCCCGATAACTATTTTTCTCACCGACACCACGATATTACCTTCATTATTTCCTATCCCTTAATATTTTTTCCTGATGAAACGTCCCAGAATTGTTCTCTCCTTTAACCTAATAAGCACTTTGTTGCTGCTCATACTCCCTTTCCACCACCATTATGTTTGTACAGACTATTCGTCGTATTCTCTCTTCCCATTGGACCGTAATTCATAACCACACAAATCCACGCTCTACAATAAGAGGATTTCCTTTGGTATTAAGTCAAATGTTTCTTAAATAGTTAAACTAGTTTCTTTAATGTATTTTAATGTATGGAATAAATAAACTTTGGTACACAAAATAATCATTATCATCTTCAGCAAGAATTAAACCAAAAATGGTTTGTTCCTGTCCCAAGCATATAGACTAAAGCTGATCACTCCAAATCCCCAAAGTAAGTTGAGCATAATTAAAATAATTTCATAAAAATTAAATTCTTTGAAAATTTTGCTCATAAATTTCATAAATTCATTGCTATTTTAAAAACATTGTTTATTCTACATTTTAAACGGAGTAATATTTTTGGCAGTTATTTATTGATTATTATAAAAAGAAATTATCTGATTAGTGAATATGTAGCGTCTCAGTGCGCAATTTAATTCCTTTAGGTACACTACATTGAAAACAACAGAATATGTCCAAAAATTGGTATCCACAAAATGCTGTAATACGTTGTCGTATTATATAGCATTTAGTAGATTTTAGTGGAAATCTTTTGGCAGCAGCAACCAGACATCAATGTTTTCAAATCTATTTCTTTAAAATATTTTTTTTTACTTTAACCTGTATAGTCCTTTCCTGAAGTTTGTACATTCCCACCTCTGCATACAGTATAAAACTCTATTTTCTTCTGAAACACTGCAATGTGAATTAATTTCTGGCACTGCATCCCCATTATTCCTTGTATTTATCCAAACAGTCTACTCTATTTGCACTCACATGGCATCAGTTTTCATCACGTCACTGGTGCAGTCTCATTAAATATACGTTTGTGTTTTCCTCTACCACCACTCCCCACACACGTGTATGTATATGTATATGTGCGTATGTGTGAATGTGTACCTGTACATGCAGACCTACATACAGGTCACAGCCACAAGTGACTGAGATACAGTAGGTTGCGACGCAACAGAGAACATTAATGTTCATTTTCCATACCTTTCCACGTAAAGTGGCAGACATTAATTTCAGTTAAGAGATACGTCACTTAATACTTAACACAACACTAATTATAACCAGCCTCTGTATACGTGCATCAGTAATGTTGATGCACATTGTTGCGTACGTTTATGATAATGTATGTATTTTAAACCCGTATTATAGTGTACGGAAATGATAATCTCAAATAAGTAGAATATTTTTGCACATCTATCTAAGTTAAATGATTGTGTGGTCTTCAATACGTTTTAACAAAAAAACGTTTCACATGTCGATTACTGAATTATGGAAACCAGTATCGATTTGGCGACAAGTCAAAGATCTCTAGATCAACTTGACAGTATGAACGGACAACTGTTTACGTTCAAACTATTTTTATTTTCAGATTTACTAAACAGTAAATTTTATGAGTAAACAAAGTACTCTTTAATAATATTCATGTAACAAAACAAGCAAAATTTAGTTTTAAAGCGTGAGTTAAAAATTACTTTTTTGAAAACTACTGTTTCGTTCAAACATTATTCAACATGATTCCAAAATATTAAGGATATCAATCAATTGATTGCCCTTCCAAAACTGAATATACAATTTAATTTTTCGCGTACAGATTTTAAAAATACGTACATGTAATGAAGATACTTGAAAATATATCGTATACGATTTGTATTTAAAAGTCTGTAAAAATAAGGCAATATGTACGCTTCATATGGATAGATATGTTTGATCTCACGAAGTAAAAGCTTATTTAAAAGTGGTGCTACTTAGTACACGGTAAAAGCCTTCTCGATTAATCTTTGCAAAAGACCAAACACTGCAGACCAGTTTTCTAAAATATAATTAAAAATAAATAACAAAATAATGTAAATAGGTAATAGAAATTTTCTAATTAATTAGTTACTCGAGTTACTGTATTGACCAACAAGTTACCATATGGTGATACCTTTTCAACTTAACATAAGGAAATACACAAGGCAGAAAACATAAGGAAGGACTATTGTTGAAATAATGTAGGCTCGTATAATAATCACGAATTTTGCAATTACTTCAGCTAATAGTAGTTGATCGAACATTTACTGCTCCATAAGCGTACATCACAACATACAACACGTAACTCGTAATTTTGAAACGATTATTATTAAAAACTTCCTTCCAACTTCGAGGTTTCTAATTGCTGAAACGTTCTTAGATTGTTAGAAAACTGAAATCGCTCGATTAGCTATTAATTCAAAAAAACTTGTGTTTCAAATTATCAGATGTAAGTAGTAATTAAATTTGTTAAGTCATTAATTTCAATGGAAATCGTCCATTTACGTGTTATAAATTATCGTTACTGAGCTAATTTGAAAAAATTATAATAACTTTAAATAATTTTTTTCTATACTGCAGGAATAGAAGTCCGGTACAAAAAAGTCAAGTAGTCAGAATTTATGGATACACTGTTTTTCGCCATAACTCGGTTACTTGATGGCAGATTTGAACAAACAAGACATCGTTGCGTTCACAATACAAGACTTAATATTTTATGTGATGAACTTTAATTTGATAAAATTAACATTTACAGAGCTATTAATGATTTAAAAATTAAAGTAGCTGGCATATTGAAATTTGAGGCGGTGAAATAACTGTAATTTTTAGTTTATTGAAGAACTTTAATCTCAATTCCTTCTTGAAATACAAAGTTTTCCTTACAAACCACAAAGCGGAGGCCAGACGGAAAACGCGATTCCGCACCTATTTTTATAGGAACTTTTTTCTTATACTGATGCATAGAATCCGAATATGGATTGTAAGGACACCTTTTTACATTATAGTCATAGATCGGTCTTATAAATAAACATGGATTTCTGGTATGGATGGTGCTTTCCACCAAACAAAAGACAAAAATACACACAAGCTAATGCGTATGTTACAAACTGAATTAAAGCATTAAAGTACTAAGAACAAGTTACTGCGTTCAGTTTCAATTTTGTATCCGGTTCTCTTACTTTTCTCCCACTTAGTTTGTAACTGCAGAACCTTCCATACTTTTTTCCACTTTAATTTTTAGTTTCTAGTTGTGTCATTCAGTGAGCTCACCCCAATTTTCTTTAATTTCTCTAACTCTCGTTCATTGGAATCGTTTTAGTACTGTTCAGTGTCCCTTTTCAGTCCCTGTTTGGTGACATTTATCACATTTATGCTTTTGGTTTGGTCATTCTATCTAAATATATTACATAGCTTCCATTACCTAAAACATGTAAGCTTTTAAGTTACAAGTATTTAATTGAAGATCCGCATACTACTGGTCTATACCTTACTATATCTTTTGTATAAAGTTCCGTCACTTCCGGTTCTGTCAAAGGCTTTTTAACTGATTTTATTTTAGATTTTGTACACTTAATATTTAGAACATTCTTATTAATTTAGGTACAATTTTAATTATTTAAGAGCAAAGTACGTCTAGTCACTAAATTTTACAAAACGGTCCCTTTACCTGTCTTTTTTATTATACTTTATTACATACAAAAGAAAAGAAAACACAATAAAATCTTTCAGAATGAAATTCCTACAGATAGGAAAGGATGCACGTGAGCTGACAAAATCAGGCATTTTTGAAGAACTGAGCATAGTACATGGCAACAAAGTAAAAGATTACAAGCAAATTGAAAGAGCACATAGAAAAAAATGTGTAACGAAAGGTTACCTAAACAAACAAGCAGAATAAAATCGAAAGGAAGAAGTAACACATGACGATGAAAAGACATCGTCAGATGCCTAAAGACAGATCTGACAGTTGACTAAATCATGCAGCAGACATTTATGATGATGAAGTTTTAATTATTAAAACACTTGTGTTATAAACTTTACGATTATGCGGCAATAATCGAATTAAGTGGAAAATACGCTGGAACTGTGATGGAATATTTGATTATCTTTAGTATTAGACAACAAAAACAATCAATCTCGTTAATAATTACATTAATCAAATTTACAATTATTGCAACATTTATTTACAAATACGATAATTGAAAAGCAACATTTTACAGTTCTAATTCTTTTCTATAATGTCAAAGTCACTACATTGCAGTTACAAAAAAATAATAAACAGGAATACCACACACCGCGCCAGCGTCTGGTGTAACCCACACAGACACAAAACAAACTAAGTCTAGTGTTTACATGCGGTCCAAGCTTATGGGTGAAAGTGATAATCGGCGATGTTACAAAATGCTCGTCTACTACTACTACTACTATTACTACTACTACTTCTTCTTCTTCTTCACTCCATGGCTTGGCCCTGTTCCGACTTCACTGAGTCTCTGACCATTTTTTCTACGGCCTCCACGATATCTCGTCCCCATTAACCTATATTCAAACGCTTGTTTAGAAATACGCGTGTCTATAATGCGTTCCACATGGGACTTCGAATTCTGCCTGTATCCTTTATTCTTTCCAGAACCGACTGTAACTTCAGGGGTCTACTTCTTTTCCTACAAATTCCAAACCCAGTAATTACAGATCTACTGATATTATCTTTATGGAACCACTATTGTCTCTTCTGAATGTATATTAAGTGATTCAGCTGCTTTAAAAACAGCTAAAAAAAACGGCGTCAGAAATGTAGGTCTACTAATTGGTTTCAGAAAGTCTTTTCTTTTTCCGTGCCTCCGTGTCAGTACTTTTCATGTTCAATATGTACGGATTTTGTAGATTAGACGTTCGAACACTTGTGTAAGTACGGTACAAGAACAAGAACCCATATAGCAGACAGTAACTGAATTTACATAGATTCAAACAAACAAGACCGCAGTCTTTTATAAGACTAACAAACCGACATATCCACTGAATTGAATTATTTCAGCAAACGAAGGCTTTTGGATTCTGCCTAGATTCGTGTTACTGGCACGTTCGTTTCTATTCTAGTTGCCACAATAGTCACTTGGTAACACGCTCGTGCACACCGGTAAATATTATTATAAGTAACGTGACATAGTTTTGTAACAGTAGATGACCGGTATCGTCAGAGACTTCAACTGTTTTATTGGTATTTATAGTACTTGTGTTTGTTCGTAAAGAGTTACATGTGAATGCACATGAAGTAATACTTATTTTTAAGAAATGCATTACCTTTGCTAGCTTTAGGTGAGTATGTAAAGGTAGTGGAAAACATCGTTTTTAAATTTTAGAAGTTACTCTTTCAAAGCGTACCATTTAATTCAACAAATATATTACAACTTTTGCTTGTTTTATGCTATTTCCGAAATTTTGTTTCTCCTGTTTCTCCTTGTGTCTTTTCTTAATACTACACCAAGATATTCTAACAATCCACTTTCCTTACACAGAGCCCGTATGTCACCACTGTCACTACAACAAGAAACATTACATAATTATTAGCTTTAGCATTGCATCGAAACTGATTGTTATAATAAAATGTTGTGTGCAGTGGTGGCGGCACGAGGATGGAGCCTACAGAATCGCGGGAGGACCTGATCGGCACGAAGGAAGCGATGGTGACTGGCAGCCGCACCTCACTACACGCACCTCCAGCCGACTACAATCTGACCCACGTCGAGAAACGGTTCCTGTTGTGCGCCGAGAGAGGTGACTGCGCTTCCGTCAAAAGGTACGCTACCGCTACGTGGTAACGGCCAATTTGTGTTCATTCTCTGCTACGTGGAGAGTTTTCTCAAATACTGGGTTGTTTACAACTAAGACAACAACACAGGAACTAAAGACAATAGTTTTTTAAGTTTTAGAATAATTAGTTTTAAATTATTAAAGATTTACTTCCCTTTTTCAAGATAGTCATAGTTTTAATCAACCCTTAATCCTTCTTTTGTTGAGTTTAAATTGTCAGTATTTGTCCTTCCTCGTTCGTCCTGAAATTCCTCTATTAATTTAAGTATTTGTTAATATCACTTGTTAGAAATATATTAGAGTTTATAGTGTATACGAACATACGAACGCGCGCGCGCTTGTGCATAACGGTTTTAAAACATTCTAACAAACGATATTAAATAAATGTTTATCTTTTGCTTTTAAACAACATTTTATGTAATTGAAAGAAGGAAGCGACTTCTCAGTCTTAATTCCACCCTTTGGCATTTGGCTGTCTCTCTATCTATGTGAGGGATGTCTGACGATAGCATTAATCGGATTTCGTAAAACGTAGCATGTGTTTCCACACGTTTACCCTATGTAACCCGATTGTGTTGAGGATTTTTGCCTTCAGAAATAGCGGGATGGAAGACGAAAATATACGAGTCAAAAGTTTGTAGAACTTAAACACATTTTTGTCAATGTTTAAACAAAAATATAAATATAGTTTTCAGCTTTCAGTTTTCTAAATATCAAAATCTGGAACATCGGGACCAAAAAATTTAACCAAAAGTTTGTAAAAACTGTACAACTTACTAGTGTAAAAACTGAACTAAAAGAAATTTACCCAAAATACAAACGTAGTGTTTACTTTGAGAATTCTTTAACGTTAGGGACACCAAGGACCAAAAATTTGAGTCAAACAGCGAGATATGGAGCTCAGGGAGCTTACTAGTACTAAAATTAATATCAAAATGAGTATTAAGTTTCTCTATTTTTAAATTATTGTGATTATGGTTTCCATTAGTTACAGTCATATTCTGATAACTATAACTACTGAATAAATCCAAGAAAGAACATTTTTGAATCTACTACTTCAATTGGCTACTTATAAGTGCTTTCAAGTATCACCTAATCGATGTAGTTTCAGGAAACTATTAACCGATGTATGAGTAATACTTTACGACGATTAATACAGATCCTTAATTTTAAATATTCAGTAGAAAGTAACGTGTTTTTTTTTTAATATGTTTATCCCAATATCCATATAACTTGACGAGTGTCACAAGTAATCCTTACAGAAGGTTCTGTAAGCTACGTTGCCAAAATAATTAGGCAGCTAAGACGTAATGGAACGCGTCAGGTAAGGAATAAATACACGTTTGCGCAGATTACGGCCACGCTGCCACCTTCCTGCTTCTGAAATATAATCGACATTAATCTTGACTAAAGTCTGCGACAAAAAACAGTGAATGCTAGAGGAAAATTACTGTAGCGAAGGCTCGAAAAGCATAAAAATATTATTCTACGAGTTAAATTTGTCAGCCGTTTCTGTATGAATGTATAAAGTATACAAAATATCACCCTGTAGAATAAATAACCCAGTAACGAGTGTTTATATATAACGAGTTAATGGATTAAAGAACTACGAGTCAAATACGTATCTGTAGTAACGTTCAAATATATCGACTAAAATCTAAATTTAAATATGAAGAATTATTAAGTCATAAATCCCAATATATAATAATCTGAGTTGTTATACAATTTAACATATAGTTTAACTTGGTACCTAGAGTGCGGCCTAAACAGTTTGATATTATCTGTTACAGAAACATCCATTTTCGTTGATGGCCCCACACAATATTCTAAAACGAGTAGATGGGTTTGTAATGTCACACTAAAACAGAATTTGATCCAAATTTTCATACCGATAACTTAGTTTAATGATTATGAAATAGATACAAATATAAATTTAATTTTAAAATATTAACGTAAAAAATACATTTACGATACGCACGAAGAATATACTGGATACTCTTGAAATTAAGATGATGATGATGTTTTGAAATGCCTAACGTTAAAATGACTGAATATACTATTACTAAAAATTTACCAGTGGTAACGGGATATGTTCAATTGTATGGTGGAGGGCACGCATCCTAAAATAATACCAGTTTTTTAAAATATGAGGCGGTAAAAATTACGAGGGCTTTAAAATTTGTGAGTTTACGAGCTTGACAGGAGGCTAGGTGGAAGTCGAATCCGAGCTGAAAAGCAAAATACTAAATTTCCTTATGTATTATACGTTTATTTTCTGATTTATTACCCACATACAGTAGAGTCCCGCTAATGCAGACTTGACGGGACCGGTCCCAATCCGGATTGACGAAATCCTGATTAACCGGAAATGTCGCAAAAAGAAACCTACGGCTACTTTCAAGTGTGAAGTAAGTGAAAATTAGATACCTTTTTAACTATTCAAAATGCTTCCCATATTAAAATAAAAGTTTAAATATACATTCCTTTAAACATGTATGTTACACTAAACGAAAAAGAAATTTACATCACGTACTTTCTTGACATAAAATATGTTAACAGTATGATACCAAACGTTTCTCATCACAGTAAAAACAAATAATAAATAACTTTGGCTATGTTTCACAGGACAAAAAATGTAACTACATAAATCAGTTAGAAAGCCCTTAATGTTTATTTATTTATTTTGTTTTACGAAGAAGCTTCTTGGTTCCACGGTCTTGCAGGCGCTTCAAGGTCGTCATTTCAATAGCAGATGCATCACTCTGTCACTCAAGTTAGGTAATCAATCCCTATCTTACATATTAAAGAACTTACTTATTACCTATGTTATCCTATGTTATATACTTATGTTATCCCTACGTTACATATTATACTTACTTCTAGGAATAACAGGACAGAGGATATACATAGTTTCCTTTCTATGATCCACATGAATCTAAACATTGGTCTTAACATTCTATTCTGGATGGGTTCTAACTTGCTCTCACACTTTCTCCAGGTTGAAGATTGACTGTATCTAGGGTCTTGCTACAACCAATATCATTCTATAGGACATCTTACTTAAGATAAACAAGTTCTTAAACAGAGGCGTGTTTACCGTTTTAAATACCGTCAGTAAAGAGACTAACTGAAGACAGGCCTGTATTTTGTATTTTTTATTTTCCAAGGGAATAATAATTCGTTTCACTGTCACACCTTCCAATATCCTCGTATACTCTTGAGTGAACTGTTTTGATGAAATTTTGAAAGTTCTGATGGTCGGTCTTTGTTTTGATGGACCGATGATTTACGATGATTTTTTTTTCTAACGCAACAAGAACGAAATATTATCATTTACATGTTTAGTCCTGTACTGACAGACCTCATGAAAAAGAAGGAAGTCGATTCCTTTCTTAGTCGTAATGATGTCGTTTTTTATCAGTAAGAACTCCACCACTGATAACTTCACGCTGCTCACAATAATTGACAAACCGCAACTAAGTCCGAGTAACAAGATCACCTATAAAAATATTGATCTCTTGATAATGTAACAAAAGACGGTTAGTCCATTGACCATTGTATGCCTCCATTAGGGTGGGGGTAGTAATCAATGACCGAATTAAGTATTCGTGATTAGAAACAAACGACAAGTCTTAATTTTCTCAAATTCAAATATCGTCATTGGGCTTATGTAGATCCACAAGATGTACCCTTACAACCTTACTTGCAAGAATACGTAGGCCAACTTGTTCTTAGTGCGAAAAATGTAAGTGTAAAAGTCAAAAATATTAATTTATAATATTTACTTTTGAAAGAAGCTCCAATGTAAATATATTATACATCTTACATAATTAAAACACACACACACACACACACACACACACACACACACAGAATAAGGATATTCAGACATCAAAACATAAAAAATATACGTATAAAACAATGATTAAACTATTTAAATTTCTTGAGTGTTCGACAGGAGTATAAAATGTGAATAAGTAATTTTTAAACCATATCAAATCATACAAAAGTATTATAAAAATTGAATAAAACTAAAAGTTTACTATTAATGGTTTAATAAAATTATATTTACTCTAAAAAAAAATTATTAATAAATTAACGTAAGCTTTCTCGGTCGGTGTTTTGTGACACAATTGTGATGATTGTGATAAAAAGAATTATTATTTACAATAATGCACCAATTTTAAGTTAAATAAACATATTTGTAACAAAAATTTAAAAATTACATATTACTTATTTCACTTTGAATATTTATACTATGTGCACTTATGTATATTTTGTTTTCCTCTGTTAGATCATAATTCTGTTCTTTATAAGTTCTTTGTTTTAAAATAATTAATTGTTCATTTTTCACCTGCGTATACCGGTGTGTTACCGCAGTGAAGCTTTTGTTGCGTGTGTGCGCGTGTGCGGTTCCTGGATGTTGATATGATGATGATGTGCTGATTTTGCTACTCCCACGTAGATCGTTAGTTGTTGTCTGTGTTAGTAAGTGCATGATTACGATACCCCTCCGTCATATGTACTGTTTACGGCTAGATGGTGACGAGTATTATGTTGCGAAGCAGAGCGACATAGTGTCTCACTGAGTAAATTTTAGCGTCTGTCCCTGATTCGAAATTGTCCGAGGTATAAATCGACATGTCAGGTACGGAAAAATTCCGTCTTTAACATGTTAAACTTGGATTAAGCCTCCATAGCGTCGCTTTTACAAACTTCACTTTTTTACATGTTTTTGTACAAACGGCATAGTGCAAAACAGTACTATGCATTACATGCGCGATGTTCCACTCGTTATATGCATATATCTTAATTGTTTGTTTGTTATTAATTTCAGGGTACATAATGCCATTATTTTCGCGCACTTTGCAATAAATTTGCAACTATAAACGCGTCGATACACATGTCTTTCAATGGCATTGTCTGATTCACGATGCGTATTTTGTAACGTGCAAATTTCATTGAATAATCATATTTAATAATTCTCATTCATTCATGTCTGAACCAGAGTTTACTAACACACCTAAAATACATATGTACACAGAGATGCTCCCCTTGGTTGTAAAAAACAAGTGTGGCCCGCATTACACACACGCTCGTCGAATGCGCGCGCGCGCACACACACACACACACACACACAGTTTAAAACTGACAGGTGTCCACAATGACAGGTGAAGTATTGTTTGGTTTACCTGTTCATTCCCGTTATACTACTTAAATTATTTCTATATTATTGACATAAAAACATATTACCCTGGGTGAATATGCAAATATGTATCTCTGTGGTACACACAAACACACACACACACACACACACACACACACACACACACACACACACACTCATCCCACGCTTTCAAGAGACTTATGTTTTATCAAAATAATAATAATAATAATTTATTATTATTATAACATAAATATTTATACATGTTTATATTATGACTATATTATTATAATTAGTATTTGTTTTAATCATCTTAAAATAATTTTTTGAATTACAAGTACAATTTGCATGGCTACTCAGATTAAAAGAAAGAAAACCAACAGAATTATTGGGCGCTACCAGCACAGCCACTTTGTTAATAGGCGCTCTGAGCATGGGCCGATAGGGGTGCGTGGAACCTTACCAATAAATGGCGACTGACACGTCTACCGTTGCAGTCACATTGTGTCGGTTTATTTAGTGCAACCTGCCTCCATGATTTGTACATTCAACGCCACCACCTGATACACATGTTTTTATTACCCAAATTGTCTAACAATTTATTGTGAAGAACACTGCTACTTTAAAGGACTTCCTTTAGTACACCTTCCCCTAAATAAAATAAAAAAATTACAGTTTTATCATTTTTGGAGACGTCCACTTAGTTTCTGGCCCGGATTTGTTATTCAGAGAACGTCTAACAGTTCCGTTAAAGTAATTAAATCTTTATATTTTATTCGTTCGTGTCAATCTACGAGCATGCCTCCACAAATATACATTCTCTAATCCCAAACAAATCATGTGCTAAATCTGTTATATTGTAATCAGCTTAATTGAAAGGAGTAGGCCTACTTGAAGACGGTCATTGCAGCAGTACTCCAGTCGAGAGCTTCCTACGCACACAAAATGGCTGACTATAGTTGCATCGATTCACGCGACGCAACGCCTCCAACATGTTACAGACAAATTACTTAACTACAATGATTTTTAATTAAACTACAGAACATGTTTTGGACCTTACATACATACACATTACACAAATATGTGGTATTATTTTACCGGTAACTATGAGTTTCTTGCATGTACAAAATAATAATGCCAAATAAATTATTTTATTTTCTAAGTATTATAGTTAAAACAACGTTTATTTTATAGCCTACTAGTTCATCTTTAGATGACAAAACCAAAAACCCTGCATTTATTCAGTATTTTTAACGTCTGAAGACAGAAAACAAGCTCTACGACTCGGATGTGGCGAGCTTATAGACAAGCAATCGCAAAAGGAACTAATTACTTTTATAACCAACTACACATAACATTATATGTTTTTACATTTTACGTATGTTAATATTAGGCCTTACATAACGTGTTACATATAATAAAATACATGCGATGATACATGTGATGCTGCGTACAAAATACTTAGGAATTACATGCAGTTACTGTCAGTTATACATGATATAATTATATTATACATATTACTACAAAAAAAGAAAAAGTTAAAAATCTAAACGTTATTCACACTCTCTTTACGTTATGCAATAACATTACCTTTTCTTTAGACCAGTTCCAGTTACTTCATTCCAAATTTGTGTAATTCTTCAACTTTTCTTACTTTCTATAATTGTAACTTCCCATATTCATCTCACTACCGATGTCTTTCCATTCGCTGTGTCTTAGCCAGGAGATATATGTGTCGCCGATGGTCAGGAGATAAGCTCAGGAGTGGATTTCGGCGCCAGTTATCTCGGTGTGCTGGCAAAACTCGGAAGAAAGACTTGCCGAAATGGAATTAAATACGAACCGTAGGGATAATTCTTGAACATCCAGAATGGAGAGCATCACTCAGTGGAATATCAACGCTTGCATTTCGCATTATTCTAAACTGTAAATGCTACTGCCCAGGCATACACTGTGTGGGGGGGGGGAGCGCGGGTACTACTTCATATTAGGCGATATGATTCCTTCAGCTGTTATATGACTCTAAACATCAGAGATAGTTGAGGCGTTGCTATATTTCTTAGCAGCACATATCCCGCTAGACGTATTCCGCTCGATAGGGCCTCTACAAGCTGTAGCAATCAGTTTATTACAGCCACTGAAGATGACAATCTGCTACTTATACTTACCAGATTCTGACTAGTGAGCAGAAGATCTGCAGGATCTGGTCGAGTAGCTGCTATCCATTACTCCGTGTTGGGGATTTCAACGCCCGTAGTCCCACTTGGGGTTGTCTTAGGACAAGCAGCGCAGGAATAAGAACTGAACATCTATTGCTAAACAACGCACTTTTCTTTTTAAACACAGGCGAGAGCACACATTTCAACGTTGGAAGTGGTACTCTCTCGGCTATCGATCTTTCGATATATAGCCTGAGTCTTGCTCCACGTCGTGGATAGTGGTCCTATACCTTCACGTGAGCGACCACTTCCCTATGCTGATAACAACGCGAACGCCCAAGAGCGCTTTACTCCGCCGAAAAGATGGCGCGTGAAACGTGCTGATTGGACAGACTTCAAGACTGCTTGCAAGACTGCTTGTATACCTACGCCTGTACGTCTGAGAAAGAAAAGAAGAAGGCGTTTCTTTCACAGCTGTTGTCACATCAGCAGCTACGGAGTATATCCCGCTCACCGGTGGTCGTTCATCCAGACCCTCAGTACCGTGGTGGAACACCGCTGTGAAAGACGCAATAAAAGAGAAGCGATGACCCCTAAACAGGTATGAACGAGCGCTGACCGAAGATAATTGCATCGCTTTTAAGCGCCTTCGAGCACCGCTCGTAAAACAATACTCGCTGGATCACAATGGAGCTGGGCAATCTAGGTCTCGACCATAACGCGGCCGACCCCAGTGACAGAAGTGTGGAAGGGGATCAGGACAGTTGCTGGTAGGTCAATGTTTAAGCCTATTTCATACATACAGCACAATGATGAATATTTCCAACCCCTATAAAATTGCTGACAACTTGGCTGCGAGATATGCCGAGGTTAGTAGTACAGAAAGTTATCATCTCTATTTCCTCACCAAGAAAGATGAAATCGAATTCGACTTCGAATGTGAATGGATACAGGACCTAAAACGTACCTTTCACGATAAGGAAATTGCAGTCCGCTGTCCGGATAATATTTCTTACAGCATTATACATCAACTGCCGGATGTAGCTATGGCTAAATTACTCTATAACTGGCACTCTATACCTCCATATGGACGCAAGGGAAATAGTCGAATCCATGGAAAAAGCGATCGTTGTCCAGAAACCTATCGTCCAGTATCGTTGATGTGCTCCTTATAAAAGTTATTGGAGAGGATGGTAAACATCCGGCTCATCTGGTGTCTGGAAAACACGTTCTTCTGACCGCACACCAGTGTGGGTACCGAAGACAACATTCTACTACTAATCAACTGATTTATCTGGAAAACGCAGTTCAAAATAGTTTTATCGAAGGCAGACACTTGGTTGCCATATTCTTCGATTTGGAGGAAGCATTCGACAAAACGTGCAACATCATGCAACAAAACGAAGCGTTTGACATCATGCAACAACTACATGATTGGCGGTTCAGAAGTAACGTGGCCAAATTTATCTCCAGCTTTCTCAGCGACAGGACTTTTCGTCTTCGGGTCCGAAAATCACTGTCGGCCTCAATGACTGGAAATAGAGTACCGCAGGCATCTCCGTTGAGCGGCACACTTTTAATTATCATCATCAACGGCATCTTTGAGGGTGTAGAAACATCAGTTGGAAAATGCTTGTATGTGGACAATCTTGCGCTGTTCTACTCCCCTTCAAAAATAATACTAATAATTATAATAATCTAATCACCTTCATGAAATAAGACTTGTCCACCTATGCGAAATAGTTGTTTGTTTCAGCGATCACTACAAAATTTAATACAAATTTCTTCCCAGCAAGTACTTTTTTTGTACCTGGGGAGACGTAAAAGTCGGAATTGTTCTTTTCCAACAGTTATTTAATAAAGATTAGAACTCAGGTATCTCAAAAAACAATCTCTATAACTTTTCTTGCTGATGGAACCGTTTTTGCTTTTTTTGATATAGGTTTACCTGCTGTGTACTCACTTGGCCAGAACTAAAATCAGCAAACCACCTGTAAATCGTTCTAAGCAATGGTGCAGACGCGCCATAATATTTAACAAGCTTTGATTTAATTTCGGCCGCAAGTTTGCCTCTTAAATAGTGCATTGCCTACGTATATTGCTTCTAAAATAGACGCAGAACTTGTTTTTCTGTACTGTGCAAGCCATAACGAGAGCTGATCAGCTAAAATACTGTCAATCACAGGAAAACATCAAATTTGGTTAACATTTGAAAAACGTGTCTTTAAAGACAACGAGATGTGAAAAGCCAGCAATGCCAGTACAGTGGTGCTCTACTCTTGGAGTTTGCATGAACGTATCAAACACGCCTTGTATATATAGTCAAATGAAATGGCAAATGGCTCTTGAAAATACACAAAATGCAAATGGCTATTGGAAAATACACAAGAAAGATGTGCATGCGCGTAGCATTGTCCCCATGTAGTGTGTCAGGTGGTTTTGTATCAACCGCTGGACAATATTGTGTTCACAAAACGTCTATAGTGGAAAGAATTAAAAACTTTTTAATGTATCAATACGTAGTAGACCTAATTTATGTGTCTGTATGTACACAGATTGTTGGAAGAATACAAGGAACATCCCGAGACAATGAACTTGAACTGCATGGATCCGTTGAATAGATCGGCGCTCATTGCTGCCATTGAAAATGAAAACGTTGAACTTATACACATACTGCTGAATGCCGGAATCAAAGTCAAGGTAACAACATATTCTCCTTCTATTTTTCGTCTTCGTTTCCATGTTGTTTTTCCTCTTCTAGGCCTCTACTCCACGAACCACGGTTTCTCCCACAGTCCTCCTCCCGTCAAACGAATGCTGCCTCGTACACATTATCTTTTCAACGTTAACTACTATGTCCCACTTCAGTTTTTCTCTCCCTTATGCCTCTAGTGTTTGAAGTTTAGTCTTCCCAGAAAAGAGGTTTATCTGTCAAACAAACTTTTTTGACAGAGTATAACCTTCGTTATCTTTCAGAGGTACATTCTCAGGCCAGTATCTTTTTCAATAACCGACATATTTTAACTTTATATTTTAACCTATTCCTAATTTTCCTGTTTCCCAGTTACTTCTTAGTTTTCCATCCCCCAATATTTTAAGGCCATGCCTCGAACGAATATTATATTCCCATATTGTTTTCTCTTAAGAAAGATTAATTAATGGACACAAAGTGTGCCAAGAACAACATGCGTTAGTGGCGAGAGATAAAAGAAAAGAGAAAGAGAATACCAGATCAGTATACTCGTTTGTGAATGTGGTGTGTGTGTGTGAGCGCGGGCGCGCTTGTATGCAGTACATTGGTGTACTACAGTACATAATGGACGATATTGTATACTCAATTACCACTTGATTTGTAAAGATATATTTGAACATTAGGTATGCATGATCATTGTAGAGACGCCTGTCTTTGTACAGGCTGCATAAACCCCAACAAACGCGCATATATATATATCACATACACGCACACATAAATACTCGGTGTAGATTTTATTTACGTTGCTAATTAGCTACTTATTAATAACAAATAGAAACGTTTGTCAAATTATTTTGCTTTTGGAAAAGTATCAACACAGAGGAAAAACAATGCGGCTATAATATCCGTACCTGATTATACACCCTAATTAGTAATGTCAATACAGTGTTATTTCACTTGTCAATGGATGGAGCTTTATGTTGCACGGAATATTCTGAATACTTTTCTTAAGTAAAAACATTTATTTGAGATATCAAATATTATTTAACATTAACGTTCTTGATTCTTAATGAAATATGTGAGTACTATCTCTTCTTCTTGTTCTTGTTCTTGTTCTTGTTCTTGTTCTTGTTCTTGTTCTTGTTCTTGTTCTTGTTCTTGTTCTTGTTCTTGTTCTTGTTCTTGTTCTTGTTCTTGTTCTTCCCCCTCTTCTTCTTCTTCATCTTCTTCTTCTTCTTCTTCTTCTTCTTCTTCTTCTTCTTCTTCTTCTTCTTCTTCTTCTTCTTCTTCTTAACTCGCAAATTAAACATCTTTGTGTTAATTTTTAAAAACTGTTAGTCTGTTCCTTCAGTTGCATAGGCTTAGTCCACTCTCCTTTACTTCCCTTGATTCTTACGAGTACGTCTAACATATGTAAATAAGTTATTGTAACATCGTTATTGCCATTCTTTAGTTTGTAAAAGTCCTTTAAACATCTCAAGAATTCCGCTTTCAGCTTGTGTATGACATGTCCCTTTTTAATCATTGCCTACGTTTTGGGATATAAAAGATAGAATGACCATGAGGTTATCAAATTTCTGAGTCACAATGATAAGTTGATGTCCCTTTCTTGTTTTCTTCATAAACTCCTTTAATAATTCAGTAAATTCCGCGTGAATCTGTTTATTTATGTTTCAATGTCCTCGTCGTGTTTATAATGTAATAATGGCAACGATGATAATGATTTCTCTTATTGATGTTCTAAGCATTGAGAAGAATCCTTGATCCTTGATCCTTGATCCTTGATTCAAGTGTAGACCTTCTTATACTTTCAACACGCGCATACGCATGATTCGTGTGTACGTCCAATTCAGAATTACACGTGTTTTTTGTTTGTATGTTAGGTACAATAAACTATAGGTACTACGTTTCCGCATGCTCACACATACTTACTTTTGTACTATGTCTGGAACTAAGTGTCTATAAATTACCGTATATACGAAATATTACTCATTCCTAAAATACTACCCATTAAAAGTTTTGTTCACCTTCAATTTAAGTCTATGTTTGTGTGAGTATCACACTGTATATTTGCAGGGTGTGGGTAAAAATATACAGTCGGTACAATAGAACTAATACTGACGCTACAGTTTCGGTATGACATGTATGTGTGTGTGTGTTGCAGGATGCTCTGCTCATCGCCATCAAAGAAGAGTACGTGGAAGCGGTTGAAATACTGCTGGAATGGGAAGAAAAGATACATGTTGGCGGAGAGCCATACGTGAGTAGCATCCACTAACACTTGTTCGCTTGTTATTCCTGTCACATACACATAGTCACAATGGAGATATAATTAATGGAAGAATATATGTCCACCGAGTCGTCGCTTTGCGCCTGTATCTGTTTATATCTATATACGTATTGATTTTCCTCATTACTTGTTCCTTCGCCGTACGTTGCAAGTTGCTCAGACAAAATGTGTGTATATTTTTGAGAATACGTCCATCTTCAATTCTCAAGTATTACGTATTATACTTAAAATTAGACGAATGTTGCTGCATGCTTACAGACGTCGACATTTATACCTAAGCGTGCCCCCGATTTAAGGAAGTCTAATAGCTTTGCCAAAACCGGATTTATACTGTACAAAAAACCTTTTACAGTTTGCTGGCGTGTAACATTAATGCATACGAATTTAGTTAGGCAGCCGAGTAAGTTTAGACAATGGAATACTTTACATATTGGGACAGTACAAATGTCAGACTGTTAGATTGTTAAAACGATAGTGTACACCAATACGAGTACATATTTTTTTTTGCTTTACTCGTTTCTTATGTCTACTTCAAATTTACAAGTTTTACTGTGTGTTTTTTTTTTAATTTATAAATATATCTTCCGGTTAATAAACCTGATTTTAAAGTGAGAACTTTATATACGGCACTGTGGTGCCCGGCTCTCTCCCGTACACCTCGCGTTCCTAGGGCAGTAAACTGATTCAACGCGTCACGAAATAGCTGAAACGAAAAAGCAGGCTAACCACAGCTAACCCCACATATCTACCCACAATTCGCCCCCCCCCCGCCACACATGTGTGTGTTTCAAGCAAAGCATAATATTTTAAAGAATGTGAGCATATTCTAAATGCTTAAGTAGTATTAGAACAATAACGTAAATATTAAAAATAATTTTATTCTTTAATTATACTGTCTGGAGTTTTATCACATCTGACGGCAAAATGTTAAGCGTTTACTTCAGGGTCGCTACCAGAGCGCACCACTACGGTCATTGCATTCATCATAGTGCATCACATTACATTAGCATTAACTTCAGGCCCGCCGCCAGAGATAAGCACCAAACGAGATTTGGTCATCACACAGTCAGCTTAATAAAAACAATTCTCTTCGTTTTTTTTTTTTTTTTTGTAAAAAATTGTGTGATTATACTGCGTTTACACATTCTACTTTTCAACTAGACATTGTGTAAATCATTCTGTTGCGCCGAAAAAAATTATTTGTGATATATTGTTTGCATTTAGGCCTATATAAATGCTGAAAATAATATGACGTGTGATATGATTCTATTTATGTTTATTGTAAATATCGGTGTATTATAATAAAATATCTATAAACACTACCACGCCCTCGTTTGATTTAATTATCCGTTCACTCTTATCTGAAATTTAATTTTTTATAGCAATATCTGTCTTACTCCAAACACATTGAACAACCTCTTACACGTTGAATCAGTTCACTCGACACTCGTCGCTGAAGTTCTCACTTGTGACGTGTGTCTCACGACACACCCATCTTTATAAACATTATGCCTTTTTAAACGGTTTATAAATGCCAGAAGTTTCAACAGTTACTAACGCGATATTTTAGTAAAACATTACACGCTTACAAAATATTTTACGAAATTAATTATCATTGTTAACTGCTCTTTATATTATTTAAAGCAGCATTTCCCAAACTGTGCTCCACGAAAGACTCGAAAGTAAAATAAATAAAAATGAAGACAAATTATCAACATTTTTTTACCGTGGTAGGCCTATACATACTTTGAACTCGTTCTTAAACAACCTGACTGTGTACAGTATGAGAATCTTCGTTTTCAAATCGCACTGAACACCCGAGCAACGACCTGATTATGGTTGTTAGGCACTCAGTGGTTGTCAGCGGTTTTGTGTGCTCCTACTATGTTTTGGTTGTTTCTCGTTTGTGTAGTAAAATAAGTTGTTCTTTACGGAAGAATTATAGAAGACAAATAGTTTCAAATTAAGTAAATTTGTATAATCAACATGTCCAAGCGATTAAAAATACCTTTCATTATTGATAGTGCTTTTACTCAGTTTAGTGAACAGTGATACACACAATGTTAAGTAAAAATTAATACTTCGAAAATGAATTTCTCTCTTGGATATTTCGCTGTGCCAAATTTGTTTTCATAAAAAATGCACCACGTTTGAAAAAGTTTAGGAACCGCTGCTTTAAAGGCTTAAGGACAATGTAAGTTATGCTTGTTTTCAGAGTAATCCAGACGCTATACACACCCATATTTCATAAAACCTCAAATACATCTTGAAATGGATGGACAGAGGCTCCAGCCATACATCGAGATAACTGTTACACGGATTTTTAAATAAACCATACAAATAATGTATTCATTATATTATAGTCTCCAAGTCACGTGTGTAAGTATTTAATTGTAGTATTTGTAAACACTTGGTTACTCATAGTCTTGTGACTTCTTTAAAATTTCCAATAACAACGCATTTTAAGGATAATGAGGATTTATCCTTGAAACGCGTTGTTATTGGAAGTCACAAGACATTGAGTAACCAAGTGTTTAGAAATACTACAATTAAATACAAATAATGTATGTTGTATTCCATAATTGTGATTAAAATGCGATTGGAAATAGACATTAATATTATGTTACCCGTCTTGTCGTGTAACGAATGGACGTGAACGGAACTTAATTAGTAAAGAAAAGACATTTTTTTAAAGTGTTTACGGAAGTAAGAAAACAGAAGCATATAACATGTAAATGAACCGGTAGATTATGTTCACATAACAAATAAAAATAAAAATAAATATTTTGAGATAAAATTGTGGTTGCAAAACAACACTGCCCTAAGTTTCGTCTTTGTTATATCCTCAGTAGCTTCGCTGAGACCCTCAGGCACGCTTGCGGAAGTCAATAACTGACACTATGGCAGTCTCAGATAGAAATTTCGGAATCTCTGCAGTTGGAGATTTCTGACAAAATATACATTAAAACAAATATTGTAAATATATAAGTGTTTAGTCAAGGACACTTTCATGTCAGTAGGGCACTGTTATGTCACTAAAGCCACCAAGCATGACACGTCTTGCAATGCTGTACATTTACTGCAATGTATGTATAGGAACGACAAGTAGTTTTTACATCATAGCGGTTGTCTTTAAAGATCAAAACCAGGAAATGGTTGGATAACATTACACAGACGTGCATACTTATGCGGTGAATAGAATACTTTGTAGATTGCGCTCGTAAGGCTTGGAAATATTGTTCCGTAAGGCTATACATATGTCAAAGCTGCAGGACGCGTGCAACAGAAATCTGCCACGTGAAGCATGAAACAAGTGTGAGATATACACGCGCGCTGACACACATACAAAAGAACACATCCATGGACACGTGCGTGCATTTATACTTACGCATCCATAAACAACTTCCATCGCACGAAAACACACACACACACTACTATAGCTACTGTCCTTGCATATTTTAAATGATGCTTATTTTAGTTGTTTCTTATTACAGAAACGGAGAATGTTCAAATGCTTTCTTTATATGTCCGTATGTCTCTCTCTTCCTCTATCCTCTCTCTTCTCTCATATTTCTTTTTCTGCTTTTGAAGCCTATATGATTATCCTATTTGGCTAAGACTAAGTTATTTTCCGTGATGACCGTTGAGCCGTGATCACATTGTACCCGAGAAGTCTTTGCTATTCCAATTAGGCAAGTGTATATAAAATTATTGCTTCTATGCTCTACTTTTTTGACTACTTTAACTTTTAACTGTTTATAATTTAAATATAATTATAATTATATTTACAACATAGTAATTATTATATTTATTTAAAGTTATTAAGTTAATAGATTTAATGGATTAAAAACAGTTACTTCAGTGTTTTATGAAGTACGTTATTGAATTCGGAACTTCATTAAAGCAACAAAACATAAAACCCAATATCGGTTGTCAATAAAATAACTTAAATGTCTCTTCATTTAGCTACAACGCTTGTTAAATACACAATTTGTGTTATTTTTGATAATTCGAAACTATAAAAGGATACGCGAAAGTTCTTATCGTTAGTAGACATTTAACATGTTTTCCAGAAATAAGTCGTGTCTACAGTATATCTTGATCCATTGACAAGTCGTATCTAATGTAATTCCAGTACGTGGCTATTACTGAATAAGAGTAGTTATAAGTAAAATATATTCAAATTAATAGTACATACGCTAATATAGTAAAATCTAATCTGATAGAAGCTTCAGATTTATGGCATCATCTGGCCGCGAAACATTGGTGTAAGCGCCGAAGCTTCAAACAAAGTAGATTTCATTAGTATGTCTCGCTTGTCAGTTTTTTCCGTCATTATTTTTACAGCCAGTTTAGGCAGTTGGAGAAAGCAGCAAACTTAAACATTTGAAGACTATTAGAACTGTATAAACCAAAAATACTAATGGTAAATATGAAAATCTCTTCTTCATATTGGCTCTAAGAGACCAAAACGTAAATATTACACACACACAATTAAAATAATAAATTTACACTTAGAATTCTGGTGTAAGAGGTTTTATAAAACGAATGCAAAAATTAATATCTCTACAAATACCCTGGCTAGTATGTATTTATAAAATCTTAGCTATACGATTTCGTTTTTCTATTAAACCGAATAACTGAATATCGCCAGGTAAAGTTTCATAGTTTAACAGATATGTAAATAGGCAACTAATGGTTGTTCAATGTACACCAGCAAAGCTGCTTTCATAATTAAACAAACTGCAGCAATGGAATAAAGTGATCTCTGAAAGTGCAATAAACATGTTAAAGCTTTTATGTACATGCCTACAATAAAACATACAACAACAAACTACACGTACGCGATAGCATATTAATTACTGTTACTGTTATTTCAACTACTTTCTTTAGCGTGCTTTTAAGTCTGCGTATAGATTTTGCTCTGCAATTTACTTTGCCGTAGCTTCAATCACTAAAATAGACATATCCTGTACGCGTAGGTTTGTTATGTATTTTATTAACATACTTCGCTTAATGCACAAAGTATAAAAAACTGTAATTGAGGCAAAGAATAATTAGTTTATTAAGGGACGTATTACACCAAGAACGTGGGTTTTAAAGATAATATCCAGATAGTCTAGAGAAAGTGATACTCTATACCACTGGGGTGACAGATGCTTTGATGGCAGCCGGAAATCTCCAAAAATAGCCAATATGATTCCACAGTAGTGTTGTATGTTTCCCGACCTTAGAAATACTTCCTAAAAATTAGCCACCCTTTTTACATATACAGTACAACCTTAAATTTCCATTGAATTTCTAATTGTGACTTATAAGTTGAACTCTTCTTCGTAGTATAAATCCCCCTTCCCAGTTTTCTTGTGGCTTTGTAAACCGCGGAGAAAGTTCAGGTGAGTAGGTCTAACACTATCACTGACGATATGTTTCCATTCTGTTTAGCCACCTAGTAACATTTGTGTCAATTCGCACATTAAACTTTACTATTCTAATTAATAATTATGTGCGCATCCCAGTTTAGATTTTTGTGACATCAAATGGTGAATTATAAGTGACATCGGAAATCATAAAGCAGTGGTTTTCAATTAGAAAGCGCTTGAAAGATATACATATATGTTGTAGCAGGTTTTTGGATACATCCGTGTGTGTGATGCTTATATTGCCGACGCGACGTATCGTTCCGTAATCCCGGAAGATTTTCAGTAAGCCTTGCGAAACGTCGGCAACATAGGCATTACATACACGGATGTACCCAAAAACCTGCTACAACAGATATTCACCGTAAAAACCTTCGCACTAGCATATATATATATATATATATATATATATATATATTGTAATAAAACTCTGAATGGTGGTAGTAATAGACTCTGATGTAATCAAGCCCCACTGGTTGGGCTAGCCAAATTATGTAATATAACTTTGAAGTCCTGGTTTCTTCATGCCCCGCGATGGAAGCCAAATTTTGTAACATATACTATGAAGTCCTGGTTTCTTCAAGCCCCGCGATGGAAGCCAAATTATGTAACATATACTTATTTATTACAAATTATAATTAAATTTATAAAGTGTTGCTTGTTCTGGTATTCTGCGGTAATCGAGCCCCACAAGTTGGACTCGCCAGTTTTGTAATAATACGATAAATATTAAATATAAAAATAAATAAATAGTTGATGTATGAGAATTGTACTCTCACTATTGTATGTAGTAATGTAGCTAATGTCTTCTAATCTTCGTTCGGCTCTCACTACTGGTCTTCAATTTTGTAATATATAATGGTAATTGTAATGGTGTTCTGGCATAATATTACCCAGAATAATTTTTATGGTGCGTATGTGTAGTAGTGACGTTCCGCTCTGGGAGACGTCGATTTGGTAATGTTCCTGGACAATGTTGTTATCAAATATTCTAGGTGTATGTTGCTGTTGCAGCAATTTGAAAGGTGATATAAATTTAAAATTTATATTTATACAAAAAAAATAAATTCTTAAAAAATTGTTTTCGATGTGTTTATATTCTTAAAATTTAGAAATAAATTGAGATTGTTGATGGTAATTATAAATAGGATGGTATGGTGTGTATTCTAGTAATAATCTTCCCTTCTGTAAATTTATTAAAAAGACAATCCAGTTAACTTCAAATTAGGCGCGAACGGCTCTCTTCTTCTTACTCTTGAAATGTAGTATTTCGCATATACTGCCTTTAAAGGTTGTCGAGTTTTCTTTATTAATTAATGGTTATGTCCTTTTATTAGAGAAATCAAATTCAATTTACTAGATAACAAACGTTTATTCAACAAAATAAGGAATTTGCTCAATTGAAAACAATGTTATAATGCCGTATCGACGCGCTCAGGGCCGGTCGATCTATGAATTTTATATTGGTATTACAAAAATAGGTTCTTTTAACGATTCATTATATAAAAAGCCAGAGAAGGTCAGGGTCATGAAAGTATAACACTTACAGTTAAAGGTATTAAAATTAAAAATTACAATGTTATTAAATAATATTGAATGTATATATATTATAAAATTCGAACCAGTGACGATTCAATGTTCAGTTGGTCAAACTCGCATAGAAGGCTGAGAAGACAAAAGATGGCCGCCTGCCGACTGAGTAGGTTGTACGTAGTTGCCTCGACGAATATTTCTTGTAATAAATGCTGCCTTTTCACCGTTTCCTCGTCTCAGCAATGGTGGATCTTCCTTCTGGTGTTAATTGATTGTTCCAGGTTCAGTGTTTCGTAGTTCACTTTGTTTAAATGTGTGTGATAATGTCTAACTTCACTTTGGTTAAATGGGTTGTAACTAACACTTTTCGTTTCGTTAGTAATAATTATTAGTGATGGTGTTAATTTAATAATTTAGTCCTATATTGTTCTGTTTTACTGTATTTTAATCGTGTTATGGTTTGTGCTCACTGATTCTAACATTTAAACTCAAAATTGAAAAAGTTAAAAATTTTCACTGAAGACTAGGTTTTTATATACCGCACGCCATTTCTGCTTCTTATATAGGCTAATAGGAGCAAAACCTCGTTCAAGTGTTCTCTACCATGTATATTAATTAACTGTCCTATTTTCTTCTTCATCCGAAACGTCTTAGCCAATTTAATATTAAAAAGACATTGTTTAAAATTGCCATAACTTCCGATACACTTTAAAAATATACTTTATGTTCAAAAAATAAATTCGTTATTCGTTAACTGTTTGAAATATAAAATATATATTCGTTTTCACTATTCTATTCTACTTATTTTGATAGTAATTAAGTTAGTATTACAAAGTTTTATCTGAAAATTATATTTCTTATAATTTTTTGGGAGGAAGGCCTAAAATTATACTTCCCTGTCTTCTTTGTAAATAATAGCCATTTTAACTAATATAATTATTATTCTATGAAATCTGAAATTTGTATAATTATCAATTCTCACTTATTTTATTGCAATTTAGTATACTAATGATGGTTTTTTAATATAATTCAATTGTATATGACTTCCCCTAGGATAGAGTCAGTTAATCTATTTCAGTTTTAATGGTATTTTATTAGACAATTAAATAATTTTACTCATATAATGACCATATCTTTAGAAAGCCTTATTTACATAGTATTTGATATGTTGAGTGTATCTTGCCTAAATATTGTCAGTTTGACTGGTTTATAAGATTAGGTTTATTAATTATTCTGCATTTTAACTTTATTATATTGCCTAGATTTGAATTGTGGCTATTTGCAGAATGTTTTACTAATGTAATTATTTTATTTCCTTCTCTGACTTCTGACTTTGATATATTTGATTAAAAATTAGTTCTCTGATCTGGCATAACAGTAATTATAGATTATACAATTAAAATATAACACCCAGATATATAAAACTGGTGTTCTTAATAACATTGTTTTGGTATATCACCTAATAACATAATAAAAAGTATTTCTACAACATTTGGAATGATATCTAATTTTAGATAATGCATTCCTAAATTAACATGAACAATAAAATAACAATTATAATACTAATATCTCTTATGACTAACCCTTACTTATCTAAATGCTATATTTAATTGGAACCCCACATTTGGATCCATATATAATTGTTAATACCTTCTACTACTTCATCATAAACAGTTAGTTCTGTAATTCCCCATTTTATAAGATTTATGCCCCCTCTTAAAGTATAACCCTGGCTATCTAAGTTATATTCCATTCTATGGAATGTTCATACAGTTTTAGTAGCTTTTTATTAGTAAAATTACTACTTCATTATCAAAGTAGACACTGTTCACAAAACTTAAAGTTTGTTACTTTGTACTGCTACTCATGCACCTTTCTTAAAGTTTATTAGTTATAATTTGATCACTTACACTTTTCCATGGTGAATTATTACTATATTTACTAGTCTTTTTCTAGTTTTTAATATGAAATATTCAACCATGGGGGAACTGTGAAGATTTGTTCATACACATTACACAATAACTTTTTGAATGCACTAATATTTACTACTGCTAACACTTTTAGTTTTTTGTCAGTTTTACAGTGATATGGTTTTTTAATGTGTTATACTTTTTTTTTGGGCATTTATTGGTTTTGGGGTTTTTGGGGTTCTTCCCTATGGGGTTTTTGTTTTATATGGGTCGTCTCACTTCCTTCTTCTTTCTTCAGTAGCTTTGATTGTTCTTCTTTCTTCTGTCTTCAGTAGTTTTGATTGTTCTTCTTTCTTCATTCTTCAGTAATAGTAGTTTTAATTATTCTTCTTTCTTCTTTAGTTCTAATTATTCTTCTTTCTTCTGTCTTCAGTAGTAGTAGTTTTAATTATTCTTCCTTCTTCTGTCTTCTGTATCTTTGATTGTTCTTCTTTCTTCATTCTTCAGTAATAGTAGTTTTAATTAATTCTTCTTTCTTCAGTAATAGTAGTTTTAATTATTCTTCTTTCTTCTGTCTTCTGTATCTTTGATTGTTCTTCTTTCTTCTTTCTTCAGTAATAGTAGTTTTAATTATTCTTCTTTCTTCTGTCTTCTGTATCTTTGATTGTTCTTCTTTCTTAATTCTTCAGTAATAGTAGTTTTAATTATTCTCCTTTCTTCTGTCTTCTGTATCTTTGATTGTTCTTCTTTCTTCTTTCTTCAGTAATAGTAGTTTTAATTAGTTCTTCTTTCTTCAGTAATAGTAGTTTTAATTATTCTTCTTTCTTCTGTCTTCTGTATCTTTGATTGTTCTTCTTTCTTCCTTCTTCTGTAGTAGTAGTTTTAATTAGTCTTCTTTCTTCATTAGTTCTAATTATTCTTCTTTCTTCTGTCTTCAGTAGTAGTAGTTTTAATTATTCTTCTTTCTTCTGTCTTCTGTATCTTTGATTGTTCTTCTTTCTTCTTTCTTCAGTAATAGTAGTTTTAATTATTCTTCTTTCTTCTGTCTTCTGTATCTTTGATTGTTCTTCTTTCTTCCTTCTTCTGTAGTAGTAGTTTTAATTAGTCTTCTTTCTTCTTTAGTTCTAATTATTCTTCTTTCTTCATTCTTCAGTAATAGTAGTTTTAATTATTCTTCTTTCTTCTGTCTTCTGTATCTTTGATTGTTCTTCTTTCTTCTTTCTTCAGTAATAGTAGTTTTAATTATTCTTCTTTCTTCTGTCTTCTGTATCTTTGATTGTTCTTCTTTCTTCTTTCTTCAGTAATAGTAGTTTTAATTATTCTTCTTTCTTCTGTCTTCTGTATCTTTGATTGTTCTTCTTTCTTCTTTCTTCAGTAATAGTAGTTTTAATTATTCTTCTTTCTTCTGTCTTCTGTATCTTTGATTGTTCTTCTTTCTTCATTCTTCAGTAATAGTAGTTTTAATTAGTTCTTCTTTCTTCAGTAATAGTAGTTTTAATTATTCTTCTATCTTCTGTCATCTGTATCTTTGATTGTTCTTCTTTCTTCCTTCTTCTGTAGTAGTAGTTTTAATTAGTCTTTTTCTTCTTTAATTCTAATTATTCTTCTTTCTTCTGTCTTCAGTAGTAGTAGTTTTAATTATTCTTCCTTCTTCTGTCTTCTGTATCTTTGTTTTTTCTGGTCTGGTTTCTTTGACGGGGTATATTAATTGCCTGCTTCTATCTTACCTGGGTAATTTTGTTATTATTATTTTTAGTCTTCTGGGTTTTTAAATTTGTATTATTATATTATTTGCAGAATTTTTCTTTATTTAACCTTTCTTGTGAATATATTATTAAATAGTGCATTTTAATTGATTCTCATCTGGATATTCCATATATTAGAGCTTTATTAATGATCATTGAGTAATGCATTTGTGTGGATTATCTGTCACGCTACAGATTGCTCTCTTCCAGAAGTGATTAGTTCAGATCATACTTAGTTTGTCTGAAGTAATTGCTTATGACATTATATTATAAATTATATTTCTTTACTTCCTTCACATTTCTAAAAATTTTTTTTCTCCCATATTTTTGAGCTTATCTATATTTCATTATTAACTGGATTCTTACTGATAGTAATAGTCATCTGAGGTTCGTTATTTTTTATTTTTCCATTTTCTTCTTAACTCGTTTCTTTATCCTTGGGATATTTATTCCCTAAAATTCCCTAATACGTTAGCTGGGGCAGTGTCCAGAGGGGCTCTGTAGGCATCTCACTCTGCTGGCCATACTACGTCATTTATTGATTACAGAGGTAACTCATCTCTGGCCAATACATAATAATACTGCTGGACTTATCTCAGACAGTTATTTATAAAAATTATATAAGAATAGTCCACCTTATGACTATAAAAAAAAATTAAATATCTTTGGATATTTCACTTCGTATACGAACAGATCTATTAATATTTCTATCTTAGTGAATCTCTATCTCAGTTATTTTTCTCAATGGTTAGCTCTGCTGGCATTTTATTTCTCCTTGTGATTGGAAGCTGGTATAATATAATTATCACTCCTTATTCAGTGTAAAGTTTTTAATTCTCTGTCATTTTTTGACTGTTATCACAATCTCCTTCTGGTCATTGGTAGCATATATTTTGTATTATATTTTTGTTCCTTTCTTAATTCTTGTGAATCGTTCCACTAGTATTATGTTTTTTCAATTACTCTTTTAATTGTCTTTCTAATAACTGACATTTATTGTATGATCATCTTTTTCATATGGATTTATTTATATATAGTTTTTCCTTTCTTTTTTCAAAATTTTATTTTGCTCTTGCTTTTTATCCAAATGCACTCTTTAATTATTAATGCCATATGTTTAATATCTCTGTTTATTTGACATAAAATTCTCATTAATTTTACTTCACAATAAGTTTATTCATTTAAATTGTATCAGTGGTTTGTACTGCCATTTCTTTATTCTTGAAAGTTTTTCAGAATTGGTCCCATATATAATTGTTTGTAATGTGTTATCCAAATTCTTTTTCTTCTTGTTCATTTCTAAAAGTTGTTTTTAAAATAAGGTAGTAAGTTGTTCTTACTTCTTTTTTAAATTTTGAGATTTAATTCAAAATTCATTTTCTTCTTGATTCATAAATTGTTTTCTAAATAATAGGTAGTAAGTAGTCATTACTTCATTTTTGAATTTTTACTTTTCATCATAAATTATCTCCTAAATAATAGGTAGTAAGGTGTTCTTACTTGTTTTTTGAATTTTGAGATTTAATTCAAAATTCATTTTCTTCTTGATTCATAAATGGTTTTCTAAATAATAGGTTAGTAATTAGTCAATAATTCTTTTTTGAATTTTTACTTTTAAATTCTTTCTTCCATACATTCGATTATTCATAATATTTTTTCATAAATATGGTTAACATATCATATTATTACCCTAAATATGGTATTAGCTCTCTTCTTTTCTTTATTTCAAATGTACTTCTTATAATTATTTTTCTTTTAAATACCCAGGTTGAAGATTTTTATTAGGTTGGACAATTGCTCATAATTTCTTTTTCTTTGACATAGTGTTTTGCCGTTGCCGGTTATCATAACATCAGTCCCTTTTTGTGGAGGTGTATGGTATTAGACTTAACCGTAGTCTGTCACTTCATTTGCTCTCATTGTCCGGATGACCATAGTCTTCATCATCGTTCCGGTACTAGTGACATCTCTGGCCTTTGTTTTGTATTTCATTTTCCTAGCTGCTATTCCTTTGTTGGGTGCTAAGCTTATTCGGCTCCCTCTATCATAGTGTTTTATATACCAGTACGTCGCTGGTCCCTCAATGATCAATGATACCATTGACAATCTACCATATATCTCCATCCCTGTTGTATTCCATTTACCTCTGATCACTTCCCCGTGGTAAATTACTGTCTGCTGGTAAACCATTGCTGAGATTACCATCAATCTATTTCCATAATTTCTGGAACTCACGATTTCTTCATTGTTGGTAATTGGGATATTATCATTATCAAATAAACCATGGTTCATCATTTCCATTTCTTCCTTTGTTTTCATTAATTTCTTTGGATGCCTTCTTTTCATTCCCTTTTGTTTCACTTCCATATCCTTAGTATTTTCTTTCTTCCCGTTCGTTTTCTTTTCAGGTAACACTATCACTGGCTCCATTGTTTTATTGTTTGGTATTTCCTTTCGTTCTGGTTTGCTGTTGTCCAGTGTCTTATCCAATTCTTCATCCAAGGATGTGACGTTTTTATCTATTTCACTCAAACCTTCCTTCAAGATTTGTCTGTATTCTTTTCTATCCCTTCTTTCCTCTTCCCTGTCTTCTTTCATTTCCTTATGCCATCGTCGGTTATCCTCCCTTATTTCTTCTCTTAACCGTTGGTAGTCCTCTCTTAACTTTTTCCTTAACTGTTGATGATCACTTTCGATTTTCTTATTGGTTTCTTCCATCTTTTCTTCCAAATTCTTCTTATTTTCTTCCATTTTCTTTTCCACCTTTTTACTGGTTTCCTCAATTCTCTTATTGGTCCTTTCTATTTTACGGCCCAATTCTTCTTTTGTTTCTTGGTTGTCCTTCTTCAATTCTTCCCTTAAAGATTGGTTATCATTCTTCAAATCTTCAAATCTTTTATTATTTTCTTCTGTGGTAGAATCCATTTTCTTGTTCAAGTTTTCTTCGGTGGAATCCATTTTCTTGTTCAAGTTTTCTTCGGTGGAATCCATTTTCTTGCTTAATTCTTCCTTGGTTGCTTGGTTGTCCTTCTTCAAGTTTTCTTCCATCTTCTTGCTGTTTTTTTCCATCTTCTTGCTGTTTTCTTCCATCTTCTCCATCATTATCCTGAACATTTCCTGCATGTTACTATTCTCTTCTCGTGGTGTTTTCTCGGGTTGTCCTATTCGTTCCTCCCGGACATCGATTTCCCCTGTTTGTGTGTGCGCTTCGGGTTGTTTCTCTGGTGGTGCTGGTTTTTTACGTTCCACCCGTTCTAATATCCTTTCCACGTCCTCCACTGGGGTCGCCTCCTTATTATCCATATCGAGTTCTTTCTCGGCCTCCGCCGCTCTCTTCTTTGATGTGGCACGACGCATTAATTTCCCTGATTCCCTGGCTGGGTAACCGCTGCCAAGCTGAATTAGGAATTGGGTAAGTAATTACCGCCTTTCAACCCCTAATTACAGCCCTTTAGTTGGACGCCAAATTATGTAATAAAACTCTGAATGGTGGTAGTAATAGACTCTGATGTAATCAAGCCCCACTGGTTGGGCTAGCCAAATTATGTAATATAACTTTGAAGTCCTGGTTTCTTCATGCCCCGCGATGGAAGCCAAATTTTGTAACATATACTATGAAGTCCTGGTTTCTTCAAGCCCCGCGATGGAAGCCAAATTATGTAACATATACTTATTTATTACAAATTATAATTAAATTTATAAAGTGTTGCTTGTTCTGGTATTCTGCGGTAATCGAGCCCCACAAGTTGGACTCGCCAGTTTTGTAATAATACGATAAATATTAAATATAAAAATAAATAAATAGTTGATGTATGAGAATTGTACTCTCACTATTGTATGTAGTAATGTAGCTAATGTCTTCTAATCTTCGTTCGGCTCTCACTACTGGTCTTCAATTTTGTAATATATAATGGTAACTGTAATGGTGTTCTGGCATAATATTACCCAGAATAATTTTTATGGTGCGTATGTGTAGTAGTGACGTTCCGCTCTGGGAGACGTCGATTTGGTAATGTTCCTGGATAATGTTGTTATCAAATATTCTAGGTGTATGTTGCTGTTGCAGCAATTTGAAAGGTGATATAAATTTAAAATTTATATTTATACAAAAAAAATAAATTCTGAAAAAATTGTTTTCGATGTGTTTATATTCTTAAAATTTAGAAATAAATTGAGATTGTTGATGGTAATTATAAATAGGATGGTATGGTGTGTATTCTAGTAATAATCTTCCCTTCTGTAAATTTATTAAAAAGACAATCCAGTTAACTTCAAATTAGGCGCGAACGGCTCTCTTCTTCTTACTCTTGAAATGTAGTATTTCGCATATACTGCCTTTAAAGGTTGTCGAGTTTTCTTTATTAATTAATGGTTATGTCCTTTTATTAGAGAAATCAAATTCAATTTACTAGATAACAAACGTTTATTCAACAAAATAAGGAATTTGCTCAATTGAAAACAATGTTATAATGCCGTATCGACGCGCTCAGGGCCGGTCGATCTATGAATTTTATATTGGTATTACAAAAATAGGTTCTTTTAACGATTAATTATATAAAAAGCCAGACAAGGCAGGGTTATGAAAGTATAACACTTACAGTTAAAGGTCTTAAAATTAAAAATTACAATGTTATTAAATAATATTGAATGTTTATATATTATAAAATTCGAACCAGTGACGATTCAATGTTCAGTTGGTCAAACTCGCATAGAAGGCTGAGAAGACAAAGATGGCCGCCTGCCGACTGAGTAGGTTGTACGTAGTTGCCTCGACGAATATTTCTTGTAATAAATGCTGCCTTTTCACCGTTTCCTCGTCTCAGCAATGGTGGATCTTCCTTCTGGTGTTAATTGATTGTTCCAGGTTCAGTGTTTCGTAGTTCACTTTGTTTAAATGTGTGTGATAATGTCTAACTTCACTTTGGTTAAATGGGTTGTAACTAACACTTTTCGTTTCGTTAGTAATAATTATTAGTGATGGTGTTAATTTAATAATTTAGTCCTATATTGTTCTGTTTTACTGTATTTTAATCGTGTTATGGTTTGTGCTCACTGATTCTAACATTTAAACTCAAAATTGAAAAAGTTAAAAATTTTCACTGAAGACTAGGTTTTTATATACCGCACGCCATTTCTGCTTCTTATATAGGTTAATAGGAGCAAAACCTCGTTCAAGTGTTCTCTACCATGTATATTAATTAACTGTCCTATTTTCTTCTTCATCCGAAACGTCTTAGCCAATTTAATATTAAAAAGACATTGTTTAAAATTGCCATAACTTCCGATACACTTTAAAAATATACTTTATGTTCAAAAAATAAATTCGTTATTCGTTAACTGTTTGAAATATAAAATACATATTCGTTTTCACTATTCTATTCTACTTATTTTGATAGTAATTAAGTTAGTATTACAAAGTTTTATCTGAAAATTATATTTCTTATAATTTTTTGGGAGGTAGGCCTAAAATTATACTTCCCTGTCTTCTATGTAAATAATAGCCATTTTAACTAATATAATTATTATTCTATGAAATCTGAAATTTGTATAATTATCAATTCTCTTATTTTATTGCAATTTAGTATACTAATGATGGTTTTTTAATATAATTCAATTGTATATGACTTCCCCTAGGATAGAGTCAGTTAATCTATTTCAGTTTTAATGGTATTTTATTAGACAATTAAATAATTTTACTCATATAATGACCATATCTTTAGAAAGCCTTATTTACATAGTATTTGATGTGTTGAGTGTATCTTGCCTAAATATTGTCAGTTTGACTGGTTTATAAGATTAGGTTTATTAATTATTCTGCATTTTAACTTTATTATATTGCCTAGATTTGAATTGTGGCTATTTGCAGAATGTTTTACTAATGTAATTATTTTATTTCCTTCTCTGACTTCTGACTTTGATATATTTGATTAAAAATTAGTTCTCTGATCTGGCATAACAGTAATTATAGATTATACAATTAAAATATAACACCCAGATATATAAAACTGGTGTTCTTAATAACATTGTTTTGGTATATCACCTAATAACATAATAAAAAGTATTTATACAACATTGGAATGATATCTAATTTTAGATAATGCATTCCTAAATTAACATGAACAATAAAATAACAATTATAATACTAATATCTCTTATGACTAACCCTTACTTATCTAAATGCTATATTTAATTGGAACCCCACATTTGGATCCATATATAATTGTTAATACCTTCTACTACTTCATCATAAACAGTTAGTTCTGTAATTCCCCATTTTATAAGATTTATGCCCCCTCTTAAAGTATAACCCTGGCTATCTAAGTTATATTCCATTCTATGGAATGTTCATACAGTTTTAGTAGCTTTTTATTAGTAAAATTACTACTTCATTATCAAAGTAGACACTGTTCACAAAACTTAAAGTTTGTTACTTTGTACTGCTACTCATGCACCTTTCTTAAAGTTTATTAGTTATAATTTGATCACTTACACTTTTCCATGGTGAATTATTACTATATTTACTAGTCTTTTTCTAGTTTTTAATATGAAATATTCAACCATGGGGGAACTGTGAAGATTTGTTCATACACATTACACAATAACTTTTTGAATGCACTAATATTTACTACTGCTAACACTTTTAGTTTTTTGTCAGTTTTACAGTGATATGGTTTTTTAATGTGTTATACTTTCTTTTTTGGGCATTTATTGGTTTTGGGGTTTTTGGGGTTCTTTCCCTATGGGGTTTTTGTTTTATATGGGTCGTCTCACTTCCTTCTTCTTTATTCAGTAGCTTTAATTGTTCTTCTTTCTTCTGTCTTCAGTAGTTTTGATTGTTCTTCTTTCTTCATTCTTCAGTAATAGTAGTTTTAATTATTCTTCTTTCTTCTTTAGTTCTAATTATTCTTCTTTCTTCTGTCTTCAGTAGTAGTAGTTTTAATTATTCTTCCTTCTTCTGTCTTCTGTATCTTTGATTGTTCTTCTTTCTTCATTCTTCTGTAATAGTAGTTTTAATTAGTTCTTCTTTCTTCAGTAATAGTAGTTTTAATTATTCTTCTTTCTTCTGTCTTCTGTATCTTTGATTGTTCTTCTTTCTTCCTTCTTCTGTAGTAGTAGTTTTAATTAGTCTTCTTTCTTCTTTAGTTCTAATTATTCTTCTTTCTTCTGTCTTCAGTAGTAGTAGTTTTAATTATTCTTCTTTCTTCTGTCTTCTGTATCTTTGATTGTTCTTCTTTCTTCTTTCTTCAGTAATAGTAGTTTTAATTATTCTTCTTTCTTCTGTCTTCTGTATCTTTGATTGTTCTTCTTTCTTCTTTCTTCAGTAATAGTAGTTTTAATTATTCTTCTTTCTTCTGTCTTCTGTATCTTTGATTGTTCTTCTTTCTTCCTTCTTCTGTAGTAGTAGTTTTAATTAGTCTTCTTTCTTCTTTAGTTCTAATTATTCTTCTTTCTTCTGTCTTCAGTAGTAGTAGTTTTAATTATTCTTCTTTCTTCTGTCTTCTGTATCTTTGATTGTTCTTCTTTCTTCTTTCTTCAGTAATAGTAGTTTTAATTATTCTTCTTTCTTCTGTCTTCTGTATCTTTGATTGTTCTTCTTTCTTCCTTCTTCTGTAGTAGTAGTTTTAATTAGTCTTCTTTCTTCTTTAGTTCTAATTATTCTTCTTTCTTCATTCTTCAGTAATAGTAGTTTTAATTATTCTTCTTTCTTCTGTCTTCTGTATCTTTGATTGTTCTTCTTTCTTCTTTCTTCAGTAATAGTAGTTTTAATTATTCTTCTTTCTTCTGTCTTCTGTATCTTTGATTGTTCTTCTTTCTTCTTTCTTCAGTAATAGTAGTTTTAATTATTCTTCTTTCTTCTGTCTTCTGTATCTTTGATTGTTCTTCTTTCTTCTTTCTTCAGTAATAGTAGTTTTAATTATTCTTCTTTCTTCTGTCTTCTGTATCTTTGATTGTTCTTCTTTCTTCATTCTTCAGTAATAGTAGTTTTAATTAGTTCTTCTTTCTTCAGTAATAGTAGTTTTAATTATTCTTCTTTCTTCTGTCATCTGTATCTTTGATTGTTCTTCTTTCTTCCTTCTTCTGTAGTAGTAGTTTTAATTAGTCTTTTTCTTCTTTAATTCTAATTATTCTTCTTTCTTCTGTCTTCAGTAGTAGTAGTTTTAATTATTCTTCCTTCTTCTGTCTTCTGTATCTTTGTTTTTTCTGGTCTGGTTTCTTTGACGGGGTATATTAATTGCCTGCTTCTATCTTACCTGGGTAATTTTGTTATTATTATTTTTAGTCTTCTGGGTTTTTAAATTTGTATTATTATATTATTTGCAGAATTTTTCTTTATTTAACCTTTCTTGTGAATATATTATTAAATAGTGCATTTTAATTGATTCTCATCTGGATATTCCATATATTAGAGCTTTATTAATGATCATTGAGTAATGCATTTGTGTGGATTATCTGTCACGCTACAATATATATATATATACGGCGCAATCTTTATTGTCTTAGTATAATAATGAGGCTATAAGAATATAAGAAAGATATTAAACATTTTATATTTACGTAAAATCTTCAATGTGAAAACTGACGTCAATCTGGTGCAGTCACTGAAGCAGGATTGTCCACATCGAGCTCAGTTGTTGCTAATCTCAGCATGTGACTGGGTTTTTTTTAGTACGATGAAAATAAAAGAGGGTTAGAACACGCACACAACCATTTAAACAAATAGAGTGAAACCTACTGTACGTTTATTAGTGAATTAGTGAAACATTTTTTCATAGATTCTTCCTCAGTTACCATTCTCAGTTAAAATGTTTTATTATTTCTTTAATTGTTAAAGTAAATAGACTTATTAAATTGTTTTAGATGTTTGAAGTCGCAGGCCGCGTAAAAATTGCTGGCGGGCCGCATACGGCCGCCAGTTGGAAATCACTCTCATAATGTAACAACATGCTAAATTAAATATTTCAGCGGACTTATAAAATAGTCGACAATAAAATTTTCGTATATTAATTTTGCACTGCTCACATAATAATTTTAGGAGTTAAAATAATACAGATAGTAATACTTAATATTCATAATGTTTACTAAATCGCAGGTAAAAACAAATAAACAGTTAAAATCGTGTCACACGATTCCGCAGATTTACAAAAATAGTAGCAGAACAGCACTGACACTAACACAAGTGGCCGACCTTTAGTTCAGGTTGTCTGCGTCATTGGCGACACACAAAAGTAAATCCCCAGTTATTAGAAAACTATATCAATTGTAGGAAAACACTTTCAAATGAGCATTTTTTAAATTTTTATGTATTAAGTTATTTTATACTTACTGGTTCGTTTCAGGTAGTTTTTTCCATATAACTAGGTTCGATTTTTCCGTGATGGTAGGAGTAAAACAAACATAATGTTTATGAAGATGAATATTTCGTAGTAAGGGTCTTACAATTCTGAATTCATGAAATGTTTTCTTAATATTATAATAGAAATAGGAGTGCATTGCCAGGAAATGTTAATTGAATGAGATCAGGTGGATCGTCTAATATTTTAGCAAAACACAAATGTACAATTACTCAATTTGTCTATACAAATCATCGATGTTAGTAATATTGTGAACATTACGATTAGTAGTTTTATGATTTAAAAAGATACATTTTGTCAACACAATTGCAGCAAACACTGTCTAAAGAAAAATAAATTCTGTTGCAAAATTTTATATATACAGTGTGCAAATTAATTGGGACAAAACAATTTTTTTACAAAAATGTTTATTTTAGTTAGAGAAGTTGCCTGAAACCGGTTTTAACTCCTTTGGGTAATGTGGGAGGTTGACCTTGATTTGTAGAAAAAATTTTGTAACCAGTTTTTGTTAAACTGGAATCGCTTTGCCTCAGTTTAGTACTAGATTCTGTATGTGTTCGCGAGTCATTTAGTTACTATTTGAGTTTATAAACATGGATATTACTGCCAGGAAAAGGGCAAAGATTGTTGCTTTATATGTCTGTGAGAGACATTGCTGCAACAGTTGGTGTGGGAAAGTCTAGTGTTTCAAGAATAATTAATAGACAACTTGATTTAGGAAAACTTTCTCCAAAAATAAAAGGTAGTTATGGAAGATAACAACTCCTAGAACTGATAAGTTCTACTTCGGAACAGTAAAATTCACCCTCAGAAGACAATTCACGACCTCCAAAGAGATTTATTGGCTACTGGTGTCAGCACTGATTATTCAACAGTATCGGCGCAGGGTTATTAAAGCAGGGCGGAAGGCTAGAAAACCAATTAAAAACAATTATTGACATTTGCAATGAAGAAAACATGTTTAGCTTGGGCCAGAAACTACGAATCTTGGAGTAGTGATGACTGGAAGAAGGTAATATTCAGTGATGAAACACACTTTTTAGTCCAAGAATACAGAGCAGTAGTTGACAAAAAAGTACTGGTGAACCAGTGAGAGCCGAACATCTTCAACAGACCGTTAAACATCCTCCAAAAAAAGATGTTCTTGGGTTATTTCACGTCTAGTGGCTATGGAAGCTTAGTACCAGTGGAAGAAATGATGAACTCGTTGAAATACTTGTTATTTAAAAATTAACTTGTTATTTAAATTATTAAAAAATATTGTACCTTTCATACAAACGTTCGCTGACGGCCGTGGGACTTTTCAGCATGATCATGCTCCATGCTATAATTCAAAATTAATTTAAAAATTTACACAAGTAAACAATGTAAATATTCTGGATTAGCCTGGAAATTCTCCACATTTAAACCAAATTGAAAATTTGTGGAGTTTAGTGAAGAGACGCATTGGGAAAATGCACTGTTCACCAAAAGTGCGGTTTATTGAAAACCTTATAAGAGTGTGGTATCGCAACGAAGAGTGAAAAATATGTGTTGTAATTTAGTGGAACCAATGACAAATCAAATAAAAAAGGTTATCAAAGCTATAGGAGGACATTTCATTTTAGTTTTCAGTTACTGAATGTAAGTAAAATTACTTCAATGAAAACAATTATTTTAAAATATTTTACTGTTGCTCCAATTAATTTTCACACAACTGTAGTGTTTCTGAGTTAATTTGTTTGAATAGGAAAGTTTTCTGTAGGCACAAAAGAGTTATTAAACAGTGTTTGATTTGGCATCGAGTTTTAGTGCTTCCAGGTGACAGACACACCGAAACATCCGTATTGTACACATATATACGTAAGTAGCCTGCTGTGCGCGTAGGACGTCCTATGAATTCGACAATAGACTCATTCGTACCTCAACCACATTCGCGTCTCACACCTGAAGCGAATGTATCGATTTGACTCAGACAAGATATATGAAAGAAAGTACGAGTGTGTACCACCGGAGCACAAATAAATGGGGATAAAACCGTTTTCAGATATTCCGTGTAAATGACAATACACTTTTCTTCATGCTGAAAATACAAACGCGATAAATACATTTTATTAAAACCTTACGCTATCAATTGGTGTCAACACAAATATTTGATATACTTCATTGATAAAACTGCTTTGTTTAACACATAGTTCTCTTAATATCTTCATAAACTGGATATTATTTACAGGATTTACTCTAATTAAGTATATTAAATAAATTTTCGTTATTATTTCAGAGTCAATACGTAAAAATTTACGTTGAATTTTTTATTTCTGTTATATTTAATTTTTTTCTTATTATTTTATTAAAATACTTTACATAATGAAATAATTACAAAAGTATTACGAAATAATAAAATATCTGTTGACAATAAAACGTGTTAAATAAAACCTTCTGTCTCCGAGTATTAGGCAAATCCTGTTACGGTAACCAGCGTATTCTCAGCTTCAAGTTTATGTGTACCGCCCCCGAAAAGTTAAATCAAGTCGAGTCGAGTTAAGTCTTCAACCTGACTACATACGATGTCTCCTGCAGGTTTCCATAACGTTCTCTCCTATCCTTCCTTGCTCCCGGGTTCAACATCCTACCAGTAGCAGCTGACGCCCCACGTCCGCGACTCCGAGGCCGCGGCTAGCCTCCTAGCCTCCTTTCCATATCTGCGGCCACGGTAGCGGTAGGTACCACAAAGTGGCGACAACGGATCTTTATCAATGGAGTGCAGACTGGCCGACAGCCACGAAACCGTTGCCCCGTAAGTAGAGATTATCCACGAAGCGCTTCCTGTGCAAGCTAAACCATGCTTCTGAATGTCCTTTTGGCAGCGAAGTACACGACCGGGCAGCACAGTGATATCCTGACGTCAGTTGGCCTGAGATTCGGATAGCATAACTTCAATTAAGGTGTAAAATATCCCGCGACTTTGTCTGTCTACGACTATCTGCTCTAAACACCGAGATCTGCCAAGGTCGATGATACTGCTAATCCAGTTCGGGTCGGTCTCTTTTACATTCTTACTTTACAGGGTATGTTACAAATAATACTGATTATCAATAAGTCCTCACACCGGAAAAATTTACATAGGCAAGAAATCTTATCTCCTCTCCTTTACCAGTCCCTACTGCCGATTGCTTAACACATAACATTCACTGTCATAAAATGTTGCACAAGTGTAATCTTCTGAAACGTAATAATACTATCTGGACGCGATTCACATGTTGCTCCACATACATGGCTGCTTTTACCTAATTTAATCATCATATTTAATCAAAATGACATTTACGTAAATTGTTATGCAATATTATAATTAAAGCAGAAAACCGCACCAATACAATTAAAACAATTTATTTCTTCAATTATCTTCTTTATCAACAAGGTACAGATTGCATACTAACATAAAAGGTACAAAACATCTCTTATTTTTTGAAATGTAATATATAATTTTCGTTTACTAACAGTTTATGATGTAATAATTAATATAAAAATTAATAAGTAATTTTAATATATAAGCGTAAGTAGGCCTATTATGTACAACGTTTGTTTTATGAAAACACTCTAAAAAATTTACGAATACATTAGACTTCGAAAACACAATATATTCAACAATAAATATTCAAATAAACAATATAATAAATGTGTAATTGTAAATCCTGCTTAAGTTTAGCTGTACAATGCTTTATGTAGGCCAAGACAAGGCGGATCTAATGGATACTTTGTGTACCGAGTGCGTTAATGACGGCTATAAAGAGACGCCTAGTGAGTTACCTGTCTAAGTTAAAGCTCTGCGTACATACTTTACAGTTGTATATGAATATTTGAGGCGTGTATAATGGCTGTAATTTTTATTTATATTGTATCTTCTTTTGTAAACACACAAGTTTTACTCTGTATTTCTTAAAATATGTGTTGTAAGTAAACGTAACTATTATTTGCTACAGTCAGATTGACGTGACCACCAAAATAAAGATTTGATTAATAACCGAGTAATTTTTTACATGCTTTTTGAGTAATATAAAATCTTTCAAACATAACTTTAGCGTTATTTAAACATTGTATACACCATTTGCTATTTCTGTATTATATAGTTGTGATGTCTGGCCTTTGAGGAAGAGTGACTTGTGCACGATTCAGGCGGCCTGAAGTGAGATATTTAGGGGTCGGAAGGGATGTACAATAGCAAATCTTATTAGAAATAAGTTGTTAAGGTGGAATTGAAAGTATTCTCAATTAGTGAGAAGATAACGTCTTATAAAACAAAAGTTATTTGTAATGAAGGGATAACACCCGCAGCCCGTTGATAGTTTGTAATAATTTCTTTGGAAGAAAAGTTATTGGACAATCGGTAGCAAGACGAGAGAGAGACAAGAGACTGAAACTGGCGATTGTTCTTAAACCTTAAAGAGCTGTTGACGATGACGACGATGGGGAACAAAACTCCTACTTTGGCATTTTCTTATTTTATTGATGTTTCGATCCTTCACAATCAGTCGTCATCTTCAGAACAGCATATAAACCTGAGGCAAAGATAGGTTTTCACATAAATTTCCTAGAGTTTACATTTTATTCTCATGATAATCCGAGACTGTCATGGTCAGAAACGTGAGTAAATTATAAAAAAAAAACGATGAGTTCTGTCCGAAGTAAGAGTTTTACTAACAGAATTATTACTGTTGCCACTATAGAGAAATTATTCCGATTAGCGCTTTCAACTAACACAACTTTTCTACCACTATAGAAAAATTATTCCAATTAGCACTAACACAACTTTATTCATTAAACTTTTGATAAGAGTTTTAGTCGTAATATTGGACAATCAGAGAGGATTTAAAAAAAAAAATATTGATGATGATTATTAGTAAAACTTTGATGTCGTTCTCGTCGAACGCATAAATAATGAACTGATTAATAAAACAATACGAACATGAAAGACATCTGGTAGAGCTACGAAGATGTTGTTAACTGGTGTCGTAATACCGTTAAGGTACTATCCTATTAACGGTACAAGTAAACAGGGTCGCACACAAAATGCACAGTGTGTACGAGAACATGCTGCTCTCAACATTTCCGTGCTGCCTACAACATCATCCTATCGACAAATAAGACTGGTATAACAGGATTGAGTCCTGAACGTCAGGAAAGGCTGTTGTTGTGTATACCGAGTTGGAAACTTGATCCACAATACATCTACCATTGAAAAGCGTGTGGACATTTGTATCCATCCTATTTAATAGAGATAAAGAGGAGAAGAAAATGAGAGAAAAAAGTTAGAGAGTAACAGGGGGGAATAGAATGTGAGTTCGCGTTTCCCATTGCGTACACGTGTACAGTGTGTTGTTATTGGGCCAAATCAGTATATGTTTGTGAACAGCGAACAGTGGTTTCCTTTTTCCTGTAGGTAGGGAAAGACGTTTATATGTGTTTACCAGAACAGGAAAACTGCTGAATACTCTTAAAACATGTTTTCCAAAGTTCACAAGACTAACAGCATCAAAAGTTTTAAAACTCACTGTAATAATACGAGTACCTGCACTTCCGCTTTTAGGGAAGACCATTTAGAAAGTGTGTTTTCGTTTTCAATAGCGCAAAGAGAAACTAAGTATTTTTCTATATTTTTGCTCAATGCAGACTTTATCCAATAAGATAAAAATGAAAGTTATTATTGTAAAGGCATACTCAATGACTTTAAATTTTGCTTACTCAGGGGACTCGTTCAAACTTTCACAATTTTGTTGCTATATTACACCAAAATTTAAAAAATTGATTATATACCACTTAATTATGTTGTTCAATTAGCGGACGTTACAAGCTGTAACAATGAAAGAATCAAAGCTTTCCATACGTTAATTGGGTAAATGGATTGCTTCAGTTTACCCTCAGTTTAAAGTTAAATAGACAATATAAACTGTACGTTAATGTTTCCTTTCTAAAACGGAAATAGAAAACACAAAACATTAGAAAAGGCAGTGTTTCCAAGTATGACGCTAAAGGTTTTAAGTTTTGTTTATTTAAATTTAAATTTAAACATCATCTAAACAAAAAATTATATTTATTTACTTTTACGAGTAATTAAACAACTAGGATTAAGTTTCATGAGAAAGTATTATTCTCTCTATGAGAAACAAAATGTTAAGAGAAACTTAAAATTTCTAATTACTCGTCAACCGTTAGGGATAATGTTTTCGGTTTCATTGTAGAAGATACAGTTACACTTACAAAAATATGCTCGTTTTTTAATTTCTTTTACATTTTGAGACTGTAAATTAGGAATACGTAATTACGTGTGATACCAGTATTTCAGTAATAACAGTACTAATGTCTCAGTATTTTCTAAAAAACGCAAGAGTAACTGGTAGCAAATGTTATTCATAAGTTATTATTTGTTTTCTTTTCCATACTAATTGAAATTTCTAAAACCAATTAGGTTGCCCAATAATACGTAAATTGTATAAATAATAATAGCACTAATTATTTTCTAATATACAGATTTTTAAAGCTTTTCCCGATTGATTTACGGAATTGCGTTTTCAGTATAAGTCGCTTAAAACGATGTTGAATGGATTAAAATTTTGATTGTTAAAACTGGTAGATTGCTATACTCGTATGTTATACATAGTTCTGTAATTTGTTTGGAATTGAAAATGATTCACATCATTAATTATATCGGAACATAGTTAAAGGCGATATTGGTGGAAACGATTTGTAATGTATTTCTAACGAGTACATAACCATTTTAAAATAAGTATTTTTGTGCAGGCGTGTCTAGAATGTGAAATTATGAATTAAATTGACTTAATGACTTTGTATAGTGAGTATGGGGGGAAGATAAATGTAAAACAACTTATGTTAAACGCTTTTGTTATTTCTACTATTTCAAGATCGCGATCTATATGGTCCCTATAACAATACATTGCCATTAAACACATTACCCTCCTTGAGTGGTTGAGTAAAATCGTGTTCTAGAAATAATCTTTCAAGTTTACTTCTTTATGATTTACAAAAGTACGTAATATATATGTCACCTCTTTTCAAGTGCTTTCAGGATTTGAGTCGCTGTTCTTCGTTTATTAAACTAGCGAAACTAGTTCTCAGTTTTAACACGACGGTTTGTCTGTTTGGGGTATGTCTCACGTTAACTTTTGAACGCTTCAACAGATTTGACTAAGTCTTGGTATGCATCTATATACTTGTATCCTACAAAACGTTACTGTTTTTGAGACTGATTTACCCAAGAACAGGGAGGCGGGAGGCAAACATGTAAGGGGGATACAATTTTTTTTTTAATGGCAAAATCCCTTGTGTGGTATCAAATTAAAAAGATTTTTAACCAAAATCTAAATATAGTGTCAATTTTTTTTTAATTTTAAGGTTTTTGATATCAGGGCGGAAAAATTGGGGAAAATGTTTAATAATAGCAAAATTTCATGTGGGTTATTAAATTAAAAAGAAGATTAAATAATATCTGAATGTAATATACGTATTGAAATTTAAAAAATGTTTGGCTAAGCGAAGGTACCAACAATTTTAAAAATATTGTAAAAATCAAACAGGATGTCAGACTAAAAGGAACTGTAATCCAAATCCGAAAGTTTCAAAGTTTTTGTGTTTATTGTATGACTGTATTGTTATACTACTAATGAAATAGAGTAATCACAATTTTTGCAATTTTTCCAAGAAGTATATTTAATATCTAAATATAAGTAATATTAAATACACTTCGTTTAAAATAGTGTAACGAGAACCGTATGGAACCAGCTAGAACAGCGAGAGCGTCCTTCCACTTGTCCCCCCCACCACGCTAATAGTACAGGTGTTGGCTCAGTCAAGGCCGCGTTCAAGTCGCACTTGAAATACTCATTAGCGCCAGCAATTAATTAAGGATGGAAAGATTCTAGAAGACGTGCTCTACTTATATAAAGCCATAGCAGCCGGCTTGTCGGTTCAGTTCAGTTGAGCGATTTTTCTTAGCGCGGATCGAGTGACGATTTACACAAGTGCAGCGAAGTGTTGTCGTGTTATAATTAGTGCGGAATTCTTTATAGTTGACATTAGTATTGCGTGTGGACAACTTTTACTTGAATTGTTGTAAGAGACTATCTTGTTGATTACAAATTATTAATTGTGATAATTAAAGTTGGATATAAGTGACTTCATTGGTGTCTTGTATTCTGTTTTCTACTGTACGATGCGACGACCAGGGAGACCGTCGCTACAATAGTGAGCGAGTTCTGCAGCTTAGGGGGGGCATACTAGTTATACACGTTCCGGTCAATGTCACAGGGTCCACGTATTGTCCGTCCAATGTCATACACAAATAACCCACACAGTATAATGTTCTCAGACATTAATATACAGGCACTCGGTAGTTGCGTATTTCAAACTTTGGTGTCCTTACTTTCATTAAAAAGTACAGCAGGCGTCTTGCCAGAGGCAGGAGAAAAGCAGTTTTACCACGCTTCGGACGTCAAACACGGAATTTCCATGATTTGGTAAAAATATACGTAAACAGGTAATCTTAAAGTTGCCAGAAAATTACAGTCATACGTAAATATGGAATTTCTTGGAACATATCCAGGAGATATAATTCTATTTTGATATTACAACCGACTAGATTCTATGGTAATGCAAGATATAGAAAAAATTAATTGATGAATCGGTAGAGAGAATTGTAGGGAGATATGAAGGGGACAAGACTATAATGTCTTGTACCTGCGTACCATCAGCCATAAAATTAAACACACCAGGACCTGAAAGAAAGACCCGGAATAAGATTAGTTAATACACAACATATTTTTTCTAAATAGTGTGACCTTCATTATAAAAAAGTTACTAATGTATGTAAAATTGTGTATATAATGTAGGCCTATGTTTTATACACACAGTTTTATTATATGTAATATGTATACACAGTTTTATTTTTTTGACATTGCGTAAATTTTCCAGGAAAACTGATCAGTAATAAAGTTTAGGAATATTTTAACGATGGACTAAACACAATCGTGGACGACAAATTCGGCCGATGAAAGGTGGACCAAAGGTCTAATTGTCCAAGATTAAATACAGTCGTGTATTTTACGGGAGCATGAAATAATATGGATACAAATAGGGCTAATAATAGACCGTAAGTTCAGTGATAAAATCTATAACATCTATTCTAAAACTCTAAACTCTAAAGGTACAATTTTATTTGCCAAACTCTTTAGCAAGAGCTTACAAATTATAAAATAAGCGATATGTAGAAACACGAATTTCTTGACTAAAGGAGCTAACTTAATCGGATGTGGTAACTTAGTGTACGCCAGGTCAAGGCGGGTCTAATGAACACATTCCGAGCTCAGAGCGGAGCACGTAATTTACAGTTATACTTACTTGTCCATAGAAAAAGTTATCACTGTTACTGTTACATAAGTTCGGAGATGAAGTCTGAATCTACAATTTAAAAGCACAATAAATGAATAATTATATACTGTCTGTATTGGAAGAACTAAATACCGTGTTCGAGATTTATTCAGTTCAAGGTCGAGTTGGTTCAACTTTGGTTAACGTAAAGTAAACGAAATTATCCAGAATCTAATTAGGCGTTTACAGTAACAAACTGCTTTACAAACATGCATACGCACACAAAAATTCACATTTTTCTATGAGTTAAATATATGTTCCTGTCGTACGCAAATGTAGGCTCACATACATCGGAACCATGGACGCGTTATCTAGTTGCGTCCCTCTGTTGTGTCCCTTTGTTGCCGAACGCTGCTGTACAGCTGAACAAATGCTGACCGTTGATATTTCGACAAGTGTTTCGATTCAATGCATAAATTAAAAGGAATTTGTATAACAGCTTTCTGAAACAGGAATAAAATATTAATACAAATTGAATTTTTTACTCTCACCTTATCGTAATGCTACTTCAGCTTAGGTATAGTTGAAGTTTTCTTTATTCTTAAAACTGCAGTTCATTACGTTGACCTTCCTCTGTTTGGAACGGTGAATCAATTGAAACCGGTTTTTACAACTACTTGCTGTAAGAACTCTTTCAAGACCTTACAGTTAAATTTTTCTCACCTTTTATCTACACTAAATTTACAATATACGAATCGTAAAGTTAGAACATAATTTCATAACTAATAGAACAGTTAGGTCGCTTAAAAATACTAATTAACCCATCGTCTTGATGAGAAAATTAGTTAACAAAGTAAAGTCTTGCACAAAATGAAAGAAGGTATAAGAATTTAAGTAATTTACAGAATAACGTCCAATTACTTGGTTGTCATAACTGTAAGCTATTAACTGAAGTTGCTTCTAGCAAAAGTCTTGTTATAACATAAGTTTCTTATCACATATATCTTGTTCACATTAAAGTAAGGATAACTGAATATTTGAATATCTGTGTTAGCAAGATGGAACTGGCAATTCTCTACTATCGTGTGCAATAATTTTAAATTGGTAGAACGTTTGCGTTCATTAACATTTTGCTTTGAAACAACTTTATAAATTATAACTGAAGTCCCTGTAGATCAACACTGTGTATAACATGTACGCGTAACTGCTAAGTAATTCCACGCACTATGAGTAACCTTCGTAATGAAACAAACGAATATTTACGTAAAATATCAAACAGACGCAGATGTCTGGAGTTAAAAGTGTACATTAATTGTGAATGTATCGTATAAAACCATAAGTAAGTTTTAATAACAATTGCATGACTAAAATAAAATACATAATTTCACTATTACTTATTGTTTGTATTTGTTTAATTATTGTACGGACTAAGTTCAGTTTTTAGTATTTAGGCAAATTCATTTACAGAGATGTACAAAGCATCTAAGGAACTTCATAAGTTGTTATATTTTCCGCATAGACCATATTTTCACCTGTCTTACTGCCTCATCTTACGCAACCTTTAACTCGCTGTACTTTCCACACACTCTCTTGTTTCTTTCATACCAGAGAATGATCAGGCTTTTTCTAATAAAAAATGTATAGTCCACCTTCATTACCCCAATATCGGTTCTATATTATACATTATTACCGTAGTTCTATATTTGGTTCCTATATTCCACAAATGTTTTTTTCTTATATTTCAGACATTTGACAAATATTTAATATTACACTAAAACGAAATCAAATATGTCTTTTATGGCATAATTAAATATTGAAACTTCTTTATTGTAACTAAACATTTAATACCAACAAATATAAAGAAGTTAACATTCTAATTGTAAGAATAAAGAGGAAGACTGTTCAGATAGGTTGTCATTAAGCTACCAGAATCGGTGACATGAATTCGAAGATAATTCGTGAAAACCATTTCTTTTTCTTCAGTCTAGACTTGAATCCGATTTTATTCGTAAACCATCATATGATCTTCACACTAAATGTGAATCCAATTAGAAAATTCATCTGAGAAACATTATATGTCCTTCAAACTCGACTATTTAGTATTAATAGCCAAGAGAGAATACAGTTACTTTCCTATCTCTGTTCCATATTCCGGGACCATAGCGGGCAATGGGTAGGAAACGGTTCGCTTGAATGGAGTCCTTTAGACTGTAGTACTCAGTCTCTATTACTAACCTTCAGTTTCTCGGTCATGGTACTAAACAGTGCATAAATAGGCTTGCAATAAACCTCTTATTTATTGTAATAGTTTTGATGTTGTTCTTGATTTCTGCACAGCAGTGTATCCTGTGTAACAATATATAGGGATATAAAGTTAATCACTCATTTTTCTTTTATGGGCTGTAGTATCAATACAGTATAATAACAGCACAAAAGTAATCGAACTTGATTCAGAATAAAGATTTATTTAAACTACTCTGACAGATGGTGTCTGTTCGGTGAATAGTCTAATATGCGCTTTACCCCGAGACGGATTGGAATCCACAGTCATCCGTTTGAAATGCTGGCCTCTGACCATTGCGGCACCCGAACTAGTGTATAATGATACACATACTGAATAAGTAACTCATCAAGTATTGAATTTTGTGGGAAATGAACACACGGAAAATGTAAATGAGCAAATAAAATTTATTCAGACTTTAAAAATTTAAATCCAGAATAGAAAAACAGGAAAATTTTAATGCAACAAGTACACCAAGACAAATTTTACAGCCATTTTTATGAACTATTAAAACAACAAGAAAACAGGTTTACCAAATGAAAACGTTTTTGTACTTAGCAAACCCTCTAAATTCATACCCTGACTTTTTTTTATGTTATATCCAAGATATCCAATCATTGCAACCCTACCTCATTGGTAGGATAAAGAATTCCTGTGATTATAAACATTTTTTATTCTTATGTTATTTTGACCCACTTTTTATTGAATTCATGTTGATACAAAAGAATTTTATTTAGTAAACATTCCTCGTTTACTGGCTTCCTTCTTTGAAAAGTTGTCTTAAATATTAAAAGTGTAAAAAGGAAAGAGAGGTTTACTAAAATAAATTTGATAGTTACCAAACTCACGCTTAAACACATTACATGTTGACATAAGCTTGTAAAAATATGTAATATTACTTACCTGTTTTTGAAAATTTTTTGAAAATGTTCATATTAATACAGTAGATTTAACAGTTAATAATAATAAATCCTTTTCCTTAGTTCCCAATTCCTTAGTAATCAATCAAAAAATATAATCTGAAGTTTTCTACAGGCTAGAAACATAAAGGCAAGAATACTTGAAAATAAATATTTAAAAACTGTATTTAACCTCCGTTTATATTCATTTTAAAGTACGATCGAGTGTAAGCTGAATGATTCGGTTGGAAGTAAGAGACGTTTAAACGACTGTTTCTTTATTGTGCAATGGAGGCTTTGTGAGTGTGGAAAAAACAAACATGAACGGAATTTATACAAAAATTATAATAAATTGAGACACTACAAGTAAAATAGCTAGAAGAGCTAGAAGGTGTGGGTTGAAGAAAAGTAAAGGCTTTCAGATAGACTAGATACCTGGATAGCAAAGTGTAAACAGATGTAAGATCCACAGGAAAAGTTAAATCTAGAAAAGTTTTAAGAGCAGAAATTGATGTTACGTGGTTCACAAGTTCCTAAACGAGAACGTAGCACCAATCCAGTTAAGATTCCATGAGAAAACGTATCAGTAATGCACAGACGTTTTATCATTGTGACGTACATACCATCAACTAAGGCAATTGGAGAAAGTACATAGAAATATTTTAAACATTGAATATAAACGTTAAATATTTTAAGGATAAAATTGAACTTTCCATTAATCTGTCATAACCCCTTCTGATTAGTAGTTGATTCAGTAACAGTACAAGAATCAATCAACTTGAATATATTATTCACGCGGTAGGTCTTTTATTTTAAACAATCAGACAATTTAATCAAGTCATCTTCCATCAGACTACTGTCGGAAATTAATTACAAAATATCAGCAAAAATCAGATTAGCATTTTTTTAAATTTTGGTTCTCAACAAAAAAAGGTAAAATAATTTTTACAAATTCAATCAATCAAAGTGGATTTTACAAACTCATCAACAGAAACATTTATAAAAAAAGAGCGTCGAATAATAAAAAAAAGTAACACGCCCATATTAAACACTCTTTTACCATTTATAAGAGCAAACAAATTGTAAAAGCTACTCTGTGTGTTGTTACAGCGTCCAGAGTTTTTTATATCAACGTTTTAAACCTTTAAACAGTTTCGCAAACACCAAAACGTTTATAGACAAAATTTAAACATATGGGCCTATATTACGTAGTTTTTAATTCTGTTTACCGTTTACAATGGAAGTTTTGTGTGTGGGTGTGTGTGTGTGTGTGTGTGTTTAAATATATCTGGGTTTGAAATATTTCAACCACATATGAAACAAAACACATTGATTTACAAATTTGCTAACTAATTCCAGTACCAAGCCCCACATCGACTATTCTCCTGCCATAATTCGTCAGTCTGATCTGTCAGTAAAATACATTGAAAAATTTTCCCTGTTTCAGAATATCAAAATACTAATGTTTGTAATGTGCAGTTTTATTAAAACATTTAATTCAAACGTTTTTAGATTCAACTATGTTATAAACAAAACACGTACTCCAGCTTGTCAATATAGATAAAACTATTATTATATGTTGTTTTCATAAATGATCGATTTTTTAATATTTTCACTAAAAAACTTCAATAAAGAATAGTCAGACCCAATGCTAATTTTGAGTGAAAACGTTTATTTGTCTGTTTATCAACAGAATTCACATTGTAACTTATCAAAATAAACTTCTATTTATGGTACCGCACTGGACGTTAGCGGCAGCCTGTACGAATATCATTAGCGGTGTTTTGTTGATGAAAGGAAAACAATATTTTCTCCTTTTGGTTTGTTAAAACAATGTTTTGCATTAAATTTTTTCATTTAACGAGATGTGGAATATTTAAAGAATTAATTATGAAGAGTAATGTGATGTTGAGAAAATAAAATATTATACAACTGTTGTCTGGAGTAATGAAATATTTTATATCAAGTAAACAGTGCAACTTTTATGTGAATGCAGTTCTATAAGTAGCCTTTCTCTTTTCCATTTTTCGTTTTAGTAAACTAGCTGTTTGCTTATTACAGTACGTAGCACTTTCTTGGTTCTTCCGAGCTTTTTGTCTATACGGTCTACTCGGATTTCCCAAGGCAATAGAGTAATCAGTCGATCTAGTTTCTATTACATATTTCTATTTACTCTGAATCGATATTCCATAAAGTGGAGAATTGGCAACTCGAATGGTGTGAATTTATCTGGTTGAATCAGAATAGATTGTCCATGACCATGCTAGAAATGGGAAGGCAAAGAAAATATAACAAATGTAGATCAAAGAATCAGTAGATAAAGCAGTTAAAAGAAGTTTGTAGAAAGTTAGGAAAAACAATAGAAGAATTAAGAGAAGTGATAAGACATAAGGATAGGTTGAAGAATTGGATAAGGAAATCAATTTAGATAAGATCGGATGGAAAAGGATTAGATACGACAAAAGGAAACAATAAGGAGACAGGAAGATTAAAAAAAAGAAGGAGCCGATTAAAATAAGGTAAATACGTTTTATTCAGTGTATAAACATATTCAACTAGACCGGAATTTTACTTTTCCCAATCTATCCACAATCAATATTTTATCGTGAAAGAGTATTATTTCCTCAGCTATATGCTTCAGCTGTCAGATTATGTCCTGTTCCATATGCTGGACATTGTAATTTTAACCTAGAATAGTGCTGGTACACTTATAGTCTTATAAAATTATATTCTAATACGTAAATTTGTTGCACAGATAAGTACGTTGATGCGATTCGTTAGATATCTGGAAAATTTAAAGAAATGGTACATTGTTAAAAAATTTAGTTTTTAATCTTTTATCATACTTTTCACTCGACATAAGTCTACACTATGTGTAGGAGACAATATTTTATGACCCTGTTGTAACAAATTAAATTATAAAAACGAGCAAACATTAAGGCTTGTCTTCTTTATTCGCGAGTCTGAAAAGTGAGGTTGAACAATGAGCAACGGCATTCTAGTGGATAATATTCTAAGACCTACCAATCAATTTCGACCTTGAAAGCCACAAGGTATAAAAGTTATAACATGATAAATGTCCAATTATTGTTTTACGTACATAAAACGTCCAATAAATCATCCACGACGAATCTAAAACAATTTATTTTCTTCCCTCCAATGTTAACTCGTTCTCTTCCAACCAAAATACCACTTACCATGTGTACTTTGTTCGTATTAAACAAAGTCTTTGACAACCAACACTCTTATCTCACTCCCTTCTCAATGTCACATATTGTATTGTATACGTACACATACAGATATCTGCTACATAATACGTTTACAATATAATATTAACGAAAATTAACAATATTCATTCTGGTTTGAAATCAATACCTAGGTTAGCGCTTATAGGAGCTTGACGTTTGTACGAAACCAGTAGTTCGACGGCGATGACATTGAGGATGACAGCTGTGACAATCGGCAGCGTGCAGTGGACATGCACTTATATTGAGTATGTGAAATACGTATTTCCGCCAAAGACAGTATAATGTACGTCAACGTATCGGCTAAAAGCAAATTACAAGCTCATTGTTCTAAACGAGGTTAAGAAGAATATTTCATTTTTTTATTACAAAAAAAAATCTTCTGCACAACATTGATGCCGTCCCTTTGTACAGCTAACAAATACTTAAACATATATGTCTATTATGGAGGGAGTAGGTGACCATTGCGCGTTGATGTGGCTGTTAAGCTGGTGACATCAGTATGACTGTACTTTAGACATAGTCTTTCAGACATGCGACGTTATTATTGACTTACCATTGTTGATGTCCAATAAACGTTTCCTGCCATACTATTTGGACTTATCAATAAGTTGTCCCGAGTCGTTTCTAAAGGAAGAAACGTGCTTGCTCTTACCCGAAAGAACTTCATAAATTTTCATCTTAAACTCCCAATTCTTCTGCTTAGTGTTGCAATTTATATTTTCATTTAATTTATTTTGCTGTAAATAGTATCTGTTAAGTTTTTTTAGAGCAGGAAAATAACACACTGGAATTAATTTCAAGTGTTAACGGTTATCAGTTTTCCGCAGGAAATTTATTTCAAATTTGATAAGCAAACAAAAATTAATTTAGTGTAATGCTTGTATTATTTTCCAAGAAATACATTAAATGCACAACACACGTACAATTACGTGAGTATTTAAGACAGATGAAATTGCGTGATAGAAAAGAGTAAGCTTTAAAACTTTGTGTAATGTTGTAGGCGAAATGAGACAGTTCATTTCATTTGAATATATTGTTTACTTAATGTACGTTGTAACGTAACAAAATTGTAGTTACATATAAATAACACACAATACGTCGAATAAGAGTGTACCACGAACATGTTTGAGCAAAAATGAGAAAGAATAACTAAAGTATAAAGCCAAGTGTGTATCCATATACAAATAATGTCGAAGCAAGCCAACGCAGGAGAAGGAAGAACTATAATAAAAGCATCATCAAAGTGATAGGAGGAGAATAGAAAATAAAAAACCAAACCAATACGTTAGCAACAAAGGCCCAATAGATCATACAAGTGAGGGGACATATCATCTATTATCATAAAAGTGAGGGGACATATTAACTAAGGAAAATAAATGATCACCAAAGTGAGGGGACATATCAACAATAGATCATACAAGTAAGTGGACATATAATTTAAGCAAAATAAATATGAACTGTGACAAATGAATATGAATATGATATAAATAATTATGTTATAAATATGATATAAATTATCATACAAGTGAGGGAACAACAAATACCCTGTAAGTGATGAAAAATAAATATGAAAAAGAAGAAACCTGATAACTAGAAGATGAGGTGTAAATATTAAGAAGAAGAAGAAGAAGAAGAAGAAGAAGAAGAAGAAGAAGAAGAAGAAGAAGAAGAAGAAGAAGAAGAAGAAGAAGAAGAAGAAGAAGAAGAAATGTATAATAAATAATGAAGAATATGTAACAAGAACAAGACAACAACATTCCCAGTGTAAGGAAGGCACCACGACCAGGAAGATGATAAGGCAAGTGTAAAGACTGCCAGATTAGTAATTATAATACCCTCCAACAAGGAAGAATATAATGAAGACAAGATGATTAAGAATCAAGTGTCGACAACTTAATAAGTAGCCACAAACAATGATAGTGAATATCTTATGTGAGTGCATCGATACATAGTAAAATAACACTACCCCAAGTAAACACCACAGACAATAAAAGTGTAATGTTTATAGAAAAGGAAGATAAAGAAGTGTTAACAAGTAGAAACAGTGATTACCAAGTAAACTACATAAACATTTAGTGTACGATTTATGAACCAAGATTGTAACAAAATACAAACATAGTAAGACCAATATACTGAGATTAAAAAGAGAAATAATTGCTCAAAAACAACTGAAACAGAATATAAAATCCTTGATACGATATATGCCTAAATATCAAAATAATAAAGGACAAAATATATATAATGTGATGACTAATGTATTGTAAATAAGACAATTTGTTATAGAGAGAAAATTTGCCGAAACCAAAATACAAACACATAATATGTGTAACATAAATAAGTAAGAATTAAGTATTGATGTATAAACAAATAGTATAAAATGTGTATAAAATAGTGAGAACATTGTAATAAACAATAGTAATAACATATCATAATAAGATTATAATAATTAAGCAGAATGATGAACAGAGTAGGATGTGTATTGTTGTCAAATCAGTAAGAGACACGTAACCTCAACTGAGCAGGATCTACAACATAAAACCACACATAATAATTAGAAAAAAGCAACCAAAAGTAATTGTTCAAAGCAACAACCAAAATAAGACAAATGAATAAGATAATGAACACAGTATAAGCTGAGAAACACAATTATATAATTTAAATTATTGAAACAAACAATAGACAGATCAGCCAAAACACAAGGTGACTACCAGAGTTACACAAAATACACTATTAAAACTTGATAATAGAGAGGAAAATAGTTTACCAGTAGTAAGTAGAATACTCAATTCCTCTATGAGTATACTTAACAATCATTAAATGTATAAATTAATATCAAAATAATGATAAACAAATATACTTGACCAGTAGGACTAGATGCAAATAACAATCCTACTGAAATTTAGAGATATTTAAACCAACAGAAAGGTATTACACACACTAGACAGACAATGTACAAGGTCTAGGTACACTTTAATAGATAAATATACATGCATTAAGTACAAACAATAACAAAATAAGAATATCAAAGTAACGGAATTGTGACAGGGTGTATTTAAACCATACTATATGACTAAATGAAGCACTATATACAGAAATAAAGCTTCAACAAAGGTGTACAAACATGTGAAGCACAATTTGAATACCGGAGAAGTATCTTATGATAAGATAATATGTTAGAATAAGTAAATACAAGTGCAAGGACATGTATAGCCTACACGCCAAAAATGCATTTTACTAAAATTGTAAATATTTTAATATTTAGAAATAATTGGTAAGAGAAATGGACTCTGAACACCTAAATATAAGTATTAGAATAAAATTACATAAAAATAAAGTGGAAAAGACTTAATTATATTAAGAACCACGATAAGTGAATTTTCGGGAAGTGAACTAGGTTATTTATGAACGGATTTATAGCTTGTTTGGACTTTATAGAAAGACCCAAATATCCGCAGAATAATGGTACCAATAGTTTATTAATTAGACAAGTAATAAGGAAGTTATGAATAATAACAAATTTTCTGTCATTTCCAAAAAGGATTGAACGCGTCATAGCTTACTCTCAAACCCAAAGACTGACGCCAAAAAATAAAATTTTTAATGTTACTAAAGCGTTTGGGGTTGAGATTAAAGAATTTTCAACCAATGGGAAGAGCTAATTTTAGGAGACGCCAGAAACAACTTCGACGAGAAGCATCAATTTTTCTTGGACCATCAAAGCGAATGGAACGCACGTTAGTCAGTGACAAGATATTTGAATTTGTGCGCGTCCCCAAGTATAGTCAAGCATTGTAACCTAACATAAGTAAACAACCATTACGTGTGATAGTGCAACGAGTGATGTGATAAAAAATAACCAACGCCAGTGTATAATAAGGGCGATGATGAGTGTTAAATGCAGGGAGTACTATTTATTAACAATATTTTAAAAATGAAACCTAATAATTACCAATTGATAAAGTTTATGTTGACACTACTCTAGTCAAGCACGGGTTGTACATGACTAAATTAGTATACAATTGTCAATTAATAGGCATATGAGTAAAGGTTCTCGATTTTATTAATTGTGTTGATTAAATAAAATATTATTGATATTTTGAAAGAAAATAATAAACGAATTCAATATGATAACAAATGTCGAAAATAACAAGAGTGAATATAGACGCTAACTTGACTACGTCGATTGCTGAATCAAGTCATTTATAAATTAACATTCGAGAACAATCATTGCCGTTAATAAGCAATGCAATCACTTTAAATATATGTTATGTATGGTTTTAAGATTTTTTATACTATAAATTAAATATTTTAGTAACTCACTTTGAGCAACAGGTTAATCTAACCTATACGGTACAAACGTTCAATATCAACACTGAGTCATGTTTTAAATTTATAATCATTTGAAGAGACTCAGTTAATAAGAATTTATGACTTAAATAAAATACATTTCATTGTTAATACTTAGCCAAATAACATTATATTGACACGCAGCGTTTATAAGCGTGCATCACACCTATCTAAGTAGCTAATAATTTTACACCAGTTGTACCATGATACGATAATGTCTGATATCGTATTTAAAATTATTTTCTTGATTTTTAATTATTCTGTATAAAATAATATTATTATGTTTCAGCATTTTTGTAACTTGTATCATGTTAACTAAAAGAACGCACGAATTTTGGTAATTATAACCAAAATGAACCAAATAAGGTTAGCAATAATATTGTATACCATATCAATGTTACCAGCCCTGAGCTGAAAGACTCTCATTTATTAATTAACTTGTTTTTAACGATGATTTATTGTTTTAAAAGGATTTCAATTTGAATTAACTTAACGTTAATAAAGTAATAGTTTTCTTACCTGTGGATCAGTCTTATTATTTTTTCAAAATAGGCACAAGAAAAGTTTATTTAAAGAGCAATTGTTTCCTAAGGTGGCAGCACGACAATCGAGCGGCCAGTATTTGAATTTCAATTCAGTATCAAATAAATAAAAAATTTATTTTATTTACTGTACACACACTAATACACAATTGACATATTCTATAAATTGTGTTGTGACATTTCAGTGATACAGGGCCTATATTGGAAGACTGAGGACATTCACCGTTGGTAAGTGAAAAGGTAAACCTGCCAGAGTGCACCGAGAGAATTTTAACATTCCTTTTAAACAACTTTATAATAATTAAAATCATAATGACACTAAGAATCATTACAAAGTAACAAACCAAATATCAAAAGTAACGAACCCAACGCGGGGCTTGATTCGAACAGAATATATTTAAATAGCGTTATTATAACGTGTTGAAAATAAAATACTATATAGATACGTTAATTTCTTCCAATGTAAGGTAAAAATTAATGTAGTACAGATTTCTACTCCTTGAAATAAGGAAAACTAAAAACAGTTCTGATTAAAAAATAAAATCATGACAGCCGTCATTTGTAAGTAGCATTAGCACATAACTGACTGGCGCTATGACCGCCTCTGTCATACATACGAATGTGTATAAACGCTGTAGTCTGAGCATAGCATTCTTAGCATATAGATTTATGTCCATAAATTCCCATGTAACCTACATCTTACAGTGCCAGCAGCCAGTCGTTTCTATAGTACACATGTTTATAACGCAAACAGCTGTTTATGTAAATAAAGGTTTGAACACGAATTTACGGCTGAAACATCAATCCTCAGCACATGTCAGGACTGCAACAACTTAAAATAATTTTTTCGTATTTTTAATTCTCTGAAATAAACGCTTACCAACATTTGTAATATTTAACAACACAATAATTTTCAAGTATTTATACTACTTAAATTAACAAACCGTTTACGTAATCATGCCCCTTCTTACTTTCTTTTTCTTCCTCTCCTCTTCCTCCTCATTGTCCTACTGTTACTCTTCACTGTTTTAATATCATCGTCGTCGTCGTCATTATCACCATCAACCATCTTTTCATACAAAACATCAAATATATGTGAACTCTCTTGAAACGTTTAATTTCTGTTTCATTAATAAACGGGAGTTTTCAGAATTGTTATCGTGACGATGCATTCCCGTTTCTGAAGAACAGCTTCATCATCATCGTCATTTTCTTCTTCTTCTTCTTCTTCTTCTTCTTCTTCTTCTTCTTCTTCTTCTTCTTCTTCTTCTTCTTCTCCCTCTCCTTCTTCGATTTCAAGAAGTAGGCTACGGCTAAGCCTGTACCGTTATCAAACGATAACTCACCACACCTTCTCTTTGTTAACCTGTGATTCACTATCAGTTGAGGCAGTCTATTCTGCGGTATTCGTCCCATATGGCCCCACCATTTTCTTTTATTCAAGAAATGACCCCATTTAGTCATATTTCTTGTCCTCCTGGTAATAACCCGGTTATGTACAAATACTATTAAATGTATTACTCAAGAGACATTGTGAAACAGGCCGGTAAAATCTATTTAAGCAAGAAATATTTCTCAAAAATATTTTATTTTGTGTAATACCATCGCATTTAACTTCATGCGGTTAAAATGGAATTTCTATAACGCCTTAGCATATTTTTATAGGAAACTAGCTATCATAAACATATTTGATAAAAGTAAGCATGCATTTATTAACGTATATGTCTAATAATAAGCAAGAAATGATAAATAGTCCAGATAATACGGTAAGCACAGCAGAGGTCGTAGATCCAGAGTTTCAAATGGCTACCATGCAGTTCTGGGTACACGGTCCAATCGTTTGGGTACCGTACATTATACAGAGTCTAGTAGACATAATGTGAAACCACACTGACTACACTGTAACACTATCACCCTAAATTTGCCTTGAATCATGTAATATTTTAAATAAACTAAATTTAATTTCTGTACAATTACACATTGTACAGGAGATTTTGTAACACACTTTACGTTAATCAAAATATAACAGTGCTCAAACAATAAAGAACTTGTGAAAAAAACTATCTGTAAAAACATCTGCGCACTTACACAAAGAAATTTTAACATGAAGTTGACAAATATCTAGCACGACTTTCCGTTACAAATTGTGGTTTCTGTTTCTCCCCTAAATAAGTGTGTGTGTGTGTGTGTGTGTGTGTGTGTGTTTGTGTCCCCGCGCGCGCGCAGTGCGTGTGTGCTGTTAAACAGGAATTCTGCTCCTGCATATAAGTCTTGCAGTTGTATTATAATTATTAGAAAACTAAAAAATATAGAATTAATGGAAATTAAACTGTTGCACACTACAATAGGCCTACAGTATATATTGTTCCGATATGATGAAGCTGAAAGGCTCGAAAGCGCTAATAGGAAATTTCTATAGAGTATAGTGGTATACAACATTTTCGTTTCTGTTTGTGAATACGCGTATACCCACTAACACAAATTTATTATTTTAAATAGAGAACAATTTTATACTTGCAGAACGTTCTTAATAATTTTGAAGTAACTGATATCTGCTTGATTATGTTTTTATTTCTTAAGTACAGCGGGTAAAATAAAAATTGTTGCCCACTTCTTGTGGCTTAACCAACGTTGAACTATGTTTCAATTTGTCTGAAAACATTCTAAACCTTTTTAGTATTTTAAAAGTTTTAAATTATCAAACGCTTTGACAAAATAACTTAAGGATTAGATATTAAAGTGATCTGCGTGAACGCAGTATGTGTGACCCTATGCATTTGTGTACTCCTACAAATGGCCAAAGAGCGTTTAATACGTGGTCGTAACCTATAGCGTTCTTACCATTAACAGGAAACAACAGAAGCTAGCAGGTCAGTGTATTTTATAGCGGATTCCCCGGTTACTCTAGCAAAGCCCTATATTTCTTGTTTGCGCAGAAGAATTATTGGGCAAAGGAATATCTATACTCTGCTAAATCGATTAGCGGGATATTATATTTTAATTTTAGGAGTTATTTATTTCTTTATCTATACTTATCGACGACTATTCATGAAATTACTAATTAGGATAACAAAGTGAAATATGACTTGCAAAAATATGACTTGATTTTGTGCAATAGATTACAATATAATTAATGGTTAATGGATTACATTAATATTTTCTTTTATAATTGTTTTAAATTAATTTTCTTGAATACTTCTCCAGTGAACAGCTTTCTCTCCAGACACTAGATACGCTGTGTGCATGCCGCGTACTCTTCAGCGTATTTGAAATAGTTGCACACTTTTCTCTAAAAAACATTTTTCATGATATTAGAATATACATTACCGTTCTTAATGCACGCTGAACAGTAGAGATTTTTGTATAGTCGTATAAAACAGTGCATTCTATGTATATTTCAATTACTATAATATTTATTATATACGGACTTAAATACGCCGTAGTTTTGGTTCTATTATATTCAAGTAAGGCTTGTATATAATACATATGAATTAAGTAAACTTGAAAGCAATATGTCATCGCGTTAATTAGCATTGCAAGTAACCTCAAACGTGAACTTAAATAGTTTAGCTTTCTCCTCGCATAAAGCATTTACCCAGTACTACCCAGTAAATTTTCAAAATATTATACGGTAAGTAGTACACATTGAATTGTAACTATTTCATCCAAATATTTGACGTAATTTAGACCTTCCATACCTGCACTACAAACATATTTAAATGTTAACAATTATAGAATATTTACATTTAAATTTTAAAAGCGGATGTTAGCATACAGTGATTTAATTTCCTAAACAGGAACAATTCTGTGGTCAGTAAAATCACTGATGACTTTACTGTCACCGTATGCCTCCCCTATTATACATTATATCTGTCTTGCACATATTTATTATTACATTCCATTATAAGCTTTTTACTGTCGTGGTTTAGTACGAGTACATTAATCACCTTCTCCGCGTCAGTTCTATTTTCAACAACACTATGTGCAAAATAATGTACAAATAAATTCAACATCAGTGGCATTAATACATAAATAACACTATGCAAATTTTATATTTACAAGGTATATTGCATTTATTGTAATTCCTTTGTTTCCTACTGTAACTGTTCAAAAAGTCCTAATAGTGCTGACAATAAGTTAGTATGCAAACTGGTTTAGCTGGTTTAGATTACGGTGCAATCCGAATAGTGCACAAAGACTGTATCGGGACAGTGCCGTACTTTTAAGTATTACATCTATTAGATCAAAGGCTTTATACTGACACCTGACTGTCAGCTATCATTCTATGCATCATTTTTTGGCATTTACTGCAGTCAAAAGCAAATACAATTGCAGTATTCTTACAGTTCTTACAAGTTAGCTCTTTACCTTCTTAGTACATACAACTGTCGTTTTGTACGATAGAGATGGTAAACACAATACAGTTGCATTGAGTAAAAACACAGAATTGTATACATAATATTATTTGTGGTTTTGTGATAACAAGTTTAAAACAGAGTGCACTTGAAGAAATAAATTTTGATTATGTAAATTAATACATTTATTGGTTATTTATTGTGTGTGTATGTATATTCAAACACTTTTTCTACAGTCTATTTCTTTATGCACATATAATTTACATATAATTTCTTCAAATAGTACACTATATTTATTACTTATAATTTCTTTACCCTAATATATATTTTTCTCCTTATTTGTAACATGTTTGGCGTGTAAAAAATAGTGGAAACCTATGTCAATGCCGACCTTGTACACATAGGCCTACGTATGACGACAGCACAGACAAGCAAGACGTATGGCGTATGGCGTCATGCAAGTTGCCTATTACATTGTTGTAAAAATACATACTTATCGCTCAGTTAACCAATGAGACGAGTTAATAAAATAATACTGTCTACCGGACAGTACCAACCAGCTGTGCCCAAGAATACGCCACACACGAAAGTGAAGACGAGTCGAAACTTTGAGAAGAGAACACAACCAATTCAGAGAAAATCAGGAAGACTAACTCAAATGTAGACTTAGATGGTAACAGTTTGACAGCTATGAATAATGTGATGTGTTTGAGTAAAATATTCAACAGAATGCGTAAATGTTTTTATTGAACAGTAATATTTTCCAGTAAACGCAAGAAACTTAAAGTTATTATTACTAACAAGCATGCAGAATATTATATCCTTTTATGATCAGTGTCTACTGCGTGTAGTACACTTCCGCAATTGATTAGAAACTGTATGCTTACACGATTCCATCTGCCAACTGGGATTACAGAGATGGTGAATAAGTTTATAATTAATGTGTGCTTGTGTCATTCTGATCACGGACAGAACTTAACAAGCTGGAACTAACAACCAGGTATAGCTACTTGTTATTATAAGAAAGGTGCTACCCACATACTACAATATTCCTCTAAAAATATTAGAAGGAAACGTGAAGCTAATGTCAAGGCTACTATAGTCTCGTAATTTAAATCTCTCTTAGCAAGTTTATTTCAATTTGGATTCCTTAACTCATTAAAAGTTGTTGATAAACAGTCTCTCTCTGAAAGTAGTAAAAGTAAATCCGTTAATTGTTTCGACGTTAAAGATCCACTCAACTGATTTAGTCATTCGTAAATATTTTATTTCACAGTACGAAATAAGATAATTCCTACATTGTACAAACACAATTAACATGGTTGATACCTAAATCAGTGTTGTGTGCGACACGAGTTCTTTGTCGATACCTCCCTGTATCCTTGGCCCTTTCGAAACAGAATATTACTCTCAGACTGGCCAATATGTAACCCAGATTTTGTAAGAATTCCATAACAGTATGATGTCCATCCGTCAGTCTTGCGTCACCAGACGACTTGATTTCTACTACACAGACCTAGTTTCTCTCTTTAGCAAATTTGTAATAGTAATGATTTTTTTTTAAACTATGTTACAAACTTATATATTACACCCCTTCTAGAAGGGAAATAAACATATTCGACACCTTACCCCGAACAACTCTAAGCACGTATAACACCTAAGAAAGTTATAGTTGAGAATGCTTATTTGACACGACAGCAGTTTATTGTGTTCAACGCTGTGACTATTAATGATACACCTGTACATACTCGTGTACTAGTGCTGTCGTTATAGTATACGACTCACGTTACACGGTAAAGGAGATCGTCAGTGAATGCTTACGTATAATTACCACAAAATTATAACCTACTTTTTAGTATACATTAACAAAATGTGTTTTCCACTCCACCTTTTAAGCTAAAGGGTCTTTTTATACAGTTGCGATTATAGGAACAACAGCCTACAGTAAATTATAATTTTACTAACAAATCATTTAAGTTGATTATTACTTTTCCTATAAACATATACGAAAATATACATATAAACATTTTCGTACTTTAAATGCGAACTAAAAGTTACTTAATAATAATGAAAGAATTAAAAAGGTCATTACTGCCCTGTATTAAGTGATTGGGGCTTTTATTAGTAAGTATTTTTACTAGATTTTATTATATATTATTATATTTAATATTATATGATTTTACCTCAAGATGTATTTTCCTTATTTGGAACATGTTTCAGGACGGTCTGTGTTACCATCCTCATTTTTATATACATCCTCATTATATACTGCGACAATACAAGCATATGCTGAAATGTGCATGTATTAAATAAAATAAATATTTAGATTCATTTTAATAATATGTAATAGTCAAGCAGGTGTGAAGTTGAAAGCCGAGTTAGACGCAGGAATGAACATACATGATCACGCGATTATTGCTGAGAGAGTGTACAGTAGTAAATAGTGTGTATGTGTAAAGCCTGTTCAAGCCTGCAAGTTTGCAATCTCACCCCAAATAGATATAAATTATAGTTTTATTTAATTGTAAGCAAACCATAAATGTTAGAAAGATTGTAAAGACTTCTAAATATGCTTAAAAATCAGACACATGTGCAGTGCGAAAATGGTGTGATTATGACGTTCAGTGCGACTTCTGTGCGATTTTAAGAGCATAGTAATTACACTAATGATGCGATCACTATGATAATTACGTATAATATGTGTAATTAAATCAGACAATGTTAGGTCACTTTGAAATCCCCATTAGACATTGCAGTTAGCAAAAATGTGCGAATATGTAAAATTGGGCGGTAGTGGGGGAACTGACGCCACTGACAGTTTCTGACCTGCAGAATCCTGAACCGACAGGTGTGGTTTATTTGGTGAATATAAATATGAGCCCAGGAGAGCCAAATTTACTTTTCAATCAGTTTTCAGTTGCAGCGGTAAGCTCTGTCCGTCAGCGACGCGAGTTTGAATCAGTCTTCAGACATAGCTGGACGCTATGTCCAGTATCGACGAGATTTTTGTTTATAAACTGTAAAGTCTAATGGACAATACGTTAATTCAAGTAATTAAAAACAGTAACTATTAGTTTGGTTATTTTTAACTACAATTATCGGACGTCTACGACCAGTGTACAACCACAACGTCAACACTCTAGACAAATGGCGAGAGCACATCGAGCAGAGGAACGATATGCAGAGCAATGAGACGGTTACTAGAACAACAGCAGCTGATGCAGAGCAACATCCCATTTCATTCTACAGCCAGCAGATGGAACCATGAAGGACGAGTGACTGGAGGACGACCAGTGGAACCGGAAAACGCAAGAGGAAATCCAGTAGGAGAGGACCGACAGATCACCGGAGGACATGGATACAATCTGCAAAATTGAGGTGATAAATAACCAATTTATAATTATGAAAAAATAAAGACATTGAAAAGACATTTTTTTAAACTTGAAAAATAAAGAAAATATATGTCATAGTAGATAGAGATAAGAGAATGTAATTTAACTTTAGTAAGAATTTTCTTGAATGATGACAAATTAATTTAAAGATAACTTCAATCATTGCTTGGATGATTAACAATTGATTTAATAATTTTAAATGTTCATTTAAAGTGTGTAAAGTAATCAGCGTGTAATATCACACGAAATGTATAAAGTAATTGGAAATATAGAAGAAGACTAACGATTCGATTAGTACATTTAAAATTTTATAAAGCACTAGCAAAATACCCGTGCTTCGCTACGGAGTTTCACGTTGTACGTAATGAAAATGTTAGTTTAATTAATAAAGTTCAATTAAAGTAGGTTTCTTAAAAATAAATAGCTGTTGCCCACGGCTTCGTTCACGTGGTCTTCAATTTAATGTGATAATATATTTAGAACAGAATCTATTCTATTGGGTTGCCATAGTAACAAAATCTAATAGTTTTTTAAGACCCCAAAGGACCCCCCAGAGGATCGTATCGAAAAAATGTCCTATGTTGGTTCTCCCGTTGCGTAAAATATTTGTGCCAAGTTTGGTTGAAATCGGTCCAATGGTTTAGCAGGAGATGTGGAAGACCCCAAAGGACCCCCCAAAGGATCGTATCGAAAAAACACTTGTCCTATGTTGGTTCTCCCTTTGCGTAAAATATTTGTGCCAAGTTTTGTTGAAATCGGTCCAGTGGTTTAGGAGGAGATGTGGAAGACCCCAAAGGACCCCCCGAAGGATCATATCGAAAAAACACATATCCTATGTTGGTTCTCCCGTTGCATAAAATATTTGTGCCAAGTTTGGTTGAAATCGGTCCGGTGGTTTAGGAGGAGATGTGGAAGACCCCAAAGGACCCCCAATGGACCCCGTCGAAAAAAACACCTATCCTATGTTGGTTCTCCCGTTGCGTAAAATATTTGTGCCAAGTTTGGTTGAAATCGGTCCAGTGGTTTAGGAGAAGATGTGGAAGACCCCAAAGAACCCCCAAAACGACCCCATCGAAAAAACACCTACCCTATGTTGGTTCTCCCGTTGCATAAAATATTTGTGCCAAGTTTGGTTGAAATCGGTCCAGTGGTTTAGGAGGAGATGTGGAAGACCCCAAGAACCCCCCAAAGGACCCCATCGAAAAAAATTCAGAAACCTTCGCGGGCGTGCGCACAACAACTCACCGAAGTTTCATCGCAATCGGATGAATGGTATAGGAACGCATACGGGACAAAGAAACAAACATTCATTTTTATAGACATAGATTAAAATGTATGCCAAGCATAGAATAATAATGTAAATAAGAACAAACTTATAAAGCACACAGTCAGACTGACCAGTCGAGAATTTATAGTGTAACAAAGATATGGTTAACCTAGAGTTTTGCTAATATAAGGTATTAGATTTATTTTATGATGAATGTACGGCAACAAAGAAACATTGAAACAATTGATAATGAATATTTTATGGCGAAGTAAATATTATTATTATTTTTTTGTCTTATAATTTCGTTTGAATAAAGTAATTAAAACATGTTATGATTTATAAAAGGACTACTCTTATTATGATTACAACCCAAACTCTATTTATAATTAACACGTTATAAAAAAAATGTTGTATGAGTTATATATACCACTACACAATTTAGATTACAATTAATTAATACGTTAAATTGTTGTATAATTTTGTCTCCCCAAAGCGTGGGGCTACACAAATTAAATTAATTTAAATTTGTATACACAAAATGTGTTGTATAATTTTGGCGTCCCAAGAACGTGGGGCTCCTCAAACATAATTAGATTTGTATTTGCAACCTGAATACACAAAAATTGTATTGTTATAATACATCACGATTTTGATATACATCAAGAAATAGACTGTAGCAAAAAGTGTTTGAATATATTGTCATATATTATATTTGTCCTTTGTAAACTCTCTACCTTGTAGTAACTACGATGATTTGTACATTGATTGTCCCGTTGCTTGCTTAAGTATTTCTTATCATTTGGCTACCTATTTCTACACATTACTACAAGATTTTCCATATTTCAATTGACAATCTTAATTTTCCCTTTTAAGACAATGCTTAATCTTAGGAATCGCAGTCCGGGCAAGTAAAAGGTGTTTTTCCTTCGACAGTACCATACACTCTTATTATTTTATCATCTTATTATCCTCCGTCGGCCACGTTGATCTGGCTACAGGCCATTTCTTGTTACAGAACGTTGCGCAAGCTACGACATTGTGACAGTTGTACGGTATTATATTTTTATAATACAACTGTCACTGCATTATAAAAATAAAAAGAATATAGTGATATAAAACAGAAACAGAAAGCGTCGGAAATAGAATGAACTGCGGAAATTAAGAACTGTCATTAGTAGATATAAAAAGCACTGGATTGCTTGTAAAATAATTGATAGTAAGGAACATAACACATGACGTACGGCAGTCGGTTTTACTGTCGTATACTAATGAGCAGTTAAGTAATGAAAATGAGCCTCGTAGACAGCCAGTAGGTCTACGACATACAAACAATGTAAAATTCACCAACCGACTATTCGTAAACAACAATCACGCCAATTTTTGGTGTGAGACAAATTGCGAACAAGTAACATGGGAGAAGACTTTCAGAAGTTTACGCTGAAAGTTTAACGTTCTGTGTATTTAAGCATCGGTCATCCGCTGAACATTAACTACATATCTCTACTTAATTTTACACCAATTGATAAATGCAACTAAGTTTCATTTTTAAAAAACCCTTCCTTATAAGAAACAAAATGTAAAAGAAAATCAAAAATTTATGTCTAGTCAACCGTAACGGAAAAGTTTTCTTTTCAGAACAGAAATTACACTCAAACACATTTTTTTATATTTTGGAGACTATTAATTACGAATCTGTGACAAAAGCAGTATACAAAATTTTTACACCATTGCAGTATTTTTATTTTCTATGATCACAAGAATAATTGGCAGTAAAATTTATTCTTAAGCTTATTTCTTGTTTTTCTATACATAGTAATTGAAATCTGTAAAACCTACTAGTATGTCTAAGAAGTCATACGATGGCAATAGCAGCAGCATAAGTCATACATTTTAATAACTTTGTTCCCCAGCTGACTTACGGAATAGCGTATACGGTAGAAAAAGCTTAAATCAATGTTGAGGATCCTGAAATTCTGAGCGACAAATCCAATACATCGTTATATACGTGTCTTATACAGGAGGTATATGTATATTTAAAACCAATCTACCGTGTTTTTTGTTTGAATAAGTAAATAAATAATAAATTACAAAAAGATATAAGAATTATACATTATAAATTGAAAGAAATAACTTCTAATTATAAGTAATTCTCAAGGTTAGTAGTCGGGCCCAGAACGGATACAAATATAATGTTACGGCGTAAATAACATGCGAATCTGTATCAAGCCCTTCACGAATCGCCGAGTCAACAAGTAGACATGATAGCGGAAGACTGCGCTTCCCAGAACCTCACCTCCCCAATTAATGGAAGACATCTCGAACTACTTCTCTTTGCTACTACATAAATCTTGGCTACCGTGTGAACACAGTCAACAAAAAAGTAAGTTAAGTCAGTTCTGTAAATGATTTTCAACACGATCCCAGTTATGTATTACGTACTAAGTGCAGTGTTATCAGTGTGCAGTTGCAGATTAAAAACCAGTCAATTAAATTAACTTGATGTCTTCTATTCTTTGTTATGTACATTGTCTATTTTATTATGGTATTCGGAAACAAAGGATTCCGACCTACAGACACTTGGTCGGAATAAATCTATAAAGAGATAAAAAATATACGTTTATTCATTCTCAGTGCCGGATTTAAGATTTTTGAGACCCTAGGCTGTTTTCTGAGCGTCTCTCCCCCCCCCCACGGCTATGACTTTGGAGTAATATATGTGCTGCAGAAGTAATTTGATGTCACATTAATACTATACAATTTTAAACCAGTAGGCAATTATAAAAAAGCGTGCTTTCATTTAGCAAACTTTTTCAAAATGTTAAGAACCATGGAAAAGATTTGAGCAAATTAATTTATTTTTTAAGTAGAGTAACATAACTAAACGTATTCAGAAATTTAACATTAAAAATTGTCTAGGTATAACATTATAAAAACATTTTCATTGTCTAGGTATAACACGTCAAATTTTTTCTGATAATTATTATAAAATTAAAAAAAATAGGTCTAGATTTTTTTTATTCTTTGGCTAAAGATACAACAAGCTAATGGTAAACTAATATTCAGTGACTATGTAGCTTAATGGAATTGATGTCGTGGAAAGCATACACCAAAATGTTGCAGGAAAATTTGTAAATTTTAAAAAGAAAACTATAGAAAATTGTTTTTAATTAACGTAGGCTACTTTTATAAAAATACTTCAGTTAAAAAAAATTTGTAGCTTGCGGCCCTCTCTCAGTAGGTTTGCTCTAGGTCGCGGCCTAGTCAGCCTAGCGACTAGTAATTCCAGCACTGTTCATTCTGATAAAGTTCATAGACTTTAAGAAGAATCTAGAAAAATAAACATCCTCGGAGAAGAAATTTTAGGATAAAGGAATCCAAGAGTTTTAAGGAAGAAGAGATGAAACAAATATTATCTGGACACAAAAAAAGAAAGAAAAAACACGGCAAAAGGATAAAAATATATATTGGGAGGACAAAAAGATGAAAAATTATGGAAGGTCATGAAACGTTATTTCACAAGATCCTTTGATTGCCAAGATGTAAAGTGAATCCTTAAATTGTCAAAATTGATTATTCTTCTTTTATTGCACTGTTTATAGATTAAATTCCTTCTTTTTGCAGCTTCTACCCAGGGATTGGTGATCCAGTTCATTCTCCAATTCTAAAATCGTCCGTCATTTAAAAGCTTTGAATCAACTCAAGACCGTTCCTTTAACCGTTTAATCGAAAAATCTCTTTCATTGCCTCGCCATAGAATTTTTCCCGTAGCGTAATCATGTTAATGTTGTACCCCAAAACGTAGATGTTCCGTTCTGATGAGGATTTTCTAAATTTAAATTACAATATGTAAACCATAAAGTTGTTAGCAGAATTGCAGACAGTCTAGCACAGTTAGGATGGATATAGAAAGTAATAAGCCATTGCCCTAAAGACAAAATTAGTTAAAAAACAAAGGCGTGCATGAAATGAGAGTATGTGAAAGAGTTTAAACAATTTTCGGAGTAACGTACAAGTCTTTGGTTTCCACAACCTTAAGGTACTTACTAAAAATAGCTTTTAGGAAAAGTGTTAAGTTATATTTGATCTGTAATAATACATTTCTATCGTATTTGTCTTATTGAGAATACGTGAAAATTTTAACATTTGTGTTGTTATACTTGAAACTGACAGCTGCCTTATTATCACATGTTACAACTTGAAATTGCCAGGACGTCTGAACGCTTAATTAACATTTACTTTGAAATAACTTTGGTCTTTGTAGATTAACAGTTTATATAAAATGTAAATGCTCAGTAAATACACACACTAAACACGACCTCCAAAACGAAAGCGGTACATGAATTATAGAATACACGCTGACACCAGTACATCTCTTCTGAGTCCTTCTATGACATCTTCTCGCTTCTCGCTATAACGTCTCCTCCTAACCGACGTTCGTTACCTTGGGGCAGAGCAGAAAGTTTAATTTGTCTACGTTTTTCTAAGAAACATCGCCAAATGTTTTATACGCACTTTGGATTAGTTTTATACATTTATCTTAGTTATTATAAAAAAAAATTAAAAAAATTTTTTTAATTAAGTGGACATAGGCTAGAACTGCACCTAAGTACTTGGTGCAGAAGTAGTCTATATGGAGTTAGACTTCTGCGCTAATACCATGCTTCATTACTTTGAAAAAAAAAACAGATGAATGGTATTAACAAACGAAACAAATTACGGTGTAGTTGTTTTTGTTTGCATTAAAAACCAGAATAAGATTTATTTTACTGCATTATCATTCTATTAGAAGAACACTTATAAAAAAATATAATTATATATTTATACAATTAATATAATTATATATTTCCTTAGAAAATCCCAGTTGATTCTTTCCTATAATGTTTTACAATTAAGCACATTATCGATATTTTAAAGTAAAGGTTTAATGGAATAACAATTCAGGATTAAATAATATGCAGCATTAGATTCAGAAAAATTAAAAACTACATTTGGCTGAAAATGAGAATAAAGTACTAGGCAATGTGCTTATTATACAACGCAGACTTCATGAGTTTAACATAAAGATGAACGGAGATGAAAACAGAAATATTAATTGGAAATGACACAGATAAAATAAATAATAATTAGCTGATAATTATGAGTTTGGGTAAAGTATAGATTCAAAATATCTAAGTAGGAGAGGCCTACTGGATACAAAATCTATCAAAGGCATTATATCAACGCTAAGAAAATTATGAAAAACAGAATGTTAACTTTGACCAACTGGACTAAAAGTAGAAAACCTTTAATAAAACACTCAAAAATTTGTACGTAGACCGTAGATTGGTACATACATACAGCACTGAAAAGAACAATAAAGAACTATTAGAGGTTACTGAGATAAAATGTTTAAGAAAGTTTAAGATGATAATGGGTGAAGATAGATTGTTCAAAAATTCCTTTTAGGAGTTTTTAAGAACTAATAACTGGAGCACTTAATTTGGTACAGTAACTGTATAACTATAATATCAGTGAAAATTACGATTAGAAAAATTGATGTTAGACGATTATAAGAGATGTTGATAGATCAAGTCGGTGTTTAAGGCTACAGAATATTTAAACAGAGAACGACCGGCAAGAAGAACTCAAAGCTTAGCCACACACAAATCCAATTTCCAGATTGATTTTACAAAAGAAAATATGTTAATGATAAGCAGGAACAAAAACTTTACTTTCTTAAATACAGTAGTACGATTAAATTAAAAAAAAGACAAAAGGCAGTAGCTGCTGAAACAGTTGTTAACCCTTTGTACACAGTTGCTAACAAAAGTACAAGGTTTGATCTTTAATTATATTCTCCATTCCCACATTATGTTAATCTACACGATTATGCAATTCAAACGTATCATAATATATCAGAACATTTTTGATGACGAAATAACAAGGTGAGAATTTTTAAAAGAGTTTTAGCTACCAGAAAAGAATAGAGAGTCAAATTAATTGAAATGTTAAACGTGACAACAGCAGAAACAATGTGATAAAAATATTCCAAATCGTGCGCGAGGATATAAAAATCTGTCCACAAATTTGACGCACAATGTCAGTACAAAATCTGTACGGATTATTATCTTGTCAAATTGGTTAGTATGGTCTGTCAATAAAATTTACAATGCTACAATTTTCCCCGTAACTTGAAATTAATTGTACACTAACATACATTGGTTTTCCACATTTCAGTAATTTATAGACTGGTTTAACTATATGAACAGAGAAAACATTACTGTCAAACGTAAACATAATACGTTGTTTTCATTAACGCTTGCATTAGTCTAATATTTTTACGAAAGAATGTCAATAGATATTAGTCAAAATCAATATTCGCTACAAGGAATGATTTTAGGTGGAAATCTCTTTTTTATTGTCAGAGTTCGTATTTAAGCTTATTAAAACAAACTTCTATTTATTTCATCGAGCTGAAGGTAAGTTGCAGCCTGTACGAGTAATTTAGCCACGAAGACTAAACAATGTTTTTGTTGCCATCGACTTGTTAAAATAACTTGTGCAGTCAATATTTTTATTAAATGAGATCAAAATATACAAATAATTTGATTTTAAAGACTAGTCTGATGTTGGAAAAAATAACATTTTACACAATTATTTTTTAAGTATAATTAAACCACTATAAATTATATATGGATACAATTCTATTAGGGGTTTTTCTCCAATTTTCGTTTTTCTATACTGGGAGTTTCAGCGATGTTTCTGAGCTTTGTGCTCACACAAAGTACTCACATGTTCCAAGCCTATGTCTCTATGATTTCACCGGTACACCCAGTTTCTACTACTATACTTCTCTCCAGTTGTTTTATTCTGAAGCATTAGTCAATAAATTGGAGTATAGGTAATTAGAATGACATGGACATATAACAACACTCGATCAAAATATATTGCCTGAGAACATGCTGAAATTAGAAAAGCAAAGAGAACGTAAAAAAAAGGAAGACCAAAACGGAATTTTTCTAACCTATCCGTAATCTATTTTTTCGTCAAAGAATGACATTTCCTCTGTCTGTGCACAATCCTTTTTGTTTGTTGGACATGCAACTTTACTATCACAAAATACCGCAGAGACATCTATTGTCTTCTAAAACTGAATTCTAATAGATAGACGAATTATATAGTCAAGTACTGGGATGCAATTTATTAGATATTCATAAATGTTAGAACATGTTATATTTCCTGAAAAATATTTAATTATCATGATACGCCCAATCCATTTCCCATTCTCTTCTTTACTAAACGTTCTTGAGTGAATATGGTTCATGACTGTTGTTCTTGTCTCTTCATTGCCTGTTTATTTTCTCCCCCTTATTCCCTTTACCCTACCCCACATTGATATTTCCAGCCCCCAAGTCCTAACTTTGTTCGTTCTCTACTCTCCCATATATGGGAACCATAAGTAAGTCATTCTTTACAAAATATTTTACAAGTCTGTTCATCAAGTCAAAAATTATCCTGGTAAATAAAATTCCCTTTTCTCTTTCACAACAGCTAGTACATCTTTAACCTCTTGCTCAACGGTGCACTCAGTCAACATGCTCCCAAAGTATCTGCACCCGCTCTATTCCCCCCTATCAGATGTCCATTCTCATATCTTCCATATCGTTAGTTATAGACCTGACGATAAGTTTTGAACAGCGGCTTAGAGATGCGCGGTGAACAAACATGTCTTCACGAGGCTAACAAAATCTAGATTCATTTAGCATGTGCACACAAGAGTCTTGTACTTGTATATTGTTTAAAGTTTGAACATCGGCTACAACAAGGCTGGCAAGAACGCATGTTAGTGTAGTTGTGAAGCGACAGCATGTGACGGAGAGAGACAGTGTGTGTGTGTGTGTGTGTGTGTGTGTGTGTGTGTGTGTGTGTGTGTGTGTGTGTGACACCGCGAAATGTTACCGCGTAGTCTTCACTCTATGGTATACATTTAATTTGGGGGGTGGGGGTGAAGTCTTTGATTAGATGGCGCAGTCGCCGTTGTCATTTTTCTTCTTTCGCTTTCATTTCTTCTACATTTGTTTTCATTCTATACACTACCAACTCTTATTTATATTTTTGTATGGTTGCTATACCATTCGCTAAAATTATCGTATCGTCTTTGAATCTCAAACATTTATTTTCGTCCTTTCAACGATAACTCCTTCCTTTAAATCGAAAACCTTACTTATCATGTCCTCTGTGTACTTTGTGATAAAGAACATACGTTGTCTCATCTCCCTCCCAATGTCACGTATACGTAATAGGCCTATATGTACAAACAAACAATTAAATATCGCATAATCGTGTACAGCAGTGTACAGGTGTTGATTCACCCTTGCTAACAATATTTAGACGACTTTGAAATCAGAATTATTTGCAGTAACTCGGTGTTTGTATGAAAACAACAGATCGGCGCGACGAGTAAAACGAGAAGGAATTATCTAAATCCTGACTGGCGATGACAGTGAGGGTGACAGCTGTGACAATCGTCTGCGTGCAGTGTGGACATGCACTTATGTTGAGTGATATGAAATACGTATTTCCGCCACAAACAGTGTAATGCATGTCAACGTATTGACTAAAATCGAATTACCAACTGATAGTTTTGAAAGAGATTAACGATATTGTTGATTTTTTGTCACGAATAAATTGTGCACAGTTGTCGTAACTATCGACTTATTTATTGTCCAATAATAATTTCCTACTAAACGCGTTTGCATCCCTCCTGTGGAGGAGTCTCTTAACGTTCCTCCATAAGAGTAACCTTTCAGAAGTCTTCACAGCAACCTCGCAAGCTTTTGGTGCACTGGTAAAATTTATACTTACTATTGACAATTTTGATGAAAATTGTATTTTTAACGCTATTTTAATGTATCCAAGTTGATTAACTTTACGTTATAAGGGCTACTTGTTTTCCGAAGAAAGTAAGACTAAATTATTTTCAAATCGTTGAACACAGAGGAAAAAAAATTTTAATATATTAGACATATACTTTCTCAAATAAATATAATAACTAAAAGTTTGTGTACACCTTCATAATCATTTAAACAGTCCAAATTGCTTGAAACGAAAGTACGCTTAAAAACTTTTGGAGTATTTCCATATGAAAAATCAGGCGTTTAATGCATTAAAATACAATATTTACTTATTCCTGTACATATGTTCACAATCAAGTACGTATATGGGAACATTAATTTTATAGCAGTAAGATAGATTTAATATAGTTCGGATTTCTATTCCTTGACATTAAATAAATTAAATACAGTTTGGAATTGAAAAAAACTGCGCAAATTGTAAACAATATTAACATATATCTGACTAACGCTTTGAGCGACTTCGTAATGCAAACACACGGTGCTGTATATGCATAGCATTCATAGCTGGCTCGTTTGTTTCCATAAATTCCCGTGTAACCTACATCTCACTACGCCAGTCGTTGTCCATTGTACACATGTCCATAATGTAAGCAGCCCGTTTTTTTATGGTAAGTAAAAATTCACACGCAGATCCACTGTCAAAACGTCACTGCTCGACACACGTCAAGACTGAAAGAAATTAACATAATTTTCTCGCATCTCTTGACATCCCTTCCAGAAAGATTGAACTAACATGCTTTTGGCATGCAGACAAATTGATATTTAACAGCACAATATTATTGAAGTATTTATGTTATAAAATTAACAGCTCATTCAACTCTTCATCATCTTCTTTTTCTTTATCTCCTTCTGCTGCTGCTGCTGCTGCTGCTGCTGCTCCTCCTCCTCCTCCTCCTCCTCCTTCTTCTTCTTCTTCTTTTCATTTTTAGTCATCATCATCATCATCATCGTGATCATCTATTTTGTAATTCAAAACACTACAATTTTACTGTGCAGTATTTCAAGTGTGCTGAAACGTCTATATTCTTCTTCTTTAACAGTGTGCATTTCAAGTAACGTGTATGGGATTTTTTGATCAAACCTTCCATGCAATTTTCGTCTATTTTAAAAATTATACCTTGATTCATCTACATTTATCCTTCAAGATATTCTTAGTAGGTTATAACTGGATTATGCCGACGATTTTTAGCCTTCAAAATATTTATCGAATGCACTGTTTCGTATATCCTACCGCTTGGCAACAGTCGCGTAACGATGTCTTCTCGTGGTACTTCTCTTTATTAGGGAGAAGAAAGGTCCGAGTTAGGGCGAGGAAAATTGCAGTGTTTTCTTTTTGCCTAGAACAAACAATAACTTTTTGTTCTGGTGTATAACCAGAGATTAGTTTTCGTAAAATTGGGTGGTTTTTATGAATTCTATTACACAAATGACGTAAAATGCATGAACAGTAGGCTACTCTTTATTACCGTCGCACCTAGTGACGAAAATTCATGAAATACAAAAGCATAATCTTTGCCTGATAATATTCAACTCACTTACGACAGGTTTTCAAGCTTTTGTGCCATTTAAGCTGCCTTTATCATGTATAAAAGGCTGTCCAGAAAGCTTCTGCCTCACTTTCCCCACGACTAAGCAGTTTATCCCTTTTTTTACACAAACGTTAATCCATTTTATGTAAGATGGACAAAACGTTCTTCAATCATGGATTGTACAATGTTACAAAAGTTGCCTAATTCACCAAAAGACAACTTAGTTATCTATAAAAGCTAAATTGTGCATCCAATGGGGATTACAATTTAGCCGTCTGTTACTTGAATGTGTATTAACAACATGTAAAAACAGTTTTTTGATAGTGTAAGCCCTATTGAAAGCTGAAAACTAAATACACTGTACGTACTGTTTGCTCAATCCTTTCATTGTACGTTGTCATCGGAGCTCATCCGGACGCTGCAACCACTGGAGGCACTCATGAATCTGTGCCCTCTGCATCTGGCATCTGGCATTGTACGTTTTGCTCAGACTAAAAAGTATCCTGCTGACAAATTGTATGTATTTATACGACTGTGGCAGCTACAAGTAAAGTTGCTGCTACAAGCTGCCTCGAAAAACTGTGCGTCCTATGATTTGATAGTTACTGGCGTGCGTCAAATAATGATGAAATCTTTTTGAGGCACCCTACACAGGACACATGTTGCAGCCTTCAGTTGTATATAACGTTTTTGGCTAAACAGCGTAGTAAGGATAATTTCTCTAAAAGGTTTTGTGTACAGGATCCATCGCATTTAAAATTAAGCTGTTAGTATACAATATCCGCAACGACCTGTGTGTGTGTGTGTGTGCGCGCGCGCGCGTGTGCGTGCGTGCGTGCGCCACTATAGTGGGTGTGGATTCGAATCCATCAGACAGTGGATGATTTACCATGATGTCCACCCGCTAGTCTCTCCGACACAGTGGGCACATTGTCGAAACACGTGAGGACCTCAGATAAAGTATAGACGAATGTCAACCCACACTTGGTAATCAACGTCTGAGTAACAAACAGCTTACACTTGCCACCAGCCCTGTAAAAACAACAACAAAGTGTTAGTTTTTAGTTTAGTACATGTCTATACAGTTACAGAATTATGACGCAAATTTTGTATCATGGTTTACATGTAAAACAAATAATCTACACCCGTGTAAGATCCTTGATATCGAAAGGATTATCTGTAACATTCCTATGCACCTGGATAAAGAGATTTAACAAAATGAGTCAAATTGTAACATTATTCCTTTATAGACTTAAACATACACAAGTGCGCGCGTGCGTTGTTAATATAGCACCTACCTCAAAGTTTAAAATTCTTTGCAGTTGTAGCATAATAATTAGTAATACAACAAATTTAAATTGCAAGTATTAAATTACTTTTTACATTACACGTTTATAATGTTATTAAATAAAGTTATATTCATTTAGAATTTTACAACAATTCATACTAGAATGTTTGTAGTTATTTTACTATTGTATCTGTAACAGCTGTGCCAAAATCAACTTGATGGCATAAACAAAAGTTCTAAACTTTTATAAAATACCGTGTAAAAGTTTGTATTTTTTTATTTATAAACATTTATTGCACAAAGACAAAGTTAACGTTTATAAATAACTCACTAGGAATCAGTTGTATAAAATCGCGTTACTAACACAGTGTCCCGGAAAACGTGTCCTCACTATACACATCTTAGCATCAATATAAGGAAAAGAGTTTCTATAAAAATAGGTTTAGAAACGTCTCGTTATCCGTCTGGTAACCATTTTGAATTTTTTGAGAGAGACTGTAGATTTGTAGTGTGAAAATTCATACATGAGACGTATATCTAACTTCAGCAAAACTGTGGTTAGCCATTCTCGACAGTTACATACAGTAATAAACAATGAATGAGTAAGTAAACATAAGGAATGGGAATTTACCAACTGTCTTTAAGAAACGTGACTGACTACATTATTTAGTTAAACCAAACGTGTTATAACTGAGCTCACTAAAGCAAAGAGAATATTTATAAATCAAAACATGTCATTATTATTTTCTAATAATTAAAATTAATTTTTATTCTCGTGATTCAAATTATGTTGTGTAAATTTTGCAGTTAAATTTACTAAAAGTTATTAACTTTAATAAAAATTGATCCTTTACTTTGTTATAAATTACTATCACTGAGTTAATCTGAAAAAATAGTAATAACTTTAAATATATTTTCTGTATTGGAGGAGTCGAAGTCCGGTACAAAAAAATCGATTAGTCAGAATTTATGGACAGGCTGTTTTCCTCCATTTGTTAATAGATTTGAACAAACAATATGTCAATGTGTTCACAATAAAAAGTTTAACGTTTTATGCAATCGTCTATAATGTGATAAACTTAAAATTTACAGACCTATTTGTGATAAAATTATTAAAGTGGCCGCCATTTTAAAATTTGAGTTGCGAAGTAAACGTATTTTTTTCAGTTTATTAAAGTACACTAATGTAAACATGTGTAGCAAATTTTATTAAAATATCTAAACGCTTTCATGAGATACAAAGTTTTCTTTAAAAACCACAAAATGGCGGCCAGACGGAAAACGAGTGATTTCCGGTTTATAGGTACTTTTTTTCTTATACTGATCCATAGAATCTAAATGTGTATAGTGAGGACGCCTCTTACGTTACATTCTGTATATGTCAGCTTCTCCCCAAAAAAAGAAAACGAACATTAAATTATCGAAGAATCTTCAATAACTTGACCGTAAATTAAAAGCTGGTAATGATCATTCCGCTAACAGAACCCACTTTCTTGTCTTGAAAATTTTATTCATAAAAAATGAATAAGAGAAATTTGGAAAGAAAATGGAGTTTTTCCATTGTAAGTGATTTTTATTCCTTAATTATCTCAAGAAAAATAAGTTTGTCAAAGACTTGTTTACCATCTGTCGTCAAAGATTATTCGTTTGTTTGCCAGAAAACGGCATCTCTCATACACGATCTGCATTCTCCGACTGTTTAGATTAAAGTAACAAAATATAATTCTAAAAATTCTGTTGCGGTAAGTATAACATACGTAATTTACATCGGCTTAAGCGACATTTATTTTTACAGTAGGGATTGGCAAGTCACGAGCTAATATACGATGTATGACCAAGTTTAAAAAAAACGTTGCATTTGAACGTCAGTGTTTATGTATTTAAGTTATTTTGAAATTAGTATATTTACAGATGAATACACATTAATCTTTATTCTTTGTAAGACTCCATCAGCAAATTAAGGCAACATGATAATATAATTATGTCTTTCCCTTCTTTGCCGATAAAACTCGTGTCGTACATTACTGGGAAGCGTTAGTTATGTATGTATCTGATTGTCTGAAACGTGTACTAGACAGGTAAGAATCGAATAGTCAGAATTCCATTTACCGACTGTCAATGTTTCATTTACTAATAAACTCAAGTAAACTTGTTATATCTATCACTCCCTTGGCATCTCAGTCACAAACAAGATAATATTTCAGGACATTTACAATAACTGATATCCTTAATTACATGTACTGAGAATTCAAAACGATTCTGTCAAATATAGTTAAATTGTAAATATCGACAATTCTGCCATTAGCACACAATTTAACACTTGTTAAAGTGTATTAAGTAAAAATTGAAAGAAAAGAAACAAAGTTTTTCTGCTGGTAAATTACAGTCGATGTTGCCATCACCATTGCAAATTAAATGTTTCACAACGTTTTTCACAACGTCGAACGTTCTGATTAAAAATTATAAGTGTTCTACTGTACAAGTTCATAATGAAGTAAAATTCAAAAATTCATATAATTCATAAAAATAGAAAAAACTGTACGCTTAGTTATTGCTTGCCAAAAAACAGAATGCAAAAGCAAGGAGCAATTTTTAAATAATTCATTTGTCGCGAAATGATATTCTAGTGAATACGTCTAAACGTCAGGAAATTTGACTAATTCCCCTTTATGTGCCAGCTCTGAAGCCCTTTACAATCACAATATATATTTTTAACAGTACAAGCTTTACCAGGAAAATAATAATTTACGCTTACACAAAATTGACCTCTGAGCTCCTAAAATACATTTTCCTGTAACAAATGCAGTTGAAATGAATTTTATTTCCATTTATAAACGTGTCAAAACAAGTTTACAGGGGTATTCAATAGCGTGTAACGTTTTCATCCTTCGTGTCTCGCAATAATGTAACCTCACTTCGACAATTTCCTTGTAATACAAAATAATATGACCGCGGTGGAGAAAATGATTCGCAGAATCACACATTTTGTGTTTACAAAATACAAATTTTTCTCTGTCAGTGCGTGTCACCAGCTGTTAATGGTGATCTGAAATTGTCTTTGTACAGCGCAGATTCGTGGCATTACCGTGTCAAACAAGATAAGTTTTGAATTCAAAGTTGAACATTATTGACGTATCAAAGGAAGCTGGCGTTCTCTACAAACTTTGTGTGACGAACATGTTTTTAAAGATATTCTACCGATGACTGTTTGAGCTAATGTAGAAACAAGATGTATGTGTGTACAGTGTTATTTCATTCTTCACGACGAATAGTGACGAAGATTTACAAGTTGTTTTATTAACGAATTCATTTGCCCGGAAATTTTCGTTTCGAGGCACGTTGCATCCAAAACTAAAATTCCCAGACTTTAATTTGTGTGGGTGTGAGTTTGTGTGTTTGTGTGAGTGAGTGAGTGAGTGAGTGAGTGAGTGTAATCAGAATTTCTGTTGGGAAAACACTGAAAACACAGTCCACTGTCACTCTTGACATCAAATAATCTGAACTATCAAAATTGCCTTAATCAAAATCAAAATGCCTTAATTTAGGCGTGAGAGAAAAATATTACTAATTCAAAGCGGAAAAACCGCCTTTTTTGTTTCTGTTTCTTTTTTCTTTTTGAATAATTTTCATTATCGGTAATAATTTTTCAAGCATTTCTAAAATATTTCAATTACTATTAAATTTTCACTTCAAAATAAGACTAAGAGTTACTTAATAATAATCAGTATAAAGTAATTAAGACGGTCAACACGTAGACGGCCAGATAAATTGAGGAGAAAACTTTCAATTTAAAGAAAAGGGTATTTGGTTTGTGGATACTCCATTTAATAACGTTTAGAACAGCAACTAAGCTAACAGCGGCTACATTTCAACTTTTTACTAAAGGGTGTGGAGATGTAAACTTTTTGGTACCACTTTAAACGGCAGAACCAACAATAAGGGTGCAAGGAAACACAGTCGTCTAGGATGTGAACGTGACAGGGACTGCCACTCGAATATAATACAATTGTTAGACACCTGAATTACTGTAACAAATCCGAGGACTGGCAAACGTAGCAGAGGTAGGCCTTCAACGCGCTTTATACGTTCTAGAACAACTGGCTAAAGAGCAGTAAGTCGAGACGAATTGAGACGAAAAGGCCTAGATGATGAACTGTTTGTCTAGTCACATAGTTGTCGTTGTGGTGGACTGGTATTTAGTCTACATTAATCTTAAACAATTTTAAGGAAACAGAACGGATAAAATTAAGTGAAAAATTATAAAAATGAAAAAGCACAGACGATAAAATAAAATTAAAGTCTATTAAAAACTTTTTAGATCCTATACAGCGTATATTATGCGTACTAACACAAAGACACATGAACGCAAAAAGAATCGAAGAACTAAAGTCAGTAGAGAGAAAGATACCGTAACAATGAGAAAAATATTGAAATGAAAGAAAGAAAATAGTAGGTCCAGAGATTAGAGAATAAATTGAGGATGATGAACATCCTAGAATTTAGGAGAGAAAAGCTCGAGAGAGACTGGCCGGCAATAGCTAGGAAAAGCAAAGAAGGCAAACAGGATTATTTCTTTAAATTTAATCCTATATTTTTTTTTTTTTTATTATGTATGAAACTCCCCAAAAAAATGTTTCTTTTCACATTTCCAACTAATAGTTCCCTGGGTTTGTTGTTTCGGATTACTTTCTGCGCGTTGATACATTTAGTGCTTGAAAATGGTAGTCTATGCCTATGATTCAACGTTATCCTACAAGCTACCAGGCACTTGAACAAGTAATCACAGTTATCAAACAACTTCAGGCACTGTAACCTCACAATGTTGTACACGGATTAACCATTACTCACCGCTACACTAAGAGCAGTTTATATGGTCTTTGTTTATTCAGTGTGAGAACGTTTTGTTACCTGGGGGTTTTATCATTAACTCGGAAAAACAGACGCTTACAGATTACCGTAGTTTACCCCGAACCTTTCGATATTCTAGAAAAATCATTTACCCTTTGTTTATACGAAGGGATTATGAAAACAAAAGAGGATTTTACTCAGTCAAATCGTTTAGAACAAAATGAGTTTTAAATTTAGAATTTTCTTATTTTTTTTTTTATTACGGTGCTTAACTTTTACGACAAAGTGAATACATTTCGTGTGCAACTCTGTCGCCTGTTTCTTTGTGCAATATTTTTTCAAATGCAATCCTGGAACCAACAAAGTTTTTCCACGTGTAATTATTAAAACTAATTTAATTTTAAGCGCAATTTCTTAAATACTACACTAATTACTGTTTACAACGAGACACTTAAATAACTAAAGTATTGCGTTTTACGTATAATTTTTAACATTAGTAATATGCAAACACTTTTTTGACACGGAACAATAATGCTATAAGTATACAAATTTTAACCTTGCCCAAATTATCTTTCATTCATTGCGAGTTTCGTCAGAGGCGGTCGCTAGGAGCATTACCAGTGGTAGTGTCACGGTCGCGTCGTTGTTTCAATTGGTCGACAGAGCTTTGTTGT